>CANJKZ010000977.1:1592500-2907500 GCA_947471745.1 Closterium sp. Naga37s-1
GGCAGGGCAGGGCAGGGCAGGGCAGGGCAGGGCAGGGCAGGGCAGGGCAGGGCAGGGCAGGGCAGGGCAGGGCAGGGCAGGGCAGGGCAGGGCAGGGCAGGGCAGGGCAGGGCAGGGCAGGGCAGGGCAGGGCAGGGCAGGGCAGGGCAGGGCAGGGCAGGGCAGGGCAGGGCAGGGCAGGGCAGGGCAGGGCAGGGCAGGGCAGGGCAGGGCAGGGCAGGGCAGGGCAGGGCAGGGCAGGGCAGGGCAGGGCAGGGCAGGGCAGGGCAGGGCAGGGCAGGGCAGGGCAGGGCAGGGCAGGGCAGGGCAGGGCAGGGCAGGGCAGGGCAGGGCAGGGCAGGGCAGGGCAGGGCAGGGCAGGGCAGGGCAGGGCAGGGCAGGGCAGGGCAGGGCAGGGCAGGGCAGGGCAGGGCAGGGCAGGGCAGGGCAGGGCAGGGCAGGGCAGGGCAGGGCAGGGCAGGGCAGGGCAGGGCAGGGCAGGGCAGGGCAGGGCAGGGCAGGGCAGGGCAGGGCAGGGCAGGGCAGGGCAGGGCAGGGCAGGGCAGGGCAGGGCAGGGCAGGGCAGGGCAGGGCAGGGCAGGGCAGGGCAGGGCAGGGCAGGGCAGGGCAGGGCAGGGCAGGGCAGGGCAGGGCAGGGCAGGGCAGGGCAGGGCAGGGCAGGGCAGGGCAGGGCAGGGCAGGGCAGGGCAGGGCAGGGCAGGGCAGGGCAGGGCAGGGCAGGGCAGGGCAGGGCAGGGCAGGGCAGGGCAGGGCAGGGCAGGGCAGGGCAGGGCAGGGCAGGGCAGGGCAGGGCAGGGCAGGGCAGGGCAGGGCAGGGCAGGGCAGGGCAGGGCAGGGCAGGGCAGGGCAGGGCAGGGCAGGGCAGGGCAGGGCAGGGCAGGGCAGGGCAGGGCAGGGCAGGGCAGGGCAGGGCAGGGCAGGGCAGGGCAGGGCAGGGCAGGGCAGGGCAGGGCAGGGCAGGGCAGGGCAGGGCAGGGCAGGGCAGGGCAGGGCAGGGCAGGGCAGGGCAGGGCAGGGCAGGGCAGGGCAGGGCAGGGCAGGGCAGGGCAGGGCAGGGCAGGGCAGGGCAGGGCAGGGCAGGGCAGGGCAGGGCAGGGCAGGGCAGGGCAGGGCAGGGCAGGGCAGGGCAGGGCAGGGCAGGGCAGGGCAGGGCAGGGCAGGGCAGGGCAGGGCAGGGCAGGGCAGGGCAGGGCAGGGCAGGGCAGGGCAGGGCAGGGCAGGGCAGGGCAGGGCAGGGCAGGGCAGGGCAGGGCAGGGCAGGGCAGGGCAGGGCAGGGCAGGGCAGGGCAGGGCAGGGCAGGGCAGGGCAGGGCAGGGCAGGGCAGGGCAGGGCAGGGCAGGGCAGGGCAGGGCAGGGCAGGGCAGGGCAGGGCAGGGCAGGGCAGGGCAGGGCAGGGCAGGGCAGGGCAGGGCAGGGCAGGGCAGGGCAGGGCAGGGCAGGGCAGGGCAGGGCAGGGCAGGGCAGGGCAGGGCAGGGCAGGGCAGGGCAGGGCAGGGCAGGGCAGGGCAGGGCAGGGCAGGGCAGGGCAGGGCAGGGCAGGGCAGGGCAGGGCAGGGCAGGGCAGGGCAGGGCAGGGCAGGGCAGGGCAGGGCAGGGCAGGGCAGGGCAGGGCAGGGCAGGGCAGGGCAGGGCAGGGCAGGGCAGGGCAGGGCAGGGCAGGGCAGGGCAGGGCAGGGCAGGGCAGGGCAGGGCAGGGCAGGGCAGGGCAGGGCAGGGCAGGGCAGGGCAGGGCAGGGCAGGCAGGCAGGGCAGGGCAGGCAGGGCAGGGCAGGGCAGGGCAGGGCAGGCAGGGCAGGGCAGGGCAGGGCAGGGGCAGGGCAGGGCAGGGCAGGGCAGGCAGGGCAGGGCAGGGCAGGGCAGGGCAGGGCAGGGCAGGGCAGGGCAGGGCAGGGCAGGGCAGGGCAAGGGGCAGGGCAGGGCAGGGCAGGGCAGGGGCAGGGCAGGGCAGGGCAGGGCAGGGCAGGGCAGGGCAGGGCAGGGCAGGGCAGGACAGGACAGGACAGGGCAGGGCAGGGCAGGACAGTGCCATGTGGGATTCCACACTTGTGTGGAGAGTGGGACTTGCGCCCTGTGTGGATCCACACATGTGTGTGGAGAGTGGGACTTGCGCCCTGTGTGGATCACACATGTGTGTGGAGAGTGGGACTTGCGCCCTGTGTGGATCCACACCGTGTGTGGAGAGTGGGACTTGCGCCCTGTGTGGATCCACACATCGTGTGTGGAGAGTGGGACCTTGCGCCCTGTGTGGATCCACACGTGTGTGGAGAGTGGGACTTGCGCCCTGTGTGGATCCACACATGTGTGTGGAGAGTGGGACTTGCGCCCTGTGTGGATCCACACATGTGTGTGGAGAGTGGGACTTGCGCCCTGTGTGGATCCACACGTGTGTGGAGAGTGGGACTTGCGCCCTGTGTGGATCCACACATGTGTGTGGAGAGTGGGACTTGCGCCCTGTGTGGATCCACACGTGTGTGGAGAGTGGGACTTGCGCCCTGTGTGGATCCACACATGTGTGTGGAGAGTGGGACTTGCGCCCTGTGTGGATCCACACATGTGTGTGGAGAGTGGGACTTGCGCCCTGTGTGGATGCACACATGTGTGTGGAGAGTGGGACTTGCGCCCTGTGTGGATCCACACATGTGTGTGGAGAGTGGGACTTGCGCCCTGTGTGGATCCACACATGTGTGTGGAGAGTGGGACTTGCGCCCTGTGTGGATCCACACATGTGTGTGGAGAGTGGGACTTGCGCCCTGTGTGGATCCACACATGTGTGTGGAGATTGGGACTTGTGCCCTGTGTGGATTCTGACATTGTGTGTGTTTAGGCGACAGGAGACGACTTTTTGTTGGCGCATTGAGTTTAGGCTCAATGTCAAAAGTCGTCTCCTGTGTGGATTCTGACATTGTGTTTTCGACCCCCACAATGCAAATCAATGTATCTGAATCGTGTTCCGAATTGCCTGAAATCAATCTCGACAACAAGTACCAGGGAACATGTTCAATCTCGACAACAAGTACCAGGAAACATGTTCAATCTCGACAACAAGTACCAGGGAACATGTTCAATCTCGACAACAAGTACCAGGGAACATGTTCAATCTCGACAACAAGTACCAGGGAACATGTTCAATCTCGACAACAAGTACCAGGGAACATGTTCAATCTCGACAACAAGTACCAGGGGACATGTTCAATCTCGACAACAAGTACCTACCAGGGAACATGTTCAATCTCTCCTCCTGCCTGCAACAATATATTCCGTCCCCTCTTCTCCCTCCCTCTTGTTCTCCCTTCAGCCTCACAGGCAGCGGCCGCTGACTCTGCTCCAGCTGACTCCAGCAAGGGTTGGGGTGCAAACGAGGAGACATCGGAAGAGGGTGAAGCGGAGGGGAAGGTGGAGAGTGATGCCAGTGGTCGGTGCTCCCTGTGCCTTGCTGCTCGCTCCCACCCCACCTGCTGCCCCTGCGGTCACATCTTCTGCTGGTATGCCTGTTGCTCTATTCCTTTTCTTCCACCTTCCCAACTTGTTTCCACTCTTCCCTCCACCACCCCACCTGCTGCCCCTGCGGTCACATCTTCTGCTGGTATGCCTGTTGCTCTATTCCTTTTCTTCCACCTTCCCATCTTGTTTTCCACTCTTCCCTCCACCACCCCACCTGCTGTCCCCGCGGCCACATCTTCTGCTGGTATGCCTGTTGCTCTACTCCCCACCCACCCGGCTTGCTGCCCTAATGGCCATCCCTCCCTTCTGCTAGTACAACGAATGCTCATCATCGTCTCTTCTTCGTCCTCCCTCTCCTTCTCCCTCTCCTCCTCCTTTACTTCCTTCCCACTCCTCCCAGGGGTTGCATAGCAGAGTGGTGCAACGAGAAGCCCGAGTGCCCTCTCCTCCACCCTCCCTTTCCTCGCCCTCGTCTCATGACGTCTCGTGTTCGATGCCATCACAGCCTAATTTCTCTCCCTTTCCCTTCCCATCCATCTACCGCCTGCTCCTCCCAGGGGTTGCATAGCAGAGTGGTGCAACGAGAAGCCCGAGTGTCCTCTTTGCCGCTCTGCCTTTCCTCACCCCCGTCTCACGACGTGCCTTGTTCCATGCCACCGCCACCGAATTTCTCTCTCTTTTCTCCCTCCATTCCATCTGCCTCTCCGCTCCTCCCAGGGGTGCATTGCAGAGTGGTGCAACGAGAAGCCCGAGTGTCCTCTTTGCCGCTCTGCCTTTCCTCACCCCCGTCTCACGATGTGCCTTGTTCCATGCCACCGCCAACGAATTTCTCTCTTTTCTCCCTCCATTCCATCTGCCTCTCCGCTCCTCCCAGGGGGTGCATTGCAGAGTGGTGCAACGAGAAGCCAGAGTGCCCTCTCTGCCGCTCCC
Organism: Closterium sp. Naga37s-1; assembly: GCA_947471745.1. Taxonomy (NCBI): domain Eukaryota; kingdom Viridiplantae; phylum Streptophyta; class Zygnematophyceae; order Desmidiales; family Closteriaceae; genus Closterium; species Closterium sp. Naga37s-1. The sequence continues at coordinate 1,596,873 of CANJKZ010000977.1, forward strand.
CAGCTCCCCACTCCTCCCTTGTTCCGCTGCACCACGCGGCCTTCTAAGGGCCTGTTTCTGAACGTGGTTGCACATCATGGTACAGGTTTCAGGTGCAGAGAGGGCACTCTGGCTTCAGGTTTCAGGTGCAGCATTATGCCAAGCTGGTGCTTGGCATCTGGAAGTCTTGAGACATCTGCATCGCACAGAACCATTTTGATACACCGTATGACAAAATGTTCCGTTGCTCTTTTTAGCTGTGGCTAAATACAGGGGAGCAGTGCAGCACTGTACATTATATTTTTCCTAAGAGTGCAGTTACTTAGAAACAGTGTACAGTATACCACAATGAAGTTTGTTGCTCAGGCTCCTTGAGTTTTATTCTGTATATATACACTCTCGTCTGTGTTTTGGCGCAAGAATGGTGTAAACCAACAGGTGATGCATGGATCTGTTAAACTAACTTCCGCTCATGACTACTGCCTGCAATATGCCAAACAAAACCACAAGAAACATAAATTGATCCGGTTGGCTTACCGGTATCGATGCTACCGTAAATGACTATGATAGCACTGATTACTTTACTAGGCCTCTCAACGTGTTTGCACACTGCTCAATGTTAGAACTTGGTTTGTATATACACTGCCTGACTGACAATAGAGAATTCTTGAAAACCATCAGAAATTTCTCATGAAAGCTCCTACTCCCCAGCATCCATCCATACTCGGCTTATGGACATGCCCAGGTGAGTGGTGACGAGTCAATCTGCAAGGGAGTTGTGTTGTGTGCAGGGGGAAGGGGCACAGCGCATGAAACAGGGAGACAGTCACACATGCAAACAAGGTGACAACTGAGCCAGCTTTAGAACTTGCCCCGGCTCAAAAGAGGTTATTTTTGAGTAAGCTTATAATAGGAATCAAAGGGAGGCCGCGAGCAGGACAGTGAGCGGAAAAAAAAAAACAAACAAAAAAAAAGGGCACGCTCGCTGAACCAGGCAATAAATGCCATAGCTGATGTGAAGCGGGCAGAGGATGAAACAGAGCGAGAGACAAGAAAGACAGGGAGGAGACGTTGTGAGCGCTTTTTCCGTGGCCAGTAGCTGTCACATGTACCCCAAAACACTATAGTTAGCAGTGAGTCGACTCTATAGACATACATACCAGATTGTTTTGGCTAGCAGCCGGCTGACCGCAGTGAGTGCTGCTGCTGCCGCCATCGCCGCTGCAGCTGCTGCTGTGCGTGGCGGGTTCAGCTCTAGCCCAAGGGAAGAAGAACGGACGTGGCGTGTAGGACACAGAGCACGGCTCAAGAGGCGAGGCAAGTGGTGGTGCCGATGATGCTGATTGTGGTGGGTGTGGTGGTGATGGTCCTGCAGATTGTACAGCACATGGTGCTGCAGGTGAAGCGTTTACTGCTGAAGCTGAAGGTTCTGAAGGCCCTCCTCCGGACGGTTTCGCAGCAGGTGGCCTGGAAGCAGTGAGGCGCACGTACTTGTGCCGATTCCACTCCGCATGCTCCCTCCACCACGCCTCCTCCCCCACCCCCCCCTCCTCCTCCCCCTCCCCCTCTCCCTCCTTCTGCTCCGTCCCCTCCTGCCCCTGCCCCTCCCCCTCCCACTCCCCCTCCCTCTCCGCCTCCTGCTCCCGCTACCCCTGCCTCTCCTACCCCACCCCCGCCCCCTGCGAGTCCCAGCATCTGGCGGCGCATGTCGCGGCGCACGATGTGGTGGAAGAGGTAGAAGTGGCCCGTGCTGAGCAGCCCGCTGTTCAGGAGACTCACATCCACCGTGTCGAATGCCTTGTGCCCGCAGCACAACAGGAAGTCATCAGATCCCCTGCCTGCACGCACCTGCAGTGTGGGGAAAGAATGGCACCAGTTTCCACGATTTTCAAGCTTGAGAACGAGCTGGTTTTTTTCAAACTTCCAAAAACCAGCTCAGCTTCCCAACATGGCGAATTGATAAGCTTTGAGTTCACCAAGAGCTGGAGTAAGCATAGCGTTTTAAGCATTCGAAAAAAAAAAAAAAACAAACAAACAAACAAACATACTGCATGCATGTGTTTTGCACGTCCATATTTGTGAGCAAAGTGCTTCTTGCTTGGCCTACCTTGGGAATACCGGCGTCCATAAATTCGGAGAGCAGCAGAGCAATGTCATTGCGAGCCGTGAACAGGTGTATGTGCGCGTTCTCCCGCACTGCCGGCTGCGAGCTGCTGCGCTCTCCTGCTCCTGCCCCACTCGCTCCTCTAGATTCTGCTGCTGCAACTGCTGCTTCTGCTGCACCTGCTGCTCCTCTTGCTCCTCCTCCTGCTGATGCTGCTGATACCAGTGGCCTGACTGCTGATTCTGTTGGCCGTTCCACACCAGGGAATGGAACCGCAGCTCTGCCTGCACCTACACCTTCTCTTGACCTAGCTTCTAAACTGCTGGACTGAGAATCTACACTGCGAGACATGGAAATTACACGTATAGGCACAAGATTCTCTTGCCACCTGCCACCATCAGTCACAGATCTCCCCGTCTCACACTCCCCTTCGTTAAAAGCACACGAGCTATCAGGACACGCTCCTCCCGTTCTCGCTGCTGCTTCCTGAACTGCTTCGGACATCTGTAAACCGTTAAGAGAATGCTTTCTAGGCCCATCAAATGCGTTAGAAGCACTGCCAGTCCTGCTACTTCCGGACTTGTGCTCAGCCTCGTTGCCTCCTGCCTCTCTGGTTCGGAAAACAGGCTCGGATGCACCTCCAAACCTCTCAGGCCCGCCGCCGACAAGACTCGACACAGCCTCGGCAGACGCATGGCCACCAGGTTCGGCAAGGCCCGGCGGGTGGAATATCTCGTTCCAAACCTCCATCAGCCCCTTTTCCCGAACCTCCTGCCAAGCCTGCCGTAGCGTTACCCAGCCTGACGTGCTTTCCCCAGCCACGTTCCACACGTCTGCGATCCTCTCTATCATGGAATCATGACTGCGTGCGTCTAAGTCATACGTGGAGGAAGGTCTATAGGAAGGTGCGGAGGAAGGTGCGGCAGAAGGTGCTGCTGAGGAAGGTGCGGAGGAAGGTGCAGAGGATGCTGCGGAGGAAGGTGCGTGAGAAGGTGCTGCTGAGGAAGGTGGGGAAGAGGGGGAATATGAAGAGTGGGATGATGAGGGAGACTGAGGCGAGGAAGGCGACGATGGCACCGCTGGCAATGGCAAGACGACAGGTGACGCCTTCACTTGCTGGGCTTGCTGGAGAAGGGTCAAAAGGGGGCTGGCATCCAAAGCCCCAGAACCCGTTCCCCCCTCCTCTGCCCCTGTTTCCACTGCACCCCCAGCATGCCTCTCACTTTCCTCCTCCTCCCCTTTCCATGCGATCCCGGAAAGCCTCTCGTTTCCCTCCGTCTCCCCTTCCCACTTGATTCCGGGGAACTTGAACCTCCGAATGACAGAGGAAAACGATTGGGCAGAGACGTCAGGGGCCATGAAGTAGACGTGGGAGGTGACGCCGGTGGAGGCATGGAAGGGGTCCAGGTGCGGCGGGGAGGCTGATGAGAGGCGCAGGGCCTCGAGGAGAGTCCGCGCGCCCATGCTGTACGCCATCACGTGGACGGCCTTGGCTCCTACTTCGGTTGAGAGCATTTGGAGCAGGTCCTGTGGGATTGGGGGAACAGAAGAAACAGGGGAGCGGGGAACTTGACTGAACTTCTGAATAACAGAGGAGAAGGTAGCGACGTCAGGGGCCATGAAGTAGATGTGGGAGGTGACGCCGGTGGAGGCATGGAAGAGCGAGGAGAGGCGGAGAGCCTCGAGGAGCGTGCGTGCACCCATGCTGTATGCCATCACATGCACGGCTTTTGCTCCCACTTCGGTTGAGAGCATTTGGAGCAGGTCCTGTGGGCAGGTGGGATCGGCGAGTGGGGAGTGGAAGAGGGGAGGGAAGAGGGGAGGGAAGAGGGGAGGTGAGCAGCCATGTGTGCGCCCATGCTGCACACCATCACATGCCGAGCAATTGGGTGGGGATAATCCTGTGGGAGTGGGGCAGCGAAATAAGACCACGATCATCCCCAACCGCACTGACATGGATAATCACGATTCGAGAAACCAGGGGAAAAAAAAAAAGATACTGTACCCAGACAAAACTCAGTCAATTGAACGTAGTTACGTTACGTTATTACAAAACCAAGTACATACACTCTCAGGTCAGGAGTAGCCTGCATGCAGGTAACCTCATCCTGGCAAGACAGCCCCCAGCCCCACCGACACGGACAGACACTTCCATATACATATACATACATATGTGCAATTTACAATATTGAGTGTACTCACCCTGAGGTCGGGAGCAGCCTGCATGCAGGTGACCTCATCCTGGCGGTACAGGCCGATCACCCCCAGCCCCACCGACACGGACGGCTCCTACTCAGCGATATGAAGTCTTACTGTACGTGGATAAACACATATACATCAACACAGCATGAAGTGTAAAAGAAGCCCACTCACCCTGAGGTCAGGGGCGGCCTGCATGCAGGTGATCTCGTCCTGGCGGTACAAGCTAAGGACCCCCAGCCCCACCGACACGGACGGCCAGCCGCCCCTTATAAGACAGTTACGTACAGGTGTGATATCTAATACTACCAGTGCGCATGCCCACTCACCCTGAGGTCAGGGGCGGCCTGCATGCATGTGATCTCGTCCCGGTGGTACAGGCTGATCACCCCCAGCCCCACCGACACGGACGGCCAGCCGCCCCTTATAAGACAGTTACGTACAGGTGTGATATCTAATACTACCAGTGCGCATGCCCACTCACCCTGAGGTCAGGGGCGGCCTGCATGCAGGTGATCTCGTCCTGGCGGTACAGGCTGATCACCCCCAGCCCCACCGACACGGACGGCCGCCCCACGGTGGGCCAGCTGTACACCACCATGGGCCCGTTGAAATCAAGGCCTCGCTGGGAGGGGGAGGGGCGAGAGGCGGTTGAGAGAATTTCAATTGATAGAGGTACATGGTACACCAGCGACCAGCACAGACGGCCGCCCTACTGTGGGCCAGCTGTACACCTCCATGGGTCCGTTGAAGTCCAGGCCGCGCTGGGAAGGGGAGGGAGAGGGAGGGAGAGTGAGGGAGAGTGAGGGAGAGTGAGAGAAGACAGGTACACCAGTGATCAATCCGCCCCACCGTGGGCCAGCTGTACACCACCATGGGGCCGTTGAAATCTAAGCCTTGCTGGGAGGGGAGAGGGAGGGAGGAAAGGAGTGTTCGGGAGGGAAGTCTGAGTGATACACACACCGGCGATCAATCCAACAGCCGCCCCACCGTGGGCCAGCTGTACACCACCATGGGACCGTTGAAGTCAAGGCCACGCTGGGAGAGAGGAGGGGAGGCACGTGAGGGAGAAGTAGGAAAAATACACGGAATGACTGACCAATCCCAGCTCGCCCGCCCCACCGTGGGCCAGCTGTACACCACCATGGGACCGTTGAAGTCAAGGCCACGCTGGGAGAGAGGAGGGGAGGCACGTGAGGGAGAAGTAGGAAAAATACACGGAATGACTGACCAATCCCAGCTCGCCCGCCCCACCGTGGGCCAGCTGTACACCACCATCCATGGAACCGTTGAAGTCCAGGTTTCACAGCGGGGTCACTCAGTGCAAGACACAGTGAAGCACACAGTGGGTGGGACACACACTCAGGGGCGAAAAGGGGGAATGGAAGGGGCTCATCCTCGTACGTACCTGCATAAATGCTCCATAGCCCATGCCCCGGCTGAAATCAGTGAAGCAGCTGCAGGGAGGGAGACCACCACACAAGAATCACAATACAACATGAAAAAGGGCAGAGAGTGAGGGGCAAAGGAGATGGCAGCAGAGCAGACAAATCATTGTGAGCTCCACACATGGGTGCACGGGTGTGATACAATGATAAAAGAGTGCTGCGCACATACCTATACACATACACACCCATGCACATACCCATGCACATACATACCCATGCACATACCCATACCCACACACATACCCATGCACACACCCATGCACGTACATACCCATGCACATACCCATGCACGTACATACCCATGCACATACATACCCATGCACATAACCATGCACGTACATACCCATGCACGTACATACCCATGCACATACCCCCCCCCATACATACCCATGCACATACCCATGCACATAGACAAGCACTGCCTTGTTCTCATCGCGAGCCACTTGCTCTCGCAGCCGCTGCTTGAATGCCTCCGAGTCCATACTCGTTACAAGCTGCCCCTCTGCTTTCACCTGAGGCTTGCCATTAGGACAGTCCACCTGCAGTTACAAACAGAAACAAATACAAGTTTGTTCCTATTCCAAGCAATACACTCCATGCTGAGGATGGGGACGCTTGAACATCTCATATAATCATTCACGTCCACCATGTCAACATGCAGTACAGCGTCCATGAGCTTGCCAGCCATACCCCTTGCCCCTTCCTATCCTCTCTTTCCAGCAAACAAGTCCAAAACAGCTTTTAAAGGAAGCCAGAACAGCCCATGAGCTCGTCGTAGACCTTGGCCATCATCTCGTCCTTCCCAACCTATCCGTCTTGCACACACAGTGAGTGATGTTGAAACTTCAAAATTCCTCTCATGGCACTTTATTGTTACTCACATCCACCACGCCCACATGCAGGCCGGCCACAGTCCATGCCGTACACCTTGCCCATCTTCACACCCCTCTTTCTCGCAAAGCAGTTCAGAACAGCTTTCAACGGAAGCCAGAGCAGCCCATCACTCACATCCACCACGCCCACGTGCAGCCCACTGTCCATGTGCTTGCCGCGTACACCTTCCCATCTTCCCATCCTCTCCCCCTCTCACAGGGAGTCAGAACAGTCCCCCACTAACAAAGCACGAGAGCAGTCCATCACTCACATCCACCACGCCCACGTGCAGCCCACTGTCCATGTGCTTGCCATACACCTTGCCCATCCCCGCGTCCCCTCTCCCTCTCAAGGGAAGCCAGAGCAGCCCATCACTCACATCCATCGCACCAACATGCGAGTCACATTTGAGTCAATAAACACCAGATCACTCACATCCACCACGCCCACGTGCAGGTCACTGTCCATGAGCTTCCCGTACACCTTGCCTCCCATCCTCCCACCCCTTTCAGAAGACGCCAGAACCGCTTATCACTCACATCCACCACGCCCACATGCAGCCCACTGTCCATGTGCTTGCCGTACACCTTGCCCATCCCCGCGTCGTCCCACCTTCTCCCTCTCACACACGAGGTTAGTGATGTTGTACACTACTTATAACTCACATCCACCACGCCCACGTGCACGTCACTGTCCATGAGCTTGCCGTACACCTTGCCCGTCTTCTCGCCCCCTCTCCCTCTCAAGGGAAGCCGGAGCAGCCCATCACTCACAGCCACCACCACAGCGTGCAGCCCACCCAGAACTGACTCAGAAAACACCAGAGCACTCACATCCACCACGCCCACATGCAAGCCACTGTCCATGTGCTTGCCGTACACCTTGCCCATCTTCTCGTCCTCCCTCTCGCACACCCGGTTGGTGACGTAATAGACCTGAGGATGGGGCAAGAGCAAGGCAAGATGCAGGAAGTAAGCACATGAACTGGGCTAAGAGCCGTACACCCCGCCCTCTCCTTCTCATCCTTGGGTTGGAATGCCAGAGGAACCATACACGCATCGCCTCACCTGATGCGTCTCAGCAGCAAGCTCAGCGTTGCCCGATGACTTCTCTTTTAAACCCGTTCAAACCCGGAATCTCCCGCCATCCTAACCCCACCAGATCCTGCTCTTTCTTGCCTTGCAGCATCAGAGAAAGTTGGAACCATACACACATAGGCTTACCTGATGCGTCTCAGCAGCAACCTCAGCGTTCCCCTGTGACTTTTTCCTTCAACCTCAGGATCTCGCACCATTAAAACCTCAACAGCACCTGCTCTTTCTTGGCTTGCGGCATCAGAGCAACCATACACGCATCGGCTCACCTGATGCGTCTCAGCAGCAAGCTCATCATTCCCCGATGACTTCTGTTTCAAGCCCAGAATCTCCCGCCATCCGAACCCCACCATATCCTGCTCCTCCTTGGGCCGCAGCACCACGTCTCTCGGCTTCGCCAGCGACGAAACAGCCTCCGCGAACCGGCGACTGGTAACCAGACACCAGAAACCGCAATCGCTAGCCGTTGATCCGACGGATCCGCCATCCGTCATCTTGCGATGCCTGCTCCGTTCCGTCAGCGTTACTTTTTCCGTCAGCTCTCGTTATCTCTCAGCTTTCACTATCTGTCAACCGTCCGTTGCATTCGTGCTCGGCAAGAACCTGGGCCAATCAGGCTGCGTCACGAGTTTCGGAACATCTCAAAACTTGGACGACCAGACTCCTATGATTGGACGAGCAGACTCCTAAGGCATTACTCGATCCCCATTTGCAATTGACCGGGATCACTCTGGACTTGCTCGCACCCCTTCCCAGTCTGCCAGCTTTTCGCCAACTAATGAATGGGATCACTAATTACCGTGACGGACCGTGAAGTACCGCCTCAAGACATCAAATGACCCTCGCACATCCATCTACAGCATAACTTCACTGTACACAATCTCGCACTAATCCGCTCGAATCATCCACCCAGATTCCAGCTTCTGCCAGCGCGAAACTGCCTGCATCAACAGGCGTTGCGAAGTTCTCAAGGTTCCAGCCAGGTATGATCGGAACAGGCGGGAAAGATTTAGGAGACTTGTTGTCAGGCCCGACCAGGCGTCGCTGTGACTCCCCCAATCCCAATACCATTCCAAGAATTGAATTTCGAAGCCAGCCTAGAAAGCTCAATCGATGGGTGTGAGTGCAGTGCGATGTGCGTGTCGCACGCTCAATCGAACGTTCGAGTTACTGTATCATGTACAGCTAAATTCAAGGGTTAGACTTGTTAGCAAGAAACTATTTAACATGGGGGTGTAGCTCACATGGTAGAGCGATCGCTTCGCATGCGATAGGTAAGGGGATCGATACCCCTCTCCTCCACCATACTCGTTTTCAACCTTTTTACGATTTGAGATTCTGCCTTGCCCGAGGTGACTAGCACCTCGATATTCCAACCAGGACCTATTCGACTCCCGTTGCGCGTGATACGCTGCTTCTTCTTTTGCTCGCTGCTCGGTCGTGTGGCTCGTCGTCATGTCGCTGTGTCTTGTCCTTCCGTCGCCGACATTCATGTAGTCGTCTTCTGCGACCCTGTCCATTCTGGGATGTGGCTGGGTCCTCCTCATCTGACTTGTCCTCGTTTGTATGAAATTCGCTATTCGCCATGAAGCTTTTTAGGTCGCCGTGGGCGACCTTCGCTCTGGGAGCTGCTGCCGGCTCGTGCGCCGCGCTTTGTGCTTGGAAGCTCTACTCCGTCTACTCTGCTGACGAACCGTCTGAAATCGCGTTAGTATCCGCTTCGTCACAGGGTAGTAGGCTTGCCAATCTGCGGTCGATTGTCCGCGTTCTTTGCGGTTTTGTTGCGTCCCGTCGCGTATCTCGAATCTCACCTCTCCCATACCTCGCATCCCACCTCTCGCGCATTCCATCTGTCTCGCAACCCATCGCTCTCGCATCGCGTCTGTGTTACTCCGCAATCTTTGCGGACCTAGGACTGACAAGCATGAATCTTGTTTTTTTTAGAATTCTCAAAAAAAAAAAAAAAAAAAAAAAAAATGCCTTCCATCCATCTGCAGTCTTTGCGGACCGAGGGCTGACAAGCATGACCCTCTCTCGTATAGAGTACTCCTTCCATTAGCGGCGTTTGAGTTGTCTAAATAGAAGGACTCTTTTATTTCCTTTCTCTCCATCATTTCCGTTCCTTCCTTTTCACTCCATCCAGGTACAGTTTTGGCCATGCGGGTCTGGCCTCACTACAGCTTGCAGCAGCAGAGGAGCTAGAGCCGCATCATCATCAGCAGGAGGAGCAGCAGCAGCAGCAGCAGCAGCAGCAGCAGCAGCAGCACCAGGAGAAACAGAGTAACGAGCAGCCCCTGAAACCACCTGAAGAATCACCTGATGCTGACCCAGCTCCTGCTGCCGCAGGAATTTCTCGTCCTTCTGAATTGCAGCATGGTGCTAGCAGTCAGGAACCTTCTGGTGGGGGGGAGACACGTGGCAGTGGCGGATTGGATGGCCAGGATCTTGCCAGCCTGGCAGCGGCTGATGATGACATCATCGTGGAGCAGTTCACCAGGCACGCGTTTTAAGCACCTTCATTATAAGCACGCCCATTTCTGTTTCTGAGCTTTCTATGTCCACCAACTAAGCTCAATTTTGAAGCAATTCCATACTTTCGTATAATTTCCTGGTTTTACATCACTGCCCTATTCCCACTTGACCCCACTCTCTTCCCCCTCCTTTTCGCTCTCCCCCCCCCTCACCCCCCTCCCTTCCTTTCCCCCTTCTTCCCCCACTTTCCTTCCTCACTGACCTTCCTTCACCTCTCCCCCTTCCCCTCATCGTTGCCGGGCAGGAACATTCAAATGTTTGGTCTGCCCGGCCAGCTGGCAGTGCACAGGGCGTTTGTGGTGGTGGTGGGGCTGGGGGGGGTGGGCAGCCATGCAGCTGCCGCGCTGCTGAGGTGTGGCGTTGGCCGGCTGAGACTCGTTGACTTTGACCAGGTGCGTTGGCTTTGGTTGACTTGGGTTGACTCGGGTTGACTGGGATTGACTGGGTGGCGTTTGTGGTGGTGGTGGGGCTGGGGGGAGTGGGCAGCCATGCTGCTGCGGCGCTGCTGAGATGCGGCGTTGGCAGACTGAGACTCGTTGACTTTGACCAGGTACTGTTTACCCTGTTGACTCTGCTTGACTTGGGTTAACTCGCCGTGCCTCGAATTGCCAACCTGTTGCTGCCACGCGAGCAGATGTGGGAATCTCCAAGGCGCAGTGCATGAGAGAGCATGTCCTCATCCCCCCTCTTCCCCCCTCTTCCCCCTCCTTGTCCCCCGACCCCAACTCTCTTCTCCCCACAGTTGTCCCTGTCATCCCTCAACCGCCATGCCGTCGCCATGCGGGCAGATGTGGGAGTCTCCAAGCTGTGGTGCATGAGAGAGCATTTCCTCCTTCTCCTCTTTCTTTTCTCCCCATCCACCCTCTTTCTCGCCCTCTGTTTCCCCCCTATTTCCCCACCCCACAGGTGTCCCTGTCATCGCTCAATCGCCATGCCGTCGCCACGCGGGCAGATGTGGGGATTCCCAAGGCGCAGTGCATGAGGGAGCATTTCCTTCGCATCCTGCCTCCCTCCCTTCCCCCTTTCCCGCCCCACAGGTGTCACTGTCCTCACTGAATCGCCATGCGGGCAGATGTTGGAATCTCCAAGGCTCAGTGCATGAGGGATCATTTCCTCCCCCTCCCCTCTGCCTCACCCCCTTTTTCCTCCTCTCCCCCCTCTCTTCCCCCAACTGTTACCCCACAGGTGTCCCTGTCGTCTCTCAATCGCCATGCTGTTGCCACGCGGGCAGATGTGGGTATTTCCAAGGCGCAGTGCATGAGGGAGCATTTTCTTCGCATCCTGCCCGAAGCACAAGTGGAGGGGATGACGGCCATGTACACGGAGGAGAACGAGGAGAAAGTTTTGTCCGGGCAGCCCGACTATGTCGTGGACTGCATCGACAACATCGACACAAAGGTTGGTAATTAAATCGAATCATATCGATTCTAATAAAAGAGAAAATGATCAACTTGATTCCGCAGCTGCTACATACTCATTTGGCGATGTGCACGAAATCATTAGGCGACAAACGGAGCAAAGCAAAGTTGCACGCCGCAGCTGCCTCGTGAGAATAGCAACTGCTTTGCAAAGTTGCGTGAAACTAAGCAAAGCAAACGCAGCTGCCTCGTGAGAATTCTGAGCGATTTTTGAGCAATAGCAACCCCAAGGCATCAACGCCCCTAGCACACTATTTCTTTTTCTCGCTCTTCTCCTCACCACTCGCGCTGCCCTCATTCTGTGTGCGCTGCGGCCTGCCTGTCATCAGCGCCGTGGGGGCCAGCATGGGCTGCAGTGATAGCAACCCCACAACCACAAGGCCCCACGTCCCTCCTCACTCACCATTTTTTTCCTGCCTCCTCCTCCCCTTCATCTTCCGCAGGTGGCGCTGCTCTCAGCCTGTGTGCGCCGCGGTCTGCCGGTCATCAGTGCCATGGGGCGGGCGCTCGGGCGGACCCCACTCGCATCCAAATTGCCGACACCCCAACGCCCCCCACGCCCCCAACACCTGCTTCTCTTTTCTTATTCACAGGTCGCCCTCCTCTCAGCCTGTGTGCGCCGTGGCCTGCCTGTCATCAATGCTATGGGGGCAGGCAGGGGCTGATGCGATAGCAGCCTCAATCCCCCATGGCCCCTCACCCACAGCGTTCTTCCATGCTCCCCCCTCTCCTTGTTCTTCCCACAGGTGGCTCTTCTATCAGCCTGTGTGCGCAGCGGTCTGCCGGTCATCAGTGCCATGGGGGCAGGCGCTCGGGTGGATCCTACTCGCATCCGAATCGCTGACACCCCAACGCCCCCCACTGCCCCCAACACCTCCTGCTTCTCTTTTCTTCTTCTGCAGGTCGCTCTTCTATCAGCCTGTGTGCGCCGCGGTCTGCCGGTCATCAGTGCCATGGGGGCGGGTGCTCGCGCAGACCCCACTCGCATCCAAATCGCTGACACCCCACCGCTCCCCAACATCCCCACCGCCCCCAACACCTCCTGCTTCTCTTTTCTTCTTCTGCAGGTCGCTCTTCTATCAGCCTGTGTGCGCCGCGGTCTGCCGGTCATCAGCGCCATGGGGGCAGGCGCTCGGGCCGACCCCACTCGCATCCGCATTGCTGACATCAGCGAGTCGTCTATTGACCCACTCTCGCGCGCGGTGAGCCACTGACCGTTGCTCAATTGCTCCCTCCTCTCATTGCTGAGAGGGTCTGCCGGTCGTCAGTGCCATGGGGGCTGGCGCTCGGGCCGACCCCACTAGCATCCGCATCACTGACATCAGCGAATCATCCATCGACCCGCTCTCCCGTGCTGTGAGGCAACTACCCCCCCACCCACTCACCCCCCTTCACCCAACCCCATTCTGGTGAATGTACCTCTGTCTGTCTTTTCTGTTGGTAACTGTGTGGGGTGGATCGACTGTGCGTGCTGTGGCATTAGAGAGTCGTCCATCGACCCGCTCCCACGTGCGGTGAGGCAACTACCCCTCCACCCCCCCAACCCCGCACCTGCTGCACTGCACCCTTTCTTGGTCGCTGGCATTAGAGAGTCGTCCATCAACCCTCTCTCACGTGCAGTGAGGCTGTGACCCCCCCACCCACCCCACCAACCCCCCCACCACTTAAATAAGTTTCAAGAAATATGCATGTATGACTTTGAATATGTAAGCATATTTGGACAACATACATGTGCAAGCATACATCAAATCGTCACCATCCAATTCAACCCACCCCTGCAGGTGCGGCAGCGGTTGCGCAAGGCGCTGGGGGCAGCAGCAGCAGTGGAGGCGGTGTTTTCTCTGGATCGCCCCAAGGCCAAGCTGCTGCCTGTGGGGGATGGGGACGGCTCCTTGCAGCCTGCCGACCTCCAGGTGAGAAGCTGTGAGGTGTCACAGACCGAAGGCACTGGGGGCAGCAGCAGCAGTAGCAGTGGAGGCGGTGTTTTCTCTGGACCGCCCCAAGGCCAAGCTGCTGCCCGTGGGGGATGGGGACGGCTCCTTGCAGCCTGCTGACCTCCAGGTGAGAAGCTGTGAGGTGTCACAGACCGAAGGCACTGGGGGCAGCAGCAGCAGCATCAGTGGAGGCGGTGTTTTCTCTCGACCGCCCCAAGGCCAAGCTGTTGCCGGTTGCTGACGATTCCCTGCAACCCGCTGACCTTCAGGTGAGAGTGTTGAAGCTGTGACATATCAGAAGAGATTAAGATGCTGAATTCAGCAGCAGCAGCAGCAGCAGCAGCAGCAGCAGCAGCAGCAGCAGCAGCAGCAGCAGCAGCAGCAACAGCAGCAGCAGCAGCAGCAGCAGCAGCAGCAGCAGCAGCAGCAGCAGCAGCAGCAGCAGCAGCAGCAGCAGCAGCAGCAGCAGCAGCAGCAGCAGCAGCAGCAGCAGCAGCAGCAGCAACAGCAGTGGAGTGGAGGCGGTGTTTTCTCTCGATCGCCCCAAGGCCAAGCTGCTGCAAGTTGCTGACGATTTCCAAGTGATGTTCAGGTGCTTTTCATGTGTTTCCCCTGGTGCTTTTTCTGGTGATTGTCTAGGAAAATATTCTGGCCTTGATTGAGCTCAATGCATAGCATATCAGCAGCAGCACCAGAAAGCATCGGGTCTGGCAGAAATTTGGAGGAACAGCAACCGTTTTTTTTCTTCTCTTGCAACCCCTTATCATCATACTTGTTGCAGGTGGTCTCAGGATGGAACATGTAAACTGATACATCGGCCTGCCACAATTTTTTCTTCTTCTTTTCCCCTCTCCATCGTATCCATTCCCCATCCATCCATACTCGTTACAGGTGGTTCCAGGGTTCCGTGTAAGAGTCATCCCCGTGCTGGGAACCATACCTGCCATGTTTGGTCTGGCGCTGGCGACACGTGTGGTCACCTCATTGGCCGGAATGGACGTGGGATTTGAGCCGGTGCTAAGGCTCAGTGCAGACCATTACTCACTGCTGCACCAACGACTGGTGGAGAGAGAGGAAATGCAGTTTGGATCGGCAAGTGAAGTGGAGGTGAGTGTGTGCGGGTGAGGTAGTGTCAATGTGGGATTTGAGCCGGTGCTAAGGCTCAGTGCAGACCATTACTCGCTGCTGCACCAGAGGCTGGTGGAGAGGGAGGAGGCGCGGTTTGGGTCAGCCAGTGAAGTCGAGGTGAGTTCTGTGTGGGTGAGTGTGCGTGGGTGAGTGTGTGTGGGTGAGTGTGTGTGGGTGAGTGTGTGTGGGTGAGTGTGTTCATGTTGGGGTGTGTGTGGTGAGGCTGAGTGCAGACCATTACTCGCTGCTGCACCAACGACTGGTGGAGAGGAAGGAGATGCGGTTTGGCTCAGCTAGTGAAGTGGAGGTGAGTTCTGTGTGGGTGAGTGTGTGTGGGTGAGTGTGTGTGGGTGAGTGTGTGTGGGTGAGTGTGTTCATGTTGGGGTGTGGGTGGTGAGGCTGAGTGCAGACCATTACTCGCTGCTGCACCAGAGGCAGGTGGAGAGGGAGGAGATGCGGTTTTGATCGGTTAGTGAAGTGGAGGTGAGTTCTGTGTGGTTGAGAGTGAGTAGGGGTGAGTGTGTGTTTTAATGAAAGTCTGTGGGGGTGAGAATGTGTGGAGGAGGGAGAGGCAGAGTGCGGGCCATACTTGCTGGTGGATAATGGGAGCGTCATGGGCATGTGCATGTGCATGTGCATGGGCATGTGCTTGTGCATGGGCATGTGCTTGTGCATGGGCATGTGCTTGTGCATGGGCATGTGCTTGTGCATGGGCATGTGCTTGTGCATGGCATGTGCTTGTGCATGGGCATGGGCATATCATGTGCATGGGCATGTGCATATCCCTATTTATGTGGGTATGTGTTTGCATTTGTGCCCAGGTGGACATTGATGACGTCATGTTTCCACCCCTTCCATATGCGTGCGCCCGTATCCCTATCCATGCGTGTGTGTGTGTGTGCACAGGTAGACATTGATGACATCATGTCTGTCCGTGTGTGCCTATCCATGGGTGTCCCTATGCACAGGTGGACATGGATGACGTCATGTTTGTGGTGAGAGAGGTGTGGCGCGGCCGCAGCGCGTGGCAGCTTCTCCGAGAGAAGGAAGCTGCTGAGAATCTTCTTCATAGCCGGTCCGGCGAAGGTGCGGGCGATGTTGGATCACAGGAGGAGGAGGAGAAGACACGGGGAGAGCAGAGAGGAGAGGGGGAAGAAGGGGGGGGCATTCAGGGGCAGGGAGAAAGTGCAGGGGGCACTCAGGAGCAGAATCTGGGAAATGGAGAAATGGCAGAGGAGCAACGGGAAGATCCGGAGAGAGAACATAGGAGGCAGGAGAATTGGACTCAGGAGCAGGGAAGGAGCGGACAGCAGCAGCAGAGGAAGAAGGGGGAGCGTAGAAAACGGGCTATGAAATCTGCTGGTGAAAGAAATGGGCGTGGTGGTGGAGGGAGAGGAGGAGGTGGGAAAGGAGGAGGTGGGGGAGGAGGAGGCATGGATGTAGGGCGAGCAATCTGGCGGTCCATGGGGCACATGACTCTCACCAGGTGTGTTGGAATCTCTTTGGAAGTCACTTCTTGGGTCACTTCTGGAATCAGTTCTGCGGTCACTTCTGGAGTCACTTCTGGGGTCACTTCTGGGGTCACTTCTGGGGTCACTTCTGGGGTCACTTCTGGGGTCACTTCTGGGGTCACTTCTGGGGTCACTTCTGGGGTCACTTCTGGGGTCACTTCTGGGGTCACTTCTGGGGTCACTTCTGGGGTCACTTCTGGGGTCACTTCTGGGGTCACTTCTGGGGTCACTTCTGGGGTCACTTCTGGAGTCACTTCTGGAGTCACTTCTGGAGTCACTTCTGGAGTCCCTTAAAAAGTGTTTCCAATTTAATCTGGCGGTCCATGGGGCACATGACTCTCACCAGATATATATATGCTCATATTGTTTCCCCCTTCCTGAAGTTGTTTCTTCTTTCCCTGCCCATACCTGGTCCACACAAAACCACCACCAAGTCTCCAAATCTCTTTGTTCCACTTGAGATGCCTGGACTACCGGTAAATCTAGTTTTCGGGCGCCTCAAAACTAGATGCCTGGACTACCGGTAAATGGGGCCGTTTTCCCTGCCTCGTGTGGTGGCTGTGTGGCAGGTGGAATGCGGCTCTCCCTCCCACCATCGACAATCTTGTCCTCTTCACATTTGACGAGGTACGCACACAAAACATCGATCACGCTGCAGCTTCGCTCTCGTGATGAGGTGCCTTGGACAACACATTGCCAGACTTCATGACTGCAGCTACAGGATCAGCGCAATGCTCAAACGTGGTGACTTTTGAGTCGACTCAAAAGTCGCCAGATTTCATGACTGCAGGTACAGAATCAGTGCAAGCCTTAAAACTTAAACCCTGCACTGTCTCACTGCCCGGCTTCCCTTCTTGTGCAGGCGGAAGCACACGAGGCGATGGCATTAGAGGATGTGGAAACTGAGCAGCCAGAGCTCTTTCAATTGGTGGACGCCACGCTGGAGAGAGCTCGGAGATTGTACACATAGAGGCTAGAATGGGTCACTGAGTTATGATATGTATACTCAAGTTGTAACAGCAAGTGACTCTGGTCAGCAGGTGGAAATTGAGCAGTCAGAGCTCTTCCGATTGGTTGATGCTCAATGGAGCGGGCTTGGAGATTGTACACAAAGAGAGGTTGGGTGGTGTAGTGTGGGTCTGGACTCGCTCTACTCTCGCAACTTTGCAGTAGTTGCTTCTTGTGAATGAGTGATATTGTAACACCGTCACTTGTAGTGACCACAGTTGTGTTGTGTGCATTTGCTGCTTGCCTGCTTGGTGCAATCTGTTTCTACCAAATTACAGCTTTTTGAAACACTCGGTATACTTTCAAGTACGATTCCTGATACAGATCTTCGCACCAGATCGCAAACCATGCGGCCAGCTTAGTCGAGGGTCACACCCTGCATACACAACAAAGCATAAGGGTCACAAGGGGTTCAATGGGAGCCAAGATGGAGCTAAATCAACAATCAAAGCAGATGCGAAAAAGAATTCGGAATGCCTCACCTGAGGAGGTTCAAACCTGGTGTGTGGAAATACCTTACCTCTAGAGGTAATGGCTCACCCAGAGAAAAAACCCTCACCTGGGGGGGGTCGAACTTGGCTCCCTGCTCGCTGAGCTGCTTGTGGGACTGGGCATAGTGGCAAAAACGGCCGCCTGGTCTGAAGGGATAGCTTAACCTGGGGTAATGCCTCACTGAAGGGAAATGCGTCACCTGGGGGGTTGTCTCACCCATGGGAACCTCACCTGGGGGGGTCGAACTTGGCTCCCCGCTCGCTGAGCTTCTTGTGGGACTGGGCATAGTCGGCAAAGCAGGCCGCCTGGTCAGCGGCGTACTTCTCTGCGTGCATCTTGAAGCCCGGATCCTCAAACAGGGCGGCGTCCGTGGGCAAAGAAAACCGCCTGCTTGGGAATACCTCACCCAGGGGAGAAGTCTCACCTGCAGGGGAATGGCTCACTGGAGGAGAATTCCTCACCTGGGGGGGGTCCAACTTGGCTCCCAGTTCGCTGAGCTTCTTGTGGGACTGGGCATAGTCGGCAAAGAAGGCCGCCTGGTCGGCGGGAATAGCTTAACCTGAGGGGAATACCTCACCAGGGGGGATGCCTCATTCGGGGGAGATTCTTGCACGGAGGGGAGGGTGTCTCACCAGAGGGAAACACCGCTCCAGGGAGAAAGGCCTCAGCTGGGGGGGGGTCGAACTTGGCGCCCTGCTCGCTGAGATTCTTGTGCGACTGGGCATAGTCCGCAAAGAAAGCTACCTGGTCCGTGAGGTTACCTTACCTAGGACCTAGATGTAATGGCTCCTCCGCGGAAAAAGGCCTCAGCTGGGGGGGGGTCGAACTTGGCGCCCTGCTCGCTGAGATTCTTGTGCGACTGGGCATAGTCCGCAAAGAAGGCAGCCTGGTCTGCTAGAACATCATAACCCGGGGAAGGGAATTCCTCACCCGGGGAGGGAAAGCCTCACCTGGGGGGGGTCGAACTTGGCGCCCTGCTCGCTGAGCTTCTTGTGCGACTGGGCATAGTCCGCAAAAAAGGCCGCCTGGTCGGCGGCGTACTTCTCCGCATGCACCTTAAAGCCCGCGTCCTCAAACAGTGCGGCGTCTGTCGGCAGCACCAGCAGCTCTGCGTCCTTCTTCTCCTTGATGTCCTGGGGGAGGGGGGGAGAGGGGGAGTGCGGGCGGGGCAGAGGTTGAGCCCCAGCCGAGTGCTCCTCTGGGTCCGAGGGCAGCACCAGCAGCTCCGCGTCCGTCTTTTCCTTGATGTCCTGGTGGGGGGGGGTGAGGGAGAGGGGGGAGGGGCGGTAGGGGCAGCGTTTGGTTGAGCCCAGCCCAGCAGAGTGCTTTTCTGTGTCTGTCGGCTGCACCAGCAGCTCCGCGTCCTTCTTCTCCTTGATGTCCTGTTGGGGGGAGAGGAGGGGGGACGGAGCACCTTAAAGCCCCGCAGACTGCTTCTCAGCGTACACCTTGAAGCCCGCTTCTTCAAACAGGGCGGCATCGGTGGGTAGTACCAGCAGCTCCGCGTCCTTCCTCTCCTTGATTTCCTAGTGGGTGGGAGAAGGGGGGAGGAGTTGTCGAATCTGAGCCACTCCACCGTCCAGGACTGGCCGCCGGGCAGAGAAGAGCAGAGCAGGCCTCCTGTCGGCCAGGCCAGAGTACTGAGGAGGTCCAACTTTCACCCCGCCCAGAAGGGTATATGAGGACCAGGTGGAAGGGAGTGAGACTCACCGTGAAGTAGGAGTTGTCGAATCGCAGCCACTCCACCGTCCAGGACTGGCCGCCG
The DNA here is from genome assembly GCA_947471745.1 of Closterium sp. Naga37s-1. Classification (NCBI taxonomy): domain Eukaryota; kingdom Viridiplantae; phylum Streptophyta; class Zygnematophyceae; order Desmidiales; family Closteriaceae; genus Closterium; species Closterium sp. Naga37s-1. The sequence goes on from CANJKZ010000977.1 coordinate 1,616,358, forward strand.
GGCAGACCAGGGCCGTCCTTCTGCAAGCGTTGAAGAGATTCGACGGGGAAGGGGAGGTGGCGGGGACAATGGGTGCAAAAATGTCGAGAAGGAAAAAGAAGGAAAGGGAGAGGGGGCAGCAGGTGAGGGAAGCAGAGGGTGAGAGGGGGTGGGGTGGGATTGAGAGTGGTGCCCCATCAAGCGAGCACCCTTGGAAACAGAAACAGAATTACCAACTCAGCACCAATTGTATCACCACCAGCACCACCGCACCCAGCACCCCTCGCATATCTCACCGTGTACTTGGTCTCTGCCTTGCCCCACCCACTCGTCTCCGGCCAACTTCCAGTTCGCACTACCAGCACCCAGCACCATCAGCACCCCCAGCATCCCAGCATCCCAGCATCCCAGCATCCCAGCATCCCAGCATCCCAGCATCCCAGCATCCCAGCACCCCCAACATCCCAGCAGGCCCAGCAAGCCCAGCGCCCCTTGCATATCTCACCGTGTACTTGGTCTCTGCCTTGCCCCACCCACTCTTCTCCAGCCAACTTCCACTTTGCACTACCACTACACCCAGCACCTGCAGCACCACCAGCGCCCCTTGCATATCTCACCGTGTACTTGGTCTCTGCCTTGCCCCACCCGCTCCTCTCCAGCCGACGAACAGCTTGCACTAGCGCTACTCCCAGCAGCACCAGCACCAGCAGCACCAACACCACACACCACAGCACCACCACCACCAGCGCCCCTTGCACATCTCACCGTGTACTTGGTCTCTGCCTTGCCCCACCCGCTCCTCTCCGGCCGAGAGCGCCCCAGAGTATGCGCGCCAGACAGGGCAACAATATCCTGTGATGGGGGTAGGATGGGCAAAGATACCGTTTTTTTTCTAATGAAAGCCTGAACCCGTGGGGCCCAATGGGGCAGAATTTTCCTGTCATGAGGGCAGGGCCGATAGGTGCAGAGTTTCGGGTTTGGGGTAGAAGATTGCAAAGCCCGAGGTTCTGAACAGGCAACCACTGTGACAGCTTTGAGACGATTCAAAGTACACTCACTCTGCGGATGTGTCAAACACACTGTTGCCAAGCCTCATGGAACGCATCATCCCGTACGGGGTATAGAACCACTGCGTTGTAACTTACCTTGTCATCGAGGCCCATGCGGTGGAACACCTTGTGCCTAAAAACACGTTGCCATTAAAATCACATTACCGTATTATCACAGTGCGTTATTCTCACCTTGTCGTCAAGGCCCATGCGGTAGAACACCTTGCGCAGGTGATCAGCAGGAGATGGCGGGCCGGCATCTGTTGGTGGGGAAGGGGGGGGGGGAAGTGCGGTGCAGGGGGTGGGGTGCAGGGATTGAGGTGCAGGGAGTGCGGTAGAGGGGGATGGGGATGTGAATTGACATGGGGATGGGGATGGGGATGGGGATGGGGATGGGGATGGGGATGGATATGGGTATGGGGATGGGTAAGTGGATGGGTATGTGGATGGGTATGTGGATGGGTATGTGGATGTCGATGTAGACGTGGCACACATGACATGAAGATGAGATGATGCGGCATGGGGTGGAGGACTGCGCAGCGCGTGCATCAAGCACAGGGCACAAGGAGCTAAGTACATGAAGCACAGAGCTGCGGGGAGAGGGGGCATGGAGCACAGAGCTGCGGGGAAGGGGGCATACCTGGGAGGGTGCCGTCAGGAGTGCAGTGCTCGGGTCCGTTGGCGTCCACACGGCCGTACTTCATCGGGATCTTGGGACCTCCTGCGAGCTGTCAGAGCGGCAGCACATGCATGCACGCAGCATCAAAACACATGCATACAGCATCACACATTCATACACACAGCATCACACACATACACAGCAGCACTCACACATATATACAGCACCAAAAGACACATATACAGAAATACGACACACATCCATACATGCAGCATCACAACGCATACAGCAGGGCGCGGACACAGGAGGAAGAAACAACTTTTCGAGTAAATTCTACCGTTCTCATCCCTTGGCATGCCGTTCACATGGCGGCATTCGAAGCTTGGGGCCTCCGTCGAGTTGACAGAGGACATAAAACAGATGAGAGGAGTGGGCAGTTGGATGTTTAACGACTTATATACCCAGTGGATTCCTCTTCATCTCATGAATGTCAACGGATAGGACCTGACAGCATGAGCATGAGCGGAGGCACGGACGCACCTCGACAGCCGTCGCGCTGGCGAGCTGGAAGAGGTCGGCGTAGCTCACGGCGGGGTACTTCTCCTTGATGGGCTCCAGGAGAGCAATGGCGCTCGCCAGACCTGCGGGGGGGGAACAGACGGCAGGGAAGGGGATGTGGGGGTTGGGGAGAATGAGAGAGACGAGACAAAGAGCCGTAGCTGACGGCGGGGGTACCGTAGTTCTGAAAAGGTGTGGAAGGAACTGGGAAGCATCTACTACACGTGTCACACGTGACGTGTGCGCGGGCCGTACCAGCACTGGCGCCATGCTCGAGTTCGGGCTTGAAGCGGATGCTGGCCGTAGCGCCGCCCGCCATGGTTATTTTTTTAGTCGACTTATAAGCTAGCTTGGTTAATTGTCACACACATTCTGAGTGGAACCAGCAGTCAATTCGTACCAGCATTGGCGCCATGCTCGAGTTCGGGCTTGAAGCGGATGCTGGCCGTAGCGCCGCCCGCCAGGGGCCACTCGGCGATGCTCTTGGTGTACGTGCCCGCGTCGTGCCAGCCCAGACGGATCTGCGCACACACGAGCAGGAATGAGCAGGGGAAAACCTTTGAGATGTCTTGAAGCCGCCCGCCAGGGACCACTCGGCGATGCGCCTGGTGTACGTGCCCGCGTCGTGCCACCCAAGACGGATGTTCGCGCCCACGGGGGAGGAAGGGAATAGAGAAAATTTGTAACGGCTGCGATCTGGACTCGACACCCGGAAGATAGAAAACCGTTTTTGTTTCGGTTGGAAACACAAGGATATGCTCAGGTCAGAGGGTTCGTAAGGCATTCGTACAGTCATTTCAACTTTCTGACGCGGCAATTCAATTATAACAAAAGCGCGCGTGCATGTATGTATCTTATATGAGTGTTACAAGTGTAGCGACCCTTGCAAGTGGATCCGTATTAGCATTCTCGTACCAGGATGGGGTTGCAGTGCTTGCTCTTGATAAGCTCCTTGATCTCCTCCCTGGCTCGCTGCAAGCAAAAAACTCTAACTACTCTGCACTTTCGTACCAGGATGGGGTTGCAGTGCTTGCTCTTGATAAGCTCCTTGATCTCGTCCCTCGCTCCGCGCAGCTGCTCCACGTCAGCAGACGCGCGTGCACCGGTCGAGCTCGCGGACCTCCTCAGGAAGGCGGTACCGCTCAGTTGAGCAGGCGCAGCCTGACGTGGAACACAAAATCGTATCATACTGATTTGATTCGTAACAAAAGGCGTTGAACAATCGAGGTCGCTGACATCCTCAAGAATGCGGTACCACTGAATTGAGCAGGAGCAGCCTGTCGTGGAATTCACAGGATTGTATAAGGCATATCAGGAACCAACACGCTGACTTGGTGAGATATATTTTTTGTCATCTGAGAAGGAGCACGCTAACCACGGGATGCACAGTTTGTAGGATTTGGACATTAACCGTTGAAGTGATTCGACCATGTTATTATTTAGATTCTCGCGCTACCGATCCTGATAAGCTTACACACGAATGTTTCCCGCACTGGGTTTCTTACATTGAAACCGGAGCCCGAGAACTCCGACTGCAGCACAGAGGCTTTGCTAAGCGTCGCGGTCTTGGATCCCGCGAAGGACGCCGAGTGCAGTCGCCTGGCAGCAGCACGGAATGGCGAGCGAATGCCGGGGAAGGCAGACGCAACGGCGGACTGGAGGTGGACGGCGGCCATGGCGTGGAACGAGCAGACAGAAACTAGTTGTTCTGCTGTTCTTTGGTGTGTTCAGGGAATATATTGCTTTGCAGCAATGTCCTAGAGATTATGATCAATGCAGTTTTGAAGCTTGCTGATTTCAGCTTCTTGCTGACATCCGGGAGATTTCGGATTCATGAAGTCGCATTTCCTTGAAATTGCCGGTCACCCAGTTTCGAGAAATGCACTTTCGCGAAGCATCTGGCATAGAGATTGGATAGGAGACACAGGCTACCGAATCGTTATGTGGCACCTGGAAATGTGCCGAGTGTGTCAGCCAGCCTGCCCTGGTTCACGAACCACCTGCGCTCTAGGGAGAGCCAGCGTGGAGAAGCTAATTGGCGAAGCTTATTCGTGTACAGTCAAGGCGAATAGATGTTCGACAGCTCAGAAGGCAGTTACACATCAGCGAGTTTTGGGAATTGCAGTTACACTGTTACCATGGAATTTTCTAGAAGCTGACTAAGGACGCGCAAGGAGGAATGCTGGTTGGTCAGTTCAGTTGCTGTCAGAGCGGTTACACCAAACCCGATTCGCTGCAGTCCCACCGCCTGCCATTGTTTTCTGGGCAGATAAAACTCTAGGATAATATTAACCTTCTTTGAAGACGTAAAGTTGACTGCGTCGAACCCGTCTACGCAGTTGCTCTGGTTTTTACTAAAATCAGTGTGCCTTGCTCAGAATACATGGGTACGGTAAGGTACATTACATTCCCCATCCCAGGCTGGTCAAATGTCACCGACAACCAGGGCGCCAAACGTCCCAGGACCCAGGGGGTCAACCGTGTCGCAGGCGCTCCCGCAATGTGGTGCGCTGATGGCGCAAGATGAAATTCAGGAAGGCACCGCCCCGCACGAAACGGCACCAATAATGTCCTCCCATTCCACCTTGCTCCACCCCTCCCCCATCTCGTCAAATTCCGCGCACCACCCGCCTCTCTCTCATTCCTCTTCCCCCAACCTGACCTCACCGAGGCCGCATTCACACGCCACAACCAGACGACGGACCGAAATTTTGCTTGGAAGAGGGAAATCAAATCAGGCTGTATCCCATAACACAAGTTTCATTCGAAGTGCCAACCTTGCTGGTAGTACACGACGGGATCATCACACCACCATTCCCACAATTATCGTACCTCGCCATCCATCCTCCCACCACAAACCAGCAAATAAAATGATCACCACTTGCTTGCCGTCGCTTCATGTGAGTGACCCTGACCAGCGTCCTACTTCGTTCTGACCAGGGAAGCCTCGAGAATTATTTTCGCACGCACCTATCGTATTGCACACTTTTGTCGAGCACAAGGTTCTGACGCGTAGTCGATTCTCCAGACTCACGTTCAGTACAGGCCTCGTCGACTTTTTTGTGAATATCCTCTTCGGCTTTAGCTCCTTATAAGTGCTTATATTAAGACTGTCAGCCGTTCGCCTCGTCACGTAGATCAGATTCGCAATGGCTCGAGTACCGGGGAAAGGTCTGGTGGCTCTTCTGCTCGTTGCTGTCGTCAGCTTGCTGTACGTGACGCAAGTCGCGTCAGCTTATACCGGGTACCAGCAGTTGGTAGCGAAGCTGACGAAGAAGGGATACAGCACCTCCCTAGCCGCGTGGCAAACGTCTGGTGAGTCACGACTTGCGAAAACTTCGGCCGCTGTTTCCTTTCTATTTTCTATGGTCAAGGTGTTAGCACTGTGTTTGTAACATTTTTATCGGAAAGTTGTGAACTTTCTTATATGGTCAACAAAAATATTGAGAAGCCAGAAGGTAGCAGCACCTTCGTTAGATTTGATCTTGTAATAACCAAGTTATCTACACAGGAGTCTGGAGATCCATTTTCCTGTCTTTCAGGTTTGAAAACGAAAGAAAGAGAGAGAGAAAAAGAGAAAGAAATAACGAATCCGAGCTCGTGCGGACAAGCGGAGGCGCGTAGGCGCTGACTGCGATTATTCTTCTGACTTCCACTGTCTGTCTCTCTCTCCTCCCCCATCCCTCTCCTCTTCCGCCTACTCTCCCTGTCACGCTCTGCTCTCCCCCAGGGCTCAACAACACGCTCAAGCAGTTCCTCCCAACGTCCAAACTGATGGTGCTCGTGCCGTCTCTTTCGCATGTCACCGTGTGTGTATGACTCTCTTTCACCTCCCCCCTGCTCACCAACCCCCTCGCTCTGCTCTCCTCCAGGCCTCAACAACACGCTCAAGCAATTCCTGCCAATTTCCAAGATGACACTGCTGGTGCCGCGAGACAGTGCGTTTGACCCACCTCAATTTCTCCGTCTCCCGTCCCCCTTTATAGGCCTGAACAACACGCTCAAGCAGTTCCTGCCAACCTCCAGACACTGCTGGTGCCGCCTCGTTCTCATACTTCCGTCTCCCTCTCGCCTCCCCATCCCCCCCGGTTCCCCAACCCTCCTTCAGGCCTGAACAACACACTCAAGGAATGGCTCCCAAAGTCTCAGATGACAATACTTGTGCCGCGCAACAGCGCGTTTGACAAGCTCACGGGCAGCTTCCAGTACTCGAAGCTCAAGAAGAACCCATCGGCGCTGCTGCAGGTCATGTCGTTCCACGTGTGGAGTCAACGCTTCTACCAATCCTAGCTAGACGCGCTGAAAGTGGGAACGCGGGTACGAATGGCAACTTTTTTCGCAGTTACGAATGGCGACTTGTTTGGCTGAGTTTCAGGTGTATTTCTCTCGGTATGCTTAACGCATCGCTGAGATGTCTCCACTCAGGACGCGCTGAAAGTGGGAACGCAGGTGAGAGCATCCTAGAAGTGAGAGGCATGGCACTTGTGACCTCCTTACGCAGGTGACCAGGTCATGTCGTTGCACGTGTTGATGCGTCGCTTCTACCAATCCACGTTGGATGCGCCGAACGTGGGAACGCAGGTAAGAATGACGTTCCAGGTACGAACGCAGGTACAAATGACGTTCCAGGTACGAGCGCAGGTACGAATGACGTTCCAGGAACGAGCGCACGTACGAATGACGTTCCAGGTACGAGCGCAGGAACGAATGACGCTTCAGGTACTAGCGCAGGTAGGAAGGGACTTACAAAGAAGGGGCTTTCGAGGGTCCTGTGATAATTGTTTTCCTCTTCCTCGTCCCTCTCTTCCTTTGTGCGCCTGCAGTTCGCCACTCTGGATTACAAGTATGTTTTGGTGAAGACAGGCACCAAGCCTGCAGCATTCAGCAAGTAAGGGACTTATGACCATAGCTTCCTTCCATTCCCTTTCATTCCCTTCTTGCGTCTGCAGTTTGGCACTCTGGATTACAAGTTTGTGATGGTTAAGACGAGCACCAAGCCTTCTAAGTTCACCAAGCCTGGAGCTTCGGGAGGGCTCCAGATTATTGATCCAGACCTGTATGTGGACCCGCAGGTTATTGTGCATGGGGTTGATACCGTCATCATCCCACCTACAATCAAATAAATGAATGGTGAAAAGAAGAAAGAAGGGTAGCATATGTTTTGTTTCCACGTGTAACCCCGGATATGGAGGTTTTCTGGTCCTTTATAGAAGTACATAGTGTGATTAAATCAGGGTCTTCATGCATAAATGCAAGGTGACAGTGCACGTGTATCAAAAGATGTTAGGTAATGCCTTCAGTTTGCAGGTCTGGGTCACAGAACCTACACCCTGTTTCTCGCTACACTGACCCGCGCGTAACTGGCAGGCTGGCCTTGTCCTATTCGATTTGCCCAAATAAACCATACCGAAACCTAAATCAACCAGCCTCAACCGAGCTTTTTCACTCTGGAAGTCAGTATAGCGGACGTCAGTATGGCGAGAAAGAGGGTGTATACTGTATACCGATCTTAGCAGTGTAACCTCGGGAGTGGCTCGTTTGGTGCCTTTGTCTCAGAAAGTGAATGCAACGGAATGTTTGACTTAGGAGAGCAAGGCATACAAATAGAAACCCTAAGAGTGTTGTACTCCTTAGAGTGCTACTCACTGCAGCCTACAACAGGCCCTCAGAAGTCAGGAAAAAAACGCTGATTTGCACTTGAAAAACTTTTTTTCAGGCTTTTTTTGGGGCCTAAGGCTGATTGGAAAGTGTTTTTTTAGATGTAAGGACTGTTTTTTCAGGCGAGTATCTTGTACCAACACTGATTTTTCAGGCAAGTTTCATGTACCAACACTGATTCGAAACAACACTAACGAACCGAGTCTTGTTGCTGGAAATGCGTGGATTCAATTCATTGGTAAAAAATTCGCAGAATTTTTTTCGTTGTCAGCGTCAATCACGGGAACGGTTTTTTCCCTATACATGGCTGTAACTCGCGTCGCACAACAATTTGGCGTGCTGTCTTGAAAATCTGGCAGGCTGCAAGGTGATTGGGCAGTTTCTCGTAATTACATGGGCCGTCCACTCACGTGCCCTGCGCTGGCACCATTCCACAGCATCACGGTTGTATACCGTGTCGCTTGTGGTACGTGCCATGAACAAGGCAAGTTCAGCATCTTGGATGGCCCAAGCTGGGCCATCCGTTTCTGCTGCATGCAAGGAAGGAACCACCTGTTGGTCCAAACGTCTTCGTCTGCCTCTTCCCCATCGTCTCCTACCAGCACATCATTGCCAGGGTTTCATCTGAGCCTTTGCTACTCGGCAAACTCTCCTGTTAGAGCTCTAGTTTTCCTTTGCTCTCGCCACTGCCGCCATGGCTGGATCCGCCGAGGGGATCCTCGGCGATGACGACCTCGACGATATCGACACAGAAATAGCACGTACCGGTTTAGACCTCTTTTTTGCTCTCTATCTCGAGCTGCTAGCAGTCCGTCGACGATTCGTTTGCTTATGTTCAATGTTTAGTTCTGGTTCCATGTTTGCTTGTGTTCAATGTCATTTTCTGTTCAATGTCAAATTCTGTTCAATGTTTCTTCTGTTCAATGTTTCTTTCTGTTCAACGTTTGCTTCTGTTCAATGTTTGCTCATGTTCAATGTTTGCTCATGTTCAATGTTTGCTCCTGTTTGATGTTCAACACATGCACCATAGCCAGGCAGGAGGATGACAGGAGGAGGCGAAGGGAGAAGGAGGAGGTGCAGGCTGGAGGAGACCAGGCCAACCCGTTTGACTTGGATGATGAGGCTAAGGCGGATAGTGATGCTGAGGATGATTTGTGGTATTAGGTGTAGTAGCTAGATAGGTTGAATCCTTGTGTGATTGAATCCATGTAAACAAGCAAAGAAACATTGACATTGGTTGAATCAGCCTCTATAAATGAAGCAACACTTATTATAAAGTTTTTTTATTTGTACTAACACTGATTGGAAAGTTTTTTTTTTTACAGGTACACTGATTTTTCAGGGTATTTTTTGTACCCGACCCTGACAGAAAGTTTTTTTCCAGGGACCAACACTGACGAATCAGGGTGCCCCAAAACCAATCTGAGGGCCTGGCCTACAACCAATAACAACATTTGACACACCCCCGTAGGCTAAGTGAGGGGCATCAAAGCAAGCATGGTGAACAAACAGTCACAAGACCAGTCAAAGCAAGAAACAAGGCAAGCTCAGGGTGGATCTCAAGGACACCACACAAATTCCGAGCGCAAGCAAGCGGCCACAAGGCCAGTTCAAGAGTTCACTAGGATATATATATGAAAACACAACAAGCAGAGCAAGCAACAAGACTACAGCAACCGAGGGCCTACCTCAACAAGCCCAAACTGCACACAAAACCTGTGGTGATCACCAAGCGCCAAGGCCTTGGTGAAGAAGTCTGCAGTGTTGGCCTCTGAGGCCACAAAGTCCAGGCGTGCCTGGCCGCGTCGCTGCAGCTCTCGCAGGAGGAAGTACCTCACGTCAATATGTTTCACTCTGCTCTCCAGTCGAGGCTCTCGACACAGGAGGATCATGGCCTTGTTGTCAGCGTACAATGTCGGTGCAGAGCGAGGCCGCTCACCAAGGTCGGCGAGCAAGAAGGTCAACCAGCGAAGCTCCTGTGCCGCCATGGCACCAGCGTATATCTCTGCCTCTGCACTGGAAGTAGCCACAGACGACGACCGTGTAGACCTCCACGACACAGCACCAGCTCCCAGACTGAAGCAGTAACCCTGAGTCGAGCGCTGAGTCTCCACGTCGTCAGCGTAGGAAGAGTCGCAGTGACCAGTCAACGCCACTGGCTGAGTCCCTCCAAGCACAAGCCCCATGCCTGATGTAGTCGCCAGGTACTTCGCCACCCTCACAGCAGCTGTCCAGTGGACAGGACGGTGTCTCCCAGTCGCAACAAAGCGAGAGAGGACGTTGAGGGGAAAGGCGAGGTCCGGCCGAGTACAAGTCATTAGGTACATGAGGCAGCCCACCAGCTCTGCGTAGGGACCATTTGACTCAAAAGGCTCGTCGGGAAAGGGGCCAGTGAGTCTGTGGTCAACAGCAAGAGGTGTGGGCTGTGTGGTGGAGAACTGGAAGTCGAACCGCCGAAAAACCTGCTGCACCATGTGTGACTGAGTCAATGTGATGGTGCGAGCGGCTCTGTCCCTGGTGATCTGCAGGCCAAGGTAGCGCTGCAGTTCACCTAGGTCAGTGCACGTGTGTCTCTTCTGCAGTTCGGACTTCACCTGAGCCAGAGCTGCTCTGTCTGCTGTGGCAAAGACCAAGTCGTCGACGTACACTAGTATAAAGAAAGGAGTGGAACCAGTGCGAACAAACAGCGACGGGTCGGCAGAGGAAGGACAAAACCCAAGGTCACGAAGCGTGGAGCGAAGAATGTCGTGCCACTCACGGGGCGACTGGCGGAGACCGTAGACTGGCCGTCTCAGGCTCCACTGGGTCCCAGGTGGGAAGGTGCCAGTGAAGCAGGAGGGCGGCGCAGCCAGATCTCCTCATGTAGTCGGCCCTGGAGAAACGCAGTAGAGAAGTCAAGGGAGTGCAGCTCGTAGTCTCGCTGTGCTGCTACGTGCAGTAACACCCGAAGAGTAGTCATCTTCGGGGTCGGGGCGAAGGTCTGGAAGAAGTCAACTCCCTCACGCTGACTGAAACCCCTAGCCACGTAGCGCGCCTTGAACACAGGCGGTGAACCAGGCGGCCGCTTCACCTTGAAGAGCCACATGCCATCGACTACGTTCGCCCTGGGAGGGGGAACTGCGTCGACGTAGGTGCCTGTGGATCTCCAAGACGCTAACTCCGAGGCCGTAGCCGCTTTCCACTGTGAGGCCCACGCCCCTTACACTGCCTCGCGGTAAGTGCGAGGAGTCGGTATGTCAAGGGCGTCGGGGTCTCCCTCAGGGGATAGCAGCATGGCACAGACAGAGGGAGAAGCGGCTGCCCAGTACTCCAGCTCAGACTCTCTGTCCTCTAGGACGTCACAGCCAAGGGCAAACCCACCCCCGACGGACAGAGGACGGGAGGGAGGAGCTGGCACCACACGGGTGGTGTAGTCAAGGCGACTGGCGGCAGCAAACTCAGCGACAGCGGCAGTGAGAGCCGAGACAGACGACGGAGGGAAACGAGAGTCGGTGACAAGAGTGGCGAGGACACGAGAGACAACAGGACGAACAGGGCGGTAGTAGTCAGTGACAGGAGTAGGGGGGAAAGGGAGAGAGGACGGAGGTGGACACGGGAGAACGGACTCAGGAGGAGGACGACGAAGAGACGAACAAAGGAGGGCAGTGCGGAGGTCGGTAACGGGAGACGAGGGACGAGCACGCGGAGGACAGGGACGGACACGAGAGTGCGGGACACCAGGTGGAGGAGACTGCGGTGGAGGAGAAGACCAGACCGCCGGGCACTCCTTGCGTCGCCGGCCGTCTTCGTGCCACTCCGCACTCCTCCTCTCTTCGTCCGGCCACTGCTCCCTTCCAGACACTCCACTTGGATGTCTGGGGCCCTGCACCTACGCAGGGACCTGAGAGGGAGCGCTACTTTTTGGTGGTCGTCGACAACTTCTCCAGGTACACCACGGTGTTTCCTCTCGCGAAGAAGTCCGAGGTGACTTCTACGCTGATCCGGTGGCTTCTAGCCACTGAGGGCACTCGTGGCCGTCGTGTCTCCTGTCTCCACTCTGACCGTGGGGGTGAGTTTCGCTCAGGCATTCTTGCCGGATTCTGCGGCGAGCAGGGCATTGTACAGTCCTGGACGCTGCCGGAGTCCCCACAGCAGAATGGGGTTGCTGAGCGCCGCATTGGCTTGGTCATGGACATCGCCCGCACGTCCATGATTCATGCCCGTGCGCCCCATTTTCTGTGGCCCTACGCGGTTCGCTACGCCGCTCACCAGCTGAACCTCCAGCCGCGCGTCTCGCGGCCAGAGGCTTCACCGACCAGTCTTTGGACCTGGTCCCCTGGTGTTGGGTCAGCTTTTCGAGTCTGGGGCTGCCTTGCGCTTGTCTGCGACACCTCTGCGGACAAGCTCTCGGCTCGCGCCGTCCCCTGTGTCTTCCTTGGTTTCCCGGTGGGCTCGGCCGACTGGTCCTTTTACCACCCGCCCCTCCACCAGTTCCTAGACTCCCGTGACGTCCGGTTCGACGAGTCAGTGTCCTACTACACCAGGTACCCCTGTCGAGGTCTCCCGGTTCCCCTCCCCCCCCTTTTCCTCGCACCCTCTCTTCCCCCTGCTCCCGCTCCTCCGGTACCCCCACCCCCCCCTGGTCCTGCCCCGTCAGGTGTGTCTCACGCTACCCCTCTACCCTCGGTCGCGCGTCAGGTAGCGGCTCCCTCCCCGCAGTCCTCCTCACAGTCCCCTCAGCAGCCTTCGGTACTTCCGCGACAGGCTACTGTGGACTCGGTTGGTTTTGGAGCGGGAGGTGCAGCCACTGGCGGTACTCGGTCCGGGGGTGCTCGTTTGAGGGGTGCTGGAGTTGGAGGTGCTGGCGCAGGTGGCGCTAGCCCTGGGGGTGCTGGAGCTGGAGGTCCTGGCACTGGAGGTGCTAGTCCTGGGGGTGCTGGAGCTGGAGGTGCTGGCGCAGGTGGCGCTAGCTCTGGGGGTGCTGGAGCTGGAGGTGCTGGCACTGGAGGTGCTAGTTCTGGGGGTGCTGGAGTTGGAGGTCCTGGCACTGGCGGTACTAGTTCTGGGGGTGCTGGAGGTGGAGGTGCTAGCACAGGAGGTGCTGGTTCTGGGGGTGTTGGTGCTGGAGGCGCTGGCACTGGAGGTGCTGGTTCTGAGGAGACTGGAGCAGGAGACACTGGTTCTGCGGAGTCCACTCCGCCTCCCCACCGCCACGACACACGTCTCTAGGCGGCCCGTCGGCGTGAGCGTGAGGAGCAGGTGCTGTTGGAGAGGGAGCGGCAGGAGTTGCGGCAGTTGGACCTGCTGGAGCAGCAGCAGCAGCAGCAGCAGCAGCAGCAGCAGCAGCAGCAGCAGCAACGGCGGCGGCAGCAGCAACAGCCGCAGCAGCAGCAGCCGTAGCAGCAGCAGACACCGCCGCCGCAGCTGCGACCACAGCAGCTCCCTCTGGAGCGGCAGTTGTTCCCACCCGTGAGTGGCCTTCGGGCCCTTGGTCTTCCCTCCTCTCCTCCTGTTCACACTCCGTCCCCTCCAGCGTTTGGTCCCACGTTTCCTCCTCGGGAGGGAGCGACGGGAAGACGCGAGGGAGACCTGAGACAAGACGGTGACTAGCCATAGTGCGGAGGCGGGGGATCGACGCGTGGCCAAGACGCTGGTGCCACAAGACGGTCCGGTGGGTGAAAGACCGGCACGAGCAAGACGCAGCAACTAGACCGGACACAGCAACCTGACCGGACACAGCAACCGGTGGGGACGCAGTAACCTGACCGGACTCTGCTACCGGGGGGGACGAAGCAACCTGACCAGACGCAGCTACCTGCGGGGGCGGAGTGTGCAGGACGAAGAGACCTGAGTGGGGCTCTCTGGTGAACGTGGCAAGAACTGCCCCGGTGGAAGAGTCCGTACAGATCGCAGTCCTCCCGTGCGCTGGAAAAGTGACTGTGATCCCCCGGTCCTGAAGGTATCCAACACCCACCAAGTTCCGAGAGAACGAGGGGATGTAGAGACCAGTGAGGAAACCAGAGGGGACAGCTGGGCACGGGAGAGTGGTCGAGCTGCGAGCAACTGCTGGTCCTGAAGTAGGATCAGCCAGGGCAACTGGGACTGGAGCCGAAAGAGGTGTGACAGTGGTGTGGTCGCGAAAGAAGCACTGGGACGCGCCGGAGTCCAGCGTGAAGGAGAGCGACGCAACAGCAGTCGTCACGGCTGGGCTAGTGACTACACAAGCACCTACACTAAAAGCGCAAGTACCTACACTAGCAACAGGCAAAGCTCTTAAGCTAGGTACACGCAAGCCAAGAGATCCGTACGTGACAGAATAAACAACATCCATAGACATATCAAACACAGGGTAACCACTACGAAACAAACCGGGCCAGATCGGGGGAGCCGACTCAGGCCCAAAACGCTCACGGTATAGGTCGTCGAGGCGACTGTAGCAGCGCGGTGCAGAGTGGTCAGGCCGCCAGCAGGTAGTGCCAGCACCAGGGCCGGTCAGGATCCGGTACTGGCAGGGGCCGACGTCGCGGCCACCGCGACGAGCCCCCAAGCCGGCTGGGCCGCTGCTGCAGCCAACGCTACCCGAACCGCCAGGCCGCCACGGCTGCTGAGGGCGCCACAACTGCTGAGGGCAGAGCTGCTGCTGAGGGCGCCACTGCTGCTGCGGGTGCCACTGCTGAAACTGCCGCTGCTGCTGTCCCTGCTGCTGGAGAACCCTAGAGGACGCCATGATAAAGGCTAGGAGCGGCAGGAGCTAGGGACGGCCACGAGAACAACTAGGAGCGCGAGGTGAAACTAGGCGAGGAACGGCTGGAGCACGGAGCACACTGAGCTAGGAGCGCCAGGTGAAACTAGGCGAGGAACGACCGGTGCTGGAACGGCTGGAGCTGAAACGGCTGGAGCTAGAACGGCTGGAGCGAGAACGGCTAGAGCGAGAACGGCTGGAGCTAGGCACGGCTGGAGCTAGGCACGGCTGGAGCTAGAACGGCTTGAGTCAGAACGGCTGGAGCTAGAGACTGTAAGTGCGGCTGTCGGCTGCCGCTAGTGGAGCCAGTGGCAGTGGAAAGTACGTGCGACAAAGGGGCTGCAGTACTGACGGTGGCGGGAGGTAGGGAACTGTGCAGGTCGTCCGGCAAGCAGGAACGCGGGCGACAGTTGCAGCCCCCCACCTTGAACCCCCTTTTTTTTTTTTTTTTTTAGGGTTTAATTAATTAATTTTATTTTCTGGCGCTAAAGCGCTGCGGGGCGCGCTGCCTGCAGGGTGTGCTACCTGCAGGGCGCGCTACCCGCGGGGCGCGCTGCCTGCGGAGCGCGCTACCCGCGGGGCGCGCTACCCGCGCGGCGCGCTGCCTGCGGGGCGCGCTACCCGCGGGGCGCGCTCCCTGCGGGGCACGATTTCTGCGGGGGGCGCACTACCTGCGGGGCGGGGCGACGCGGCGGGCTAGGGGCAGGGCGCTCGGGCGCGCACGGGCTAGGGGCAGTGCGCACAGGCGACGTTACGGGCTGGGGCAGGGCGCATGGGCGACGTGACGGGCTGGGGCAGGGCACACGGGCTACGCGACGGGCTAGGGCAGGGCGCACGGGCTACGCGACGCGTTAGGGCAGGGCGCACGGGCGACGCGACGGGCTGGGGCAGGGGCCACGGGTTACGCGACGGGCTGGGGCGGAGGCGCGATACGGAGGGCGTGGAGGGCGCGTAGGGGAGGGCTAGGCGCGGAGGCGCGGATGGCGCGTTACGGAGGGCGCGGAGGGCGCGTTACGGAGGGCGCGGATGGCGCGGAGGGCGCGGAGGCCGCGTTACTCGAGGCTAGGGCGCGGAGGGCGCTAGGGCGCGTGGAGGAGGGCGCGTAAGGCGCGGAGGCGCTCTAGAGCGCGGAGGGCGCAAGGGCGCGGAGGGTGCAAGGGCACGTGACGGAGGGCGCGTAAGGCGCGGAGACGCTCTAGGGCGTGGAGGGCGCGAGGTAGGCTAGGCTAGGCAAGGATTCTAAACCTACTCGTGATACCATCTCAGAAAGTGAATGCAACGGAATGTTTGAATTAGGAGAGCAAGGCATACAAATAGAAACCCTAAGAGTGTTGTACTCCTTAGAGTGCTACTCACTGCAGCCTACAACCAATAACAATATTTGACACTTTGGTGCACGCGCTGTAGTGTTCCCGCAGCAGGGAATCACGACCAGGCCTGTCGATTCAAGGGCATATGCCCTTAATGCCCTGA
This sequence comes from Closterium sp. Naga37s-1, assembly GCA_947471745.1. NCBI lineage: Eukaryota > Viridiplantae > Streptophyta > Zygnematophyceae > Desmidiales > Closteriaceae > Closterium > Closterium sp. Naga37s-1. The sequence continues at coordinate 1,632,415 of CANJKZ010000977.1, forward strand.
ACATTCCAGGCTACTTTCGCTCCAGCTCGACTGCATAAAGTGTTAGATTCGCACTGCACCCGTGCCACTAAGTGCCTCGTTCGACCCTTCCCCGGATGCGTTAAGGGCTTAAACCAGGCCTTCCCCTGTCTCAAAGTTTTGGTTTCCTGTTGTAGGACCCCCCCCCCAAATCTGACTGACTCTCCCCCCCCCCCCCCCTTTCTCCTAAGGTTGCACGAGAGGAGTGGATTTTTCCCTTAGCGTTTTCTAGCCAATCCCGTGTTTGTAAAGTGTCTAAGTCAGCTTGGAGCACCCGAATTTTCCCTTAGCGTCTAAGTGCCCCCCCCTGTGAAAATGAAGAACAAGGATGGTTGAACTATGAATGAAGTGAGTACATATAGGAAACCCTAATTGGGTTGTACCCCCTATGGGATACCCCACTATAGCCTACACAACAGCATAAGCTATATAATGTTCTGACACACCCCCATAGGCAAAGTGGGGGAGAACAAGGGGTCACAAGACCAGTCAAGCAAAGCAGAGCAAGCTCAGGGTGGATCACAAAGTCACCACACAGTCCGAGCACAACGACAAGGCCAAAAGGCCAGTTCACATGCAGGAGTACACATATATATATAGAGCTAGACAAGCAAGAGCAGGTATATATATGTAACAGTACAAGCAAGGTCAAGAAGAGAGCAAGTGAGGCAAGACAGGTACAAGACCCAGCTGGGTGCAGAAGCGCTGATGGTCACAAGGCGCAAGTGCCTTGGTGAACACATCAGCAGTGTTGGCCTCAGAGGCCACGTAAGCAAGTCGCAACTGACCACGCTGCTGCAGCTCACGAGCAAGAAAGTAACGGAGAGCAATGTGCTTCGTTCTGTGCTCCAAGCGCTGCTCTCGACACAAGGCCAGCATGGCTTTGTTGTCTACGTACAGCACTGGAGGAGAACGAGGCGGCTCTCCAAGGTCAGTCAGCAGGTAGGTGAGCCAGCGAAGCTCCTGTGCAGCCATGGCCCCGGCGTAGATCTCAGCCTCACAACTGGAGCTGAGAACAGAGGACGAGCGAGTAGCCCGCCACGAGACAGAGCCGGAACCAAGACTGAAGGTGTAACCCTGCGACGACCGCTGTGTAGCCTGGTCGTCTGCCCAAGAAGCGTCCGCGTGCCCAGTGAGGACCACTGGACTCCGCCCTCCAAGCACTAGCCCCATGCCCGACGTACTGCACAAGTAGCGCAACACCCTCTTAGCTGCAGCCATGTGCTCTGGTCGGTGTCTCCCAGGAGCAACATAGCGTGCGAGAATGCTAAGAGGGTATGCAAGGTCAGGTCGTGTACAGGTCATCAGGTACATGAGGCAGCCAACAAGCTCTGGGTACGGGCCACTCGACTCTACGGACTCATCCGAAGGCAGAGCTGAGAGCGAGTGGCGAGTAGACAGAGGAGTGGCCTGAGGCGAGGAGTACGTGAAGCCGAAGCGCTGAAGGACCTGCTGCACCATGTGTGACTGAGTCAAGGTAATGGTGCGGCGTGCTCTGTCCCGAGTGATCTGCAAGCCAAGGTAGCTGCGCAGTTCACCCAGGTCTGTGCACGTGTGTCTCTTCTGCAGCTCGGACTTCACGTAGGCTAGTCCAGCAGTGTCAGCTGTGGCAAAGACCAAGTCGTCGACGTACACGAGGACGTAGAACGGCGGCAAAGAAGTGTCGGTGCGCAGAAACAACGACGGGTCAGCAGTAGAGGGAGCAAACCCAAGAGCCGCAAGCGTAGTCCTCAGTGTGTCGTGCCACTCACGCGGTGCCTGGCGGAGACCGTAGACTGGCCGTCGGAGGCTCCACTGGGTGCCAGGAGGAAAAGTCCCAGTGAAGCCAGGTGGACGGCGCAGCCAGATCTCCTCGTGCAGGCTACCCTGCAAGAAAGCAGTACTGAAGTCAAGAGAGTGGAGCTCATAGTCGCGCTGAGCGGCTATGTGTAGCAGCACCCGAAGAGTGGTCATCTTCGGGGTGGGAGAGAAGGTCTGAAAGTAGTCAACTCCCTGCCGCTGACTGAAGCCACGAGCGACGTACCGCGCCTTGAAGACAGGTGGAGAGCCCGGCGGCCGCTTCACCCTGAAGATCCACATGCCACTGACGATGTTCGCCCCAGGAGGGGGAACCGCGTCAACGTAGGTGCCTGTGGACTTCCAGGACGCCATCTCTGCATCCATAGCTGCCTGCCACTGAGAGGAGTAGGGACCCTCTACGGCCTCCGCGTAAGAGCGCGGAGTCGGGATGTCTAGTGCATCCGGGTCTCCCTCAGGGGCAAGTAGTACGGACGCGAGATGAGGTGAAGCAGCAGCCAGACACCGGAACTCCTCCTGCCTGTCCTCAAGGACGTCCGTGCCAAGAGCACACTCACCCCCGACGGACGGAGGACAGACAGACGCAGACTCAGCAACAAGACCGGCAGCGTAGTCTAGACGACAGCGAGCAGCAAAGTCGACGAGCTCAGCAACAAGCGCAGACGCAGCAGTGGACTCAAAAGAGGGGTCAGTGACGACAGTAGCAAGGAGACGTGTGACAGCAGGACTGGCAGCACGAAGAGAGTCCGACTCCGGGTCAGGAAGAGCAGGAAGAGAGGACTCAGGAGGAGAAGGCAAAGGGGCACGCAGAGGAGCAGTGGACGGACGCAGAGACATCCGGTGCGTGCCAGGGACAGGAGGAGGACGCTGACGCGAACCACGACCACTAGTGCGAGCAGCACGGACAGGCGACGCAGGGCGAGACGCAGGCTCACGACGCTCAGCAAGACCTCCAGTAGGACCAGTGTAGGGAGAAGGAGCGGGCAGTGGGGAGGCCGGCCGTAACTGTAACTGTGACAGGACAGGCTGTGGACACTCTAAGGGAGGAGGAGGACCAGTAGAAGGCGGGAGACCAAGAACCTGCTGAAGGAGCGGAACGAAGTACGGTCTAGGCCGCGCGGCGACTCCAGACACAGCAGGGACAGCACCAGTACCCCCAGCGGCAGCACCAGCGCCAGCAGCACCTCCAGCTCCAGGACCTCCAGCAGCACCAGTAGCACCCCCAGCAGGACCGCCTCCAGGACCGAAAGCAGTAGCCTCAGCGTCAACGCCCTCAGCAGCTCCAGCTCCAGTACCTCCGGGACCCGCGGCACCAGCACCCTCAGTAGCCGAAGAACCTCCAGCTCCAGCAGCACGCCTCCAGCGCCGGGCAAACCACTCGCGCAGCTCCTGTGGAGAGAGGGGCTCCCGCCGAGGCGAAGCACCCGGAGAACCGCCAGGTCCCGCACCGCCAGACGCCACAAGGGGAGGTCCAGTGGCCGCAGGCTCCGCAGCACCAGGCTCAGCACCTCCAGACGCAGCACCCCCTGGCTCAGCACCCCCAGACTCCGCACCCCCAGGCTCAGTACCCCCCGTCGCAGCACCCCCAGGCTCAGCACTCCCAGACTCCGCACCCCAAGGCTCAGCACCCCCAGTCGCAGTACCCCCAGGCTCAGCACCCCCAGACTCAGCACCCCCAGGCTCAGCACCCGCAGCAGGACCAGAGTCACCAGCAACCTCGACCGGCTCGACTGCGTCTACCTGGGACACACCTGAAGGGGCAGGACCCTGAGGGGGTAGGGGGTCTACCGGGGGGGGACCTGGCACAAGGAAGTGCGGTGGCGGGGGGAGGGAAGGAGTGCGGTAGGGGAAGAGGCGGTAGAAGGGGACTGACTCGTCGAACGTGACGTCCTGGGAGGACAGAACACGACGAGAGGAGGGGTGGTAGAACTGCCACCCTGGAGCGTCAGGGGGGAAGCCGAGGAAGACACAGGGAGCAGCACGAGGGGACAGCTTGTCCGCAGACAAGTCGCGGACAAACGCCCGAGATCCCCAGACACGGAACGCAGACGCATCGCCGACCTTCCCCGTCCACAGCAGAGCTGGGGAGGTCTCCGGCCGGGAGACCCTGGGGTGAAGGTTGATCTGATGCGCCGCGTACCGAACCGCAAACGGCCACAGAAAATGGGGGGCAGCCGCATGCATCATGGACGTACGAGCGACGTCCATGACCATGCCAATGCGGCGCTCAGCAATCCCATTTTGCTGTGGAGAGTCCGGAAGCGTAAAGGTCTGGCGGATGCCTCGTGCACGACAGTAGGCTCGCAGAAGGCCAGAGGAGAACTCTCCACCTCGGTCAGAGTGCAGACGCAGAACAGGAAAGTCCGAGCCGAAGCTCCTCCTGAGCTGGAGACGAGCTGCGCGGATCCAGTCGATCAACACCTCAGTGACCTCACCCTTGCTGCGCAAGGGGAAGACTGTGGTGTAACGCGAGTAGTCGTCAACCACCAGCAGGAAGTAGCGCTCGTGACCCTGCCCACGGACGCGGGCGGGGCCCCACACGTCCATGTGAAGCGTCTGCAGAGGAGCCTCTGTGGGGGGAAACTGGGAGGAGTGGGGGGCAGCCCGGAGCCGCCCCTCGACACAGGGGACACAAGAAGGTCCGGGTCCCGAAGGAAGGGGAGGGAGAGACCGGGGAAGACCAGAGACAAGGACACGGGAAGCCATGCCCCGAAGACGAAGCAAGGAGGGGTGGCCAAGACGGTGGTGCCACAGGAGAGTCTCGTGAGACGGGCGGCGACACGAGCAGGGGGCAGACTCAGGACCAGACCTGGACGCAGCAGCAAAGACCTGACCCGACGCAGCTACCTGGCCAGACGCAGGGACAGGAGGAGACGCAGTGGTCAGTGTGTAGAGACTCGACCCTGGCCGACGCGAGAACGTGGCCAGGTGTCGGCCTGTGCGGGCATCCGAGCAGTGGGTCACCCGCTGACTCGCAGGAGTAAACTGGTGAACCCCCGCATCCTGCAGGTCAGCACCACTCACCAAGTTCGTCGAGAACGAGGGGAGGTACAGACCAGACAAGGTGCCCGAGGGGGCAGCCGGACACGGGAGGACAGTGGAGAAGTGAGAGAGGACAGGACCCCCAGAGGGGTCAGCCAGGGAGACTGCAACCGGCCGGCCAAGCGGCGTGAGTGTGGTGCGGTCTCGAAAGAAGGAGCGAGAAGCCCCTGAGTCAAGTGTGAAGGTGAGGGAGGCCGAAGCCGACGCAGTACCTGAGAGCGCAGCCTCACCAGTACCTGAGAGTGCAGACGCACTGGCACCTAGAGCAGCAGCCGCAGAAGTACCTGGCGCAGCAGTACCAATGCCCGGGTCGGGCGGGAAACACTGGTAACAGTCACCCTCCTCACTAATAGTCACAGCATACATGGCAGCAAGGATAGCATCAAAGTCAAGATCAAAGACAGCTACGCCAGCCCTAGACAGCTCTCCCCAACGGGGAATCTCACTGGCCTCGGGGAACTGCTGACGCCAAGCGTCCGTCAGGCGGCCAAAGCAGCGCTGAGTGGGGTGCGCACCCCCACACTGCTCACCCGCTCGCTCACCGGAACGAAGGACGTAGGTGCACGGACCAAAACCCCCACCCCGCTGACGCTGCGTGTACCACTCACGGAGCTGCTGGGGCGGGGGGATGTCCCGCGAACGCTGCTGCTGCTGCTGCTGACGCTGGCCACCACCAGGGCCGCTACGCTGCGGGGCACCACCCCGACCAGCTCCACCCCCTCCGCCACCGCTGCCTCCACCTCCACCACCACCGCTGCCTCCGCTCCCACCGCTGCCGCCACCACCGCCTCCTCCTCCGCTGCTGCCACCGCCACCACCGCCCCCGTCACCACTCCCACCGCCACCCCCACTCCCTCCTCCGCCTCCACCGCCTCCTCCACCGCCCCCGCCAGCTCCACCCGCGCCCTTGCCCCCCTTGCCCCTGCCAGGGCGGCGTCTCCCGCTAGGGGCAGACGCCGCGCAGACCGACTCAAGACCAAGCAGGTCGGCAGCAGCAGCAGAGGCAACAGAGGGCAGCAGGGGGGAAGGAGAACACCCCTCAAAGATGGGGGTGCGAGGGTCACCACGAGAGGCTCCTACAGCGACGATGCTCTTCTCCGCCGCCAGGAGGGACTTCTCGAGGAGGTCGACAGTGAGAGTGGTGGGACAGACCGAGAGGTAGTGGTCCCTGACTACGCGAAGGGAGTCAGGGAGGCGTGTGACTATGTAATAGAGAGTGATGTACATGGGGGGGGGGGTTCTTGGCGCAGAACTCAGCAGGAAGGGCGGCGCGGTAGCGAGTGTCACTAGTGCGGAGGTGCGTAATGAGGTCAGCGACAGTGGGAAAGGCAGTAAGGTCAGGAAAGAGGTACGGTAGCATGAGGCGACTCAGGGCAGCAGTGGCAGGGGAAGAGTAGCGCGCAACTACAGCGTCGTACAAGGTCTGAGCACTCTTGTACTGACTAAAGTGCGCGCGCTCAGTGGTAGGCAGGTGGCGACGCACAGCAAGACGTGCAGCAGCATCGCGGGTGGCCCACTGAGAGCGAACAGTGGGGTCAGCATCAGTAGCAGGGGCAGGAGAGGCGCCAGAGGTGAGGTCAAAGAGGGAAAGACCGTCCGCCCTATCGCACTGTAAGAACAGCTGCAGGTCGTCGACCCAGACCTCAAAGTCAATGGCTCGACCCTCAGCGTCAAAAGCGAGGACACTAGGGGTAGCCATGACGACGACAGACGAGCAGTGCAAGCAGTAGGGGAAGGGCACGCAGTCACAGTGGGGCTGTGCTCACCGGACAGGGCAGGTCGGGCGGCTCGGCTGCTCAGCGGCTCGGCGGCAGGGCGGCGCGGCTGCTGGGCGGCTCGGCTGTTGGGCGGCTCGGCGGCAGTGCGGCTCGGCTCCCGGGCGGCTCGGCGGCAGGGCGGCTCGGCTCCCGGGCGGCTCGGCGGCAGTGCGGCTCGGCTCCCGGGCGGCTCGGCGGCAGGGCGGCTCGGCTCCCGGCGGTGCCGCTGCTAGGCGGCTCCCGCAGGTAGGGCGGCGGTAGGGCCGCAGGTAGGGCGGCGGGCGGGCCGTAGGTAGGGCGGCGGGCGGGCCGCAGGCAGGGCGGCGGTAGGGCCGCAAGTAGGGCGGCGGGCGGGCCTCAGGTAGGGCGGCGGTAGGGCCGCAAGTAGGGCGGCGGGCGGGCCGCAGGTAGGGCGGCGGTAGGGCCGCAAGTAGGGCGGCGGGCGGGCCGCAGGTAGGGCGGCGGGCGGGCCGCAGGTAGGGCGGCGGGCGGGCCGCAGGTAGGGTGGCGGGCGGGCCGCGACGTGAGGGCGGCGGGGCCGCTGTAGTGGGGCGGCGGGGCCGCTTAGCAGAGGGCGGCGGGGCCGCGTGAGCAGGGCGGCGGGGCCGCGTGAGCAGGGCGGCGGGGCCGCGAAGCAGAGGGCGGGCGGGCCGCGACGTGAGGGCGGCGGGGCCGCTGTAGTAGGGCGGCGGGGCCGCTTAGCAGAGGGCGGCGGAGCCGCGTGAGCAGGGCGGCGGGGCCGCGAAGCAGAGGGCGGCTGGGCCGCGCGAGCAGGGCGGCGGGGCCGCGAAGGAAGGGCGGCGGGGCCGCGTTAGTAGGGCGGCGGGGCCGCGTAGGGAGGGCGGCGGGGCCGCGAGGGGCGACACGGAGGGTCGCTAAAAAAAAGGAAAACGCGCCTCGGGGCGCGCTTCGGTGGGCCCTAGAAGCAGTCCCTAGGAGGGGACCTGCTCTGATTCCATGTGAAAATGAAGAACAAGGATGGTTGAACTATGAATGAAGTGAGTACATATAGGAAACCCTAATTGGGTTGTACCCCCTATGGGATACCCCACTATAGCCTACACAACAGCATAAGCTATATAATGTTCTGACACCCCCCCCCCCCCCCCCCCTTTCTCCTTAGGTTGCACGAGAGGAGTGGATTTTTCCCTTAGCGTTTTCTAGCCAATCCCGTGTTTGTAAAGTGTCTAAGTCAGCTTGGAGCACCCGAATTTTCCCTTAGCGTCTAAGTGCACCCCCCCCCCCCCCCTTTCTCCTTAGGTTGCACGAGAGTGGATTTTTCCCTTAGCGTTTTCTAGCCAATCCCGTGTTTGTAAAGTGTCTAAGTCAGCTTGGAGCACCCGAATTTTCCCTTAGCTTCTAAGTGCACCCCCCCCCCCCCCCCCTTTCTCCTTAGGTTGCACGAGAGTGGATTTTTCCCTTAGCGTTTTCTAGCAAATCCCGTGTTTGTAAAGTGTCTAAGTCAGCTTGGAGCACCCCAATTTTCCCTTAGCGTCTAAGTGCAAACTCTGGGTAATTACATTCTGGGTAACCAACATCGAGCCCGCTGACGTCAAAAGTCACCTACGTGGCTCGATGGTACCCGTCAGATCATGCGCACCCCTTGGTGGTACCCATCTTCCCTCCGTGGTACCCATCTTCCCTGCGTGGTACCCATCAACTGTGCGTGAATTCCCTGACTGGTACCGCAACATTTCAACCGAGCTGTACACCGTACAACAAGGGTTTCAATGCGATTTTCACTATATTATACCAACGTTTTCTGTCTGCAATTGAACATTAATACATTTGAACATTAATACATTTGAACGTGCCTTACACTGGATAGAGTGCAACCTAGAAAAAATCAACTCCCCTTCTAAAATCCTCACGTTACCTCCGAACCTTTGTAAGCTCACATCACTGAGCGATAGGTAGCGTGAATCTTACGACCATGTTTCTCAGCGCGCAGTTGGTAATCTGAACAAAGTTCATAAGGTTGTATGCAAATAAATTGAGCATGTACCCCCACAGCTAAATAGAAAAGCATAAACAAATAATACGTACATTCGTTGGTTTCTGGAAACAAAACAATACCCATTAATGAAAATCAAATAACCTTAAGTCAATATATATATTACGTGTCAGTTGATCGTTTGTTACACGGATGTTAATTTTTGTGTTTCGGTTGATGCAATATATCTGTGGTGATTTAAATTATAGCACGTTATAATGTGGATGTTTATGAGCCTAAAGAAATCTACACAATAAATATTTTCCTAAATTCAGCTTTTCTTCTACACTTTATTATAGGTAATGCGCTTGAAAATTTGACCCGATTATGTGGCACTTCGGGCTTCGGACTCTATTGAGCTTGTAAACGTTAAGACAATATAGTGAAAAACGCATTGACACCCTTGTTGTACGGTGTACAGCTCGGTTGAAATGTTGCGGTACCAGTCAGGGAATTCGCGCACAGTTGATGGGTACCACGCAGGGAAGATGGGTACCACGGAGGGAAGATGGGTACCACCAAGGGGCGCGCATGATCTGACGGGTACCATCGAACCATGTAGGTGACTTTTGACGTCAGCGGGCTCAATGTTGGTTACCCAGAATGTAATTACCCTGCAAACTCTTCACAGGCCCGGATTTCAAGTTTTCACTTTGGGGTGCACCCGTGACCGTTAAAGCGACGGTGCACATTTGCCACCCAAAACCCAGAACCCTGGCGAACTGTTACTGCGGATGGAAAGTGTCCGCACGAAATCCTGGTTTTCGCCAGCCAGCACTTTCGCGCTGGCAAGCCTGGTTCAAAAAAAAAACTTCTGAACCCAACACTGCCAAAAGTTGCCCGTCGCTTTAAGGGCGCCCAAACGCTCAGCTTCACCCAAAACAGGGTTAGATGGGGAGGAGCTGGGGAGCGCAAGTATGGGCCCCAAGAACTTCGACAGGCCTGATCACGACATCCCCCAACCTTCTAGCGACTCGCCTGGAAACCGCGCTGGGCTCGCGGGCGTTGCTGCAGGACGTGGCACGCAGACATTGCTTTGCGCGATTGATCTGACGGTCTACAGAGTTGGTCTGGTGTAGGCACACCCTGGAACGACTGTAACCGACGTGCACCTGAAAACCGCCACCGCTAAGCGGCCACGTCTGGGGGCCGCCGAGCCGAACCGAATCGAACAAACAAGTCAGGTCAGGCCAAATGCTTTCGTGGTACATGTTCTTGAACCCCAGTTGTTGTGACTCGTCACGTCACTCTCCGACCACACTTTCCTGAATACGTCCTTCGTCAACCAGATCCCCTTCCAACACCCAGCCCTCCCCCCATATCCCCCCACTCAGTTGTACATGGCACTTTCCTTCCGCCACCCCAACCCCGCGTTCGGTCGGTCATCATCTCATCACAGCACACCACCGTTCCCATCCCACAATTATCGTACTGTACCTCACCTTCCTCCCATCACAAACCAGCAAATTGAAGTTCACCATTTTGCTTGCCGCTCGTGTACGTTACACTGTACCATTTTGCCTATACTGTACTGCCGTTCGAGTCACGGCTGCCTGCCCAGTCGCTTCATCTGAGATGCATTGACCAGCGTCCTCCCACGTCGATCTAACCAGGAAAGCCGCTAGAAATGTAGTCGCAACGTCAGCCCGACTCAGTTCTGCGAATATCATTTTCGGTTTTACCTCCTTATAGGCCCGACTGTCAGCCGTTCGCCGCGTCACACAAACAGACGCGCAATGGCTCGAGTATCGGTGAAAGGTCTGGCGGCTCTTGCGCTCGTTGCTGTCGTCACCTTGTGCGTGATGCAAGTCGCGTCAGCTTATACCGGGTACCAGCAGATGGTAGCGAAGCTGAAGAAGAGGGGATACAGCACCTCCCTTGCCGCGTGGGAAATATCTGGTGAGTCACGACTCGCGAACGCCTCGTCCGCTGTCTGTAAACATTTCAATGGCCCGCTGCTTGTAACATTTATTTTTTCTGTTCTCAAGGTGTGAACCCCGTGTTATAAACACTTATCGCGGAAAGGAGTGAACTTTCTTCTATGGTCAAGAAGAACACTGGGAAGCAAGAGCTGACAGGACCTTCGTTCGTTTTAGTCTTATGAAAACGGAGTTATGTTAACAGGAGCCTGGAGATCCATTCCCTGTCTTTCAGTGGGTTGAAAATAAAAAGAGACCAGAATAGGCGAACCGGAGGTGGTGCGGACGAGTGGAAGCACGCAGGCGGCGACCGCGATTATTCTTCTTTTGAGTCGACTCAAAAGCGCGCAGGCGGCGATCGCGATTATTCTTCGTCGGAGTGGACAATGTGTGGTTGTTGCGCTACAAACGCCGGCTGTCACTTTTGAGTCGACTCAAACGCTGCAGTTTCCCGTTTTCGCGGCGTGATGCCGTGCCGCGCGGCTAGCCATTTTCCGTTTCGCGCGATGCCGTGCGCGCTAGACATTTTTCGGACCTCCCTGAAGATCACTTCCTCGTAGTATGATGAGACGAGCTTTGAGACGACTCAAAACGCTCGTCTCATTACCGCCAACCTCTGAGTCGCCTCAAAAGTCGGCCACTTCCTCGTGCGATGAGACGACCTTTGAGGCCTTGAGACGAGCTTTGAGTCGACTCAAAACTCGTTTCATTGCCCGCCAACTTTTGAGTTGACTCAAAAGTCTGCTATATTTCGGACCTCCCTGAAGATCTTTTCCTCGTGCGATGAGACGACCTTTGAGGCGCCCCAAAACTCGTCTCATTACCCGCCGACCTCTTGAACTCACTTTCCAGGCGGCCTAAAGAGAGACCCATATTGGCCGGCCATTTCACCTCTCGTGCCGTCCATTTCACCCCACCCAGGCCTCAACAACACCTTCAAGCAGTACCTGCCATATAACAGCCAAGATGACGGTGCTGGTGCCATATTTTTCTCATATCTTTTGAGTCGACTCAAACGCTGACTTCGCAGACAACTGTGCTGGTGCCGTCTCTTTCTCATGTCCTCGTGTCACTTTCTCCTCCCCCATTCCCCATCCCACCCCCAGGCCTCAACAACACTCTAAAAACTTACCTGCCAACGTCGCAGTTGACTGTGCTGGTGCCGCGAAACAGTGCATTTGGCAAGCTCACGGGCAGCTTCCAGTTCTCCAGGCTCAAGAAGAACCCCAAGGGGCTGCTGCAGGTCATGTCGTTCCACGTGTGGAAGCAACGCTTCTACCAATCCACTCTCGGGCCGCTCGCAGTTGGAACGCAGGTGAGAACGGCTGCTGCGACTGTTTTCGCTGTGTTTTCAGTGTGCTTCTCTAGGTGTGCTTCAAGCAGTGTTTCTACGAACCACGCTGGAGGTGCTCAAAGTGGGAACGCAGGTGAGAATGGCATGGAAGTGGAAGCATGGCAGGATTAGTACCAGGTCATGTCCACGTCTGGAAACACGCTTCTACGGCTCGACTTTGGAGGCGATCATAGTGTGCACGCATGTCGAGCATAGGACTGGGATGTATTGCAACATACGGGACAGGTTTTAAAATGCCTGATAGGATTTGTCCTCTCTTCCCCTGCCTCCTTTCTTCTCTTGCTCCTGCAGTTTGGCACCCTGGATTACAAGTTTGTTATGAGGAAGACAGGCGCAGCAACGTACAACAAGCTTGGAGCTACGGGAGGGCTCAAGATTGTAGAGCCAGACCTTTATGCGGACCGGCAGGTTATCGTGCATGGCGTTGATACCGTCATCATCCCACCCAAGATTTTATAAATGGATGAAAAAAAGGGTAAAGGTAGCATATCATATGTGCACACATACAACTCGAATGATTTTATGGGGGTCTTTTGGTCCAATATAGAAAGGGGTAGCATAAAATGAGTGATTTAGGGTGTTCCAATCACCATGTTCTAATGCACAAATGCGACAGCTCACGTGTGGCAAGAGCAATTTTTGGCAATGCCTTGATACAAATACAGGCGGTGAAACTAATGCACTCACTTGCGAAATCAATCACCGTCTTTTTATAACGAATCTAATGAAAGGTTGACAACGAGGGCTCCTGAGCAGTTTCGGCGACAGTGGCGGCTCGCGAGTAGTTGGGACCCCATATGGTTGGTCGAGCCACAATTTTTTGTGATCGGTGTACGCGCTGTAATCCGCCCACAGCAAGGAATAACGATTTTTGACATTCTCCAACCTTCTGGCGACCTGCCTGGAAACCGAGCTATGTTCACGGGTGTCGCTCCAGGACGTGGCATGCAGCCATTGCGTGATCAATCTGACGGTGTTCACCGTCGGGCTGGTGTAGGCAAAGCCCTGGATTCCCCTGTATTGTACATCCCGACACCGCTGGTTGGGAAACAACAACCGACAGTCCGCTGTACCGCGCACGCTGGGCCCCAGCCCGGTAACCGACGTGCGCCTGAAACAGCCACCGACAAGGTGACACGTCAGGGCCGCCAAACCGAACGAACCTGTCAGGCCAAATGCTTTCCTTCCCGCGACTCGTCCCTCCCATACACCTACCTCCCCAACCCACGAATGGAAGCTTCTAGCGATGTTTTGCTCGCCCCGCCTGCTCGTCACCCCGGTCGTTACTCCATACCTCGCATCACAAACCAACCACCGTTCCAACCCATCGTAAACTCACAACACCCTATATCACCGCAGCCTTACCATCCTAACCACGACACTTTCCGTCGCATTCTCGTCCAAACGTGTTTTCTCAGCCCCCAACACCCCCTGACCTGCATTGCTGTTCGCCCTCGCGTCGTGCCGCTGCTGCCGCCGCACACTTCGGCCCATCCGCGTCAGCTCAGCTCCCTCTAGCAAGCTTCTCAACAAAGAATAATCTTCTTACTCAAGCAGCATTTTCTGTCTGCAGTAAAGACATCCGTTACAATTCAACACCTTGCTCGTTCATATCCTCCCCTCATAGTACCCCCTGCTCGTATCATTCGTTCACACCGTCTGGTCATCTAGTCACTCCTTCTCCCGTTGCCATTCCGCGTAGTTTGCTCCTATAGTCTGTTCGTGTTTTAAGCCACTGCCCGTCGCGCTCCCGGGAAGAAAGAGGTCATCTCTACCGCAGGCACTTACCCTTGGTCCGAAGCTACCACTCTAGGATTGTCTCAAAGTCACTGTCGGCACTTACCCTTGGTCTCAACGTCTTTTTTTTTGCGAAGTTCCGCGACCATCTTTCATAAAGTTTCGTTCACCATGGATCGAGCATCACGAAGACGCCCGGCGTTGCTTCTCGTCCTTGCTGCTGTCGTCAGCGTGCTCTGTCTCGTGCAAGTCGCGTCAGCTTATACCGGGTACCAGCAGATGATAGCGAAGCTCAAGACGAAGGGTTACAGCACGGCTCTCGCCGCGTGGCAGACGTCTGGTGAGTGGAAAGCAGATGGAGTCCCGATGGACCCATGGCTTTGGACGAAGGCAGCGTGGCAGCGACTTGTGTGGTTAGAAATAGCACAAGGTGTTTGCTTTAGACGGAGGGTTACAGCACGGCTCTCGCCACGTGGCAGGCGTCTGGTGGATTGGAAAGCAGATGGAGCCCCGTATGGACCCATGACTTTGCGTGGCAGACGTCTGGTGAGTCGAAAGCTGCTGGTAAGGTGAGGCAGCCGAATAGGGGAACCAGCTGGTTACGGTATTGACGTCTCAAAACTCGGCGTCTTGTTGTCGGTAAGGCGAGCAGCTGATTTCAGCTGCCGACCATAAAAGTGAGTCGACCAGCCAGTCGAAGGGGCCAGCATGTCAAGGAATCCAGCTGGTCAGGGGGGGCAGCCGGTAAAGAGGACAAGCTGGTAAAGGGGACGGCACGCGGGTAACCGCGACATGCAGTCCGGGGGAGGGTAGCTATTTGCTCTTAGTAGCATGAAAGCGCTTCGCGGAAGGGGCTTTTACCGAGGCGAGCCCGCATCTGACCGTAGCCGATTCGTCACCCGGGTACTCTAAGGTGACTCGAACGGACTGTCGCTGTGGCACCGCGCAGTTCGATACGGCCGTTAGGGTGCCGCGCAGTGCGCCTCGCAGTCTCCCGTTGTGCGATACCTACCTGTGTGCATTTTTCCTCCCAATCCCAATCCCCCCCTCTCCTCTCCCCCTCTCTCGTTCTCATGTCCCAGAGTTTCTCGCTCCTCCCCCCCTGCCCCACCCTCCCCTGGCCTGAACAACACGCTCAAGCATTTCCCAAAATGACGGTGCTTGTGCCGTCCATTTCTCATGTCCCCGTCACTCTCTCTCACCTCCCCCATCCCTCCCATCCCCCACCCTCCCCCCCTGCCCCTGCTCTCCCCCAGGCCTCAACAACACGCTCAAGCAGTACCTGCCAACGTCGAAGATGACGGTGCTGGTGCCGCGCAACAGTGCGTTTAGCAAACTGACATGCAACTTCCTCCTCTTCCCCCTCCTCCCCAGGCCTCAACAACACACTCAAGCAGTACCTGCCAACGTCGAAGATGACGGTGCTGGTGCCGCGCAACAGTGCGTTCAGCAAGCTCACGGGCAGCTTCCAGTACTCCAAGCTAAAGAAGAATCCAAAAGCGCTGCTGCAGGTCATGGCCTTCCACGTGTTCAAGCAGCGCTTCTCCAACACTACCCTCCAGGCGGTTAAAGTGGGCACGCAGGTGAGAATGGCATGGAAGTGGGAACAAAGCGTTGCTGCAGGTCATGGCCTTCCACGTCTGGAAGCAGCGCTTCTCCAACTCCACGCTGCAGGCGGTCAAAGTGGGCACGCAGGTGAGAATGGCGCTTACTTTTGCTGTATTTTCAGTGTATTTCTCTCGGTGTGCTTCAAGCAGTGGTTTTCCAATGTATTTTTCTTGGTGTGTTTTAAGGGATGCTTGTTCAACCCCATGCTAAGGAGGCACATACCTGTGCCCCTTCTTCCCTCCACCTCCCATGCACGCGACACTATAGCAAGATGGTTCGGTCAGAGGGTTGATATTATCAAACGAGTTTGATTCGACAACCCTTTCCCTCTCCTTCCCTTGTTGTTCCTGAAACTGTTCGCCCCTCTGGATTACAAGTACTATGTGATGCTGAAGACAGGCACCAAGCCAGCAAGGTTCACCAAGAAGGGCGCTCGGTGGGATTTGTGTGATGATTGCTTCTTTCCCCTCCCTCTTTCCCTCTTGCTCTTGCAGTTCGCCACTCTGGATTACAAGTATGTGATGAGGAAGTCAGGCACCAAGCCGGCAGCATTCCTGATCATTGCTTCCTTCCTTTCCCCCTCTTGTGCTCCTGCAGTTCGCCACTCTGGATTACAAGTATGTGATGAGGAAGGCAGGCACCAAGCCAGCAACTTCCACCGAGGAGTGTGCTTCTGAGGGACGTGTGATAATTGCTTTCCTCTTCCTTGTCGCTCCCTTGTTGTTGCTCCTGCAGTTCGCCACTCTGGATTACAAGTATGTGATGAAGAAGGCAGGCACCAAGCCAGCAAGGTTCACCAAGCTTGGAGCTACTGGGGGACTCAAAATTATCGCTGGAGACCTGTATGTGGATCCGCAGGTGATTGTGCATGGGGTGGATACTGTCATCATCCCACCCAAGATTGTCAAGTGATAAGTGGACGGCAGATGGGGCCTGCGGGTGACTTGATACCTGATTATAGCCGTAGACTTTCATGTGAATCCTCAGGCTATAGTGCATGGGGTAGTTACCGTCATATTCCCACGCACGACTGTCAAGTGATTGATGGGAAAGGTGGATGGAAGTTGTAGCGTCCGGTCAGTATTGTAATACTATAGTGCAACCCGTTCTGGAAGTACTTGTACGTAATTGTGTGTAGTTGAAACTTTCTAATGACATTGTTCTATATTTGGATTTGTACTTTGCTTTTTCTTGTGGATGAAACCCTACACATGGATGGAGGTATGCAAATGTGAATATCGCAAGCCTAAGCCTAAGCATAAGCAAGTTTACGTGCTGTTATACACTCCAATGGACCAACCAACGAGCTTTATTACAAGTGAATTCCAGAACTGAGTAGGAGACATGAATGTCTGGCTAAGCTCGGTTTCCTTATTCCTTGGTACGGTCTCGGCCTAATACAGCTTGGGTGGCATAACCACCATATTCACGCCGTGTATAATCACACGCGGATCCGAGTAAACGTTAGGGTCAACAATCGCAGCGCCGATTTTCGATCCTTTGGCTCCCATGATTGGCCACGCGTCCTTGATCCGTGCCATCGTAAACTCGAAGTCTAGGGTGGGGACCTGTGGTCAGGGGTAAAGGCGAGGTGGGGGAGAGGCGAGGGGGTGTTATGAATATAAGTTGTCATATTAAGAGCGAAAGAAGGTGGGAAATGGAGAGAGGGAGAGAAAGAAAGACGCGAAGGGAGAGGAAACGAGAGCCCCTCTGAGAGAGGCCAATCATAAAGCGCCTTGATAACTCAGCGATGCCCCTTCCACATCCCTCCCTATTCCCCCCGGAAATTTCTTCTGAAACTTTGCTGAAAAATATCCCCAGTGAAACTCCTACCCCCCTCCGCCGCCTCGCCCACCCTGCCCGCCCCGCCCTTACAGTGGTTCCAACCGACAGTTGCCTAATCTCCGCGGCGCGCATCCGCATGCGCAGCGTGTGATACGCGAGGATCTGACGGAGCTTGTCCGGCGTCTTCTTTAACCCCTTTCACGGTGCCGCCGTCAGCTTGTAAAACGCTCCGTTAGTGGGGACGAGAATCGTCACGTTTCTCGTCGGGAGGAGCTTGATCAGCGTGTCGTTCAGCCCCGAGATGCCGAGTCCGTCGAGCGCGATCGAGTAGCCCTTGCTCTTTAACGCGTCAACG
Source organism: Closterium sp. Naga37s-1 (assembly GCA_947471745.1). Classification (NCBI taxonomy): domain Eukaryota; kingdom Viridiplantae; phylum Streptophyta; class Zygnematophyceae; order Desmidiales; family Closteriaceae; genus Closterium; species Closterium sp. Naga37s-1. The sequence goes on from CANJKZ010000977.1 coordinate 1,649,780, forward strand.
ATTCGAAGGTACGCGAGCCGCCCCGAGTACTCCGCTTGCGCCGCCACGCGCTGTGTGAATTGCGGCGAGGAGGCGAGGAGGAGCAGGAGGGAGATCGACAAACAGAGGAAAACAGTTTGCCTGTCCATCATGCGCTGTAACAGATCGAGGCGCCTAAATACTGAAAGGATGCTCTGGAGTCTATTATAGATTAAACTCAAAATGCGGTCGGAGTTGACGGGTCAATCTGGCACCAGCTAGAGTAAAAATCTGGGTTGTAGTAACACAAGGGAGCAGCGCAATCTCAGTAACGACACCTAGAAGGTAGCTTGAGAACCTGGTTGGAGAACTTGGCCTGAGCACCTGACCTGTGCCGGCTTTATAGATAAATCTAAGGAGGTGAAGAAAAATGAGGCGTACTTGCCCAGGAGAACCTACAACAACGTACATGTACGTACACATGGGGAAGAAAGGCACGTGATGGAGAGGTATGGAGGTGGAGGAAGGTACCTTCAGGGGAAGGGATGGTACTGAACAAGGTGGCGAGTGGGGCTGCTCTGCTTGTGGATACATGTGTGTGCCAGCCGCAATACACTTGAAATGCGATGGGGAGGGATGTGTTGCTTGGTAGAAAGGTCTATTGTATATTGAGAACGTTCTGGTAGGGTTCAGTCTGGTTGCGGTTTTGAATGCCGCGCCTACAAGTCGGTTGAGTGCGAATTACCAGATTTCGGATCGGACATTGAAGGGTGGGTGGGATGGTAGGCGGTCGTTGTTGCGCCTCGCGACTCGGGTCGGGTGGTGGTCATTTCTGCGCCGCGAGGGTGGATGCGGATGGGAGACAGCTCTCGCCTTGCGCATTGGAATGGAATCGAGTGTGGCAGCAAGCAACCAATATTTACTCGTTAGACGCGTCTCCGCGAATGTACATCGAATGCACCGTGGCCAGTGATACACTACGAATAGCTGAACGTCATTACCAAAGGTGTTCCTAACATATGCAACATATGGTGTTCCTAACAATACGCACAATGCTCCAGCATCTATTAACAAATGGAATAAGTGATATTTTACCACTTAGATTTTGAGTAGTGGGTGGGATATGTTTTACGTGGGAATGATTCCACGTAGTTTTCAAGTGATATGAATGAAGTCCGATGTGTGCCGATGCATCTTGAGGACCAACACAACTAACAATGAACTACATTAATCATCAGTATTCAGTCCGGTGTTCTTTTTAGAGGTGGTCCCAACGGGGGCTCAAGGGAGGCTTCTTCATCTCCAAGCATTTCCAGTTCTGCTAGCGTCCCATTGTCACAAGATCCATCCGATCGATCCTTTGCTATCCCATCCGAGAATGTTCCGTTCAGTGCAGGCAATCCTCGTGCAGACATTTCTTCAGGAAAATCCACGTGGGCACTTTTTGTGATTTCCGTGACTCGCCCATTCTCCACCAGCAGAACCCGGTCAGCATCAGCAATGGCTGCAGGCCGGTGCGCCACCAGAATCACCTGATGAGGGTGGAAGGAAAGGGGGAACGAGGAAGGAGGGGGGGAATGAGAATGAGAATGAGAATGAGAATGAGTGGGAGAACGATGGGGAGAATGAGGTAGTCAGCCTATCCAACAGGGAAGAAAAGAAGATCACATGAGAGCACAGAGAGATCTGTTTGTGCCCCCAGTGCAATTCCCCCCAGCTTTTGCCCAAGTCATTAACCTACCCCTTCCTCCCCACACCTGTCTCAGACCCAGTCCCCTTCCCCTGCTCTCCAACACACCGTCTCCTCCTGCACCCCTCCCCTCTCCTCATCTCCCCGCCCCCCCCCCCCCACTCCTCCTCCACACACGCACCGTTCGGCCAAACACGAGGCGGAGTAGAGTGCTGACTTCCCCCACCCCATCCACTCCCTCCACCCTTTCCCTTCCTCCCTTTTCCCTCAACACACCACACACGCACCGTTCGGCCAACCATGGGGCGGCACAGAGAGTTGACTCCCCCCATCCCCTCCATCTTTTCAACCCCTCCCCTTTCTCCATCCCTTCCCTCTCTCCCCCCCTCACACACACCACACACGCACCGTTCGGCCAACCATGAGGCGGCGCAGAGAGTTACCCCCCCATACCCCTCTTCTTCCACATCCCCACACCCCCCCCCCCCCCCCCCCCCCCCCCCCCCCCTCCTCTCACACACACCACACACGCACCGTTCGCCCAACCATGAGGCGGCGCAGAGCGTCGCGGACGAGAGCCTCTGATTGGCTGTCCAGTGCTGACGTGGCTTCATCCAGCACCAGGATGGCAGGGTCGTTGAAGATGGCTCGGGCGACGGCCAGCCTGGCAGGAACGGTTTGAAACAGTGCGAGGTTTGGCATTAGGTTCGGTGACAGGCTTGGTGTGAGGTTCGACCATGAATGCACTTCACAACTGGTGATTGCTACTTCACGAGCGGACATGAACACATGGAAACACGTGTTGAGGCACCTCAAGAATATGAATCAAAACACGAGGAAAGCAAGCCAAAAGAAGAAAAAAACGAAGCCTCGAATTGCAAGGCGCCAGAAAACAAAAAGGAGAAAGCCAGCGGCATTTTGAAGCAGGAAAACGTTTCGTACCTCTGCCTCTGCCCGCCACTGAGAGACGCCCCTCTAGGGCCTAGCTGGGTGAAGTAGCCTTCGGGCAGGGCAGAAATAAACTCGTGTGCATTGGCAAGGCGGGCAGCTCGCTCCACCATGGCCAGCTCTGTTGGCTTTCCGGGCAGGTTGGAAGATTCCAAGGAGAGGTATTCCAGATGGCCATAGGCAATGTTTTGAGCTACTGTGCCCGAAAAAAGAACCTGAGGCGAGTCAAACAAGGGAGAGCGAGTTAAAAAGGGGGAGAGGGGGAAAAACGTTAGGAAAGGAGAAAGGGAGGAGGGGAGAGGAGAGAGGGGAGAGAGGGTGGAGGAGAGAAACAGAGAGGAAACTGGATCAGATAGGACGAGATTATACTCCTTGTCACTTGTAGCAGCCAGGAAAAAAAAATCTCTGCCTTTTTGCACTCAAACCATCGCTCCCAACCACCACCAACCTACACCCACCGTTTCCTGTGGCACGAAGCCGATCTGACGACGCACGCTGGATGCAGAGCATGTCGCGAGATCCTGGCCGTCCAGCAGAATTCGGCCTGCCATACAGATGCAAGCACAGTTAGGAGGAGATTTAAGCAAACTCTTCAACCCAACATGACCCGACCTGACCTGACCTCACCGCACTTCGCCTCACCTGCAGAGGGGTGGTAAAGCTTGAGAATGTAACCTGACCTGACCGCATCTCACGGCATTGCACCTCACCTCACCTCACCATGCTGCCTCACCTGCAGAGGGGCGGTAGAGCTTGAGCAGCAGCTTGAGCAGGGAGCTTTTCCCTCCCCCCGATGGCCCCACCACAGCCACCGTCTCGCCTCGCCTCACCCGGAACGACACATCTGACAACACGTGGGAACCTGAGCCTGCTCCCGCTGCTTGTACTGCCGCAGCTGGTGCAGTTGCTGCGCGTGGTGCGGTTGGTGAGACCACTGCCACTGTCTCGCCTCGCCTCACCCGGAACGACACATCTGACAACACGTGGGAACCTGAGCCTGCTTCTGCTGCTTGTACTGCCGCTGATGCTGCTGCTGCTGTTGCTGCTGCTGGTGACGTCACCGCTGCCACTGCTGCTGCTGCTCCTGGGGCTTCTGCGGTTCCTGGCACTGCTGCTGCTGCTGCTGCTGCTGCTGGCGATGTGGCTTCTCCTGCTACTGGTGCCACTGATTGAGGCTTCTTTTCCTTCGAAACGCCCGTTCCTGTCGGTAAGCCATAGCCAAAGCACACCCCTTGAAACTCAATTTCTCCCATCAGTCTCCCAATGTCCTCCTCCTCCTCTCTTTGAAGGTGGGAGGAGGAGGAGGAGGATGAGGAGGAGTGGGAAGCGGTGGAGTGCGGTGGGTTCAAGCGTGTGAGGGCGAGCACACGTTCAATGGCTGGCTGGCCCTGCTTCAGCTCGTTGAATGCTGTCCCTGCTGCCTGGGGGAGGGAAAGAAAGAATAAACAGAGTGGTGGGAGGGAGTTGAGTGCAGTAGATTTGATTGAGTGAGAGCACTCGTTCAATGGCTGGCTGGCCCTGCTTCAGCTCGTTGAATGCTGTCCCTGCTGCCTGGGGGAGGGAAAGAAAGAATAAACAGAGTGGTGGGAGGGAGTTGAGTGCAGTAGATTTGATTGAGTGAGAGCACTCGTTCAATGGCTGGCTGGCCCTGCTTCAGCTCGTTGAATGCTGTCCCTGCTGCCTGGGGGAGGGAAAGAAAGAATAAACAGAGTGGTGGGAGGGAGTTGAGTGCAGTAGATTTGATTGAGTGAGAGCACTCGTTCAATGGCTGGCTGGCCCTGCTTCAGCTCGTTGAATGCCGTGCCTGCCGCCTGCAAGATTGAATGAAAAAGTCAGAGTGGTGAGAGGGAGTGGGGTGGAGTGGAGTGGAGTGGAGTGGAGTGGAGTGCGGTTGTTGTGATTGAGTAAGCGAGTACTCGTTCAATGACTGGCTGGCCCTGCTTCAGCTCGTTGAACGCCGTGCCTGCTGCCTGCATAAAAAAAGAGAACGAGAAACAGCAGGAGTAAGAGAAAGAGAAGGAACCCGTTAGATCAGTCGCTTGTGGAAACTTACCTAGAGATGCCCGTACATTGCATGTACCACTGCTTTGTCAATACAAAGACCGCTTGAGAAAGCGAGAAAGCGAGAAAGAGAACGAGAGAGACACCACGTACCTGACCTCAACCTCTTCTCCCCCATTTCAGCCCGTGCCTCCAGAACAGCCAGGTAAAACCTGAAAGCATTCATTTCTCGTTACATGAAAGCAGGCATAACCTGAATGAGCCCCGCATACGCCTTTGGAACACAGCGCCTTGAGCCGCTTCTTGCCTATCCCAGTCCATCACCTCTGTTTCAGCCTCATGCCCTCAGCCACAACCCCACAGAACAGACTAAGGGAAGCCCTGAACGTTCTCACCTCCCCTCACCTGAATGGGTTTGATGAGAAGAACGAGCGAGGTGAAGAAAGACACGATCCCAGCCCAGCCCCAGTGAGCCCTCCCTCCCTGTCCCAGTGACCCCTCCCATATGTCAGGCCCCATACTTTCAGACCCTCACCTGAATGGGTTCGATCAGTAGCACAAGGGACGTGAAGAAGGAGACAATGCCAGCGCTAGTGAGACCTCCCTGCCCCACGGCCCACGTGGCCACCCCAAACACCACCACCACCGCCGCCGCCGCCGCCGCCGCCGTATGTTCAACTGCTTACCTGTATGGGCTCGATTAGAAGAACAAGCGAGGTGAAGAAGGAGACAATGCCAGCGCCAGTGAGCCCTCCCTGCCCCACGGCCCACGTGGCCACTCCAAACGGCACCACCACCGCCGCTGCATACACTGCAGTAATCGCCTGTGGAAACAGCGCCTCGAGCCTCTTCTTGCCTGTTTCACCCCCATGCCCCCAGAACAGGCTCGGGTATAACCTGAACGCTCACTCTTACCCTCACCTGAATGGGCTCGATCAGTAACACAAGGGACGTGAAGAAAGAGACGATCCCGGCACCCGTGAGCCCGCCCTGTCCCACGGCCCACGTGGCCACTCCAAACAGCACCACCACCGCCGCCGCATACGCCGCCGTGATCGCCTCGGGAAACAGCGCTTTCAACCTTTTTTTCTGCAGCCGCGCGGACCTATCAGCTTCCGCCAGGTGGCGGAACAGGAGCGCCTCGTACGGCTCGGCTGCGTGTGCCTTGACTAGCAGCATGGCCAGGAGGACCTCGGTGATTCGCGCTGAGAGGGCTGCGATGGAGGCCTGCGCTTTTGAGGACACGCGGCGAACCCTCTCTCCGAGCGCGGCGATGATGACTGACATGAGTGGGACCACCTGGATGGGAGGGAGATGGAGAGAGGGGACAGGGAATTTTGAGACGTCTCAGTCCCCACAGAACCCTCTCCCCGAGCGTGGCAAGGATGACTGACATGAGTGGGACCACCTGTGGGGGATGGGGTTGGGGTTGGGGTTGGGGTTGGGGTTGGTGAGAAGGAAGAGGGGGAAATGGGGAACGAGAGAAAAGGCGGCGAACCCTCTCCCCGAGCGAGGCGATGATGACTGACATGAGTGGGACCACCTGGGTGAAGTGGGGTTGGTGGGAGGGGCAAAATAAAGGGAAGAGAGGGAGGGAAAGGAGGGAAAACAGGTGGGGGAGGAATGTAATGGATGGAAGGACTTATCAGCTTCTGCCAGGTGGCGGAACAGGAGGGCATTGTAGGGCTCGGCTGCATGTGCTTTGGCTAGGAGCATTGCTGGGAAGGGTGCGAACGAGGGAGGAGCGGGGAGAGTGGGAAGAGAAGAAGAAGGAAGGAAGAGAGGAGGAAGGACGGCTGTTACCAGTGGTAATTTACCACTGCTGTTGCCACTGCTATAGCCACTGCTGTTACCACCAGTCCACGTCACCAAATGCTACTGCCACTGTTGTTACCACTTGGTCACGTCACCCACTCACACACAGAGTGGCCAGCGTCATCACCGGGCTGAGCTGGACCATCCGCGTCAGCATGACTGCCACCTGGCAGACAGCTGGCACCGCCGCCTTGAGAACAGCAAAGACCACCTCGCCCACCTCCCTCGCCTCCGCCGTCAATCTATACACCAGGTCCCCCGTCGCTACAGCCGCCGGCTCTGCTGCTACAGTTGCTTTCCCCCCTTCTCCCCCCTCTCCCACCTCGCCCACCTCCCTCGCCTCTGCTGTCAATCTATACACCAGGTCCCCCGTCGCTACAGCCGCCGGCCCTGTTGCTACAGCCGCTGGTTCAGTTGCCACAGTTGCCGAACCTGCTGCTACAGCCGCTGGCCCTGCTGCTACTGCATCCCCTGGTGCAGCTGCTGCCTCTCCTGGCCCACCGGTTTCCATCTCTTCAACCCCTTCCCTCCCCCCTCCACCTCCTCCCGTCCCACCTGTTCCCCCTCCTCCGCGCCCACTGCCCCGCCCTGCGGCCTTCCCTCCCCCTCGCCCTTCAAAGAACCCCAGATCAGCCCCCAGCAGGTGGAGCCACGCCTGGGAGCGCACGGCGAGAGTGACGCCGCTTGCGGCCTCCCACAGCCACGCGTCCTGCCAGTACGTCGCTGCTGACCGCGCTCCCACAAGTACCAGCACGACACCTGTCGCACGGGAGAGCGCCTTAAGGTCGCCTGGTGCGTGGGGGGGAGGACGGGGGAGATGTGGATGGAGGGGGGGGTGTTGGGAGCAGCTGCCTCCCAAAGCCACGCGTCCTGCCAGTACGTCGCTGCCGACCGCGCTGCTACGAGTGCCAGCACCACACCTGTCGCACGGAAGAGAGCACGGAGATCGCCTGGAAGAGGGGATGGAGGGGAGGAGGAAGGGTGTGGAGGGGTGGGGGGGGTGAAGGGGGGAGGGAGGGAAGGAGAGTGGGGAGAGGAGGGGAGGGGAGTGGTGGTTGGTCGGGGGGACTAAACCCCTCGTTTGTGATTTCTGACATGTGTCCCGTGCGTGGGAGCCCAGATGGCTTTTGAGACGTCTCAAAAGATTTCTGAGATGTGTCCCGTGCGTGGGTGCCCAGATGGAGAGAGGTGGAGGAAGGGGACGGACGAGGAGGAGGAGGGGGGGGGGGAGTGAGGGGGTGGTGGTGGTGGTGGAGAGAGGAATGAGGAAGGAACGGGAAGTGAGGGCAGTGATGTTGCTGCAAGAAAAAAAAAAAGGGGTGATCTGTTATAAGAGTGAATGCAGGTGACTCACTAAAGGCGTAAATGCAGGTGAACACCTACAAGCAAAATCACCTCGGAAAAAGACCTTGGGAGATCACTTTGAGGAAGTACCTTAGGAAAATTACCCTGGGAAATGACCTTGAGAATTCACCTTGAGAATTCACCTTGAGCGAGGAGGGTGGTGATCACACGAAGCGGGGGGTGAAGAGGAGCAGCGCGACGGCGGTGCACAGCCATGGCTTCTGAGGCGCCTCAGAAGCAACGTTGGGAATTAACCTGGGTAATTTGCCTTGAAAATCACCTGCGTTGATTACCTTGAGAAATCACATTGGGTAAAGAGGAGCAGCGAGGTGAGGGCAACGGCGGTGCACAGCCACACCTTCTGAGGCCTCTGAAATCACCTGGGTAAATTCACCTGAGCATATTGCCTTGGAAAATTACCTGGGTACGCCACTTGGGTGAATATCCTTGGGAAAACACCAGGGTAAATTACCTGAGTATATCACCTTGAGCGAGGAGGGTGGTGAGCGCGCCGAAGCGGGGGATGAAGAGGAGCAGAGTGGTGAGGGCGACGGCGGTGCACAGCCACGCGCGGAGGACGAGGGGGAGGAAGGGGCGCAGGAAAGGCAGCAGGCCGAGAAGGGGGTGTTGGTGGTGGTGGTGACGCTGGTGTTGCTGCTGCTGGTGGTGCTGCTGCTGCTTGTGCTGCTGGTGGTGGTGGTTCTCGCCACTCCGCGTACCAGATTCCGTTGCCGGTGCTTCCTCTCCGTCCTCGCTAAAGGACAGCTCGTTATCAGCACGACCATCGAATGAACTGGCTGCTCGTAACCTCGCGGAGTGTGACGGCGCGTGTCTACTCGCATCTCCGCTGTTTGTCGTCCCCGCGCAAGGGCTAGACGCCCCCGATTCCGGTCGTCTCGGTGACCCGAAACTGAAAACACCCCCAGACCTCGCTGTCCCAACCCCAGTCCTGGCTGTCCCCGTCAAACGGGATCCGATATAAGACCGAAAATCCTGCTGGCTACCTCTAGGGGAGATATGATTTACAGATTTTATCCTAAGAGACCCTGCCAGCGGCTGCATTCCTGAATTAGAGACACTAACTTGGCTCGTTATAACGTGGCTCTTTACCCAAAACCTGGGAAGCGCTTTCCAGTTTCGCCTGGTTTGCGAAAGACTCAAAGAGGTCGAGCCGGACCCGCAACTGGAAACCACAGGATGCTGCCGCGACACCAGCAATTCCGTTCGCGAAGAAAAGCTTCGCCGTATTCGTCTAGAATGTTCTTCATCAGGACGTCCTGATGTCGTCGGGCCTTCACGGAACACCGTCACGCAGCCGTTAGTGCTCGACGGTCCGGCGCGACTAGGATCCAGCCTAGCGCAACTAAACCCGATGATTGAGCGTTGACTGGAGATAAGCTCGGAAGCCATGCCTGGCACGAGCAGAAAGACCTTGCGAAATGCGAAAACGCAAGCTTGTGTATCTGGTGACGTGGTGAAGGTATGGCGACGTGCATTGCTCTCCACTAGTATCCCCTAAATGAAGCACGAAATCGAGGGAAGAGTTGAGTTGAGCTCCCAAGCAGCAAAAAGACAGCCCGCTTGAAATAATTGTACCTCTCATCTCAGGTCGTCACCCAGCCTAGTGTCAAGAAGTTGGTGTCAAGGAGTTTGCGCACGCGATTGGTTAAAACAAACGCTTGACCAATCGCATTGACCGGGTGCGCAAACTTATTGACACCAACTTCTTGACACTAGGCTGGGATACGACCTCAGGGTACCTGAAGGCGTTTTCCCAACTGTGAAACGGTGTTATGACCCCTCTAACCGAAAAAAAACATATTTTGATTCATCCTTGAAACCAAAGTTCAGCCAAGGTCGCAAAGAAGAGGCACGCCTGACACTGATTTTGCCATTTTGCCTGTTTCCAAAATTTCCGGAACGCGACCCTCGATTGACATGGAACGAATTGGCGGGAAAATGAAAAAAACTGACATACTCGCTGCTGCAGGTCCCAGCTGTGTAAGAAGTTTTTCAACCGCGCACCAATTAAGGTGGATTTGTATGCCATTTCAAACCATGACGCCGCCCACCTTCCTATCCTGTTCCATTACCATCACCACCATGAAATGAAACCTACGAAGGCATATTGGCGCTGGCAGGCCACTCTCTGGAGGCTAATGCTTGTAACACTGCTGCTGCTGTCTATTGTTTTGCCGCCTTTTTCGAGGGCATCAATCTACCTTCGACCTGAACCACTGTCGAACCGTCAGATGCTTTGACCACACAATCCAAGCAATAGCTGTAACCTACAATCCTGAAAATAAAAGAAAATAAATATTAGCAATAGGGTAGTAGAAACAACTTCTTTAATTTCACTCCTTGGTGGATTAGCCGATGCATTTAATTACTTAAGATATACACACCTGAGAGCGCAAGTGTTCCAACCACCAGGTTGAGAGATGTAACCACCAGCAGGTCTCGCACACCCACCATTACCACCACAAGCAGCACTGGTAGAGCCACCAACGCTTGAATCACCACCGTTGAATACACCGCCATCAGTGGATGCACCATCCATTGGCACATCCCCAGCAGCAACAGAAGAAGCAACAGCAGCAGCAGCAGCAGCAGCAGGAGCAGGAGCAGGAGCAGGAGCAGGAGCAGGAGCAGGAGCAGGAGCAGGAGCAGGAGCAGGAGCTGCAGCAGGAGCAGGAGCAGGAGCAGCAGCAGCAGCAGCAGTAGGAGCAGCAGCAGCAGCAGGATCAACAGGAGCAGCAACAGCAGCAGCAGGAGCAGCAGCAGGAGCAGCAGGAGCAGGAGCAGGAGCAGCAGCTAGAGCAGCAGCAGCAGCAGAAGGAGCAGCCGCAGCAGCAGCAGGAGGAGCAGCCGCAGCAGCAGCAGCAGCCGCAGCAGCAGCAGCAGCAGCAGCAGCAGCAGCAGCAGCAGCAGCAGCAGCCGCAGCAGCAGCAGCAGCAGCAGCAGCAGCAGCAGCAGCAGCAGCAGCAGCAGCAGCAGCAGCAGCAGCAGCAGCAGCAGCAGCAGCAGCAGCAGCAGCAGCAGCAGCAGAAGCAGCAGCAGCAGCAGCGAGAGCAGCGCGCAGCAGAGGCGCACCCAACATTTGTCCCACCTGGTGCAGATCCATGCCAAATTAGAATAGACTTCTTTCTCGAAGACTTTTAGACGTCTCAAAGATCCCACCTTGGGCGGATCCATTCCAAACTACAGCAGCCTTGTTCCGTGAAGTTGGAGATAGCTTCTGAGGCGCCTCAAAAGCCGCTGCAGGTGCAGCAGATTCGCAGCTAACAGTAGTCCCACCTTGGGCGGATCTGATCCAAACTATCTTGCTCCTTGAAGACTTCTGAGACGCCTCAAAAGCCCCACCTTGGGCGGATCCACTCCAAACTATAGTAGCCTCCTTCTTAAAACTTGGAGATATGATTCTCTCACTGTACACTACTGTCCATCGCCGCGCCTGGCACAAGTTAACCAGGATAGTTATAACCGCTGGACCTGGCTCACTGCCTCGGAACCCATCCAGCGCGTCCGGGGCGGCCAAACCTATCGCAGACTCCCCTTCCACTGCTCCTGCTCCAGCAGCTGATGCTGCCACCCCCTTTCCAGACTTCCCACGCTTCCTCTTCTTCCCTCCTGCCCTTTTATGCCCACCATTACAATCATTATTCTCTCCACTTTTCAAGCTACCTTCAGGCCGAACTTCCTCCATCCCTGCTACACCTTCTCCTCCTCCTGCCTCCTTCCCCACTTCCCCCTCCTTTCCTCCCTCCGCTTCCCCCGCCCCGGATTTCTCTTCCTGGGCCTCCCATGCGGCCCTCATTCCCCCCAGCAAGCGCATTCCCTCCCTCTCCTGGTACAGCTGCCGAAAGCCCTGCACAGTCTGGGAGGCAGCAAGGAGGAGGGAGTGGGAAGAAGGTAAGCAAGGAGACACGGGAAGCACGAGCATTCCCTCCCCCTCCTGGTACAGCTGCCGAAAGCCCTGCACAGTCTGGGGGGGAGGCGAGGAGAAGAGGCGAGGAAACAGGAAGACTTACCTCGTGAGATGTACACCATTACAGACACATACGTTCATTACAGTCACATATGTTCGTTACAATCACATATGTTCATTACAGTCTCATATGCTCATCACACTCACCTTGGTCCTCCTTAGCATTCTAGAAGCTGCCTCCACCGTTGCTGCCACGACATCCACCCCCCAACCCTCTCCCAGCACCCCCCCCCCTCACATTCTCACATCTGTGCATCACACTCACATCTGTGCATCACACTCACAATAGCTCTTCTCAGCACGCCAGCAGCTGCCTCCACCGTTGCTGCAACATCATCCACCCCCCACCCCTCCCCCATCACCACTCCTCTCACCTCCACTTCCACCACCACCCCCTCCTCCCCCTCCCCTCCTCCTCTTTCCCCCACGCCCATTTCACGCAGCCAATTTTCCACTCTGCCCTCCCCATCCTCCCCTCCTTCACCTTCCACATCCCTTCCACACACCATGCCCCCGTTTCTTTCCCCACCCCCCTCATCCTTCCACGCCCCTTTTCCTTCGCCCGCCGTTTTCACCCCTTTCCCCCACTCTCTTCCCAACTCCTTCCCCCACTCCTCCCTCCACTGCACCCCTGACTGCCCCCCCCCTCCCCCACTCCCCTGAGCCTTGGGCAGGTAAATAGGGGCGGGGAGGGAGAGGGCACAGCAAAAGAGGAGCAGGGCGGAGGGAGGATGGAGGGAGAGGGGATGCAACAGAGGGATAGGGGATAGCCAGGAGGAAACGAATTGCCACGTCCGGGCGAGAGGGCATGAGGGATGGAGAGGGGGAGGTGAGCGGGGGTTGAGTGCGGTGGGAGCGGTGTTTGGAGGAGTGGAATCGAGGAAAACTGCTGCTGTGAGGGCCTTGATTAGATCAGAGACGTCCTGATGGGTGCGGGGCAAGGGAAGGAATGGAGAAGGGAGATGGGAGAGAGGAAAGCGGAGAGATAAGAGTGTGGATGAAGAAAGATATACGGAAAGAGGGAGTGAGGACTGCTGCTGTGAGGGCCTTGATTAGATCAGAGACGTCCTGACGGGGAACGGAGGGGAGGGAGGAGGGGGGAGAGGAGGGGAGAAAGGAGGAGAGAAAGGCGCGGAGAGAGGAGGGGAGAGAGGACGGGAGAGAGGAGGAGAGAGGAGAAAGAAGAGGAGCGGAGAGAGGAGAAGAGAGAGGAGGGGAGAGAGGAGGGGAGTGAGGAGGGGAGAGAGGAGGGGGGAGAGGAGGGGAGAGGGGAGGGGAATTGTGAACAGTGTTGTAGAATGTTGAAGCAAGAGGAATGTGTGTGGGCTATGGGGTATGCAAGAGGAATGTGTGTGGGCTATGGGGTATGCAAGAGGAATGTGTGTGGCCGCTCAGACCTTTGGAGCGCATCGAGAAGGCCGAGAAGCAAGAGGGATTAGGCAGCCTCTGGGTAGAAAGAAAGGCGAGCCATTCAGAGGCCGTTGCGATGTGCATACAAGGGAAGTGGTCCAGAAAGCGTGGTACAGACAGTGTGGTACAGACAGTGTGGTACAGACCATCTGTAGGGTTACATGGTTACATCGTCGTACATGTTGTTACCTGCTGATATGGTTATATGGTTACAAAACGTTACCTTGGGGAATGGCTTCTGCACATCATCATATTCCTGCAAATTGCCCATGTCCCACGTCCTCACCTTTCTCCCCATGTCCTCACCTCTCTCGCATTCTGCCGGCTGTAACAGCATTACCTTGGGGAACGGCTTCTGTAGATCATCATCATAATCCTCCTCATTGCCCATGTCCCATGTCCCATGTCCCCAGCAGCCACATGCGCCGGGTCGGCTGCATCGGCTTTTGAGGCGCCTCAAAAGTCAAAACGTTACCTTGGGGAATGGCTTCTGTAGATCATCATCACAATCCTCCTCATTGCTTATGTCCATGCCCATGTTCCCAGCAGCCGCATGCGCCGAGTCAGCTGCACCGGCAGCAGCAGCCTTTGCCGCCCGCTGTATCCTGCGCACCAATCGCAGCAGCCCACTGGGCGCCGCCAGCTGGCAGAACCTCTCCGAGAAAATCTCCGCCTTGCGCAGGTCTGTCAGCTGGTGCGGGGACAGCCGGGCGGCGAGCGATGACGTGGCGGCGTGCGCTGACGTGGCATGCGCTGACGTGGTATGCGATGACGTGGCATGCGATGACGTGGCAGGAGAACCATGTGGTGCTCCAGATGTTGCTCGCACCAAGTGGTGCATGACAAGAAAGTCCAGCACAGCTTCCCCCAGGAACACAAACCGCCTCTCCCACGTCAACTCCTCCTCCCGTATTGCCTCCCTCAGTATCCCCTCATTTTGGAATTGATACCCCATCGCATTCTGAAGCTCCCACAGCCAACCAGTTTTTTGAGACGGCTGATGCTGCTGCTGCTGCTGCTGCTGCTGCTGCTGCTGCACGCACTCCCCTTCTAGCAACTTGAGTCGCTTCTCTGGCGGCTGAAGCGGCAGCAGGGACGGCCCTCTAGCTGGCTCCAATGCGTGCTTGCTGCCACTCACCCTTTGCTCCGGTTTCCCTCGTGCTGCCTCTGTTGCTGCCACTGCTGCTGCTGCTGCTGCTGCTGCTGCTACTTTCGCTCCTAGTGCCACATCTGAATCTGCAGCAGCTCTCAGTACCTCTCCTAATTTCTGCACCCCCTCTACGCTTCCCTCCACCAACCTCGTCGCCCCTCCCCCTCCGCACCCCATCTCTCCCCTCAGCAACTCCCCCACACCCTCCGTAGGAAGGCCCAGCCACCTCAGCATCGGCAGCGCCAAGTCAGCGCCACCGCAGCGCCAGCTGGCACCCACCAGGGCCTCTGCCACGTCAGCGAGCACCTTCTTGTCCAGCTGGCACGCTGACTTGGCGGCGGCTGTTGCCCGCGCCGCTGCCAGCGAGGCAAAGGCAGAGTCGAGAAGGGCTTTAGGGCTCGGAGGAAGGTTCTGGGAAGCTGCAGTAGCTCGAGAAGGGGATGGAGGAGAGGCTGCTGCTTATGACTCCCTCGTGTGTGAGAGGGAGTCTGAAAGCGAGAGTGGTGGGCGGAGTGAGTGAGAGAGGGAGTCAGCCAAAAGTAGAAGAGTGTGGGAGGGGGGAACGAGAGGGCCGAACCAGTCACGGGTTCTGAAGGGCTTGCAGCGAACCAAGGGAGGAACACCGGCTTTAAGTGCCAGCGCTGCGAGGTGCTTGTTTGACACCAGCTTCACGCACTGCCCCTTCATGTCATCGTATGTCAGCCGGGAGGCCTTGCTTTCATTGTATGAAACACTCCCGCTCCTTTCTCCCTGCCCCTGCCCACCGTGCCCCTGCCCACCGTGCTGCGGCTGGCGTGACAAGCCAAGTGACTTTTGAGTCGACTCAAAAGTCACCCCGCTCCTTCCTCCATGCCCCTGCCCACCGTGCCCGTTCCCCTGCCCTCCATGCCCCTGCCCACCGTGCTGCGGCTGGCGTGGCAAGCCAGCAGCAGAGAACAGGCGGCAGGAGCAGGTGAGCTGCACGCAGCTGTCACCAAGCACCTCATCTGACTCGTATGTTCCCACGCTGCTCTCGTTTGTGCCGGGGCAGGTGAGGGCGCGCAGGAGCTGAAGGAGGGGGAAGAGTAAGGGGCACGGGGGGTAAGATGGGTAGGTGAGGTCACGCAGCTGTCGCCAAGCACCTCGCTGCTCTTGTACGTGCCCACTCCGCTCTTGTTTGTGCCGGGGCATGTCAGGGCACGCAGGAGCTGAAGACAGGGAAGGGGAGGGGGGAAGGTGAGGGTGTGTGAGAAGTGAGCTGCACGCAGCTGTCTCCAAGCACTTCGGCCGACTAATCTTTCCCCATGCCGCTCTCCGTGGTTCCCGGGCAGGTGAGCGCACGCAGCAGTTGAAGGTGGGGGAAGAGTAAGGGGCACGGAGGGGAAGATGGGTAGGTGAGCTGAGCGCTCAAGGAGCTGCATGCAACTGTCACCGGGAACTTTGTCGCTCTCGTACGCGCCGATGCCACTCTCTGTTTTTCCGGGGCATGTGAGCGACTTTTGAGGCGCCTCAAAAGCCACTCTCTGTTTTTCCGGGGCAGGTGAGCGACTTTTGAGGCGCCTCAAAAGCCACTCTCTGTTTTTCCGGGGCAGGTGAGCGACTTTTGAGGCGCCTCAAAAGCCACTCTCTGTTTTTCCGGGGCAGGTGAGCGACTTTTGAGGCGCCTCAAAAGCCACTTTATGTTTTTTCGGGGCAGGTGAGCGACTTTTGAGGCACCTCAAAAGCCACTCTCTGTTTTTCCGGGGCAGGTGAGCGACTTTTGAGGCGCCTCAAAACCCACTCTCGGTTTTTTCCGGGGCAGGTGAGCTGAGCGCTCAAGGAGATGAGGGATGGGAGAGGGTGGGTGGGGTGTTGGACGCTGGAGAGGGGTGGTTAAGATGTGATGACGGCAGCGCTCCGCTGCACGCAGCTGTCACCAAGCACCTCGTTTGACTCATACGTGCCCACACCGCTCTCTGGTGTGGCGGGTCATGTGAGCACACCCATCAGCTGAGGGGTATGAGGAGTTCAGTGCCCTACACTGCAGTGCAGTGCGGTGAAGGAAAACGATGTGAGTGCAGGCAGGGGCGTGACTCACATCAATAGAAGGAAAACGAGGTTCCTCCTGCACACGCTCCGGAGCCTCCACACCACACCCGTACTGCCGCACAAGGAACCGCCGGATGTCCCGGGCAGTGAGGGGAGCAGCGAGGCAAAGACGCAGTGTCGTGCAGAGCAGTGCAGCGCATCAGAGTGACTCACATCAATAGCAGGAAAATGCGGATCCTCCACACCACACCCATACTGCCGCACAAGGAACCGTCGGATGTCCCGGGCAGTGAGCAGGCAGTCAAGGCGGGAGAGCAGCGAGGGGAGCAGCGAGGCAAAGAGCACGTGCCGCAGTGGCAGCACCGGCACCACTAGCTCCAAAGGGAGGTATGACGTCTGCCGCCCCCTGCCCTTCTCCCTGCCCTGCTGCTGTTCTTTATGCTTAGCTGCCTCCTCCTCCTTCCCCATGCCTTGCTGCTGCTGCTGCTTCCGTTCTGCTGCAGCCTTTTCTTCTGCTGCAGCCTCATCTGCCATAGCCTTGTCAGCTGCAGCTTTGGCTGCTACAGCCTGACCTGCTACAGCCTGCTTTGCTACAACCTTCTCTGCTGCAGCCTTTTCTTCTGCTACAGCCTTGTCAGCTGCAGCTTTGGCTGCTACAGCCTGACCTGCTACAGCCTGATTTGCTGCAGCCTGACCTGGTATAGCCTGCTCTGGTACAGCCTGACCTGCTACAGCCTGCTCTGCTACAACCTTCTCTGCTGCAGCCTTCTCTTCTGCTACAGCCTCATCTGTCACAGCCTTGTCAGCTGCAGCTTTGGCTGCTACTGCCTGACCTGCTACAGCCTTCTCTTCTGCTCCAGCTTTATCAGCTACAGCCGTCCCCACTGTAGCGCTGGCAGGTACAGGCATCTGCTCCTCCCGCCCTAATTGGACTGCCCTGTTGACGAAATCCCAAGCGTCCACTGAGGTGGGGGGAAGAGCAGGGACGGGGCACTTATAGCGCGCATCAAAATTCGTCTAGCCTCTCAATTCGACAGCCCTGTTGACGAGATCTAGAGTGTTCACTGAGCGAGGGGTAATGCAAGAGGAATGCACGGGGGATACCAAAGGGGATACAGGGGGGGAGGAAAGAAAAAAATTGCAAGGTGACGGTGGGGCAGGCAGGGGGTTCCGTGGGAAGGCAGACGAGCAGAGGGGGGGAAAAGGGTAGGGAGTAGTTTCCTGCAATGGTAAGTCTGGCTGGAGTAAGCAACAGATAGCTCAAACCATGAAACGAAACAAGTACAGGCAAGCACAGGAAAGCGACATGGGGCATATAACGATGCAGTATTAGAGGCACATAAAGAGACACAGTGTCAGTTACATTTGGGTGGTGCCTGTTGCAGCAGCAGTGCATTGCGCAACTCTGGCTTTGGCATGCAGGTGACTTTTGAGTCGACTCAAAAGGCATATAACGATGCAGTATTAGAGGCACATACAGAGACACAGTGTCGCTTACATTTGGGTGGTGCCTTCATCAGCAGTGCATTGCGCAGCTCTGGCTTCAGCTGGCATGCAGCGAACAGGGGCTGGTCAGGATGCTGCAGCGATATGCCATACCTGGTGATGCGTTAGGTAGGGGTGCAAAAGGGTAGAGGGGTAGGGCTATTAGGGGTGAAAGGGACAGGGGCTGGTCAGGATGCTGCAGCGATATGCCGTACCTGGTGATGAGTTAGGTAGGGGTGCAAAAGGGTCGAGGGGTAGGGATGCAGGGGTAGGGGGTAGGGCTATTAAGTTATACCCCCTACCCCTGTGAAAGGGGCAGGGATTGGGAATGATCTGGATGTTGCAGCGATATGCCGTGCCTGGAGCGAACAGGGGCTGGTCGGGATGTTGCAGCGATATGCCATACCTGGTGATGAGTCAGGTAGGTGTGTTTACGATCAGGGCTCAGGGTGCAGAAGGGAGGGGTGTAGGGTAGCACAGCAATATAATATGGGTAGCACAGCAATATAATCGGGGTAGCACAGCAATATAATCTGGGTAGCACAGCAATATAATCTGGGTAGCACAGCAATATAATATGGGTAGCACAACAATATAATCTCTACCTGGTATTTCTTACATTTATCAAGAAAAAAGGCCACGGGGTTCGGATCGGGGCTGCGAGTTTAAGCTCCGGTTCTTTTGAGCAAAAGTGTTCATCTTATGAGTTCCGCTTATACGATTGCAGCAGTGCGTGCGGCAGTGCATGCAGCAGCAGTTGGGACAGCCGAGGGATAAGAATGCTTCACTTGAACAGGGGTGCTGGGTTGGCCGCACTTGCTGGTTGGGCAGAGAGAGATAATCGAGGGACGGGACATGTCTGCTCTGCACTCACTGATTCTGGAAGCACTGGTTCTAGCAACGTGCCTCCCTGCGGCCCCACAAATTCACTCCGTGCTGTCCGCCCCTGCGGGTCCCTCCCCATTAGCCGGTACATCAGACGCGAATGCACCCCCCAGTCCCTCACCCATGCAACACTCACATGGCAACGAGAGGGGAAAATCGCACTCACTGATTCTGGAAGTACTGTTGGAACGTGCCTCCCTGCAGCCCCACGAACTCACTGCGTGTTGTCCGCCCCTGGGGGTCCCTCCCCATTAGCTGGTACACCAGACGCGAATGCATCGCACATGCCACCATGCCGTGCAGCTCATGCTCCTCCACAGGCCCACGAGCAGACACGAGCAGAGGCGTGCTGGCAGGGGCATTGCTTGGAACAGCAGCATCCACACATGCCACCGTGCCATGGAGCTCGTGCTGTTTCACAGGCCCACAAGCGGTCACGAGCAGGGGCGTGGTAGGGCTACCAGGGGCATTGTGACTAGTCCTGCTGCCGCTGGTGTTTGGATCATCAGCAGCAGCAGCAGCAGCAGTGGTATCAGCAGCCGCAGCAGCATTAGCATCAGCAGCAGCAGCATTGGTATCAGCAGCAGCAGCAGCAGCATTAGTATCAGCAACAGCAGCACCACCACCATCAAGAACATCGTTGGTATCAGCGGCATCAACAATCACAGCAGCAGCAGCATTAGCAGCCGCATCATTGTTGTCAGCAGCAGCAGCACTAGTATCAGCAGCAGCAACATCACCACCATCAGCAGCAGCAACATCACCACCATCAGCAGCAGCAGCAGCAGCAGCAGCATCACCACCACCACCACCATCAGCACCATCAGCAGGAGCAACAGCATCAGCACCACTAGAAGCAGCAGCAGCAGCATCAGCACCACCACCAGCACGAGAAGCACGACGAGCAGCGTGAAGAGCATTATGATAAGCCTCACGATGAGCGCGGTGTTTCAAAACCGCACTAAACCCTCCCGGACCCAGAGACACCACCCTGTCCACCGTCTCCCAGTCAATCCTCCGCATCAACATGCGCATCATACCATCATCCCCTCCCATGCGCATCATACCATCATCCCCTCCCCTGCTCATGCCATCATCCCCTACCCCATGCTCCCCTGCGTCCACCCCTTCACCTTCCTTGCCAGCATTCGCCTCTATACCTTCCTCCCCTCCCCCATGATTCCCTGTATCCACCCCTTCCCCTTCCTGCCCTCTCCCAACAGCCTTGTGCCAGTCTGCAACGGTCCCTCTGCCTCTTTCTTCCACTCCTCCTCCCCCCACCAAGCAGGGCAGTACGAGGCAGTAGTGGGATGCGGTCCAGAACGCTCCAAAAGGGCGCACAGCGGTGCTGATGTGTATGGGTGCCTCACCCGCAGCAGTATCGGCCGCAGTTGTGCCAACAACTGGTGCTGCCGCAGCAGATTCAGCTGAAGGAGCGGCAGATTCAGCTACAGCTATAGAGTCAGCAGCAGGAGCAGCAGCAGCAGCGGCAGCTTGGGCGAGGATGGGAGCATTGTGCATGAGGTCCCATCGATCCAACGCCATGCCAAACAGACGCATGTGGTAGCACATGGCGCTGCTCAGCTGAGAGAACAGGGAAGAAGAGAGACAAGTGGGAGCGGGAGTGAGAGTGCGAGTAGGAGTGGGAGCATAGTCCATGAGGTCCCGTCGATCCAATGCCATGCCGAACAAACGCATGTGGTAGCAAATGGCACTGGTTAGCTGAAGAACATTCGAAAGTATGAGGACACGAGGGAGATGGGGGAGATGGGAGTGTGAAAGTGGGTGCTCGTGGGTGCAGGTAGGTGCAGGTGGGTGGGAGCATGGTGCATGAGGTCCCATCGGTCCAGTGCCATGCCAAACAGGCGCATGTGGTAGCACATGGCACTGCTCGGCTGAGGGAATGGGGAAGAAGAGAGAGAATGCGGACAATGGGGAGAAGGGGGTGGATGTGGGTGCACAGCTGACACGTGCTGCTGAAGCTGGTCGGCTGCGTGGATGCCGATGACGCCGGCGACAAGCAGCACCGGACGAGCACGGGCGGCTACGTGTTCGTCTACGGAGGGGCCGCGGTCTCCTGGTCGAGCCAGCGCATCAAGTGCGCGACGCTGTCGTCGACCGAGTCAGAGTTTGTGGCGGCCACTGAAGCCGGCAAGGAGGGACGCCGCCTTCGCTTCCTCCTTGTAGAGTTCCGGCAGCTGGACGCCGGGACGCCGACTGTCCTTCGGGTGGACAACAAGTCGGCCATCACGGTCGCCGAGGGCATGGGGTTGACGGGCAACCTCAAGCACATGGAGCGGCGACAGGCCTGGCTGCAGCACATGATGAGGCGCGGGAAGTTCGCGTTGAAGTACATCCCGACCACCGAGCAGCCGGCAGACTTCCGGACAAAGGCGCTGCATTTTCCGGCTTTCAACCGGTGCTCGGTCGCCATCGGACAATGTGCAACAGTAGGTGCCGTGCCCTTCTGCACGGCTGGTGCGGTGACGGCGTGCTGTGTGTGGGGTGCACGCCAAGGACGAGTTTTCTCCGTGGAGTACTGCCGTGTGGGCTGGGGGCCCAAGCGCTGCAGGGGAGTGTTAACGGGAATGGAGTGTTGGCCCCGCCCTCGCTTGGGCGACGCCGACGTCCTGGTCGGATGCACGGGAGAAGCAGCCGACTGTTCGCAGTGAGGGAGCTGCTCGACGGGCTCGTTGAGCTGCAGGGAAAACTGTGGTGTTGCCGTCGACCAGGGGTGCTCGACGGCCTTCTTCTGCGGGGCAAGTCGACAAGGTGGCCGTCGACCTGCACAAGTCTGTCACGGGGCTGGAGTCGTCGATCAGGGAGCTCAACAGCTGCAGCTGACTGGGCTGGTCGACGGGTGGTCCGTCGACTAGGAGGGGCAGATCGACGGGGAGGTCTACGGAGCAGTCCGTCGACCTGACATGTGAGCAGCGGTCGACGAGGGGAGCTCGGCGATAGCAGCTGACAAAGCTGGTTGACGGAGGGGCCTGTCGACCAGTGTGTTGCTCGGCAGGAGCTGTGGTCGACCAGAGGCACTTGGTGGGCGACCAGAGCACTTGGTGGTCGACCAGAGGCACTTGGTGGTCGACCAGAGCACAGGGTGGTCGACCAGGTCGACCGGGTAACCTTCTCGGCGAGTTCGGCGGAGGCACGCGAACGTCGTCGAGGTCGCGGTGACGAAGACGACTTCGGGCTGGTATCCCGAAGTCGATGTGGCTCGTCAGGTGCAGACAACAGCTGACGGATGCACAGCGGTGCAAGTCGGGCCAATCGTATGCGCGCACCTGCGAGCGTGCGCATTGCTCTCATCTATGTGGCAATGCTGGACAGCCGCACAGCTGCAGCGTTGGCACGCTGTCGACCTGATGCGTTGGCAGGTCGCCTTTCTGCAGTGCTGGCGCGGCTCCTCTATGCAACGCTGGTAGGCGGTCGACCATGCTGTGCTGGCGGTCGACCAGGCTAGCTGCAGGGTTGCTAGGTGCCTGATGTAGTCATTTCTGGCATTGCTTGTTCAATCATTCTGTAATGTGAACTTTGCCTAGTGAAACTCTTGCCGATTTCTCCCGAGAATGCGCAAGCACTAAGGAACTAAACAAAGCTACGATCACTCCTAGTAGTTCGTGTCAAACCCCCCCCCCCCCCGTAGTCTAGCTCACTACTTTGTAGAGTGACTCTCCGCAGTATCGAGGTCGGAATATATCCACTCCCAGATGAGCAGTGCGAAACCCCCTTCTGGGGGGCTGGCAGAACTCGCCGGCACTGGGGTTTGAACCCGGATCCTCATCCTTCGGAAGTCCCATTCTACACCTAACCACCGCTATTTTCTATCGGTCTATTTTGACGCCCCACTTGCGCACATGGGTATACACCCTTTATATTATTTTGACGGAGGGTAGTGTGGGACATCATACGTTTTACGCGAGTGATGGTTTCGGCTCCTAAAATAAATGGAGTGGCGCAATGGGATTCACAACAGCAAAACAGACTTCACACGACCGGCGACCTCACCTCCCGCCCGACTAGAAGTTTTCGACACCCAGCACCAGGCACCATCCATAGTCCCTAGCTCTATGTTTCTAACTGAGATGGCTGAAAATAGGGAAGGGTACTTATGAAAAGCGGGAACTGTGCGCAGTGCATACGTGAAATTAGCGGTGGTTAGGTGTACTTGACTGGGCCACTTCAGGATGCGGCGCCCTACCCCAAGGAAATACACCTAGTCCGCGGTATTTTAACCACGTGAACTGTTTTGCTTCAAACACCCTTTGTTCATTTTCGGGTAAAGAGATGGGCACACAGAGACTTCAAGGCTATTGTTTCGCAGCCAGAAGCATTTCCTTCTAAAGAAACTCACACTTAGTGCTCCGAAATAGAGGGTGGATCGGCATTGACCAGGTTTTGACTGCCGTCGCCTCACAAAGGGTATGCTAGATTCTACCCTCAAAAATTTTTCAAAACTACTCGTATAAAAAAGTTTGACCAAGGAGAAGTACCCTCGCGCGGTTAAGATAGCGGCGGTTAAAATACCGCGGACTAGGTGTATGAACCTCGATACCCAGCGAGGCGTGGAAACAAATGGGTAGGCGGGTTACGAACGACACCCGAGGTAATACCAAGGGGGTTTCCCCATAACCTTGACCTTAAAGCCGTTGACCCAAATTGCACAAGTTTTAAAAAGTTGACGTGAGGGAGTTTTGGTAGTTTGGGCTTTGGCGAGTGTTTCTGATTTCGTCAAATTTGTTTTTTTCGCCAAACCCAGCCAGCCCCTCGTTTTTACCCTTGTGGGTGTGTCAGACCTCGAAAGTTCCAAATTGCAGGTGCGCTTCTTTTCAAAGCTTGCACAGCCCACTTCTTCAAGTTTTAAAGCCCAAGACCTGAATTACAAAAAAGGGAAGGCAAACTGTGCACAGTTTGCCTCCCGAGCCCACAGTTTTTCTCCCGAGCCTCTCCGGTTACCAGATGACTTCCCGCAGAAAAACAGTGAGTCGTAGAGCAGCACAGGTTCGGTTGGCGAGAGCCCCAACCACTCCCTTAACAAGAGATAACGGCTGCGGCTGTGCACAGTTTGATTTTTTTGTAATTCAGGTCGTATGGTACGAGGAACTCCCAGTTTACCAGCAGAGGTAGAACAGAAAGCCAATAGAGCTGTAGCTTAGTTCACAAAAAAATCTAGATTCTGTGCGATGGCCCCGCCTTTTACTCTGCATCGTCGTCGAGATTCTGTGCGATGGCCCCGCCTTTTACTCTGCATCGTCGTCGAACCCCTGCGCGACCGCGCAAAACGCCAGTTTGCCGCATGCATCACCTTCCTCTCCATGGTAGTCAACTACCCGCCGCCCTGCAGTGACTTCCTGTCCTGCTTGCCGTCATGACCCCATTCCGACGCCCTCAGCTCCAGTTGTAGGGCGCATTCGCCCTACGTTTCCGTCCGCCCTTTTCCCCTCCCATCGCTTCCTCGTCGACGTCGTCGTGTCCCACAACGGCGGCACTTTTATGTCCCCGATCGCTTCCCCCCACCGTCGCCCACGCTTCCGCCCACCGTCGCCCACGCTTCCTCCCACTGTCCCTCACACTTCACCCCACCGTCGCCCACGCTTCCCCCCACCGTCGCCCACGCTTCCCCCCACCGTCGCCCACGCTTCCCCCCACCGTCGCCCACTCTTCCCCCCACCGTCGCCCACTCTTCCCCCCACCGCCGCCCACGCTTCCCCCCACCGTCGCCCACTCTTCCCCCCACCGTCGCCCACGCTTCCGCCCACCGTTGCCCACCCTCCCCCTCACTGTCATCCACGCTTCCCCTCACCGTCGCTCACGCTTCCCCATCATGTCGCTTACGCTCCCCCCCACCGTCGCTCATGCTTTCCCCCACCTTCCCCCACTCTTCCTTTCTCATCACCTACGCTTCCTCCCACCGTCGCCCTCGCTTCCTCCCACTCTCCCTTACACTCCCTCCCACAGTCACCCATGCTTCCCCCCACCGTCCCCCACGCTTCCCCCCACCGTCGCCCACGCTTCCCCCCACCGTCGCCCACGCTTCCCCCCACCGTCGCCCACGCTTCCCCCCACCGTCGCCCACGCTTCCTCCCACCGTCGCCCACGCTTCCTCCCACTGTCCCTCACACTTCACCCCGCCGTTGCCCACGCTTCCCCTCACCGTCGCCCACGCTTCCGCCCACCGTCGCCCACGCTTCCCCCACCGTCGCCCACGCTTCCTCCCACTGTCGCTCACACTTCACCCCGCCGTTGCCCACGCTTCCCCCCACCGTCGCCCACGCTTCCCCGCACCGTCGCCCACGCTTCCCCCCACCGTCGCCCACGCTTCCGCCCACCGTCGCTTACGCTCCCCCCCACCGTCGCTCACGCTTTCCCCCACCTTCCCCCACTCTTCCTTTCTCATCGCCTACGCTTCCTCCCACCGCCGCCCTCGCTTCCTCCCACTCTCCCTTACACTCCCTCCCACAGTCACCCACGCTTCCCCCCACCCTTGCACCCTTCTTTCCTTCTCTCTGACTCTCCCTTCCCCACTGCCTGGGTGTGCGAGGCGAGGAGCATGCTCCGCGGTGCACACGTCCTGCCCCTCACGCTGTGCCCCACACAACCCTATGGCAGCACAGCAAGCTTGAACCAGCCTCCTCCTCTCTCTTTCACCAACCCCGCTCGCATGGCAGGTGCTGCTGCAGCATTGGAGGAGAATGCTGGGCGCACAGCCGGGGCAGCGCGTGCAGGCGGGAAGTGAGGAGCGCTGTGCACAAAGGGAAAGGGGGGCGGGGCAGGGGAGTGGGGGAGGCGTGGCAGGGGAGTGGGGGAGGCGTGGCAGGGGAGTGGGGGAGGCGTGGCAGGGGAGTGGGGGAGGCGGGGCAGGGGAGTGGGGGAGGCGGGGCAGGGGAGTGGGGGAGGCGGGGCAGGGGAGTGGGGGAGGCGGGGCAGGGGAGTGGGGGAGGCGTGGCAGGGGAGTGGGGGAGGCGTGGCAGGGGAGTGGGGGAGGCGTGGCAGGGGAGTGGGGGAGGCGTGGCAGGGGAGTGGGGGAGGCGGGGCAGGGGAGTGGGGGAGGCGGGGCAGGGGAGTGGGGGAGGCGGGGCAGGGGAGTGGGGGAGGCGGGGCAGGGGAGTGGGGGAGGCGGGGCAGGGGAGTGGGGGAGGCGGGGCAGGGGAGTGGGGGAGGCGGGGCAGGGGAGTGGGGGTGGCGGGGGCAGGAAGCCGTCCCGACTTCCTCTCTCGTCCGCTAATTCGCCTTCTCCTGTCCGCCCTTCCACTCTCCATTCCTCCCTCCTCTCTTTCTCTCTCTTTCCCTCCACTTCTCCCGTCCGCCCCTCCTCCCAGTCTCCCTCCTCCCTACCACTCTCTCACCCACTCTTTCTTTCAATTTTTGAGTCGACTCAAAAATCGACTTTCTCTCTCTTTCCCTCCACTTCTCCCGTCCGCCCCTCCTCCCAGTCTCCCTCCTCCCTACCACTCTCTCACCCACTCTTTCTTTCATCCTCGTGCCTCTCTTCCACCATGCCGACCTTCTTTTCTAACTGCCACCTTCCGAGCTTCCTATAGTCCGCCTTTCCGTCTCACCCACTTGTCCTATCCCTACTTGAATTCCTCACATCCTCTCATCCCCCCTTCTCCCCTTCCACCCTTCCACCCTCCAGCCCTTGCGCTCATCCTCCCTTCCTCTCATCCTCCCTTCATCTCATCCTCCCGTTCTCTCATCCTCCCATCCTCCCTTTCTTCCTTCCCCCCTCCCTTTCTCTCTTCCGCCCTTCCTCCTTGTCTCCCTTGCTCATTTTCTCCCTCGGCGCATGCTTATTTTCCCTGCATCCCTCGCTGCCATCCTCCCTTCCTCTCAGCCTCCACACTTCCTCTCGTCAACCATTCCTCCGCACCCTTCTACCCTGCCACGCCTGTACACTCCTACCTTGTTTGTTTATTCTAGGGGCTTGTTTCTTGTTCCCTGCCTGCCCTTCCATTGGCATTGCTTTGTATCCTTCCCCGCTGCTTCAACTTTTGGCACAGAAGATTTTGTGGTTCGTGTTTGTGCAGGTCTGTCATGCATGAAGTTGTGATGTCTTTGCTGTTGGGTGATAGTGGTACAAATAGCGATGCCATGCCATGCCATGATGGTGGATGCTTTTCATGATACAATCATACAACACTCTGGGCTTTGGAGCAGCCATGCACATGACCACGACAAAGAAATGCAACAAAGCAAGTTATATTTTTATAAAAGTTGTCAACAGTGGATTATAGAGGCACAATGCACAAACCTAGGGGGTGGTAACTTTCCATCCCAC
The DNA here is from genome assembly GCA_947471745.1 of Closterium sp. Naga37s-1. NCBI lineage: Eukaryota > Viridiplantae > Streptophyta > Zygnematophyceae > Desmidiales > Closteriaceae > Closterium > Closterium sp. Naga37s-1. Next base: position 1,676,742 of record CANJKZ010000977.1, read on the forward strand.
TCCTGTTGGGACCCATGGTGCCGGGCACCTGTACAAGCATGGTTCTGTGATAGAATGGGGAGGGAAGAGGGGGTACGGCGAATGAGCGAGGGGTGGAGGTGGGAGGTACAAAGGGCATGTATGGGAGGAGTGGGGACAGGGCAGAAGGGTGAGCGAAGGGGAAAGAGAGTCAGTAGGGGGGAGAAGGGGGTGAGAAAAGGGGGAAATAGGGTGAGCAGGGAGGAGAAGGGGGTGAGCAAAGGGGAAAATAGAGTGAGCAGGGAGAAGGGGGTGAGAAAAGGGGGAAATAGAGTGAGCAGGGAGGAGAAGGGGGTGAGCAAAGGGGGAAATAGAGTGAGCAGGGAGGAGAAGGGGATGAGCAAAGGGGAAAATAGAGTGAGCAGGGAGGAGAAGGGGGTGAGCAAAGGGGGAAATAGAGTGAGCAGGGGGAGGGATTGTGGGGAAAAAGGGTTGAACGAAGGGGAATATAGAGTAAACAGGGGGGAAAGATAAGTGAGTCCAGGGGGAAAGAGAGAGAGCAGGGGGAGAGAGTGAGCAGGCGGAAAGAGAGCGAGCAGAGGGGGAGAGAGTGAGCAGGGGGAAAGAGAGAGAGCAGAGGGGGAGAGAGTGAGCAGGCGGAAAGAGAGCGAGCAGAGGGGGAGAGAGTGAGCAGGGGGAAAGAGAGAGAGCAGAGGGGGAGAGAGTGAGCAGGGGGAAAGAGAGAGAGCAGACGGGGGGAGAGTGAGCAGGGGGAAAGAGAGAGAGCAGAGGGGGGGAGAGTGAGCAGAGGGGAAAGAGAGTGAGCAGGGAGAAAGAGAGTGAGCAGAGGGGGAGAGAGTGAGCAGGGGGAAAGAGAGAGAGCAGAGGGGGAGAGAGTGAGCAGGGGGAAAGAGAGTGAGCAGAGGGGGAGAGAGTGAGCAGAGGGGAAAGAGAGTGAGCAAGGGGGGAGAGAGTAAGCAGGGGGGAATAGAGTGAGCAGAGGGGGAGAGAGAGAGCGTGGGAGTAATGGAGTGAGCCGGGAAAAAGGTGGCGAGCAAAGGGGGAAAGAGAGCGAGAAGGGGGAAAATGGGTGAGAAAGAGGGAAAGTGGGGTGAGGACAGGGGGAGTGAGCAGGGGGAATGGGAGTGAACAGGAGAGAAGAGAGCGAAGGGGGGAGAAGAGAGTGCACGGGGGAGAAGAGAGTATGGGGGGGAGAGAGTGAGCAGTGAGCAGGGGGGAAGAGAGTGAGCAGGGGGGAAGAGAGTGAGCAGGGGGAGAGAGAGTGAGCAGGGGGGGAGAGAGTGAGCAGGGGGGGAAAGAGTGAGCAGGGGGAAAGAGAGTGCACACGGGAGAAGAGAGTAACGGGGGGGGGGGGGGGAAGAGAGTGAGCAGTGAGCAGGGGGGAAGGGAGTGAGCAGGGGGGAGGAGAGTGAGCAGGGGGAAAGGGTTGAGTGAAGGGGGAAAGAGAGGGGTGAGAACAGGGGGAAAGGGAGTGTACAGGAGAGAAGAGAGTGAGGGTGGGGAAGAGAGTGAGCGGGGGGGAGAGCGTGAGCAGGAGAGAGTGAACGGCAATGGGAGGGGTAGTGAAGGCGACAGGCGGGAAGCGAGTGCGTCTGGCGGGGAAGAGAAGGTGACGACGGGAGGGGAAGCGAGTGCGGCGGGCGGGGGAAGCGAGAGCGACGGGCGGGGGAAGCGAGTGCGACGGGCGGGGGAGGCGAGAGCGACGGGCGGGGGAAGCGAGTGCGACGGGCGGGGGAAGCGAGTGCGACGGGCGGGGGAAGCGAGTGCGACGGGCGGGGAAGCGAGTGCGACGGGCGGGGAAGCGAGTGTGACGGGCGGGGAAAGCGAGTGCGACGGGCGGGGGAAGGCGACGGGAGGGGGAAAATGAGCGCGACGGGTGGGGGAGAAGTGAAGGCGACGGCGGAGAGGAAGTGAAGGTGACGACGGGGGGGAAAGTGAGGCGACGGGGGAGGGGAAGTGAAGGCGACGGGGGAGGGGAAGTGAAGGCGACAGGCGTGGAAAGCGAAGGCGACGGGCGGGGCGAAGGCGACGGGCTGAGGTCGCGAAGGCGACGAGCTGGGGAAGCGATGGCGAAAGAGATTGGAAGCGTGGGACCTAGGGAAAGGAGCGAGGGCGAGGAGAGGTTCACGCTTGGGCGAAGGGTCACGCTACGATATTCGCCGCGAGTTTACGCATCAGTTGCACTCAAACCTGCATTTCGACACCAGCGGACACTATCTTTGCGCGTCATCGAAATCCGCGCCACACTCATTCGTAAGGCGCCTCTGATTCCCCGCTATGTCTACAGGTATGCTCTATGCCTAGTTATCTGCGTGCTATCTCAAACTGTGCACAGTTTGGGATGGACGCCCTTTTCTGGTCGTTGTGGGAAGGACCACCCATCACTCATATTCTTGTGCGCGAGAAACTTTTGTCGCAAATTGGTTTCGCGAGCGAAAATGCTTCGCACCCCAACCGAACCTCCGTGTCCCTCCCTTCCGAACCTAATTTTTTCCGTTGACTTCCGTTGAGTAATTCAGGTCTTGGGCTTTAAAAGCTTGACCCGCGCGGCCCGCAATTTGGGACACGGGCTTTAACCTTTACCCCAATGAAATATGGGAAATGTGGTGCTGCTGCGCTGTGCAAACGAAACTTGGGTGAATGGAGGGGAGAGGAGAACCTGCTTGGTTTGGGAGCACTTTGGCTGCTTCAGGTTCGGAAAACCGTGTGATCCCTCCCACCCAGCCATACAGTAAATAACAGCAGTTGTGGCTGCCCCGAATCAACCTCCCGCTTCCATCCAAACCGTATGAATGTTCAGGCCAGGAAGTAGCACTTCACTTGGTGAAGCTGGAAAACCGCTCCATAATGCACCTCATCGTACTTAACCGTATTCACTAAACCGTACCGAAACTCCTCTCGTACCGAGCACATCCATCAACCAGACCTTTCTCTTGACTCGACTTGAAAGCGACACCATTGGCAGCCATTTCTACTTATGACTGCTGGATCTAGCAGCGAGTGCGTGTGTGATGCATCATCCACAGACACAACTCGCATTCACACGATATCTCTAAGACCAGACCTCGACAATTACAATTACAGTCTGCCTCGACCGTACTTTGCGCATCTGCTGCCTGCAATTACAGTCACTACCGGTCAGGAAACCCACTGAAACGGAGTCATTCCGTTAGCTTAGTATCCACATGGCTCCTCCTCGGGCCGCCACAAGCGTGCGTTACTTTGCGGGACCAACGGCGGCCAGGAGACGAATAACGATAAGATTCGACGTCGGATCGGACAGCCGACGTCGTCGTTTCTCCGACTGCATGCAAATCTTGGAAGGCCCATTAATTACTGCTCGCGGCGTTTTCGCCGCCGACTTGGGATCGATTCGGTCAACCAATACGGCGCTGGCATTATATATCGTTCTCAGAGGCATCCGAGAATGAGAGGCCGAGCTCGAGGCCTCGTTATTCATCTTAATCTCGCACATCTGCATCTGATGCCTTATTCATCAACCCGCACCATTTCCGCCTCGGCATTCTCGCAGCACAAGAGTAGTTCACTTGACTGCTGCCTCCCCGCTGCCTCCCTGCTGCCACTGCTGCCTCACTATCATAACTACTGGTATCTACAACGTCATTATGGCGCCGCCCCGGACCGTCGGATCGTCCACGAGCATTCTCCCGCTAATCAACGCCGGCCACGTGTCCTCCATCTGGCACGATATCCTCCTCAATCCGCCTCCGTCTCCCGCCAATGAATTCTCCTCCCCGCGCCACCCCGGTCCCCCCTTCCCCGCCTGCACCTTCTCCTTCGTCTGCCGCTCCGCCAAGTCCCCGTCCGCCGATTGCGGGAGCCGAGAGCTTCGTCGCCGCGACGACCCCCTTTTCTTGCGGGAGAAGCGGAAGGTCGTGTTGGGCCTAGACGGCAGTCGTATTAAAGTGCAGACCGATTGCGACTCAGAGACGTCGCCATCGCCGTCGCCGTCGCCGTCGCCGTCATCGTCGCCGAAGTCGTCGTCGTCGTCGTCGTTGGCGGCGCTTCTACTCGCGTCGCCGTGGAATCTGGGCATCATGCCGCAGACGTGCGTGCTCGCGTCGCGATCCATGTCGATGTTCTCCTGCGGGGATGCGAACGATGGTGATAATGAACACACAGATTCGCTCTTAACGGCGTGCGACAACGTACCTCTTGAAGCGCTGGAGATCGGGTCGCAGACGCGGGAACCTGGCGACGTGTACGACGTTTTCCCGCTGCTGGCGATGCCCCTGCGACTGCTGGGGGCGGAGCGAAACAGCATGCCAATTTCGTGGAGGATTGTAACCATCGCAGCGGACGACGAGCTGGTGACGAGCGGGCAGCTGAAACATTCCATGCGCGATTTGTTGGATCGCGTTCGCGATTGGGCGAACAAAACGGATTTCTTTGGCGAAATCGTGGGACCAGGTATTATGCCAGTCTGTTTTGTTCACCATCCCCTCTCCAAACCATACTCTTTCACCCTCTTCCTTCGCTCCCCGGTCCTGCTGCTCTCTGTCCTACTCCCCTATCCAGACTACCCTCCCTCTCGCTCACCTCCCCACCCCGTTAAATCTCTCCTCGCCCTTTCATTCCATCCGTTGCTTCGCTTTCGCGCTTCGTAATCGCTCCCAGCTCATCCCAGCCATTTTCCCGCTCCTCTGTCGCCCCCTCTCCTCGCCCTCCCCGTTTTCCACTCCCCGCGGTTCCTCGTCCCCGCAGGCCGCTCCCCCAATCCCTGCTTCGGCGCCTCCCCCTCTCCCTCACCCGCGGATGCAGCGGAAAAAGAAGCGCGGGGAAGACCTTTAGGACTTGAAGGCTTGAGAACAAAGAGCCTGGAGAGGGGAGCGTGGGGCGGCGGAAGCGGCGGAAGCGGAGGAGCCCTGATGCGAATCTCACGAATCGGCGGTCGAGATTCGTTGATCGGACGCGTGACGTTAGGAGCGGAGGAACCCGGGGAAGAATGGGGAAAGTCTGCACGGGAAGCAGAGGGAGCGGAGGAAGCGGAGGATCAAGCGGAGCAAGCAGCCATGGAAGCCAGGGAAGCAGAGGCGGCGGAGAAAGCAGCAGAGCAAGCGAGGGAAGCGGAGCAAACGGTGCTGTACGCTCACAGCACGTGGCGGATCCTCTGCCCCTCTCTGCGCCGCCCTGTTCTCAAGCGCCTGGGCAGCTCGCACCTGCCCGAGAAGCACCATGGCGGCTCGCACCTGCCCGAGAAACAGCAGCAGCAACAGGAGCGGCAGAATTGGCTTGTCCGCAGCCCCCCTGTACCTGCATGCCGTTCTGCCTATGCTCTGCCGGATTCCTCATATTCAGCCTCGTCTGAATCAGATTCGATATCGTACAAGGCCGCGTGCTCCAGCCGGGTGGCGTATCAAATCCCCCAAAGCAGATCTGATCCGAATCTCAGCGCCACAGCCGTGTGGAGACTGATTGCTCCTCCCGAGAGCTATGGGCTTCCGGGTTTGGTCTCTCCTCGTGGGGTGGGGCCGAATGGAGGAGGAAGCAGAGGAGGAGAAGGAGGGGGAGGAGGAGGAGTGAAAGGCGGTGTCGCAAGGAGAGAGGAGAGCAAGCACATGCATGACTTTGCTTCGATGATGAAGGGCAAGGATTGGCTACACAGTCACGACTTCAAAGACTGGCTACACAGTCACGACTTCAAAGACTGGCTACACAGTCACGACTTCAAAGACTGGCTTCACAGTCACGACTTCAAAGACTGGCTTCACAGTCACGACTTCAAAGACTGGCTTCACAGTCACGACTTCAAAGACTGGCTACACAGTCACGACTTCAAAGACTGGCTTCACAGTCACGACTTCAAAGACTGGCTTCACAGTCACGACTTCAAAGACTGGCTTCACAGTCACGACTTCAAAGACTGGCTACACAGTCACGACTTCAAAGACTGGCTACACAGTCACGACTTCAAAGACTGGCTTCACAGTCACGACTTCAAAGACTGGCTTCACAGTCACGACTTCAAAGACTGGCTTCACACTCACGACTTCAAAGACTGGCTTCACACTCACGACTTCAAAGACTGGCTTCACACTCACGACTTCAAAGACTGGCTTCACACTCACGACTTCAAAGACTGGCTTCACACTCACGACTTCAAAGACTGGCTTCACACTCACGACTTCAAAGACTGGCTTCACACTCACGACTTCAAAGACTGGCTTCACAGTCACGACTTCAAAGACTGGCTTCACACTCACGACTTCAAAGACTGGCTTCACACTCACGACTTCAAAGACTGGCTTCACACTCACGACTTCAAAGACTGGCTTCACAGTCACGACTTCAAAGACTGGCTTCACAGTCACGACTTCAAAGACTGGCTTCACACTCACGACTTCAAAGACTGGCTTCACACTCACGACTTCAAAGACTGGCTTCACACTCACGACTTCAAAGACTGGCTTCACATTCACGTCTTCAAAGACTGGCTTCACAGTCACGACTTCAAAGACTGGCTTCACACTCACGACTTCAAAGACTGGCTTCACACTCACGACTTCAAAGACTGGCTTCACACTCACGACTTTGCTTCTATGATAAAGCACAAAGATGGGCGGCACAGTCACGAATCTAAAGACTGGCATCACAGCTCTGAGACTGCTGGCCGGCTTGCGGTTACTGCTGCTAAGGTTGCAGCGACGGCGGCAGCAGCAGCGGCTGAAGCTGTAAAGTCTGCTGCTGTTGCTGCAAACCGGCATGCGGCTACAGCTGCTGCTGTTGCTGCGAATCGACATGCTGTGGCAGAAACTGTGGCAGAAATTGTGGCAGAAACTGTGGCAAGAAGTGTAGCACGGCCTTTTACACCCCCAGCTCATTCCTCTCTTCTCAAGCCTGGTCATCCTCCTTCCGGGTTGACTATAAAGTCACGCCTCCCTCCTCTATCCCTTCCTCTCGCTCCCTCATCTCGATCCCCTCCTCTCACCCCCTCATCCCAACCCCCTCCTCTCGCTCCATCACGATCTCCCCATCTCACCCCCTCCTCCGAATCTCCTCCTCTCACTCCCTCATCCCAACCCCCTCCTCTCGCTCCATCACCATCTCCCCATCTCACCCCCTCCTCCGAATCTCCTCCTCTCACTCCCTCATCCCAAACCTCGCCTCTCACTCCCTCAGACTCCTCCTCCGCCTCCTTATCCCCTTCTGTTCGCCGCTCCAGCCTGAAATCAGCTGCTACCTCCGCTGCTTCTCCAAGAACCGGCTCCCCTCCTCTCTCTCCCTCTCACCCCACCGCATCCCCATCCCCCGCTGCTCGCCGCTCTAGCTTGGAATCACCTGGTGGTACTTTCACGGCTGCTTCTCCAAAACTAGTCTCCCCTTCTCCTCACCGCTGCAGTCTGATATCACCTGCTAGTACCTCCACCGCTTCTTCTCCGAGACTCGCCTCCCACTCTGCCCGCTGCTCGATCCTAAAATCAGCCAGCACTAGCGGGGTTTCTCCAAGACCCGGCAAGCGGGTGTCCTGGAACCTTCACCCAGATAGCCCAGATAGCCCACCTGCCCCTGCCAGTGCAACATCTGGGGGAGCTAGATCACCAGGGGGAGGGGGACCTCAATCACCAGGGGGAGGCGGTTACCAGCCCATTTCACGAAGGGCATCGTGGCATGCAGGCACCTCTTCTGACATGCTTCCTCATGGCAACCGTGCTGCTCACATCCCTGCTGCTGTTGACTGTCATGTTGACAGTCGTGTTGCTCACATCCCTGCTGCTGTTGACTGTCGTGTTGACAGTCGTGTTGCTCACATCCCTGCTGCTGTTGACTGTCGTGTTGACAGTCGTGTTGCTCACATCCCTGCTGCTGTTGACAATCGTGTTGCTATTCACACCCGTGCGGCTGCGGGTGCAGGTGCACCAGGCGGGCAGGCAATAAATATTTTTGATAAAATCGCTGGTGAAGCTGCTGAGGCTAGTCAGGGAACAAAGGTCCCAGCAGGTGCTGCTGGTGCTGGTGTTGCTGTTTCTGCTGCTGTTGCACATGCTTCTGCTCCTTCCGCTGCCACGGCTGCTGGTGCTGCTGTAACTGCTACTGCACTTTCACTCTCTTCCCGTCCTTCCCCACTCGCTTCCCCACTCACAGCTCAAACTATCACAATGAATCGACCTTCCAGACCTTCTTGGAATCTTCCTGCATCCAAGGTTCCTGTAAATAACTCGAGTCGCAACCAGGTTCGCAGCCGTTTTGCAACAGCTGAAGTCCCGAGCGGGTCGAAAGGTAACCGAGCCGAGGTCCAGGGAGAAGAGGGAGAAAGGAGCGTGCTCCATTTGTGGTGGTGCCTAGCCGCAGCTTGCACACGCAGACCTTAATCCAAGCTGCATGATAAGGGTCCTCCTCCCTGTCTGAGTTTTCAGATGTTCAGCTAGGGTCTTGAGTTCAATATTCTACGGCAAGGGAACTTGCGGTACGGTATTTGCTTCTTAACTGGTTATGTCTCCAGGGATGTAAGGAATCTCCAGACGGTTTTGTTCATGGTCGACTGGTAGTTGGAAATAGGGTACAAAGGGCGCCCCAGGTGTATGTTTCTGGCCCAACTCGCAAATCGGCAACGACGCCCGAATGCTCTACTGTTTGTTATTTCATTACAACTGACAATGTTCCATGCCTTAACGTTTGCTTCACATACTCACAATGTCCGGAACACAGCCCTCAGCAGACACACTTCGCCTTTGCAGGTTCCATTCTCGGTTTGCACCATTATACAGGACATTTGTGCGCACCGTATTGTTTGCCACCTTACAGTTCCCAGTATACTGTACTAGACAATCCCATCTCCATTAAAATCACCATCACAAACTGAAACTTATGGAAGCATATTGGCACTGGAAGGCCACTCTTTGGAGGCTAAGGCTTGTAACACTGCTGCTGCTGTCAATTGTTTTGCCACCCTTTTCGAGGGCATTGCTTTACCTTCAACCCTTACCACTGTCGATCCATCGGCTGCTTTAACAACACAATCCATGCAAAAGGTGCCATTTAGAAACCTGAAAACAAAAGAAAACATTCGAAAAAAAGAAAAGAAAAAAAACACTCGGATAGTTACAAACAACAGCCTTTACTTTCACTGATTGGTGGATTGGCAGTGAAAATAATGAGAAGTTACATACCTGGGAGCGCCAGTGTTCCCACCACCAGGTTGACAGCTGTCACCACCAGCAGGTCTCGCATCCCCACTACCACCACCACAAGCAGCACTGGTAGAGCCACCAACGGCTGAATCACCACCGTTGATTACACCACCATTGCGAGATCCACCATCCAATGGCACATCCCCAGCAGCAGCAGCCACTGCAGGCGCAGCAGCAGCAGCATCAGCAGCAGCAGCAGCAGCAGCAGCCACTGCAGGCGCAGCAGAGGTGCACCCAACAGTACTCCTACCTTGTGCTGATCCATTACCACCTACAGTAGCCTCGGTGTTGGAGGGTGGAGATATGATTCTATCGCTGTACACTGCCGTCCAACGCCGCCCCATGCACGTGTGATTCAGGGCGGATATAGCCGCCGGACCTGGCTCACAGCCTCGGGGCCCAACCAGGGCACCTGGAGCAGCCGAACCTATTTCACTCTCCCCTCCTAGTTTTGCCAACTCTCCAGCGGCTGCTGCTGCTTCTTCTGCTACCACCCCCTTTCCAGACTTCCCTCGCTTCCTCTTCTTCCCTCCTGCCTTCTTCTGCCCACCATTACAATCACTGATCCCTCCAATCTTCAAGCCACCCTCAGGCAGATCTCCGTCCATCCCTGCAATGCCTTCTGCTCCTGCCTCCTTCCCCTCCCCTCCCTCATCTCCTTCCTCCGTCTGCCCCTCCCATGCGGCCCTCATTGCCCCCAGCACCCGCGCCCCCTCTGCCTCCTGGTACAATTGCCGGAATCCCTGAACAGTCTGGAGGGAGAAGAGGAGAGGGGAGAGAGTAGGCGGAGAGACACGGCAAGACCAGTGAGTTCAAAGGGCCTCATAGCCCCCAGCATGCGCACCCTCTCTGTCTCCTGGTACAGTCACACTCACATCTCCAGCACCTGATTCCTCTGCTCATATATAGTCACACTCAAAGCTCCCTTCGTCACATTCACAGCATTACTATCACCTAGGTGCATCAAACTCACCTTGGCCCTCATCAGCACGCCAGAAGCTGCTTCCACCGTTGCTGCTACATCATCCACCCCCCACCCCTCCCCCAGCACCACTCCTCTCACCTCCACTTCCATTACCACACCCTCCTCTCCCTCCCCTCCTCCGCCTCCTCTTCCCCCCACGCCCTTTTCAAACAGCCCATTTTCCACTCCCTCCTCCCCCTCCTCCCCCTTCTCCCCCTCCTCCCCCTTCTCCCCTCCTCTCCTCCCAACACTGCTCCCACACACCATCCCTCCGTCCCTCCCACTCTCCTCGTGCTTCCACGCCCCATCCCCTTCCCCTTCCCTTTCCTCCCCTTTTCCCCACTCTCCCCCACACTCCTCCCCCCACCCCTCCCCCCAGTTTCCCCCCCACTGCTCCCCCCCTCCCCCGCCCCCCTGCGCCTTGGGCACATAAATGGGAGCGGGGAGGGCGAGGGCACAGCAGAAAAGGAGCAGGGCGGAGGGGGGGTGGAGGGAGAGAGGATGCAGCAGGGGGATAGGGCAGAGCCAAGAAGAAACCACATGCCACGTGCGGGCGAGAGGGCACGGGGGATGGAGAGGGGGAGGTGCGAGGGGGTTGAGTGCGGTGGAAGCGGTGTTTGGAGGAGTGGAGTCAAGAAAGACTGCTGCTGTGAGGGTCTTGATGAGATCAGAGACGTCCTGATGGGGGGGAGGAGGAGGCGAGAAGGGAAGCGAGAAGGAAGTAGAGGAAAGAAGAATGGTGAAGCAAGAAGATTTCTGGTATCACTGGCAACTCTGACACCAGTTTTAGGGTAACATGTGGTTACACGACATAGTCATATGGTTACGGCTACGTGGTTACACGGTTACACGGTTACATGGTTCCTCGGTGGGAAGAAGTTACCTTAGGAAACGGCTTCTGCCCTCCATCATCATCATCATCATCAGCATCATCCTCGGGAACCCCCATGCCATCCAAATGACTTCTTAGGCCATTCAGACAAGCGCTCATGGGAGCAGAACCCATGGAAGCAGAGCCTGTGGGAGGAGAGCCCACGGGAGCGGGATTTACTGAAGCAGAACCCAGGTGAGTGGAATCCGTGTGAACATTCATGTGACTAGAACCACTGGCATGTACCCATTCATTCGTCCCCTCCTCTTTCCTCTGCCACACCCTCCCCACCTCCTCAACACTCCTCTCTGCAGCCCTTGCAGCCGAATCAGCAGCCCTATCAGAAGCAGCCCTATCAGCAGCAGCCTTGGCCGCCCGCTGTATCTTGCGCACCAATCGCAGCAGCCCACGGCACGCCGCCAGCTGGCAGAACCGCTCCGAGTGGATCACGGCCTTGCGCAGGTTCGTCAGCTGGTGCGGGGACGGCCGGGCGGCATGTGATGACGTGGCATGCGGTGACGTGGCAGCAGGTGAATGGGCCGCCCCAAATGTTGCTCGCACCATGTGGTGCATGACTAGAAAGTCTAGCACAGCTTCTCCCAGGAACACAAGCCGCCTCTCCCACTTCAACTCCCCCTCCCGTATCGCCTCCCTCAGAATCCCCTCATCCCTGAACCGGTATCCCATTGCATCCTGCAGCTCCGACAACCAACCAGCTGCTGCCACGTGGCGCCTAGGTTCCAGAAAGCTGGGCTGGTGGATCTGCAGCTCCTGGTCCTGCTCCTGATGCTGCTGCACGCACTCCCCTTCGAGCAATTTCAAGCGTTTCTCTGGCGGCTGAAGCGGCAGCAGGGACGGCTGTCCAGGTAACTCCAACGCATGCTTGCTGCCACTCACCCTTTGCCCGGCTTCTCGCGATGCCGCCACTTTTGCTGCCACTGCTACTGTTGCCTCTTCTCCAGCTGCCGCTGCTGCTTTCATTCCTAGTGCCCGTTGCTCCAGATGTGCCACACCTGGCTCTTCAGCAACTCTCGGTACCCCTCCCTCCACCAGCCCTTCCGCCTCTTTCCCCTTCCACGTGTATGAAGAAGTGTTTTGAGACGTCTCAAAACACTTCTTCATACACGTGGCTTTCGTTCCTAGTGCCACATCTGGCTCTTCTATAACTCTCGATACCCCTCCCTCCACCAGCCCTTCCGCCTCTTTCCCCTTCCACGTCATCTCTCCCCTCAGCAACTCCCCCACACCCTCCGTAGGAAGGCCCAGCCACCTCAGCACCGGCAGCGCCATGTCAGCGCCGCCGCACCGCCAGCTGGCGCCCACCAAGGACTCTGCCACGTCAGCAAGCGTTTTCTTGCCCAGCTGGCGCGCTGACTTGGCGGCTGCTGCTGCCTGCGCTGCTGCCAGCGAGGCGAAGGCGGAGTCCAGAAGGGCTTTGGGGCCAGGAGGGAGATTCTGAGAAACTGCGGTAGCTTGAGAGGGTGATGGAGGAGGTGGTGGTGCTGCTTGTGACTGGGAGAGTGAGGGGGAGCGTGAAGGGGAGTGTGCAGGGGAGGGTGAGAGAGCGTGAGAGAGGGAGTCAGCCAGAAGCAGCACAGCGTGGGAGGGAGGGACGAGAGGGCCGACCCAGTCGGATGGTCTGAAGGGCTTGCAGCGAACGAGAGCAGGTACTCCGGCTTTAACTGCCAGCGCTGCAAGGTGCTTGTTTGACACTAGCTTCACGCACTGCCCCTTCATGTCATCGTATGTTGGCAGGGAGGCCGTGCTTTCATCGTATGAAACACTCCTCTTTCGTTCTCCATGCCCCTGCCCACGATGCTGTGGCTGGGGTGGCAAGCCAGCAGCAGCGAACAGGTGGCAGGAGGCGGCGAGCTGCACGCAGCTGTCTCCCAGCACCTCGTCACTCTCGTACGTCCCAACGCCGCTCTCCGTTGTGCCCGGGCAGGTGAGCGCTTGCAGGAGCTGAGGGGGAAATGGGGGAGAGGGTGGGGTGTTGGTGGGTGGAGAAGGACGGCTGAGGCGCAAGAATGGAAGGAAACACCAAGCTGCACGCAGCTGTCCCCCAGCACAGCACCTAGTCGCTCTCGTACGTGCCGATGCCACTCTCTGTTGTGCTGGGGCAGGTGAGCGCACGCAGGAGCTGCGGTGCGGGGGGGAAAGGAAGGGAGGGAGAGTGAGACAAGTTGGTGGGTGGATAGGGATGGAAGGGAGCACCAAGCTGCACACAGCTGTCACCTCGTCACTCTCGTACGTGTCGACGCCGCTCTCTGTTGTGCTTGGGCAGGCGAGGGCGGGCAGGAGCTGAGGGGTGCGGGGAAGAAAGCGAGGGTGAGAGAGAGAGGGAGAGGGGGAGGGAACGAGGGAGGGAACGAGGGAGGGAACGAGGGAGGGAACGAGGGAGGGAAGAAAGATGTGCTGGTGAGTGGATAGGGGTGGTTGAGGTGCAAAAATAGAGGCGCGCAGCGAGCTGCAGGCATCTGTCCTCGTATTCGCGCGAGATTAGTCGACTGAAAAATCCACTCATCTCACGCAGTGAGCTGCACGAATCTGTCCCCATGTTTATGCGGGCAGGAAGGAGATGCGTACCCAAGCACCTCATTAAAATGACTCAAATGCATCGCAGGAAAATGAGGTTCTTGCTTGTAGAGTCGACACAAGAATCGGTGCAGTGCAGAGCAGAGCAGTGCAGAGCAGAGCAGTGCAGAGCAGTGCATGAGAGTGACTCACATCAATAGCAGGAAAACGCGGTGCCTGCTGCCCCTGCCGCTCACACCCATACTGCCGCACAAGGAACCGTCGGATGTCCCGGGCAGTGAGCAGGCAGTCAAGGCGGGAGAGCAGCGAGGGGAGCAGCGAGGCAAAGAGCACGTGCTGCAGTGGCAGCACCGGTACCAGTAGCTCCAATGGGAGGTGTGACATCTGCCGGCTCCTAGCCTTCTCCTTGCCCTGCTGCTGCTCCTTATTTGCCTCCTCCTGCCCTGTGCCTTGCTCCTGCTGCTGCCCCGTGCCTTGCTGCTGCTGCTCCTGCTTCTGCCCCTTATCTGCCTCCTGCGCTGTGCGTTGCTGCTGCTGCCGCTGCTGCTCCTTCTCTGCTGTAGTCTTGTCTACTGCAGCCATGCCTGCTAGAGCCTCATCGGCTACAGCCGTGTCTGCTACAGCCTCATTTGCCAAAGCCTTGTCTGCTACAGCTGTGTCTGTTCCAGCCTTGTCTGCTACAGCCTCAACAGCCTCGTCTGCCAAAACCTTGTCTGCTACAGCTGTGTCTGCTACAGCCTCAACAGCCTCGTCTGCCAAAACCTTGTCTGCTACAGCTGTGTCTGCTATAGCCTTCATTGCTCCAGCCTTCTCTGCTACAGCCGGCCCCACTGTAGTGCTGGCACGTTCAGGCATCTGCTCCTCTCGCCCTAATTGGACAGCCCTGTTGACGAGATCCCAAGTGTCCACTGCGAAAGGGAGGGAGAGAGAGCGGGGACGGGGCACTCAAGCACGCATCAAAACTCGTCCAGCCACTCAATTGGACAGCCCTGTTGACGAGATCCCAAGTGTCCACTGAGGTGGGGGAAATGGAAGGGAGATGAGTGGGGGGGTTTCGTTAAGGAACTTTTCAGAATTCTCGAAATTGGTTATCAACACTGTTAGACGGCCCTGCTGGCCGGATCCTAACACTGTTAGACGGCCCTGCTGGCCGGATCCTAACACTGTTGGACGGCCCTGCTGTTGGGCAGATCCTAAGTGTCCCCTGAGCGAGGGCGATGCAGGGGTGGTGGACTTTTGAGTCGACTCAAAAGTAACCTCGTTACAATGGCACACGGCACTTTTGAGTCGACTCAAAAGTCACCTCGTTACAATGGCACACGGCACTTTTGAGTCGACTCAAAAGTCACCTCGTTACAATGGCACACGGCACTTTTGAGTCGACTCAAAAGTCACCTCGTTACAATGGCACACGGCACTTTTGAGTCGACTCAAAAGTCACCTCGTTACAATGGCACACGGCACTTTTGAGTCGACTCAAAAGTCACCTCGTTACAATGGCACACGGCACTTTTGAGTCGACTCCAAAATTGGTTATCAACACTGTTGGACGGCCCTGTTGGCCAACAGATCCTAAGTGTCCCCTGAGAGAGGGCGATGCAGGGGTGGTGGAGGGGCATAGAGGGGAATGGAGGAAGAGAGTGAGGAGATGAAGGGGGAAGAGGGTGAGGAGATGGAAGGGAGACGGGCGAGAAAGGGGGTTTTAAGGCATGCATGCATGGGATAGTACCTGTGTGTAAACAGACATGAGAGGACAGACAAGAACAGACAAGCGGGCTGGTGCACATATGATATCGATACAAATGTACAAACCAATGAACGAGGATTGCAGTGCGGCTTACATTCTGGTGGGATCTGCAGCAGCAGCAGTGCATTGCGCAGCTCTGGCTTCAGCTGGCATGCAGCGAACAGTGGCTGGTCGGGATGGCGCAGTGATATGCCGTACCTGGTGATGGGGGTTAGGCGTAGCAGGGTTAGGGGTGCATGAGGGTAGGAGTATAAGGGTTTCACTTGACAGTGCCTAGGGCAGCAGCAGCAATGCATTGCGCAGCTCTGGCTTCAGCTGGCATGCAGCGAACAGGGGCTGGTCGGGGTGCTGCAGCGATATGCCGTACCTGAAGAGGAGGTTAGGGGTGGCAGGGTTAAGGGTGCTTAAGTGCAAGGGTGTAGGGGTGTGGGTGTTTGGCGGTGTGTGCAGCCCCTGGCTCTGGCTTCAGCTGGCGAACAGGGGCTGGTCAGGAGACTGCAGCGATATGCCGTACCTGGAGAGGAGGTTAGGGGTGACAGGGTTAAGGGTGCATAAGGTTAGGGGTAGAGGTAGCACGGCGATAGTCCATACTAGGTACTTTTGAGAAATTTGAAATTCGGCCACTGGGCTTGGGGTTGCCGGTTGAACGTCCACTGTTTTGGGATGAATCGAAGTGTTAATCTTATGAGTTCAGTTTATTGGGTCCCCCAATGCGTGCAGCAGCAGCAGTTGGGACACAGCACTGAAAAGAATGCTCCACCTAAACACAGGGGCTGTGTTGGTTGCATGCACTTGCTGGTTGGGCAGTGAGAGATAATTGAGGGGCATGCAAGGCATGATTGAGGGACAGGACATGTGTGCACTCACTGGTTGTGGAAGTACTGTTGAAACGTCCCTCCATGCGGCCCCACGAACTCACTCCGTGCTGTCCTCCCTTCCGGATCCCTCCCCACCAACCACCAGGTACACCAGCCGCGACTGCTCCCCCCAGTTTCTCACCCGCATGCCCCAGGAAATGCACTCACTGGTTGTGGAAATACCGTACTCGCTGCACTCGCTGCACTCACTGGTTCTGGAAGTACTGTACTCGCTACACTCACTGCACTCACTGATTCTGGAAGTACTGTTGGAACGTGCCTCCATGCGGCCCCACGAACTCACTGCGTGCTGTCCGCCCCTCGGGGTCCCTCCCTCCCAACCAGCTGGTACAGCAGACACCAGTGCACACCCCGCCCCACTCCCTCATCCGCCACTTATTATGGCACTCACTGGGACTGGAAGTACTGTTGAAACGTCCCTCCATGCGGCCCCACGAACTCACTGCGTGCTGTCCGCCCCTCGGGGTCCCTCCCTCCCAACCAGCTGGTACAGCAGACACCAGTGCACACCCCGCCCCACTCCCTCATCCGCCACTTATTATGGCACTCACTGGGACTGGAAGTACTGTTGAAACGTCCCTCCATGCGGCCCCACGAACTCACTGCGTGCTGTCCTCCCCTCCGGATCCCTCCCCACTAACTGGTACAGCAGACGCGAATATCTTCCCCAGTTTCTCACCCGCATGCCCAAGGAAATGCACTCACTGATTCTGGAAGTACTGTTGGAAAGTGCCTCCATGCGGCCCCACGAACTCACTGCGTGCTGTCCTCCCTTCCGGATCCCTCCCCACTAACTGGTACAGCAGACGCGAGTGCACCGCACATGCCACCATGCCGTGCAGTTCCCGTTCGTCCACAGGCCCACGAGCACACACGAGCAGAGGCGTGGTAGCAGGGACATCCTGAGTGGTGCTTGGGACATCAGCAGCAGCAGCAGCAGCAGCAGTATCACCATCCGCAGCTTCAGCAGCCGCAGCACCATCACCATCAGCAGCATCACCAGCAGCAGCAGCACCACCACCATCACCAGCACCATCAGCATCACCAGAAGCAGCACTTGCACGCCCTTTCAAGGCCGCACCCAGAGACACCACCCTGTCCACCGTCCCCCAGTCAATTCTCTTTTGAGTCGACTCAAAAGTCAACTCATCACCACCAGCACCATCAGCATCACCAGAAGCAGCACGTGCGCAGCCTTTCAAGGCCGAACTACAGCCTCCCAGAGACACCACCCTGTCCACCGTCCCCCAGTCAATTCTCCGCATCAACATGATCATCACATCATCATCCCCTCCCCTGCTCATGCCATCATGACCTCCCTTGCTCATGTTATCGTGACCTCCCATGTTCATCATACCATCATTGCCTCCCCTGCTCACGTTAGCCCCTCCCGCCTGCTCCTCTCCATCCACCCCTTCGCATTCCTTGCTTGCATTCGTCCCTCTCCCATCCTTCCCTCTCCCATCGACCTCTCGCAAGTCTGCGGCTGCCCCTTTGCCTCTTTCGTCCCCTCCTCCCTCCCCCAAGCAGGGCAGCACGAGGCAGTAGTGGGATGCGGTCCAGAACGCACCAAAGGGGCGCACAGCGGTGCTGATGGGCGTGGGCTGGGTACCACCAGCAATATCAGCTGCAGTCGTGGCAACCGCTGCTGCTGCCGCCGATCCAGCGGAAGCAGCACCAGATTCATCTCTAGCTGCAGTTGCTTCAGCTGTAGCAGCGACAGATTCAGCAGCAGCAGCAGCAGCAGCAGCAGCAGCAGCAGCAGCAGCAGCGTGGGCGAGGATGGGAGCATGGTGCATGAGGTCCCATCGGTCCAATGCCATGCCGAACAGACGCATGTGGTAGCACATGGCACTGGCCAGCTGAAGAGCATTCGAGAGGATGAGGATACGGGGGACACGGGGGAATAAGGAGATGGGGGAGACGAGGTTGGTGGGTGCAGTGCAGGTGGGTGCAGAGCTGACGCATTCTGACACCTGCATGAGCTGAACCTGAACCATCCGATTCACCTGAACCACCTGAATAGCCTGAATTATCTGAACCATATGAACCACCTGAATCATCAGAACCATCTGAACCACCTGAATCACCTGAACCATCTGAATGGTCTGAGCGCGACTGACCTGCTGAGGCGAGAAAGCAAGGGCTCCAAGAGGGGAGAGTCGGACCGATCCCGAAGCAGTAAGAGCAGCAGTAGCAGCAGCAGTAGCAGCAGCAGTAGCAGCAGCAGTAGCAGCAGCAGTAGCAGCAGCAGTAGCAGCAGCAGTAGCAGCAGCAGTAGCAGCAGCAGTAGCAGCAGCAGTAGCAGCAGCAGTAGCAGCAGCAGTAGCAGCAGCAGTAGCAGCAGCAGTAGCAGCAGCAGTAGCAGCAGCAGTAGCAGCAGCAGTCACGCCAGCAGCGACCTGCTGAGGCGAGAAAGCAAGGGCTCCAAGAGGGGAGAGTCGGACCGATCCCGACACAACTGGGGGTGTTTGCGAGGAAGGCTGGTGGGGAAACCCAGATGAGGTGCCGGCAGAGACAACACCAGCAGCAGTACGAGAAGCAGTAGCCGTAGCTGTAGCTGTAGCAGCTAATCCCACATCTGTAGCAGCAGGTCCCAAAGCTGTAGCTTCAGGTGCCGTAGCTGTAACTGTAGGTTCCGAAGCTGCAGCTGCAGGTGCATGTGTTGCATGTGTAGCAGCAGAGCAAGCTCCAAAATACTTGGAGCAAAGGGGGACTTCCATGTCTGCCACGTCATCATCCAGCGGGCCAATGGCAGGCGACGTCAGCAGCATGAACCCGGAAAAGCACTCCGTGCTGCACGTCCCGTTATAAGCATCTCCATTACCGGAGCTCGAGTTGGAGGAGAAGAAACGGAGAGAATAGGCATGGAAGGGACCGATGTTAGGACTTGCTGGGATGGTAGGTGTGGCTTCTGCTACTGATGGTTCATTTGTCGCTGCTGCTGATGGCGCTGCTGTCTGTGGTGATTCATCTGCTGACGGTGCTGGTGTGGCTGAAATGGATTTCTGAGACGTCTCAAATGTACTGGGACTTGCTGGGGTGGTAGCTTTGGCTGCTGCTACTGATGGTTCATCTGTTGTTGCTGCTGCCGATGGCGCTGCTGTCTGTGGTGATTCATCTGCTGACAGTGTCGCTGCTGTTTCTTCTGGAATGGGTACTGCCGGTGACATGGCATCTGTCGTTGCACGATCCGCCATCATGCGGAGACAAGATTCACAGAAACGCCAGCAAGCTGAACCTTGCTCAATGACAACGCGGTGAACTCTAGGAACATGAGCAATCTAGAGAACTCTAGGAGGAATCAGCTTATCACGGAACCGCAATCTGCATTTTGACGCGCCTCAGAATACTCCTCGCTACACGCAGATTTTGAGGCGCCTAAAAAAGAATCAGCTCTTCGCTGAAGCGCAATCTGCAGCGAAGGCAAACTTTTGCTCCGTCTAATCAGCCGCGAGACGCTATACACCTGCAATCCCAGTCGGCTACCGTGTAGCTTTCCGTGGGTTAGCGAAGGCTACAGCCATGTGGCTGATTTGAAGCAGCGAGAACGGCGGACGACAATGGCGGACGACAACGATGGAGGGGTCGTGCACACCATAGATTTCGACGGAGAGGGAGGAATCACTTCTGTAGTGAGGATGCGTTTTTCCCTTTTGTGAACTTTTTCGAAAAGCAGTGACCCAAGAAAGGTAACTATAAATTTCGTGAGCATAAAAAGAAATAAGAGGAAGACATTAGTCACTCACACAAGACATACTTTCTAATAGATAAAATGCTGGCACCAATGATTTCATGCAAACTATGCTGAGCTGCGAATACGGGACCCAAACGCTGTACCATCGCCTAAGTTAAGCTTGTGCAATCTACACATAGACACCACTACCACAAAGGGAGGACATGCCTTTCTCCCTCCTCTTTTTTCTTGTGAAATAGGATGATTTCGTAGTCGGCTCAAAATGCACGTGTGCAAGCTGCGCATGGGCACCACCACAAATGAAGCGCGTGTCTTTCTCCCTCCTCTCCTCCCTCGCGCCTCCCCGCTTGCAGCATGAATCTTGAGTCAACTAATAATCATCCCGCCTGTGCATGCTGCGCAAGGGCACTACAACAAAGGCAGGACGTGTCTTTCGCCCTCCTCTCCTCCCTCGCGCCTCCCCACTTGCAGCATGTCGTTAAGGTCTACTAATAATCATCCCGCCTGTGCATGCTGCGAATGGGCATTACCACAAAAGCAGGACGTGTCCTCCTGCCCTCTCTCCTCCCCCCAGCTTCCGCACTTTCAGAAGCTTCCAACCCGCTCGGAGAATCAGCTGCTACCAACCGCCCTTGAATCTGGCCGCAACTCATGCTCTTCACAGGGATCTTAACAGGAGGAAGGTTAAAGGAAGGCCTGAAAGGAAGATTTGTTGATATCATTCGAGGCGTGGGTGGGGAAGCACGGGAAGACAGTGAAAGTGCGGCCGCAGCTACGGCAGCACCAACAGCAGAAGCACCAACAGCAGAAGCACCAGGAGCAGAAACACCAGCAGCAGAAGCACCAGCAGCAGAAGCACCAGAAGCAGCAGCAGCAGCAGCACCTGCTAGGGCCGTTGTTCCCTGACTAACCTCAGCAGCTTCACCAGCGATTTTATCAAAAATAGACCCCGCCGGCCTGCGAAGGGCACCTGCAGCAGCAGGAGGAGCAGCAGCACCTGCAGCCGCAGCAGCAGCACGGAACGTGGAAGTTTGTAGCAAGCTTGTGGTGTCAACAGCAGCACGGAATGTTGAAGTTCGGAGCGGGCTTGCAGTGTCAACAGCAGAACGGATGCCAGCAGAACGAATGTCAGCATGCCACGATGCCCTTCGTCTCATGGGCCGGTAACCGCGTCCTCCCGGTGATCTAGCCCCCCCTCCAGATGTTGCACTGGCAGAGGCAGATGGGCTATCTGGGTCAATATTCCAGGACACCCGCTTGCCGGCACTTGGAGAAGCTGCGGTGGTGCTGGCTGATTTGAGGCTCGAGCGGCGACCAGAGGGGGATAGAGTGTCACTGCTGAGAATTCTCAAAAGTGACTCTGACGAAGCTGCAGTGGCGCTTGCTGAGGGGGATAGGGAGGCGGTGGAGGAATGAGAGGGCGTGAGAGGTGATGGGGATGAGGGAGGGAGATGAGGGGATGGAGATGAGGGAGTGAGAGGAGGGGATAGAGAAGGACGGGGAGACTTAGAAGGAGGGGATAGAGAAGGACGGGGTGACTTCAGAGTCAACCCAGAAAGCGAGTGACAGTCGCTGGGAGGAGAGGAATGGGCTGGGTGCGTAAAAGGCCACGCTCCAGTTCTTGCAACCGTTTCTTCTACAGTTTCTGCCACAGCATGCCCATTCTCGGCAACAACAGCAGCTGTAGCTGTGGCCGTGACTCCAGGAACAACTTGCGACTTAACAGTTTCCGCCGCTGCTTCTGCTGCCGCTGCTTCTGCTGCCGCTGCTTCTGCTGCCGCTGCTTCTGCTTCCGCTGCTGCTGCAACCTTACCGGTAGAACCTGCAAGCTGATCAACAGACTCAGAGCTGTGATGCCCGTGATGCCAATCCTTGTGGTGCTTCATCATGGAAACAAAGTCGTGAATGTGAAGCCAATCCTTGTGCTTTACCATCGAAGCAGCGTTGTGGCTGTCTGTGTGACTGTCTGTGTGACTGGCTGTGTGACTGTCTTTGTGACTGTCTTTGTGGCTATGAAGCCAGTGCTTGAAGTCGTGACTGTGGTGCCCGTCCTTGTGGTGCTTCATCATCGAAACAAACTCGTGAATGTGAAGCCAATCCTTGTGCTTCGCCATCGAAGCAGAGTCATGGCTGTGATGCCAGTCCCTGAAGTCGTGATTGTGAAGCCAGTGTTTCAAGTCGTGGATGTGAAGCCAGTCCTTGTGTTTCATCGAAGAAGCAGCGTCGTGACTGTGATGCCAGTCAATGTGCTTCATCTTCGAAATAAAGTCGTGAATGTGAAGAAAGTCTGTCATTGAAGCAAAGTCATGGCTGTGGTCGTGCCTTGCTGATCCACCTTTCACCCCTCCTCCTCCTCCTCTCCCTTCCCCTCCCCCTCCTCTGTTTCCTCCTCCTCCTCCTCCACCTCCTCCTCTTCCATTCCCCCCCAATCTACCAGAGACCATCCCCGGAAGACCATAGCTCTCGGGAGGAGCAATCAGCCTCCACACGCCCATATCGCTGAGATTCGTCTCCGATCTGCTCTGGCGCATTTGATACGCCGCTGACTTTTGACTCGACTCAAAAGTCGCCCGGCTGGAACCCGCGGCCTTGAACTGTAATGGAGCTGCCTTAGACAATAACGAATCTGACTTAAACGAGGATGAAGGCGAGGGGCGGTCGAAGCTTGAATGCAGAGCAGATGGAGAGCGCAAGGGAGAGGAAGAGGGAGACAAAGCAGGAGAGGAAGCAGGAGAAGAAGAGGGAGAGGAAGGGAAGGACCAAGAGGGAACCGGCAGAGAGTTGGAGGAACGGGATGCAGGTTCAGGGCTGTGGAAAATCCTATCCTGCTGCTCCTCTTGCTGCTGCTGCCGCTGTTTCTCAGGCAGGTGAGAGCCGCAATGGTGTTTTTCAGGCAGGTGCAAACTGTCATGATGTTTCTCGGGCAGTTGAGAGCTGCTGTGGTGCTTCTTGAACAGGTGCAAGCCGCCATGGTGTTTCTCGGGCAGATGCGAGCTGTTGTTATCATTCTCGGGCAGGTGCAAGCTGCCGTGGTGTTTCTCGGGCAGGTGAGAGCTGCTGTGGTGTTTCTTGAACAGTTGCAAGCCGCCATGGTGTTTCTCGGGCAGATGCGAGCTGTCGTGATCTTTCTCGGGCAGGTCCGAGCTGCCATGTTGTTTCTCGGGCAGATGAGAGCTGCTGTGGTGCTTCTTGAACAGGTGCAAGGCGCCATGATGTTTCTCGGGCAGATGTGAGCTGTCATGAACTTTCTCGGGCAGGTGTGAGCTGCTATGTTGTTTCTCGGGCAGGTGAGAGCTGCTGTGGTGTTTCTTGAACAGGTGCAAGCCGCCATGGTGTTTCTCGGGCAGATGCGAGCTGTCATGATCATTCTCGGGCAGGTGCGAGCTGCTGTGGTGTTTCTTAAACAAGTGCAATCCACCATGAGGTTTCTCGGGCAGGTGCGAGCTGTCATGGTGTTTCTTGAACAGGTGCAACCTCGCATGATGTTTCTCGGGCAGGTGTGAGCTGCCATGATCTTTCTCGGGCAGATGCGAGCTGCCCTGGTGTTTTTCGGGCAGGTGCGAGCTTTCGAGGTGTTTCTCCGTGCGCTTGAGAACGGGGCGGCGCAGGGTGGCACAGAGGATTCGCCACGTGCTGTGAGCATGCAGCACCGTTTGCTCCGCTTCCTTTGCTTGCTCCGTCTGCTCCGCTTCCCTCGCTTGCCTTGCTGCTTGCTCCGCTCGCTCCTCTTCGTCTTCTTCCCTCGCAGGCATCCCCCATTCCTCTGCTCCAAGCGCGCCGTGTCCGATCATCGAACCTCGACCGTCCATTCGTGAGATTCGGATCAGGGTTCCGCCTCCGCTTCTGCCGCCCCACGCTTCCCTCTCCTGCCCCTTAGGTCTCGAGTCTTGATCACCCGATTTCCTTTCCCCCGTCTCCACTGCTTCCCCGGGCGAGGGAGAGGGGGAGGCGCCGAAGCAGGGACTGGGGTAGCGACCTGGGACCAGGGACAGCGGGGAGTGGAAGAGGGGGAGGGCGAGGAGAGGGAGAAAGGGAGGAGCGCGGGAGGGAAAGGTGGGGAAATGGGAGGGGGGGAAGAGGCGAAGGGTACGGGGAGGAGAAGGGGAAGGGGGTTTAGTTGAAGGGGGAAGCGGAAGGGGATTTTTCTCTGTAAACGTTGGGAACTTTCTAGAAAGCGTTTTCAATCTTCGTTTGCGTCATTTTTTAGTTTCACAAACATTTTCGTTTCTCTGTATCTCGCAATTATGCAGTGGACGAGCAAACAAAGTGTCTGAGGGGAAACGCAGGAAGAAATAAATACATGCGCTAGTAACGAACGAGGGAATAAGGAGGGAAAGGAGGGAGAAAGAAAAGCAAGCGGCGAGCAAGGAGAGCAGGAGGGGTCTGCGAGTGAGCAGAGGGGGAATGTAGGAGCGAGATATCTTATAAGGGTCTGGGAGGTGAGAGAGGGGGGGATAGAAGGGGAGTAAGAAGGGGGGGCGAAGGGTAGGGGAGCGAAAGGGGAGACGGTAGTTGAAGTAACCAGCTATGGCATACCTGGCGCCGCGATTTCGCCAAACGACTCCAATTCTTTCGCCCACTCGCGAACGCGATCCAACAAATCGCCCAAGGAATGTTTGAGCCTGCCGCTCGTCACCAGCTCGTCGTCCGCTGCGATGGTTACAATCCTCCACGAAATCGGCATGCTGCTTCGCCCGGATCCCAGCAGTCGCAGGGGCATCGCCAGCAGCGGAAAAACTTCGTACGTGTCGCCAGGTTCGCGCGCCTGCGACCCAATCTCCAGCGCCTCCAGCGGCACGTTGTCGCACACCGTTAGAAAGAGCGAATCGCGGAGCTCCTTGACAGAATCGCCATCATTCGCATCAGAATTACGCTCGCTAATCCGCGGCTCGTCCTTGCAGCCGTCCGAACCGCCAGAATCACCATCATTCGCTGCATCCCAGCGGGAAAACATCGACATGGATCGCGACGCGAGCACGCACGTCTGCGGCAGGATGCCCAGATTCCACGGCGACGCCTCCAGTAGGAGCGCCGCCGACGACGTCGATTGCGACGGCGACGACGGCGATGGCGATGGCGACGACGACAAATGCGACGACTCGCAATCGGTCAGCACTTTAATACGACTGCCGTCTAGGCCCAATACGATCGCCTTCCGCTTCTCCCGCAGGAAAAGGGGGTCGTCGAGGCGCTGAAGTTTTTGGCTCCCGCGATCGGCGGAGGGGGATTTGGCGGAGGGAGATTTAGCGGAGCGGCAGACGAAAGAGAAGGCGGAGGTGGGAAAGGGGGAAGCGGGGTGGCAAGGGGAGGGGGAGGAGTTGGCGGGAGAAGGGGGAGTCGGAGGATCATCGTGATGATGATGGCGATGATGGCGCGAATGATGATGATCATCATCATTATCATCACGATGATGTTGGTGGTGATGATGACCTAAATCCTCATCACCCTGACGATGATGGCGAGGACAATGATCATTATCGTCATCATTATCATCATGACGGCGATGGCTATGATGATCCTTATCGTCGTGATGATGATGGCGACGATGGTGCAGCCGTGCGGAGAATCCGGAGCGGGAATGGGTTCTCGTAGGCGCAACGGGGGGGGGAGGCGGAATGAGGAGGATGTCGTGCCAGATGGAGGACACGTGGCCGCCGTTGATTAGCGGGAGAATGCTCGTGGATGATCCGACGGTCCGAGTTTTCGCCATGATGGATGTTGAAGTAACTAGTAGCTTTAGTGAGGCAGCAGTGAGCTACCCTCGGAGGGTCATGGGGCGGAAATAGCCTATTTGATGCGAAGGGCGTCTCAGGTGCAGCAGCTGTGAGAAATTACTACTATACTGAATAAAGGCTTTGATCCTGGCTTCTCATTCCCCGAGGCTTCTGAGAATGAGAAATAGTAGAAGCGTCGAATTGGTTGGTCGAATCGCCGCGGTAATTCATCCCAAGGACGGAGCCGCGGTGAAAATGGCGCGAGCAGCAGTGATCCCTCCGACTCGGAGATATGCATATCGTGCAGACGGAAAAACGATGACGTCGGCCGACAACCCCGATATCGAGTTCTATCGTTATTCGACTCTTGTCTGGTGCTTCCGTCCGCAGAGTAACGCTCGCCGCTCGTTCCGGCCTGGGGAGCAGCCATGTGGGGAACCAGCCAATCAAAACTCTCAATCACCCAGTCTGCTCTTTGATCTGATCGCGGAAGCGTACGGCGGGCTCTTGTGCGACTGAGCAACTCGTGAAAGAATACGCACGCTACAGTGTAAGTAAGTTGTCGTGGCGTGGTGGTCCTAAAGATTATTGTACGGATGCGAGTTCTTTGCAGGATGCATGTCTCTCTCGCTGTGTCGGATCGAGTCATAAGTATTTATGGCTGTGAAGGCGACTCGGGTGTCGCTCCCAAATTGTCGAGTTGAGTTGAGTGGTCTGGGTTGAGGGAGTGAAGGTTTCGTGTGGTTCAGATCAACTTATGTTTAGAACAAGCGGTCGGATACGTTTATGTGCAATCTGGAGCGGTACATTGTTTCACCACACAGGATCAGCTTGAACATTCATGATGCACGAAGCGTGACTGAACTCTCGAAAGGTATGGGCGGGAAATACAGGCAGCCTGGGAAACACAGCGATTTTGTGATTGGTTTGCAGTTCGGATGGAAAATCGCAAAACGAGCCAGATGCAGTTCCGAGATTCTACCAAACCTGCTTTCCCTTCCCTAAAACCAATATCGAGGTGCGTGCCACTTGGGAAGAAATTCTACTGAGAACCAACGCAGTGCAGAGATTCTACCGTACCCATGTGGTCCCAAGCACGTCAATGGCGATATAGATGACCAAATGCTGGTCAGATGAATCCAAAATAACCTGTTTCAATTTCCAGACGAATGCAAGATTCAACACGGATACGATACAATGGGAAAAAGTATACCATAAAATCTGGTCAGGTTAATTCAATACGGATACGATACAAGCAGGACAGGCTCCTAAGTGCCTGAGGCACGCCTAGCATACATTGAAACGGCTTAATGCAGTTCATTGCGGTTAGCTGTGGTTCAATGTGGTGCAAGGAAGCCGTCAGCACACACGATGCCACTAACTGGGACGTCAGAGTTCTCCATGGGGAGGGGCAAGGAGAGAATCTGAGCCTTGTAGGCCAGAGCCACTGCAGTTGGGTGTTGTCGAAAGGGAAAGAGGGGAAGAGCCAAGGGGGAAAGTGGGGAAGGGAGTCCAGTTCGGTCAGCTGCAATTCAATGTGGTGCAAGGAAGCCGTCAGCACACACGATGCCACTAACGGGCACGTCAAATGTTTCTTTGGGGAGGGGCGAGGAGAGAATCTGAGCCTTGTAGGCCAGAGCCACTGCAGTGGGGTGTTGACAGGGGGGAAAGAAGGGAAGGGCCAGGGCAAAGAGGGGAAGGGAGCCCAGTTTGGTCAGCTGTGGTTCAATGCAGTGCAAGGAGACAGATGACACTAACGGGAACGAAGGAAGTCTCCATGGGGAGGGGAGAGGAGAGGAGTCTGAGCCTTGTCGGCCAGAGCCATTGCGGTGGTGACAAGGGGGGGTTGGGAGTTCAATGCGGTTAACTGCAGTCCAACGAGGTGCAAGGAAGCCATGAGGACATGGGCAGTGGGGAGGAGAGAATCTGAGCCTTGTGGGCAAGACATGCGTAAAGCGATAGCACAGGAGTGGAAACGGTGCCACGTGCCTTTAAGCGTTGCACGACTTAAAAAGGTACCTTGAAGAAATAATAAAAGGGAGCATACCTACCTATGTTTGAGGCAGCTCAATAGCACCCTTACCTATGAGCGGTTGCTTCCACTGCTTGGCCTGGGCATGTGCCAAGTACTGCGAGAGAAACACGTCGTAGTACCTTTTGGCGAGGCGTGGAATAAGGGGGATGGTGAGAAACAAGAGCACAGGGATGGAAGGTACGAGTGTTAGGAGAGATGGAGAGAGGAGGCCGTTTCATTTTCCAGTCGACTCAAAAGACCAGTCGACTCAAAAGAGATGGGGAGAAAAGGTTAAGTCAACTAAAAAAAGAGCACAGGGAAGGAAGGAAGGGGCGTTATATGAGAAATGGGAGAGGAGGCAGAACCAGTGCAGTGTGGGAGACGGCATGACAAACGGAGAGGTGCTCTAGAAAGAAAAGGATCGGCAGTGGGGATTGGGGTGGGGGGTGTGGGTATTGGGGGAGAGGGGGGGTGGAAGAAAGAGGGGGCAGGGGGAGAAGCCGAGAGAGGGAGAGACTCACCCTCCTCCTCGTCCCAGTCTCCCACCGCTGCGATCAAACGCCAACCCCGGCACGAGAATCAGATCCAACGGCTCCTGTTCACTGTACACTGTAGATGGCGATGAGACGTGGAAGGGAGCCGGCAATAGGAGTCGGATCAAAGGTTACCTTATATGAAAGCACAAATGGCTTAGGATCAAGAGAGAGGGCAGAGGAACCGGCAAAAAGAGGAGAAGGGGAAGAGAGGAGGACAAGGAATAAGCTGTATTTGCGAGAGGAAACAAAAACAAGAGCAACACCAAGTTGAGCCTTGAGTGTGAGCTCACCGTTGGATCGTGGCCGTCCATCTGTGAGGGTCAGGGTGGGCTCCAGTATCCCCATCCCATTGCGATCCAAGTCTCCTCCTGCTGCTGCTGCTGCTGCTGCTGCTGCTGCTGCTGCTGCTGCTGCTGCTGCTGCTGCTGCTGCTGCTGCTGCTGCTGCTGCTGCTGCTGCTGCTGTTGCTGCTGCTGCTGCTCCTCCTTGCTCGTTCTCGTTCTCCCCCTTCCCAACCACCTCTCCCCGCCCTTCCCCCACCACCTGCACAGAGTTGATTTTCAGCATCACCATGTGGCTCTCGCTGTCCATGACACGTGGCACAAACACACTGGCTGCGAGGCAAGCAAACCAGGAAAAGGGAGGGCAGGGGGGATGCAAGCGAGGGGGGTTGGTGAAAAAAGGAGAGGGAGAGAGCAAGGGAGAGGTTGGGACATCTTGCCCAGCCTAAATAAAACCATAAGCTTTCGATAACTAGACTCAGAACCATAAGCTTTGCTAGATTCCCATAACCTTTTAAGTTTAACTGGGATTAGAAATTTCAAAATTTCCATCGAGTCTCATCTCATCCACTCTCACTCACCTCCTCTCCCCAGCAGGTCGCTGATGACGTCAGCAGTCTCCACCTCCCTTAATTTCCGGCAGCTGATGTAAGCACCCACGCGCTGCGCGGATCTGAACCAATCAGCTTGCAACACGTGGCGCTGCACTGCCACGTCTGTGCGGAAGCGATCAGGGGGATAGGGGGGGTTGAGGAAGGACGGAGGGAGGTGGGGAGATTGGGAGAGAGGGAGGGAGGGAGGGAGGGAAGGGAGTTCAAGTAAACAGGGGGGAATGAGGGGGGCAAAAGTGGGGCGAGGAGGTCGGGAAAGGGGAGCGGTGGTGGGGGAACGAGAATAAGTGCGGTGGGAAGACGGGCAGACGCGGAGCAGTGGTGGTGAAGGGGAGGAGGGGAAGGAGAGAGGGGGGGTGCACTTTTGAGGCGCCTCTTGAGGACTTTTGAGGCGCCTCAAAAGACAGGCGCGGAGCGGTGGTGTAGGGGAGGAGGGGAAGGAGAGCGGGGGGGGAGTGGGGAGGTTCACCTTCTGCCGCGCGTTGCTCCTCCGTCAATCCTCGAAGCGCCTTCTTCACGTCCTTGCGGAGCCGCGTCTTGTCGTCCAGCAGCGATCCCATCGCCAGGTCGAGCCGCTCCGGGTGGCCCCATGGAATCGCGCGCGACTCGGAATCTCCGCCGTCTCCGCCGATGGCGGGGGCTTCCGCGGAGATCAGCGACTCGGGAGGCGCCATGCGCGCTCGAGACTGTAACGAGCGGGACTGTAACGAGGTTCTAGTCGAAGGGAATGCGGTGAAGGTGTTTAGGCAACGGCGATCCCCGTTGCCGTTGCTGGAATTTGAACGGGGATCCGGGAACGGCGAGGATAGACGGGGGACAAAAGGACCGAGGGGACCGAGGGGACCGAGGGGGCGAAGGGGAGGGTTGGGAATTAGGGCGAAGAGGGGCGACACGAACCGAGCCGCAGCAGCTGCGACGGCAATCGCGGGAGGCACCATGCGCGATGCGACGCTTCTGGAGGCGCCTAAAAACGCGCGGTGATTTACTCGAAAGGTCCAATACAGTGGAAATAAAACGGGTTTTTTTAGCGGAATCATTTGTACACCACCGCGTTCTCGCCATTGCATGCTTTTTGTTCTTCCAAATGAATCGCATTCAACCACACACCACCACTTGGGTTCTCAGGAATTCGAAAGACATCTACCGTTTTCTGCTATTTCTGTTTCCCGTGACTCGCCAGGCACGAGCGAAGTAGCGCCTCTCTCTAGCATTTCTCGCGTTCTCTTGCTGCCACATCATGGCTGCACCCGCCGTTGCGCTCGGCGCGACTCATTCCGCCGCGCTCGGCGCGTTTCACTCCGCCGCCGCGGATGCCGCGCGGATCCCGCAGCTCTCCGCGCTTGTCCCCGCTTCCGCATTTCCGCCGCCCGCGCTGCTGAGAATCCGCCATCGTCGGAACAAACCCCGGCCGGCACGCGTGTCCGCGTCGCTCTTCGGCTCCGCTTCCCCCTCCGCCTCCCCCTCCGCTTCTTCCCCCTCCGCTTCTTCCGCCTCCCAGTCAACTGCGGCGGCGGAAGCGGCGGGGAAGACGGTGTGGTTTCAGAAGACGATCGAGCTGCCGCCCTACAAACGGTACACGTGGCGAGACGCATTCAGCATTCCGCCTCCCAGGCAAAACATTCATAAGGCGGACCTAGAACAGATTCTGATTGATTCGTCACATTTAGCACGAAACCTCCTTTCCAATCTCTTCCCCTCTCTCCTCCCCCTCCTCCCCCCTCCTCACTCCTCCTCCCCCTTTCTCCCCCCTCCACCTCACTCCCCCACCCTCCTAACATCCGCTGCTCTCTCCCTTACCTCCCCTCTTCCTCCCCCATGCCTCCATTCCCGCGCCAATCAGAGGCTGCCACATCATCACGTCGCATATCATGCGGGCCGTGCCAGAGATCGCCGAGTTCCGCGTCGGCATCGCAAATATATTCGGTGAGTCCTGAAAAAAAAATATTCGATGAGTCCAGAAAAAAAAAAATCGGTCAGTCCAGAAAAAAAAAAAAAAAAAATCGGTCAGTCCAGAAAATAAATATCTGGTGAGTTAGCCTATTAGCTTGTAGGTTTGAGATGGTCTCTGAAATATCTAAAATATCCACTGATTATCTTATGGCCTTTCTCCCCTCCCCTCCCCTTCCCTTCCCTCCCATCCCCACCCTTCCCCTCTCCCACACTACCCCCCCACCACCCCCCCACCCCACCCTCCTGTGCTGCACGCATCGGCCAGCCTCACACAGACTTTCCCCCATCGGCCAGGCGCAGAAACCCCCATATCCTCCCTTGCCTCTCCCCCCACCACCGCCCCAGTGCTGCACACGTCAGCCAGTCTCACCATGCCTGTTGGCACGAGCTACACTCACTCACACCCTCCTTCTTTCCCTTGCGCCCTCTCCCCTCCGTGTCTCCTCCGTTCCCCTTTCCCCCAACATGCCCCCAGTGCTGCACACATCGGCCAGCCTGACCATCAACGAGAACGCCAGTCCAGACGTGCCTCTAACATGAGCAGCTCTCACACCTTCCCCTCCCATCATTCCCTTGCCCCGTCCCCTCCCCTCCCCTCCCCTCCCCTCCCCTCCCCTCCCCTCCCCTCCCCTCCCCTCCCCTCCCCTCCCCTCCCCTCCTCTCCTCTCCCATCCCATCCCCATCGCACCCCCCCAGTGCTGCACACATCGGCCAGCCTGACCATCAACGAGAACGCCAGCCCAGACGTGCCTCTGGATATTTGCAGCTCTCACACCTTCCCCTCCATCCTTCCATTGCACCCCCCAGTGCTGCACACCTCAGCCAGCCTCACTATTAACGAGAACGCCAGTCCAGACGTGCCTCTGGACATGAGCAGCACTCACACCCTTGCACCCCCTCCCCACCCCTCCCCCTCAGTGCTGCACACGTCTGCCAGCCTCACCATTAACGAGAATGCCAGCCCAGACGTGCCTCTGGACATGGAAGACGCTCTCAACCGCATTGCACCGGAGGGCAACCACTACCGTCACTTGGATGAGGGCTATGACGACATGCCGGGTGAGTTTCACCCCCTTTGCACCTTATCGCTCTCAACCGCATTGCACCGGAGGGCAACCATTACCGCCACTTAGATGAGGGTTATGATGACATGCCGGATGTGTTTCACCTCTTTTGCACCTTATCGCTCTCAACCGCATTGCACCGGAGGGCAACCACTACCGCCACCTGGACGAGGGATATGAAGACATGCCAGGTGAATTCTTCCTCCCTCCCTTTACACCTTATCGTTCTCAACCGATTTGCACTGCAGGATCACCACACACCCATTTCTTTCCTTTCCTCCCTCCTCCACTTCCTCAATCTATTTTTGTTTTAATCCGTTTCTTCTTCCTCATATTTTCCCATATCTTAGAGCAGCCCATGCGAATTTCTCTCTCATGGCCTGCTCCCTCCCAGAACCACTCTCCATCACACCGTTGTGCTACCATCCACCTTCCTACTACCACCACCCATTCTTTCTTCCCCACCCCACCCCACCCTGCAGCCCACGTCAAGTCCTCGCTAATGGGCTGCTCTCTCACCGTCCCCATCATGCCTTGTGCTGTCAAGTGCGCTACCATTCACCTTGCTGCCACCACCCATTCTTTCTTCCCCACCCCACCCCACCCTGCAGCACACGTCAAGTCCTCGCTAATGGGCTGCTCTCTCACCGTCCCCATCATGCCTTGTGCTGTCAAGTGCGCTACCATTCACTTTGCTGCCGCCACCCATTCTTTCTTCCCCACCCCACCCCACCCTGCAGCACACGTCAAGTCCTCGCTAATGGGCTGCTCGCTCACCATCCCCATCGTGCCTTGTGCTGTCAAGTGCGCTACCATTCACCTTGCTGCCACCACCCGTTTCTTCTTCCCCACCCCACCGCACCCCACCTCACCTCACCCCACCCTGCAGCACACGTGAAGTCCTCGCTGATGGGCTGCTCGCTCACCATCCCCATCATGTCTGGTCGCTTCAAGCTCGGCACATGGCAGGTGCGTTTCTTGTACTCGTTATAAGCTTCTCTCTTTATAGGAACGTAGGAGCAGCATGGCGGCGCGGCACGAGTGTGAGCATGGTTTTTATCTACAATCCATCTCATAACAGTTTGTCTCGTTCCAATTCATCTACAAGTGTGGTAACTGTGTTACCTTGCTTGTTGATCCATCTCGTGTGCCCGTGGATTTCCGCGCGGCAGGGCACGTCTCGGAACAAGCATCGCATCTGTGTGACCCCCTGTTCCCCTGTTCACCCTGTTCCTCCCCCCTTCCTCCCCTCCTCCCTTTGCGTTACTTACATTGTCATCTGTATGCAACACGGCAGGGCATATATCTAAATGAGCACCGTAACTACGGGGGCGCAAGGCAGCTGTGCATTACCATTCAGGAGGAGAAGCGCGCTGATGGGCGGTGAGTGGGGGAATGGGGGAGTAAATACGAGGATGTGAGGGGCGGAAAGGAGGTGGGTGGAGAATGTTGAAGAGCGAATAAGGGAAGGGGGGTTACGAGAGTAAGGGAAGGAGTTTCTGAGACGTCTCAATCAACCTTGTAACGAGAGTAAGGAAAGCGGGGTTACCAGCACCAGCATTGCACTGTGCATGGCCACACTCTTTCTCTCTAATGTAACCCTCCTCTGCATTGCCCACACCACACATATGCCCACACCACTCCTTCCCATGCCATTCCTCCCTAAATATTCCTCCCTACCCTAGGCCATTCTTCTTGTGCACTTCTCCCTCATCCACCTCCCCCACCAGGGTGTACAGATGACATCAGTTTCGCGTGCTTTCTTTCAAGCATGAACGAGGGGGATAAGGAGTGGAGTGGGGGGCGCAAGACCACGAATGTAGTTGATAAATTTCATTTTGACAACCATTAACCCAAAGATAGGCACACGCCAATCAATTCTGCATGGACTAGTGAAGCATTGTTTGGTTCGCTCTGAACTGAACTTATCAACACTACACCACCGCACACACCCAAAGGTACGTAGTCCTGTAAAACTGCTATTTGACACCTGTTACCGGTAATGGCACCAGCAACTTTCGTCTCAACTGTCAATGACGTGGGTGGCAGTTTTTTTATGGGGCCTGGACAAATCGTCTCATTTCACGCTGATATAACTGTAGCTCGCACTAGCATTCTCCGTTTCGACAGCCCATGACGTGGGTGGCAGCATGGCACGCACAGCACTGAGGAATAGCAAGCATGCCTTCTGGCTTCAACAAGTAGTTCTGGTATCAGGACTGAGACGGCCGATCCTCCCCTGCTGGTGCCCATATGGCTGCCATCTTCTGTGCACACAGCACCTGGAGGGATGAGTGGATGGGGAAAGGGGGCATACTGAATTTGGTTATATATGGCAACTGAGGAATCCTCCCCCGCTGGTGCCCATATGGCTGCCATCTTCTGTGCACACAGCACCTGGAGAAATGGATGGATGCATGCATGGATGGATGCATGCATGGAGTACAGGGGGATACTGCATATGGTC
Organism: Closterium sp. Naga37s-1; assembly: GCA_947471745.1. Taxonomy (NCBI): domain Eukaryota; kingdom Viridiplantae; phylum Streptophyta; class Zygnematophyceae; order Desmidiales; family Closteriaceae; genus Closterium; species Closterium sp. Naga37s-1. The sequence goes on from CANJKZ010000977.1 coordinate 1,711,199, forward strand.
AAATCTTGCAACTGAAGATCCACTCCCGACTCCCTCCAGACTCCCTCCCAACTCCTCCCAACTCCTCGCAACTCCCTCCCGACTCCGTCCCGACTCCCCCCCAACTACCTTTCAACTCCTCCCGACTTTCCAACGCCCAACAATCCAAGGATAGCAACACAGGATTGCAGCACACGCACCTGGTCTGGTCCTGCACAGCATTGCCCAGCATTGCAAGGAACTACTGCCTCCTCTCGCTCTCACCTCACACGTGAGGCATGTGTTAACGAGAACGAACGCCACAACCATGACACAAGAAGCAACACACACACACACGCACCTGGTCCAACACACAAGGATAGCAACACACACACACGCACCTGGTCCAATACACACACACGCACACGCACCTGGTCCTGTACGAAGTTGCCCAGCATGGCCAGGAACTACTGCCTCCTCTCGCTCGCACCTCACACATGAGGCATGTGTTAACGGAAACGAACGCCACAACCATGACACAAGAAGCAACACACACACGCACCTGGTCCTGTACGAAATTGCCCAGCATGGCCAGGAACTCCTGCTTCCTCTCACTTTCGAATCGCTGCAGCTCCGATGCGTTGCGCTCCTGAGTAAGTGCAAGGGGATGGGCGTGGGGCGTGGAGAAGGGAGTAAGAGCAGGTAACAAGGGGCTAGTCAATCATAGACCGCTGCAGTGCTGAGGCATAGCAATCCTGCTGTGAGAATGGTGATATCAAAGTGCGATATAATTGCCAGGCGTGAGAGTGTCGTGTGGCGGCCGGGGTTTGAAAGAAACAAAGGTGCATTTGACGTTCTAAAGAGCACACGGACTCACAGTGATCTTTCTGTACTCGTTAGTAGCAGCCTCTTTAGCCTTCTCAAGCGCCTGAATCTCTCTCTGAAGCTCCTGAGCCTTCTTCTGCTTGGCAGGATCTGATCCGTCCACCGACCCTAACCGGTCCAGCTTTGTCTTCTTGCCGCCCAGATCGCTCTCCAGCGTCTGCCACGTCAGCAGCGCCTGGGACCGGTCGGCGAGGGCCGTCCGGGCGGCGGCCGTTGTCTTGTGGTACTCGAGGAGGATGGACTGATGGGGAGGGGGGAGGGGAGGGGGGAAAGGAGGAAAAGGGGGGGTATGGGTGAATAGTTTTTTTGTTTTGTTTTTTTTTTGCTCATCCATGGGTGGAGAGGTGGAGGTAGAGAGGGAGGACAGTACAGGAGTAGGGGAGGGAGGTTCCGAACACGTTGTGTAACCAGAGAAGCGGATTCGAGTTGGTGCCTGAAAGTGTGATGCGGAGTGGCATGGCATGTCACATGAGGCTGACAGGATTGCATGTGTCTCGCCAGTCCGATCCCAATGCGGTCCAGCCCGTATCACCAGGGTGCGCTTGTTTCTCTCCATGACACACACCGTGGGACGGCTGAGCACTGCGCACCATGCCCTTGCCCCCTTTGATCAAATCACACCAACCCAGCCCAACCGCATTCAACCCAACACAGTCCAGCCCCTCAGTCCGTCTACCGTATCACCAGGGTGCGCTTGTTTCTCTCCATTACACCGTGGGACGGCTGAGCACTGCGCACCATGCCCTTGCGACCCTTGTGTGGGGAGACCTTAGAGCTGTCACACAAACCCAACCCAACCCAACCCAACCCAACCCAACCCAACCCAACCCAACCCAACCCAACCCAACCTAAGCTAATCCAACCCAACCCAACCTAAGCTAACCCATCTCACCAGGGTGCGTTTGTTCCTCTCCACCACGCTGTGCGACAGCTGAGCGCTGCGCACCATGCCCTTGGCCCACTGTTGCTGGGCAACCCTGGAGCTGTCACATACATACACCCTGCCCAACTACGCCCACCCCAGTCCAACCCAGCCCAAACCAAGCCGCCGTCTCACCAGGGTGCGTTTGTTCCTCTCCACCACGCTGTGCGACAGCTGGGCGCTCCGCACCATGCCCTTGCGACCCCTGTGCTGGGCAACCCTGGCTGGAGCAGTCACACAAACCCAGCCCAACCCAACCTAAGCTAACCCGTCTCACCAGGGTGCGTTTGTTCCTCTCCACCACGCTGTGTGACAGCTGGGCGCTGCGCACCATGCCCTTGCCCACGCTCTGACACTCCGCCACAAACGCCCTCTCCTGCTGCCTCGCCCCCTTATCCCCTCCTCCTCCCCCTGTCTCCGACCCACTCCCCCCTTCCGCCCCCCCTCCCCCTGCTCCCCCTGCACCAGCAATCCCTGATGCGCTCCCCCCTCCCCCTGCGCCTCCCCCCGCGCCCCCCTCCGTCAGGCGCTGCCCCTGCAGCTTAGCCAGGGACCCAAACGTGATCCCCAGGGATCCCACAATGCGGCTACAGCTGTCCTGGGCCTGCATCATCCCTACCGCCCCGGCTGTAGCCTCGGCAAGGTGCTTGTCCAGGTCTGCCAGCTTGGCTCGGGCCGAACCAAACCGCGCCTCGTCCGCCTCGACTTCCGCTGCGGTCGGCGCCGTTGGTAGTTTTCCGCCGGATTTTCCGGATTCTTCGTCTGTTGCCCCCGCTCCTGCTCCTGCTTCTAATGCTGACGTGGACGTTCCTCCTCCTCCTCCTCCTCCTCCTCCCCCTGCTGCTGACGTGGATCCACTGACAGCTGGCGGCTTGCCCGTCCAATCGTTCGCCACCGACTGCCCAAACTCCTTGAACATTCTGAGAAGGTTCCTCCCTCCGCCCGCCGGTTTGGCAGCTTCTGCCGGCGTGATGGAGTCTGCCGCCCCAAACAGCTGCTGGGGAAGCTTCACGGCACCTTCCAGCACGCGGGAAGCGAGGTCTACCGATGAAGCGGGCTGGAATCTGTCAGATGACGTCAGGAAGGAAATCAAATCCGCGCTTCTGCGGAGGGGGACAAAAAGGGGAGCGGGAGAAGAAGGTGGGGGGGGGGGGGGGGGGGGGGGGATGTGTGTGGGGGAGGGGGAAACGGGAAGTCAGGAAGGCGATCATATCTTTGGAATGGGAGGGGAGGATGAGGAGGACACGAGGAAGGCGGTAAAGAGACCGATGGATTTTGTCGGCGGAACCAAGGAAATATTGACCCGGCTCAAAAACCGAGGAAGGTGAGAAAGGCGATGGAGGTGACCGGGTCCTCCTTGTTCCTGTTGAGCGGACTCAAACGGCTAGGCCACTCAAACGGCCACTCAACACTCAAACGGTCCTTGTTCCTTGTGGCCACTCAAACGTACCTGCGAATGGCGGGGTGGCGAGCGAGGCGCTGCACATACTTGTCGAGCTCCACCTGCCTCGTCTTCACATCACAAACCCAAGAAGCGTTGAAGCAGCTTAGAAAGGCAGCCAACTCCCACATACCTGCGAATGGCAGCCAACTCCCACATACCTGCGAATGGCAGCCAACTCCTACATACCTGCGAATGGCAGCCAACTCCCACATACCTGCGAATGGCAGCCAACTCCCACATACCTGCGAATGGCAGCCAACTCCCACATACCTGCGAATGGCAGCCAACTCCCACATACCTGCGAATGGCAGCCAACTCCCACATACCTGCGAATGGCAGCCAACTCCCACATACCTGCGAATGGCAGCCAACTCCCACATACCTGCGAATGGCAGCCAACTCCCACATACCTGCGAATGGCAGCCAACTCCCACATACCTGCGAATGGCAGCCAACTCCCACATACCTGCGAATGGCGGGGTGACGAGCGAGGCGCTGCACTTACTTGTCCAGCTCCACCTGCCTCGTCTTCACAAACTCACAAGTGGACTCCAAAGGTCACTCACATGAGGGCTCAAACAAGAGGGCGAATGAATCTTACTTACCTGCGAATTGCAGGGTGGCGAGCGAGGCGCTGCACGTACTTGTCAAGCTCCACCTGCCTCGTCTTCACAAACTCCGCCCCCTGCAGCACCTGACTCTCCGCCACGTTCTTATCGGGCCGCACCGGGATGAAATACCCGCGGTGAGTCTCTGCCAGTCTGGAAGAGGTGGAGGAGGAACAGAGGGGAGGACAGGAAGGGAGGAACAGAAGAGAAGGGAACGGAAGAGGGGTTGTTGAGTGCTGAATCATCTCCGCCCCCTGCAGCACCTGACTGGCTCTCCACCACGTTCTTATCCGGCCGCACCGGGATGAAATGCACGCGATGGGTCTCTGCCAGTCTGGGGGAGGGAAGGAAAGGGAGAGAATGGAAGGGGGGGATTAGATGTTGGGTCAACTCTGCCCCCTGCAGCACCTGGTGACTTTTGAGTCGACTCAAAAGTCACCTTGTTGGGTCAACTCTGCCCCCTGCAGCACCTGACTCTTCCACTACGTTCTTGTCCGGCCGCACCGGGATGAAGTAGCCGCGATGGGTCTCTGCCAGTCTAGTGGAGAAAAACAAAAGGGAGGGGGAGAAGAGGTTTGAGAGGTCTCAAACCTCAGGGATCCGGGGTGCGAGAGACTGGTAGGGCAGCAGCGAACGGAAAGGGAGAAGTGGGGGAGGGGAGGGGAACCAAACCAAACCGACCGGAACCGAACCGAACCGAACCGAATCTTTGTACCTGTCCGCCAGGGCGACAAATTCGCGGAATCTTCTTTCCACGCGGGCAGACGGGGCCCCGTATTCAGGCACGTTCGTCTTCGTTTCAATCACATACGCCACGTAAGACCCCCCTCCGGGAATCATGGAGCCGCCCGCCTCCTGCAGCTTCTTGGAACCTACTACTCTCACTTCTATAAAATCGGGCGGCATCCCTTGTCCTTTACCACCACCGCCGCCGCCGCCGCCGCCATTTTCTCCAGTCACTTGGCCTGGTACTGTACCAACCGCTGCCCCCCCAAGAGCCGCCGCATTTGCCGCCGCAGATGCCGCTTCTGGCACACCACTCCCACCAGAGAACCCCCCAACGCCTCCTGGAAAGACCCCACCGGGGATTCCGCCGTGAATGTCGGCGCCACTTGCAGGCATGCCAAGCCCGAAATCCGAACCTCCTAATCCGCCTGATGCGGATAAGCCTAGCCCTGAGAATATATCGCTGCTGCTGACGTCACCGACACGTGGCGCTTGCAGAGCCTCGTGATAAGGCGGCGGTGCCGGATCCAAGCCCACGTCAGGGAACCCGCCAAACGCGGCGGATGTTACGGGCGATGAATCCGTGGGTAGGGGAGGCGGGTTCCAGGATTGGCCGAGAGGATCCGACGTGTAAAACTGCGATGAGCTGGAGGATAAGATGCTGCTGTAATCTCCGACCATGCCAGATGGCATGCCACGTGTCGGATGCTGATCGGGCGGATTCAGCATCAGGCTTTCCATGGTGTCCATTGATTCGTCTAGAGCATGATTATCGTCACCTGTCGAACCGGGAAAATTCATCATTTCGAAGCTGGTGCTGCTTGCTCTTGCCACGTGGCAAGAGCAGATTCGCGAAGATGCTCAAAATACCTGAGGGAAAGAAGTCTACGACGCCTATGATTCGGTCAGCGACGGCGAAGTCGGAGGTACGACAGCTTCTTATGACGGAGCTGCAGGGTGATATCCAAGCCTATCCCGAAGCTATAAAAACGCCTGACTATGCGCTGACGAAACGGCACGACTACGCGAGAATATGCTAGAAGCGAGACGCGAGCCGTTGCGGTATGAATGTCAGATTTGCGAAGCAAGTCAGTGAATGGAATGGGAAGGATTGACAAATGTACTAGATCCGACGTGGGTTGGTTGAGTGGCACGGCACACTCGCTGCTCAGGAATGATTTGCTTTTATCGAACCGTAATGTAGAAAATGCTAGGGGCAGAATGAGAACAATGCACACAGCGAAACAGTCTTTATTGAGCAACGGAACGGAGAACAGTGAAGCGACTGATGTGTCACTCATTTTCACTCCTGTCAACCCATTGCAAACATGCGGACAATATTTATTCTCATAATAGGAACTTACAAACATCACAAGCATTTCATAATAAAGGGCCACTGTGCTCCACCAATCACCAACCAGAGTCAACAAGGTGTTGATCAAGCTTGAAAATTGTAATAACCCACTTATTTCTCTCCATCAATCGCGGCTGCTGCTAGCTTATCCGCAGTCTCCTTCACACCAGCCGCTGCAGCTGGGGCTTCTGCTTTCTTTCCTCCGGCTCCCTTCTCCTTTTTCCCACCTGCTTTGGCAGCTTTTTTATCCGCCGGTGCACTAGGGGGGCTGTTTACGAAGGGGATGAAATCCACACCCATCATGAAGGGGCGAAGCACCTCTGGGACGGTCACACCTGTCTCCGTCTGATAGTTCTCGAGGATGCAGCAAATGGTGCGCTCTGTGGCAGTGAGAGTGCTGTTGAGCAGATGGCAGTAGTGCTTCGTTGTCTCATTCATCTGCCAAAACAAAAGAGGGGCAAATATGTGAGTAGTTAGAGGGTGTTCAAGAAGGAGCCCGAACACAATTGATCGTATCAGTGCAAATACAGGAGACAAGCTCACAAAAAGCCTTTCTGACATTTTTGCGTTCAGCTTCCCAGTAAACACATCACACAGACGCACCTTCTTTTGTCCGTATCTGATCTCGAGGCGCCTGGCCTGGTAGTCGGTGCAGTTGGAGCAGGAAACAAGCTAGCAAGCAACCTAAATCCCGTCTTAACACTCACCCATTCAGTCAACAAACCACACACAGACGCACCTTCTTCTGCCCGTATCTGATTTCCAGGCGCCTGGCCTGGAAGTCGGTGCAGTTGGAGCAGGAGACGAGCTCGCGGAAGGTCTTGGAGGCGGGGAACCACGCCTCCAGGTCATACTTCTTGGCTGCACTGTCGTTGAGCGCTCCCGATACTATGGCCACCACTCGGTATGGCAGACCCAGCTGGGATGATGCGAGATGGGAAGAGGCAGATGGAAGAAGTGGAGGGAGAAGTGACAGAAACAGGAGTGAGAGATCAAACGAATTCGTTCGGCGCCTCAAAGTCTAGCGGTCAGAACACGTTAGGTCCGGGATAATGTTGAAAAGGTTTGCAATTAGACAGACTGGCAGGATCATGTGTTGTCTCCATTCCAGAGACACAACCTAGCAGGTCCATAGGATGGGAACGCTGGTCCATGTGTTGTCTCCATTCCTTTCTGGTCCATTCCAGAAAGGAGCAGTGTGGTAATGAAGAATCCGAAGCAGCAGCAAGCAAGCCCTCAGTTCTAGCCAGGTTTTTCCACAAGTGTGCACAACCCCAAGAGGCGGACCCGCACCAGCCACGCTGCCTCCCTTCCCCTCTCCCACACAGGAGGAAACGACAATGAATGGAGGCGGAAGCATGATGGGCACGGAACAAAGGCACAGGCGGTGGTGGTAATGCACATGGATGGGAGGCGGAAAAGACAGGGAGGAGGACGAGGAGGAGGGGACGGGCGAGGAGAGAGGGAGGAGCGGGACTGGGAGAGCCACCCCTTGGCACACGTCCTTCAGTGTGGTTAAGACAAGAATCATCATTGGGCTCTTGCTGCTGCTGCTGCTGCTACTGCTGATGCTACTGGCAACTTGAAAAGTGCAAGGTACAAAAGGGAGGAACAACCCAACCCTCCACCCACAAAACATTTTTGGTAGAAACCGAATCCAGAGGCGTTTATGCAGGATAACATGCGGCGAACCAGTTCCTCTAAATAACTATTCAGTCGACTTATCAGAGTCGCTCAGCTTGAGGCCCTCAGCAGCAAGCAACACAACGCATTTGTTCGTAGAACTCCTCCGAGTTCTTGAGCATCTGCTCGTGCATCTCCCACGAGTCGTTACCAGTAAAACGTCCAAGAGAGAGATCACGCGGAACAGCCACTCCGGGCTCAACCGCCTCCAGCAAGCAACACAACGCACCTGCTGGTAGAACTCCAACGAGTTCTTGAGCATCTGCTCGTGCATCTCCCATGAGTCGGTGCGGTTGAAAATTTCAAGAGAAGGTCTCACGGAACAACCACCCTGCGCCCAACGCGCCCTCAGCAGCAAGCAACACAACGCACCTGTTGGTAGAACTCCTCCGAGTTCTTGAGCATCTGCTCGTGCACCTCCCACGAGTCGTTGGCGTTGGGGCTGGTGATGGCGAACTGCTCCACCTTCTCAAACTGGTGGATGCGGAATATGCCCAGCGTGTCCCGCCCGTGAGACCCCGCCTCCTTGCGGAAACACGTCGAGTACCCTGCATATCTGGATAGGAAGGAAGGTGAAGTCAAAGGTCAGACGAAATAAGGGAGGAAAGCCAGCAGGAGTCCGTGTGGAGAGTGTACCAGGGTGGCGAAGACAAGGGACTTAAGAATGAATTCGACACTCAAGATTTGAGCATGAGAAACCGATAATCCAGGGTTGGTCCTCAGCTTGAGTGGAGATGTTCTTCCGCACACTCCGTTAGACGAAGTTCAGAATTAGCATGGTGTTTTGTAACATCACTGGACCACCTGTCACGAAAACGAGTAAGATCATCATGATATTGACGGACAACATTGCGCAGTATACTACCAGGGCCGCTAACGCTGGCCGTTATGATTCGCCCTTGGTGTTCTCAGTAAGAGAGTAAAAAATATGAGAGTCCCCATGCGACCCTAACGGGCGTCGGAATTAGCATGGATGGTTATCATCACAGAACACCGAGGCGGTACTTAGATGGTCTAGGACGTGGCAGAAACTAAGGGGACTTTTGCAGCGGAGTCGCCAACACACAAGTGATCATAAGTGAAAGAAGGAAGAGAGGGAGGGGCGGGTGGAACAGGATGGGGAGGACGAGTGGGGGAGGAAGGAGGGGGGAAAAGGGCTGAAGGGAGGGGGCAAAAGGGCTGAAAGAAGGGGGGGGAGAGCGAGTACGAGAGGCGAGTGAGAGGGGCTGAAAGAGCGTCACCTGAGAGGGAGAGCCTTGGGGTCGAGCCACTCCCCTCGGTGGTACGTACACAGGGGCTGCTCCGACGTGGCGATCAGGTACTTGTCGTCGCCCTCACCCGACACCTGCGCGGACAGACGCGGAGCAGACACACAAGGAACGACGCATGGGGATCGGCGTATGCGGAGCGCCGTATGGGAAGCGGATGCATGAGGAGTGGACGCTTGAGCGGACGCAGAAGCGCACGTGAAACATGAAGCGACGCGATAAGATAAACGGGAAAGTTGGGACATGCGAAAAGCAGTCAGCGAAAAAGCAAACGAAAACCACATGCACGTATGACTCGAACACCAGATTTGGGTTTAGGCCCCCCAGTATCATTCCCCGAATCTCCCAACGATCAAATCAGTACGCATGTCACACCGCACCTTGTAGAGCTCCTCGTCAAATTGCGCGAGCTGCGCGCACTCCGCCATGACCTCCTTGCGCATGAAGAAGGGCGTGTGCAACGGCGTGTACTGCCGCTGCACGAGGAACGAGAGGCCGAAGCTGATGAGCGCCTGGTTCAGCATCACGCCCATCCCCTTTAGGTAGTACCCACGGCCGCCCGCCGTGCTGGCCCCTGTTAATAAAAACACAAAAGGAAGCAAAAAACAAAACGCGTTTCGAGCATGTTCTCCACATCTACGTGGTTGCAATCCAAGCAAAACAAGGCGTCAAATTGATGACTAAGGGGAGACATTGAAACCAACGGCGCACCTCTCTCCAAGTCTGCAATGTCGAGCATGTGCACCAGATCCACGTACTTGCGACCAAAGCGTAATTGAATGCAGCATACTCATCACAACAAACAGAGTGAGAGGAAAGAAAATTAACGGCGCTGCACGCACCTCTCTCCAAGTCCGCGATGTCGAGCATGTGCACCAGATCCACGTGGTTCCGCTTCACCCCCTCGTCCGTGCGAGGCTCGCCCCACGTGCGGATGACGGCGTTGTGGTCCTCGTCGTTATCCACGGGCACGGAGTCGTGCACCAGGTTGCCGATCGTGTTCACGCGCGCGTCCACCTCCTTGCGCTTCTCCTCCACCTCCACTGCCTTGGCTTTAATCGCCTCGTCGATCGACTTCACCTTGGCGATCTCCTCTGTCGCATCCTGCTTCGCCTGCGAAATGGGAGGAGAACGATGAGAGGCGAAAGAGAACGGTGAGAGGTGAGAAAAAGGCGTTGATCGCCTCGTCGATGGATTTCCTCTTAGAGATCTCCGCCGTCGACCTTGCTTGGTTTTCCGTAATAGGAAAAGGAAACAAGAGTCGGAGGGGTTTAAGACGTTATCGAGAAAAACGGGTCACAAGATAATATTTATCACATTGAAGACACGAACCAGAAACCGGCAGACGAAGCTTTTCTATCACATTGGTCGACTGGAATCAGGGAAGCACCAGAAACAGAAGCACTTACAATCTTCTTGGCGGCGACTTCCTTGTTGGCCTTATTGAAGTCTTTTCGTAGCTGATCCAGCTGGAATTGGCCTGAGGAGAAAAAAAACCAATGAAACCAGATAATCAGTGAATAAAACCACTAGGACAACACAGGAATCGACGTCTTCATAGTATGCGAAAGACTTGTGGAAGAGGAAGAGATAGAAAAGGGCGAAAGCATGTTTAAGTTCTAAAATTCAATCCGTGGACTCACATTCCCGCCATTCTTTATCCAGAGCGATCACTTCGTCGACCAGCTCCACTTTCGCATATCTTCGCCGTTGTGATTCGCGAATGATCTCTGGATTCCCGCCCTTCTCCGCTCGGAACAAGTTAATGTCGAGCATCTTCAAAGTACTTGATCACAAAGACCAGCTTTCAGCAGATCGGACTTGTAATGCTTCTTAAGAGATTCTCCACAGACGGAGTAGATATTCAGGTGTTCGACTCACAAGGGTACCAAGAGTACCAAGAGATAAACGACTAGCTTGGAGATTCCAGGACCAGGCAGAAACTGGAACTTGAGCCAAGAAATTTGAGGTGAGGAAATTGTGAGCTGGAGGAGAACAAGGGTCTTGGCTGGTACAAGAAATTTGAAAGAATGGACTTGCTGAGCCGGAACTCTCAATGGACAGAAATCTTGAGAGCTCTGGTTAGGCTGAAGCGGGCCCGGCAATTTCAAGGGACACGCCAGGGCTTGGGGTTTTGGCTCTGTTCTGACGGCCATTCACAGATCATGAGAATCTGAAGAGCTGTAAGGGCGCGTAACCATTTTGCATTTATGCAATTTTTACGGACAGTACGATTAAAACGAAGCGGACGGTCGTACTATCGAGAGCGGGACCGTCCGAAATGAATTTTTGCAACTTCGGACTGTCCGAAGACAAATGTGACACTTTTTTGGGATTGTATATTTTTGCGAGACTTGTAGCCTCGTTAGAAGTTCAGTATCTTCTTAATTCAATTGACGACATTTCGCCGTAAAAATTCGTTCGCCAATCGTAAGGAAGTACTGTACATTGAATTCCGTCCGCCAATATATAGCCAGGACTGATGGACCGTCCGTTTGGGTTTCGGACAGTCCACAGTTCACATTGCGGACTGTTGAAAATGTGAAAAAGTGTCACGACAGTCCGTTTTGTTGGCGACGTCGCCAACACCTCTGCGAATATCCTTACGACACTAAGCGAAACAGGTTACATTTCGCCAGACCGGACGGTCCGCAGTTCGAAACGTCGGGTGCAAAATGGTTACGCGCCCTAATGCTTGATTGGCGGCGGAAAAACAGCTGCGCTGGCGAAAGGTTGCGTAACAAAGCGACATGGAAAGCTTCCTGTCAAAACATATTGTTCTGCTTATTTCACTCTAGGTTGTGTAGGGTTCTTTCCTTAGAGGGTACAACAATCTCTCTCGATAGTCCTTGTACCCCCCCCTTACCTAATCGAACTCACTCATCTAGCTAGTAACTTTAACATGGTATTAAGAGCACAATGCTCCTTAGGACCGAAATTTTAAAAGGGCCCACCACTACTATTTCGACCTGCTGCCCGAGTCGCGCCCCTAGGAGAAACGCGAAATGCGAAAACGTGCCCTAGGCGAGACGGTTCCCTTTTCTGCCTAGACGTGATTTTCTGTTCCTAGTCACGTGCGACCCCCCTGACCGAGCCCTAGCTGCCCCGTGCGCCTCTCGCGCGGCCCGTCAGCCCCTACGCCCGGTCCCCCCCTCGTTCCTGCTGCTGCGCGCGCCACTCACGCTGCCCGCCAGCCCCTAGCACGCACCTGATGCGCGCTCCTCGTAGTGCCGCCCCGCACGCACCTGTTGCGCGCCCCTGGTTTGCACACCCACAGCCCACGCGCGCCTACTGCTACTACGCGCTGCCCAGCCCGAGCTGTCACTGCTGCTGCTACTGACGCTACTGCTGCTACAGCTAGTGCTACTCACTGCTGCTGCTACTGAAGCTAGTGCTGCTACAGCTAGTGCTACTCACTGCTGCTGCTACTGAAGCTAGTGCTGCTACAGCTAGTGCTACTCACTGCTGCTGCTACTGAAGCTACTGCTGCTACAGCTAGCGCTACTCACTGCTGCTGCTACTGACGCTACTCCTGTTACAGCTAGCGCTACTCACTGCTGCAGCTACTGAAGCTAGTGCTGCTACAGCTAGTGCTACTGCTGCTGCTGCTTCTACTGCACTTGGTACAGCTGGTACTGACTGAAGCTACTACTGCAGCTCAGTCTACTACTTCACTTGGTACAGCTAGTACTACTGCTGCAGCTCCTACTACTTCACTTGCTACAGCTAGTGCTACTGCTGCAGCTCCTACTACTGCACTTGCTACAGCTAGTGCTACTGCTGCTGCTGCTGCTGCTCGGTCTGCTGCTGCCGCCCGAGCCGCCCTGCTACTGCTGCTACTGGAGGGAGTACTGCTGGGAGTGGTGGAGGTGCGGCCTCCCACCCCCACCGAACCGCCCTGCTGCTGTTACTACTGCTGCTGCTGCTAATTGTGCTACTGGGAGTGGAGGAGGTGCTGCTGGGAGTGTAGGAGGTGCTGCTCGCGCTGTAGGAGCTGGAGGTGCTGGACCTACTCCTGACAGTCACTGTCTGTCATGGCCACTTCCGCGGCAGTCGCTGCGGCCAGGGGTGGACAGCAGCGGGCACTGCTTCTCCCGGACGACCCCACCCCTCGGCAGCTTCGTGAGTGGGTTATTCAGCGAGGTCGTCCAGGTGGTGGAGGTTATCGTTATGTTAAGACCGCTGCTCTTGGTGTTAGTGAGTCTGCTGCCACTCCAGGTGTTAGTCAGTCTGCTGCCACTCCAGGTGTTAGTGAGTCTGCTGCCACTCCAGGTGCTAGTGAGTCTGCTGCAGCTCTAGGTGCCCGTGAGTCTACCGACGCTCTAGTTGCTAGTGCGTCTACTACCACAGGTCCTGCCTCAGCTGAGGTCTTGCACACGTTCACGCTTGACTCCGGCGCGTCACGTTGCTTCTTCCGTGATTGCACCACAGTCACACCACTCACAGCACCTGTCCCAGTCTCACTGGGTGACCCCTCTGGGGGCCCAGTGGTTGCGAGAGCCTCCACGGTCCTCCCTTGTCCAGCAGTCCCCTCCGGCTCTTTGTCAGGTCTCCACCTCCCCACGTTCTCGACGAACTTGGTGAGCAACGCTGCCATTCAGGATGTCTGGGTTGATACCTTTATTCCTGGAGGGCAGCGTGTGGCGATCTGTACGTGCTCCCGGACTGGCCGTCACCTGGCTACGTTCACTCGACAGCCTGGGTCTAGTCTGTACACACTGACCACTGCGTCTGCACAGGTGGCTGAGTCAGGTCAGGTAGCTACGTCGAGTCGAGCGTCTGCGTCAGGGCAGTTAGCTGCGTCTTGCTCGTGCCGAGTACTCACGCACGAGAATCAGCGCTGGCACCACCGTCTTGGTCACCCCTCCCTGCAGCGTCTGCGCCGCATGCACTCCCGGCTCCTGGTCACTGGCCTCCCTGAGACCCTGCCCCCCCTCCCGCGCTCACTTGCGCCGCCGTGCCTTCCTTGCGTCGAGGGGCGGCAGCGCGCCGCTCCTCACTCCTCCGAGTTTCCTCCGACCACTGCTCCTCTGCAGACTCTCCACATGGACGTGTGGGGCCCGGCCCCCGTCGGTGGAACGGACCAGGAGCGCTACTTCCTGCTGGTGGTTGACGACTACACACGCTACACCACAGTCTTCCCCTTGCGGCGCAAGGCGGATGTCAGTGGTGTCTTGATCCGCTGGATCCGTGCTACTCGTCTCCAGCTGCACGAGCGCTTTCAGCAGGACTTCCCAGTCCTGCGTCTGCACTCTGACAGGGGTGGTGAGTTCTCCTCTGGCGTCCTTGAGACGCTCTGTCAGGATGAGGGCATCCGCCAGTCGTTCACGCTTCCGGCCTCTCCGCAGCAAAATGGGATCGCTGAGCGTCGCATTGGCCTGATCATGGAGGTTGCTCGTACCTCCATGATCCATGCGGCTGCTCCCCATTTCCTGTGGCCGTTTGCGGTCCGATACGCCGCGCATCAGCTCAACCTCTGGCCCCGTGTCTCTGCTCCAGAGACCTCGCCCACACTCCGTTGGACGGGACAGCCTGGTGATGCGTCGTCGTTTCGGGTCTGGGGCGCGCTCTCCCTTGTTCGCGATACCAAAGCGAGCAAGCTCTCCCCTCGCACTCTCCGCTGTGTCTTCCTGGGCTTCCCCACCGATGCTCCACCCTGGCAGTTCTACCACCCTGCCTCGCGTCGTGTTCTGTCCTCTCAGGATGTCACCTTTGACGAGTCGGTCTGTTACAACCGACTTCACCCGCACGCGTCCCACCCGGTCCCTCTCGCACCTCTCTTCCTGGTACCAGTCCCCCCCCCGGTAGACCCCCTTCCCCCACAGGGTCCTGCTCCCTCAGGTGTGTCCCAGGTAGACCCACCCCCCTTGGATGAGCCAGTTGAGATCTCTTCTGACTCCTCTGACTCACCTGAGGGGGGTGACGCCGTCGCCGACGACACGGCGACCACTCGCCGCACTCCTCGCTTGGAGACCCCCTCCGGGTTTCCCGCCACGGCCGTCTTCGCCGCCTCCGCAGCCTGCTGCTGTGGACTCTAGAGCTGAGACTACTGGAGCTGGGGCTGGGGGTGGTGAGTCCGGGGGTGCCCGCTCTCCTCGTCTGGCTACACCCCCCGGGTTCCCACCTCTGCCGTCTTCGCCGCCTCTGCAGCCTGCTGCTGTGGACACTGGAGCAGAGACTGAGGGTACTGAGCCTGGGGGTGCTGGGACTGAGGGTACTGAGCCTGGGGGTGCTGGGACTGTGGGTACTGAGCCTGGGGGTGCTGGGACTGAGGGTACTGGGCCTGAGGGTGCTGCGACTGAGGGTACTGAGCCTGCGAGTGCTGAGACCGAGGGTGCTGCCTCTGGGGGTGCTTCGAGTTCGGGTGCTGACTCTGGGGGTGCTGCTAGTCCTTCTGGTGTTGGTGTCGTCGGAGCTCCTACCGGAGGACCTGGAGCTACTGGTGCTGGAGGTACTGGAGGTACTGCTGGTGCTAGAGGTCCTGGAGGTGCTGCTGGTGCTGGAGGTCCTGGAGGTGCTGGAGGTACTGGAGGTGCTGCTGGTGCTGGAGGTCGGGGAGCTGCAGGTGCTGCTGGTCCTGGTGGAGCTGCTGGTGCTGGAGGTACTGGAGGTGCTGCTGGTGCTGGAGGTCGTGGAGCTGATGGTGCTGGAGGTACTGGAGGTACTGCTGGTGCTGGAGTTCGTGGAGCTGCTGGAGCTGCTGGTGCTGGAGGCGCCGAAGCTGCTGGGGCTGGAGGTGCTGGAGGTCCTGGTGGAGCTACTGGTGCTCTTCGCCACCTTCTCAGTCTTCAGCCAGGTGCTACTGGCTTCCCTGTGGCAGGTACTACTCCTCCGTTGCTGTGTCCACCGGCGGACCAGTCACAGCCGCCGCTGCTACCACACTCCCCACTGCCTGCTCTTGCTCCTTACACTGCGGTGTCAGAGTCCCTGACTGAGCGTCGAGAGCCTGAGACTCGTGCTTCCACCCCTGAGCGTCGAGAGCCTGTGTCTAGCTTTGACCTTGAGCCTGAGCCTAGAGCTGCTGTCCGTGCTCGTGTTCCTCGTGTTCATCGTCAGCGTGCTCCGGCTGTCCCCGGCACTCACGATATGACACTCCGTCCTTCCTCTGTTCCTCAGCGTGTTGTCCTACCGTTACCTCCTGCGTCCTCTTTGCCTGACGTTGCTGACCCTCCGTCTGACCTTACTCGTGCGTCCAGTCCGACTGTTACTCGCCTTCTTGCTACGGTTGTGACGGACCCTACGTTCTCGTCTCCTGCTGCGTCTGCCCTAGTAGCTGAGCTCGTTGACTTTGCTGCTGTGTACTGCCTAGACTACCTTGCGAGTCTTGTCTCTGACCCTGTCCCTGCCTGTCCTCCGTCCGTCGGGGGTGAGACTGCTCTTGGCTGCACTGCCCTTGGCTGTGACGTTCTTGAGGACAGACAGGAGGAGTTGGAGTGCCTTGCTGCCGTTTCACCCCATCACGCGACCATGCTGCTTGCCCCTGAGGGAGACCCGGATGCACTTGACATCCCCACCCCGCGCTCCTACAGGGAGGCGATTTCGGGTGAGTACTCCTCTCAGTGGCAGACAGCCATGGATGCAGAGATGGCTTCCTGGAAGTCCACAGGCACCTACGTTGACGAGGTTCCCCCACCTGGGGCGAACATCGTCAGTGGCATGTGGATTTTCAGGGTGAAGCGGCCGCCGGGTTCTCCGCCTGCCTCCAAGGCACGTTACGTTGCTCGAGGCTTCAGTCAGCGTGAGGGGGTCGACTTCTTTCAGACCTTCTCCCCCACCCCGAAGATGACCACTCTTCGGGTGTTGCTACACGTTGCAGCTCAGCGTGACTACGAGCTGCACTCCCTCGACTTCTCGACACCTTTCTTGCAGGGTAGCCTTCACGAGGCCATCTGGTTGCGCCGTCCACAGGGCTTCACTGGGTCGTTTCCTGCGGGTACCCAGTGGAGCCTACGGCGACCAGTGTACGGCCTGCGTCAAGCGCCCCGTGAGTGGCACGACACACTGAGGACGACACTTGCGGCTCTTGGGTTTGCTCCTTCGACTGCTGACCCGTCGCTGTTTCTACGCACCGACACTACTGTGCCGCCGTTCTACATCCTCGTGTACGTCGACGACTTGGTTTTTGCTACTGCTGACACTGAGGCACTGACCCTAGTGAAGGCGGAGCTGCAGGAGAGACACACCTGCACTGACCTGGGTGAGCTGCGGAGCTATCTTGGCTTGCAGATCACCCGGGACAGAGCACGGCGCACCATCACCCTGACTCAGTCACACATGGTGCACCAGGTCCTTCAGCGCTTCCGCTTCCCGTACTCCTCGCCACAGCCCACTCCTCTGGCTACCGGCCACTCGCTCTCAGCTCCACCTTCGGACGAGTCCGTAGAGTCGAGTGGTCCGTACCCAGAGCTTGTGGGCTGCCTCATGTACCTGATGACGTGCACACGACCTGACCTCGCGTATCCTCTCAGCCTTCTGGCTCGCTACGTGGCACCCGGCAGGCACCGAAAGGTGCACTTTGATGCTGCGAAGAGTGTACTGCGTTACTTGTGCAGCACATCGGGCATGGGGCTCGTGCTTGGAGGACGGGGTCCCGTGGTCCTCACAGGACACTCTGACGCTTCTTGGGCTGACGACCAGGCGACTCAGCGTTCGTCACAGGGCTACACCTTCAGTCTTGGCGCTGGTTCTGTCTCGTGGAGGTCCACTCGTTCTTCTTCTGTGCTTGGTTCCAGCTGTGAGGCCGAGATCTACGCTGGGGCCATGGCTGCACAGGAGCTCCGCTGGCTGACCTACCTGCTGACCGACTTGGGGGAGCGGCCTCGTTCTCCTCCAGTTCTGTACGTCGACAACAAGGCAATGCTTGCCTTGTGTCGCGAACAGAGACTGGAGCACAGAACGAAGCACATTGCTCTGCGCTACTTCCTTGCGCGTGAGCTGCAGCAGCGTGGTCAGCTGCGCCTTGCTTTCGTGGCCTCTCGGGCCAACACTGCTGATGTCTTCACCAAGGCCCTCGCGGCTGGTGATCATCAGCGTTTCTGCACTGATCTTGGGCTTGTGCCCACTCTGCCTCACCTGCTGGTTGCTTGACTTGCTCTTGTTGTACACTGCTATATATCTTTATACCTGCATGTTTCCTCTTGCTAGGTTGTGATCTGTGTACTGACTTGCTCTTATAAATCTGCATGTGAACTGGCCTTGTGGCTGCCTACTTGTGCTCAGATTGTGTGGTGTCCTTGAGATCCACCCTGGGCTTTGCCTTGCTTGTTCTCTTGCTTGACTGGTCTTGTGACCACTGTTAGGCTTGGCTATCCCCTACTTCACCTATGGGGGTGTGTCAAAACATATTGTTCTGCTTATTTCACTCTAGGTTGTGTAGGGTTCTTTCCTTAGAGGGTACAACAATCTCTCTCGATAGTCCTTGTACCCCCCCCTTACCTAATCGAACTCACTCATCTAGCTAGTAACTTTAACACTTCCGCCTGGAATTTTAGGCGACTGGAACTGCGGCTGCTTGTAAAAAAAAAATTATCTGGCTTGTAAAACATTTATCCTGAAGTGGCCCAGCTAGTTAGCTGGTTCACTTCCGAAAGATGAGGTCCCGGGATCAAATCCCCAGTCCCCACTAAAAGGGACTACACAGGTGCTCATCTGGGAGTGGATAGAACAACCTCGTTACCCAGCGAGGCGTGTAAACACATGGGGAGGCGGGCTATGACCGACAGCCGGGGTAATACCAAAGGGGGTTTCCCCTATAACTTTACTTTACTTTGCTTGTAAAAAAACACGAATTAGTCAGATATCATTCCTGGTATGATTCTAAACAAAGTTCTCAACAAAAGTCAAGCATGTCCATTGTTACACAGATAACCAAATGCTAATCCTCATACCGAGAACCCCATTGGCCCTGCACCAATGAGAACCAACACAGCATAAGAAGTGCACAGTTTTCACATTATTTCAATGATTCGAGCATACCAGCTGAGTAACGCCCACTTGCCAAAAATGCAACTCGCAAAATGCACATCCAACACACACCTGAGCGTGTGCAGGGCCCAAACCAATCAATGCCCTCCTTGATCCACACGCCCATCATTTCCTCCTTCCATCTCATTCAAATCAAGCAACTTACGTCCCTCCGTCCCCTCCTTCCCTCCCTCCTCAGCCTCTGCCCCAGCCGCCTCAGCCTCTGCTGCCGCTGCTATAGCATCCAGCCCCAAGCTCATCTCCTCGCCCCCTCCCTCCCCCACACTCCCACCTGTATTCTCACCCTCACTCGTCCTTTTGCGCTTGTTTCCTGCATCCTCCCCCCTCACACCATCACTAGCACCTCCAGCTCCTCCCTTACCCACGTCTTCAGGCGCCCCTGCCCTCTTACCCCCTGCAGTCACCCCTTCCCCTTTATCCTCGTTCATTTTATCTCCCTCTGCTGCCTTCCCCTCATTTCGCCGCTCACTCAACCCACCTGCTCCTCTTGCTTCTCCCCCTTCTGCTCCTTCCTCCCCCCTACCTTGCTCCGCTGCCTCCTGCTTCCTGTCCTGCCCTCCTTTCCCCCCCTCCTCTCCACCCTCCTTTCCCCTGCTCCCGGTTCCCCCCTCCTCCTCCTTCCTCCCCTCTTCCTCTCCTCCCTCCCTCCCCTTCTCCCTCTTCTCCTCCTCCCGCCCCTCCCCCTTCCCTCCTCTCCTCCTCCCCTCAATCTCCCTCCCCGCATCATCACTCTTCGAAACCTCCTCGGAGTCGCTCCGCCGCTTGCCGCCACCCTTCCTATCCCTCCCAGACGACGCATCACTGGCGGACGGCGATCCCTTGCGCCGAGAAGAAGACCCCGTGCTCTTCGAACCCCCACTCTTCGCCTCCCCACCCTTTGAACCCCCGCTCTTCGATTTCGAACTCCTCGACTTGGACGACCGAGACGACCCCGAGGATTTCGACCGCGACGATTTCGATCTACTCTTCGATCGCGAGCGCGAGGATTTCGACCGAGACCGGGAAGATTTCGATTTCGATCTTGACGAGCCGCTCGATCGACTACTACCCACCGACCTGGACCGGCTACTGCTCGATCGCGATCGAGAGCGCTTCCTCCTGCTACTCCTGTCGCCTCCCCTCTTCTCACTTCTCCCCTTCCTCCGCACACCACTGTCGCTATCACTGGAATCCTTTCCCCCTTTCCGCCCTCCTCTTACCTCGTCTCTTCCCTCTGCATCCTTCTCCCTCCCGCCGCGCCTCCTGCCCTCCTCCTCCCTCTCCTCACTGCTGCCCCCATCCCTAGCCTTGTCCTGCAGCAACGCCCACAAGAACAAAGAAAGCCAATTGGAAAAAAACAATGTTGGTGCTGTGATTCTTCAAGAATTGCCTTAAGACAGGAAGCAAACTGGTCATCTTTCGGTTTTTTTCTTTACCTTCCGCCTATACGGCCACTCTTTGCTCCTCTTGGTTTTCGAGCCAAAACATGCATTCACGCATGTGTTGGGAGGAACAACACTCCACCCAACAGCATGGAAACCCAACCCTCCCCTAGGTTTTGTCTCCAGCTCACTGTCTAACTGTGTCCTGCGTTTCTACAGGGCCATCTACACCCGCTCCAGAATTAACACTTACATAGTTACGAAAACTACTGTACCTTTGCGTACGTCTCCAGCTCATTACTACGAACCTCCTGTGGTTAATATGAGTTGATCAACGCCAGAGCTAGAATACCTTCGTATACATCTCCAGCTCAATATTAAGCGCCTCCTCTGCCTCTAAAGAGTAGAAATACACCCGAACAAAACTAACACCTCAGTGTATAACCACGAAACCGAATGTACCTTCAAGTACGTCTCCAGCTCAGTACTACGCGCCTCCCGTAACTAAATCGAGTCGATCTACACCAGAACCAGAATTAAAGAAATCGAGTGTACCTTCATGTACGTCTCCAGCTCATTATTAAGCGCCTCCGTCCCCGCCACTGCAATCCCTCCACTTCCGCCCTTAATTCCACTCTTTGCTACCTTGCTTTTCGAGCCCACACATGTATTGGATTGAAACAACACTCCACCTGACAGCATGGGAACCCAACGCTCCCTACGTACAATCTCCGCCTCTATCATCCAACTGCCTACACCAGCACCATAATTAACACCTAGACCGAGTGTACCTTCATGTACGTCTCCAGCTCATTATTAAGCGCCTCCTCTGCCGCCCTCCCACTTGCCTTGGAAGCTATGCGCCGCCCCTCTGCCCCCGTCCCCGCCACTGCAATCCCCGCTGCCCCCGCCGCCGCCGCTGCCCGTTCCGCAAAGCGCCGCGACCGGGAAGGGCACTGCGGGGAGACAGGCGCGGGGAAGAGAACGAGTGGGGGCAGCAGGGAAGCGGGTGGGGGAGGGCGGGACGGGGGGCGGGAATGGGGGGAGGAAAGGGGAAAGGTGGGGAGAGTGGGAAATAAAAAGATACGTCAAGACTGGTACGGTTTTAAAAAGCGGCGCGATCAACAAGCAAGGCATAAGCTGAAGCGGAACAAGAGGGGCAGCAGGTTGCGAGAAAGGAAGGCAAAACGATGGAGGGAAGAGAAAAACAGTGCGAACGGGCAGCGGAGAGGGAAGGGGAGAGGAAGGAGAGGAGGGAGGATAGGGAGGTGGGGGGGAGGGGGTGGGGGGGTTGAAGGGGGAGGTGGGGATGATAGAAGGACAACGCAAAATTCATCACTGAACCAGGCGTGATCCGCACATATAGCATTTTCCGTAAGTGTATGATACAGCACGGGAGCGAAGCGGCGTACCTCTCGGGCGAAGTGCCCCGGCTCGCCGCACTCATAGCACCCGTCTCCCACCGGCCGCACCACCTGCGGCGGAAACCCCGTCCCTATCGGCGCCCCAAACGCCGCAATCCCCGGCGGAAATCCCGGCCTGAACGCCCCAATCCCCGCCCCCAGCCCCCCCATCCACCGATCCTGCATCCCCGGACCCAGCCCTCCCACTGCTGCAGCCGCCGCCGCCATCGCCGCCGCCGGCGGCATCATCGGCGCGCCGCCGCCAAATTTCTCCGGGCATTCCCGCGCAAAGTGCCCCTTCCTGCCGCAGTAGTAGCACCCGTCCTGACCGAACTCCGAGCCTGGGCCGAACCCGGGCCCGGCTCGGCCCGAGCCTATGGCTCCGATGGGGGCGCCGAGGGGTGTTTTGGCGGGGCAGTCGCGGGCGATGTGACCCACTTCGTTGCACACGTAGCAGCGCTGCTCTATGGGCCCGTCGGGGTTGCCCTGCTTGAATTGACACTGCAGAGGTTCAAACGGGTGACGAGCGGTTGAGGGAGGACGAGAGGGGTAAAGAGGGGTGCACATCGTTGCAGACTATCAGCTCAGCTCTATAGGCCTTTCAGGGATCCCCTGCTTGTGACTGACACCCTGCAGGGATGCAGAGGGGTGATGAGGGGTAGAGAGGGAGGACGAGACGGTGCACCGGCCGGCAGGGAGACGCATGGACTCGCACTGGAAACCAGTTCACGGACGGAAAGGGGTATTCGCAAGTCAGCACCGCGTCTTGTAAGCCGACTATTACAGAAAACCCACCTTAACGTGAAATCTACGCTTTTATTGCGAGGTGCGCACCTCGATCGGGAGGCTAGGAGGAAAGCTGGGCGAAGAGCGTTGGAAGCAAGGAGAGGCAGTGCACTGCATGACACGTGTCTCATAACTCTCCCCCCTCTTCCGCCCCCTCCCCAAGCCTCGCCCCGGCCCGCCCCACCCCTATTCGTCCAACTTCTCGACTCTTCCTTGTCTTTCCCCGCTGCCCACTTTCCCGTGCATACCTCCGCCACCCCCTCATCACCCTTCCACCTTCCACCTCACTCCACTCCATCCCACTCCGCTCCAGTCCACTTCACTCCCCGCCACCACACTCCACCTCCCTCCCCGCCACCACACTCCACCTCTCTCCACCCCACTCCATTCCACCCTCTCCAGTTTCTCCACTCCGCTTCACCTCCATGGTTTTCAGCGTCCAGCCCTCCCAGTCGCCCTCCTTCTCCCACACCTCACCCTCCCCTTACCCTGCCATCCCACATCGTTACTCCTCTAATCCAAACGGCTACTCACTTGGAAGTGGCGTGCTACTCACCTTCGCCGTTGCTTCATATAAAGCCCCGCAAGGAAGAACCAGAATCAGAAGGAGAAGGAGCAAGCGCACACATGCAGACACGCCACTTCCAAGTGTTGCACAGGTGCTGTGCTTTCCTAACGACTCCTGCCTCTCCCCCTTTCCTTTTTCGCTCCCTTGTCCTCTCCCTCTCCCTCCCCATCTCCCTCTCCCTTCACCACAAGAAAGGCAACGACTGCTGCCCTTTCTTCGTCCAACTAACCCTACAAAACGACCGGATCAACCAAGTCTGCTCCAAGTGACCAACTTCCAGGGAGACATAATACGGCATAGTAATAAGGCGACGAGGAAAGCAGGATACGAGAGTACAGGAAAATACCGCGACGACGTGAAGCGAACACTCAGTGAGCTTGAAACATAAAGAACAAAAACAACAGAACAATAAAAAAGGAATGGATCGAACATGACCGACTAGCTTCGTGAACATGACCAACTTCCCCTGGGACATACCTCTCGTGCCACGTGTCCCCTCCGTCCGCATTCGTAGCACTTGGGTCCCATCCCATCGTCGCCGAACCTTCCGCCGAACCCGCCTCGCGCGCCGAACTTGCTCGGGCACTCGCGCGCCCAGTGCCCCACCCCGCCGCAGGCGTTGCACCGATCGCTCATTCCCGGACCTCCTCCCGGACCTCCCATTCCGCGCGGACCTAACGGCGGACCTCCCATCCCCATAGGTCCTCCGCCGCCGAACCTGCTGCCAGACACGCCGTACCGATCATCACGATCGCGGTCGTACCGGTCGTCACGATCGCGGTCGTACTTGTCGTCACGGTAACCGGTGCTGCTGCTCCGGCCGGCAGAATCGTACCGGTCGCTGAATCCTGAGGGTCGATCTCGACCGTCGCCTCTATCGCGATCTTTCTCCCTTTCGCGAGAAGAATCCTTTTCACGGTCCCGGTCGCGATAACTGTCCTTATCCCTGTCCCTGTCACGATCGTAGGATCTGCCGGCTTCTCTGTCCCGTTCGCGCTCCCGGTCCCTTCCGGCAAATCCAGACCGGTCAGTTACAGCATAGCGTTCACGATCGCGTGAAGCGCCGGCGAGACTGTCGGATCGTCGAGGCGATCGGGACCGTTCGCGATAAGAAGCGTGAGCGGATGGACGGTCGCGATCCAAGGAATCGTAACCGCTGCGAGCGGGAGGCTGCGAGTCGAACTGGCGAACGGAGTCGTAGGGTGAGCGGCCATAACCCGATGCCATGGCCTTAGCCTTCGCAAAAAACTCAGATCTCGAATATAAACGGCTTAGGATACTAGGAAAGTGGCGGAAATAATCGCTAACTACGCGGACACGCCACGTTACAAAGCTCCTCCTGCCTTCCTTAGTCTCGTCCAGGTCTGACCAGCATTGAGATGAGACTCCAAGCCAAGGTTCAAATCAGGTTGCCCACTGGTGATGATGCAAACTCCAGGCAAGTTCAGCTGCATGTGATCAAGCACGAGAAGCTTCACGAAACCCTAGATTTCTTCCAGTCCAAACGCACGAAAAACGCGCGGGAAATCATCTGCTGAGTGGTGCTCCACCGTCGAAAGGGTATAATGATCTTACACAGGTGTACACTGCGTTATTGTAAGGAAAATTCCTTTTCCTTACTTCGCGCCCCTGCTTATCGCGTACACGACGGTTCCCGCCAAAGGCACCCAACAGTGAAACGTTACCCGCTCGCGACACTCGCCTCGACCATTGCTCCCGCCACTGTACACCTCGCGACCCAACCTAACGGATCGGTTGGTAACCCGCGCTCCGGTCCTCCGCCTCGACATTTCCCAACATCGGCGCTAGGCCCGTTGCGCACCACATTCTCGCGCATGACCGTTACCAAGCTAGGCTTTCGCTATATATTGTTCGCTCATTCCTTCGCTCATTGTATTTTTGCTTCGATACTGCAATTCTCGCTCGCTCACTCAATTGCACTCGTAACACTTGGTATTCAAAGCCTACGATCTCTTCTCGGACCGCACCCACACCTTCGCTTCCCCACTATCTCATTTTTTGGGGGGGGGGTAGACGTCTCTCAGCGATCAAGCACCGCTGCCCGTGTGCCTTCTCGTAAGCACACCCAGCCACGACAGAGGCTCTCGCTGAGCTCGCCCGACACCCCCGCCATGGCCGACTTCAACCTTGCAACGTTGACGCAAGAACGCCTCGACCAACTCGTGCGCCAGCTCGAGGAATCGACGCTCGAAATTGCGACTCATGGCGGAACGCGACTCCGCCCGACAGCAATCAACGGTGAATGCACCAGCACCAGCACCTGCAAATGCACCTGCACAATCGGAGGAGCCGATTATCATCTCATCCGGCACACCGTCGCAGCACGCCAGCGTGGGATAGTGCTCAAGCGCAGCCAGCGACGGCGCCGCCCAATCTATGCCGGGCATGGAGAGAGCCAGGGCCACATCGGGCGTAAATGTGACTCGCGAGGCCCGTCGTCACGTCGGATTTGCGACATCAGCCGGCAACGACGACATTGGTGAGCCGATGTCACTCAAGCCGCAACGCCCGCCCTGCTACGATCCTAGCCAGCGTGGAGGTCCGACGGTTCAATCGTGGGTGTTCACGATGAACGTGTTTTTTTACGCGAACTACGTCACGTCGGATACAGCGAAGATCCGGTACGCCGTATCGTTCCTGCGGGGCCCCGCCATGGACTGGTGGCGAGTCATCGTGACGTCGCCACGCGCCTACGAGCCATTGTCGCAAGAGGAAGGGCCCGCGGGCCCAGCCGTCACCTGGAGTTCATTCTGCGAGACGGCCCAGTAAAGCACGTGGGACGCGTGGTGCGCAGGGCTTCGGACGCGCTTCGAGCCAATCACGGCCTCGATTTCAGCACGTCAGAAGCTGCGCACTTGGCGACAGCTTGGGTCGGTCCAAGACTACACCAGCGGTTTTTTCGCGCTGTGCGAGCAAGTCGGCTACATGCACGAAGCGGAGCGAGTGGATCGCTACGTCGGCGGCCTGAAGCCGGAAATCTCGCAAGAGATTCTTCTTCGCGGGATTTCGAACTTCAACGAAATCTTGGCGCTAGCGGAGAAAATCGACATCCTACACCGTCCGAGATCGGGGTCCTACTACGGACATCGCCCTCGGGGACCGACCAAGCACGCCACTGTACACGCCGTTGCGACGAATGCAGCTGTCGCGCCGTTTAAAGGGCGCTGCTTCGCGTGCAACAGGCCGGGCCATCGCAAGAGCGAATGCCCAGAGGAGCTAAGGCGCCGTGGAGCAGAGCAGGGGAGGGAGTCTGGGAGGCGGGAAACGCCAACAGTCAGTAGAGTACGAGCCCACTACTGACGAGACTCACTGCTCGCCCGACCTCACTGACCCTCACGGAGTCACAGTACCGATTCATGCAATCGATCGGGCTCGGCTGAATAAGGAGGGTACAGCGACAGATTGCCCAATACAGATTCACGGGAAAATACAGGGGGTAGCAGCGAAGATTTTTATTGACGGAGGAGCAAGTCACAGCTTAGTTAATACCGCGACGGCACGGAAACTGCATCTGGCACTTAGCCGCTGTTTACCGGAGATCGACGCACGCTTAGTTTACGGCACGCCACTGGCTATACGGGAAAAAGTGGAGAGAGTGAAGATTCGCTGCGGGGGGAATTTCGGGTTTACACAGGAAATGCTCGCAACGACGCTGGATGGGCACGGCATTTTACTGTCAACAGAATAAACGAGAATGAATTGACTAACAGCAGGATGGGTACAAGTACTAACCCTAATTGGGTTGTACCCCATATGGGCTAGCCCACTATAGCCTACACAATAAGCAGCATATAAGTTTGACACACCCCCATAGGCAAAGTGGGGGAGAACAAGAGGTCACAAGACCCGTCAAGAAAAGCAAAGCAAGCTCAGGGTGGATCACGAAGTTACCACACATTATGAGCACAAGCAAATGGCCACAAGGCCAGTTCACATGCAGAGTTATATAAAGCAGAACAAGCAGTACAGTGATCAAAACCTAGCAAGTGTAAGCATGCAGGTATAAGCATATAGATAACAGTACAAGCAAAGTCAAGAAGAGAGCAAGTGAGGCCAAGTAGGCACAAGGCCTAGAACAGTACAGAAACGCTGATGATCACAAGGCTGGAGTGCCTTGGTGAAGATATCAGCAGTGTTGGCCCGAGAGGCCGCGTAAGCAAGACGAAGCTGACCACACTGCTGCAACTCTCGAGCGAGGAAGTAACGCAGAGCGATGTGCTTTGTCCTGTGCTCCAGTCTGTGCTCCTGACACAAGGCAATCATGGCCTTGTTGTCGACGTACAGAACTGGAGGAGAACGAGGCGGCTCGCCCAAGTCGGTTAGCAGGTAGGTGAGCCAGCGTAACTCCTGTGCAGCCATGGCCCCTGCGTAGATCTCAGCCTCACAACTGGAACTGAGAACAGAAGACGAGCGGGTAGACCGCCAAGAAACAGAGCCGGAGCCAAGGCTGAAGGTGTAACCCTATGACGACCGCTGCGTAGCCAAGTCGTCAACCCAAGAAGCGTCTGCGTGACCAGTGAGGACAACTCAAGCCCGTCCTCCAAGCACGAGCCCCATGCCCGACGTACTGCACAAGTAGCGCATCACCCTCTTAGCGGCCTCCCAGTGCTCTGGTCGGTGTCTCCCGGGCGCAACATAGCGTGCCAGGATGCTAAGAGGGTAAGCAAGGTCAGGTCGAGTGCAGGTCATCAGGTACATGAGGCAGCCCACAAGCTCTGGATACGGGCCACTCGGCTCTACGGACTCATCCGAAGGCAGAGCTGAGAGCGAGTGACCGGTAGGCAGAGGAGTGGACTGTGGCGAGGAGTACGTGAAGCGGAAGCGCTGAAGGACCTGCTGCACCATGTGTGACTGAGTCAAGGTAATGGTGCGCCATGCTCTGTCCCGGGTGATCTGCAAGCCAAGATTGCTGCGCACCTCACCCAGGTCTGTGCACGTGTGTCTCTTCTGCAGCTCCGACTTCACGTGGGCGGGTCCCTCAGTGTCACCAGTGGCAAAGACCAAGTCGTCGACGTACACGAGGATGTAGAACGGCGGCAGCGAAGTGTCGGTGCGTAGAAACAGCGACGGGTCAGCAGTCGAAGGAGCAAACCCAAGAGCCGCAAGCGTCGTCCTCAGTGTGTCGTGCCACTCGCGAGGCGCCTGGCGGAGACCGTAGACTGGCCGCCGGAGGCTCCACTGGGTACCTGCAGGAAACGACCCAGTGAAGCCAGGTGGGCGGCGCAGCTAGATCTCCTAGTGCAGGCTGCCCTGTAGGAAGGCTGTGCTGAAGTCAAGAGAGTGAAGCTCGTAGTCACGCTGAGCGGCGACGTGCAGCAGCACCCGAAGACTGGTCATCTTCGGGGTGGGGGAGAAGGTCTGGAAGAAGTCAACTCCCTGTCGCTCACTGAAGCCTCGAGCAACGTAACGCGCCTTGAAGACAGGCGGAGAACCCGGCGGCCGCTTCACCCTGAAAATCCACATGCCACTGACGATGTTCGCCCCAGGTGGGGGAACCTCGTCGACGTAGGTGCCTGTGGACTTCCAGGAAGCCATCTCTGCGTCCATGGCTGTCTGCCACTGAGAGGAGTAGGGACCCTCAATCGCCTCTGCATAAGAGCGCGGGGTCGGGATGTCTGGTGCATCCGGGTCTCCCTCAGGTGCAATCAGCATGGACACGAGATGAGGTAAAGCAGCTGCAAAACACTCAAAGTCCTCCTGCCTGTCCTCAAGGACGTCCGTGCCAAGAGCATTCTCACCCCCGACGGACGGAGGACAGACAGACTCAGACTCAGCAACAAGACTAGCGGCGTGGTCTAGACGACAGGCAGCAGCAAAGTCAACAAGCTCACCTACTAGAGCAGACGCAGCAGTGGACTCAAACGAAGGGTCAGTGACAACAGTGGCCAGCAGACGCGTGATAGTAGGGCTGGCAGCACGAGCAAGGTCTGACGGCGGGTCAGCAACGTCAGGAAGAGAGGACGCAGGAGGAGACAGCAGAGGGACAGAGGAAGGACGGAGTGCCATCTGGTGCGTGCCGGGGACCGGAGGAGGACGCGGACGCGGAACACGACGACCAGTGCGAACAACGCGAACAGGCGACGCAGGACGAGACTCAGGCTCACGACGCTCCGCAAGACCTCCTGTCGGCCCAGTGTAAGGAGAAGGAGCAGGCAGTGGGGAGGCTGGCTGTAACTGCGACTGCGACTGGTCAGGCGGTGGACACAGTAAGGGAGGAGGAAGGCCAATAGAAGGCGGGAGACCAAGAACCTGCTGAAGCAGTGGAACGAAGTACGGTCGCGGCCGCACAGTGCCTCCAGAACCAGCACCGACAGCACCAGTACCCGCAGCTCCAGGGTCTCCAGCTCCAACGCCTGCAGTACCACCAGCTCCAGCACCTCCAGCAGCTCCAGCTCCAGTAGCACCTCCAGCTCCAGCAGCTCCAGTACCTCCTGCTCCAACTCCTGCAGCACCACCAGCTCCAGCAGCTCCAGTACCTCCAGTACGAGCACCTCCGGGACCTGTGGCTCCAGCACCTCCAGCACCTCCTGGACCAGCAGCTCCAGCACCTCCGGCTCCAACGCCTGCAGCACCACCAGCTCCAGCAGCTCCAGTACCTCCAGTACGAGCACCTCCGGGACCAGCGGCTCCAGCACCTCCAGCAGCTCCAGCTCCAACGCCGGCAGCACCTCCAGCTCCAACAGCTCCATTACCTCCAGCGCCAGGGTCTCTGTCAGAATCCCAACCACTAGACCATTGGGATAAAATGGCTTGTTTGTGTAGCGGGTTTGTGCGCCCATAACCCCCCAGGCGAACGCGCCTGTAACCCCCCCTAGGATCAATCGGGCATCCACAGTGTAGATCTACTGACACCCCCCCACACTGGGAGGCCCAGGACTGAGCACAGCGGCAACGGCCTACATGTGCATACACCAGGATTCGAACCCGAGACCGCTTTGATACCATGTCAGAATCCCAACCACTAGACCATTGGGATAAAAGGGCTTGTTTGTGTAGCGGGTTTGTGCGCCCATAACCCCCCAGGCGAACACGCCTGTAACCCCCCCTAGGATCAATCGGGCATCCACAGTGTAGATCTACTGACAGTCTCCAGCGGCAGCCCCCCCAGCTCCAGCAGCGCCACTCTGAAGGCTCCAGCGCCGAGCAAACCACTCGCGCAGCTGCGGTGGAGAGAGAGGCTCCCGCCGTGACGAGGCACCTGTAGGACCTCCAGCAGACTCAGCACCCCCAGGCTCAGCACCCCCAGTCTCAGCACCCCCATGCTCAGCACCCCCAGGCTCAGCACCTCCAGGCTCAGCACCCCCAGGCTCAGCACCCCCAGACTCAGCAGCCTCAGGCTCAACACCCCCAGGCTCAGCACCCCAAGGCTCCGCACGCTCAGGCTCAGCACCCCCAGGCTCCGCACGCTCAGGCTCAGCACCCCCAGCAGTACCACCCCCAGCAGCACCAGAGTCGACAGCGACCTCGATAGCCTCGACAGGGTCTACCTGAGACACACCTGAGGGAGCAGGACCCTGAGGGGGGAGGGGGTCTACCGGAGGAGGACCTGGTGCAAGGAAGAGCGGCGGGGGGGGGAGAGGGGCAGTGCGGTAGGGGAAGAGACGGTAAAAGGGAACCGACTCGTCGAACGTGACGTCCTGAGAGGGCAGGACACGGCGCGAGGTGGGGTGGTAAAACTGCCAGCCAGGCGCGTCAGGGGGAAAAACAAGGAAGACACAGGGAATGGCGCGAGCGGAGAGCTTGTCCGCGGACGTATCGCGGACAAAGGCACGAGATCCCCAGACTCGGAACACCGACGCGTCGCCAACCTCTCTCGTCCAACGCAGTGTCGGCAAGGTCTCCGGCAAGGAGACACGGGGCCAGAGGTTGAGCTGATGCGCAGCGTATCGGACCGCAAACGGCCACAAAAAATGGGGGGCAGCCGCATGGATCATGGAGGTACGAGCGACCTCCATGACTAAGCCAATGCGGCGCTCAGCAACCCCATTCTGCTGCGGAGAGGCCGGAAGCATGAACGTCTGGCGAATGCCCTCCTCACGACAAAATTCCCGCAGAAGGTCGGAGGCAAACTCACCACCTCTGTCAGAGTGCAGACCCAGGACGGGAAGGTCCGTCTCAAACCGCTCGCGGAGCTGGAGACGGACAGCGCGGATCCAAGGGATCAAAACATCAGGAACCTCCCCCTTGCTGCGCAAGGGGAAGACCGGGTGTAACGCGTGTAGTCGTCAACAACCAGCAAAAAGTAGCGCTCGCGGCCCTGTCCACGGACGCGGGCTGGGCCCCATACGTCCATGTGGAGAGTCTGCAGGGGAGCAGTCGTCGGGGGAAACGAGGAGGAGTGAGGAGCTGCGCGCTGCCGCCCCTCGACACAGGGAAGGCAGGGAGGGGCAGGCGAGGGTGGGAGGGGAGGCAGAGTCCTGGGAAGACCAGAGACAAGGAGACGAGGGTGCATGCCACGGAGGCGCTGCGCTGAGGGGTGACCAAGACGGTGGTGCCAAAGGAGGGTCTGGTGCGACAGAGCGCGACACGAGCAGGGGGGCGCTAGCTGACCTGACGCAGACGCAGACGCAGCTACCTGAGGGGGGGCAATATTCAGTGTGTACAGACTCGACCCAGGCTGACGGGTGAACGTGGCCAGGTGCCGGCCAGTCCGGGAGCACGTACAGATCGCCACGCGCTGTCCTCCAGGGGTGAAGGTATCAACCCACTCATCCTGAAGGACGGCATTGCTCACCAAGTTCGTAGAGAACGAGGGGAGGTGAAGACCTGACAGTGAACCAGACGGAACCGCCGGACACGGCAGAACATTGGAGGAACGTGCAAGGACTGGGCCCCCAGAGGGGTCAGCCAGAGAGACAGCAACAGGTGCAGAGAGCGGTGTGACTGTGGTACTGTCGCGAAAGATACAGCGGGAAGCACCTGAGTCAAGCGTGAAGGTGTGCAGGGCCTCAGCAGACGCAGTACCAGAGAGAGCAGACTCACTAGTACCTAGAGCAGCAGACTCACCAGCACCTAGGGCAGCAGCCTCACCAGCACCTAGAGCAGGAGCCTCTATACCTGGGTCGGGCGGCATACACAGGTAACAGTCACCCTCAGCACTAACAGTCAATGCATACATGGCTGTAAGGATAGCATCATAATCAAGAGCAAAAATATCCACACCCTGCCTAAGCAGCTCTGCCCAGCGGGGGAGCTCAGCCGCGTCGGGAAACTCTTCGCGAAAGGCGTCGGTAAGACGGGAGAAGCAGCGGTGCTGTGTGTGAGGCTGCCCGCATGTCTGACCAGAGCGGTCACCTGTGCGAATGACATACGGGCAGCGACCACCACCCCCAGCCGCCCCACGCTGAGCAAACCACTCACGTAGCTCCTGAGACGAAAGGGGCTGACGCTACTGCTGCTGCCTCTGACCACCGCCAAGGCCTCCCCTCTGGCTGGTACCACCTCGGCCGCCACCACTGCCGCCGCCTCCACTCCCACTGCCGCCACCACTGCCGCCTCCACCACTCCCACTGCCGCCACCACCGCTGCCACCTACACCTCCACCCCCACCACCACTACCTCCGCCACCGCCGCCCCCTCCACCGCCTCCACCGCCCCCACCACCGCCTCCACCTCTGACACCCCCACCGCCCCTGTCTCCCCTGCCCCTGCCGCTGCGGCGCCTCCCACTAGGGGCAGACGCAGCTCCTACCTCCTCAGCACGAAGGTAGTCAACAGCTTCAGCAGAGGCGGCGGAGGGGACCAGGGGGGAGGGCGAATACCCCTCAAAGAAGGGAGTGCGAGGAGTGCCACGGGAAGCGCCTATAGCGACTATGCTAGTCTCAGCTGCTAGGAGGTGCTTCTCGAGCAGGTCGACAGTGAGGTCGGTGGGGTCAAGGGCGAGGAGGAGGTCCCTGATAGCGCTAAGAGAGTCAGGGAGGCGGGTGACTATGAAGTAGAGAGTGATGTACATGGGAGGAGGGTTCTTGGTGAGAAACTCGGCGGGGAGCGCAGCGCGGTAGCGAGTGTCACTAGTGCGAAGGTGAGTGACGAGGTCGGCTACTGTGGCAAAGGCGGACAGCTCTGGGAACAGGTAGGGCAGGAGAAGGCGGCCTAGAGCAGCAGTGGCCAGGGAGGAGTAACGAGCGACTACAGCGTCGTACAGTGCTTTCGCAGTCTTGTGCTGTCCGAAGTGAGCGCGTTCGGCTAACGGCAGGTGGTTGCGAACGGCTAGGCGAGCAGCAGCGTCACGAGTAAGCCACTGTGAGCGAGCTACACTGTCAGCTGTGGCGGCAGGGGCGAGAGAGGCGCCAGACGTGAGGTCAAACAGGGAAACACCGTCCTTGGAATCGCTCAGTAAGAGCAGCTGCAGATCGTCGAGCCAGGCGTCGAACTCTATCGGGCGGCCCTCTGCATCGAACGAGAGTACACTGAGGGTGGCCATAGCGGGCAGAGCAGTAGGGCGCGCTAGTAGTAGGGCAGCACGCAAGCAAGGCAGGGCAGGGCGGCGCGGCTGCAAGTGGCGCGCTCGGGCAGGGCAGGCGGCGCAGCGGCCAGTGGCGCGCATGCAAGGCAGGGCGGCTTAGCGGCGAGCAGCGCGCGGGCAAGGCAAGGCGCGCGGGGGCGGGCAGTGCACGGGCAGCGCGGCGCGCGAGCAGGGCGGGGCGCGCGGCGGCGAGTGGCGCGCGTGCAGGGCGGGGCGCACGGCGGAGAGCTGCGCGCGGGCAGAGCAAGGCGCGCGGCGTTGAGCTGCGCGCGGGCAGGGCAGGGCGCGCGGCGACGAGCTGAGCGAGGGCAGGACAGGGCGAGCGGCGGCGAGCTGCGCGCAGGCAAAGCAGGGCGCGCGGCGGCGAGCTGCGCGCGAGCAGGGCAGGGCGCGCGGCGGCGAGCGGCGCGCAGGCAGGGCAGGGCGCGCGGCGGCAAGCAGCGCGCGGGCTGAGCGGCGCAGCGCGGCAGCGAGCATCGCGCGAGCAGGGCAGAGCGCGCGGCAGCAGGCACCGCGCGGGCAGGGCAGGGCACGCAGCAGCAAGCAGCGCGCTAGCAGGGCGGCGCGGCGCGGCGGCGAGTGGCGTGCGGGCAAGGCAGGGCAGGGCGTGTGCGGCAGCGCAACGCAGGGCAGGGCAGGGCGGCGCGGCGCTAACAGGGCGGCGCGACTCGTGGGGTAGCGCGGTTCGGTGGGCCCTAAAACATCGGTCCTAGGCTAGGACCTGCTCTGAAACCATGTCAACAGAATAAACGAGAATGAATTGACTAACAGTAGGATGGGTACAAGTACTAACCCTAATTGGGTTGTACCCCATATGGGCTACCCCACTATAGCCTACACAAGATACAGCATATAAGTTTGACATTTACTGGGACGCGATTGGCTGCGACGCTACAACCCACGAATTGACTGGACGACAGGTAGCTGCACTGTGCGAAGCGATGGTAACTGGGTCGCACTACCTCGCTGGTAGTCGCCTCAGTCTTCAACGGTCCACGTCAACGCCATCACGATGAAATGGGCTGTCGCCACTGGAGCTGACGTGTACGCAATAGACATCATGGTAGTAGGAGAAGCAGAGGAGCCGAGTGATTTTCAGAAATTGCTAGCAGCCGTACCGCCCGAACTACAGGAACTACTGAAACGGTACCAGGGGATTTTTCCATACGACTTACCGGAGGGACTGCCACCTCAGCGAGCACACGACCACCGCATAGAATTAGAACCGGGGGCACAACCAACCGTACAGAGACAGTTCGGACTGACACAGACCGAGCTCGACGAACTGAGGAAGCAGCTAGACTACCTGTTAGAGAAAAAAAATAATCCGACCGAGTTCATCTCTGTTCGTCGCACCGATACTGTTCACACCGAAAAAGGACGGAGGATTTCGTATGTGTATCGAATACCGCGCACTGAACATTGTAACAGTCAAGTCGCGATACCCCATCCCCCGCGTCGACGAACTGATAGATCAACTGCGAACAGCACGGGTGTTTTCGAAAATCGACCTACGGGGAGGTTAACACCAGATTAGAGTCGAACCATCGGACTGTGCCAAATTAGCTTTTAGAACTAGGTACGGATCGTTCGAGTACACGGTGATGCCGTTCGGACTGACCAACGCACCGGCGACATTCCAGATGACCATGAACGAAGCGGTTATGCCACTTTTAGATAAATGCGTGATAGTTTACCTCGACGACATCCTGGTCTACAGTCGGGACAGGCAGCAGCACTTAGTCCGCTACATCGCGCACCAGCTTAACCTGTGGCCCCGTCTCTCACGGCCGCAGGTTTCGCCGACCCTCCTCTGGACTGTGTCCCTTCGTGCAGCGTATGCGTTTTGTGTCTGGAACTACCTCGCGCGGACAAGCTCCCAGCTCGCACTCTCCCGTGTATCTTCCTTGGTTTACCCCTCGACGCCCCTGACTGGCTGTTTAACCACCCTTCGTCTCACCGCTTCTTCCTCTCGTAATGTCACCTTTGACTAGTTTGTCTTCTTCTGCACTCGCTTCCCTCACCGAGGTACCTTGCCCCCCCCTCCTCCCCTCTTTCTCACTCCCACTCCTCCGCTCGATCCCCTGCCGCCGCGTCCTGCCACGTCTGGTGTGTCGCACGTCACCCCCCTTCCCTCGGTTGGGTCTGTTGGGGAGTATGCTGACTTTGGAGGCCTGGTAAGTGGGGTTGCACCTCCCATGTCGGCACCTTCACCGCCTCCCCCTCGTCCCCTATCCCCGCCGCAGCCGTCCGCGGTCTCTGCCGTCACCTTCGTCGTCCTCGCAGTTGCCGCAGCAGCCTTCGTTGCCGCCGCTAACGTCGTCGCTGCCGCAGTCGGTCGCTGTGGACTCTGGGGGTGCTGTCGCTAGGTGTGCTGGTCCTGGGGGTGCTGCCGCTATGGGCGCCGGCTCTGGGGGTGCTGGTTTTGGGGGTGCTGACTTTGGGAGTGCTGTTTCTGGGGGTGTTGCCGCAGGAGGTACTAGTACTGGGGGTACCGCGGGCGCCGGACTGTTGAAGTGAGAGGCCCCACCCTCGCTTGGGCGAAGGCGTTTTCTGCGGCGACATGGTGAATTTGACAGAGTGGTCGTCAAATTAGCTCTCGGGTTTAGACGACAGGGATCGTCGACCAGCCCGTCTTCTGTTCGACGGGTGGTGTTCGACGAGCTCGTCCTCTGATCGGCCAGCCCGTTTACGTACTCTGATCGGCGGGGTGCTTTTCGACGAGCTCGTCCTCTGATCGAGGGGCGCTATTCGGAGAGCCTCGTCTTGGCGAACTGGTCGGTCGAATTCGCGCGACGTGCAGAACGGCATCACGTGCTCGACGGTGGACATCTGGCAAAACCGTCGACACGTGTCCTACCTGGCAACTGCGCAATGTGCCTGGTGCAACCATCGACATGCACCTACTTGGTAGGTGCGCACATGTGCGCAAGTATTCACCTGCGTATGCAGCGCTGGCAGGCCGCCCTGCAGCAGCGTTGGCAAGTCGCTCTGCTGCTGCGCTGGCAGTTTGCCTTGCAGAATGCTTTCTAGGTGTTGCAGTATGTTTCTTGCTATATCGACTTGGATGCCTCATTGCAATCTATTGTTCTTCTCAACTTCTTAATGAAGCTCTTGCCAATTTTCTCTGTGAACACAACAAATGGTGAGAACACTAGTAGAACGCTACGATCACCTGCACAACCCCGTGCCCTCCTCCGTATTCCACTCCTGTTGTAGAGTGACTCTCCGCCGGGACGTCCGCCGCCGCCTGTGTCTCCACTTCGCCTTCTTGGTATTTCTTACCCCTCGATTGGCCGACCACGTGTTCCCCCCTCACCGTCTCTCCAAGTCTACGGTCCCACGTTTCCTCCTCCTTTCTTGTCCCATTCGTGTTCCGCCACCCTCTGTTCTCCCGTCATCCCTTACTCTCTCCTCTCCATTATTCTCGGACTTTCTTCGTGGCGCTCACCCTACTGTCTCCAGTGTCCTTTCCTCCCTCGTTATTGGACTCAGTGTTCCTCCTCCGTCCGTCTCTGCTCTTGTCGCTGCTGCCGCTGACTTTGCCTCCACTGCCGCCTTGACTACGCCACTCAGGCGGTCTCTGCTCCTGCCCGTCCTCCGCCCGTCGGGGTGCTCTTGCCCTTGGCAGTAACGCCCTAGAGGACAGTCAGTACGAGCTGTCTTTCCTTGCGGCCGCTGCTCCTCATCTCTCCGCTATGCTACTAGCCCATGAGGGTGACACAGACGTTCTTGACCCCCCGACCCCTCGCACGTACGGCGAGGTAGTCTTGAGGCCCTGGGCCTCTCAGTGGATAGCAGCCATGGACGCAGAGATGGCATCTTGGTGGTCCACACGCACCTACGTTGACGCAATTCCTCCTCCTGGGGCGAGCGTAATCGATGGCATGTGGATCTTGAAGGTGAAATGGTCACCTGGAGAGTCAACTGCCTTCAAGGCACGCTACGTGGCTAGAGGCTTTAGTCATCGAGAGGTGGTAGACTTCTTTCATACGTTCTCCCCCACCCCTAAGACTACCACTCTTCGGGTACTGCTCCACATCGCGGCGCAGCGCGACTACGAGCTTCACGTGCTCGACTTCTCTGCCGCCTTTCTCCAGGGCAACCTGCACGAGCAGATCTTCCTCTGCCACCCGCCTGTTTTACTGGGTCCTTCCCTCCTGGTACCCAATGGAGCCTTCAATGGCAAGTCTGCGTCACGCTCCTCGTGAGTAGCACGACACTCTGCGCACTACTCTGGCTGACCTCCACTTCTTTCTGTCCTCTGCTGACTCGTCTCTCTCCGTTCGCTCTGGCTCTACTCCCTTGACGGCCTTGTCTTCACTACCCCAAACAGAGTCGCACCAGCCTTGGTGAAGGCCGAGCTGCTGAGGAGACACGATTGCACTGACCTAGGTGAGCTGCGCCGCTATCTTGTCTTGCTAGTCACTAAGGACAGAGCAGCGCGCACCATCACTCTCACTCAGTCACACTGCAGCAGATCCTCCAGCGCTTCAGCTCTCAGCTCTCCTCTGCACACCCACTCTTCTGCCTGTTTGCCGCACGCTCACGGCCACTCTCCCTGACGAGCCTTTTGAGCCGAATGGTTAGCGTGCTGAGCTGGTAGGGT
Organism: Closterium sp. Naga37s-1; assembly: GCA_947471745.1. Taxonomy (NCBI): domain Eukaryota; kingdom Viridiplantae; phylum Streptophyta; class Zygnematophyceae; order Desmidiales; family Closteriaceae; genus Closterium; species Closterium sp. Naga37s-1. Next base: position 1,749,244 of record CANJKZ010000977.1, read on the forward strand.
TCCTCATGTACCTGATGACCCGCACTTTCCAAATCTCGCATATCCTCTCAGCATCATTGCTCGCTTTGTTGCAAAAGGGAGAAACCGACCTGAGGACTTGTCGGCTTCTAAGAGGGTACTGCGCTATATGGATAGTAGATCAGGCAACCAGTTGCACTCACGGGATACACTGACATGTCGTGGGCAGACGACATCGAGACTCTCATATCCTCTCCGGGTCAATGATTCAGTCTTGGCGCCGGAGAGGTCGCGTGGAAGTCCACTCGCTCGTCATTGGTGGCAAACTCCAGCTGTGAGGCAGAGATCTATACTAGTGTTATGGCTGCTCAGAGTCAATCCTGGAGTCACTCATTGCGTAGGACCATTATTTGCTTAGCATGATGGACTCCTTCATGAATGCAAGCATTCTCGTTATAATGGGCGAGATTGTTAGAACCGACTTAGGATGGTACTCGTGCTTGTGAAGAGACATTGGAGCAAACACATTTTTTCATTTGTAGCATATGTCAATAGTGTAACCCATCTTTATACAACACTTGCAAATTATATCCCCTTTTCTTTTCACCCTTTTTGTGAATGGTCCCTTCACGTAGAATACGGTCTTTAACCTCGAAAAAAAAGGAAGAAAAAAACAAAAACAAAAAAACAATATTCGTGTTGTATATCATATTTGTTAAATAAAGTAGTGCAAAGGGATGCAAATGTTTCCTGAGTGATGAAGATATTGCCAGGAAAGTTTCCACCACATTTCCCTCCCCCCCCACACCCACCCACCCCCTTTTCCTTGAGGTTTTGCAACGATAATTATAGGATAGTTTCATTGGAGCCCACTTGTTCTTGAAAGACCTGAGGATGAGTTGTTGGATATGTGAGAGATCGCGAAGCAGCACCGTGTAGACAAGCAATGACTCATACTAGTGTTGTGCCTCCTCCAGCTCAGTAGCTATCAGGTCCCCCGTATGAGAGCCCTTCAGCTGCCTGAAGTCGAGAACAACCTGGCGGAGCTGGAAGTCGCAGGTGATCCAGTGAGCGGTCACCCCCATGAAAGCCAGCCCATTCTCACTGGTCCAGATGTCAAATGTGAGCGACATCCTCCCCGCCATACCATCACCCACCAACATCTGCCGCACGTCCTCCCTAGCAGCCTCGCCCTAGCCCTGCATGTTGCGTGCCTAAGCGATGCCGAGAGCCGAGCAGTAGCGCCGCTCCCGGGTTCAGCATCTGCACAAATGCCCTGAACTGTAGACGCAAATGCACGTGCATGTATGGAGTGATTGAAGAATGTATGACGGTGGTTAAGACGCAATGTCGCGAGGAATCACAAAGTGTTAAGAAATGCAATGCGATCACTCAACTAACCACGCCGTATGCAAGTCGTGAATGCTAATTGAGAGGAGTATGTTGTCACTCACCTCGGACCTCTCGATAAGTCGAAACGGAAGGTCGGCTCCCGCAAAGAGCTGCACCAAACCGTCGCGCAGCTGCTGTGCACCAACACGCGGCACGACGAATGCACCCATGTTCATCTGCCTACTCCCACCGGCAGCGGCGCCACCAGTCACCCCACTAGCGGTTGTCCCCTCGGCTGTTGGTACAATCCTAAACCACAAGGTTGCATGCTCCCAAGGTCACGCTGTGGGGTTGGGGACATCCGGCCCCCATCCCCCATCAGGAAAGGTAAGGTTGTCCGGCTTGTTCGGATCCTTAAAGCGACGACACCAGATCTATAGACTAGGATAGTGCCACCTCTTGAGGCGTCTCTTCCCCGCACTCGTGCCACTCCCTTTCCAGCTAATCGCCTCCCCGCAAACCTTGCAATTCCTGGCATCCTTCACCTTATCACCAAACATGCCACGCACCAGGCCGGCCTCCGCAGTACTAAGGACCTCCTCCGTCCATGGGTCCAACTCCTCATCGGTAGGGGTCCTGCCCATCCTCTCGGCGCTCTGGCTGGCGGTCACAGCAGCAGCTCCCGACATCCCTGACCCCCCCACAGGTGCACCACCAACCGGAGCGGCGGAGGTACCTGCCCCTCCTCCACTCATCCCATCACCCCCACCCGCGGTTGCCCCTTGCGGCTGAGCATTCGATTCTGGCCCGGCCCCCTCCGCTCCCGACCCCCCAGACCCACTGGCACGCGGCCTCTTTCCTGCTGCACTGCTTCCGCGCGCGGCACTGCCACCAGCCCAGCCCTCTCCTCTCCCTCCCCGGCCCTCATCACCCGATCCTCCACTCTCGCCATCCGCCTCTCCCGGCGCCGGCCTCCAATCCGGGTCTTTCTCCCGTGTCCGTGGTCCCTGCTCCTCCGCCATCGGTGCAGGACCTTCAGACTCCCATTCCCGCAACTCATCACGCCGCCTCACCGCGGTAGCCTCGTCCCACCCAATCGCCTCCTCCCCATTGAAGATTCTCCCCAATTGGAATGTGGCCCTAGATCCCGGTGCCGGGAGGCCTCCAAGCGACGCCCCGAATCGCGCGTGAACTCTCCTCCCCCCCATCCATTGGCGCTAAAGTTAATTTACCTAAAGCGGGGTCGCGGCCTTAGCGAATGTCGCAGCCCTGGCCTATTGCTGGGTCGTGGCCTTAGCGATGCGCGCCTGGTAGGCGTGCCGGGGTAGCACAAAACGCGGGTTCCGCGGTAACTCACTAGTGAGCGCGAAATGTAAAATTTGCCCTAAAATCGAACGCTAAAATCGAACCTTAAAATCAAATGCTAAGACATCCTAAAAACACGAGTAGAATTGTTCTTTAACATGCGTCCGCCTTAGAGAGTAGCTGAGAGTGACATACTTGCTTGCTGGCTGAAGGAGAGACTTCCTAGCTAATCCAGATCGAAGTCGAAGTCGAGGGAAAAGCTTACCCTAGACTTCGCGATCTGGTTGGGTTTGTCGAGTGTCAAAGTCGGGTTGGGCCAGATACCCGACCCGACCTACAGCGCGGTACCCGAAACCGGGTCGGGTACCATCTTGTGTCAAAACCCGGCCCTACCCGACCCGGAAACGGAAGCCAGGTCACTGGTCGACCTGACCCGGCCGAGAAAACCCGACCCGACTCAGCCGGGTCAGGCTTTCAAATACTCCGACCTGACCTGGACTAATTCCCGGGTCGGGTCGAGCCGGGATGCTCATGCCCATTTTAGACTCCCAAAAAAATCAATAGTGGATGCATGGTCACGACATCTCTGGTGCACATGATACCATATTATAAACTCTAGCTTTTCATCTCATCCGTTTAAAGCCCACAGTCAGCGAGGGCGTATGGGGGATCTGCTAACCACGATGGTGTCAATGGCGACGTCGGTAGGTGTGAGGATCGAAGAACTGGTTTAGAATTAATTGATTGATCACCTGGGTACAACACGAGGCTATATATAGTCTCGACACAAGGCAAGGTAACCAGGTGTTACGTGAAGGTTCCCGAGGGTCGCGAAGCGTCAAGAACGGATCCTTCCCGAATTCGGTAGAAGTCGTTCGGTGGAAACAGAATAGCACGAATTCGGTGCACGCAATCCTAGTTCGGTGCCTATAACTATAACAAATATAGTAAAGCACCTAATCTAGGAAACCAAGCAAAAACATGCAAGATAAAACAAATCTAAGCATAATAAAGTAAAGGCAAGCAAGTAATGCCTAGCAAAGCCGTCGTACTCTCACAGTAGGTGTTGGCGATAATGGAAAAGCGTTGTTCGATTGGGGTGGTGGAGGCGACAAAGGGAGGCGAGGGCCAGCATGGAGCAACTGGGGCAACGACTAAGCGCGCGTGACGAGGGTAAGAGCTCGTGACGTCGGTTTCAGCGGGTGATCTACGAAGTCGAGCGAGTGAATGGTTGAGCGCGTGACGAGGGGAGGAGAGCGCGTGACGAGGGGAAACGCGCATGACAAGGGGAGACGCGCGTGACGAGGGGACGCGCGCGTGATGAGGGGACAAGCGCGTGACGAGGGGACGAGCGCGTGACGAGGGAACAAACGCGTGACGAGGGGACAAGCGCGTGACGAGGGGAAGCACGGTGACCCGGGCAGGCGCGAGTGACGAGGGCAGGCACGGGTGGTGAGGGGGAGCGCGGGTGACGAGGGCAGGCGCGGGTGGCGAGGGCGAGTGTGGATGACGAGGCGCGGGAAACGTGGGGTAGCGTGGTGAAGCTCTCGTTTGTGTGTCGGTACGATAGAACGCACGTTCCGTGAGAGTAACGCGAAAATGCAAAAAAAAAAAAAAAAAAAAAAAAAAAAAAAAAAAAAAAAACAATTTATGGCACTAGGCTTGAGCTGCCTAGCTATTGGCGAGACTGCGTGAGTGACGTGAGTTGTGGTAAAAAACGTCGTTATGGGAGCTAGCTTTTGCCGGACTTGTTGGCGCTTTCTAATTACGTGAGGAAGTAGGAGGATTATGAGTAGTATTAGGTGTTCAAGATATGTGAGAGGTGAACAGTGCTCTCACCAGAGCGACGAGCGGTTCAGTTTTGCGATTGAGCACAGAACCAATCAGGAGAGATTGTTGCTAGGCGTCGTCCCAGAGTCGTGAGAGTTCTCTCAACCAAAGTAGGGTTCTCAGAATCTACATGCAACGGAATGATTGGGATTAGGGTTTGCAAGCATACAAATAGGAGTCCTACAAATGTTGCACCCTCTAGGGAGTGCCTCATTGTAGCCTATCATAACATTAACATTTGACACACCCCCATAGGCTAAGTGAGGGACACCAGGGCAAGCAAGGTGAAACAAACGGTCACAAGACCAGTCAAGGCAAGACAAGCTCAGGGTGGATCTCAAGGACACCACACAAATTCCGAGCACAAGCAAGCGGCCACAAGGCCAGTTCAAGAGTTCACTAGGATATAAATAGGAAAACACAACAAGCAGAGCAAGCAACAAGACTACAGCAACCGGGGGCCTACCTCAACAAGCCCCAACTGCACACAGAACCTGTGGTGATCACCAAGCGCCAAGGCCTTGGTGAAGACGTCTGCAGTGTTGGCCTCTAAGGCCACAAAGTCCAGGCGTGCCTGGCCGCGTCGCTGCAGCTCTCGCAGGAGGAAGTACCTCACGTCAATATGCTTCACTCTGCTCTCCAGTCGAGGCTCTCGACACAGGAGGATCATGGCCTTGTTGTCAGCGTACAAGGTCGGTGCAGAGCGAGGCCGCTCACCAAGGTCGGCGAGCAAGAAGGTCAACCAGCGAAGCTCCTGTGCCGCCATGGCACCAGTGTAGATCTCTGCCTCTGCACTGGAAGTAGCCACAGACGACGACCGTGTAGACCTCCACGACACAGCACCAGCTCCCAGACTGAAGCAGTAACCCTGAGTCGAACGCTGAGTCTCCACGTCGTCAGCGTAGGAAGAGTCGCAGTGACCAGTCAACGCCACTGGCTGAGTCCCTCCAAGCACAAGCCCCATGCCTGATGTAGTCGCCAGGTACTTCGCCACCCTCACAGCAGCTGTCCAGTGGACAGGACGGTGTCTCCCAGTCGCAACAAAGCGAGAGAGGACGCTGAGGGGAAAGGCGAGGTCCGGCCGAGTACAAGTCATCAAGTACATGAGGCAGCCCACCAGCTCTGCGTAGGGACCACTGGACTCAAAAGGCTCGTCGGGAAAGGGGCCAGTGAGTCTGTGGTCAACAGCAAGAGGAGTGGGCTGTGTGGTGGAGAACTGGAAGTCGAACCGCCGAAGGACCTGCTGCACCATGTGTGACTGCGTCAGTGTGATGGTGCGAGCGGCTCTGTCCCGGGTAATCTGCAAGCCAAGGTAACGCTGCAGCTCACCCAGGTCAGTGCATTTGTGTCTCTTCTGCAGTTCGAACTTCACCTGAGCCAGGGCTGCCCTGTCTGCTGTAGCAAACACCAAGTCGTCGACGTAGACAAGGATAAAGAAAGGAGTAGAACCCGCTCGAACAAACAGCGACGGGTCGGCGGAGGACGGGCTGAACCCAAGGTCACGAAGCGTGGAGCGAAGAGTGTCGTGCCACTCACGGGGCGACTGGCGGAGACCGTAGACTGGTCGCCTCAGGCTCCACTGGGTCCCAGGTGGGAAGGTGTCAGTGAAGCCAGGAGGACGGCGCAGCCAGATCTCCTCGTGCAGTCGGCCCTGGAGGAACGCAGTGGAGAAGTCGAGGGAGTGCAGCTCGTAGTCTCGCTGCGCTGCTATGTGGAGTAACACCCGAAGAGTAGTCATCTTCGGGGTCGGGGCGAAGGTCTGGAAGAAGTCAACTCCCTCACGCTGACTGAAGCCCCTAGCCACGTAGCGCGCCTTGAACACCGGCGGTGCTCCAGGCGGCCGCTTCACCTTGAAGAGCCACATGCCATCGACTACGTTCGCCCTGGGAGGGGGAACTGCGTCGACGTAGGTGCCTGTGGATCTCCAAGACGCCAACTCTGAGTCCATAGCCGCTTTCCACTGGAAGGCCCACGCCCCTGACACTGCCTCGCGGTAAGTGCGAGGAGTCGGTATGTCAAGGGCGTCGGGGTCTCCCTCAGGGGAGAGCAGCATGGCACACACAGAGGGAGAAGCGGCTGCCCAGTACTCCAGCTCAGACTCTCTGTCCTCTAGGACGTCACAGCCAAGGGCAAACTCACCCCCGACGAACAGAGGACGGTAGGGAGGAGCTGGCACCACACGGGTGGCGTAGTCAAGGCGGCTGGCGGCAGCAAACTCAGCGACAGCGGCAGTGAGAGCAGAGACCGACGACGGAGGGAAACGAGAGTCGGTGACAAGAGTGGCGATGACACGTGCGGCAACAGGACGAACAGTGCGGTAGTAGTCAGTGATAGGAGTGGGGAGGGCTGGGTGAGAGGACGGAGGAGGAGACGGGAGAACGGACACAGGAGAAGGAGAACGACGACGAGACGTACAAAGGAGGGCAGTGTGGAGGTCAGTAACAGGGGACGAGTGACGAGCACGCGGAGGACAACGAGTGACTAAGTCGCGACGGACCGAAGGAGGAGGAGACTGGGGAGGAGGAGAAGACCAGACCGCCGGACGGTCGTCAGGAGGAGGCAACGGAGGAACAAACACAGGAGGAGACTGGGAGCGGACAGGAGGAGAGGAGGAAAAGCCAAGGGCCCGCAGGCCACTCACAGGTGGGAACAACTGCCGCTCCAGAGGAAGCTGCGGTGGCGGATGCGGCTGCTGCTGCTGCGGCGGCGGCTGCTGCTGCGGCTGCTGCTGCTGCTGCTGCTGTTGCTGCTGCTGCTGCTGCCGCTGCTGCTCCAGAAGGTCCAGCACCCGCAGCTCCTGCCGCTCCCTCTCCAACCGCTCCTGCTCCTCACGCTCTCGCCGGCGGGCAGCCTGGAGTCGTGTGTCGTGGCGGTGGGGAGGCGGAGTGGACTCCGCAGAACCAGGGTCAGACTCCTCAGACTCAGCACCCCCAGAACCAGCACCTCCAGTGCCAGGACCTCCAACTCCAGCACCCCCAGTACCAGCACCTCCAGTGCCAGGACCTCCAACTCCAGCACCCCCAGAACTAGCACCACCAGTGCCAGCACCTCCAGCTCCAGCACCCCCAGAGCTAGCGCCACCTGCGCCAGCACCTCCAGCTCCAGCACCCCCAGAGCTGGCGCCACCTGCGCCAGCACCTCCAGCTCCAGCACCCCGCGACCGAGTACCCCCATACCTAGCACCGCCAGTGGCTGCACCTCCAGCCCCAACACCAACCGAGTCCACAGTAACCTGTCGCGGAAGTGCCGAAGGCTGCTGAGGGGACTGTGAGGAGGACTGCGGGGAGGGAGACGCTACCTGACGCGCGACCGAGGGTAGAGGGGTAACGTGGGACACACCAGACGGGGCAGGACCAGGGGGGGGCGGGGGTACCGGAGGAGCGGGAGCAGGAGGAGGAGAGGGTGCGAGGAAAAGAGGGGGAGGGGGTACCGGGAGACCTCGACAGGGGTACCGGGTGTAGTAGGACACGGACTCGTCAAACCGGACGTCACGGGAGTCTAGGAAGTGGTGGAGGGGAGGGTGGTAAAAGGACCAGTCGGCAGAGTCCACTGGGAAACCAAGGAAGACACAGGGGACGCCGCGTGCCGAGAGCTTGTCCGCGGAGGTGTCGCGAACAAGTGCAAGGCAGCCCCAGACTCGAAAGGCCGACCCGACACCAGGGGAACCAGTCCAAAGACTGGTCGGTGAAACCTCGGGCCGCGAGACACGCGGCTGGAGGTTCAGCTGGTGTGCGGCGTAGCGAACCGCGTGGGGCCACAGAAAATGGGGCGCACGGGCATGGATCATGGACGTGCGGGCGATGTCCATGACCAAGCCTATGCGGCGCTCAGCAACCCCATTCTGCTGTGGGGACTCTGGCAGCGTCCAGGACTGGGTGATGCCCTGTTCGCCGCAGAATCCGCCGAGAATGCCGGAGCGAAACTCGCCCCCACGGTCGGAGTGGAGACAACTGACTCGACGACCACGAGTGCCCTCAGTGGCTAGAAGCCACCTGATCAGCGTAGCAGTCACCTCGGACTTCTTCGTAAGAGGGAACACTGTGGTGTACCTGGAGAAGTCGTCAACGACCACCTGGAAGTAACGCTCCCTCCCAGACCCCTGCGTCGGGGCAGGGCCCCAGACGTCCAAGGGGATAGTCTCGAAGGGAGCGGTGGCCGGACGAAGGGAGGAGGAGTGGGGAGTGGCGCGTAAGCGACCGGCGACGCACGGAGAGCAAGGAGGGGCAAGCGAGGGAGGGAGCGACGGGAAGGTGCGTGGGAGACCTGAGACAAGTCCCTGACTGAGCATGCCACGTAGGCGAGGGAGCGACGGGTGGCCAAGGCGGTGGTGCCACAGGACGGTGCGGTGGGTGAGAGAGCGACAGGAGCAAGACGACGCGACTGGACTGGGCACAGCGACCGGACCGGACACTACTACCTGGCTAGACACAGCAACTGGACTGGGGACCTGGGCTGGAGGGGACGCAACGACCTGAGGGGAGGACGCGACCGGGGAGCGCTCGGTGTGGAGAACGTAGAGACCGGAGCGGGGCTCCCTGGTGAACGTGGCCAGAACAGCACCTGTGGTAGCGTCTGTACAGACTGCAGTCCGCCCACCCCCCACGAAGGTAACCGTGATCCCCCTCTCCTGGAGGTATCCAACACCCACCAAGTTCCGAGTGAACGAGGGGATGTGGAGGCCGCACAGGACACCAGAGGGGACCACAGGGCACGGGAGGGTGGTGGAGCTACGCGCAACGGCTGGTCCAGAGGTAGGATCAGCCAGAGCCACCGACACAGGTGTGAGGAGTGGTGTAAGGGTCGTGTGGTCGCGGAAGAAGCACTGAGACGCGCCCGAGTCCAGCGTGAACGACAGAGAGGCCTCAGCCGGCGGGTCACCTGACCCAGTCGCTACACAAGCACCTAGAGAAGCAACACAAGCACCTAAGCTAGACAGGCACAAGGCTACACTAGCAGGAGGCAAGCAGGCTAACCTACGAACACGCGAGCACACAGATCCATCAGCACTAAAGTCAGCATCAACATACAAAGCATGCTGACGCGCATCGTCCATGGACAAATCAAAGACATCAATCTTACGGGCTAACAGACGAGACCAGCGAGGCGTGACCGCCAGCGGGCCCCAACGAGCCCGGTAGAGGTCGTCGAGGCGGCGGAAGCACCGCGCGGCAGAGTGGTCGTCGCGACCACAGAGACAGGGGCTCCCCGGCCCGGTGACGCACCAGTGGGTGCACGGGCCAGCGTCACGGCGAGGGGGGCGAGGGGCCCAGCTGGAAGTACTGCTGCTGCGGCTGGTGCTCCCAGGGCCACCCGGACCCCACTGCGGCAGGGGACCCCAGTGCTGCTGCGGACCCCACTGCAGCGGGGGCCCCCACTGCTGGGGTGCCTGCTGCTGCTGCTGTCCCTGCTGTGGCGGGTGCTGCTGTGGGTACCGCTGTGGCTGCTGCTGCTGTGGGCCTCCACCAGTGGGAGGGCCCGGCTGTCCGGCGCCCGCTCCAGGGCCCCCTCCTCCCGGTGCACCACCGCCGCCGCTGCCACCTCCACCCCCGCCGCTCCCACCTCCACCGCCTCCTCCACCGCCCCCTCCACCGCCGCCGCCTCCGCCCCCACCCCCCCCCCCCTTCCCGCCCTTCTTGCCGCTCTTGCCCCGTTTCTGCCAGTCTGCGGCAGAAACGGCAGCAGTGTCCTCAGAGACCGACACAGCAGCAGAGGCGCGGGTAGCGGTGAAAGTAGCGGGAAGCTGAGGGGCGGCACACCCCGCAAAGAGACGGGGGGCCACCGCATCAGTGGCGGAGGCAACGGTGAGGAGACTGCTCTCGATGGTCCCTAGAGCAGTCGCTAGGAGGTCGATAGTGAGCTCAATGGGGTGCTTCTGAAGAAGCGCGTCGCGGGCAGTGGCAAGGCGGTCAGGGAGGCGGGTGACTAACCAGTGAACAGTGAGCCACATGGGGGGGGGAGCAACTAGAAGCTGTGCGTCGGTACAGGCAGCGCGGAAACCGGCGTCAAGCGAGCGGAGGTGAGTCACTAGGTCGGAAACAGTCGCAAACGAGCCTAGGTCGGGAAACACAAACGGCATGAGAAGGCGACTGAGGGAGGCAGAGGAGGGGGTGGAGTAGCGAGCAACAATAGCCTCCCAAACCCCCGGTGCAGTCTCCACCTGGTCAAAGTGGGCGGCCTCAGTCGGGGGGAGAAGCTCCGACAGAGTGAGAGCGGCGGCTGCGTCACGCGAGAGCCACACGTCCCTGGCCAGGACCCGACGGTCGTAGTCCGCCTGTGCCGTAGGGGTCGGCTCCGGGGTGGTCGGCAGGGCGGCGGGGGACGGGGGGGCCTGTAGGGCACCAGACGCGTGAGCCCACAGGGTGGCGCCGTCCTGTCGCTGGCTGGTGAGGAAGCGTGTGGTCTGGCGCTGCCAGGTACCGAACTCGATTGGGCGTCCCTCCGCATCGAAACGGAGGCGACGGGCCTCCATAGCGGAGCCCATGCTAGAGGCGGCTGGAGCACGGCGGAGGCGGAGCTAAGAACGAGGAGGAAAACTACGGAGCGCCAGGAGAGAAAGCGGCGGAGCGAGAGACTAGGAGTACCGAGCGACCTAGACTAGGCGTGAAATCGTGGATCGCCAGCTACAGGTGCGAGGAGCGAGGTATGAGCGGCTAAAACGGCTCTAACCTAGGTGACCGGCGAGAGAGAGCGGCTGCCAGCCGCTGAGGGATAGACCAGTGTCAGCAGAGCTAGGGAGGGCCCCGCGCACAAGGCGGTGGTGGGGCTAAGGTGATGAACAGTGAGAGAGGGGCGGGGAGGCCGAATGCGACGGTGAAAATGGGCGGGAGGAGGATCTGACGGTGGGAAATGGGCGGGGATGGGAGGTTGATGCGACGGGCAAGGGAGGGCGACGGGATTGGGAGGGGAGGGCGACGCGACGGGCAGGGGGAAGGGAGGCGACGCGACGGGCAGGGGAAGGGGAGGCGAACGCGACGGGCAGGAGGAGGGGAGGCGACGCGACGGGCAGGAGGAGGGGAGGCGACGCGACGGGCAGGGGGAAGGGAGGCGACGCGACGGGCAGGAGGAGGGGAGGCGAACGCGACGGGCAGGAGGAGGGGAGGCGACGCGACGGGGAGGGGAAGGGGAGGCGACGCGACGGGCAGGGGGAAGGGAGGCGACGCGACGGGCAGGGGGAGGGCGCGACGGGCAGGGGGAGGGCGCGACGGTCAGGGGGGAGGGCGCGACGGGCAGGGGGAGGGCGCGACAGTGGGAGGGGCCGGGCTAGGCGCGCGGTGAGGGCGTGGAGGGCGCGGAGGGTACTAACGTGCGGAGGGCGCGGAGGGCACGAACGTGCGGAGGGAGGGCACGGAGGGGCGGGCCGAGGGGCGCACTAAGGGGCACGACGTGGGGCGGGCTGAGGGCCGCGCTAAGGGGCGCGAGGGCGCTAGGAGCGCGGAGGGCGCGGAGGGCGCGAGGCGTGACGGAGGGCGCGGAGGGCGCTAGGCGCTACGGAGGGCGCGAGGGCGCGGAACGGAGGGCGCGCCGGCTAGGGCGGGGAGGGAGGATCGATACCTACTCGTGATACCATCTCAGAATCTACATGCAACGGAATGATTGGGATTAGGGTTTGCAAGCATACAAATAGGAGTCCTACAAATGTTGTACCCTCTAGGGAGTGCCTCACTGTGGCCTATCATAACATTAACATTTGACAAGGGTAACCCAGTTTTTGACGATTTCAAGTTCAAGAATCTTGAACTTGAATACAACCATGCAGTACTCGGGCTTTAATGGCTAGGATTGGGGCATGGGGTCGTAGGAATGTTGCCTCAAGGAGTGCATGACCCTGGAGATTTTATGCAAGAAGCAAGCCCGTCATGACATGCTGCATAAGGGACAGTTTGAAATACTTGCCTTATCATGCTGGAACTTGCTGGTTATTATATTTTCCGACAAATAAGCTGAAACATTGACTTCAAGTTCAGGCAGAAGAAGCATTGCATTAGCCTCGATATAACGAGCACAAAGACATGTCTGAAAACCAAACTATCTGAGACCCGCTCTTGGACCAAGTTGCAAGAAAACTGAAATTAAAGAATCAAAGCACACCGATTGCCTTTGCATCGCCCTACATGCATGTATTATCTGCAAGATTTGTCTACATTGTCAACTACAGTAGAAGCAGAAGCAGGGTTGCCAGGAGTGAGTGTAGGCTGGATGGACACACTCCTAGGTAGAGGAGTAGAAGTGCTTCTAGGAGAACGAGACTCCTCTAATGTCTTAGATGGCATCGGGTCTGAGGAAGCCCCACCGTTACCAACACCTTGGCACCGATCAGCACCTTGCTCGCTCAGCACGAATGCTTCACCCTTCTCCACATTCCCATCCTCATCGAAGTTCCCCGACAGCTTGATTTCTCTCAACTCCAGCCGTAGACGCCTCACTTCCTGCTCCGATCGCTCGTTCCGCACTTGGAACTGCCACATTTGCTCATTAGCTTCCGCCAACCGCCGCTGCGCACTCGCATTGTCTAACTTCAGCTTTGCAGCGTCGAACTCGAGCTCTGCCAGGCGGTCGTGCTGCCGCTGCCGCGCTCGGCGTGAGGACGCACAGTTGGACAGCTGTCGCTTGCGCCTCTTCTCCTGTGCACGTTCCTCTCCCAACGTGTTTGCCCCCCGATTCCTTTCTGTGCCAGAAGCCGTGTGCGGATTAGCGCGGTGGTCTGGACTCCCATCCGCACCTCCACTCCCAGCATTGCCCCTAGCACCACACCCAGCACCACTAGCGTTGTTCCCTACACCAATCCCGGCACCACTTCCAGCACCTCTCCCGTTACCACTCCTAGCACCTCTGGCACCACTCCCAACACCACTAGAACCACTTCCAGCACCACTAGCACCACTCCCATCACCACTAGCACCACTCCCAGCACCACTAGCACCACTCCCAGCACCGTTTGTACCTGCCCCTACACCAGTCTCGTTCCCACTCCCAGCACCACTAGCACCACTCCCGTTCCCACTCTCAGCACCACAAGCACCACTCCCAATATCACCAGCACCATTCCGAGCACCACTAGCACCACCCCCTGCCACATCTCCGCAATTCAAGAGAGACCCCCCTGGCAGTTCCGCGTGTGAAAAGCACTGAGAGGGCAGGCTTCCGGTAGCAGGGATCTTGAGCTGTCTACCGTCCGATGCTCCAGCGCTGGGAATTTCTCCCTTACTGACCAGTGCGCGTTGTGGCATCGTGTGCGCGCGAGGTGTTATCGAACTCTGAGTAGGAGACGCAGGCAAGTGGACGATGCGAGCGGACGGGCTCCTTACAAAACCGTCTCTCACGGACGTTGAGGGGTGCCGCGGTGGCGGGTGCTGCAGTGACGGGTGCTGCATGGCTTTCTCCACAAGGCCTTGCAGCTCGTTCCAGGATGCTGCGTCATCACTGACGGTGCTGGCTTCGTTGATTGCACTGATTTTGTTGACCGCACGGGTTTTGTCGACCGCACTGACTTTGTCGACCGCACTGACTTTGTCGACCGCACTGACTTTGTTGACTGCGCTGGCTTTGTTGACTGCGCTGACCTCGTTGACCGCACTGCTTTTGTTGACCGCATTGACTTGGACTTTGTTGATTGAATTAACATCGCCGATTGTGTTGATTACGTTGACCGCATTGTCATCGTTGACCTTGCTGACTTTGTTGACCGCTGAAATGTGGGTTGCGTATGAGTTAACCTTCGCCTGATGTTTCTGAAGTAGCTGTTGCTGCTGCAGCAGCCACCGCTGCAGTTGTTGATGCTGCTGCTGCTGCTGTTTCTGCTGCTGCTGCTGTGGCTGGTGTAAATGCTGCTGCTGCTGCTGCTGTTTCTGCTGCTGCGGCGGCGGCTGTTGCTGCTGCTGCTGCTGCTGCTGCTGCCGCTGTTCTTGCTGCTGCTGCTGCTGCTGCTGCTGCTGCTGCTGCTGCTGCTGCTGCTGCTGCTGCTGCTGCTGGGGCTGCTGCTGCTGCTGCTGCTGGCGCTGCTGCTGCTGCTGCTGCTGCTGCTGCTGCTGCTGCTTCTGCTGCTGCTGCTGCTGCTGCTGCTGCTGCTGCTGCTGCTGCTGCTGCTGCTGCTGCTGCTGCTGCTGCTGCTGCTGCTGTTGCTGGTAACAATGCTGATGATGCGACCCTCGATGTTGTCTCAGGAATGTGTTGTCGTTCCAGGTGGTAAGCAGTGCCGGACTGGATGGGGCAGAAGGCGCGGGGATGATGTGTGATGCCTCAACTTCAGCAGAGGCCGCCTCCAATGGAGCTAGTACCACTGGTGCTTTATTTCTGTGGCACCTCTTAATGAGCCTGAAAGAAGCAGACGAGGCAGGACATAGTTGCAGAGAGGAAGGAGACATCAGCCCTTGAATCTGAAGTTGAACTTCAGATTCTCCAAAACAATTTATAAGTTTTTATCTGAAGAGCATAGAATCATGCCTCCTTATTCTCTTCGAGAAAGTCAGACTGAAACAGTTTGTACTACTCCGACTCGAAGTAACCGATTTTGCCGCCTCGAATCTGGACTTAGTAGCATCCTACAATGATCATCACTAGGACATACCAGTCACAAATGTTTGCAGGACCTTCCAATGGCTTTGCCTTTTGCCGATTCGGCGTGTGCTTTCGATTCGGTGTGCTGTGTGATGCTCCGACTCCGAGTCGGACGCCGGTGCTAGGGGCGGCGAGAGAATCTTTCAGAAGTTTTTGTGGCGAACTAGAGGCCACCAGGTCATCTAACGACCATGCATGTTTCACGAGATCTATATCATGTGTTTTTTTTTAAGGCATTTGATTCGACTCCGAGTCAAAAGTCACTTCATTTTGCTCAATATCCATGGGAAAGCAAGAATCATCGTTGAAAGTCGCTGCTGCTGGTTCTTCCAGAAAGGTGCTTGGCGAATGCGGCGAGGAAAACGTCCCGTTACTAGTTCCGCCACCGTGAGTCGCGGGAATGGATGTTGGGCTATACATTTTGCGAGAGGAAAGCTGAAGACTGTTAAGCTCCGTAAACAGCAAGAGCTCCTTAATGTTAGAGATATTTAGCGCTGGAAACGGCAAAAAAATGGTTGGGAGTGAAATATCTGACATGAGCAGGATGTGGCGTTACACAGGAGCATGGTTTGGTTTCCCTCTCTGCAGGTAGTTGTTCCTGACAGAGGGGTTGTGGGCGGCCCATTCCTGGGGAAGGCAGAAAGTGGGGCTGGTATTCTGGGACGCTGAGTTGGCCTCCAGCAGCATTGCCTTGGTGCCTACGGGGTGTGCAGTCCAAGTGCCTACGGGGTGTGCAGTCCAAGTGGGACTCTGGCCCCCCCTTCTGATGACAATTTTGGGATGAGTAGATGACCACCGTTAGGGTGGCTAGACTATGGTTCGGTATGGTTCAATCAGTCAAAAGAGAACAACATTAGCCTGCCAGTTACGCGTCGTTCATTGTGGTGAGAAACAAGATGTACACGCTAATGCCCGTTTCACTCCGCTTCTCCATGTTGATCCTGGCTCCTCTCTCGCGCTCGTGAAATTCAAGGGCAAAATGGGACTGAATGTAGTACCGGGGTTACCACCTCATCTACAAGTCCCAAAATTGTGAGTAGCCCGAGGTGTTTTGTCTAAAATTCTAGAATGACTTATTCCGAATAATATAATGGTTTTGTCTTTGGTCTTATAACGTTTGAGCCGTTGCCCGTGAATGTCGACCACTGCTTCTATCGAGTGACGGCTGGGCGTTCAGAGTACGCGATTGAGTGAGCAGTAGGGTGTATTGTACCTGATGACCGATGCGGCGATGCCTAGTATGCTGGTTGAACCCATTTGTATGACACGTACATCATACAACAATGCAGTGTAGAGAATTTGCCAAGCTGTTGACAGAAGCGACGAGCTGCGCGTTGAACTGTACGCGTTGGTGTGTGCTGTACACGCAGAATGCTGGAAGAAAGGCGGAAAAATCATGTGTTCCAGCTCCGATCACATCCCATGACCAAAACTCCGAGGGCGGCTCCGATCACATCCGCTGACGACGTGGTGGGGTACAGTGTGCATCCCAATACACTGCAGATTGATGCCTCTTTCACTTCTCAAAACTTTTCAGCCGGATGCTCCTCCTCACTCGAAAATGCTACTGTCAAAAGTTACCACCTCAACTACAGTTCTGTATATATATATTCGGAAACTGTGCTGTATGGGAAACTGGAGTAACATATTCGGGGAAATTATACGCGCAGTCACAATTAGGCCCGTTTTATCACGGTTGGTCACGAGGTTATCACGAACGGTCACAGTACAGTACAGTACATTGCTATCGCGCGTGATCACAGCGCTATCACGCATGGTCATACCTCGCCCCAAAAAGCTATCACGTTTGGTCACTCGTTGAAACGATTGACCGAAAGTTGAAACTACGCAAGTCACTGTAGGGATTCAAGGAACGTTCTCTCGCCCGCGCGTTTTGTCCGTAGTATGACGAAATCATTTCGCGACAGTTCCGGTACCCCGTTAAAACATCTGCAATTTCTTGTTACTATTTGATTGCCCACTGTTTGATTCATGCATAATGTCCCTAAGAATATCACTTTTAGACGGGTGAAACTCGAAGGGTAAATATTGTTCCCAAGACCAAAATAACTAAATCCCATTCGGAGGGGATTTAATTCGGGATGCATCAACCCTAAACACCTTGTCGCATGGTGTTTAGGGTTGATGTCTCCCGAAGGACGTGCCATCCTATAGGGGTTTATTTTTTATTTCCAGTCCCCTAAATGTCAGGCTAGAATAATGCGCGAGGTAACAAGAAATAAATTTTGAGATTCCCAAAAATCTCTACAGTTTCTTTGGTGGTTTCAAATTAATTATGATCGTTTCATCGAGTGACCAAACGTGATAGCTTTTAGGGGCGAGGTGTGACCTTCCGTGATAGCACTGTGATCACCCGCGATAAAAATCTACTGTACTGTGACTGTTCGTGATACCCCTGTGACCAAACATGATAAAACGGGAAAAACTGTGACTCTTGGTATAATTTCCCAACATATTCGCGGTCAAGTTAACAGTGTTGCTGTTTTAGGTTTGTACAGTAACGATGGGCCGTTGCCCGCCCCCTCAGTCAGCCCTTGTGTGCGGGCAAGTTTTGAACCACTGGGTATCGTTGTGGACGTGTACTTCACAGCGTATTCGCGATTGACACCTTGAAACTATGTTCCTCCACCCCGCTCCATTCAAACCAAGGTGATCGTGACTGTGTCCACAAATTTGTGCGGATCTGCTATTGCTGGCATGCTTTATTTTACAGTAAACAAACAAAGTTTTTTACAGTAAACAGACAAACAAAATTGCACTGCATGTAGCTCGCATTTCGGACAACATCCCTGGCAAGTCTGGCAGTCGGGTCTCATCTGGACTTTGATGGTCCCTCCCCTGACTGAGAGAGGCATGCTCACACAGGATCTTCATCGAAGGGGGCACGAACCGCGCATGTCTTGTTTGCACAGCTGCTCAATTTGTCAGACCTGGCGTAGCGTGTGTCCTTGAGGTGGCTGGAATTCACCTCCCATTTGTCAAAGATCACCCCAAGCACATTCCGTTTTATAACAGCTTTTTAGCTTGTAGCACAATAACCGTAAATGCTACAACGCATTCCGCAAAGGTTCCTAGTATCCTTCGCAAATACCTGTAATGATTGCGTTCTCAAGGGACTTTACGAGTTCGCCGGGTGTTTGATCGGGGAGGGGAACCTGTTGTCTGCAGGGTGGATATGATTGTCGGTTCTCCAAGGTAGATGTTCCGTTAGAAGCTCCTTTTCCCTGGGTGGGACAGTTAAGGGGACTGAAAGAAAATATAAACCATATACCTAACTAACCAGTTGACTTCAATCCGACTACGTTTAGCTTTCTAAATGACCTAAATTTCTGGTTTCCTGTGCATAATTACTCGACCGACTAACAAGCGCAGTGAGGGGGTCATTCTAAGGCTACCTTACACACATAGAGATGCATGGCAATCGAGAGCTGGAATCAGGCCCCTAGATTCGTTTTAGGACAGGCTGATGGGTCAGAGTGCACCCTCATCTAAACTCTGTCAGTCAGAGTTGCAGGCGATTTTGAGTCTGAAAGTTCAGACAACACTAGTTTTTTTTTGCTGAAAGTTCAGAGTTCCACTAAGTTTGAAGGCTGCCGGTTTTTTTATACTGCGCTTGAAAACATTTCAACTATCTGAGTCAGATTCTATCACATGTGACTCTACAGCTGTCGGATGAACTACCGTACTAGCTCCTCTGCAGCCTCCTTCCCA
This sequence comes from Closterium sp. Naga37s-1, assembly GCA_947471745.1. Lineage (NCBI taxonomy): Eukaryota > Viridiplantae > Streptophyta > Zygnematophyceae > Desmidiales > Closteriaceae > Closterium > Closterium sp. Naga37s-1. Next base: position 1,767,955 of record CANJKZ010000977.1, read on the forward strand.
GCTCTCTGGGGCTCCCTGTGTCTTGCAGCAGGTGCCGTCACTGGCCGGCGCTTCCTATAGCTGCGCCAGATCTCTACAACCCCCGGCACGTCCAGCGTTGGAGGGGAGTGGATGGTTGTAGTGTTGTCCGAGTGCAGCGCGCTGCGAGCTATGCGTTGGCAAGGAATCTTGCCAACACTGCCTGCTGTGCTGCCGCGATTGGCTGGAATTGAGCCGGATTACAGCATTCCTGGCCCAACGCGACTGTGCGGTGCCGCGCTCGAGAAATGTTTCGTTTCCCGCCTGTGATTGACGGTGTTAGTGCAAACACGCTGCCAGGCTGGCGGACCCCTGCAGTACCCGTTTCAGAGTGCACCCCCGAAACAAGGCTGAGGCTCAGCCTACACCCCTACAATCTGTCTGAAAATACAGCCACCACAATAAAAAAAACTCTGGAAAATCAGAGAAGGTACATAAAAAAAAAAACTTACAGTTCAGACCTGGCACCAAAAAAAAGTCTGAATGGACACTGAATCAGCGTAAAAAGTCTGATATCTAGGGCACTGGTGTTAGAAAGTACGAAACAGGAACGAAGAAAGGAGGGGTTTCACTAGCAAGCAGGTGGATACATATAGGAAACCCTAAGGGGTCATACTCACTACAGAGTACCCCACTGCAGGCTAGACAATAATAACATTCTGACACACCCCCATAGCCAAAGTGGGGTGTAATCAGCACAATGAGCAAGCATAGCAGTAGTTCACAATTATAAGCAGAGCTAGTGGCAGTCACAGCGGGCAAGTGAGGAGGAGGAGGGACTGTGAGAGGAGAGAAGATGGGAGACGACGGCTGAAGCTGCAGACACACGGGCAACAGGAGCTGCTGGCACAGTGGCTACCGGGACAGCGCCCCGGACTACTGGAGTAACTGACTCACGGGCTACGAGGAGCTACAGGAGCAACGGACCCACGGGCGACAGGCGCAGCAGGCTCTCTGGGCTACCAGGACAGCGCCCCGGACTACAGGTGTTGCGGACGACAAGACGGCTACCTCCACACAACCTCCTCCAACTGACCCACACCCTTGACACACACCCCCTGCTGAACCCTAGCTCCACTCCCACGGCACCCCCCTTAAACCCTAAACCCTCGGCTCCCACACACTCATCCCCCTCAGCGGCAGCTGCAGCAGTGGGAGACGGAGGAGGAGGAGGAGGAGTAGGGGACGGATCACACACCCGCCACCCCCATACTTGCCACCCCCATACCCCCAAGCGTAGGGCAAAAACGGGGGCAGCAGCTGGGGCGGTGTGTGAGCGGAAGCGGGGCGGCGCGCGGGCCCCCAGGGCGCCTCGACGAGTGACGGGAGGGGGGGACGCGCGGCCCCCCAGGGCGCCGCGACGGGTGACGGGAGGGGCGACGCGCGGCCCCCCAGGGCGCCTCGACGAGTGACGGGAGGGGGAACGCGCGGCCCCCCAGGGCGCCGCGACGGGCGACGGGAGGGGCGACGCGCGCCCCCCCAGGGCGCCGCGACGGGCGACGGGAGGGGGGGGGGTCGACGCGCTAGAGCCCAGGGCGCCGCGACGGGCGACGGGCAGGGCGACGCGCGGCCCCCTTGAGCGTCGCGACGGGCGACGGGATGGCGGGGGGGGGGCGAGCGCGGATCCCCCACGGCAGAAAACCGCCGCGCGCCTCGGGGCGCACGGCGGGCAGAAACTCGCCGCGCGTCCCGAGCGCACGGCGGGATGAAAACCCTAAAAATTTTCGCCGCGCGCGGCAGGAAGAAGACGGCGCGCGCCCGAGGCGCGCGAGAAGCAGAACAGCAGCGGAAGCAGTTAGGTGGTGGGCCCACCCACAGGATCGACCCAAGGGGGTCGACCTGCTCTGATACCATGTTAGAAAGTACGAAACAGGAATGAAGAAAGGAGGGGTTTCACTAGCAAGCAGGTGGATACATATAGGAAACCCTAAGGGGTCATACTCACTACAGAGTACCCCACTGCAGGCTAGACAATAATAACATTCTGACAACTGGCTGGAATGGAAAACTTTATTGGTTGTATATAGGCTTGTAAGTTTATCCTGGTATATATCGCATATCTCCGTTGAAAAGCTTTGCAAGTTAACGTTCCATAGATGTGTACTGGTCAAGCCGGGCAGCAAACAAATGGTACAAAAAGGGTGAAAAATCTTAAAGGAACCAGATGCGATCTGGTGGGCATCAACCCCTGATATTGCAAGATATACGAGGTGACACTTCTCCTCACTCCAGGTACGGTATTACCCGGAGTCTACATGAATTGAAGTGCGATACCACATGAAATGAAGCAGAATTTCTACATTAGAAAGTTCGTTATGAGAAAGCACAAGAAAGTGCGTTATGGGAGAGCAACCCTACCCTACAAGGTGCCCCATGTTTAGAATGAAAACATTGGTGCGAAAAAAGAAGAAAAACATTCCCTCAAAATTACTCTTCCATTGAATCCCCATCTACGACTGACACCAGCCTTCTGAAATCCTGAACTCTAGTGGTCAAAACCTCTGCAGGCACGAAAAAAAAAAAACAAGGAAGAGAGTGCATTAAAGTTAGGGGACAGAGTGTGAGTGATTGTGAGGGAAAGACAGGAAAAAATGCATGTGGGTGTAGGGAAGAGGCAGTGGGAACTGGGTGTGAGTGCAACGAAAGACGGGGAAATAGCGTGAGTGAGCGTGAAAGACAGGATAAAGGAGTGAACGGAACGGACGTGATACGGGAAAAAGAAGAACGTGTGACATACACGAGTAATGTATCTGGTCTGAGTAAAAGAAAATTTCGTACCCAGGGAAAGAACAAAATGTTTCCAGACATCCCAATCCAATTTATCGTTCCTGAAACTATGCTGAGACATGACCCAATCTCAACTTTCTTTCCCATGGCTATGTCTTAAGAAACCTTTCAACAGATCCAATTTCACACGATTTAACCTGTAGCGGCACGTAGGAGATATGATTCTTCTTTCCTGTGCCTAACTTGTGGTGCTTTGACTTACTTGTTGTGCTTCAAACTTCAACTTACTCGTGGTCCCTGGGGGGAACTTGTAGCCCGTGCCCCTGTAAGTGCGTGGTGTGGGCTTCTCAAAGTTTCTGCGGACCTCCACCCCATCCTGAACAGAAAACCAGCAGGAAACATACAAAACACGAGTTTTTTTTTTTTTTTTTTTTTTTTTTACTAAAGAACCACATCGTGACTCTAAGTTTCTGCAAGTCTCCATTCCCTCCTGCACGAGGAACAAGCAGGCGGAGGTCACTTTTGAGGCGCCTCAAAAGAAGGTGGAAATCTGGTGAACGGAGAAACATCCAGGATGAATTTTCCTGGATAACCGCTGACACTAGTGCACCTACCGTGACAATTCCAGGGGCGCCCAAAACAATTTTAGATGCACCGAGCCAGCCCAGTGCCCACCGAGCCAGCCCAGTGCCCACCGAGCCAACCCAGTGCCTACCGTGCCAACCCAAAGTGACTCCTGCCCAGAGCATAGGGAACTTAAGAGAGAATCTTGTGTCAGGAGCACGTACCTTGGTGATGATGTTGATATCCACGTTGCTGCCACTCCCCAGGTCGTTGAAAATACCCGCCCGGATGGCCGCTGACACCAGTGCCACCCCCTCCTCCATCTGCTCTTTCCGCAGGGAGGGAGGGGGACGGAGAGGGGAGAGGACGAAGGGGTTAGAACAGGAGGAGAGAAAGAATGCGAGGCACACGTTGCTGCCACTCCCCAGGTCGTTGAGATTACCCACACGGATGGCCGCTGACACCAGTGCTACCCCTTCCTTCTGCTCTCCACAGGGGGGAGGGGGACGGAAAGGAGGGAGGAGGACCATGAGGGCGGAGGAGGACGGAAAGAAGGGAGGAGGAAGGAGGAATCGAAACAGGAAAAAGAGAGAGAATGTCAGACGAATAAGCACACCAACAAGCTTGAAAACTGGCAAACAGTCACAGAGAAACCGAGCCATTATGTCAAACAGCCACTTTTCAACCATGAATCCATGCCTTATGGTAGACCAGCAGGTGGTGCCATGAGGATAGATGATGTGCAATGAAATATATATATATTTCTGGAATGCATACAGTCCCATCCATCCTCGTTATAAGGCCAACTCACCGTCATGCCGTCCTTGTACTGGGACTCGAGAATGGCCATGGCAGCCAGCGATCCCGACCCCATGGACCCAAAGGGCAGGCGGTCCGTGCTGCCATGCGGATAGATGGTGTACAGCTGCGGGCCTTCAAACCCCATCCCATCCATCCATTTATCCTCGTTATAAGGTCACAAGACTCACCGTCATGCCGTCCTTGTACTGGGACTCGAGGATGGCCATGGCAGCCAGCGATCCCGACCCCATGGACCCAAAGGGCAGGCGGTCCGTGCTGCCATGCGGATAGATGGTGTACAGCTGCGGGCCTGTCACGTCCATGCCTCCCAGCACCAGCGCTGCTGAGATGTGGCCCTGGTAGCTGGGGTGAGGGGAGGCGGGGAGAGGAGGAAGAGGGTACATATGTTGGGTAGAAATAGGGGGAAAGAGGAAGGGCCAAAGGAGGGAAGGTTAAATGGTGCACAGCTGCGGGCCTGTCACGTCCATGCCTCCCAGCACGAGCGCTGCTGAGATGTGCCCCTGGTAGCTGGGGGGTGCGAGGGGAGAGAGGCGAGGGGGGAAGAACGGGAGGGGAATGGGAGGGGAGAGGGGAAGGAAAAGGGTGGACGAAGAGGAGGAAGAGGGAACAGACGTTGGGTAGAAAAATGTGGCAGGATGGGCCAAAGGAGGGAAGGATAGATGGTTTACAGCTGAGGGCCTGTCACGTCCATGCCTCCCAGCACGAGCGCTGCTGAGATGTGGCCCTGGTAGCTGGGGGGTGTGAGGGAAGGGGGGGGGGTGTGTGGTAGCGTTTGTACTGCAAGGAGCTTCGTGAGGAGCTTCAAAGGAAAAGGCAGGGACTGACAAGGGAGGATGTGAGAGCGACTCACTTGAAGAGGTGCTGCTTGAGAATGGTGAGCGCGCTGACAACCCTTGACTGCCTGCCCGTTGAGATATGGCTTGTAGACGCGCACTTGCATTGCAAGGAGCAGCCACACGGAGAGACAGCGACTGACAAGGGAAGATGTGACGGCGACTCACTTGACAAGGTGACTCACTTGAAGAGGTGACTCACTTGAAGAGGTGCTGCTTGAGAATGGTGAGCGCGCTGACGACCCTTGACTGCCTGCCCGTGGCCTGCCGGTGCAGTGCCAGTTGCCCGCTCACCATCTCTGGGGGAGGGGGAGGGGGAGGGGCGGCACAGGGAGAGATTATTGTGAATGCCGGTGCAGTGCTAGTTGCCCGCTCACCATCTCTGTTGCACACGTGACAAACATGAAGCAGCCGGGGTGCAAAAAGAGGGGGAAGAGGGATGAGGTGGAAGGCGATGGCGACCCTCGAATGCCTGCCTGTGGCCTGGCGGTGCAGAGCTAGTTGCCCGCTCACCATCTCTGTTGCACACGTGATGTGACAATAACGGGGGAGCAGAGGGTTCGAAGGGCGGGAGGGGTTTGGTGGGAGTCGGAAAGGAAGGAGAGGGGCAGGTGGAATGAAGGAGACTACATGGTAAAGATTGGTAACTGTAGTATGTTAGGTTTGTCTGAAATACGTAGCGCCACAGCAGCACGCACACCCACAACCACCCCAACACCCACACACCACTCGCACGCACCTACACCACCCACACCCACACACCACTCGCACGCACCTACACCACCCACACCCACACACCACTCGCACGCACCTACACCACCCACACCCACACACCACTCGCACGCACCTACACCACCCACACCCACACACCACTCGCACGCACCTACACCACCCACACCCACACACCACTCGCACGCACCTACACCACCCACACCCACACACCACTCGCACGCACCTACACCACCCACACCCACACACCACTCGCACCTACACCACCCGCACCCACACACCACTCGCACGCACCTACACCACACCACCCGCACCCACACACCAAGCCAAGAACGGCTCTCACCCGTGACGAACGCGGTGTCAGCGGCGGTGCCAGCGCCGCAGCAGTAGATGCTGGGCGCCATGTAGTGGATCAGGTACACGCTCCACACACTCATTCAAAGCCCCCCCCCTCCCTCTCCCCGCCTCTCCACCTCCCCCTCTCTCCCTATACCCTCCTTCCCTCCTTCCCCTTTCCAGCGCCTCTCATCACCCCTCCTCCACCCCGACTCCAACCCCTTTCTTACAACCAGACCCAGCCACACACAAAGCAGGACAGTCTCAGCTTACCCGTGACGAACGCGGTGTCAGCGGCGGTGCCAGCGCCGCAGCAGTAGATGTTGGGCGCCATATAGTGGATCTTCTCGCAGTTCTTATCCGCTACAATCGCCCCGTTAGTGGCGCGCGTGTCCGCTCCTAGCACCACGCCATCCTGCCGTTACAGGGAAATGAAACAGGAAAAAAAAAAAAAGGTATTGAGAAATACAATAACCGCATCTAACCATCACACAACCTATCCGTAACACATCCCATCTACTTCATAACTACTCGTGTGATAACCTATCTCTCTCGCACCGTATCCTTCTCACACCCTGTCAACCGTGTGCAATCCGTTCTTCCCTTTTCCAAACCTACCCTCATCTCGCGTACCCAACCATCAGCCTACCGAATCTCAACCTAAACTAGACCGTGCCATTCGACGGACCGGATCCGTCGCGGTTTGCAGTGCTCGGCGGTAGTTAGCAATCCCAGCCGTACGGATCGAGGCGTCCGGACAATAATTCACCCCCGATACGAATCCGGAATCCACCGAGTCCATCCGTTTCCGAAGTCTCCTAAAACAACCGCCGGGCCCAAGAAGTCCATCCAACAAACCCGCAATTTCTGTGGCTGGTGGCTAAGATCCTCCAAGAAGTCGATCGTATCAAATCTAGACACGGAGCCTTGCCTAGACACGGAGCCTTGCCTGACGATTTAGCTGAAATGCCAAACCCACGAGCGAACGGTAATTTCGATGAAGACTAGCCGAAATCTACCAACCTAAACAGATTCGCTCGGCGCAAATCCCGAGGCAAGCGAATCGAACTGGTAACCAGATTCTGCGAACAACCTTGAAGACGGCGCCGACGATGGTGGTACCGGTCTTGAGGAACCCCGGCAGCTTCACTCCCTGCTTCCCGAGGTACTCGTTTCGGCGACACAGCTCAAACGAGAACCCGCGCTGCTCCTCCTGATCCTCGTGCGCCATCGCGGCAGCCATGGCTACAATCGAAGCTCAACGGAGGGGATGATCGGACAACCGGAGTAGATAACTCGATTACGCGATAGCAAATCTAGATGCTGTGAGTCCTCGGACTAGGATTGAAAATACCTTTGATGTGGAAAGGTGATTTTTTTTTTTTTTTTTTTTTTTTTTTTTTTTTTTTTTTTTTTTTTTTTTTTTTTTTTTTTTTGAAAAGTGGAAAGGTGAATGGTGGAGTGGTGGAGTGCAATCTTATCAAAAGTATTTACTAAAATTTTGAGGGCTAGGGGCATTCTGGGTACAGTCCATGCTCTTGTCGTGGTCGCGCGTCAGCTTTTATAAAGCCAAATCACGTTGGCATATGTAACATTCGGGTAACCTCGAAGGTTTGTCTCACGCGGGCGAGCCTAGGGATCTCCATTTCGCTGCAGCCACGTCAACTCGGCAGAAGATGCAGTCAGCTTTCCAAATGGCCTCGGCACGTACTTGCCTCAAGCCGACGTGTTTTGAATCCCCGAAGCTGTCCGATTGGCTGCAGCTCACTTCAGCCACGAGTAGAGCTTCGGGAAAGTGGTCCCCGCAGTGCATACTCGCTACAGATATCATTCTTCATTAGGTCGATTTCTCACGAAGAGTACAGCAAGCCAGCGCGCACTACATCGTACATCCTCACAGAAAGTCCAATTTTCCTTGCCTGACAAACCATCCTTTCTCCACGTGGGTGTGGTTTGGATAATCCCTAGGTCCGCAGCTCAATCGACCCATTAGCTGCTGCTTCAGCTTCAGCAGGGTGGCTGAAGCTTTTGCGTACTCGGTAAGACAGCATGCTCCTTGGATCCTAGGGTGACGCGGAGGTCATAGCTTTTGTCTTCCTGCCGTCATCCGGCCGTCGCTCTGCCCTTTTTACCTGACATTTCTCAGTAGTCTTCACGATCTTCGAGAAATTCGTTTTTACTGAACCACAGTGACATCATGACGTGGCATCGTCTGCTGCTGTTTGCGCGAAGGGCCGGTGGACCCGCATCCGGCTCTCCCGCTTCGTCTAGATCCTCAACTTACCTTCGTCGGTAAGCGCAACCGGTTTCTGTGGTCCAGAGTTGACGAAGCACGTGACCGTATGCGAAGCTTTCGACGCTATTCTTCGTCTAGCTCGTCTAGCTTTAATCGCTGTTTTTCTTTTAATTTGGAAGGTCGAGTGTTCGTGCTGTTTCCGTTGATATTTGAAAACAAATATTTTTAAGGTCTATTTAATTGCTTGTTTCCTTTTGTGAAGTTTTTTTTCTCTGCTACCCTCCCATTTAAACGTAATTTATGCGCTCACCATCGTCTGCCATCCCTGCCATTCCGCGTACCGCAAGCATTCCTGGTCTCAGATGTATCTCTCGTTTCTCCAAATCCGTTGCGTCCAATATTCTACTTCCACATCTGAATGCTTTCCCACCTTGTTCGTCTTCCCGCTCCCTCAGCTACTTGACGACCCGCATAGCCGCAGCACCCGCCGACACCGTCATCTCCGCTCATGGCCGCGGAACCCCCATCCTTCTCGCCCGCGCGCTCCTCCCCGCCACTTCCGCCACTTCCGCCACTCCCGCCTCCGCGAGCCGCCGCTCCCACTTGCACGCTCCCTCCGCGTCCGCCTTCTCCCGCACGCTCCACTCCGACTCCTCCTCTTCCGCCAAGCTTTCCGCCACGCCTCCTTCCGAACCGTTTGGCTCGTCAGCGCCGTCTGCAGCTTCGGCAGCCGGAGCTGGAGGTTCGGCAGCCGGTGCAGCAGCCTCGAAGTCGTCGGTTTCGCCTCAGCTGACGTCCCCGCCGCCTCCCAAGGCAGTGCCGCTTTCGACCCTGATGGATAACTTTCTGGACGGCACCAGCAGGTGCGTGCAAGGAGTGAGTTGAGTATTCATTAAACTCAGCTTCTCCTTCCCAAGGCAGTGCCGCTTTCGACGTTGATGGATAACTTTCTGGACGGCACCAGCAGGTGGGTGCGTGCGAGGAGTGAGTTGAGTATCTATTAAACTCAAATTCTCCTTCCCAGGGCAGTGCCTCTTTCGACCCTGATGGATAACGTTTTGGACGGCACCGGTAGGTGAGTGCTAGGAATCGGAGTGGGAAGAGTGGGAGGAGTGGGAGGAGTGGGAGAAATGAAGTGGAGATGGTGTGAGGCGCAGGGCCGGGCCTGGACTGGAGGGGTTGTGGCTTTTGAGGCGTCATTCATGACTCATGCGTGCTCCTGGTGTGCTATGCTCTCTGCTCTCTCTTCGCTATTCCTCCACTCCTCACAGTGTGTATCTGGAGGAGCTGCAGCGGGCATGGGAGCAGGACCCCAACAGCGTGGACAAATCGTGGGACACCTTCTTCCGTAACTTCACAGGTAACCTGCCTGCTCCTGAGGTAGTTCACAGGTATATCTCCTGCTTTTGCGAGTTTTGAGTCGACTCAAAACTCAGACCCCAACAGCGTGGACAAGTCGTGGGACACCTTCTTCCGTAACCCTCCTGCTCCTGGGTAACCTCACAGATGCCGCTCTTGCGTCTGGGTAGTTTTGCAGGTGGCGCTCTTGTTTCTCGATAGACTTAGAGGTGCCCCTGCTGGATTCCAGAAAATGTTCAGTTCAGGTATGTTTCCTGCTCTTGGGTGAACTCCACTGGTGCTCATCCTGCTACTAGGCAAGGCATCCATCCTTCCCGCACGCATCCTTCCTCCAGCTCCAGCAAATGTTCAGGTATGTCTCCTGCTCATCCTGCTACTAGGCATCCATCCTTCCCGCACGCATCCCTCCCTCCAGCTCCAGCAACCTTCTGTAGTACCACATGGTTGGCGATTTGCCAGGTCAACGTTCGCCATATCACTTCACTTGTGTGTGTGCGCGCATGTGCATGTGTGCGTGCATGTGTGGGTACAGAGGAATGCAGGCACCCCAAGTCTACCACTTTCTGTCTATCTATCCCATCTGAACCCGTTCCATCCAACGCTGACTCAACCCAGGCAAGCCGTCAACGGAGCCTGTGCTGCGCACAGAGGAGGCATCGCAGGGCAGGCGATTCAACCCTAGCAAGTGTATGGAAGGCAGTTCCAAGTCACCCCAAATCTCTACCAATCCCTGTCCATTCCATCTGTACCTTTTCAAACCGAACCCCATGCTTCTTAACCCAGGCAAGCCGTCGTCGGAGCCAGTGCTGCGCACGGAGGGGGGCATCTCGGGGCAGACGATTCAGGAGAGCATGCGGATGCTGCTGCTGGTGCGCGCCTACCAAGTCAACGGCCACATGAAGGCCAACCTCGACCCTCTTGGACTTGACGCCCGCAAGCCCCCCAGTGAGTGGCAGAGACGAAAAGGGGTTGGTTACTGTTGCCATCACTGCTGCTGCTGGTGCGCGCCTACCAGGTCAACGGGCACATGAAGGCCAATCTTGACCCCCTTGGCCTCGATGCTCGCAAGCCCCCCAGTGAGTAGGGGACACGAGGGGAGGGAGGCATGGGAGGGCTTGAGGGTGTGGCTTGTGCTGCTCCTGCTGGTGCGCGCCTACGAGGTCAACAGCCACATGAAGGCGAATCTTGACCCCCTCGGCCTCGACGCCCGCAAGCCCGGCTTGTCCGGCTTTCCGGCTTGTGGCGCATGTCCGGCTTTCTCCGGAGAACCGCCCCGTGCAGACTCTCAGGGAGAGGAGGGGTCCTGCCTCCTCCGCTCCTTGCTCACCTCACCTTTCACTCACTCACTCCCCTCTCCTGCGTGCGTCCTCTGCTCCCCCTCCCCTCCCCCCCCTTCCCCCCCCTTCCCCCCCCCAATCCCCCCCCCCCCATCCCTCTCCCCATGGCCTCGCTCGCCTTTTGCAGTTGAGCTGGACCCGGCCCTCTATGGCTTCTCAGAAGCTGATTTGGACCGGCAGTTCTTCCTGGGCGTGTGGCGCATGTCCGGCTTCCTCTCTGAGAACCGCCCCGTGCAGACCCTCAGGGAGATCCTGGCACGGCTGGAGCAGACGTACTGTGGCACGGTGGGGTACGAGTACATGCACATTGCTGACCGGGAGCAGTGCAACTGGCTGCGGGATAAGATTGAGACGCCCACCAAGAGGAAATACGGCAAGCAGCGACGTCAGGTGAGGTTTTTCTGGGGGGCAGGAGGGGGACGGAGGTGGGGGGTAGGTGGGATTCGGTTGCGGGTTGCCTTGTGAGAGGGGGTTGAGAGATGAGGAGACAGGGAGGGAAGGTGAGAGGGAGAGAGAGTGAGTGAGTGAGAGGGAGAGAGGGAGAGAGGGAGGCAGTGAGGGAGGGAGATCCTGGCACGGCTGGAGCAGACGTACTGTGGCACGGTGGGGTACGAGTACATGCACATTGCTGACCGGGAGCAGTGCAACTGGCTCCGGGATAAGATTGAGACTCCCACCAAGCGCAAATACGGCAAGCAGAGATCAGGTATTTCTGAGGAAATACCCCTCACCCGAACAGGTCATACTGGACCGGCTCATCTGGAGCTCCGAGTTTGAGAACTTTATTGCCTAAAGTGGCTTTGAGTCGAGTCAGAAACGCACTCATGTTTCCTGTGTGATGTGAACCTGCCCCATGCATGAATCGATGCCCATATACCTCCTCATGCACGCAGGTGATTCTGGACAGGCTCATCTGGAGCTCCGAGTTTGAGAACTTCATTGCCAACAAGTGACGTTTGAGTCATGTCAGAAACCCAACCCACACATGTTCCTTCTGCGAACCCTGTCTGTCCGTGCCCACGGCACCCGTACCGCACTTGCAGGTGATTCTGGACAGGCTCATCTGGAGCTCCGAGTTTGAAAACTTCATTGCCAACAAGTGGCTTCTGGTGTGAACCCTGCCTGATGCACGATGCCCACATACCTCCCTCCTCATGCACGCAGGTCATACTGGACAGGCTCATCTGGAGCTCCGAGTTTGAAAACTTCATTGCCAACAAGTGGGGCGCGGCGAAGCGCTTCGGCCTGGAGGGCGCTGAGACGCTCATCCCGGGGATGAAGGAGATGATCGACCGGGCGGCAGATCTTGGCGTGGAGAGCGTGGTGATTGGTCGGACACTTACCCCACCCACTCACGCACTTACCCCACCCACTCACGCCCATGTGCCTTGTGTGTGAACCCTGCACGGTGCCCCAACCCCTTACCGAACAGGTGATTCTGGACAGGCTCATCTGGAGCTCCGAGTTTGAGAACTTCATCGCCAACAAGTGGGGCGCAGCCAAGCGCTTCGGCCTAGAGGGCGCTGAGACGCTCATCCCGGGGATGAAGGAGATGATCGACCGGGCGGCAGATCTCGGCGTGGAGAGCGTGGTGATCGGCATGGCTCATCGCGGGCGGCTGAACGTGCTGGGGAACGTGGTGAGGAAGCCGCTGAGGCAGATTTTCAGCGAGTTCAGCAGCGGGATCAAGCCGCCCACTGGGGAGGACGGGGAGGACTCGTTCTACACTGGTGAGTGCGGTTGAATGCGGTTGGGTGGGGTTGAGTGCGTTTGAGTGGGTTCGAGTGCGGTTGATTGCGGTGGGGTGTGGTTGAGGTGTCTCGAGGCTGAACGTGCTGGGGAACGTGGTGAGGAAGCCGCTGAGGCAGATATTCAGCGAGTTCAGCAGCGGGATCAAGCCGCCCACTGGGGAGGACGGGGAGGACTCGTTCTACACTGGTGAGTGCGGTGCGGTTGAGTGGGTTTGAGTGCGGTCGAGTGCGGCTGGGTTGAGTGCGGTTGATTGCGGTTGAGTGTGGTCGAGTGCGGTAATCACTGCTACCACCTTTTCCCCCTTTCCCCCAACATGACAGGCACGGGAGACGTGAAGTACCACCTTGGCACGTCCTATGACAGGCCGACACGTGGCGGCAAGAGGATCCATCTCTCCCTCGTTGCCAACCCCTCCCATCTGGAAGCTGTAAGTGGTTGTGCTGGGCTGTGAGAGAGGGCGTGCTGAGCTGTGAGAGAGGCTGTTCTGGGCTGCTGGGCGGGCTGCTGGGTGGGCTGCTGGGTGGGCTGCTGGGTGGGCTGCTGGGTGGGCTGCTGGGTATCCCATCTCTCGCTTCTCCCCCAACCTGTGGTTGTCGTCGTAGTCGTGCCCTTTTCGTCCCTCTCCCACTCCCATCCGCCCACCCAACCTCCCCCCCCTGCCCTTGCTTACCCTCATCCTGCCCTTTTCGTCCCGCTCCCATCCGTCCACCCAACCCAACCTCCTTCCTCCCCCGTCCTGCCTTTTGCTCCCCCCTCGTCCTACCCGTCTCCTCTCCCTCCTCACGCCCATCCTCCCCTCCCCTCCCCTCCCCACTCCTCACTCCATGTACCCCATCTTCCCCACCCCCACTCCCCCTCCCTCCCCCCCTTCCCCTCCTCTTCAAATCCCCCCAGGTGAGTCCGGTGGTGATAGGCAAGGTGAGGGCGAAGCAGTGGTATGCGAGGGACATGGAGCGCAAGCGCAACATGGCAGTGCTGCTGCACGGCGACGGCAGCATGTCGGGCCAGGGGGTCGTCTACGAGACCTTTCACTTGCAGGACCTGCCAAACTACGAGACGGGAGGGACCGTTCACATCGTGGTTAACAACCAGGTATGGGGGGGCTGAGATTGGGAACAGGAGAGGGCATGTCGGGCCAGGGGGTCGTCTACGAGACCTTTCACTTGCAGGACCTGCCGAATTATGAGACAGGAGGCACCGTTCATATCGTTGTTAACAACCAGGTGAGGCAACCAGGTATGGCCTGGGACAGGGAAGGGGAGGGGTGGTAGAGGCATGTCGGGCCAAGGGGTCGTCTACGAGACCTTTCACTTGCAGGACCTGCCGAATTATGAGACAGGAGGCACCGTTCATATCGTTGTTAACAACCAGGTGAGGCAACCAGGTATGGCCTGGGACAGGGAAGGGGAGGGGTGGTAGAGGCATGTCGGGCCAGGGGGTCGTCTACGAGACCTTTCACTTGCAGGACCTGCCGAATTATGAGACAGGAGGCACCGTTCATATCGTTGTTAACAACCAGGTGAGGCAACCAGGTATGGCCTGGGACAGGGAAGGGGAGGGGTGGTAGAGGCATGTCGGGCCAGGGGGTCGTCTACGAGACCTTTCACTTGCAGGACCTGCCGAATTATGAGACAGGAGGCACCGTTCATATCGTTGTTAACAACCAGGTGAGGCAACCAGGTATGGCCTGGGACAGGGAAGGGGAGGGGTGGTAGAGGCATGTCGGGCCAGGGGGTCGTCTACGAGACCTTTCACTTGCAGGACCTGCCCAACTACGAGTCAACCAGGTATGGCCATGGACAGGGAAGGGGAGGGGTGGTAGAGGCATGTCTGGGCAGGAGCAGGGACGGTTCACATTGTTGTCAGGAACCAGGTACTGGGGTGGGTGGGCACGGGGCGAGGGAGACGCATGACCCCGTCTCTTTTCCCCATCTCTCCCCATCCCCCATTCCACCCAACCACAGGTAGCCTTCACGACAGATCCCAAGGCCTCGCGCTCTTCGGTCTACTGCACGGACGTGGCCAAGGCGCTCAACTGCCCCATCTTCCACGTTGCCCTCCCCCACCCCACTCCCTCCCTTCCCCCCCCACCCAACAGGTTGCTTTCACGACAGATCCCAAGGCCTCGCGCTCTTCTGTCTACTGCACGGACGTGGCCAAGGCGCTCAACTGCCCCATCTTCCCCCCTCTCCATTGACCCCCCACCACCACCCCCTCCAGGTTGCCTTCACCACGGATCCCAAGGCCTCGCGTTCTTCTGTCTACTGCACGGACGTGGCCAAGGCACTCAACTGCCCCATCTTCCACGTCAACGGGGACGACGTGGAGGCCGTCGTGCACACCATGGAGCTTGCGGCGGAGTGGAGGCAGCGCTTCCATTCCGATGTCGTGGTGGACCTTGTGTGCTACCGGCGGTTTGGACATAACGAGATCGACGAGCCGTCATTCACCCAGCCTGTGATGTACAAGGTGCGTGTGACGTTGACGGTGGGGGAAACAGGAGAGGTGAACTGCACTGCACACCATGGAGCTTGTGGCTGAATGGAGGCAGCGCTTTCATTCCGACGTGGTGGTGGACCTCGTGTGCTACCGGCGGTTTGGGCACAATGAGATCGACGAGCCATCGTTTACCCAGCCCGTGATGTACAAGGTAAGGGCAGGGAAACAGAGGTTGCAGTGCACATCACATCACACCATGGAGCTTGCAGCCGAGTGGCGCCAGCGCTTTCACTCCGACGTGGTGGTGGACCTCGTGTGCTACCGGTGCTTCGGACACAATGAGATCGACGAGCCATCGTTTACCCAGCCCGTGATGTACAAGGTGCGTGTGAGGGTGACGGTGAGGGAAACAAACGGTGCAGTGTGCATCACATCACAGCCCACCATGGAGCTTCCATGTCAACGGGGACGACGTGGAGGCAGTGGTCCACACCATGGAGCTCGCGGCTGAATGGCGCCAGCACTTTCCCGTGGAGCTCGCCAAGGTAAGGGCGAGGGAAGCAGAGGTTGCCGTGCACAGCACACCATGGAGCTCGCAGATGAATGGCACTGGCACATTCGAGAATTCTCCAAAAGTTACTCCGATATGGTTGGTTGGCTTGACATTGGGTCGGCTCAAAGCCTCGAAGGGATTGCTGAAACGGTCGACAAGGAACTGTCAAATCCCCCCACGTCTCCCACCTGTTGTAACCCTCCACCTGGTGATCCGCAACCACCCGCCTCCTCTGGAGCTGTACAAGCAGCAGCTGGTGCAGCGGGCGCACATGAGCGAGGAGGAGATTGTGGAGCAGGCGAACCTCTAGTTCAGAGCATTCTTCCCCATTTTCCACCACCGTTTCCCCCTCCCTCTCCCTCCTACTCCTCCTGCCCCCTCCTTCGCCTTCCCCACCCCCCCAGGTAATCCGCAACCACCCCCCGCCCCTGGAACTCTATAAGCAGCAGCTGGTGCAGCGGGCGCACATGAGCGAGGAGGAGATTGTGGAGCAGGCGAACCGAGTCGATGCAATCCTGAACGACGAGTTCGCCGCCAGCAAGGAATACGTGCCCTCCACCCGCGACTGGCTCGCCGCGTACTGGTCGGGGTTCAAGTCCCCGGAGCAGTTGTCGCGTATTCGCAACACTGGGTAAGCTGGGGTAGGCTGGTAGAGGAACGACGAGTTTGCCGCCAGCAAGGAATACGTCCCCTCCACCCGCGACTGGCTGGCGGCCTACTGGTCGGGATTCAAGTCTCCGGAACAGCTGTCGCGTATCCGCAACACTGGGTAAGCTGGTAGTAGTAGAGACTTGGTTCGCCGCCAGCAAGGAATACGTGCCCTCCACCCGGGACTGGCTGGCGGCCTACTGGTCGGGATTCAAGTCTCCAGAGCAGCTGTCACGCATCCGCAACACCGGGTAAGCTGGTAGTAGAGTCTTGGTTAGCTGCCAGCGGACTTCCTGCCTTTCGCCCGCGACTGGCTGGCCGCGTACTGGTCAGGGTTCAAGTCTCCAGAGCAGCTCTCTCGCGTTCAGAATACTGGGTGAGGCGAAGGATGGAAAGGGTAAACACTGAGACAGCCACTGGGTTGGGTAAGCTGGGGTAAGCTGGTAGTAGAGACTTGGTTCGCCGCCAGCAAGGAATACGTGCCCTCCACCCGCGACTGGCTGGCGGCCTATTGGTCGGGCTTCAAGTCCCCGGAGCAGCTGTCCCGTATCCGCAATACTGGGTGAGGCGAAGGATGGAAAGGGTAAACACTGAGACAGCCACTGGGTTGGGTAAGCTGGGGTAAGCTGGTAGTAGAGACTTGGTTCGCCGCCAGCAAGGAATACGTGCCCTCCACCCGCGACTGGCTGGCGGCCTATTGGTCGGGCTTCAAGTCCCCGGAGCAGCTGTCCCGTATCCGCAATACTGGGTGAGGCGAAGGATGGAAAGGGTAAACACTGAGACAGCCACTGGTTTGGGTAAGCTGGGGTAAGCTGGTGGGGGCTGAGTTCGCAGCCAGCAAGGAATACGTGCCCTCCACCCGCGACTGGCTTGCCGCGTACTGGTCGGGGTTCAAGTCCCCGGAACAGCTCTCTCGTATTCGCAACACTGGGTGAGGCGGGCAGGGCAAACACTGAGACAGTCACTGGGTTGGGTGGGGCAGCTGGGGTAAGCTGGGGGGGAGCTTGCAGACGAGGCGACTGTGTGCCCTCCACCCGCGACTGGCTGGCGGCCTATTGGTCGGGATTCAAGTCCCCGGAGCAGCTGTCCCGTATTCGCAACACCGGGTAAGCTGGGGTGGGCTGGTGGAGTAACGACGAGTTTGCCGCCAGCAAGGAATACGTCCCCTCCATCAGGGACTGGCTCGCCGCGTACTGGTCGGGGTTCAAGTCTCCAGAACAGCTCTCTCGTATCCGCAACACTGGGTAAGCCAAGCGTTGGGTGAGGCACACACATGCTGAGCAGTCGGTTCTTTAGCGATCGTGGATCGCAGTGTGTTATCTGGTGCAAGCTGGGGTGAGCTGGTGGGGACTCGGTTTGCCGCCAGCAAGGGATACTGGTCGGGCTTCAAGTCCCCAGAACTTAGCTGTTCTGCATTCGGAATACTGGGTATGGCAAGCTCTTTAGGTTAAGAATTATATGCTGCGTTACCTGCTTTGCCTGGTTCATTCTTCCACTTGTCGCCCTTCCACTTCTTTCTTCCCATCTCTCGCCAGTCGCCGCCCCTCCCATCCCGAGGTGCTACCAGCTTTCTGAGACGTTTCAAACTTTCCTGTCTGTTTTGCTCACGGTCTCTCCCTTGTTCCCTCCCCTCATGGTTTCTCTCCCACCCCCATGCTGCCAGCGTGAATGTCGAGATGTCTCAGTTGTTGTCCCATCCCTCTCTTCCCTGTCTCCTGCACTGCCAGCGTCAATCCCGAGGGGCTCAAGGAGGTGGGTCGCCTTGTGTGCGAGCTGCCCCAATCTGAATCCTATCCCCTTTTCCCCCACCTCCCCCACCCCCCTTCTCCGCGCCGCCCACCCCTACCTCACAGAGTGAATCCCGAGGTGCTCAAGGAGGTTGGTCGCCTGGTCTGCAAGCTCCCACCGGACTTTAAGGCCCACCGCGCCATCAAGAGGGTGTATGACGCGCGCTTGCAGGCCATAGAGACGGGGGAGGTGAGGCAAGGGAGGCAACGAGGGAGGGCAGAACGAGGGGGTGGGGAGGGGGGGAAGGTGGAAAGGGAATGTGTCCCTCTTATTCAAGGCCCACCGCGCCATCAAGAGGGTGTATGACGCGCACTTTATGTAGAGATGGAGGAGGTGAGGCAAGGAGGGGTTAATGAGGGAAATGAAAGGGGAAGGTTTAGGGTGAAAGTTATTAGTTAGAATTGTCTGAACATTCACCGTCTCCCCTTACTTTCTCCGCCGTCGTTCTCTCTCCATCTTACCTCAGGGCGTAGACTGGGTGACAGCAGAAGCCTTGGCTTTTGGCAACCACGTGCGGCTGAGTGGGCAGGACGTGGAGCGAGGCACCTTCTCCTTTCCCTTTCTCCATCTTCCCTCAGGGTGTGGACTGGGCAACAGCAGAGGCCCTGGCGTTTGGAACGCTGCTAGTGGAGGGCAATCACGTGAGGCTGAGTGGGCAGGACGTGGAGCTCGGCACCTTCTCCCCTCCCTTTCTCCATTTCCTCTCTCCATCCTCCCTTAGGGCGTTGACTGGGCGACAGCAGAGGCCCTGGCATTTGGAACGCTGCTAGTGGAGGGCAATCACATGAGGCTGAGCGGGCAGGACGTGGAGCGAGGCACCTTCTCTTCTCCCGTTCTCCATCCTTTCTCTCTCCATCCTTTCTCTCTCCCCTCTCCCTATTATTCTTTCTCCATCTCCCCTCAGGGCGTTGACTGGGCGACAGCAGAGGCCCTGGCATTTGGAACCCTACTGGTGGAGGGCAATCACGTGCGGCTGAGCGGGCAGGATGTGGAGCGAGGCACCTTCTCCCACCGCCATGCTGTGGTGCACGACCAGGAGAGCGGGCGCAAGTTCGTGCCGCTCGACCATGTGCTGCGCAACCAGACCGACGGAATGTTCACCATCAGCAACAGGTGAATGCTCAGTGAATGTTCTCCAGTAGCAGCAGGTGATTGTTCACTGAATGCTCACTAGTAGCAACAGGTGAGTGTTCGGTGAATGGTCGCCATGCTGTAATGCACGACCAGGAGAGCGGGCGCAAGTTCGTGCCGCTCAACCATGTGCTGCGCAACCAGACAGATGGAATGTTCACCATCAGTAACAGGTGACTGTTCAGAACCAATAGTAGGTGAATGTTCAGTGAATGTGCCGTCCCCTAATGCAGCACCCGGTCCGAGTTTGGTGTCCTGGGCTGGGCTTTGAGCTCGGCTATTCAATGTAGAACCCCAACTCGCTCGTGCTCTGGGAGGCACGATCTGAGTAGTAAAAACAATCACCCTCTCATCCTTCCCCGTTCCTCCCCTCCCCTCCCTTCCAATGCAGCTCCCTATCGGAGTTCGGCGTGCTGGGATTCGAGCTGGGCTACTCAATGGAGAACCCCAACTCGCTCGTGCTCTGGGAGGCGCAGTGTTGAGTGGACTAAAGAAAACACCTCCTCATCCTTCGCCCCTCGCCCCTTTGTCCCTTGCCGTCCCCACTCCTTTTCTTCCTGATGCAGCTCCCTGTCAGAGTTTGGAGTGCTGGGCTTTGAGCTGGGCTATTCATTGGAGAACCCCAACTCACTCGTGCTCTGGGAGGCGCAGGTGTGAGCTGTGAACACAACCACCCTCTCATCCTCCCACTTCCTTTCTTCCTGATGCAGCTCCCTGTCGGAGTTTGGAGTGCTGGGCTTCGAGCTCGGCTACTCAATGGAGAACCCCAACTCGCTCGTGCTCTGGGAGGCACGTTGGGTAGGCATACGACAATAATAACCCCATCTCCCTCCCCTCCTTGCCCCTCCCCATGCATGCAGCTCTCTATCGGAGTTTGGTGTCCTAGGATTCGAGCTCGGCTATTCAATGGAGAATCCCAACTCACTCGTGCTCTGGGAGGCACAGTTCGGGGACTTCGCCAACGGAGCGCAGGTCATATTCGACCAGTTCCTCTGCAGTGGCGAGTCCAAGTGGCTGCGACAGACGGGGCTCGTCTGTCTCCTGCCGCACGGATATGATGGCCAGGGGCCTGAGCACTCGTCTGCGAGACTGGAGCGGTACCTCCAGGTAAGGAGTGGTGCTGTGGTTATAGATTGCCAACGGAGCGCAGGTCATATTCGACCAGTTCCTCAGCAGTGGGGAGTCCAAGTGGCTGCGACAGACGGGGCTCGTGTGCTTGCTCCCCCACAGATATGATGGGCAAGGGCCGGAACACTCCTCCGCACGGTTGGAGCGGTACCTGCAGGTAAAGAGCGGTGACAGTGGGTGAGTTGGTAGGGATGGCGCAGGTCATATTCGACCAGTTCCTCAGCAGTGGCGAGTCCAAGTGGCTGCGACAAACGGGGCTCGTGTGTCTGTTGCCCCACGGTTATGACGGGCAGGGGCCGGAACACTCGTCTGCGAGACTGGAGCGGTACCTCCAGGTACAGAGCGGTGACAGCGGGTGGGTGGCGAGGGAGGAGGGATGGAGGGTGCTTTGGGAATGGACTTTGCCAACGGAGCGCAGGTCATATTCGACCAGTTCCTCAGCTCTGGCGAGTCCAAGTGGCTGCGACAGACGGGGCTGGTGTGCTTGCTTCCCCACGGTTACGACGGGCAGGGGCCTGAGCACTCCTCCGCACGCTTGGAGCGGTACCCCAGGTACAGAGCAGTGACAGTGTGTGGGTGGGTCGGAGGTGGGGAGGGGGCTTAGGTTAGGGACTTTGCCAACGGGCGCAGGTCATATCGACCAGTTCCTCAGCAGTGGCGAGTCCAAGTGGCTGCGACAGACAGGGCTCGTGTGCTTGTTGCTGCACGGTTACGACGGGCAGGGGCCGGAACACTCGTCTGCACGCCTGGAGCGGTATCTGCAGGTAAAGAGCGGTGACAATGAGTGGTTGGGTGGGGAGGGTGGGTGATTTTGGGGGCGCAGGTCATATTCGACCAGTTCCTCAGCAGTGGGGAGTCCAAGTGGCTGTGGCAGACGGGGCTCGTGTGCTTGTTGTCGCATGGATATGATGGCCAGGGGCCTGAACATTCTTCCGCCAGGCTAGAGCGGTACCTCCAGGTACAGAGAGGTGGCGGTGGGTGGGTGGGTTGGGAGGGAGGTTGCTTTGGGAATGGGTGGAGGGTGCTTGGGTTAGGGACTTTGCCAACGGAGCGCAGGTCATTATTCGACCAGTTCCTCAGCAATGCACATGGGTGGGTCATGCCCCCGCCTTTACCCTCTCCCCTCTCCCCTCTCCCCTCTCCCCTCTCCCCGCCGTCTCTCCCCTGCACCAGAGTTCTGACGACAACCCCTTTGTCATTCCAGAGCTCGAGGAGACCATGACCCGCCAAGTGCAAGGAGTCAACTGGCAGGTGCGTTGAGGAGAACAAGTTGTCTGAATTGATCGCGTATTGTGAGCGTCATTGTTTCGTGTCTTCTGAACGAAACAATGGCGCTCAGGAAACGAAACAATCGTTTAGAAAAAACTCATTGTTTAGGTAGAAGGTCCTGAACGATTACCTCCCTCTGTCAGAACTCTTCCATTACTGCTGTCTCCCTCCCTCCCTCCCTCAATCCCCGGGTGGTGAATGGTACCATCCCAGCCAACTGCTTCCACGTGTTGCGGTGGCAATGTGGATTTTCCAGACAGTCCCTCTCCTCCCACATTGGCTTTCCCCTCTCCCCCTCCCCCCACTAGGTGGTGAACGCCACGACCCCAGCCAACTACTTCCACGTGTTGAGGCGGCAGATTCATCGGGACTTCCGCAAGCCGCTCATTGTCATGTCTCCCAAGAGCCTGCTGCGCCACCCGCGCTGCAAGTCGCCGATCGCCAGGGCACACCCGGGTTTGAAGAGTGCTGATCGCGAGGCTGGAAGGCAGGCTGACAGTCCCTTTCAAATCACTCCCTCTCTGTCCCAAACTTGCCTTCCTGTCCCACCCCCCAGGTGGTGAACGCCACGACCCCTGCCAATTATTTCCATGTCTTAAGGCGGCAGATTCACCGGGACTTCCGCAAGCCGCTCATCGTCATGTCTCCCAAGAGCCTGCTGCGCCACCCTCGCTGCAAGTCGCCCCTGGACGAGTTCAACGACCGCCAGGGCACGCCCGGGTTTGAGAAGCGCGGCACTCGTTTCAAGCGGCTGATCATGGACTCGCACGAGCATGGAGAGCGGGAGGAGGGGATCCGGCGTGTTGTGTTCTGCTCTGGCAAGGTGGGTGTTTGTTTGACTTGAAGGTGAGAGAAGGGGCTTAGTTTGGAGTAGGGAGGGATGGAAAAGCACAGCCCGCGCTGCAAGTCGCCCCTCTCAGAGTTCAACGACCGCCAGGGCACGCCCGGGTTTGAGAAGCGCGGTACACGGTTCAAGCAACTCATCATGGACTCGCACGAGCACGGGGAAAGGGAGGAGAGCATTCGCCGCGTCGTGTTCTGCTCTGCCAAGGTGGGCTTTTGCTTCTGCTTTTCCTTTTTGCTTTTTTTTAGAAGCGTAGAGAAGGGTTTGGGAGTAGGGGGGTGGAAAAGCACAGCAAGCACAGTCCGCGCTGCAAGTCGCCTCTGGACGAGTTCAACGACCGCCAGGGCACGCCCGGGTTTGAGAAGCGCGGCACGCGGTTCAAACGGCTGATTATGGATCCGTACGAGCATGGAGAGCGGGAGGAGGGCATTCGCCGCGTCGTGTTTTGCTCAGGAAAGGTGGGTGTTTTTTTTTTTTTTTTTTTTTTTTTTTTTTTTAGGATGGTTAAAGAGGGGTATTGGAATATGGAGCTGTGCCTACCTGCTTGTCAAATGGAAATTGGTATTTCTTTATCATTCTACACGCAATCCACACTGCTCCAATGCAGGTATACCTACCTGCTCGTACCATGGAAGCTGATATAACACAGTTACTGTATGCTCAATCCACCCGCACATGTTGTTCCAATGCAGGTGTACTATGAGCTGGAGGAGGAGAGGGAGCGGCTGGGAGCAGATGACGTGGCGCTGGTGAGGGTGGAGCAGATCTGCCCCTTCCCCTTCGACCTCGTGCAGCGCGAAGTGCAGCGCTACAGCAGTGAGTGTTTTATTTTTTTGTTTTACTGATAAGGATGGACTTAAGAAGTAGCAGGGGGAAGGGGAAGGTTGCTGGTGAGTGACATGTTATCCTGAATCTTGTTCAGGTCAATATGGATGCAGAAAACAGAACACACAGGGGCATGTGCTGATGTGTTGTCCTTCAGAGAGCTGGGGTGGTGTGACCCTGGAAGTATCAGCAAACATGGGAGGTTATTCCTTCCCGAAATTAGAAGTTGTTGGGGGATAGTTACTGGTCAACCTTCCTCTTCACCATGTTTGTCGACCTCCTTGCAGAGGCTGAGGTGGTGTGGACGCAGGAGGAGCCAATGAACATGGGGGCCTACGCCTACGTGGCACCGCGTTTCGCCACTGTTCTGCGCAGTGTCAACCGGGGCGGCTTTGAGGATGTGAAGTACGTCGGGCGGCCTCCTTCGGCTTCTACTGCCACTGGTTTTGCGTCGACGCATGTGAAGGAGCAGAAGGAGCTTGCGAGCAAGAGCTTTCAGAAGGAGGAGATCCGCCTGTTTCCCTAGATACCGTTAGTTTACTTATTGTAAAGTCGGCTGCAGGTTCGACACTTGTTTGTCATGTAAATGCACTTTCTTGCGGGAGCACGTACAACGTCGTTGCTGAAAGCGTGCGACTTTGTATGTTGATTGCTTTGTGGATTATGAGGTGGGATCAGAAATAAGTGGTAGAAAACAGAAGAAAAACGTTGTGCTAGCTCTAAATGAAATTTCTTTAACGCGAATGCTTGACTAGCTTGTGAAACGATCCCTGTGGGGAATTTTGTTCGCAATATTGCAACAGGCGTTACTGGTCGGTGGAGGGAGCGTTTGCTGAATCGATCGGAAAACAGTAAATCCATGTTTGCTATCCAATGAGGGAGATGGAAGTGCTATCTATTGACGCCGCGGTTACCGTTTGCGCCAAAACCAAGAAATGCAATTGGGCAGCGTGAGCCCCGCTGCCGAATTCTCAGAATCCGAGCCGCTGTATTCTACACCCGAACCGCATTTCTGCCTGGGAATTCCACATTTTCCGTGATTTCGACATTGACTTGACATCGGCGATTCTTCTGACTGCCCTTGCATGTGCCATTTTCTATTCTGTCCGTTTGCAAATTGCGCCTGATTTTGCACAGCACAGCACAGCAGCACCACAGCGCGGCACAGCACAACAGCACAGCACCACACCGCACCATGGTTTAGCACAGCACGGCAGCACACCACAGGTCCAGAGCACAGCACAGCACCACACACACACAGCACCCCCTGGCATCCCCTGTCTCGTCGGCTCAAGAGCATATCCAGCCCAAGTGAGCTGTAACCGCCCCTCCTCGCCCTCCCTTCATCACCACCAACTTTGGGAGCAGGGATGCTTGACCCTGGGCCTGCATAGCCTTCATCGGTCGGCAAAATCCACCGACGAAGCAACGGGGGGTCGATCTGGAACAGGTCGCGCGCGCGGACCCGTCCGCCCTCAGTCAGCTCTCGCCTGGGAGAGAAGAACAAGGTGTGGCTCTGTCGAGTCGAGGAGGCCAAATGCAGTCGGTCACGGCGAAACCCCTTTCACTTGTTCGCTTCACAAGCTTTGTTCGCTCCACAAGTTTCCCTCAGCATGTCGAGCCCGAATGAGTTAATGCGACTCGGAGTACCACTAGCCTCGATCAGCCTTAGACTCCTCGAATAGCGTCTCACTCCTCCTGCGTCCTGCACGTGCTTTCTCGTCTAACGCAGAACGGGCTTAACGGATAAACACACCGTGTCGGGTCCACCAGTCTGCTAACCCGTTGAAATTTCCTCCTACTAGCAGCTGTAGTTCTGCCAATGCTGAAGGAATCAAGGAGCTGCCTTGCCGCGAGTCCACAATGTGACTCTCCTTCGTTCCTCGTTCCCCTAAGCCCGAAATTCTTCCCTCGCATGGCATCCGACGGCCAGGATCGCTTTTCAGCTGGCACCATATCATCACCACCATCATCAGCACCGCCGCGCGCGTCATCAACGCGCGGGACCTTCACGGAGTCATTCCGAGGAAGCTCGCGTTGCGAGCCGACTCGGAACACTGCACTCAAACAAATCACGTCACTCCAGAATTCGCCTTCGAGGAGGAGAGGATTCGAGGCCCAACACAGAGGGTCCCCTGCTGTGACTACACAATCGTGCAGCCGCGGAGAATCGCTGCCGCATGATGCGCCTGCGGATGGTTTGCGCAAAGGGTCACCTTCCAATGCCGCGGAGCCACCTGTGCCAGTGGGCGAATCGCGCAGCCGCGGAGATTTGCTCCTGCTGGACCTCGGATCTCCGCGCCTGCGCCCGCGCCTGCGCCTGCCCCTGCGCGAGCCGCCCGCAGACGGGTGCTCGTCTGCGGCCGCCGCCGGTAATTCGCTCTTCCGCTGCCCCGCGACCCGAAGGCGCCGCCCAGCGATCGTTCTCAGAAGGGACCGTTGCGCGGCAACAAGCGTCGAAACCGCGGCGGCGGGGCATGAAGGCGCCTCGGGAAGCACGGGCAAGCCGGCGGAGATGGCGGCGGTGATGGCGGCGGCGATGGCGGCGGCGATGGTTCCGGCGATGGCGGATGCATCCCCAATCGAGCGCGTCGAGGGATTGGAGCGTGCCGTGACTTGTACGTCAACTCAAGAGCGCGCCGAGCGCGTTGTGCATCCCACTGCTCCGACGAAGGTTGCGAGTGATTCGCGCTGCTCCCACTCCCCATCCCCCCCTTCCTCCTCCCCTTCGCCTTCCTCCTCCTCCTCCCCTTCGCCTTCCCCGTCCGCCGCCTCCTCCTGCTCCGCCGCGTCCCCCGCAATCGCGCAATCTGCCTCCCCCTCGTCATCCTCATCCCCCTCGTCATCCTCATCCCCATCCACCTACTCCTCCGCTTCTCCGCAATCGTCGCGCCCATCTGCTTCCCCGCAATTCACCTCCGCTTCCCCACGCGCACTCGAGCTGCCCATCAGCGTCTGCAGCCCATCCGCAATCCACGCGGAAGCTCCGCGCACGTCCGCGTCCGCGCACCGTTCCGCATCCCCGCAGCCCCCATTCTCCGCAGTACTTCAACTGCCCGCGCTTTCCTTGCCGCATTCCGCCGCGCCCGTCACGCCGTCCCCCCAACCAGTCCCTGCCGCTTCCCCCCGCCTCCAATCGTTTCCCCGCCCCGAGTCAGTGGTAACCAGCCCGCATTTCGCCCAGCCTCGCTCCTCTTCCGCTACCACCACCACTGCTGCAGCCACCTGCCAGTCTTTGGTTGATGCCGTTGCAGCTACCATTCCCTTTGGCCTGTCTTCTCAGCCAATCGCATCAGTTCATTCCGCGCAGCCCGACCCTTCCTCCGCGCACGCGCATTCCGCAAGCGCCTCCCCCCCTCCCTGTTCCCCCGCGCCCATTCACCGCCC
This sequence comes from Closterium sp. Naga37s-1, assembly GCA_947471745.1. Taxonomy (NCBI): domain Eukaryota; kingdom Viridiplantae; phylum Streptophyta; class Zygnematophyceae; order Desmidiales; family Closteriaceae; genus Closterium; species Closterium sp. Naga37s-1. The sequence goes on from CANJKZ010000977.1 coordinate 1,794,680, forward strand.
CTCCTCCAGCTCCCGCGCCGCCTCAAAGTACCGTTTCGCGCGGAAGCTCCGGGTTCGAATCCCGGCGGTGGCATGTTGCAATTTGGACCCTGTTGATATGGACGCTCTGTGGGAAGAACTGGCGTTGGGGGAGGGGGAGGAGGGGGAGGATGGGAAGGGGAAGAGAAGGAAGGAAACGCGCTCCCAGTCAAATCGGAAGAAGAGAGGGAGGGAGATATTTTTTGAGTTTAGTGGAAAGAGAAGGGAGAGGGGGGAGGTGGAGGAGGAAGAGAGGGGGGCGTGGGGCGAGCAGCAGCAACAGGATTGGTTAGGAACTGAAGGGGGGAAGGAGGGGTTGAGTGAGGGGAGAGTATGGCGGAAGTCAAAGTCTTGTAAAACGATAGAGACATTCAAGGAGTGTCCAGAATTGCCTGCGAAACAAAGAGGGGGAGAGGCGAGGGCATGGCGGAAGGCCAAGTCTTGGAACCCGAGGGAGTGGAGCAGCGTGAGCAAGACTTGGGGGAGAGAGGAGTCCGTGTGGGGGAGAGAGGAGTGCGTGGGAAAGGGGGTCTGCTTGGAGGCCGTGGGGGAAATTGATACTCCTGCTGCTGCTGCACGTTGCAGTGTCCGAGGAACTGCGAGCAGCGGGATGGATGAATGCTCAGCAGATTGTGTTGAGGCCGCTCAGCAGCGGAACTGCTTCAACTTCCCCAGGCTGCCGAGTCCAAGGGTGTTCAGCCCGAGAGTGTTCAGTTCCGGATTCCGAAGTCCAGCTACTAAACGAACAGCAGCAGCACCAGCACCACCCACACCAGCAGCAGCAGCACCACCACTCACACCAGCAGCACCAGCACCACCGCTCACACCAGCAGCAGCAGCACCACCACTCACACCAGCAGCACCAGCACCACCGCTCACACCAGCAGCAGCAGCACCACCACTCACACCACCAGCACTCTTGTCTTCGTCCATTGCTCCTGACAATCACGAATGGGAGAGCCCTCGCAATCCTGCTCCTTCAAGTGATCCCCATGCTGCAGCCAAGACAGCGATTGCTGCGGGCGGCGATGCAAGCTGCGACGTGGGCGGCGATGTGGCCGGGGATATGGGCGGCGATATGGGCGGCGGCAGGGCCCCCGCGCGTCATAATAGTGATGATGATGGTGACTGTGATAATGATGATTGTTCTTTCGCTCCTCTGATTGGTGACGAAGGCGGCAAACTCGTGCCTATAAAGAGCCTCCCTTTAGCGAGGACAAGGAGCACCCCGGATCTTGACCAGGCTCGGGTGCAAGCAGAGCAATCAGAGCAATCAGAGAGCAGCAATTTCCTCCCGGCCATTCCCATCCACCTCCGCCGAACCCGCAGCACCGCTCATGTGAGAAGGTTCAGCCCCGGCCCTGGCGGCAGCAGCAGCAGCAGAACCAGAGTCAGCAACAACATTAGCGGCACCCACAGCAGCCAGAAAAGCAGCACCAGCACCAGCAACGGAACCAGCAGCAGCACTGAAGGTGGTGACAGCCAAATTCCCATCCACCTCCAAAGCACCCGCCGCTGCATCCACGTCAGGAGCAGCAGCACAAGCAGCGTTTACAGGAGCATCAACAGCAGCGGCACTCGCACCACCACTACCACTGGCATCCGAACTTCCGCCCAGCTCCAAAGGACAAGAAGTGGCATAAATACCCGCAACGAAAGTAACAGCAGCAGCAACAACAGCAGCAGCAGCGACAACAGCAGCAGCAACAACAAGAGTACCAGTTCTGCTGCTGCTCCTGACATGAGGTATTTAAGCCACCTGCGAAGGACAAGAAGCGGTGTTCATATTCGCAGCAGCAGCAACAGTACCAGCTCTGCTGCTGCTCCTGACCGCAGGAATACTGGACACTTGCAAAGGGCAAGAAGCGGTTTACCGGTTGCTCCCGCCGCTCCTGCAGCAACAGTATGCTTCGTGCTCTCATTCGAAGAACGGCGGTGCAAGCAACAGCAGGAGCAGCAGCAACAGCAGGGGGAAGAGGAGGAAAATAACTCCTCACATGTATCCGTTGGACCTCAAGATTTTAAGGGGTCACACGCGTGCGAACAGGTCAAGGGAGTGACGACATCTGGAGAAGGAAAGAACCAGCCAGACAGGTCTGCTGCGAGACCTGGAGAAGTTTGGACTGCTGGAAGAACCGAGGGCGCCTTGTGCCTTGACACTGACACCGAGAAAGCAGGGAAACGAGAGGAGTCCACTCCTGAGAATTCTCAGAAACAGCTTGCAGATGGTGGTGACACCGGAGGGAGTGGTGGTGACACCGGAGGGAGTGGTGGTGACACCGGAGGGAGTGGTGGTGACACCGGAGGGAGTGGTGGTGACACCGGAGGGAGTGGTGGTGACACCGGAGGGAGTGGTGGTGATACACTTGATGAAGGGGGCGTGGGCCTTGATGGGCGTGGGAGGAAGAGTCAGCATGGTGTGCAGCAATGTGCGGAGGAGGCAACCGTTGATGAAAGCGGGAAGAGTCAGGACGGCGTGCGAGGTGCTTTAGCAGCAGAGGGGCCAGCCCTGCTGTCAAGGCTTGGGAGGCTTGGAGACCTTAGCGGCGGAAAGGGCCTATGGAGTGGTACAGGGGGAGGCAATAGAGGGGATGAGGATGGTGGGAAGAAGAGCTATGGAGGAGGGCGGAACCAAAGTAGCAGGTGGAGGTTCAAGTGGTTCTCTCATTGCAGTATCAGGTGGAAGGCTTTTATTCGTAAGCTGGGTAAGGTCTGAATGTGAAGCATCTCAGGATATGCAAACTGGTTGCAGCCGGAAAATTCAGTTTTCCAACTTAGCTTCTTGTTTTGTACAGCTAACACATTTTGGTCAAACGGTAGTTCGGTACATGTATTTGACTTCTTACTAGTAGTGATAAACTGGCATACCACCAGTGCCATCAATCAACCAACCATACACTCGACTAACACTTAGAGCTCATTCGAAAACCCTGTCGCTTCGCATTCCCAAATAGACGGGCAAACACAGCAGCAACATCACCACTAACCTGTCTGCAATCACCTCACCTCACCTCACTGTGTCAATTACACGCTCGTCACACCCCTTCTCTTCCACACCCGAATCACCTGCCATGCCCCTTACCACGACAACACCTCACCAGCTTCCGCCCACGCACCTCTCCTCCCACCTCTCCAACTCCCGCCACGCCAATTAACCCCTTGGATCCCCCTGCCCCACCACGACACCTCACCAGCTTCCGCCGACACACCTCTCCAGTACTCCCTGCTTGTCAAGGTGTCCCGAGACTAGCAGGCATCTTGCTGAAACCACCACTGACACACAAGCTGGTAAGCTGGTAAGCTGACCTACAGACTCACAACCGTTGACCATGCACACCCCCTGTTAGCCAGTCTCTCTCCTTCGAGTTCGGGAGTAAGCCTTTTTTTAGTCGACTCAAAAACTGACCCACAAGCTAGTAAGCTGAAACACAGACTCACAACTGTTGACCATAAACACCCCCTGTTAGACAGTCTCTCTCCTTCGAGTTCGGGAGTAAGCCTTCCCATACCTCCCGGTCTCCTTCTCCTCTTTCCCTCCTGCCTTCTCCTTCTCTTTTCCTCCTGCCTTCTCCTTCTCTTTCCCTCCTGCCTTCTCCTTCTCTTTCCCTCCTGCCTTCTCCTTCTCTTTCCCTCCTGCCTTCTCCTTCTCTTTCCCTCCTGCCTTCTCCTTCTCTTTTCCTCCTGCATTCTCCTTCTCTTTCCCTCCTGCCTTCTCCTTCTCTTTCCCTCCTGCTCTCTCCTTCTCTTTCCCTCCTGCCTTCTCCTTCTCTTTCCCTCCTGCCTTCTCCTTCTCTTTCCCTCCTGCCTTCTCCTTCTCTTTCCCTCCTGCCTTCTCCTTCTCTTTCCCTCCTGCCTTCTCCTCCTCTTTCCCTCCGGCCTTCTCCTTCTCTTTCCCTCCTGCCTTCTCCGTCTCTTTCCCTCCTGCCTTCTCCTTCTCTTTCCCTCCTGCCTTCTCCTGCCGCTCTTCCACTCCTCGCCTTCCCTCTTTTTCCTTCCCTCTTTGCTGCTGCTTTCCCCGACGCGACTGGAGTGTCGACTCAACCGAAGCCACTTTGTGTCTGCCTCCACCCGCTTTCACCTTCCCAGTCCCACGCCCATCACCCAGCTTCTTCACATCACCCACCTTCTTCCCACCAACGCTGCCTGCATCTTCCTCCTCCTCACTGCTCTCCTCCCCCTCCTCTTCTTCTTCACTCCCTTCCTCTCCCTCTTCTTCCTCCTCTTCCTCTTCTTCCTCTTCTTCTTCCTCCTCCTCCTCATCCTCCTCGTTCTCTCTCCTCCCCTCCCTGCTGTTTCCAAGCATGCCACGAGTCATCCTTCTCGGTCCTAGCACCACAAGGGCTGGTTGTTCTGGAGTCTTCTTCGTCTTTTGGGGCTGCTTCACTTGGGATGACTTTTGAGTCGACTCAAGAGTCACTCCTCTCGCTCCTAGCACCGCAAGGGCCGGTTGTTCTGGAGTTTTTTACTCTTGGGCTCGCTTCTCCTGGGTCGGCTTTTTTCGGCTCACCTTCCCATCGGTCGGCCTTTCTTGGCTTGACACCGACCCACGAGTAACCTTCTTCCTCTCAGCACGCCTATTTCCACCCCTATCACTCTCACTGTCCCTCTCACTCTCGCTCTCACTCTCACTCTCCCTCTCACTCTCACTCTCACTGCCACCACTCTCCTCGCTGTCATCAAGTCTAACGGCTTCCCCTCGGCGTCTCCCCTTCTCACTCACACTCCCTTTCCCTTTCCCGTTCGCTTTCCCTTTCCCTTTGCCATTCCCATTTCCTTTTCCCTTCTTCACGCCTTTCCCTGCCTCTCGTCCCACCAACCTCTGCCCTTGCACCTTACCGCCTCCCTGCCCCCCAACGCTTTTCCCTCCCCGACCCTCCATCCTCTTCCCTCTCAACGAAACGGTACCACCACCACCCTCTTCCTCCTCACTCTTTTCTTCCTCCTCCTCACTCTCTTCCTCCTCCTCCTCCTCCTCCTCCTCCTCCTCCTCCTCCTCCTCCTCCTCCTCCTCCTCCTCCTCCTCCTCCTCCTCCTCCTCCTCACTCCCTTCTTCCTCCTCCTCTTCCTCTTCCTCTTCCTCCTCCTCACAATCCTTCTTCCTCCTCTTCATCTGCGCTTTCTTCCTTCCCTTGCTGCTACTCCCAATACGAATCTCGAGCCTTCCATTGTTAACCCATCCTTCCACCCTCCATTCGTCCTCACTATCCCTATCACTCTCATCCTCCTCCTCCTCCTCCTCTTCCTCTTCCATCTCTGCACCTTTTCTCTTCCGCATTCGCCCAGCCCTCGTTGCATCAACAGCACCACCACTCCGGCCCTTCCCTTTGGTGAGCAGCTTCCCCTTGCGAGGTGACTTTTCAGTCGACTCAAAAGTCACCCCCTTCCCTTTGGTGAGCAGCTTCCCCTTGCTTTTTCTCCCATGACTTCCCCTCCACTCCCTGCTATCCCCCTCACTCTCCTCCTCGCTCTCTTCCTCTTCCCCCTCGCCCCCCGCTTCCTCTTCTTCCTCCCTTTCTTCTTCCTCCTCATCCTCTTCCTCCTCGTCCTCCTCTTTTTCCCTGCGCGGTTTCTTAGCATGGGCATTACGAGCACCACCAACTCCTCCTTTCACTTTAGAAGCCATCCTTTTGTTGCTGCTCCTCCCACGCACTTTTCTTTCCTCCTCACTATCCTCTTCACTCTCCTCCTCTTCTTCGTCCTCATCCTCTCCCTCCTCCTCATCTTCCTCCTCCTCTTCCTTCTCTTCCTCCTCTTCCTCCTCACTCACCTCCCCTTTCTTCCGCGATTTTCCAGTTAGGGTTTCAATAGCAGACCTGCCTCTGCCTTTTCCTTTACTAATCACCCTCCCCTTGCTGCCCTTTCCACGGACTTTCCTTTCATCCGCACTGTCCTCCTCTTCCTCCTCGTCCTCCTCTCCCTCTTCATCCTCCTCTCCTTCCTCCTCGTCCTCCCCCTCCTCTCCCTCTTCTTCCCCACTACTACTCCCCTCCCCAATCACCTCCTCCTCCTCTCCCTCCTCTTCTTCTTCCTCCTCCTCCACATCCTCCCCTCTCCCACGCTTCCTACCCCTTCGTCTCCAACCCTCTCCATCACTTTCGCCCTTCCCACCCCTCCCGCCCATCCCACCCTTCCCACCCTTCCCACCCTTTCCCCCCATCCCATTCCCCCCCTTCCGCCTCCCTCCCTGCCTGCACTCCGTGCAGAACCAAGCAGCTTTGGCAGCCATTCGCCTCAGCCCCGCACACACAGGGTGAAACGCCTTACCGCACTGCACCGCCGCACACCGCACCACCTCCCTTGCCCCAGCCTCCCCTCCCCCTGCCCCCACTGCCTCTCCGCAAGAAGCGCAGAGGGAAGGAGGCAGCAGCTTAGGGGAAGCAGCTGCTGGCAAAGCAGCAGAAGCGGCGGCGGCAGTAGCAGCAGGGGAAAGAGACGGATTGCCCTTGTTGTTCCCATTAGAAGCAGCCTGGCGACCTGATACCTTCCCCTTCACCTTCCCCTTCCCATTCCCCTTCCCCTTCGCCTTCCCCTTCCCCTTCGCCTCACCACCACCTCTCGCCCTCAGCTTCCTGCCTCCCACCGTCGTGATACCCTGATCTTCCTCCTCTTCTCCTTGCCCCCCCAACTTCCCTGAGGCCCCAGCCTCCGACTCCTCCCCTTCCATATCCTCATCCTCCTCCTCCTCGTCTTCAGATGTCTCGGTGTTTCTCTTGCCTCTGCCCCCCTGCTTTCTCCTACTCTCCCTAGATTTCGTCCCACTCCCCCCAATTTTCCTCTTCCCCTGCTTCTTCCTTCCACCACCACTTTTGGCCAAATCCCTTTTCTCCAACACCTCTTCCTCCTCATCCTCACTTTCCCCCTTCTCCTCCTCACTCCCTTCACTCCCCTCTTCCACCACTTCCTCTCCTCTCTTTTCTCCCTCCTCACTCTCTTCGCTCCCATCGTTTGATACCTCCTCGTCCTCTCCTCTCTCCTCACCTCTCCCCTCTCCTCTCTCCGTAACTGAGTGAAGCTTGGAAGCGTCAAGGGCCTTGCATCGTTCTCTGTGACGGGTATGGGAGGAAGGAAAAAGGGGAAAGACGTGTGGTGGAACAAGGGTGGATGACTGAAAGGGACCAGGCCCAATACCCCCTCGCCCTTTTCCCCTTCTTCCCGCTCACCATCCTTCTCTGTGTGAAGCTTGGAAGCGTCAAGGGCATTGCATCGTTCTCTGTGACGGGTAAGGGAGGAAGGAAAAAGGGGAAAGACGCGAGGAATGATCCCTCTTCGTCCTCCTCCCTCCCTCCTCTCACCATTCTTCCCATTGCGTAGCGTCGAAGCATCAAGCGCATCTCATCTCTCATCTCTCTCTGTGGCGAGTGAGGCAGAACCTGAGAGGGGCAGCTAGTGCAAGGGGAGCACACCTGAGAGAAGCAGGTAGCCCAACTGGGGAGCACACCTGAGAAAGGCAGCGAGGTAAGTGAGGGTGGCGAGCGTGCGAGCACCCTCCCTCCTCCACACACTTCTCAGTCCAAAGAGCCCAAAGGGAGGTATGCCTGTGAATTCTCAAAAGCGAGTCAAACATACCTGAGGGATGCAGCGAGGTAAGTGAGAGTGCCGAGAGTCCGAGCTCCCATCACCTCCCTCTTCCACACGCGCCGCACTCGCCTCGACCGCCACAAGCACCGCGACGCAGACGGGCCCTTCAGCCCCTCCTCCTCCTCGTGCTCCTCCGCCTCTTGAGGCGCCTCAAAAGCTAGTCCAAGGGAAACATACCTGAGCGCGGCAGCTAGTGCAAGGGGGGCAGGTCCAACGGGGTAACACACCTGAGGGAGGCAGCAAGGTAAGCGAGGGTGGCGAGTGTGCGAGCAGCCATCACCTCCCTACGCCACACGCGCCGCACTCGCCTCGACCGCCACAAGCACCGCGAGGCAGACGGGCCCTTCAGCCCCTCCTCCTCTTCATGCTCCTCCGCCTCACTCACTGTCCCTGCATCTTCATCCTCCTCCTCCTCTTCCTCCTCCTCCACCTCCTCCCCCTCCTCGTCTGCTCCCTGGCCACCCTTCCCTGCTTTCTCAGCACCCCTCCCCCTTCTCGAACCTCCCGCTCCTTCAACCCTCTCCTCTCCCTCACTCCCTCCCTCCTCCTTCTCCCCTCTCCCCCACCTCTCGCCTCTCGCCTCCCCAAGAGCACCGCCACACAGCTTGAACCCTGCCACCTCAGCGCACAGCAGCAGCCGCCGCAGCGCTGCCACCTGGCGCGCCAGCTGGACGCGCTCACTGCTGACTCCCTTGACTGGTTTGACTCCTCCTGCCTCTCCTCCTGGCTCTGCTCCTACCTCTGCTCCTGCCTTTTCTTCTCCTCCCTTTTCTCCTCCTTCCTTTCCTCCTTTTGCCTTTCCTCCTCCGACCTTTCCTGCTCCTGCCTCTACTCCTGCTTCTGCTGCTGCTGGTTCAGCTGTTGCAGTATCTGCAGCAGCAGCAGCAGCGGTTGTACCAGCAGCAGCAGGAGCACGAGAGTCCAAACGATTTTTGCCGCCCATCAAGACAGCTAAACCAGAGGAGCTGTGAAGGCCCCCCAATTTGATTTGATCCGATTTAGGAGGGGCAACGGCAGTAGCTTTGCAGACTAGAGCGCCCCAAACACCCCAACTGGGAGCATATGTCGCAGCTTTAGCTGTAGCTGTGGCTGCCTTGCTTCTTGTGCCAGCAGCAGCACCACCAGCAGCAGCAGCAGGAGAAACACTACCAGCAGCAGTAGTAGGAGCTGGTACGAGCACAGAAGCAGCAGCAGCCGTGGCTGCAGCAGGAGGAGGAACCGCCTTAAGCCTCTCCAAAACCGCTCTCAACCCCTCCAATTGCTCCCGGAGCTTCTCTCCTATCAGACTCGCCTCCCCCTTCCACCTCTCTTCCTCTTCCCGTTTCTGCCCCACCTCTCTCTCCGCCTCCACCCCATCAGACCCAGACCCTTTTTCCTCCACTTCTTTGTTCTCTTCCCCTCTCATCTTCTCGCCATCCTCCTCACTATCCCTTTCCTCCTCCACCTCTACCTCCTCCTCCTCTTCCCCTTTCCCGCCCTCCCCTTCCCCTCCTCCACCTCCTCCACCCTTCCCCTTCTCCCTCCCCCCCACACCAGGCCCCCTTTTCTTCATCCCCGCTATAAGCCTCCCCTTGACCTTCTCAAGTGCTGCTTTCAGTGCCGCCTCTCGTATCCCCTTTTCATTCAGACTCGCTATAAGCTCCTCTATATCCTCGCGGTAAGTGTAGCAGAACCAGCGAGAACAACCGGCCCACCCCGTCCCCACCTCACCTCCCACCCCTCCTCTCTCACTTCCTCCCTCGCCTCCTCCTTCGCTCCCTCCTCCTCGCCACACCTCCCCTTCTCCCACCATCCCTCCTCTTTCCTCCACCCACACCACCTTAGGTTCCCCACTGAGCAGCCAGTACCGGTTATAATGCCTATCCAATCCCAGGGGCACTGTTCTGACCACCAGACGAGCCATTTCCTTTTCATACGCCTCCTCTCGCTTCTTCCACTCCTCCTCTCGCTTTCTCTCCTGTGCCATGCGCTGGGGGAAAGGGAAGGGAGGGAAAGTGAGGAGCAGGGGCTTGTGAAAAACGAGCACTTTTCTTTGCATGCACCTGAGCAGGATCCTCCTGCAGCAAGCCCCCTATTTTGAGTCGACTCAAAACACGGCTCATTTTGAGTCGACTCGAAACACGGCTCATTTTGAGTCGACTCGAAACACGGCTCATTTTGAGTCGACTAAAAAAAAAAGGATCCTCCTGCAGCAAGCGCCCTACTCTTCCAAATCCCACTCCCTCTTAGCATCATCCCCTCCCTTGCATCACCCCTTCCCCTTCACCACCTTCTCACCTTTCTCTCCACCTCGGTCCGTGCTCTCTCTGCTGCTCGCTTCTCTGCCTCCTTGCGCCGAATGTATTCGCTCTTCAGCCTGCCAATCATTGTGTTGAGTAGTGAGGGGTATGTAGGAGGAAGGGAAAGGGCAGTGGTGGGTGGGAGGTTAACACTCCTGAGAGGTGCCTCAGAATGAGGTCCTTGCCCTCTCTGCAGCTTGCTTCTCTGCCTCCTTGCGCCGAAAGTACTCGCTCTTCAGCCTGCCATTGTTTGTGTTGCGGGAAAGGGGAACACGGGGAAAAGAGTGCACCAGATATTCAAGGTGCATCAGATCAGAGTGTGGTCCGTGCCCTCTCTGCAGCTCGCTTCTCTGCTTCCTTGCGTCAAATGTATTCGCTCTTCAGCCTGCCGTTGATTGCAATAACGGGGGGACAGGAATGGGAGAATGTTTGAGGTGCCCCCAAAACACTACTCTGGCCTATCTACTCTGCTGGTTGCACCTCTGCCTAAGAGCGTCGGATGTACCAGCTCTTACAACCTGCCCATCCCCACCTCTCACTCACACGTGCACACCTCACCTGCCCATTCTCATCCCTCACCTACCCATCCCCACCCCCCTCATCCGCCCACAACGAATGTACTCGCTCTTCAGCCTGTCAGCCATTGTGTTGCACAATTGAAGCCGTGAGTTTTCCTATTGAGGCCATTGTGACAATTGAAGGGGGGAAGATGAGCCGTGAGTTTTCCAAGGTGGCTCCGCCAGAATACAATTGTTTCGCCATTGTGTTGCACAAACATGAGCCGTGAGTTTCCCACCTGTTCTTTCTCGTTTACGATTCTTGAGGCACCTAAGACAAAAGCATTGTAAGAAATCACAATGCTTCCACCCCTCACATGCCCATCCCCGCCCCTCACCTGCCCATGCGCTCCTCCTCCTGCCTCAGCTTCTCCTTATGAGCCAACACCGCCCGCCTGTCCATGGGATCACCCCTATACTCCCTAATCCACGGCACTAGTGAGTACCATCACTCTCTCACCCGCCCATTTCCACCCCTCACCCGTGCACCCCTCACCTGCCCATGCGCTCCTCCTCCTGCCTCAGCTTCTCCTTATGAGCCAACACCGCCCGCCTGTCCATCGGATCACCCTTATACTCCCTCACTTCCTCTGGCACTGCGAACAGAAACTCCACCTCCTCATCTGTATCACACTCCCCCTTCTCACTCCCTTTCTCACTCCCTTTCTCATTCCCCTTCTCCTTCTCTGCCTCGTTCTCCTTCTCCTTCTCTTTCTTCTTCCCTTTCCCTTTCCCTCCTGCCTCCTTTCCCTCCTCCTCCTTCTCCCCCTTCTCCTTCTTCTCCTTCTCCCGCCTCTCCCGCTCCATCCGCTCCATCCGCTGCTCCTCCTGCTGCTTCTTCACCTCCTCATTCCTCACCCTCCGCTCCTCCAGTACCTCAACGCTCCGCTTCTTCCCCAGGTCGATGCCAGCCTCCATGTTCTCTGCGAGCATCTCACGAGTCTCCTCGGAGTCAAGCACGTCAGAGAGCAGCAGGGAGAGCAGGGAGAGGTGCAGCCCGGGGGGGAGGCTGAGGGCAGGCCAGCAGGAGAGCGCGTGGGCGACGGCGGCGAGCAGAGGAGGCATGGGGCTCGCTCGGATCAGGTACCTGGTTTGGATTGTGATGTGTGTGTGTGGGGGGGAACGGGGGAGCGGAAGCAGGCATGATAATAGTGTTTCCGCCTCTTCTCGTCCCCAGGTCGATCCCGGCCTCCATGTTCTCTGCGAGCATCTCACGCGTCTCCTCGGCATCAAGCACGTCGGAGAGGAGCAGGGAGAGCACGCTCAGGTGCACCCCGGGGGGCAGGGCGAGCGCGGGAAGGCGGGAGAGAGCTTGGCTAACGGCGGCGAGCAGAGGAGGCATGGGGCTCGCTCGAATCAGATACCTGGTTTGGATTGTGTGTGTGGGTGGGGAGGAAAGGGAGAGAGGAAGCAGGCATGGGAATAGTGTTTCCGCCTCTACTCTTCCCCAGGTCGATCCCGGCCTCCATGTTCTCTGCGAGCATCTCGCGCGTCTCCTCGGCGTCAAGCACGTCGGAGAGCAGCAGGGAGAGCACGCTCAGGTGCACCCCGGGGGGCAGGGCGAGCGCGGGAAGGCGGGAGAGAGCTTGGCTAACGGCGGCGAGCAGAGGAGGCATGGGGCTCGCTCGAATCAGATACCTGGTTTGGATTGTGTGTGTGGGTGGGGAGGAAAGGGAGAGAGGAAGCAGGCATGGGAATAGTGTTTCCGCCTCTACTCTTCCCCAGGTCGATCCCGGCCTCCATGTTCTCTGCGAGCATCTCGCGCGTCTCCTCGGCGTCAAGCACGTCGGAGAGCAGCAGGGAGAGCACGCTCAGGTGCACCCCGGGGGGCAGGGCGAGCGCGGGAAGGCGGGAGAGAGCTTGGCTAACGGCGGCGAGCAGAGGAGGCATGGGGCTCGCTCGAATCAGATACCTGGTTTGGATTGTGTGTGTGGGTGGGGAGGAAAGGGAGAGAGGAAGCAGGCATGGGAATAGTGTTTCCGCCTCTACTCTTCCCCAGGTCGATCCCGGCCTCCATGTTCTCTGCGAGCATCTCGCGCGTCTCCTCGGCGTCAAGCACGTCGGAGAGCAGCAGGGAGAGCACGCTCAGGTGCACCCCGGGGGGCAGGGCGAGCGCGGGAAGGCGGGAGAGAGCTTGGCTAACGGCGGCGAGCAGAGGAGGCATGGGGCTCGCTCGAATCAGATACCTGGTTTGGATTGTGTGTGTGGGTGGGGAGGAAAGGGAGAGAGGAAGCAGGCATGGGAATAGTGTTTCCGCCTCTACTCTTCCCCAGGTCGATCCCGGCCTCCATGTTCTCTGCGAGCATCTCGCGCGTCTCCTCGGCGTCAAGCACGTCGGAGAGCAGCAGGGAGAGCACGCTCAGGTGCACCCCGGGGGGCAGGGCGAGCGCGGGAAGGCGGGAGAGAGCTTGGCTAACGGCGGCGAGCAGAGGAGGCATGGGGCTCGCTCGAATCAGATACCTGGTTTGGATTGTGTGTGTGGGTGGGGAGGAAAGGGAGAGAGGAAGCAGGCATGGGAATAGTGTTTCCGCCTCTACTCTTCCCCAGGTCGATCCCGGCCTCCATGTTCTCTGCGAGCATCTCGCGCGTCTCCTCGGCGTCAAGCACGTCGGAGAGCAGCCGGGAGAGGAGAGCACGCTCAGGTGCACCCCGGGGGGCAGGGCGAGGGAGGGCCAGCAGGAGAGGGCTTGGGTGAGGGCAGAAAGGAGAGGAGGCATGGGGCTCGCCCTGATCAGGTACCTGGTGGTGTGGGGGAAAGGGGGGCCAGGAGGTGGGGAGGAGGGAGAGGAGGCAGAGGTGCACCCCGGGGGGCAGGGCGAGTGCAGGCCAGCAGGAAAGCACGTGGGCGACTGCAGCGAGGAGAGGAGGCATGGGGCTTGCCCTGATTACCTGGATTGGTTGAGAGGCGGGGGAGGCGGGAGAGTGAAACAGTGGTAAAGGGCCAGCGAGAGAACGTGTGGGCGACAGCAGCGCGACGAGGAGGCAAACGGCTCACCTCGATCAGGTACCCCTGAGGGGGAGAGCGGGAGGATGGCTGGAGAGATCCTCTTAAATAACAATCCCTTCATACCTGCTAGCTCTTTTCCCTGCCCTCCCTCCATACCCCCTTCCCGCCCTCCTCCGTCCCCATTCCTCCCCACTTGAAGAGCCCTCAAGGAGCACACCCCCTCCTCAGACCCACCTGCGAATTATCTCCTGCCACGTGGCAGCATTCAGAAGCCTCTTCCACCGGTCCAGAACCTTCTGAGTCACGCCAATCCCCTCGTGCCCGCCCGGCACCTCCCTAGCCCCTGCCCCTGCCTGTCCTCTCCCCTACCCCTTCCCCCTTCCCTCCCCCCTCCCCAATTCTCCCCACTTAAACGAGCTCTCGAGCAGCAAACCCCTTTTCAGACCCACCTGCGAATGATCTCCTGCCACGTGGCAGCATTCAGAAGCCTCTTCCACCGGTCCAGAACCTTCTGAGTCACGCCGATCCCCTCGTGCCCGCCCGGCACCTCCCCGCCGCCCAGATTCAGCAGCGCCCGGAACAGCCCAACGTGCAGGTCGGACAAAACCAGCCACCCGGGCTCTTCGTCCGCTTGTGCGAGCGCGCGCGCGAGCTTGCGGAGGGGAACGGGGGAGATCTTGCCAAAGCGGTTGAACTCCCTGTGGAACTGGAAAACCTGTAAAACATCGCCCATAGACTGGGGTAGCAGGAGAGTGGGACCCTTAGAATGGGGTGGCAAGAGAGCAGGACCGTGGTTGACTTGCATTGACCGGTTGGAAGGGACCAATGCACCGAGGACATCTGAACTGGGGAGGAAGCTTCTTGTTGGCACCAAGGTAATCTGTGTTGGGCTGTCCTGTGAATGGGGTGTGTCCAATAGGTGGGTAGCTTTGGGAAGACCAATCGTGGCGCGCCGTTTCGCCATGTCAGCATCAACCATCCGGTCAATGACATCATCAGAATCTTCATCATCATCATCATCAACTTCATCAGCAGCATTGGAGCGATTCTCTTCTCCCTCACCCTCTTCCCGCTTCTCCTTCCCCTCCTCATCCCCACCCTCCTCCTCCTTCACTCCTTCGTCCACCATCCCACCATCACCATCACCACCATGAGCCGTGCCAGCCTGTGCATCTCTCTCAACCGCATCAGACCCACCTGCACCAGCGTGCATCCCCCACTGCCGCTGGGCCTTCCCCCACAGGGAGAGATCCAGAGGCGCGTCCAGGCCCAGGGCGATTTCAGCCAGCAGAGGAGTGGGGCGTGGGGGTCGTTGGGGCAGTGTGAGTGCGAGTGCGGGTGCGGGAGAGGGAGTATGAGGCTGAAGAATAGATTGGAAGGGGAGGGCTCCTGAGGGTAGTGAAGCAGCAGCAGCAGCAGCAGCAGCAGTGGCCGTGGCAGTGGCAGTGGTAGCATCTGGGGCAGCAGCTGGGGAAGCTGGTGTGGCACCAGTGGTAGCTGCAGCAGCAGCACCAGCAGGAGCACCAGCAGCACCAGCAGCAGCAGCGGCGGCAGCGGCAGCGGCAGCAAGAGCAGCGGCCAGCTCTCGCCTCTCCTCCTCTTCCACCTCCAGGTCTTCAATCGGGTACTGCCGCTTGCGCTGCTGCTGCTCCCTCTCCCTCTCCCTCTGCTCCCTCTCCCTCTCCCTCTCCCGCTGCTTCTGCAACTTGCGCTCCTGCGTTGCATTCAACAGGGATGCATGCCACAGGGAAGGCGAGGGATGCACAGGGATGCAAATGGATGCACAGGGATGCACAGGGAGGGGTCAACTATATAGGCGCATCACGAAGGATGCATTTGGCAAGGATGAACCAACACCTTTCCATTCCCCTCTCAAGAACTATGACTCCAATGATGATCATGGGATAAGAACACGAGTGCAGCACAGTGTGTTGTTGATTTCCCTATTCTGAATCCGTCTTAACCCTGCTTACCTCGTCTGCTTTCCTCTGCTCCTCCTTCTGCTGCTGTTTTGCTTGGCTGTGTCTCGGGTTTGGACACGAAGAATGGGGAAACAATAAAATATTAGACGAACAAAAACGGGGAAATAGGAGGAAAGCAGAGGACTGCACGAGATGAAGGAAACGATGGTTTTTAGCGTTTTGGGTTTAGTCCCAAAACTCTAAACTTGAGACGCCTCAAAACAAAAAAAGGAAGGGCTAGGAGGGAAGGGAGTGGGAGGTGTGTGCTGCCAACTATGAAAAAGTATTGAGCGTGAATGAGCCATGCAGGCACTTGGCATCACAGCAACACCCTCCAGTGAAGTCCACTCAGATTTCGAACCCTAGCCAAGGTGAGACGTTTTTTCAATCAAGAAACGGCGACACCCACCTTCGCCAGCAGACGGGACAAAGCAGAGCCTGCCCTCCTCCTTCCTTTCCTCCTTCCTTTCCTCCTTCCTTCCCTCCCTCCTTCCCTCCCTCCTTCTCTCCCTCCTTCTCTCCCTCCTTCTCTCCCTCCTTCTCTCCCTCCTTCTCTCCCTCCTTCTCTCCCTCCTTCTCTCCCTCCTTCTCTCCCTCCTTCTCTCCCTCCTTCTCTTCGCCTCCTGGAGTTGCTACAGGACGCGGCTCACTCTTCTCTGCTCCAACCTGCGACCCTTGGGCTTGTGACTCTGATAGCTGTGCCGCTGGCGGCAGCATGGCAGCAGGCAGGCAGGGGAGGTGGAAGGCGCGAGGGCAGGAGGAGCAGGAGAGCAGCAGGGGGACGTTGTCCTTGCTGACCTTGCGCTTGCACACACTGCGGAGGAGGGGGGGAGAGGGGGGGGGATGGGAGGCGCAGGGAAAGGAGGAGGAGCAGATGAGCAGAAGGGCGTTGTCCCTGTGGACCATTGCGCTTGCACACACTGGGGGGGAAGGGGGGAGAGGGGGGAGAGGGGGGAGAGGGGAGGGGAAGGAAACATGGGAGGAGCAGGGGAAACAAAAGGAGGAGCACATGAGCAGAAGGGCGTTGTCCCTGTGAATGAACCTTGCACTTGCACAAACTGAGGAGGAAGGGGGGGGGGGGACAACGGGGGAAAAGGGGGAAAATCAAGGAGGTGCGGAAGGGGCATGTGGGGAATGTGGAGGGGACATGTGCAGCGACATAGAAACAGGTCGCAAATTCACTCACGGGCATCTACCATTGGGAAGAGAGGGGTAGCTCCCTCTCCCTCCACGCCTTCCCCTCCTAATTTTGAGTCCTGACTCAAACCGACCTCCAACGGAACTAGGGTAGGGAGGGACACAAATCGAGTGGCGAAACTCAAACACGTGGCATAGCACTTACTGGCATTTCCCTGTGGGAGCCGCTCCCTCTCCCTCCTCGCCGCCTATCGCCACCACTCCATCTCCTCCATCCTCCTCCTTCCCCCTCTTCTGCTGCTTCTGCGCCCCTGCTCCACCCTTCTCCACACCATTTCCCACCGAGGCCTTCCGCTTTTTTGACTCTCCTGCTCCATCTGCTCCTACCCCTCCCATCCGCCCCTCTCCACCACCACCACTACCATCCACCCCGCCCGCCTCTCCATCCTTGCTCCGTCCCTTCCCCTTGCCCTTCCCAGGGCTTTTCCTGCTGGGACCGAATCCATACTTGGAGCGCAGGTCACTAGCAACAGTCCACTCGTTATCCTGCAGCAGGCTGCGAGAGGCGAAGTGGGTGAGCCACGCACTGATGGGCTTCTTGCCAATGTGGATGCTGCGAGCAGGGAGAGGAGGGTTGAGCACGGTATCACAGGGCGAGAAGTGGGAGGTGAGGGGGCGAGAGGTGAGAAGGCGAATCGAGTGAGCCACGCACTGATGGGCTTCTTGCCAATGCGGTTGCTGCGGAAGAGGGAGAGGGAAGAGGATGTCAGAGAGCGATGCAAGACCAGAGGGGATGAGAGTTGAGGAGGGTGAGCTGATAGGCTGGAAGCAGAGGGGTAAGGAGCAGAGGGGTGGGAATGCCTAAAGTCAATCGAATGGCAACAATCTGGTTCAACACGTGAACACACCCAACTTCTTTCATGATTCCTCTTGTGCTCAGCTCCTTTGAGACATCTCAAAAGTGGGGTGGGCATGCAATAAGTCAATGAAATGGCAACAGTTTGGTTCAACACAGTATGGATCAACACGTGAACACACCCAACTTCTTTCATGATTTTACTTGTGCTCACCTGCCTCTCTCGGCTTGTGCATCTTGGATCGCCGTTACAAGTGCACCCTTGCTCAGCTTGCCTGAAACGTCAATCACATCAAATCAGATTAACACAGGGAGGTTGCAGCGACTTAGAAACATTAAGAGTGCATCCACACTCTGCTTGCCTGAAACATAAAATCCTAGATCGGATGAAAGGTTAAGAATCAGTTTAGAAACGTGACTTGTGCAACCTTACACCATGTCCTAGAGATGTATAAGAAGAAACAAAAAACATGGGAGGCGCCTCACCATGTCCTTTAAATGTATAAGAAGAAGAAGAGAAGAAGAAGAAGAAGAAGAAGAAGAAAAAAAAAAAAAAAAAAAAAAAAAAAAAAGGCGCCTCAACAGCCTTACTCCATGTGCTTGAGATGTATATATAAAAAAAAACAGAACAAACCAGAGCAAACCAGATCACATCACATCAGAACGAATCAGATCGCATCGATCTCGAATTACGTCAACACAAAGTCATTATGTTGTTGGTTCCTATCTGAGCACCTTTGGCCCGTGTGCCAGAGACACAAAGCAGGCAAACAGAATCAAAGTGAGACCGGATGGCTAACGTGCTTCCAGAAGCATCGTGTTACACCACCAACAGCAGTAGATAAACGCATCCTGAGACCTCTCAGAACATAGCACGATCCGCAATGTATAAGCGTGTTCTAAGAAGTCTCAAATCATGCCACCAACCAAAGCTGATCAAGGAGATCTCACAAGGTGAAACACCAATCGTACCGAAAACGAAATGCCTTACTTTTGTGCACAATAGGGATGGCGATCTTGTGAAACCAGTCCGGCAGATCCCTGTAACCCGACTGCTTCAGCCGCTTCTTCCCCTCAACCGCATCTGTCTCGCTATTGAGCGCCTCTTCATAAGTCAACCCGCTCTGACCCGTCTCGGTACACGTCCATATACGCTGCTTATAGCGTCGAATGGCGGAAAGATAGTCCCTGATCAGCAGGTTGCGGGGAGCACGAAAGTGGGAAGGACGGAAGTGGTATTTTTGGAAAATTGTTTGGAAGGCCAAGCGTTGGGAATAAGTCAGCTTCTACCATTTTCTAGAACGGAAGGGATAAAGAATCACGGTATAACTAAGAATCGGAACCAGTTACAAAGAGGATACGGTATCAAGGCATCCGGGAGCCGAATCTCTCTCATGTCCTTGCCAATGCGATTCTACTAAACAGACGGCCGCAAGACGAACGAGACGCGGTGCTACGCAGCTTTCGGCCGAAAACAACGAATTCGGGTGGTCGAACTAGAATTAGGGTTTTCTTAGACATGTTCAGGCCAGGATCAGAGAAATTGGCGCAATGCTCACTCGTAATTGCGAAACGCTTCTCTCGTGAACCTGACGATAAACAGCTGCTCGTTATCCTCCGAGTCCGCAGGTGGCTGGGCTAAGGGATGTAATTTTCCGCCTAGTAGCGGCATTGCGGGCAGACTAAAACCCGAACATAGAAAACTACAAGAAGCGACGGAAGTGGAGAGGGGAAAGAGAAAGAGTTCAGGATGGAAAACGAGAAAGAACGAAAGATGGAAGGACGGGAGCAATATCAAGGCTGGGCCAGCGAGGTGTTTTCAAATTCGAACAAGCACCAATATTCGCGATTCGCGAAAGCGATCTCAAGACGTGTTCATGGAAATCATTGCACACCAAAGCTGTCTTTTCGCAAAGGGGTGACATTTTCGCGGATCAAATTTCGGCAGCCAATTTTGGGGTCCACAAGGGTATTTTTTCTTCGTCAAAACAGGCTATGATGCTGTAAGGGTGTGGTTTGTCCACCTGTCGCCTTTCGATTAGCCGCGCTTATTGAGAAGGTTTGTGGCTGTCAGGCATGAGTTCCGCCCTGGTCTCCGGGCGTACCCGTTTGAAAATTGATTCATATTCCTTACAAACCACTCAAGCTCATCTGAAAGTACCATGCAAGCATTTACCTGCTTCACTCCAGTCAGCTTTGTTTCGAAAACTCCAATATCCCGAATCTCAATGTTCAATCCGATCATCCCAACGCTCCAAAAGTGTCGAGCACATTTCGTCCACTGATCGCTCAGTCCGGTTCAGAAGGTTTACACATGGTATAACGAGGTTCTGGTTTACCACCGTTCTTCACCATAACGTGCCGAACAAAGTCACAGTGGACTCTCCAAGCCTGTTCAATCTTCCTTGATCCAACTCTCCTTGAAACAAATCCTTGACGATCCCAAGGCTCCCTCCCGCTCCCGTTTTCAGCTTCGCCATCGCATGTTGAATCAGATAAACGAGCGGAGAAGATGACTCCATAAAATTCTCAGCTTCCCCACGAAGTTTACGAATTCCTGTTGATACCTTCACCAGGGAATGAAGACGCACTCGCACGACACCGTTCGCATGATCGGATGATTCGAAATTCATCCCGAGGTCAGTTCCTAGTCTCCTCTTCTCGGTTCCCTATAGGCTCCTCCTCAGTTTCGACATGCCTCTTGTCCCATTTTTGTTCGCATTACAACGCTATTAGCAATCACCACCAAGAAGTAATCGCAGCTTCCATTTTCCGCTTCCCTCTCCGTGCTGCCGCTTCTCTCGCCTCAAATCCGCCAGGCTCCAGCCTCCACCTGGCTGTACCCCTCAACCCGACCGATCGACCTTCGCCACGCGACAGTTCAATGTCGCAGCTGCTGTCGCAACCCTCGTCGCAGAGCCCATGGTCGTCGCAGCACCATCATGCGCGAGGATTGTGGCGAGCAATCGTCGCGAGCAAAACGGATTGGTTGCTGTTCCTCGCATTGCTCCCAGTCAACATCGCTCTCTCCCTCTACTTACCACCTTATCAGCGTTTCATCCCACCCGAAAGCCTTCACGCTCCGCGTTATCCCGTGGTTGATAACACAGGGGCAACCTTTTTTACGGTACGTCCTATCACCATCGCCTCTCTCCCTCTACTTACCTCCTTATAACCGCTTCATCCCCCCTTCAAGCCTTCATTCCTTGCTGATAACTCTTCAAGACAACATATCACCATCGTTTGTTCTCTCGCTTTACTCCTTATAGGCTCTTCATTCATCTTGAAATTCTCCTGTCTCCACTGTTTACGCTACCCACCTCCCCCTCATTCCCCCCGCTGATTGCTGCAGGCAGGCTGTTTCGCTGCTGGCTTTTGAGTCGACTCACACAAGCCACTTCACCCTGCCCCATTCCTCCTCATCCCACCCGAGCCTGATTGCTGCAGACTGCTTCAGTGTTGGCTCCCCTCCTGGCTTTCCTGCTGGTGCTGTTGCTTGAAAGCCTTCACTCTCCACTCTTCGCTTCGCCCTTCCCCTCCCCGCGGGTCTGATTGCTGCAGACTGCTTCGGTGTTGGCTCCCCTCCTTGCTTTCCTACTGGTGCTGCTCCCTCAAAGGAACCTGCTCGAGCTGCACAAGTCCATACTCGGTACAAGCTAGACCACAAAACGCACAGGTCCATACTCGTTACAAGCAGCACCAATACTGGTTCCCCCGTTGCATTCCCCTTCCTGCACTGACTTCCGTTCTCTTTCTTTCTCCCGCATCCCTTGCCTTCCTCCCTTCGCTCACAATCCCTCCCCTCCCGTCACCATCCGTCACCGTCCCTCACCGTCTCCCACATCACATTATGCCCCATACTGCGATGCAGGGCTGTTCTCAGCCGTGCAGACCACCTGGCTCGCTGCTACTCTCCTCCAGTGTGCCATCGGCCGGCCCATTCCTTGAATCAACACCCCCTTTCCCTCACCGCCCCCACATTGACTCGCAGGGCTGTTTTCAGCCATGCAGACCACCTGGCTAGCTGCTACTCTCCTCCAGTGTGCCATCGGCCGGCCCCCCCTTGACACCTCCGCCCTTTCCCTAACTCCCTCCCATCTTCCCCCTATCATGCCCCATACTGCACCACAGGGCTGCTCTCAGCAGTGCAGACCACCTGGCTAGCTGCTACTCTCCTCCAGTGTGCCATCGGCCGGCCCCCACTTGGCACCTCCGCCCTTTCCCTCACCTCCCCCCCCCCCGCCCTCTCCATCTTCCCCCTGTCATGCCCCGTACTGCATCACAGGGCTGCTCTCAGCCGTGCAAACCACCTGGCTAGCCGCTACTCTCCTCCAGTGCGCCATTGGCCGGCCTCGCCCCAGCTTCCTCTCAGCCTGCTTACAAGGCACCCAACCGGTGCGGTTTCTACCCCCCTTGCATTGCCATGTTCGTGTCCTATTGTCACCTGCTGCTGTTTTGAGACGTCTCAAAACACTCCTTTTTTCACAAGGCACCCAACCGGTGCGGTTTCTACCCCCCTTGCATTGCCATGTTCGTGTCCTATTGTCACCTGCTGCTGTAAAATATAATCCTGAACTTCCCATTATTCTCCTGAGCTTCCATCATCACACCCTGCATTGCACTCTCATCACCATCTCCTCTCCTTTCTTCCCCCCATCCATTCTCCTACACGATCCTTCCAGGTGGTTTCGCCTTCAGGGGGTGTCACCTGTGTGCCACCTCCCACCGACCTCTACTATTTCCGCAAGAGCTTCCCATCCACGCAAGCCACCTCTGGCGCGTGCCAGCTGTCGCGTGGCCATTGGCCCTTGCGGCTAGTGCGGGGCTTGCTGACCTGGACACGTACAGCAACGCGCCAGGAGACATTCTTGCTGGCGTGGCTCTAGGTGAGTGCGACGTCTTGGGACGTTCTTGAGACGTTCTTGAGACGTCTCTAAACTCGATGGGCTAGATGGGCTGGTTTTGACGCGTGGTGGGTGCGTGGTACAAGTGTGGCTCACACCCCTGGGGACACAAGTCCTGGACAAATACAGCAACGCACCTGGGGACATTCTTGCTGGCGCAGCTCTAGATGAAGCGGTCTCACGCAACTAGGGAGGTGCGTGCGTGGGCGCGTGGGTGGGTGGTGAGAGTGTTGGCTTGTGTATGCTGGGTGCACATCGCGCCTGGAAGCATCCTTGCTGGCGTTGCGCTAGGTGAGGCGGGCATGAGGCCATGGCATACAAATGGGGCTGCATGGCACACATCGCTCACTAGAAGCTCGTCCATCTCCCTTTGCTTTCAAGCTTGCAGACTTCTATGATGTTCCTCGCCCCTCTCTCTCCCTTTTCTCCCCGCAGGAACCCTCGTGGCAGTCATTGCTTTCTGGAGGTTCTTTTCAGCTCCTTGCCGTGGCTTTGAGTCGAGTGAGTCACTTCAAAACCAGCAACCCCGTCCCTGTCAGTGCCCATACCGTTTCCAAGTGTGCTCTTTGCTGATTCTTGTTCGCCTTTCATTTGGTTTGTCTTTTAGTTGTTTCTATCTCATTTGTTTTGCCTTCTACTTGTATTCGATCTCCTTCTATTGATTCACATGCGTATCATCCTTTCCCAACCCATCCCCCTCCTCCCTTCAACCTCCACAGGGGTATCCCCATGGCTGGGCTTCGAGACACTCAGGGACGGCTCACCCCCACCCAAACCTCCCTCTGCTGCCACCCCCACTTGAGTTTTGCTAACACGCATCTTCAAGTGCTACTGATTCCCACTACCCCCCCTCCCCTTCAATCGTCCACAGGGGTATCCCCATGGCTGGCCTTCGAGCTACTCAGAGACGGCTCGCCCCCACATGAACCTCCCTCTGCTGAAACCAATCTTGAAATTCTAGTGCCAGCCTGTGCCGTTACAGTACCGCCTACAGCACTTGCTACAGCAGCTGTAGCGGCAGCAGGCAGGGGCACAGCAGGGGCACAGGAGACGCATCAGCAGATAATTTAAGTGGGAAGGGAGGCTAGTGATGGGCTAGGAAAGGAGTGGTTGCCAGTGACCATTTGAGCTGCCGAGCCAGCAGTGGGCTGCCGAGCCAGCAGTGGGCTGCCGAGCCAGCAGTGGGCTGCCGAGCCAGCAGTGGGCTGCTGAGCCAGCAGTGGGCTGCCGAGCCAGCAGTGGGCTGCTGAGCCAGCAGTGGGTTGCCGAGCCAGCAGGGGGCAGCAGCAATGGCAGAAGGAGCAACTACAGCATTCACTGCTTTCAGGGGAGGGATGGAGAGAAGCAGAGGCACCTTGGGAAGGTTGGAACTTTGTTCTAACTGTCTTCGAACCAAGGCAGCCTGCTAAATGCCATCCAGATTCAGTGTCATTTTGAATGCGTTAGGGTTATAATTGCAGGAGGGGGGTGGTGTGGGTTCCGTTGTGCAGAGGCAGCAGCAGGAGAGACCACAGGAGCCAGCCACTCGAAAAAGCTGTTACGGTATGAGACATCAGAATTGGACATCTCCGAAGAAACATGCACGAAGGTTAGTGAATGCATCGTTTTGCAACACCATGTACTGCAATCCTACTCCAATTGTAGTGCCATGAGGTGATCTAAACAATACGTGTTATTAGTTCCACGTTTTTCTTTTGTTGAACAACATGGCCATATTCATGTAGACACGAAGGCTCTCACGAACAGATATAATAATTGGAGAGGAAAAAGTCACACTACATCTTTATAATTTACAAGGGATGGGAGGCATCGTCGCACCCAGAAAAACACCAACAGAAGCTGCTAGACATGAGACGGGCTTAGCACATGACCTTGAAAGCACTCAAGACCAAAGTACTGTCTCCGTTCACGCAGAACAGAGAGCAAAACTTGAGGATATGGAAACCATGAGCGGCGATACGAAGTTCCTCGGAAACCATAGATTATGAACCACCGCGGAAACGGACGTCATCCTTCAGCTACCGAGGCAGCACGCGATTAATGGAAGACCGCAGTGCGCTGGCCATGCTGCCTCGAGAGATGTTGCATGCTAACCAACGACAGTGACAGCCGTAGTAACAGTTGCATAGAACCCCACGAGAAGAACAACCGCCATAATCGCCATAACGGCTGGAAGGTAGTCAAACACTCGAGCTCGAAGCTGTCAGTGAAGCGGAAATTCAAGAAACGCGTCACAGCTCTTGGACAGGAGAGATGATGATAGTAAGAGCTTATAAAAGCAGGGACTAGGGTTTCGTCAATGGCTTCTTGCACTGTGGAGCAGTCTGGGTTTTATGTTCACGCATGAGCTCGGCTGTGAGGCATGTGGAAAATATTTTTCGGTTGTGAAGATGGGAAGGTGGGAAACATTTTGCAGCCGTGGGAAGCCAAGAACACAAAACCGACGTGCAACTCTGGCTTTTGATTGGCTGGAAGTTTCAAAATCAGTCGCTCATACGTGAATTTGCCCGGCCGAGAACATTCCGGAAGCACAAAATAATATCGCCAGAAAGAACAAAGAAGCAATGTTGAGTCCGGTGTTGGACGGTTAAGTGAAGAACAAAAAATATATGTTGAGTTCGGTGTTGGACGGTGAAGTGAAGTGGCATTGGCCACAAGTTGCGGCATCATTCAGCTCGAGGGACGGTCGGATCTGTATAGCCAGTTGTTCCGTGGGTAAACCTGGACGGGCTCGCGCCTCGCATATGATTGGTGCCGTGACGTTTCATTGAATGGACCACTCATGCACGCACGACTCATCAGAATTTCAAAAGCCAGGCACTGAGAGTGTCCATACGCGATAAGACTAGTGCTTATCACCGCCGTTCAATAATACTACAAACGATATACATATTGTGCAAAATCAGCAGCATTCTGCAATATACCAAGTATTAAACCAACGAGTTACTACACGAACTGCAATTCCTCCATTATCTAATGACCCTCTCCCTTTCTTGTACACAAAATTCTCCACGACAGCCCTACTATCAAGATGTTGACAGCTGTACACCTATTTACATGTAAACCCATTTCCTACACCAGCCAAAGAAAAATCACAATGTCTTCACCTCCACCTCCTCCTCGACGCCAGTATCATCGATGAGAGGAAGCTGTGCCGGCCCACCCTCGGGATGAATGGAGGCGGAAAACGGCTGCTTGACAAAGAGGCGGGTGGCATGGCGTGTGTTCATGACTGAGTGAATAGACCTCGCCACTTTCAGCACCAATGCATCTGCGTCACACTCCAGTGCTGCTGTGAGCATCTTGATCCAAGTCTCTGCCAAATCACACAGTGGGAGAACAAAATGATTAAACAACTTCCTTTGACGAGTGGTTTGCAGAAAAAAAAAAAAAAAAAAAAAAAAAAAAACACACACACACACATTATCTCCATCATCCTCACCATCCGATACTCATCAATCCACACCGCAAATCCCACCTCATCATTGCAATCCACAAAATCAAGGAATCTCCATTACCTGGTGTAGGCTCGAGCTGCTCCTCACACAGCTTCTGCAGCGCAAACACCTCGTACTGCAGTGATGATGGGTGCAGAGGGGCAGAGGGAGAGAGTGCAGGGATGAAATAGCACGGCAAACGATTGAGTGGGCTAGTGTAGGCTCGAGCTGCTCCTCACACAGCTTCTGCAGCGCAAACACCTCGTGCTGCAGTGATGAAGGGTGCAGAGCGGCAGAGGGGAAAAGTAAACGGAAGGAGAGAGGGGTGGCTTAGGAGTTGGGGTTTGCTGTGGGCTCGAGCTGCTCCTCACACAGCTTCTGCAGGGAAAACACCTCGTACTGCAGCGATAGTAATGGGGCGGAAAGAGCAGGGAGTAGAGGTTATACTTGGCTTGGGGTCTAGCCAGGAAAAGGAATAGCCAGGCAAAGGGGGAGGTAGACTTGGCTTGGGATCTAGGGAGAAACGGGGTTGGGGTAGGCGATAGGGGAATTAGCAAAATGAATGGGACGCTGCCAGCTGGAATTTGGAAACTAGAAGTGTGTGAGAAGAATGGCATGATCTGTACATGCCACATGCTAAAATGTTTCAACCTTGTACGAGTTCACAAGAATGTCCCAAACTCCATGACTGGTTTGACTTGACCTGACTTTGGACTTGACTCTTTTGAGTCCCATGCTGAATGTGAAAGTTCACAAACGTGTTTTCAGAAGTCCATGACTGCGTTGACCACGTTGACTGGCCCCTTCTTGACCTCACCCTGTGCGCAGCCAGCAGCAAATCAACCCCTCTGTCCCTGCTGACGCGCCCGGTTTACATAACTGCCTTGACCACGTTGACTGACCCCTTTACCCAACTCACCTGTTGTGCAGCCAGCAAGAGAGGAGATCAACCCCTCGGTGCCCCATCAACTACCTGCTCACGTGGCCGGAGTACAGAAGCGTTGACTGGCCCCCATCACCCACTCACCTTGTGAGCAGGCAGCAGCAAAGTCAATACTCCTTTCCTAAACAGTGCTTCCATCCCATGACTCCCCCCATGGCCCGTGTACAGAAACCCCATGACCGCCTTGACCACGTTGACTCAGCCCCCCTCACCCAGCTCACCTTATGAGCAGCCAGCAGCAAGTCAACCCCTCGGTGCCCCATGAACTCCCTGCTGACGTGGCCAGTGTACAGAAACTCCATGACTGCCTTGACCACGTTGAACGAGGCGTCTGTGATCTCCAGCCTGCCCGGACTCACTGTCGCCGCCTTTTCAAGCTCAAACTTGAACCTCTGCACATGCATGTGAAGCAGGAGGAGAGAGAGGAAAGGTAAACACGTTCGCTTCCTCAAGCTCACTTGAACCTTCTGCTCACTTGAACCTTCTGCTCACTTGAACCTTCTGCTCACTTGAACCTTCTGCTCACTTGAACCTTCTGCTCACTTGAACCTTCTGCTCACTTGAACCTTCTGCTCACTTGAACCTTCTGCTCACTTGAACCTTCTGCTCACTTGAACCTTCTGCTCACTTGAACCTTCTGCTCACTTGAACCTTCTGCTCACTTGAACCTTCTGCTCACTTGAACCTTCTGCTCACTTGAACCTTCTGCTCACTTGAACCTTCTGCTCACTTGAACCTTCTGCTCACTTGAACCTTCTGCTCACTTGAACCTTCTGCTCACTTGAACCTTCTGCTCACTTGAACCTTCTGCTCACTTGAACCTTCTGCTCACTTGAACCTTCTGCTCACTTGAACCTTCTGCTCACTTGAACCTTCTGCTCACTTGAACCTTCTGCTCACTTGAACCTTCTGCTCACTTGAACCTTCTGCTCACTTGAACCTTCTGCTCACTTGAACCTTCTGCTCACTTGAACCTTCTGCTCACTTGAACCTTCTGCCCACTTGAACCTTCTGCTCACTTGAACCTTCTGCTCACTTGAACCTTCTGCTCACTTGAACCTTCTGCTCACTTGAACCTTCTGCTCACTTGAACCTTCTGCCCACTTGAACCTTCTGCTCACTTGAACCTTCTGCTCACTTGAACCTTCTGCTCACTTGAACCTTCTGCTCACTTGAACCTTCTGCTCACTTGAACCTTCTGCTCACTTGAACCTTCTGCTCACTTGAACCTTCTGCCCACTTGAACCTTCTGCTCACTTGAACCTTCTGCTCACTTGAACCTTCTGCTCACTTGAACCTTCTGCTCACTTGAACCTTCTGCTCACTTGAACCTTCTGCCTCACTTGAACCTTCTGCTCACTTGAACCTTCTGCTCACTTGAACCTTCTGCTCACTTGAACCTTCTGCTCACTTGAACCTTCTGCTCACTTGAACCTTCTGCTCACTTGAACCTTCTGCTCACTTGAACCTTCTGCTCACTTGAACCTTCTGCTCACTTGAACCTTCTGCTCACTTGAACCTTCTGCTCACTTGAACCTTCTGCTCACTTGAACCTTCTGCTCACTTGAACCTTCTGCTCACTTGAACCTTCTGCTCACTTGAACCTTCTGCTCACTTGAACCTTCTGCTCACTTGAACCTTCTGCTCACTTGAACCTTCTGCTCACTTGAACCTTCTGCTCACTTGAACCTTCTGCTCACTTGAACCTTCTGCCACTTGAACCTTCTGCTCACTTGAACCTTCTGCCCACTTGAACCTTCTGCTCACTTGAACCTTCTGCTCACTTGAACCTTCTGCTCACTTGAACCTTCTGCTCACTTGAACCTTCTGCTCACTTGAACCTTCTGCTCACTTGAACCTTCTGCTCACTTGAACCTTCTGCTCACTTGAACCTTCTGCTCACTTGAACCTTCTGCCCACTTGAACCTTCTGCCCACTTGAACCTTCTGCCCACTTGAACCTTCTGCTCACTTGAACCTTCTGCTCACTTGAACCTTCTGCTCACTTGAACCTTCTGCTCACTTGAACCTTCTGCCACTTGAACCTTCTGCTCACTTGAACCTTCTGCTCACTTGAACCTTCTGCTCACTTGAACCTTCTGCTCACTTGAACCTTCTGCTCACTTGAACCTTCTGCTCACTTGAACCTTCTGCCCACTTGAACCTTCTGCCCACTTGAACCTTCTGCTCACTTGAACCTTCTGCTCACTTGAACCTTCTGCTCACTTGAACCTTCTGCTCACTTGAACCTTCTGCTCACTTGAACCTTCTGCCCACTTGAACCTTCTGCTCACTTGAACCTTCTGCTCACTTGAACCTTCTGCTCACTTGAACCTTCTGCCCACTTGAACCTTCTGCTCACTTGAACCTTCTGCCCACTTGAACCTTCTGCTCACTTGAACCTTCTGCTCACTTGAACCTTCTGCTCACTTGAACCTTCTGCCCACTTGAACCTTCTGCTCACTTGAACCTTCTGCTCACTTGAACCTTCTGCTCACTTGAACCTTCTGCTCACTTGAACCTTCTGCCCACTTGAACCTTCTGCCCACTTGAACCTTCTGCCCACTTGAACCTTCTGCTCACTTGAACCTTCTGCTCACTTGAACCTTCTGCTCACTTGAACCTTCTGCTCACTTGAACCTTCTGCTCACTTGAACCTTCTGCCCACTTGAACCTTCTGCTCACTCGAACCTTCTGCTCACTCGAACCTTCTGCTCACTCGAACCTTCTGCCCACTGGAACCTTCTGCTCACTTGAACCTTCTGCTCACTTGAACCTTCTGCTCACTCGAACCTTCTGCTCACTCGAACCTTCTGCTCACTCGAACCTTCTGCTCACTCGAACCTTCTGCCCACTCGAACCTTCTGCTCACTTGAACCTTCTGCTCACTTGAACCTTCTGCTCACTTGAACCTTCTGCTCACTTGAACCTTCTGCTCACTTGAACCTTCTGCTCACTTGAACCTTCTGCTCACTTGAACCTTCTGCTCACTTGAACCTTCTGCTCACTTGAACCTTCTGCTCACTTGAACCTTCTGCTCACTTGAACCTTCTGCTCACTTGAACCTTCTGCTCACTTGAACCTTCTGCTCACTTGAACCTTCTGCTCACTTGAACCTTCTGCTCACTTGAACCTTCTGCTCACTTGAACCTTCTGCTCACTTGAACCTTCTGCTCACTTGAACCTTCTGCTCACTTGAACCTTCTGCTCACTTGAACCTTCTGCTCACTTGAACCTTCTGCTCACTTGAACCTTCTGCTCACTTGAACCTTCTGCTCACTTGAACCTTCTGCTCACTTGAACCTTCTGCTCACTTGAACCTTCTGCTCACTTGAACCTTCTGCTCACTTGAACCTTCTGCTCACTTGAACCTTCTGCTCACTTGAACCTTCTGCTCACTTGAACCTTCTGCTCACTTGAACCTTCTGCTCACTTGAACCTTCTGCTCACTTGAACCTTCTGCTCACTTGAACCTTCTGCTCACTTGAACCTTCTGCTCACTTGAACCTTCTGCTCACTTGAACCTTCTGCTCACTTGAACCTTCTGCTCACTTGAACCTTCTGCTCACTTGAACCTTCTGCTCACTTGAACCTTCTGCTCACTTGAACCTTCTGCTCACTTGAACCTTCTGCTCACTTGAACCTTCTGCTCACTTGAACCTTCTGCTCACTTGAACCTTCTGCTCACTTGAACCTTCTGCTCACTTGAACCTTCTGCTCACTTGAACCTTCTGCTCCACTTGAACCTTCTGCTCACTTGAACCTTCTGCTCACTTGAACCTTCTGCTCACTTGAACCTTCTGCTCACTTGAACCTTCTGCTCACTTGAACCTTCTGCTCACTTGAACCTTCTGCTCACTTGAACCTTCTGCTCACTTGAACCTTCTGCTCACTTGAACCTTCTGCTCACTTGAACCTTCTGCTCACTTGAACCTTCTGCTCACTTGAACCTTCTGCTCACCTTGAACCTTCTGCTCACTTGAACCTTCTGCTCACTTGAACCTTCTTGCTCACTTGAACCTTCTGCTCACTTGAACCTTCTGCTCACTTGAACCTTCTGCTCACTTGAACCTTCTGCTCACTTGAACCTTCTGCTCACTTGAACCTTCTGCCCACTTGAACCTTCTGCTCACTTGAACCTTCTGCTCACTTGAACCTTCTGCTCACTTGAACCTTCTGCTCACTTGAACCTTCTGCTCACTTGAACCTTCTGCTCACTTGAACCTTCTGCTCACTTGAACCTTCTGCTCACTTGAACCTTCTGCTCACTTGAACCTTCTGCTCACTTGAACCTTCTGCCCACTTGAACCTTCTGCTCACTTGAACCTTCTGCTCACTTGAACCTTCTGCTCACTTGAACCTTCTGCTCACTTGAACCTTCTGCTCACTTGAACCTTCTGCTCACTTGAACCTTCTGCTCACTTGAACCTTCTGCTCACTTGAACCTTCTGCTCACTTGAACCTTCTGCTCACTTGAACCTTCTGCTCACTTGAACCTTCTGCTCACTTGAACCTTCTGCCCACTTGAACCTTCTGCCCACTTGAACCTTCTGCTCACTTGAACCTTTTGCTCACTTGAACCTTCTGCCCACTTGAACCTTCTGCTCACTTGAACCTTCTGCCCACTTGAACCTTCTGCTCACTTGAACCTTCTGCTCACTTGAACCTTCTGCTCACTTGAACCTTCTGCTCACTTGAACCTTCTGCCCACTTGAACCTTCTGCTCACTTGAACCTTCTGCCCACTTGAACCTTCTGCTCACTTGAACCTTCTGCTCACTTGAACCTTCTGCTCACTTGAACCTTCTGCTCACTTGAACCTTCTGCTCACTTGAACCTTCTGCTCACTTGAACCTTCTGCCCACTTGAACCTTCTGCTCACTCGAACCTTCTGCTCACTCGAACCTTCTGCTCACTTGAACCTTCTGCCCACTTGAACCTTCTGCTCACTTGAACCTTCTGCTCACTTGAACCTTCTGCTCACTTGAACCTTCTGCTCACTTGAACCTTCTGCTCACTTGAACCTTCTGCCCACTTGAACCTTCTGCTCACTTGAACCTTCTGCTCACTTGAACCTTCTGCTCACTTGAACCTTCTGCTCACTTGAACCTTCTGCTCACTTGAACCTTCTGCTCACTTGAACCTTCTGCCCACTTGAACCTTCTGCTCACTTGAACCTTCTGCTCACTTGAACCTTCTGCTCACTTGAACCTTCTGCTCACTTGAACCTTCTGCTCACTTGAACCTTCTGCTCACTTGAACCTTCTGCTCACTTGAACCTTCTGCTCACTTGAACCTTCTGCTCACTTGAACCTTCTGCTCACTTGAACCTTCTGCTCACTTGAACCTTCTGCTCACTTGAACCTTCTGCTCACTTGAACCTTCTGCTCACTTGAACCTTCTGCTCACTTGAACCTTCTGCTCACTTGAACCTTCTGCTCACTTGAACCTTCTGCCCACTTGAACCTTCTGCTCACTTGAACCTTCTGCTCACTTGAACCTTCTGCTCACTTGAACCTTCTGCTCACTTGAACCTTCTGCTCACTTGAACCTTCTGCTCACTTGAACCTTCTGCTCACTTGAACCTTCTGCCCACTTGAACCTTCTGCTCACTTGAACCTTCTGCCCACTTGAACCTTCTGCTCACTTGAACCTTCTGCTCACTTGAACCTTCTGCTCACTTGAACCTTCTGCCCACTTGAACCTTCTGCTCACTTGAACCTTCTGCCCACTTGAACCTTCTGCTCACTTGAACCTTCTGCTCACTTGAACCTTCTGCTCACTTGAACCTTCTGCTCACTTGAACCTTCTGCTCACTTGAACCTTCTGCCCACTTGAACCTTCTGCTCACTTGAACCTTCTGCCCACTTGAACCTTCTGCTCACTTGAACCTTCTGCTCACTTGAACCTTCTGCTCACTTGAACCTTCTGCTCACTTGAACCTTCTGCTCACTTGAACCTTCTGCTCACTTGAACCTTCTGCTCACTTGAACCTTCTGCTCACTTGAACCTTCTGCTCACTTGAACCTTCTGCTCACTTGAACCTTCTGCTCACTTGAACCTTCTGCTCACTTGAACCTTCTGCCCACTTGAACCTTCTGCTCACTTGAACCTTCTGCCACTTGAACCTTCTGCTCACTTGAACCTTCTGCTCACTTGAACCTTCTGCTCACTTGAACCTTCTGCCCACTTGAACCTTCTGCTCACTTGAACCTTCTGCCCACTTGAACCTTCTGCTCACTTGAACCTTCTGCCCACTTGAACCTTCTGCTCACTTGAACCTTCTGCTCACTTGAACCTTCTGCTCACTTGAACCTTCTGCCCACTTGAACCTTCTGCTCACTTGAACCTTCTGCCCACTTGAACCTTCTGCTCACTTGAACCTTCTGCTCACTTGAACCTTCTGCTCACTTGAACCTTCTGCTCACTTGAACCTTCTGCTCACTTGAACCTTCTGCTCACTTGAACCTTCTGCCCACTTGAACCTTCTGCTCACTTGAACCTTCTGCCCACTTGAACCTTCTGCTCACTTGAACCTTCTGCTCACTTGAACCTTCTGCTCACTTGAACCTTCTGCTCACTTGAACCTTCTGCTCACTTGAACCTTCTGCTCACTTGAACCTTCTGCTCACTTGAACCTTCTGCTCACTTGAACCTTCTGCTCACTTGAACCTTCTGCTCACTTGAACCTTCTGCTCACTTGAACCTTCTGCTCACTTGAACCTTCTGCTCACTTGAACCTTCTGCTCACTTGAACCTTCTGCCCACTTGAACCTTCTGCTCACTTGAACCTTCTGCCACTTGAACCTTCTGCTCACTTGAACCTTCTGCTCACTTGAACCTTCTGCTCACTTGAACCTTCTGCTCACTTGAACCTTCTGCTCACTTGAACCTTCTGCTCACTTGAACCTTCTGCTCACTTGAACCTTCTGCTCACTTGAACCTTCTGCTCACTTGAACCTTCTGCCCACTTGAACCTTCTGCCCACTTGAACCTTCTGCCCACTTGAACCTTCTGCTCACTTGAACCTTCTGCTCACTTGAACCTTCTGCTCACTTGAACCTTCTGCCCACTTGAACCTTCTGCTCACTTGAACCTTCTGCTCACTTGAACCTTCTGCTCACTTGAACCTTCTGCTCACTTGAACCTTCTGCTCACTTGAACCTTCTGCTCACTTGAACCTTCTGCCCACTTGAACCTTCTGCTCACTTGAACCTTCTGCCCACTTGAACCTTCTGCTCACTTGAACCTTCTGCTCACTTGAACCTTCTGCTCACTTGAACCTTCTGCTCACTTGAACCTTCTGCTCACTTGAACCTTCTGCTCACTTGAACCTTCTGCTCACTTGAACCTTCTGCTCACTTGAACCTTCTGCTCACTTGAACCTTCTGCTCACTTGAACCTTCTGCTCACTTGAACCTTCTGCTCACTTGAACCTTTGCTCACTTGAACCTTCTGCTCACTTGAACCTTCTGCTCACTTGAACCTTCTGCTCACTTGAACCTTCTGCTCACTTGAACCTTCTGCTCACTTGAACCTTCTGCTCACTTGAACCTTCTGCTCACTTGAACCTTCTGCCCACTTGAACCTTCTGCTCACTTGAACCTTCTGCCCACTTGAACCTTCTGCTCACTTGAACCTTCTGCTCACTTGAACCTTCTGCTCACTTGAACCTTCTGCTCACTTGAACCTTCTGCTCACTTGAACCTTCTGCTCACTTGAACCTTCTGCTCACTTGAACCTTCTGCTCACTTGAACCTTCTGCTCACTTGAACCTTCTGCTCACTTGAACCTTCTGCCCACTTGAACCTTCTGCCCACTTGAACCTTCTGCTCACTTGAACCTTCTGCTCACTTGAACCTTCTGCCCACTTGAACCTTCTGCCCACTTGAACCTTCTGCTCACTTGAACCTTCTGCTCACTTGAACCTTCTGCTCACTTGAACCTTCTGCTCACTTGAACCTTCTGCTCACTTGAACCTTCTGCTCACTTGAACCTTCTGCCCACTTGAACCTTCTGCTCACTTGAACCTTCTGCCCACTTGAACCTTCTGCTCACTTGAACCTTCTGCTCACTTGAACCTTCTGCTCACTTGAACCTTCTGCTCACTTGAACCTTCTGCTCACTTGAACCTTCTGCTCACTTGAACCTTCTGCTCACTTGAACCTTCTGCTCACTTGAACCTTCTGCTCACTTGAACCTTCTGCTCACTTGAACCTTCTGCTCACTTGAACCTTCTGCTCACTTGAACCTTCTGCTCACTTGAACCTTCTGCTCACTTGAACCTTCTGCTCACTTGAACCTTCTGCTCACTTGAACCTTCTGCTCACTTGAACCTTCTGCCCACTTGAACCTTCTGCCCACTTGAACCTTCTGCCCACTTGAACCTTCTGCCCACTTGAACCTTCTGCTCACTTGAACCTTCTGCTCACTTGAACCTTCTGCTCACTTGAACCTTCTGCTCACTTGAACCTTCTGCTCACTTGAACCTTCTGCTCACTTGAACCTTCTGCTCACTTGAACCTTCTGCTCACTTGAACCTTCTGCTCACTTGAACCTTCTGCTCACTTGAACCTTCTGCTCACTTGAACCTTCTGCTCACTTGAACCTTCTGCTCACTTGAACCTTCTGCTCACTTGAACCTTCTGCTCACTTGAACCTTCTGCCCACTTGAACCTTCTGCTCACTTGAACCTTCTGCTCACTTGAACCTTCTGCCCACTTGAACCTTCTGCCCACTTGAACCTTCTGCTCACTTGAACCTTCTGCCCACTTGAACCTTCTGCTCACTTGAACCTTCTGCTCACTTGAACCTTCTGCTCACTTGAACCTTCTGCTCACTTGAACCTTCTGCTCACTTGAACCTTCTGCTCACTTGAACCTTCTGCCCACTTGAACCTTCTGCCCACTTGAACCTTCTGCCCACTTGAACCTTCTGCTCACTTGAACCTTCTGCTCACTTGAACCTTCTGCTCACTTGAACCTTCTGCTCACTTGAACCTTCTGCCCACTTGAACCTTCTGCTCACTTGAACCTTCTGCTCACTTGAACCTTCTGCTCACTTGAACCTTCTGCCCACTTGAACCTTCTGCTCACTTGAACCTTCTGCCCACTTGAACCTTCTGCTCACTTGAACCTTCTGCTCACTTGAACCTTCTGCTCACTTGAACCTTCTGCTCACTTGAACCTTCTGCTCACTTGAACCTTCTGCCCACTTGAACCTTCTGCCCACTTGAACCTTCTGCTCACTTGAACCTTCTGCCCACTTGAACCTTCTGCTCACTTGAACCTTCTGCTCACTTGAACCTTCTGCTCACTTGAACCTTCTGCTCACTTGAACCTTCTGCTCACTTGAACCTTCTGCTCACTTGAACCTTCTGCTCACTTGAACCTTCTGCTCACTTGAACCTTCTGCTCACTTGAACCTTCTGCTCACTTGAACCTTCTGCTCACTTGAACCTTCTGCCCACTTGAACCTTCTGCTCACTTGAACCTTCTGCCCACTTGAACCTTCTGCTCACTTGAACCTTCTGCTCACTTGAACCTTCTGCTCACTTGAACCTTCTGCCCACTTGAACCTTCTGCTCACTTGAACCTTCTGCCCACTTGAACCTTCTGCTCACTTGAACCTTCTGCTCACTTGAACCTTCTGCTCACTTGAACCTTCTGCTCACTTGAACCTTCTGCCCACTTGAACCTTCTGCCCACTTGAACCTTCTGCTCACTTGAACCTTCTGCCCACTTGAACCTTCTGCTCACTTGAACCTTCTGCTCACTTGAACCTTCTGCTCACTTGAACCTTCTGCTCACTTGAACCTTCTGCTCACTTGAACCTTCTGCTCACTTGAACCTTCTGCCCACTTGAACCTTCTGCCCACTTGAACCTTCTGCCCACTTGAACCTTCTGCTCACTTGAACCTTCTGCTCACTTGAACCTTCTGCTCACTTGAACCTTCTGCTCACTTGAACCTTCTGCTCACTTGAACCTTCTGCTCACTTGAACCTTCTGCTCACTTGAACCTTCTGCTCACTTGAACCTTCTGCCCACTTGAACCTTCTGCCCACTTGAACCTTCTGCCCACTTGAACCTTCTGCCCACTTGAACCTTCTGCCCACTTGAACCTTCTGCTCACTTGAACCTTCTGCTCACTTGAACCTTCTGCTCACTTGAACCTTCTGCTCACTTGAACCTTCTGCTCACTTGAACCTTCTGCCCACTTGAACCTTCTGCCCACTTGAACCTTCTGCTCACTTGAACCTTCTGCCCACTTGAACCTTCTGCTCACTTGAACCTTCTGCTCACTTGAACCTTCTGCTCACTTGAACCTTCTGCTCACTTGAACCTTCTGCTCACTTGAACCTTCTGCTCACTTGAACCTTCTGCTCACTTGAACCTTCTGCTCACTTGAACCTTCTGCTCACTTGAACCTTCTGCTCACTTGAACCTTCTGCTCACTTGAACCTTCTGCCCACTTGAACCTTCTGCCCACTTGAACCTTCTGCTCACTTGAACCTTCTGCTCACTTGAACCTTCTGCTCACTTGAACCTTCTGCTCACTTGAACCTTCTGCCCACTTGAACCTTCTGCTCACTTGAACCTTCTGCCCACTTGAACCTTCTGCCCACTTGAACCTTCTGCTCACTTGAACCTTCTGCTCACTTGAACCTTCTGCTCACTTGAACCTTCTGCTCACTTGAACCTTCTGCTCACTTGAACCTTCTGCTCACTTGAACCTTCTGCCCACTTGAACCTTCTGCCCACTTGAACCTTCTGCTCACTTGAACCTTCTGCTCACTTGAACCTTCTGCTCACTTGAACCTTCTGCTCACTTGAACCTTCTGCTCACTTGAACCTTCTGCCCACTTGAACCTTCTGCCCACTTGAACCTTCTGCCCACTTGAACCTTCTGCTCACTTGAACCTTCTGCTCACTTGAACCTTCTGCTCACTTGAACCTTCTGCTCACTTGAACCTTCTGCTCACTTGAACCTTCTGCTCACTTGAACCTTCTGCTCACTTGAACCTTCTGCTCACTTGAACCTTCTGCTCACTTGAACCTTCTGCTCACTTGAACCTTCTGCTCACTTGAACCTTCTGCCCACTTGAACCTTCTGCTCACTTGAACCTTCTGCCCACTTGAACCTTCTGCTCACTTGAACCTTCTGCTCACTTGAACCTTCTGCTCACTTGAACCTTCTGCTCACTTGAACCTTCTGCTCACTTGAACCTTCTGCTCACTTGAACCTTCTGCTCACTTGAACCTTCTGCTCACTTGAACCTTCTGCTCACTTGAACCTTCTGCTCACTTGAACCTTCTGCCCACTTGAACCTTCTGCCCACTTGAACCTTCTGCCCACTTGAACCTTCTGCTCACTTGAACCTTCTGCTCACTTGAACCTTCTGCTCACTTGAACCTTCTGCTCACTTGAACCTTCTGCTCACTTGAACCTTCTGCTCACTTGAACCTTCTGCTCACTTGAACCTTCTGCTCACTTGAACCTTCTGCTCACTTGAACCTTCTGCTCACTTGAACCTTCTGCTCACTTGAACCTTCTGCTCACTTGAACCTTCTGCTCACTTGAACCTTCTGCTCACTTGAACCTTCTGCTCACTTGAACCTTCTGCTCACTTGAACCTTCTGCTCACTTGAACCTTCTGCTCACTTGAACCTTCTGCTCACTTGAACCTTCTGCTCACTTGAACCTTCTGCTCACTTGAACCTTCTGCTCACTTGAACCTTCTGCTCACTTGAACCTTCTGCTCACTTGAACCTTCTGCTCACTTGAACCTTCTGCTCACTTGAACCTTCTGCTCACTTGAACCTTCTGCTCACTTGAACCTTCTGCTCACTTGAACCTTCTGCTCACTTGAACCTTCTGCTCACTTGAACCTTCTGCTCACTTGAACCTTCTGCCTCACTTGAACCTTCTGCCCACTTGAACCTTCTGCTCACTTGAACCTTCTGCCCACTTGAACCTTCTGCTCACTTGAACCTTCTGCTCACTTGAACCTTCTGCTCACTTGAACCTTCTGCTCACTTGAACCTTCTGCTCACTTGAACCTTCTGCTCACTTGAACCTTCTGCTCACTTGAACCTTCTGCTCACTTGAACCTTCTGCTCACTTGAACCTTCTGCTCACTTGAACCTTCTGCCCACTTGAACCTTCTGCCCACTTGAACCTTCTGCCCACTTGAACCTTCTGCTCACTTGAACCTTCTGCTCACCTTCACTTGAACCTTCTGCTCACTTGAACTTCTGCTCACTTGAACCTTCTGCTCACTTGAACCTTCTGCTCACTTGAACCTTCTGCTCACTTGAACCTTCTGCTCACTTGAACCTTCTGCTCACTTGAACCTTCTGCTCACTTGAACCTTCTGCTCACTTGAACCTTCTGCTCACTTGAACCTTCTGCTCACTTGAACCTTCTGCTCACTTGAACCTTCTGCTCACTTGAACCTTCTGCTCACTTGAACCTTCTGCTCACTTGAACCTTCTGCTCACTTGAACCTTCTGCTCACTTGAACCTTCTGCTCACTTGAACCTTCTGCTCACTTGAACCTTCTGCTCACTTGAACCTTCTGCTCACTTGAACCTTCTGCTCACTTGAACCTTCTGCTCAGCTCACTTGAACCTTCTGCTCACTTGAACCTTCTGCTCACTTGAACCTTCTGCTCACTTGAACCTTCTGCTCACTTGAACCTTCTGCCCACTTGAACCTTCTGCCCACTTGAACCTTCTGCCCACTTGAACCTTCTGCTCACTTGAACCTTCTGCCCACTTGAACCTTCTGCTCACTTGAACCTTCTGCTCACTTGAACCTTCTGCTCACTTGAACCTTCTGCTCACTTGAACCTTCTGCTCACTTGAACCTTTTGCTCACTTGAACCTTCTGCTCACTTGAACCTTCTGCTCACTTGAACCTTCTGCTCACTTGAACCTTCTGCTCACTTGAACCTTCTGCTCACTTGAACCTTCTGCTCACTTGAACCTTCTGCTCACTTGAACCTTCTGCTCACTTGAACCTTCTGCTCACTTGAACCTTCTGCTCACTTGAACCTTCTGCTCACTTGAACCTTCTGCTCACTTGAACCTTCTGCTCACTTGAACCTTCTGCTCACTTGAACCTTCTGCCCACTTGAACTTCTGCTCACTTGAACCTTCTGCTCACTTGAACCTTCTGCTCACTTGAACCTTCTGCTCACTTGAACCTTCTGCTCACTTGAACCTTCTGCCCACTTGAACCTTCTGCTCACTTGAACCTTCTGCTCACTTGAACCTTCTGCTCACTTGAACCTTCTGCTCACTTGAAC
This sequence comes from Closterium sp. Naga37s-1, assembly GCA_947471745.1. Classification (NCBI taxonomy): domain Eukaryota; kingdom Viridiplantae; phylum Streptophyta; class Zygnematophyceae; order Desmidiales; family Closteriaceae; genus Closterium; species Closterium sp. Naga37s-1. The sequence continues at coordinate 1,834,605 of CANJKZ010000977.1, forward strand.
CTTCTGCTCACTTGAACCTTCTGCTCACTTGAACCTTCTGCCACTTGAACCTTCTGCTCACTTGAACCTTCTGCTCCACTTGAACCTTCTGCTCACATTGAACCTTCTGCTCACTTGAACCTTCTGCTCACTTGAACCTTCTGCTCACTTGAACCTTCTGCTCACTTGAACCTTCTGCTCACTTGAACCTTCTGCTCACTTGAACCTTCTGCTCACTTGAACCTTCTGCTCACTTGAACCTTCTGCTCACTTGAACCTTCTGCTCACTTGAACCTTCTGCTCACTTGAACCTTCTGCTCACTTGAACCTTCTGCTCACTTGAACCTTCTGCTCACTTGAACCTTCTGCTCACTTGAACCTTCTGCTCACTTGAACCTTCTGCTCACTTGAACCTTCTGCTCACTTGAACCTTCTGCTCACTTGAACCTTCTGCTCACTTGAACCTTCTGCCCACTTGAACCTTCTGCTCACTTGAACCTTTTGCCCACTTGAACCTTCTGCCCACTCGAAAAGTGTATGCAAGGATGGAAGTAAGACATGGTGCTTTCATTGGTTTCCAGACTGTAGATTTTCACTTGTGCTGGCCAACGCGGATCGCGAAGCCATGTGGCGTCACTCGGAGCGAGCAAAAAAAGGCAACGTAGGGGTCGAAAAGGACCGAAAGGTAAGTACCAGGTCTCGTACCTGTAACCTTCGCGTTATTAGCACGACGCTCTAACCAGCTGAGCTAATAGGCCGGTTTCTACAATTACCACCATGCAAATAGTCGTCACGTCACTTTACACCTTAGATTTACCCTCCGCCCACACCTCCACCAGCTCATGCCCCCCGAACGTCACTGCATCTCACCGCAGTTCACCGCACTGCACCTCATCTCACCTTAGAATGCACCACCAGCAGCATCTTCAACACGTCCAGATGCTTACCCTCCACCCACACCTCCACCAGCTCAATGCCTCTCCCCGCCTCACCACACCTCACCGCACTTCACCGCATCGCACCTTAGACGGCACCACCAGCAGCATCTTCAACACATCAATGTGTTTCCCCTCCGCCCACACCTCCACCAGCTCATGTCCACCGCTGCCGAAAACCGCCGCCCAGCCGTCTGCTACAGCCGGCAGCTGTGCCGGCCCTGGCCCGTGGAACGGGCGGCCAGCCAGCTCAGCAACTGTCGTGTCAGCAAGCAGGTCCAGCATGGCATCCCAGTGGCGGTAGTCCCAGCCCTTCAAGTACAGGCTGGACTTCAGCTCCAGTGCCACCTGTGGGTGGAGAGGGGTGGAGAGGGGTGGAGAGTGGTTGAGAGTGGTAAGGAGTGGCAAAGAGCGGTGAAGAGGGATGACAGCACATGGTATTGAGTCAGCAAGCAGGTCCAGCATGGCGTCCCAGTGGCGATAGTCCCAGCCTTTGAAATGCAGGCCGGACTTCAACTCCAGTGCCACTCCTTACAACTCTCCCGCCAACCCTCTCGGACTCCTCGGGCTCCTGGGACTACCCGCCCGGGCTGCCGGACCTAGCAGAGGGCGGCGAGTCGTGCTTGAGGTAGCAGAGCTTGCTGGCAGCGGGGGAGTCCACGGCTCGCATGGTGACCTTGGCGCCCCTGTGGGCCTTGTCTCTATGAGATGCTCAGTCAAGGTCCACAATACCAGCATGGCGCCCCAGTAGGGGCGCCCCTGTGGAGCTCTATGAGAAGCAACGCAAACTCACTGAATACTCAATCAGAACTCTCAGGAATCTCACCAGCAGGGGCGTCTTGTTGGCCACTGAGACCTTGCGAGTCTCGTCCTTCCTCCCCGCCATCCCTCTCGGACTCCTGGGGCTCCTGGGACTGCCCGGGCTCGCAGGACTGCCCGAATTTGCGGGACTGCCGGACCTAACAGAGGGAGGCGATTCGTGTTTGAGGTAGCAGAGCTTGCTGGCAGCGGGGGAGTCCACGGCGCGCACGGTGACCTTGGCGCCATGGTCTATGAGGAGTTTCGCCATGCTGACGCTGCGGGACGATTCGAAATTGTACACTGCGACAAAGATGGCCGTCACGCCCTGGTCGAGGGGGGGATACGAAGGAGGAGAGGGAGGGGAAAGGGGGTCCTGATGGCTTGAATGGTGACCCTGGCATATTGAGCACTCTCAAAGGCACCCCCCTGGTCTATCATGCTGCTGGCGCTTCAAGTTGTACTCTGTGACGAAGATAGTTGTGACGCCCTGGTTGGGGGGGATATGAAGAAAAGGAAGGGGGAAATGGGGCGGCTTAATGGAGACCTTGGCCGTTTGAGCACTCAAAAGCCATTTCGTGGCCTATGAGCAGCTTTGCCACGCTGACGTTGGCCATTCAGGAGTATTCTACGTTGCAAAAACGCAGCCACACCCACCCGCCCTCTTCTCTCCTCTCTCTCCCTCGCTCCCTTCACTCCCTCCTCTTCCTCTATCGCTTCCGCGCACCTGTCCGTTGTACTCATTAATGTCAAGCTTCCTATGCTTCAGCAGCGCCGCGACGCCGTCCACGTTCCCCGCAGCCACGGCGCTGAAGAACGCGCCCTGGTCCAGCGGATTAAGGAGCTCGCCAGGGTCGTCGTAGAGACCTAAGGCGCGACTCGCCTCCTGCTGCATCGCAGCGGGCTTCGACCCCGAGTCTAGCGAAAGGCTGCGAAAGCTGTGATGTGCAGACGCCATGTGGTTACCACCAAGTCTAGCGAAATGCTGAGCTACTTATGTTATGTCTCTCACGAGTACTAGCCTACTAAAACTGAGGTGAAGAGATGAAATATGGCAAATATTCAGAAGCCTGTCCTTAGTTCGAGTATTAACGTGTATCTCCAGAGCCTAGTTGTACTAAAACCGTCGTAGATTAAGAATATTCTGAAGAAAATCACGCACAAGACCTTGGTTGAATCGATGATTGCTTGTTAGGTTTTGTCACGCTTCAGCTGTTCCTCCTGTATCCCCCTCTCATGTATCCTCTTGAACTGACTGACTGGCCTCGCAAAACCATCTCCACGTGCTCCTGCTGCTCGTTCCCTCCCTTGGTCCAGTTACGCCAGAGCCAAATCACCGAAAGCATTTGCTTGACAAAGAGGAAACTTCCCTCCTGACAGCACAACGCTCCCCACAACGCTCCCTCGCGAATTGGTAATTCGCGACACTGCGTGGCACTGCGCGCCGCTGCGGGGAAATGCGTTGTCGCGCTGATGTTTCTGCCACGGCGGATGGCGTCACGGTGTCATCATGCTTCGACGAGCGCGTCGCATCATGATGCCATGAGAGATCGTGAAGTGAACGGCTGGGATCTAATTGCATTCACATGCCGTTCGAGCTTTCCTGTGAACCCAAAAGAAATCCACATGCCATGGCCGAAGCATGGCATGTAGAAAATGGTGTTGTGTGGGCTGCAGCCCATGGCTCGAACGCGCTGCGGTCTGCCTAGGGAAGGTACGGTTTTAGACACCACAGCAGAAGCAGCAACAGTTCCGCTTTCGTGTAGGTGACGTGATGTCTTGTGCTGACCTGGTTCGGGCTTTCTTCCACACCACCCAGCATAGCTTTTGCCGAGGTGACATGCAAGAAGCGTGTTGACACTTCGGATAGAGGTCACGCTGACAGATATGTCGTCCTGTCTGATGTCATTTGGGCTGGAATCCATGTGGTCGTCAAATGCCGCTGGGCTGCTCAGACTGTTTATGTGGTGTGTTCTGTAAAGGTGTTACGGGTGCGATGAATCTAGGTAGCTAGGATTGCACTAAGGTGTCAAAACAAGTACAAAATGTGAGCGGAAGGCATGAGCGAACATTTATACGCGAAACATGCAAACGGTAATGCGGCGCGTGCGAGCTAGCTAGTGCTACGCTGGCGCGAGGTTCGGGCTAGTCCCGAAGCGTAGGCCGACTCGGCTGCTCCAGCAGTGCGAGGTTTGGTGAAAACCAGTGCGCACGATGTTGGCGAAGCCCCGTTAGCAGTAACGGGCGAACAACGGCTGTTGCTGTACGCGATGTTGCGGGCTGCGCTAAGGAATGTCGAGAAAATTCCCTACACTACCCCCCTCCTCAAGAAGCCCCCTCCGCTACGCGAGTGCGTGTATATCGCGGAAACCCCGGCTCCTCAGGTACACTTGCAGGGCAGGGTGGTTTTCGATGTTGGCCAGGGGCACCCAGCTATCCTCAGTTGGCGTGCGGTCCTTCCAGCGAACGAGGAATTCAATCCTCCTGATTCCCGTGGGGTGTCGAATCCGATGGCTCGGGATCTTTTCGGGCTCGATGATCGGCTCCGATGCAGGGCGAGTCATGGATGGCGGGCGGTGACGAGGCAGTTGGCTTGTGGTTGGGATGTAGGGGCGAAGTAGGCTGACGTGGAATGATGGGCTGATGTACCAGTCTGTTGGCAACAGTAAGTGGGCTGCCACTGGGGTAATCATGTGGCTGATTTGGAATGGTCCACAGTAGCGGGGTCGTAATTTCGGTACGACGGGCAGTCTTAAGTTCTGTGTATCGAGCAGTACGTAATCGCCTGACTGGTACGTGACTAGGCGGCGGTGGCGGTCAGCGTTGCGCTTAGCGATGACATTTGCTTTTATAATTGCTTCAGCGGCTCTGGTGCGGGCAACTTGCAGAATTTCGGCGAATTCCTGTGCACGTGGCGTTGGGTTGTCCGGACTCGGCGTCATGGGCACTGTAGGGTTTCGCCCGTAGTTCAGGTAGAATGGGGACTGCTGCGTCGTTGCTGACGTGGCGTTGTTGTACGCGAACTCAATCAGCGGCAACTGCTGCTCCCAAGTTGTCGGGTCGTCGCACGTGGCACGAATCAACTGCTCCATCGTCTGATTCGTCCGCTCCGCTTGACCGTCGGTCTCGGGGTGGTACGACGAGCTGAACTGTAGCCTGGTCCCGAACTGCTCCCAGAGGTTCTTCCAGAAATTGCTGGTGAACTTCGTGTCGCGGTCGCTGATTATCGCGGCTGGTATCCCATGTAGTCGAACGACGGTTGCGATGAACAGGCGAGCGGTTTCTTCGGCTGAGATCGATTTCTTGCACGCAGCGAAGTGAGCCATTTTCGTCAACCTGTCAACGACGACCATAACCGCGTCGTTACCCCCAGGGTTCATAGGTAACCATGTAACGAAATCCATGGTAACCTGCTGCCAGGCGCGCTCAGGCGGTGGAATCGGCTGCAACTGACCCGCCTTTCTTTTTTCGCGAGCTCTTCATCACCTGACACGTAGGACACGAGCCCACGTGGTGCTGTACGTCGGTCAACAGCTCCGGCCAGTAGTAGTACCGCTGCAGTTGCTGTCGGGTTTTTTCTACCCCGAAATGGCCCGAGGTAATCCCATCGTGTGCCTCCTGCAGTAACAGTTCCCTCAGTAGTGAGTACGCGGGTCCCCAGATGCGGTTGGTGCCTGTTTTTACGTAATAAACTCCTTTTGCTTCAGCCAGTTGCTGTGAATTTCCGGTCGTGAAAAATGGGTCGGTGCTGTATCCGTGGGTGAATAGGCCAGTTAGCAGTGGGTTGGTTTGGGCGAGTAGGATGGCGTGGAGTTGGGCGGTGGGGCGTGTGAGTGCGTCGGCGATGTTGGATGCACCTTTTTTGTACGTGACGGTGTAGTGGAAGTTGGACTCCAGATAGTCCAACCAACGAATCTGTCGCGGGTTGAGGTTCGGTTGGGCGCGAAGGTACTGTAGTGATTGGTGGTCTGTCCGTACTGTCACGTCTACTCCCGTGAGGTAACATCGCCACACTTTGAACGCGCGCACGATCGCCAGCATCTCGCGGTCGTGTATCGGGTAGTTGCGTTTGGGCGGGTGAAGCTTGCGGGACTCGTACGCGATTGGCTGGAGGCCGTTCCCAAAGTCCTGCAACAGTACTGCTCCCACAGCGATGTCGCTAGCGTCGGTGACGAGCTCGAACGGACGGTGCGGATCTGCGATGTGAAGCACAGGTGGCGAGCACAAAATTTCTTTGAGGGCCGAGAAGGCAGCGTGCTCTTTCTCCCCCCACGTGTACTCAACCCCCTTCCTCAGCAGGTCGGTCAACGGGGCAGTCAACTTCGCCATGTCGGGGACGAACCGGCGCACGTAGTTGACGAACCCCAGAAAACTCAGCAACTCGGTCAAGTTTGTCGGCGCGTGCCATGCTTGAATCGTCGCGATCTTCTTCGGGTCTATTTCCACTCCTTCAGCTGAAATAATGTGTCCCAAAAACTCCAGGCGGTATCTCAGGTAAGCATATGTCCAGTGGCAGTTTCAGTTTCCGTGCTGTGGCAGTGTTGATGAGGCTGTGGCTGGCTCCCCCGTCTACGAAGATTTTAACTAAGTCGGTCCCGAGTTTCCCACTAAGCAGTATGGGGCTGTCTACCGTAGTACCCTCCTTATTCGGCCGGGTGTGGTCGATTGCGTGAACCGGCACAATCACTCGGTGAGGGTCGGTTGGGTCGGGCGAGCGGCGTGACCTGTCAGTAGAGGGCCCGTCTGCTACTGACTCCCAGCGTTTCCCTGCTGCTTGGTCTGTTTCTGCTTCTCAGCTTCCCCCTTTCCCTTAGCGTTTTCCGGGCATTCGCTCTTACGGTGTCCCGGCCGATTACACGCGAAGCAGCGCCCTTTGAACGGTGCGGCAGCGGCATTCGCGGCGACGGCACGTATCGTAGCGCCCTCGTTCGTCCCACGAGACTGATGTCCCCAGTTGTTGCTTCCGTAGGACCCCGGTCTCGGTCGGCGGAAGAAGTCGAGCTTCTCCGCCATGGCGAGAATCTCCTGGAAATCGGTAACGCCGCGAAGCTGGATTTCCGGAGCGATGTCGTGCTTCAGGCCGTCGATGTAGCGGTCGATGCGCTCGCTCTCGTGCATATAACCCACTTGCTCGCATAGCGCCAGAAGCCCGCTCGTGTAGTCCTGGACGGAACCGAGTTGGCGCCAAGTGCGGAGCTTCTGTCGCGCCGCGATCGAAGCCGCGATTGGCTCAAACCGAGCGCGCAGACCTGCGTACCACGCGTCCCACGTGCGATATTGGGGCACCTCAACGAAATACGACGGCGCCCAGGGTCCGGTTTGTCCTTCCCGTGTCGGTAGAGTCGCGTAGTCCACCAGCTTCGTGACAATGACACGCCACCAGTCCATGGCGGGTCCTCGCAGCAACGACACGGCGTAGCGGACTTTCGCCGTATCCTCCGAGACGTAGTTGGCGTCGAAGAAAACGTTCAACGTGAACAACCACGCCTGAACGGTAGGACCACCCCGTTGACTCGGGTCAAAGCATGGCGGACGTTGCGGCTTCAGTGGCATTGGCGACGGTAGTGCTGAATCGCTGGCCGGCACAGAAATCGTGACGCGAGGTTGACTTCTGGCCGCATTCGTCGCTTCGGGGTGTGTCGTGCCGTGGTCGTCGTCTCCGTCGTGGCGGACAACGCCATCACTAGCCGCGCTCGCGGGTTGCCCCACGCTCCCATGTTGCGATGTCTGTGGTGCGGGCTGTATCGGAGTGCCATGTGCTTGAGATTGTGCTCGTGCGACGTCATTTTGCAGGGACGTGCGTTCTGCCGTCAGCGCCGCGATTTCTTCAGAGCTTTCGCGAAGTTGCTGCATCAGTTCGTTCAGACGGTCCTGCGTGAGGGTGGTGACGTCGATATGATCGGCCATTCCGAAGGGCGTCGGCTCGTCTTAGCTCTAGGCGCAGTCGTGGCTGCACGCGCTTACGAGAGAACGCGAGGACAGCGGCTCCTAGGGGCTAAGGTGCGTGAGTCCCTTCGAGTGAAAAAATCAAAAGTTGATTTTCTGGGGTGCGGAGATGCGCGGTCCGAAAGAAAGAGGCTCTGAATACCAAGTGTTACGGGTGCAATGAATCGAGGTAGCGAGGATTGCACTAAGGTGTCAAAACAAGTACAAAATGTGAGCGAAGGCATGAGCGAACATTTATACGCGAAACATGTAAACGGTAACGCGGCGCGTGCGAGCTAGCTAGTGCTACGCTGGCGCGAGGTTCGGACTAGTCCCGAAACGTAGGCCGACTCGGCTGCTCCAGCAGTGCGAGGTTTGGTGAAAACAGTGCGCGCGATGTTGGCGAAGCCCCGTTAGCAGTAACGGGCGAACAACGGCTGTTGCTGTACGCGATGTTGCGGGCTGCGCTAAGGAATGTCGAGAAAATTCCTTACAAAAGGCTACACTCGGTTGGCTAGTTCATAAAAACAGTACTGTAGTCACTGTGTGGTACAAGAGCTAACTTCTTTGACGGAGAGGCATATATTGAGTCAATTGTGCAAGATCCAAGAAGGGTCATAGCTAGCGTCAACCCTAGTTGGAACAGTTAAAATGTATGGCCGACCTACGCCATCCACCCTACATCGTGCACGACCACATACCCCAAGCCGCGATTCCATCCCCACCGTTTCTGGATGGTATTCGTGGCTTTGAGTCTTTACTGAATTCATAATCAATTGTAACCCGCCACAAACGCACCGCGAAAGAGGGATGTAGGGTTGCAAGCTTTCGGAGCCCCTTCCACCAATCACGCGCATCCACGCCACGAGGGCTTTGTGGTTGGCTGTTTCGTAACGAGACAAGAAATGACATCCGCAAGTGTGAACGCTTTCCCCTACCTCACGAACTCAACCAGAAACCGCAAAGCCTTTCCATTTCGCGAAAGTGGTTACTCGTCGTTGTCATGTCCTCAACACAAATCCTCGGTCAATTCACCTGTCGTGAACCCAGTAGCGGCGCTAGCGACAGCTAGCGAAACTCGGTGAGCGCGCGCGGTGCGTCGTTTTCTTGGGGTGTCCGGTCTGGTCCGGTCCGTCTCCCACCATCCATCCGTTGTACCTGCCCCTCCCCCTCCACCGCACCACCTCATCTCCCCTCCCCCTACCTCGTCAATCCCGAGGCCAATAAACTGCGCCTGTGTTCTACCTTTTTCGTCATCACTCCCTTCCTGCTACCTGTCATTCCATCCCGTCGCTTTCACAGCAATCGCTTTTTTATCTCAGCAAGCACCCGTTCCTGTCATTTTCACTGTCACGCTTCCGTACTTGCCATCCTCGCCACGACCGCCAGTCCGCCTCCCTCCGTCCTCACCGCGGGTTTTTCCATATTGCGACTGATTCTGCTAGTTCTTTCTAGCGCACAAGTCAATAGCTCAGCTGCGACACGCGCTGATACAGACAGCTCACCGCCGCATTCGGAGATCGACGCCGCATTCGAAGTCGACGCCGTTTCCCCTTACAATCGGCAAAGGACACTACGCGGACTAAAAGGCAGCCGAGGACCCGTAAGTCAAGTGCCTAGCGTGCGACAGCTAGCGTGCGACAGCCATTCACGATGTTTCAAACCATCAGCACACGCGATTTCGCCAGCAAACGGCGATCGGTTAAGATAACTGCTGCCGGCGGCACTGACGGCCACGGCGAAAGTCGCCGTTCAGCCCGGCGAGCGTCCACCATTCGCGGCGGCTCTTCAGGAGAAGGACGGCGAGGAGGTAAAGGTGGAAAAGCATCCGCGACGGACGCGGCGGCGGCTGCGGGAAGTTCGAGCCGAAGCCGGCGCAAATGGACGCAGTCGGGCGGCAGCCGCGCGGCGCCATCGACGGCGGAAGATGCGGTGCAGGCGGAACTCGCGGCGACGCCGGGGCTGCTGGAACCAATGCGCGTCGAGCTGATACCCGAGGTGAGGGTCGCGCGACACGAGGCTCTTGAGGATTGTTTTCAGGAGCGACGTTTCCCTCTACGCGAAGCTCCCCTCCCTCCTTGCTTTTTAAAATAACTTTTGAGAATTCTCAAAAGTGATTTCAACAAGAGGCTCTTGAGAATTGTTTCCAGGAGCGATGGTTCCTTCTACGCGAAGCTCCCCTCCCTCCTTGCTTTTCCTCAATCTCCTTCCCACGACTGCTGGAGCCCATGCGCGTGGAGCTGATACCCGAGGTGAGGGTCGCTTGACACGAGGATTTCGAGAGAACTCTCAAGGGCACGATGTTTCAATACCACCCTGCATGGCGGACAAGTGCTCCTCCGTGCCACCGCACCTTCGCTCTCTCGCCCCTCAACTTCCCCCTCTCCCCTCCCCGTTTCCCCCTCTCCCCTTCCCCATCCCTCCCCCCCTTTCTTCCGCGCCCCCTCCCCCTGCCTCCCCCCCAACCAGGAGGGGAAGGTGAACTGCTACCGCATTGCGGCGGGCATGAAATCCCGGCACCCCCCCGGCGTGATCTACGGCCTCCTGCGCGACTTCAAGCGCGGCCCCGCCATCTTCCGCCACATGGACAAGTGCTCCTCCGTGCCGCAGCCCGACGGAAGCCTGCTCGTCGTGCAGAACGTCAAGTGGCGGTTCCAGTTGTTCTCGGGGAAATTCGACCTGGCGCTCTACTGCCACTGCGACGATGCAACACGCACTATCACGTACCGACTGTAAGTCTGTTTTGAGTCTAGACTCAAAGATTCGTGCAGAACGTCAAGTGGAGGTTCCAGCTGTTCTCGGGGAAATTCGACCTGGCGCTCTACTGCCACTGCGACGACGCGGCGCGCACCATCACGTACCGACTGTGAGTTCCGCGTGTGCTTAAAATCGGGCCCGTACTTTCGTCTGGAAGTTCCAGATGATTTGTCAGGGGTCAGCTTGCGTTAGCCTCATTTGCTTCAATTGGTTTTTTTTTTCTAGAAACATATCTCCGATCATAACCTCACTCCGCTTTCCGGTTCCATGTCTCCTCTCCTCTTCCTTTTCCCTCTCTCTCTCAGGGCATCTCCTGGATTCATGAAAGATTTTGTCGGCACATCAACCATTCGCAGCCTTTCCTCCCTCCCTCACACCCCACCCTCCTCCTCCTCCCTGCCTCTCACCGTTCCTGGCACACGCGCTATCAGCCACCCCCAGCCTCTGCTACAACCAGAGCTACAGCCTCAGGCACCTCAGCCTAAGCCCTTGCACCCAGCGCTACAGGTAAAGCCGCTACAGCCGCGCCTCCCGCTACAGCAGCGGCTGCTACAGCTGCAGCAGGCGATTCCCCTCGGCCGCTTCCCCACTCAGCTGCTGGCGTTTGGGCGAGTGGCTTTGGGGGAGCCTCGGATCGAAGGCGAGGGTCTAGGAGGGGGGATTCTGGGTGGATGGCCAAGGATGGGTGATGGAGCTGCTCCTGGTGTGCCCCTGGCAGCAGCAGCAGGAGCAGTAGGAGCGCCAGCAGCAGAAGGAGTAGTAGGAGGAGGAGCAGTAGGGGGCATGGTAGGAGGAGCTAAGATTGGCGGAGGCGTGCAGTGGAACGGTGGCATGCCGAAATGTGAACCGTCGGATTGCGGGTCGGTGATTGAGATCGTCCAGAGGGTCGAACCAACTGCATTGCCGCTTGGCCCTTTGAGTAAGTGTCGGACCTGAGTCCAAGTGTGCATGCATGCCCTGCTCTCATCTCTACCCCCATTGACCACAGAACTCTGTGTCCGCATGTCTGCATTTTCCCATCTTTTCTCGTCGCCCTCGTTCCTCATCCCTACTTCCCACTGTGTTGCTGCCCCTTCTCCTGCACCTCAACAGCCCAGTACATACTGGGGTACATCATAACAAGCCAAATGCGAGGGCTATTCCACGACCTGTGTGTGGAGGCGACAAACATTGAAGCGAGGAATATTGCGGAACAGGCAAGGTTAAAGGCTGCTGCTGCTGCCACCGCGGGTTCTGCTGGTCAGGAAATTTGTTTGCACAAGGGGAAAAGTGTTTCCAAGGTGTTGGGTTTGTGGAATAGCATTGCAGTAGCTCCAGTGTAAGCTCGCGGACTGAGGGCAAAAGGCTTGCTATGATTTTTTTTCCGTTTGGTTTTTCTAACATGTCTTGTAAGCAAACATTGTGAAGCGCACATTTGTTATTTTCAAATCAGCAGGAGTGGCGCTGGTTGGAGTTTTTTTTAATAAAAGGCGCTTCACTATACCGTATCAGGGATACAGCAAAGGGGGCCACAGCCTTATATGCAGAGAGGGCGCTGGTTGGAGTGGACAGGTAGTTGACATATGTCCAATATGTACATGCATCTTCAAGAATCTGATTTCTCTGTATCGAGTCACGCACGCCTCGGTGTTTCCAAGCTTGATCTCTCAATTTCGTTTGACTGGTGCACAGAGCGGTGAATGGATCAAGCAACTGGATTGTGCACAGCAATGCACTCAACCGTTATTCACCGAGTAGAAAGCAGAAAGCGCAACCATGAAACTACAACCAATGAGCAGACACACACCAGCATGACACGGGTATTAGACCTAGATTTCTTGCACATTGACTCAGCTCGCCTAGACGGACTTACCTGTAGCGATCGTCTTTTTTTTTTTGCGTCGCGTTCGTTTCGGTCGGCGCAGTCCAAAGATACGGAGGGACCTTTGTCCTCGTCATAAGCTATGCTCACGTACTAGGGACAACCCAGGTCAATCCAGTCGATCACTAATAATAGCTCAGGATCCACTCATAGAAGTATAACACTGTCACGCGTGGTAAGGTCACGTGGGGGTTTTTTTTGCACGTTTGAGTCGACTCAAAAGTCTCCTGCGTGGTAAGGCCGGGTGCCGTGGGATCAGAGCACCCGTTTCACGTCATCTGCGAGACTGGTTTACGGCTTTTCGTAGTTAGTATCGAGGAGGTCGAGGAGACTACTGAGCTGGACTATTACATATCGTTCCTACCATTAGCTGTCCTATCACTCGAAGTTGAGTCAGCTTATAAGGGATACTACAGCGGTGTCAGCATGAGCTCTGGAGCGCATACCCAGCATCTAACCAATCCAGGAATGCCACCTGGGCCTCCGCCTGGTCCCCCACCTGGCATGCTTCCAGCATCCGGGCCATATTCAGGCCACCCATACGGAGCCGCCAACGCACATAATGCATCGTCCTATTCTGCTCCTAATTCTGCTTACGGTCTTAATCAGTCGCTTCCCCTTCCGCCTCCGCCTCCTCCGCCCACCAGCGGAGACCTTCCGCTTCCCCCTCCTCCGCCGTTCCCCCCTCCCCCCTCCGGCTCCCACCATCCGACACCTCCTCCCCCACCCCCGCCCACGTCCGATCCCCCGTTGCCCCCTCCCCCGCCCTTCCCGCCGGCGCATTCCGCGCTTCCGCCTCCCCCGCCTCCCCCATCCGCTCCTGGCGCGGGGACTCTCGCCCTTCCGCCACCCCCTTCCGCCCCGCAGCCTCCGTCCGCGGAGAAGGGGCGGCATGGGGGTGGGGATGGGCGAAGAGACAAGCGCGGAGCTGGCGGAGATGGGGGAGACGGCGGGCGGAGAGATAGGCACCAGCATAGTCACCATTCGCAACAGCCACAGAAGCCGTCACAACCAGGATCACACCCGCGCAGTCAGCAGCACCAGCAGCAACAGCACCAACACCAGCAGCAGCATCACCAGCAGCAGCAGCAGGGGGAGAAGCAGAGGCACTCGGCGCACGCGCAGGCTGGGGGGAAGAGCAGCCACGTGGGCGGGGGGGGTGGGGGAAGCGGGGCGCTGGTTCCCGCGCGCGGAAGGGACGCGCCTGGGGGAGCAGCTGGGGGGGGAAGCGGCGCAGCAGGAGGAGCAACAGGCGCAGCAGGGGGGGCTAAGGACGAGAACCGACTGAAACGGCCGTCGACGTTCCAGTGTAGAGTGAGGTGCGAGGGAGTGGGGTGCGGCGGGATGCGGTGGAGGGGGTTTGTTCAGGGGGGTTTTAGTGGGGGGAAAGGGGTTTTCATAAGTGAAGGAGTGTGGGGAAGGGAAGGGGAGGATGGGAGGAGAAGAAGGGGGGTGATTCGAGGGGCTACGAAGGAGGCATTTTTCCTTGACTCACAACACCCCCACTCTTTCCCACAACCCCACTCTCCCGCATAATTTACCCACTCCCTCTCGCCCCCCTCCCCAGGTTCACCAACAGCCTGCCAGAGCCAGCATCGCAGCCGAAGCTGCTGCCTCGCGTGTGTGCTTGAGTCATTCCTGAAGCATTGTACCATTCCCTCCCCCCCTGCTACGTGCCCCCTCCCTATCTCGCCCCCATCAGGTTCACTAGTACCCTGCCAGAGCCAGCATCACAGCCGAAGCTGCTGCCTCTGTGGGGGTACCCACACCGCTACTCCGCCTACCACACTCTTTTTTCCCCACTACCTTCCCCCCTCAACCCCCCCCTCCTCCTCCCTTTCAGGTTCACCAACAGCCTGCCAGAGCCAGCGTCGCAGCCAAAGCTGCTGCCTTTGGGGGGGGACCCCCACCGGTACTCCGCCTACCACGTGTCGACTCTTGAGGCGGACCATCGGCACCGCCTGCACGTGGAGCCGGACTTAGGGATCCCCCTTGACCTGCTGGACTTATCCGCTTACTGGTAAGCAGTAGGCACAGTCACATGTGGATGTATGATCACATGTACGGCACCCCCACCACTACTCCGGTGACAATCACAATCACAAGCATCTGAGCGCACCTAACGGTACTCCGCCTATCACGTGTGCACCTCACCTCTGGAGGCGGACCATCGGCACCGCCTGCACGTGGAGCCGGACTTAGGGATCCCTCTTGACCTGCTCGACCTATCCGCTTACTGGTTAGTCATTCTCATTCCATTCACATGTGTACACTCACCACCGCTACTCCGCATTATCACATGTCAACTCCCTCTGGAGGCGGACCATCGGCACCGACTGCACGTGGAGCCGGATCTGGAGATCCCCCTTGACCTGCTCGACCTGTCCGCGTGCTGGTTAGTCATTCCATTCACATGTGTGCACTCACCACCGGTACTCCGCATATCACGTGTGCACCTCACCTCTGGAGGCGGACCATCGGCACCGCCTGCACGTGAAGCCGGACCTGGGGATCCCATTGGACCTGCTCGACCTCTCTGCTTACTGGTAAGCAGTAGGCAGCAGAGTCACATGTGGGTGTATGATCACATGTACGGCACCCCCACCGGTACTCCGCCTACCACATGTCAACTCCCTCTTGAGGCGGACCATCGGCACCGCCTGCACGTGGAGCCGGACTTAGGGATCCCCCTTGACCTGCTCGACCTATCCGCCTACTGGTTAGTCATTCTCATTCTCATCGTTGTAGTCTCTGTCAATCACATGTGGTGGTATCTTCACGATTCAGACGTATGGAGACCCCTACCGATACTCCGCCTACCACGTGTCGACTCTGGAGGAGGCGGATTATCAACACCGGCTCGGCTGCCTTCCTCTCTGTGACTGTGAGCCATTTCTGAGAATTCTCATAAGAAATCGCTCTTGCAGCGGATCAGCGACACACCGGCTGCCTTCCTCTGTGATCCAACCCAACCCACTGCCTGCCTTCCCTTCCCTGCCCCTTCCCCCATTCCTTCCCCCAGCGCCCCGCCTCCCGCCCAGCGCCCACCGTTGCACCCTGCAGACGCGGAACTCCTGAGGGACGACGATGCGAGTGTCAAGCACAGGGAGGGCGCGGGGGCAGCAGCAGGGGGGGCAGCAGAGGCAGCAGGGGGAGTGAAGGGTTCGTTTTTGAAGTGCACCTCTCACCCAAGCCAATGCCTTTTCCTCTCTGCTCCCTTCCCCCCCTCTCCCCTCCCCCAGCGCTCCCCCTCCCGCCCAGCGCCCACCGTTGCACCCTGCAGACGCGAAACTCCTGAGGGACGACGATGCGAGTGTCAATCACAGGGAGGGCGCGGGGGCAGCAGCAGGGGGGGCAGCAGAGGCAGCAGGGGGAGTGAAGGGTTCGTTTTTGAAGTGCACCTCTCACCCAAGCCAATGCCTTTTCCTCTCTGCTCCCTTCCCCCCCTCTCCCCTCCCCCAGCGCTCCCCCTCCCGCCCAGCGCCCACAGCTGCACCCAGCAGACGCGGAACTCCTGAGAGACGACGATGCGAGTGTCAAGCACAGGGAGGGCGCGGGGGCAGCAGCAGGGGGGGCGGGCGGAACGGGCGCGCTGAGGGTAAAGGAGAGGCCTACAGATGCTGGGCTGAGCTGGCTGGTGCACACTCAGTACATCTCCGCTGCTGGCTCTGGCAGTGCTCCCAAGAAGGTGGGTTGGGGGGCTCTTGTCTATCTGTGTGTCTGTCTGGTGGGGTAAAAGAAGATGTGTGAGTCAAGGGGCACCCGCTCACTTGGGCTGAGGGAGCCTGAGCTGGCTCGTGCACACTCAGTACATCTCCGCTGCTGGCTCTGGCAGTGCTCCCAAGAAGGTGGGTTGGTTGGTTGCCAACTTGCCATGTCACCTTGTTCGGGCGAGGTTGCCATGTCACCATGTCACCTTGTTCGGGTGGATAATCCCGGGAGAGAGGCCCCATGCAGCTGCTGCTGGCATGGGGCTGAGCTGAGCCAGCCCCGATTCAGCACAAAGAACGCAACGCGGGCCCGGTTTATCTTAGACCCCTAAGCTTTTGACTCGACTCTTGAGCTTGACTTGACTCTATGCACCACTCCTTCTGCTGCCCCTGATTGCCCACTCGTCTTGCTGTTTTGTCCCCACTCTCCTCTCCCTCCCTCCCGTGTGTGCTTGTACAGAGGGTGCTTAATGAGAAGGAGGCGACTTCTGAGGCGACTTGACTTTTGAGTCGACTCAAAAGTCAACTCTCCCTCCCGTGTGTGTGTGCCTATACAGAGGGTGCTTAATGAGAAGGAGGCGAAGCTGCTGGCGCTGCAGCTGGAGCTGGCAGATGAGCAGGTGTACAGTACAAGGTGCGTGTAGTTGTTTTAAAAACAAATTAAGTTGATGGAAGTAAGGCCTCCGCAGCCCACAGGTCTTTTGGTGACAAGCCCTGCTGGCCCTGCAGCTGGAGCTGGCAGATGAGCAGGTGTACAGTACAAGGTGCGTGTACATGTATTTGTATGTATCCATGTATTCATATCCAAATTAATGAGAAGTATATATTTATGATATACTAAGTTCACATAGGCCACTATCGAGTCCAAGTGTCCATGCACATTATTTCCCATTCTCCCTCCCTCATCTGCCCTTAAAAAAATATATATCAACTAATTTAAATGGACATAAAGCACTCCCTGCCTGCCTACAACTACAGCAACCACACCTTTCCCCCTGCCCTCCTTTCCCGTCTCTCCCAGGGAGGGGCAGATCCGGTACATCGAGGAATCTTTTCAGGCTACCCGCAAGCCGCCCGTGCATCCGTCGAACCCGAGCCTTGAGGCAGTGGAGGTGTTGCCGGTGCTGCCGCTGTTCTCCCTGGCGGGCCGCCAGTTTGTGCATCTCGTGTTTGACGACACGCCTCTGGCTCACTCGCCTGCCCACATGCACCTCAAGGAGGAGCAGAAGAAAGAGATGGAGGCCCGGGTGAGTGTGTAGGTTTGGGGTGGAATGGGGTTTTCCCCCGAAGGATTTGGTGCAAGGTGGTGGGATGAGAGGGGAGGGAATGGGAGGGGATGGGATGGTAGGGGATGGGAGGGAATGGGGAAGCCGCCCGTGCACCCGTCGAACCCGAGCCTAGAGGCAGTGAAGGTGTTGCCGGTGCTGCCGCTGTTCTCCCTGGCGGGCCGCCAGTTTGTGCATCTCGTGTTTGACGACACGCCTCTGGCTGACTCGCCTGCACACATGCACTTGAAGGAGGAGCAGAAGAAAGAGATGGAGGCCCGGGTGAGTGAATCAGGAGTGTAGTGGTTGTTGTAGTGGTTGTTTGTTTTTTAGAATTCTCAGAGGTCGAGACCAATTTATTGAACAACCCACATTAAAAGCTCTGCCGATATCCAGCCCACCGTTTTCCTGGTGTCCGACCGCCTGCCTGGTGGTTGACTTGGCACAGGGAGGAATTCTTTTGCTGTCCCTCTTATGTGCAATTTTTTTTTTTTTTTTTTTTTTTTTTTAAGATTAACACACGCTATCACATTATTCAAATTCTTCCCTCTCACCCTTCCTCGCCTTCCTCCTGCCCTCCAGGCAATAATGAAGAATTTCAAGGTGGCAGCACCGGGGGGAGGGGAGCCACAGTCATTCGTGGCATATATGGTGCCCAACAAGCGCGAGGTGAGGGAGGCCCATTGACTGAGGTTGACTGGGGTTGACTTTTGAGGCGCCTCAAAAAGGGGAGGGTAGCCGCAGTCGTTTGTGGCATATATGGTGCCCAACAAGCGCGAGGTGAGGCCCATTGACTGAGGTTGACTGGGGTTGACTTTTGAGGCGCCTCAAAAGGGGGAGGGGAGCCACAGTCATTCGTGGCATATATGGTGCCCAACAAGCGCGAGGTGAGGCCCATTGAGTGTATGAATGCATGCATGCACGAATGTTGGGGCGGAGAGCAGGAGGGAGGGGAGGGGGGGGGGGGGGGAGGAGGGGAAAGAGCAGCAGCATTTTGTGGCCTACATGGTGCCAAACAAGCGCGAGGTGAGGTTCATTGGATGCATGCATGCATGCACCTCGAAAGAAGGGGAGGGCACGGGGGATGGGGGAGCGCAGTGGGGGGGAGGAGAGCAGCAGCAGCATTTTGTGGCCTACATGACTGCATGACTGCATGACTGCATGACTGCATGACTGCATGACTGCATGACTGCATGACTGCATGACTGCATGACTGCAGGACTGCATGACTGCATGACTGCATGACTGCATGACTGCATGACTGCATGACTGGCATGACTGCATGACTCTGACTGCATGACTGCATGACTGCATGACTGCAGTGACTGCATGACTGCATGACTGCATGACTGCATGACTGCATGACGCATGACTGCATGACTGCAATGACTGCATGACTGCATGACTGCATGACTGCATGACTGCATGACTGCATGACTGCATGACTGCATGACTGCATGACTGCATGACTGCATGACTGCATGACTGCATGACTGCATGACTGCATGACTGCATGACTGCATGACTGCATGACTGCATGACTGCATGACTGCATGACCTTGCATGACTGCATGACTGCATGACTGCAATGACTGCATGACTGCATGACTGCATGCATGACTGCATGACTGCATGACTGCATGACTGCAGCTGCATGACTGCATGAACTGCATGACTGCATGACTGCATGACTGCATGACTGGCATGACTGCATGACTGCATGACTGCATGACTGCATACTGCATGACTGCATGACTGCATGACTGCATGACTGCATGACTGCATGACTGCATGACTGCATGACTGCATGACTGCATGACTGCATGACTGCATGACTGCATGACGGCATGACTGCATGACTGCATGACTGCATGACTGCATGCTGCATGACTGCATGACTGCATGACTGCATGACTGCATGACTGCATGACTGCATGACTTGCATGACTGCATGACTGCATGACTGCATGACTGCATGACTGCATGACTGCATGACTGCATGACTGCATGACTGCATGACTGCATGACTGCATGACTGCATGACTGCATGACTGCATGACTGCATGACTGCATGACTGCATGACTGCTGACTGCATGACTGCATGACTGCATGACTGCATGAACTGCATGACTGCATGACTGCATGACTGCATGACTGCATGACTGCATGACTGCATGACTGCATGACTGCATGACTGCATGACTGCATGACTGCATGACTGCATGACTGCATGACTGCATGACTGCATGACTGCATGACTGCATGACTGCATGACTGCATGACTGCATGACTGCATGACTGCATGACTGCATGACTGCATGACTGCATGACTGCATGACTGCATGACTGCATGACTGCATGACTGCATGACTGCATGACTGCATGACTGCATGACTGCATGACTGCATGACTGCATGACTGCATGACTGCATGACTGCATGACTGCATGACTGCATGACTGCATGACTGCATGACTGCATGACTGCATGACTGCATGACTGCATGACTGCATGACTGCATGACTGCATGACTGCATGACTGCATGACTGCATGACTGCATGACTGCATGACTGCATGACTGCATGACTGCATGACTGCATGACTGCATGACTGCATGACTGCATGACTGCATGACTGCATGACTGCATGACTGCATGACTGCATGACTGCATGACTGCATGACTGCATGACTGCATGACTGCATGACTGCATGACTGCATGACTGCATGACTGCATGACTGCATGACTGCATGACTGCATGACTGCATGAACTATGCATAGCTGCATGACTGCATGACTGCATGACCTGACCATGACTGCATGACTGCATGACTGCATGACTTGCATGACTGCATGACTGCATGACTGCATGACTGCATGACTGCATGACTGCATGACTGCATGACTGCATGAACTTGCATTGACTGCATGACTGCATGCTGCATGACTGCATGACCATGCCATGACTGCATGACTGCATGACGCATGACTGCATGACTGCATGACTGCATGACTGCATGACTGCATGACTGCATGACTGCATGACTGCATGACTGCATGACTGCGATGAATGCATGACTGCATGACTGCATGACTGCATGACTGCATGACTGCATGACTGCATGACTGCATGACTGCATGACTGATGACTGCATGACTGCATACTGCATGACTGCATGACTGCGACTGCATACTGCATGACTGCATGACTGCATGACTGCATGCTGCATGACTGCATGACTGCATGACTGCATGACTGCATGACTGCATGACTGCATGACTGCATGACTGCATGACTGCATGACTGCATGACTGCATGACTGCATGACTGCATGACTGCATGACTGCATGACTGCATGACTGCATGACTGCATGACTGCATGACTGCATGACTGCATGACTGCATGACTGCATGACTGCATGACTGCATGACTGCATGACTGCATGACTGCATGACTGCATGACTGCATGACTGCATGACTGCATGACTGCATGACTGCATGACTGCATGACTGCATGACTGCATGACTGCATGACTGCATGACTGCATGACTGCATGACTGCATGACTGCATGACTGCATGACTGCATGACTGCATGACTGCATGACTGCATGACTGCATGACTGCATGACTGCATGACTGCATGACTGCATGACTGCATGACTGCATGACTGCATGACTGCATGACTGCATGACTGCATGACTGCATGACTGCATGACTGCATGACTGCATGACTGCATGACTGCATGACTGCATGACTGCATGACTGCATGACTGCATGACTGCATGACTGCATGACTGCATGACTGCATGACTATGCATGACTGCTGACTGCATGACTGCATGACTGCATGACTGCATGACTGCATGACTGCATGACTGCATGACTGCATGACTGCATGACTGCATGACTGCATGACTGCATGACTGCATGACTGCATGACTGCATGACTGCATGACTGCATGACTGCATCTGCATGACTGCATGACTGCATGACTGCATGACTGCATGACTGCATGACTGCATGACTGCATGACTGCATGACTGCATGACTGCATGACTGCATGACTGCATGACTGCATTGACTGCATGACTGCATGCTGCAGTGACTGCATGACTGCATGACTGCATGACTGCATGACTGCATGACTGCATGACTGCATGACTGCATGACTGCATGACTGCATGACTGCATGACTGCATGACTGCATGACTGCATGACTGCATGACTGCATGACTGCATGACTGCATGACTGCATGACTGCATGACTGCATGACTGCATGACTGCATGACTGCATGACTGCATGACTGCATGACTGCATGACTGCATGACTGCATGACTGCATGACTGCATGACTGCATGACTGCATGACTGCATGACTGCATGACTGCATGACTGCATGACTGCATGACTGCATGACTGCATGACTGCATGACTGCATGACTGCATGACTGACTGAATGAGCTGGAACGAATGCATGCCCATTGTGCGACGTGCGTTGACTGTGTTCCGTATAGCTGTAACTTCGCTACCCTGCCTGCATGTGCTTCCCTTTTATATACCTTTTCACTTCCCCCCCCCCCCCTCCCCATCCATCAGATTTGAGAGGGGGAGGGAGAGTGTGCGATATGACTGTTTTTCTTTCTTAACCTCCGCTTTCTTAACCTCCGCTTTCTTAACCTCCGCTATCTTAACCTCCACTATCCCAATTTTCATGTTTCTTTCCCTCGTGTCTTGGCTCTGGGTGCAGTTGGGGAAAAATCTTAGGGAGGGGGAAAGTGCGCGGTATGACTGGGTGCGAGAATACCACTGGAAGGTCCGTACGGCTGCATGCCTTATATTTTACAAGTGAGAAATATACACTTATCTGTCCTGGGGTTTTTTTTTTCCAACATCAGCCCCCCTTTCAGTAATAATCGAAGGCTATCAGTCCGCATCCCCTTAAAATCCCCCCTCCCCCTTGTGTTTTCCAAACCCTGTCTTGATTCTATGTCCCTTTTCTACCTTCTTCCCTCCTCTAACCCCCCCATTCCCCCTCCCCCCCTCTCCCCCTTTCCGTTCACTTACACTCCACCTGTTTCTCACTCGTGCTCTCCCAGGTGGCCAAGGGGGAGCAAGGGCGAGGAACCTTCCTCTTCTGTTTCAACAAGGACAGTGTGACTTACCTTGTGAGTCAACCCCTCCTGGGTCAAATTTTACCTTGTGTTGTGGGATAACTTCTGGGTAAAATCTTGTGTTGTGCATGAATGTTCCTGCAATGCAACCAAGCTCGTGCCCCTGTTGCTTGCTCATTCCTTTCTTTCGAGGTGACTTTTGAGTCGACTCAAAAGTCACTGCAATGCAACCAAGCTCGTGCCCCTGTTGCTTGCTCATTCCTTCCTTTCGAGGTGACTTTTGAGTCGACTCAAAAGTCACCGCAATGCAACCAAGCTCGTGCCCCTGTTGCTTGCTCGTTCCTTTCTTTCGAGGTGACTTTTGAGTCGACTCAAAAGTCACCTCAGTGCAAACAAGCTCTTGCCCCTGTTGCTCATTCCTTTCTTTCACACTGTCGCTGCATTGGTGCGACTTTTGAGAATTCTCAAAAGAATTTGCCTGCAATGCAAGCAAGCTCGCGCCCCTGTTGTAAGAATATTCTTTCACACTGTCGCTGCAAACTCAACTCAAGTAGGGCACTTCGCATCAAGAATATTCTTCTCTCCAGTCTCTGTAATATTTATTGCAAAGAAAAGAGCGTCAATGATCAACCGTTTTCTTTCTCTCTGTCCTCGCATCATGCGTCTGTGCAACCTCAATTCCTCCCCATCTCTCCCCACCTCATCTCATCTCTCCTTACTCTCCTCATCCCTCCTCATCCCTCCTCATCCCTCCTCATCCCTCTGCTCGTGATCTCCCCCTGTTCGCTCCCACCTCCCAGCCAATCAACACAAAGCTCACAGTGGCAAAGAGAAAGGCGAAGGAGGGAGGCAAGGCGAAGGGAGAGGAGGGGGAGAGAGTGGAGCTGCCGGTTCCCTCCAAGGTACTGTGCTGTACTTGCCGCCCGCATGTTGTGTTTGCCGCCCAGAGTGCAGAGTGTTTTTGTGATGCATCGGTTTCAGATTTGTGCAGCGGAAGCACATGTGACACTTTTTGGTGGATGTGAAAACATGTTATCTTTCCCCCCCTCCTTCCCCCCCCCCTCTTCCCCCCCCCCTCTTCCCCCCCCCCTCTTCCCCCCCCCCTCTTCCCCGTTTCGCACGCTTGTGAAGTTGAAAACTGCGTGCCATTGCCCCCGTTTCTGCACACTTTCCGCTGCCGCCCTTCCATCCACCAGATCACAGTGCGGAACCGATCAGGGGAAGACGCAGAGGAGGAGGATGAGAGATGCTTTGAGAATTCTCATAAGTATCCTGCATGTATGTTCCCTTCTCTGCACACTTGCTCCTCCCACCCTTCCACCAGATCACAGTGCGAAACCGATCAGGGGAAGACGCAGAGGAGGAGGATGAGGGAGGGGAGAGGCGGCGACGTGCAGTGGAGAGAGAGGAGGATGATGATGATGAGGAGCATGAGGGACGGAGAGGGAGGGGAGCGAGAAGGGGAAGAGACGAGGAAGAGGAGGAAGAGGAGGAAGAGAGGAGGGAGAAGAGGCCGAGGTATGGGAGTGAAGATAGAGAGGAGAGGGGTGAGAGGGGGGGGGGGGGGGAGAGGGGAGGTGGTGGGAGAGCGGATGGGAGTGCTGATGAGGGAGATGGGCGGAGGAGGCAGCAGGAGCATAGGGCAGACAGTGGCAGTAGTGGTGGTGGTGGGGGGACGAGGGGTGGAAGGGGTGGTGGTGGGGATGGGGGCAACAGTGAGAGTGAGAGTGAGAGGAGGGGGAGAGGGGAGGAGGATGAGCGAGGAGGGAGGCAAGGAGGGGCGAGATTTGAGAGTGACGAGGAGAGAGGGGGAGGGGGGGGTAGAGGTCACAGACGCGGGATTATTGAGAGCGATTCCGAGTAATTCGTTTCAAGTGATTCTAACTGGTTCCGTGTGATTCAGTGGTGTTCAGAGTGAGTGACAGTGATTCTAATCAGTTGCTGTGGGACGAGAAATGAGACTGCTACGGTGAAGAATCTTTAGAGTCTGCGAGAGGGAAGGCTGGGGGAGATGGGATGGGAGAGGAGGCAGATCCAGGCGGAAAACAGGAGTGCTTTGGTGTGGTAACCAGATGGTACCCTACTTGGTGGTGGTGCTGCTGCTGATGAGGAATGGTGACTGGATAGATCAGCTTCTCAGGTTTTAGACATGCCTCACTAAATGATCCCCTTTGTTGGGCCGAGACACCCTAAAGGGCACACTGAAAGAGGAAATTGCTCTGTTAGAACGGGCCAGACCTTTTTTTATCAGTGTAAATCACTCTGTTTCTCTGAAAATCAGGGTGGTTTTTTTAGAGTTATGCTTTCTCTGAT
Source organism: Closterium sp. Naga37s-1 (assembly GCA_947471745.1). NCBI lineage: Eukaryota > Viridiplantae > Streptophyta > Zygnematophyceae > Desmidiales > Closteriaceae > Closterium > Closterium sp. Naga37s-1. The sequence continues at coordinate 1,859,268 of CANJKZ010000977.1, forward strand.
TTGTCAGAGTAGTCTTGTTAGGCCCTCTGATGTCCCAGTGTTTCTTTTACGGATGCCGATTTTACTATGTGCAGAGGATACATGTATCGCCGAACATCCGTTGCCCCCCTTATCCCCACGTTACCGGTTTTTACCCGAACCGTACCAGAAATCCCTCTGGTTATCGCGTGTGTTGGCAGCAGCTTGTACGTTGATTGGCTGGTAGGGCATTTTTCAGGGCACCGTATACTTAGCTGGATTTTTGAAAACCGAACACGATGTACATCACCCAACCTTACAGGCAACATTCAGCAGGTTCGTCTGCGGCCCAACTTTCGTGTGCGGCGCGCAGGGAAAGGTCTGTTGCTCGGCTGGCTGATGGGGTGAGCACCAAACCCCACATTCTTTCCCATTATCTCCCCTTCCATTGACGAGCACTCCATCGCACCAGTGGTGCTTGTTCTCAGTGGGGTTTCAAGGCACAGCCCCGCGCACCATGGATACTGACGCCGATGCAGACGCGGCTGATCCGGATGATAGGCCATCGTGTAGCAGTCGTCCAGTGACTGGGCTTCAGTTTCTCCGTAGTGTGCATCAGGCGCACATGCGCGACGATGACGAGGACGGTGACGGCGGTACAGAATGGGTGCGACGCCCTCGCCCGGAAGGTGGCGAAGCAGTTGACGGTATCGGCTTCTGGTGTCGATCGCCACACGGGGAGCCTGAGGCTGCAGATTCCGACGGCATTGAGGAATGGGTCGCATCGCCGCGAACGGAGGAACCTGCTGAACCGGCCGCGACGGTTCCAACCCAAGTCATTGATGCCGCCACCGGAGTCGACAGGATCAATGGCCCCGAAAAAGCGACGAATGACGCAACAAGTGCTGCAGTGGGGAACCCCGCCGCCGAAACCCCCCGCTCCGCCTCCCGCCTCTTTACCACCCCCCATTCCTCCCCTTTCAGACGTGGAGAAGAGAGAGAAGGCTTACCTGAAAGCCCAGAAGAATTACACCTCGGAATGGCTGCCGAAGTTCGATTGGTTGATTCTTGACAAGACCCCCGAAGGCGAGCCGTATCTGCGTTGCAGTGTGTGCATGGAGCACGGGAAGGATAACGCACGATACGGCCGAAATGGCGCCGGCGGACGTGCAGGTTGGCTCCATGCGGTGGCACGAGAACATCATGAAGCATGATGACGCGATGAAGAAGCAGGCGAATTTGATGAAGAAAATCACTGATCAGAAGAAAATCGCCGACTTCGCGAATGGCGATCCCGAAGGCTCTCGCGTCGCGCGCCTCATGCGGGCCATTCGTTTTGTGTGCCGCACCGACACGCCCATCCACATGTTTCCCCAGATCGTCCAGTTCCTTGCGGAGGAGGGTGTCGCCGACATCCCGCGTCAGAGCTACGGCGTATACATCACCCAGTGAGTTCACCATGTGAAGTATTTAATAAAACTTTACCTCGTGTTGTTAATTATCCTAATACGTTTTCCTTTTTTGTTGAAAACTTGTGTCAGGTACGGTTTCGCGGAAATGGTCAGAGCTCTGACCACGTACCTGAGCAGAGAACAGCTCCGACACCTGCACGCCTCACCCTTCATCGGCATAATGTGCGACGAGAGTACCGACCGCGCGCGTGGCAAACACATGATTGTGTTTGCCACTTTCCTGAAGAACTGGGTGGTCGTCACCGAGTTTCTCGCGTTACTGACTGTCGAGCAGTGTGATGCTGCCTCGCTGCTTGGAGTTCTACTGCAGCATCTCAAGAGCATTGGCGTCGAGTTACGGAAGATCGCGGGGATTTCCATCGACGGCGCATGTGTGATGATCGGTGGCACGTCAGGCCTTGTGACGAGACTGCGGCTGCGCATCCCCCATCTGGTCGGGGTTCACTGCATTGCGCATCAGTACGTAAGTTAAAATAAAATTTCGTGTTAGTCTAATTTCAAAACATTTATCACACTGTTTGTTATAACCTACTAACACGTGTCTCGTCTACTTACTCGTGCAGTGAAGCTCTGGCTGTCAAGGAATCGGTGGAGAAATTCCCTGACTTGGCGATCGTGGATAAGTCGATCAGGGCGGTTGGCGAGATCGTGGGAAAATCCACGCCCTGGTACGAGAGGTTGCAACAAGTGATCCACATCACCAACTTGGAGCACCAAGGACTGCACGACGTGCGTTGGCTCTCCCGTGGTGATGCAATTTTGCGCATGGTCAAGATCTTGGGGGCGGCGATCGTTGTCTTACTGGAGTGGAATCACAAGATCGCGCCAGTGGTGCAGACTTTGAAGTACCACTTCTGTCAGTACTTTCTGGCAGACATCCTGGGGGAGATGAACTCGCTGAACCGCTTTTTCCAGCGGCGGAAAGTAAGTCCCTGAACTTTAGTTAATGTTGTTTAACTAATTGTTTCAACAATCACTAACTACAATTTTGTTTTTCTTTCACCCCTCCAAATAGGTGGAAGTGACCCAAGTTTCGGAGGAGGTGGACCGCGTGGTGCCGTACATACAGCACCGATACATCGACTACGACTGCACGTTCGGGGCGGCAATGAGCAACCACCTGTCGCCATTCCTGGCACGGCTCAAGGACACTGACAAGAAAGTGACAGTTGAAGGGGTGGACGCGAGCGGCCGTGTTGCCCGTCATGTCATCAAGCTCACCGAGGAGCGCATCCCTGGGCACAAGTGCGGCGGCACCGTGGCAGATTGCGTGAAGCTGTGCAAGGCATTCTCCCAGGAGGTCGTGTACAATCTGACGCACCGCATGCGAGATCTGAGGCGGCTGGGCGGCACGAAGCTGTTCAAAGTCGAGAAGTGGCCACCAAACCAGGACACACGTGCGCGACGATGTGCCAGCTGGCTTCGGGAGAACGCTGTTATGTTCAACAACCAACTCCCAGGTATGGAAGACACTAGAAGTTTGTTTTCGGGGGTGTTACGAAAGACACTCGAAGTTTGATTTTGACAATTGTTTAATCTGGTCGTTGCCACAAATCTAATTTCGCTTGTTATACATGCACATTCGTGCCCACTGATGTGGCAGGTTTCGATTTGCGGGCAGCCGAGCTGGAGCTGAAAACATTATGTCACATCCTGAAGAACCACCACGAGGACGAGGACTTCTTCCAGGGGCTCACCAACATGCTGGCGACTCGCGACTGGCAACGCACTTACCCCAACATCGTGACCATGTGGCAGGCGTTGGCCATCCTGCCGATAAGCACCGTCGAGTGTGAACGTGGCTTTTCGCGCCAAAACATCATCAAGAGCTGGCGGCGCACGACTCTCAACGACGCGCGTCTGACGGAACTCATGAGCATCCACATGCTGGACTACAACGTGGAGTGGCCAGATGTCGTGGACATCTGGCGCAAGCAGAAAAAGCGTCGACCTGCAAAATCACCTGCGCCATTCCGACCTGCAACCAACAGGGGGGAAGTAAAAGTTGAATATGACTCAGAGAATGAACCTGAGGCCGCCGGGGAGCAAGTTACCTCGGAGGGGTGAGAGGTTTAGTTTGTGCTATGTACCTCTCAATTTTAATATAAATTGAATAATTCAATCTCGTTTCGTTTCAACACCCTTCAATTAAACACCGTGGGAGCCCAGAACTACAGTAACGCCATATTTCGTGAAACATCATAGTAGACACTAACTACACTGACGCCTCAGGGTTCTAATTTCAAAAACCAAAATTACTCTGACCAATCAGAGAAACGACACGAAACCACTCTGAATTTCAAAGTCTCGTGAAAAACCACCCTGGAAACCAGTGTGCTCAAAAAAAAAAAAAAAATCCCCTGGAACGGGCGTTATAAATTCACGAACCAACTCTTTGCCTCTAGTCTTGTAACATTTTGGCTGGTTGGTTGCTTGTTCCTTTATGTGGCTGCCTTGTTCTAGTGGTACTGGTGGTATGCATCGTGAATGATGTATGAAGGAACTGATGGAGAAAGGGTAAGGTGAGGGTACAGGTTCGCTTAAAAACTCGCCGTAGGCGTGCCGCGAGCAAAGCAAGCTCCCTTGTGCGGGCAGGGCACACAAAGATTTACCGCTACAAGTAACAGTTCTTCCTCCGATCTGAGCTGGTAGTACTGGTAGTTGTTCCTGTTGACAAGTACATGGGGGTACAAGTAGCAACCCATACCCTGTAAAGTACAGCCCAACATAGCCTAACAAATGTACACCGACAAATGTATCTGTTTACTTTGAAACAACGCAGGGCGGCACTACTAGTCCAGCCTCTGAGGCAAGAGGCCACAAGGCCAGTCAACAAGAACACCTAAGTGTATGAGGTACAACTCAGGGCGGTACCAATAGCCCAGCCTTTGAGACAAAGGGCCACAAGGCCAGTCAATGAGTATAAACATACAAAATCACATCAAGTACAATGTACAGAGATCAAGATCCTAACAAGTTAGGTCCTTTTGGGACAAGGCCAAGCTGTGTGCAGAGTCGCTGATGATCACGAGGCGGGAGCGCGATATCAGCGGTGTTGGCTCCTGAGGCCAAGTGTACTATGCATGACTGGCCGCGCTGCTGCAGCTCACGCAGCATGAAGTACTTCAGCTGGATGTGCTTCGCTCTGCCCTCTAGTCGAGGCTCCTGACAGTGGAGGATCATGGCCCTGTTATGAACGAACAGGACCGGGGCAGAGCTAGGCGGCTCAGTAAGTCAGTGAGCAAGAACGTCAGCCAGCAGAGCTCCTGAGAAGCCAAAGCACCCGCGTAGATCTCTGCCTCACAGCTGGACTATACCACGACGAGCGAGTGGACCTCTACGAGACAGCCCCGGCGCCAAGACTGAAGGAGTAGCCCTGAGAGGACCTGAGAGTCTCGATGTCGTATGCCCACGACGCGCCAGTTTGTCCCGTGAGTGCAACTGGCTGTCATCCTCCGAGGACAAGCCCCATGCCTGATGTGCAAGTCAGATAGCGCAATACCCTCTTTGCAGCCGACCAGTGCTCAAGTCGGTGTCTCCCAGTCGCAACAAAGCGAGCAAGGATGCTGAGAGGATGTGCGAGATCTGGGCGAGTGCAGGTCATCAGGTACATAAGGCACCCCACCAGCTCTATGTACTGACCACTGGGCTCAGCAGGCTCGTCAGGGACAGGGTCCGAGAGCGTGTGGCCAACAGTCAGAAGAGTGGGCTGTGCAGAGGAGAACTGAAGGCCTGGAGATGCAGGGCATTAAAGATAAGGTGGTTGTTGCGTGGAGACGTAGTGCAATGTCTCGTTGCCGTCCTACCATCTGCCATCGTGTTACCGTGGGAGCACGACAAGGCCATGTACAATGTCGTGACGAGCTTCAAGTTCCATTTCTTCCTCTTCTTCCTTGCTTTGTCCTGCAGAAGCTCAACGAGCTACATACGGAGTTTCAACGCCGAGCGGTGAGTGTGTCGTCTATCACTTTCAGGTGGGCTCATCTTGAACATGACTAACCATCACCGTTTTCACAATGATGCAGGTGGACATCACCCGAGTTGTGGGGATTGTACAGAACACCTGCGGGAAGTTGAGGGCACGCTACGTGGAGCACGGTGTCAACTTCGCCGAGGACATCAAGAACCTCAGCTCGTTTCTCGAACGGCTCACCACTCCATCCCGACGTCTGGTTACAGTGGATGGGATGGACGGAGAGGGCAATGCTTTAACACATCGCTTCAAGCTTCACGAGAGCGCACTGGATGGCAAAAAAACAGTGGGTGATTTTGGATGCTTGTGTGACCCTCGCCACTCTATTTGTGCAGGATATGATTTGCAACCTACTGTCCCGGATGCGCAGCTTGGACTCTCTTGTTGGGGCCAAGCTGTTTTTGCCTGACACCTACCCGGATGGCATGGCCAATTGCGACTGTGTCTCTGCGGTGTGGTTCAGCTCCCTCCGCAAGCTCTTCAAGGCTAGAGAATGCACATTGCCAGTTAAGGACAGCTTCTACTTTTCACAATGATCAAGGTTTTTTCCAGTCCTGCACCTTGTCTAATCCGTATCCTAACGACGTTCCATGCTGGTGCATGCTAGGTGTGAACTGGAAGAAGGTGGAGCGGGAGCTGATGCGCTTCACCGTAGTGATGAAGTTCCAATTCAAGGAGCAAACATTCCACGGATGCCTGAAGAACATGCTGCGGAGCGGGGACTTGGAGACCTCATTTCCAAACTCCTCGCGCTTGTGGGTAGCGGTTGCCGTTCTACCGCTTAGCACCGTGGAATGTAAGCGTGGATTCAGTCGCCAGAACGTCATCAAGTCCTGGCTTCGTGGCAACCTATGCAACGCCAGAATTACAAACCTCATGTGCATTTCCTTGCTTCAGTACGACCAGGACTGGGACGATGTTGTGAAGCTGTGGCGCAAAGCAAAGAAGCAGCGCCCTGCAAGAGAAGTGTGTGGTGTGGCCCAGGACAACACCAAGCACAAGGGGGTAGTGGCAGGTGCTTCACCACCAGAGACTGCAGCTGACGAGAACCCTGCTGTTGGAGAACAGAAGCGTATGAGAAAGGCCAAGGCTAAAGTGGTTAGCGATAGTGAAGAGGAGGATGCAGTAGATGTACGTGCAACTGTAATGCTCAATAGTGAACCAGTCTCAGAATAGTCGACTGTAGTAAGCTTGATTGGTGTTCAACTCTAGAAGTCTATTGTGTAGTGTTGCAATCACAATTGTAGTCAATACTAGAAGCTCGACAGGGTTTTGGCCTATCTCTGATTGATCTGACAAGAAACATAAAAAAAAATCTGATTGATAAGACATAAAAAACAATCAATATATCCGAAGAATCAGACGAGCCCTTTGATGCATCAGGCGGGTTCAAATACTAGCGAGGACCCTGATCCCCTCGGTAAAACATATTCTGAAAGTAGTCCCACAATTATCTGGGGGAGAGTCCCGCCCTCACCCCTTTCGCGAGCTGACGGAAAGTAGCAAGTATGTCAAGGACAATTAACCCTCTCACCTGAACTACGCAATTTGGTTTTTTTGGGTCTGGTACCCTTATGGCTGTCTATTTGTAATCCCATTATCTCTGGGTGTCCGTCTCATCAAGCCAAAGAATGTACAGGGTGTCCTACGGAACAGAGCGTACGGGGCGTGACCTTATCAAGAACTGCATCATGTTAAAAATCGATGCCACTGTCCAGACGGAGATTCCTGATTTTTACACTGAACAATTATTATGGGACACACGTCTCTGTGATTGCGTTGTGCAGAAAATCCTTGGTAAGTGTAATATCTAGAATCGACATTGTAAAGCGAGTGCGTTTAACTCATCACTTGACCACGCGCTGGAAAATAACATTTGAAATGAATCAGAAACATGTAAACCGCTCATTGATACGATTCACCATGTAACGCCTCTATCCGACAAATGATTTCCTCTTCTTCCTCAACTGCGCTCCCCTTGCTTGTTCCTCCTCTTCTTTTACTTGCATCAAATATTTCCTAACCTGCTCATGGCTAAAAGGAATGTCTTTGCATCCCAGCAATCTAGTCACACCTGTGCTCCCTTTCCCTAATGTCACCTCTTCCCCACCCACCTCTGCCATTGCCCTGGCGCCCTCTCTCCCTTCTGTAATATCTCTAGCTCCTACTACACTCTCGCTATAAGCCACCCTCAGCCGTCCTACTAACGAATCAGCACTACTCCAGGTCTGCCTTAAAGGGCAGGCACACGCTTCTGAAGGGGAATTGGTTCCATAAAGCCCGCAAACGCCCTTCTGGTGAATTCTAGTCCTACCAAACTTGTCGAAGTACTGTAGAAAGGTTATAACGTGTGAGGGTGTACACTCTGCAAGGGGAACTGGGGGTTGATGGCGCTGCAGGTACTGGTTGAAGGTGTCCCAGTCACGAGTCTTTTGTGCTGCATACCGACTCCTTTGACTCTTTCCTCCCATCCGCTCTCCAGAGGTATTTGCCGGCTTCTCTTGCGGCACCTGTTGTTTTGATGGCTGATTTTGTGGCTGCTGCTGCTCCTGCTGCGGCTCCTCCTGCTGCTTCTCCTCCTGCTGATGCTGCTGCACCTGCTCCTGCTGGTGGTGGTGGTGGTGGTGGTGCTGCTGCTGCTGCTGCTGCTGCTGCTGCTGCTGCTGCTGCTGCTGCTGCTGCTGCTGCTGCTGCTGCTGCTGCGGCCGCTTCCATTGCCGTTCCCTCTGTTGCTCCTGCTTCTGCTGCCGCTGCCTTTCCTGTTCCCTCTGTTGCTGCTGCTGCTGCTGATGCTGCTGCGTTTGCTGTTTCTTTTGTTGCTGCTGCTGCCAATGCTGTTGCTGTTCTGTCTGTTGCTGCTGATGCTGCTGCAGATCCATCTCGCTCTGTTCCTCCTGCAAGTTGAGTGATGTGTTTCCCACCATGTCGTCCAGCACCACCGCCCCAATTCCGTCCACCATCCAGTTGCAAAGATGCCTCATGCTGATAGAAGCAACACTGGAGTAGGGCGCACTAGAGTACGGCACACTGGGAGAAGGTACACCAGGGGAAGGTACACCAAGGGAAGGTACACCAGGGGAAGGTACTCCAGGGGAAGGTACACCAGGGGAAGGTACTCCAGGGGAAGGTACACCAGGGGAAGGTACACCAGGGGAAGGTACACCAGGGGAGGGTACACTCGGAGAAAATGAAATAGGAGTGGGCACAGCCAAAGAAAGAAGCATGTCTGCCAGAGATGACCTAGGTAGGTTTCGCTGGCAAGGGAGTGGATCGGAGAAGGATGTGTGATGGAGCGGTGCATTGGGAGCATGACTAGGTTGATGTGGAGGCGATTCTGCCAACGAGGCTTGAGAATACAAGTGAGAGGGATCTGCAGACAGGGACCTGGGGTGAGGCTGGGAGTAAGGGGTGGGATGGAGGGTGGGCAAGGGCGTGGGTTGGGGATGGATGGGTTGTGGCTGGGCGGGTTGATGTGGAGGGGAGTGGAGAAACGGGGTTTGAGAGTACAAGTGAGAGGGCTCGGCAGACATGGACCTGGGGTGAGGCTGGCCATAGGAGGTGGGACGGAGGTTGGCTAAGGGCGAGGGTTGGGGACGGGTGGTCTGGGGGCGGTTGAGTTGGGGCTGGATGGGTTGGGGCCGATAAAGAGCCTGGATAGATGTGCCTGTGACTCGGTGGCTGAGAGGATGTGCGTCCATGGCTGTGGGCCATGTAGTTTCTGTGAGCCATGAAGTTGCTGTGGGCAATGCAGCTGCTACAGCTGGTGGTGCTTGACCTGCTACAGCTGGTGGCTCTTGACCTGCTACAGCTGGTGACACTTCCCCTGCTACATCTGAAGGCTTGCTAGCTGCTACAGCTGGTGGCACTTGAACTGCTACAGCTGGTGGCAATTGACCTGCTACAGCTTGCTGGTGGAGGTGCTGCTGGGAGTGCAGGAGGTGCTGCTGGTGCTATAGGAGCTGGAGGTGCTGGACCTACTCCTGACCGTCACTGTCTGTCATGGCCACTTCCGCGGCAGTTGCTGCGGTCAGGGGTGGACAGCAGCGGGCACTGCTTCTCCCGGACAACCCCACCCCTCAGCAGGTTCGTGAGTGGGTTATTCAGCGAGGTCGTCCTGGTGGTGGAGGTTATCGTTTTGTTAAGACTGCTGCTCTTGGTGCTAGTGAGTCTGCTGCTACTCCAGGTGCTAGTGAGTCTGCTGCCGCTCCAGGTGCTAGTGAGTCTGCTGCAGCTCTAGCTGCCCGTGAGTCTGCCAACGCTCTAGGTGCTAGTGCCTCTCCTACCACAGGTCCTGCCTTAGCTGAGGTCTTGCACACTTTCACGCTTGACTCAGGCGCGTCACGTTGCTTCTTTCGTGATTGCACCACAGTCACACCACTCACAGCACCTGTCCCAGTCTCACTGGCTGACCCCTCTGGGGGCCCAGTAGTTGCGAGAGCCTCCACGGTCCTCCCTTGTCCAGCAGTCCCCTCCGGCTCTCTGTCAGGTCTCCACCTCCCCACGTTCTCGACGAACTTGGTGAGCAACGCTGCCATTCAGGATGTCTGGGTTGATACCTTTATTCCTGGAGGGCAGCATGTGGCGATCTGTACGTGCTCCCGGACTGGCCGTCACCTGGCTACGTTCACTCGACAGCCTGGGTCTAGTCTGTATACACTGTGCTACAGCTGGTGACTCTTCCCCTGCTACAGCCGATGGATCGGTAGCTGCTACAGCTGGTGGCTGTTGAGCTGCTACTGCTGATAGTCCACTGCAAACTTGTAGTATGAAGTGTGTCCCACTGGCTCCTTTGTTGCATGTACCAGCAGCTGCAGCAGCTGCAGCGGCTGTAGCAGCTGCAGCGCCTGTAGCAGGAGGAGGCAAAGTAGGAGGATGTGTTGTGCCCGTACCAGCTGTAGCTGCAACACCTGTGGCAGCGACATCTGCACCTTCAAGAACACTGCATACAAGTGCTGGGCTGCTGCTGCTGCTGTTGCTGCTGCTGCTGCTACTGCCGCCAATGGAGCCTCGGCTTCTGCTCCCACTCCCCCTCTCACTCCCCCTCTCAATCCCCCTCTCACGCTCCCTCTCACTCCCCCTCTCACCCCCACTCTCGCCATCACTCCCGCACACACTCGTACTTGCCTCCTGAACCCTGTTCCTACCCACTCCTCCACTCCCTGCCCTACTCCCCATCCCACCGCCTCTTCCACTCCCTCGTTCCCCTCTGCTTGTGCTCGCGCATCCCATTGCACCCCTCAGAACGCCTGGCTCATGCACTTGACCATCCATGTGCGCTGCTGGGGATGATCCTTGCCCCATGAATGTGCGGTGCACATGCACTGGAGGATGTTCTGCTGACGTGTCCATGATCCCAGGCCTGCCCATCTGCAGGCTCGGCTCTGCACTGCTTCTGCCTTGGATGGTGGAGGAACGGGGTGCAAGCATCATGCTCAGATCCAGCATGGTGCTGCTGCGAGCCATGCTGCTGCTGTTGTGGATGGAGCTGCTGTGGACCATGCTGATGCTGCTGCTGTCGGGTGTGTCACGTGGATAGGTGCTGCTTCGGCCAAGCAGCAGGTTTGGAATGATGCTGCTGACATCCCCGTACCTCGCCCGTACCGTGCCGAGGCTCTGGTTATTTTCAAGAGTTTCAGGCGCCTGCACTTGAGGGTCGCGGCTAGTGGCAGGCAGATGGATAGCGGCAGGTAACTGGCTGGGGAGCTGGCTGGGAAGCAGGTTGGGAATGATGCCGCTGGCATCCCCATACCGTGCCCGCACAGTGTGGCTGCGCTGGTATCCAGGCTCTTCAGTCCCCTGCATTTGAGGGCCGTAGTTACTGGCAGGGAGATGGGTGCTGGCGGGGAGATGGCTTGTTGTATCCCCACCATCATTCTGCAGCCTTGACTGGTGGCTGTTGAAATCCACTCCATACTTCCACGGTTCCCCTTCTAAGCTTTCCTGTTGTGCTGAGCCTGCCTGCTGTGCCAACCCTGGCTGCTGTGCCAAGTACAACTGCGGTTCCAAGCCTGGTTGCTGAACCAAGCCTGTCGGCTGTTCCGAGCCTGAGTGCTGCACCAAACCTGGCTGCTGCACCAAACCTGGCTGCTGTACCAAACCTGACTGCTGCACCAAACCTGGCTGCTGCACCAAGCCTTGCTGCTGCACCAAACCTGTCTGCTGCACCAAACCTGTCTGCTGCACCAAACCTGTCTGCTGCACCAAACCTGTCTGCTGCACCAAACCTGTCTGCTGTACCGAACCTGGCTGCTGTACCAAACCTGGCTGCTGCACCAACCCTGACTGGTGGAAGTGGGATGTCTCCGCCAGAATGTGTTGATGGTTGTCTGCAGCTGGTACTGTGGAGAGGGAGAGGCTATGAATGCCTAAATATAGCTCATCATCAGCACAGCAATCTGTGTGATCAAGCCCATGAGTCGTGCTGTTCGGAGGGGCTGTATGCATGCTCTGCAGTGGGTGCTTCGACAGCTGAGATGGCTCGGTTGGGACCTGAGATGGCTCAGAATCAGTGCAGGCACCTGTGCAATCGAGCCCATGAGTCGTGCTGTTCGGAGGGGCTGTATGCATGCTCTGCAGTGGGTGCTCTGACAGTTGAGATGGCCCAGTTGGGATATGTGATGAACTTTCTGGGAGATTGAAGGGATGAGTTGCCAGCTCGTGCATATGAACAGAAAGCTCCATGGTTTGAGTTGGCTGTTGCATGGTATGTCCTGGCTGTTGCATGGTATGTCCTGGCTGTTGCATGGTTTGTCCTGGCTGTTGCATGGTATGGCTTGGCTGCTGCATGGCCTGCCTTGGCTGTTGCATGGCCTGCCTTGGCTGTTGCATGGCCTGCCTTGGCTGTTTCACAGACCCGTTTCCCTTGCCCATATGCCCCTCCATCCCTTTTCCCCTGCTCCCCTGCACGCCCATGTCATTTCCCCTGCCCAATTGGTTCTGTGACCAATCCTCCCTGGCGATGTTTTCCCGTGACCCATCCTCCCTGCCCGTTTTCTCCCCAGATCGATTCCCGAACGGCATGAATATTTCAGGAGACGTCAGGAAGCCAGGCTGTTGGGCCTGTCCCATCTGCATCTGCCTCGGCTGCTGCTGCTGCTGCTGCTGCTGCTGCTCCTGCTGCTGCACAGAAACCACTGCACCACTCCCTTCACCACCGCCCTGCCCAGCTCTGCGCCCAAAATACTTGAAAGATGCAGGGGACGGCAGGAAGCCAGGCTGCTGCTCCCATTCCCTCTGCTGCTGCTGCTGCTGCTGCTGCTGCTGCTGCTGCTGCTGCTGCTGCTGCTGCTGCTGCTGCTGCTGCTGCTGCTGCTTCTGCTTCTTCTGCTGCTGCTGCTGCTGCTGCTGCTGCTGCTGCTGCTGCTGCTGCTGCTGCTGCTGCTGCTGCTGCTGCTGCTGCTGCTGCTGCTGCTGCTGCTGCTGCTGCTGCTGCTGCGCCCATTGCCTCTGCGTCTGCCTTGGCTGCTGCTGCACTGGTTCCACAGCCTTACCCCTTTCACCAACATTCTGCCCTTCCTCCAGTTTCAGCGCACTCCCAGAGCAGCTGTGTTGAGGCCCTCCAGGCCTATAACTGGGGCTGCTTCCCTGATCTGCCCCCACCAGGCCTCTGTAATCATCTCTTTTGTTATGGCCATATGGCTCTGAACCCAAGGTGGTCCCAGAGATAAAATGCAGGACTGCTTCTTGCTGGAAATTATTTTTGGCATTATTGTCGCATAGGGTAGAGTTTTTGCAGCTTGGAAGTTGGAATTGGGAAGGATATGCTGCGGATTCTGACTCGATATAATGCTGCTGCTCTTTCCGCCACTGCTGCTGCTGCTGCTGCTGCTGCTGCTGCTGCTGCTGCTGCTGCTGCTGCTGCTGCTGCTGCTGTTCTGTCTGCCACTGCGGCTGCTGCTGTTCTGCCTGCCACTGCTGCTGCTGCTGCTGCTGCTGCTGCTCCTGCTGCTGCTCCTGCTGCTGCTGCAACACTTGCTGCTGCTCTCTCACACGAACTGAGCAAAACTTTTCGAAGGAAAGAAAGTCATGCCACGAACCTGCTGTAGCGGCAATGGTGGATGCAGGAGCAGCAGGAACGCCAGTGGCTGTAGCAGCAAATGTGAATGCAGTAGCAGCAGAAGTGAAAGTGTTTGAAGCAGCAATTGTGGATGAAGGAGCGGCAGGAGCGCCAGCGGCTGTAGCAGCAAATGTGGGTACAGAAGAAGCAGGAGTGTGAGCAGCTGTCGGCACACCTTGCACTGCTGCTGTTGCTCCTTCCACCCAACCAGGAGCTGGACTTGCTGATATCGGTGGGATTGACAAGGAAGCGAAGTCAGAACCAGCAACAGGCATGAGCATGTGCGTTGGCAGATTGCGCACGGAAACTGGAACCTCCGTACCTCTTTCTGTCTCTCCAAGAGGCTCACTCCAGTGGGGGGACATCCATCCAGCAAGTTTGTCGTCATCGTTATTGCACGACGTAGGTGGCTGGTGTATGTTGACAGTTGATGCCGCATTCACGCCATCACAACTCGTGATGGTATGTGGTGGCGTGGGTGGCTGGTTGATGTTGAGTAGAGGAGCTTTGCCATCACTGGTGGCATGACCCATGATGGTAACAGGCGGCGTGGGTAGCTGGTGCCTGTTGAACGACGAAGAATTCCCGACATCATCCCTCGTGATCATCATGCTGCTTGGCTGCTTGGGTGGTTGGTGCATGGTGTCTTGCTGGCAACCACTGGTTGATGGAGGGAGTGTGCAAAGTTTCCCGAAGACCACGGAAGGCAGGAGTGTGCAAAGTCCCCGTGACAACCACGAACGGCAGAAGTGCGCAATTTCCCCTGAAGACCACGCACGGCTGAAAAGGTATCTTGAAGACCACGTGCTGCAGGAGTGACGCTTGGGTCGACTCAAAAGTCTCCTGAAGAACACGTGCGGCAAGAGTGAAATTTCCCCAAGAGCAACGTCTGCGTCGGTTGTTAGGGAGGGAGGGAGGGAGGGAGGGAGGGAGGGAGGGAGGGAGGGAGGGAGGGAGGGAGGGAGGGAGGGAGGGAGGGAGGGAGGGAGGGAGGGAGGGAGGGAGGGAGGGAGGGAGGGAGGGAGGGAGGGATTGAGGGAGGGAGGGAGGGAGGGAGGGAGGGAGGGAGGGAGTGAGGGAGGGAGGGAGGGAGGGAGGGAGGGAGGGAGGGAGGGAGGGAGGGAGGGAGGGAGGGAGGGAGGGAGAGAGAGAGAGAGAGAGAGAGAGAGAGAGAGAGAGAGAGAGAGAGAGAGAGAGAGAGAGAGAAGAGAGAGAGAGAAAGAAGGGAGAGAGAGAGAAGAGAGAGAGAAAGAAGGGAGAGAGAGAGAAGAGAGAGAGAAAGAAGGGAGAGAGAGAGGCGAACAAATCCAGATGAGTAGCAGCGTCGCAATGCAGAGTGGCACTCAAGCAAAACATTCTTAAAGGGGTTGGAGGTATGAGTAGTACTCACGAGCTGACCACAGAGATCTCCGCCGTGATTTGAAATATATTTCACATGATTTGAACTCCACATGATTTGAAATATATTTCACCCAGGTTGAAAATAGTAGCAGCCACCGATCGCATTATACATCCACCGGCATTTTGAGATTAACAGAAGTGTCACTGAAACAATTTCTGGAATCTCGTAGTTTTAGTACTTCTACTAGTAGGAGCTAGTAGAATAGGCGATTTTTTCTGGGTTTTGGGGGCGGCCAGATTGCTTGGTTCACTGACTGCTGGAAAAGTTGTGTCACTGGTACTCCACTTAGTCTGTGTTTGAGCGGCTCGATTTCCCTTCTATGCATTTGGATGGGGTTTCGAGCAAATGCGAACTCATGTGACATGGAGAACATGCTCACGTTTGGTCTGGTTTGGGTGGAGTTCGATTGGCTGGAAATAGTCTGAGGAGGAGGTTCGGGTTTGGTTCGGTTTGGGAGGAGTTGTGCAAAGATTGCGACGTGCGGAAACGCTACTCTCCGTGGGTAGTCCCAGTGGAATACGCAGGAGGGTGCGGAAAGGGGTGGTGTGGTGTGGTGTGGCGCTGTTTGTTGCGGTCAGTTTGAGGGGCGGAAGGGAGTGGTATGAACCTCCCCCAAAACTGAAACTGCTCCAAACCAAATATATTTGCTGATTTGCTGACTGCCAAATGCCTCACCATGCCGAGCCAATTGTAGCGTTGCTGGTCCGATAACAACGCCGGTCTGAAACGAGGAATACAGCACAGTACAGTACAGCTGTACAACTTGAAGCCTGACAGTCGGACTGACAGTGGTTTGGCTTCACAGGCAACTGTCCACGGGCAGGACACTGATTGGACCACTCTGCGGCCGGATGAGAACGAACAAACATTTGATGGTAACCATCTGCGCGCAAGAAGCAGATTTTGAACCTGTACGCAAGAGGCCCATTTTCCTCTGAAGAAAGCTTGACAATCAGATCAGAAGCGTGAATTCCTGGAGCTACTGTACGCAAATCTGTACAATATTCCTATTCGTCGACTGTTTATGTCTACACCTTGACTTCGTATTCGTGCCAAAACAAACCAGAAAACAATGGGAAAAGAACGAACACTCCAATGGAACTGCACACGTCCACTCAAGCTCTACACCCGTAAACGTACTTCAAATCGGGCATTTAACACCTGCCTGGTGCAACCCCGATTGCCGTCCAGCACAGTCCTCAATATGATTGCAGCCAAGAGTTGTGAACAGCAAGAAATGTTTTGTACAGTCGATGCTCAGCCTATCACAAAACATTTGCTCCTCACAATTAGAAATCTCACAATTAGAAATTTAGTCACTCGCGAACGTTTTGCCCGTGAGTGACTAAATTGACCATTGTGCCGATTTCGGGGTACAGTCACCAAGTTGAGGAAGAAAAACATATACAGTACATAAACAACAACGGTTGCCCGTCATCTGAAAAGTTTACCTGGTTACGAAATTAAAGCCCTTGACTCGATTCACAATGCAATTTCATATTACAGTCACATTTTTGCCCGTGGCGACAAGGGCGTCTGTGGCGAAAGGCCCTGAAACACGTTTCACGCACATGCCGCCCGCCTACCTGGTGTTCTTGAAATGAGCACCGACTGTACACGTAACAGCAGTCTGAATGGGAATCCACTCAATTCTCGGAATTCTTGTTTCTGGAGGAGCAATTACATTTGCGATGCTTCCCACTTGAAGTGTGGGAGGGGCAGCAGGGGAAAAACAGCGACGGACTCACTCGCCACTACTGAACTCCATGATTCTCTTTTCATTTTAAGGCCCTCTTCCGAATCAAGGTGTGTACTTTTCGTAGCGTAGAGCTTCGTGGCAACAAATTACTCGGACGCTATAGTACTACTAAGGGGTACTTAGTCATTACGTTACCTAGAAGATTCTGATTGTGCTCCCTGGACACGAAAGGTTGTACCCCCTGGACACTGATTGTCCTTTTTGGTGCTGGCCAAAACGTGCGAACAGTGATAAACATGGGCAAGCCAGGCGAGGTGCCCCGTCAGAATGCGCCTCAAGACCGGGTTGCGAAACTAAGACTCGGAATTCCCATGCCGGGTCACATCTGAAGGTTTTGTGGATGACCGGTTTGTTTTCCCAAAACGCACCCACGTAAGCCGGAAAACACGACATGCTCTAGTCTTGTCGAATTACAGTAGGCGACAGGCTGCACTACAGATCTTTTGTAGCAACGAGCAAACACCTGACAGTCAGTCATCATTACGGTCAAAGTTCATTTGGAATCAACAATTCAACGACTAGTCAACGCTGAGTACGTCAGACCGCCTGGAATCAATGGTTTCAGCGACGATCAAGGTCTGAATCCCTTCGGAGTCCACGTAAAAGATGGTCAACATTTTAACTCCCCTTCAACGACTTAAGTGACTTTGATGAAGTCCAACTTGGACTTGAAACAGTCGTATGCGGTCGCGCTTCCGGACTTGACTATCCTTGTTATACGACCGTCCTTCCTTTCAAATGCATGTTCAATCAAGCCTTTTATCGCCTTCACAAAAGTATTCACATCCTTAAAGCTGCGATCTACATTCATCGAGGTATTTTCCGGGGTTATTTAGGATGCACACCCAACGACGCACGCTGATTTCCTTACGAATGACCCGCTTCCACTATCAGTAGGTGCGAGGGAGTCAAACAGAACTGGCGAAATCCGCCAGTTTCGTGATTTGGTTCGGTTGGGAAACAACCCTCGGCGACTTCGCGATCATTTCGTAAGGTTGGGTTGGGGAGGGGATTGGCGAAATTAATTAGACAATCATGAGCAGGGAAATTACAGGCGGGGGTTGTGTTGTCACAAACTCGGAAACACACCTCGCCACTGAAGCGGAAGGCTACCTGGTTTTCAAGTGATAAACCAGAGCCTCTCCCGCCAGGTATGTAGACGACAGCTTTAAGGGCTTCAGGCTTGAGGGATAAGTACCTCTGTTTTCTTTTCATTAGCAATGCTTCTCCTCACACGCTATTGTAAATTTTGAGGACTTCAGCTGTTTCAAAATCTTCAGATGTACTCAAAAGAAAGATCTAACCTTCGCTCGACAGGAATGACTGAAATAACCGGTACACTTGACATTCCCTTTCCCATGCTTACATAAAACACCTTAACGACCCCCACAAAACCCACCAAAACCTGGACCTGCTTTTTGAGACGGTTTCCGTTCTTTCTTGCCCACGTCAGCACCACCAGCACCACCAGCAGCGGCACCAGCAGCAGCACCAGATGACACATTTTTAGAAGTACTACCAGTAGACACAGCTGTGGGCCTGGCAATAGAACCTCCCCCAGACCCACCAGATGAACCTCCCCTGGATCCACCTGCAGAAGGCTGTTGTCCTCTTCCTCTCCCCCCACCACTGCCACTGCCACTGCCACTGCCACCGCCACCGCCAGCAGCAGCAGCACCACCACGACTCCCACCACCACCACCACCGCCACCACCACTGCCACCGCCACCGCCAGCAGCAGCACCATCACCACGATTCCCACCGCCTTCCTGCCCACCCCACCCTCTTCCACTTCCCCCTCCCCTCCCCCCTCTCCTTCCCCCTCCCCTTCCCCTTCCCCCACCTCCCCGCCCTCCCCCACCTCCTCCTCTTCCTCCTCTCCAACCTCTCCCCCCTCCTCCTGCCCCAAATCCTCCCCTTCCTCCCCCCCACCCTCCACCACTCGCCCCTACTCCTCCTCCTCCCGAACCACCCTCTTCCTCTTCCTCCTCCTCCTCTTCCTCTTCCTCTTCCTCTGCTCCCCCCCATGCCGCACGGTTACCGCCTTCCCCTAGCCCGTGAATCAGCCCAGCCTCGACCCGCTTCATCTCAGCCGCTTGTGCCGCCGATCCGACGGCCACGGAGCCCTTGACCTTGTAGCTGTAATTCTTGCCGTCTTTCACATAGAATTGTGGTCCCTGGGCCTGACCTTGACCCTGTACCAGCCCCCCCTGCTGCTGCTGCTGCTGCTGCTGCTGCTGCTGCTGAGGTGGTTGATTTTTACCAAGCACCCCTGAACCAACACCAGCAGCAGCAGCAGCAGCAGCAGCAGCAGCGCGTGCAGCAAACCTCGTCCCCACCTCTTCCACCTCACTGCTCCCCGCACCCCCCGCCACGTCATACCCCTCCAGCTCATCAAATGAGTCGTCATACTCATCATCGTATTCAAACTGGGACTCAAACACAAACCGCTTCACTGCCTCCTGCTCCCTCCTGCTCCCCGTACCTGCTGCCGAACCTCGCTTCCAAACCTCCTCTTCCACTGACTCATCTTCCCTCTTGCTTCGGACGAACCTGCCAGCAGGGGCAGACGCAGCTGAAGCACCTGTAGCAGCGGCTGTAGCAGCGGCTGCAGCAGGGGCTGTAGCAGCAGCTGTGGTGGTAGTTCTTGCAACGCCTGCCCACGAGCTTCCACCCCCTCCAACCGCACTGGACCCTTCTCCTCGCAGCTGCCTCTCCACCTCTTTCTGTTGCGCCAAAACCCCTCCCCACCCCCCTGCACCCCCCCCCTCGTCCTCCTCGTCCTCCTCTCCTCCCTCTGCAACCAAAGCCTTGCCCTTTCCTTTACCTGCTGCCCCACTAACACTTGCAGCACCACTACCAGCAGCACTAACAGCAGCAGCAGCAGCAGCAGCAGCAGCAGCATCCCCCTTACTACCCCCACCAGCCTTCCCTGGCTTGACCTTCAGCTGAGTGTCTAACTTAGCTAAGTCCGGGTGTAAACTCCCCTCCAGCACATGCTGAATCACCGCCTCTGCATCTCCCCCATACACCTCCAAACACGCCCCCACAAAGCCCTCCCCAAAATCCGGGAAAATATCCCGCACGAGTGAGATCTTGGACTGCTCAAGAGCTGCTGACTCAGCATCAGCGGAGGAAGAGAGGGAGGGGGTGAGGGAGGGGAAGTCTTCTGCTGTTGGGGGGTGGTTGGCTGCGGTGGTGTTGCTGGCAGTGGATGGGTCAGAGGAGGCGGAGGAAGTGAGGGGTGGTGGCAGGGTGATTGGAGGGCCGATTATGTCGGAGATTGTATCAAACTGTGTGTTGTCGAGGGGAAGCTTGCCTGGGGAATAGGAAGGAGGACACAACACAGAAGAAAGGGAGAGAACACTGGATGAGTGCTATTTCAGCGGAACGGGGCACTGACTGAAAAAGTACAACCACACGTCAAGCTGAACACACACAGCCACACAAGAAGCTCTATGAAACACCAATTAAGACAAGAACCTTTTAAGGGATAGATATATAGCCCAACACAGAATCACACTAATCAGGACAATAACCTTTCGATACACACTATTGCCCAGTCTTTTTCCTCACCCACCTTTCATTTTCTCTTCATAGATTGCTGACCGAAGACCAAAAGAAGCATCAACTGCCCGAAGCAGAGGGATCCACGCCACACCATCCACATCTTTGCTGCCCGAGCTGCCCGAGCTTACTCCATGCACCGCAAGAATCTCTTCCAGCAGCAACTGCCCGAGATTCGTTTTCTGCCCAAGCAGCCCGTCCCACAACGGGCACCCAGATTGTTTTCCCCTGCCCGGCTTGACTCCACAATCACACACAGGACAGGGTGGCAAACCATCACTGCTGCTACCACCGTTGCTGCCCCGATTCCTGCTACCCCTGCTCCTGGTATTACCACCAGCAGCAGCAGTATTAGCACCAGCAGCACCAGCAGCAACAGCAGCAGCACGAGCACACCCCCTTCCTCCAAGACACGCTCCCCAAAGATACTTCCACGCAACTTCCTCCAGCTTCGTATGAAGAATCTTGCCCTGAACCTGCACCGCTGCTGCTGCTGCTGCTGCTGCTGCTTGCATCGGCGTTCGCTTTGCTGATAACGAGGAGTTGGAGGAGGCGAGGAGAAGGAGCAGAGGGAGAAATGAGTCGTGAATCCGAGCCAACACAGAGAGAAGCCGTACAGGAGAACTTGCTGCTGCTCCTGCTGCTGCTCGTGCTGCTGCTGCTGCGGCGCCTTGTTTTGCTTTCCTTGTAGGTGCTGTCGTTGCTGTTGCTGTGGTTGCTTGCAGGAGGAGCAGCGGTGCGGGCGGGTAGGCGTCAACGAGCGCATCGAGAGAGAAGGCAAAGTCGCAGAGGTAGTGAAGGGCTTCGATGATCTCTGATGCAGAAGCTGGCTGTGGGGAGAGCAATGGGGAGACGAGAAGGAGGCAAAGAGGGTAGGCATCAAAGAGCGCATCGAGAGAGAAGGCAAAGTCACAGAGGTAGTGAAGGGCCTCGATGATCTCCGAGGAAGGTGAAGGTTGTGAGTCTGCTGGTGATGATGCCTTGCTGTGCTGCAGACGTGCATGGGGTGGGGGAAGAAGAGCAACAGAACGATGGAGGAACACGAGAAGGAAGGAAGGACTGCCTTTTCTACCATCTCCTTATCTTCAGGGCTAGCGGGGGGCTTCCCTCGATTTCTTAGATGATAGCTTCTTCAACATTGGACATAGGGCTGCCTTATCTTCAGGGCTAGGGGGTTTTGTGAGAATTCTCAGGAACACGAGGAGGAAGGAAGGACTGCCTTTTCTTCCATCTCTGTCGCTGAAAAGAGCGTGGAGGATGGTCGAAGGACCATCTTGCGACGAACAAACTAATAACACCATGTGACCCGTACCTCCTACATCCGCCTACACGCCCGTGTCACCATCCCTTCAACCCTACACGCCTGCAGCAGCTGCAGCAGAGACAAACAAAGAACCCCCCTCTTTCCACCCTCCCCAACCCACTATTTAAAGGCTACATCCAATCCGTACCTCGTCCATCCACTTACCTCTTCCATCCACTTACCTCCTCCATCCACTTACCTCCTCCATCCACTTACCTCCACCATCCACTTACCTCCTCCATCCACTTACCTCGTCCATCCACTTACCTCCTCCATCCACTTACCTCCTCCATCCACTTACCTCCTCCATCCACTTACCTCCTCCATCCACTTACCTCCTCCATCCACTTACCTCCTCCATCCGCCCACACGCCCTCGCCACCATCTCTTCAACCACTCACAGCAGCTGCAGCAGCGACCTCGAGAGAAACCCCCTTCCCCCCTTCCCTCCCCATCTCTCTACATACCTCCATCCGCCCACACGCCCGTGTCACCATCTCTTCTACCACTCGCAGCAGCTGCAGCAGAGACGATGAGAGGTCAGCCCGGAAGAGAGGCTGAGCGACCAGCACCCGGCACACCTGGTGGAAAGAAGGAGGTGCAATGCGGTGACAAAGAATGCAGAGCAGTAAGTCAAGGCAACTTTGTCACCGTCTCTTCAATCTCCCGCAGCAGCTGCCACAGCGACGATGAGAGATCGCCTCGGAAGAGAGGCTGAGCGACCAGCACCCGGCACACCTGGTGGTGGGGAGAGGTGCAATGCGGTAACAAAGAGTGTGGAGCAGTAATTGATGCATTTTTCATCTCCTCAACCACTCGCAGCAGCTGCAGCAGTGAAGACGAGAGATCGGCTCGAAAGAGAGGCTGAGAGACCAGCACCCGGCACACCTGGTGGTGGAGGGAGGTGCAATGCGGTGACAAAGGGTGCAGAGCAGTGACGGATGCATTTAGTCTGTTTGTACCCACACGATCCACATCCACCATCAGAAGCAGCAGAGAAAAGAAACGGTGCAATGCGGTGAAGGGGTTAGGGAAGAACACTCCTATAGACTCACCAGCTGCTGCGTTGCAGCTGGGTTGGCCCTCCCAAAGACAGCAGCAGAAGAAGAGGTGCAATGCGGTGAAGAGAGGCACGTGCATCACGTTCAAACAGACTCACCAGCTGCCGTGTTGCGGCTGGGTTGGCCTTCCCAAAGACAGCAGCCACGTCCATTAGCTTTGGTGCATCGAATAGGCGCATGGAGAGGAGGAGGTCTGAGAGGAAGAGTGGGGGAAGAGGCGAGACGAGAAGAGGAAAAGGGTTTTCCTTCCCAAAGGTAGCAGCCACGCCCATGAGCTTGGGTGTGTCGGACGGGGCGCATGGAGAGAAGGAGGCATGAGCAAAGCGGAGAGAGGAGAGGGAGGAGGGAAAGGGAAGTATTTAGTTGTTTTCCAGGAATGACATGACATGGCATGACATTTGTTGAAAGTTATGGAATTTGAAGGCATAGCGTTGCCATGGCATAGCGTTGTGGCATAGCGTTGCGAAGGCATAGCGTTGCTAAGGCACAGCATTGCAAAGGCACAGCATTGCAAAGGCACAGCATTGCAAAGGCACAGCATTGCAAAGGCACAGCATTGCGAAGGCATACATACGTGCATGGTCCTTGGCTTGAAGCTGCTCTGATGGTTTGGCTCTGGACTCGATATTAGACGACCTGATAGTGGCACGCAGGGGAGAAATAACCGGATCAAGGGGAGGAAAATGCGAGCGAAAAAAGGAAAAAAAGAAACACATGAAGGAATAGAGTTGCACAGGAAAAGGGAAGAGGATCGTACAAGAGTACACATGAAGACACACCCTCTGAGATACGAGCTGGTTTTTGAGAATTTCAAAAACCACAGGAGAAGGGAAGAGGATCGCACAAGAGTACACATGAAGATACACCCTCTCTGAGATACGTTTTGAGACGTCTCAAAAGTTTTGAGACGTCTCAACACAAGAAAAGGGAAGAGGATCGCACAAGAGTACACATGAAGATACACCCTCTCAGATACGTACGCGCTTGTGATGTGACACTCACAAGCGTAGCACACAGAGTCACATGCACCGCAATATATACATGCTGACGCACACGGCAACACACACTCACATGCGCAGCAGCAGCAGGAACACCAGCCGACACAACTCCTCATCCCCCACCACCACTCCCCTCCCTGTCCCCACACTCCCCTCTCCTCCTCCCACCCCCCCATCCACTCCGCCTGCTCCTGATGTTCTTGATTTTCCACCGGCTTCAGCAACAGCAGCGGCGGATAGAAGGAGATCGAACCATCGCGAGCGGAAGCGGAGGTACGAGTCGAGAAAGGCCACGAGCGAGGGCGAGCGGGCAACTGGGATGGGGAGAAACAGAGTGTTGGGATTCAGGGATAGTAGGCAAAAGGGGGCTGGGCAAAAGGGTAGGCGCACGGGTACAGGGTGGGATGCCCATACGCATGTGTGTGCACACACACGCACCCACACGCACCCACACACACACACACACATCCACACACACACACACACACACACACACACACTCCCCCACCCACACCACACCCCACCACCCCCCTTCCCCCCCCCTTCCCCACCCACCCCACACACACTCACGTACCTGTTTTCCAGAACTGCTTAGCTGGCAATCTCAGCATCTCTCGGAGCCTCTCCACCGTCCGATCAACCATCCTCTGAGTCTCCCCCGAATCCACGCCTGCCAGACCTGCTGCCGAACCTCCCACCAAGCCTCCCTCCGAACCTCCCTCCAAGCCTCCGTCCAAACCACCCATCCTGCACACTCCACCTGCCAGGATCTCATCCTGTGGCAGATACGACAAAAACGGCTCCTCCTCCTCCTCTGGAGCTGCTGCTACAGCCATTGGTGCTGCTGCAGGCGCTGCTACAGCCGTTGATGCTGCAGGCCCTGCTACAGCCGTTGATGCTGCAGGAGCTGCTACAGCCTGGGGTGGTGCGAATCCAGGAGGGGCTCTTACAGAAGCAGCCTGTAACGAGGATGAGCCAAAACCCGGCGGAAAAGCGGGAGAGGCGGAAGCGGATGGTTGGGAGGGGGAGGGCCCGAAACCGGGAGGGATTGCAAGGCCAGACGAACCAGCTGTAGCAGCTGTAACAGCGGCTGCTGCAGGGGGTGTAGCAGATGTAGCAGCGGCAGTAGCAGCTGTTGATTCTACCGGATTCGTCCGCTTTTCAAATCCAGGGGGCACTGAGGGAGCATGTGGGGCTGTTCCTAAAATTCCTGCTCTGCCCGTTGCACCCAAATTGTGCCCGTCAATTAACTGCGACTGTTGCATATGTTGCCCGTGCGCTGGGTAATCAATCTGTTGCTCTAATTGTTTTTCCCCCTGCTGCTCCGCCTGCTGTTGGTAATTTCTTCCCCCTCGTCCGCCCCCTCCGCCCCATCTTCCGCCAAACCCTCCGCCTCCCCGTCCTTGTCTTCCGCCTCCGCCGTCCCCCCCCCAGCCGCGCTGATCCCCTCCCCCATACCTTCCGCCGCTTCCGCCCCGTCCCCCTCTCCCTCCGCCACCCCAGCCTGACGCGTCCCCGTCACCCCTTCCGCCTCTTCCCCCTCCGCCTGTTCCCCCTCTGCCTGTCCCCGCGCCGTCCCCCCAACTGTCTCCCGCATACACCCCTCCGCCACCCCTCCTTCCGCCTCCACGTCCGCGGCCTCCGCCGCCGCCCCCCCGCGGGCGCCACTCACGGCCTCCGCCACCCTCCTCTCCGCCTTCCATGTTTCGAGGTGAGCGGGAGGTTCGGAAATAAGGTCAGCAGTATTGCTGATCCAGATGGATGTGACTATACGCGGATCAAGCTGGTGTCCGTAAGTCGCGAAACTTCGCTAATAGATCAGGCACGGGAAACACGCGTGACCCTGCCAGTTCACATTAGGGACTACGGACCAGAAACCAGGAATGTATGTAATCTACCGTATTTGGGAAAACACTACCGAACTAGATCCTTACCCCAAAATTTGCGTAATTCCCGAGGTCTGTTGGGTTGGGGGAAGCAGCACTCACGTAATCCCCTAGGCCCTTGCTGGTCGACGAATTCAACGAATTTTGTCCCCGATAAACGTTGAGTCCTCACAATTGAAGTCGTTACACTTTTTTATATCCCGGCTACTTGATATAGATTCAGCAAGAAGCTAAGGATTGAGGACTGGTAAATAAATTGGTGATTGCTTGTAGTAGAGAACGTTACACCATGTAGCGAACAAACATTGCACTACACCGAGCTACACCCCCATCATCTTGCCATATTGCCAACCATGGCTCGTCCCCTCCACACCTGCCTTTCATCCACCAATCTACCTCCACCATTCCCCCCATAACCACCATCGCCATAAGCACCAGGGCCATACACCCCATTCCCATACCCTCCGTTCCCATAACCCCCAGGAGCACCATTCATACCACCTCCGTACCCCTCATAATACCCCTCATCCTGATAATCATCCTCCTCAGAATCATACTCGTTATAGTCATCCTCATCATCATCACGCCACCTCTCCGACGGCAGCTCTTCCGGAAGCACATATCCCGCCGCCTCGGCGTTCCTCAGGCCAGTGGCAGTGCAACACGTGGCAAGCCCAAACAGGGCTGAAGCGGCCGACCAGAGGGTCGAGGTTGTAGCAGGAGGGGCAGCGGCTGTAGCAGCCGCTTCTGCTGTAGCCACCTTCCCTGTTCCTGCACCTGCTTTACCCGAAACTCCTCCTCCTTTCCCAGAGGCTGATCGAGACACCATCATCTGCTGCTGCGAGGGATGGAACGGCGGCTGCTGCTTCCCACTCCTGCTCATCTTCCCCCCTCCTCCTCCTTCTCCTCCCCTTCCGCTCATTCCCCCCATTCCCCCCTTTCCAGGAGCAACCATCACTCCTCCCTCGCCCTTATACCTCCCGCCTCCCGCTCTCGCTCCATTCACCCGCCGCCCGGAAACCCTTCCATACCCGTCCATCCTCCCAACCACAGGAACCGGCCCGGCAAACCGCTGCATCTCATTGGGCGGGAACGGGGCGGCATAATACGGCAGCAGCGGAGGATTCCCCACAGGAACACCCACAAGCCTGCCACCCTTTCCCCCCACCATCGGCCCATACCCTGGCACAGCACCATAGGCAGGGTGGGGAGGGGGAGGATAGGCGTGACCATACTGCCCTGGGTACATTCCTCCTCCTGGTCCGCCAGAGTGAGCAGCAGCAGAGAGCGCAGCAGAGGTGCGGGCACGCAGGGACACTAACGCCTGCTCTAGAGTCGCCATGGCTTGGAGCACGTCCGGGGTCAGGGCAGGATCGGCAGCACCGGAGCTAGCAGAGCCAACCACGGGGTTACCACCTGCACCAGTCCCACCTGCGCCTGCCAGCGCGGCTGCTGCTGCGAAGGCTGCAGCGATAGCCGGGTCTTGGGATGAGAACGGGGCGTACGCAGGAGGAACAGGAGGATGAGGGTGCTGCTGCTGCTGGTGCTGGTGGTGGTGGTAAGCAGGAGTCTCTGAGTCTTCCAGGGTAACGAGAAGCTGACCCTCTGCATCCTCAAACACCTCCTCTTCATCATCATCTGCACGACTCACTGCCGCTGCTGATTGTGCACCTGCTGGATCCGCAGCAGCGGCAGCTGCTGCAGCAGCTGCAGATGCAATGGCAGGTCTACGTGCCTCCCTAGGAGCTCCCTCCACAAACGACGCTGTAGCCACCAGAACCTTCTTTTCCTCCTCCACCTCTTCCCCTTCCTCTCCCTCCACCCCCGTCTCTCCCAACCCATTCTCACCCATCCCCAATCCTCCAGCCGCCTTTGCCCTGTACGCGTCCATAGCCGCTTCAATACGCCCATACAGCTTCTCCTCTTTCAGAACCTTCCTAAACTCCACTCCCTTCTGCCCCTCATCGGCCAAATCCGTCTCAACCTCCTTCCTAAACAGATTGAACAGCACCCCTCCGAACTCCTTGGTAACGAAGTTAACCACCATCGCTGGGAGCTTCAGATCGCACGTGAAGATCGACCGGAAGTGGCAGCGTGAACGGCCCAGATCTTTGATGGAGAATCCGCCGTTGATCGCCATGCGGACCATTCCCGAGGGGACTGGCGGCGTAATGTCGCGGGAAAAGCCGTGAATGGATGGGTGGATTTCGCTGTTGTCCTCTGGAAGCTGGGTATTGGAAGGGTGAAGGGAGCAGGGAGCGGGGGGATAGAGAGTGGGGGGTGAGTGAGCTGTGTGGGTTACAAATCGCGGGAAACCCCGTGAATAGAGAGGCTGATTTCGCGTATTTATTTCTTTAGCTCACGCACACACACTCACCGTGCGGACGACAGTGGTGGCGACGCCCGTGTCCGAGTCGTAAATGGTAAAGAAAATCATCGCGAACTCCTGCCATGGAAAGGGCCACGGCACCTTGAACCTGGGGGTTGGGGGAGGGAGGGATGAGCGGGGAGCGAAGGAGAGGAGAGGAAAGCAGA
This sequence comes from Closterium sp. Naga37s-1, assembly GCA_947471745.1. Taxonomy (NCBI): domain Eukaryota; kingdom Viridiplantae; phylum Streptophyta; class Zygnematophyceae; order Desmidiales; family Closteriaceae; genus Closterium; species Closterium sp. Naga37s-1. The sequence goes on from CANJKZ010000977.1 coordinate 1,887,238, forward strand.
AGGAAGAAGGGAGCTCGTGGTTAGCTTGCGGGTTGACGGGGACGGGTAGAGAAGATGGCTTTGGTGCTTTGATTAACAGAAGTCTCTGCAGCCTAGCGATAAACTCATTTCGTGTAACGAACTACTCACTTCAGCTACCAATATACTCACTTCATGTAGGTAATATCGAAGCCGTCACCGACGCGCGCGAGGTACCGGTTCTCCACAATGCGGTAAACAGGCATGTCGCCCTGCTCGCTTCATGTACCTGTATCTATCGATATACTCACTTCATGTAGCAGTATCTATCGATATACTCACTTCATGTAGCAGTATCTATCGATATACTCACTTCATATAAGTGATGTCAAAACCATAGCCCACGCGCGCGAGGTACCGGTTCTCCACGATGCGGTAGACGGGCATGTCGCCCTGCTCGCTTCATGTACCTGCATCTATCGATATACTCACTTCATGTACCTGCGTCTATCGATATACTCACTTCATGTACCTGCGTCTATCGATATACTCACTTCATGTACCTGCGTCTATCGATATACTCACTTCATGTACCTGCGTCTATCGATATACTCACTTCATGTACCAGCCCGTATCCATCGATATACTCACTTCATGTACGTGATGTCGAAGCCGTCGCCGACGCGCGCGAGGTATCGATTCTCCACGATGCGGTAGACGGGCATGTCGCCCTGCGGCCACCACTCCTTGAAGAACCCCGCGTCGCGCGTCATGGCGACGGCGGCGTGCACGGGGCTGTCGATGCGCCCCTCCATGCACAGCGCGTTTATCGCCGTGCCCTCCGGGCCCTTGCGCAGCATCGCGCGGTGCTCCGGACCCTCCTCGCACATCTGCGGGGGAAGCATGGACAAGCAGATAGCGATAAATACGGGGTGATGAAATGCAGACATCAAACGCTTCGCGTTGTAGTGGCGCAATCCGAGAGTTTCTAGTAATCGTTTCAACGGCTAGGGAAGAAGGAAGAACCTTCGATGTGGGCTTTTCACGATTCAAAACACGGCAAGGAGTGGAAACAAGAAAGTACCTTCCACGCATTGCGGTCCGCAGGGTCGGTAGTTGCGAGAGCCTCCACGCTGACGCTCTTAAGATCCTCCAGAAGCTTAACGGTCTCCGCAGCCCAATAGTCCGCCACGCTGTTGCGCGATCCACCTGCTGCAGCTGCTGCTGCTGAGCCGTTTTTTACGTCGAGCTGCTTGCTTATAAGAGCCGTGACTTTATCGAGGTCTTTCCACGTCGGCTCATCCAGAGCCTGATCGAGTAGGTCGATGCCTTCCACTAGCGCCATGGCTTGGCTTTTTCCTTCGTAGAATTGTTAAAACGGCTTCCCTCCCGTCCTGCGCTACAGAAAATAAGTTACCGTTGTGGGAATCCTACGTTGCTCCGAGTCCAGTTTCAAGGTTGTATTTCGCAGTTCGTACAATCGTGAATGAGAATTCGCCTATTATCGTCCTAAGCAGGGGAAATTATACGCGCAGTCACAATTATGGCCGTATTATCACGTTTGGTCACGGGGTTATCACGGACAGTCACAGTACAGTACTTCGCTATCACGCATGATCACAGCGCTATCACGCTTGATCACTCCTCGCCCCGCAGGGTTATCACGTTTGGTCACTCGTTGAAACGCCCGCCAAAAAGTCGAAACTCTCAAATCTACTGTACAAATTCGGGTACTTTTATCTCGCGCGCGTTTTGTCTGTAGTGAAAAACGTGATGTGACTGTCGAAATATACTCGGTCCTTGTTAGGGACCGATGCAGTTTAATGCAGAGTCCGCATTTTGCAGTGAATATACGCGATCAATAGCAGTTTCGATTATATAATCACTCTTCTCTTTGTAATTGATACCTTGACATTATGTTTTGCACACGTAGTAATAAATAACCCAATTACACAATGTCATTTGCATATCAACCACCAGTCAAACTTGGATTTGAGTAGGCATACGATATGGTGAATTAAACAAGCTACAGGGAGGGAGGTATCAGAGGTAATTCTCCCTCTAGCGAGCGCTTGCCTGCAAGCTAACGTAAAGGGCAAGAGTTTACATTATATCATTTGATTGTTGCCTCTGTAAACCCTTGCCCTTTACGTTAGCTTGCAGGCAAGCGCTCGCTAGAGGGAGAATTACCTCTGATACCTCCCTCTCTGTAGCTTGTTTAATTCACCATATCGTATGCCTACTCAAATCCAAGATTGACTGGTGGTTGATATGCAAATGACATTGTGTAATTGGGTTATTACTGCATGTGCAAAACATAATGTCAATGTATCAATTACAAAGAGAAGAGTGATTATATAATCGAAACTGCTATTGATCGCGTATATTCACTGCAAAATGCGGACTCTGCATTAAACTGCATCGGTCCCTAACAAGGACCGAGTATATTTCGACAGTCACATCACGTTTTTCACTACAGACAAAACGCGCGCGAGATAAAAGTACCCGAATCTGTACAGTAGATTTGAGAGTTTCGACTTTTTGGCGGGCGTTTCAACGAGTGACCAAACGTGATAACCCTGCGAGGCGAGGAGTGATCAAGCGTGATAGCGCTGTGATCATGCGTGATAGCGAAGCACTGTACTGTGACTGTCCGTGATAACCCCGTGACCAAACGTGATAATACGGCCATAATTGTGACTGCGCGTATAATTTCCCTCCTAAGCAGTCCCGCAGTGGCTAGCAGACGGATCACCTGTGAGAGTGAGGGTCCTCAACAATCAATGGTCGACTTTTGTATCAATGGCTTGGAAGGAACTTGAAGGCACAACTGGGCAAGGTGGGTGGTTGGTCAATATAAACTAGCATGTGTCGCCTTGGTTTCATTTCATCCCTATGGTGGGCGTGGGAGAACCTTCTCAGGCCTTGTCTCAAAACACTGCCGGTGGAGGAACCTGGGAGCCGCACAGTAATTCCTAGGCCTTTTCTCCGCTGTACAAACAGATATTTGTGTGGTGATACCTAGGTAAAATAGAGTGTACTTAATTAAGTGTGCTAGTTACCACGTTATTTGCTGAACTGACACATTCTCACACCTACATAGTGTAGTTCAGATTGACCAAACAGACCAGAGTAGCGGTGGGATGGCGACAAGGGACCGAGACTGGGCAGACCTGGATGGACGACTAGGCTCGGTCGAAAGACAGTGCGACATGTGCGACCCTTGAAGGGTGGCAACAACGTACCCAAACCGAGCGTCGTGCGTGAATTACCAATCACAAAAAACCTTGTTTCGCTACGTATGGAGACAGCGGTGGCGGTGGCGAGGTGAGGTGAGGTGAGGCTAGGCGAGGCGGTGTGGTTCCGAACCTTTGATTCAAAACAAAGCACCTAGCTTTCGCGCCGTTAGCATCGAATCGCGTTTATTTCACACGCATCGCGCCGTAAACAGTGATGCGGTTCACCCCACCGGCCTATGAATGCGGAGTACGCGATTTGAACGACTTCAGGGTATTGATTCGATGATGCATTAAAACGTAAACAAAAATGTCATATAAGCACAAAGAGACTGCCTAGAGCACATGTTTCCATTAACATTGACATGTTGAGCAAGCCTGCACATCATGTGTGCTTCAAGTTTTGTAGCTCTAGCTTTGATGAAAGTTTCCCTTCAACACGCCGTATACTTATTCAAAGGTATAAATAATTACTCAAACAAAGCATTGGTTCATATTCTCATGTAAGGCAAAGCGCCGTGCCTATATGTGCTTACTAGCGCAAGAAAACCTCATCCCTAGGAATCTCTTGCCGATTCTGGACAGGGAAACCCTCTTCCCACCTCCATCCCTCCGCTTCCCTGCTTTATTAACACTATCTTCAACACATCCCGGTGATGCATCTTTGTCGCACCCATCCGCTGTGTGTGGAATCTCATCACCTGACTCACCTGCAAACTTGACAGGTCGTGCAGCAGACTTGCCCGGCCCCATAGAACTGCCCAAAAATGAATTAATCTCCGTATCCCCATCGACCACCACCGTCGTTTCTTCACCCTTCGCCCCAGTTGCAGCAGTCACGCTTGTGACATGCTTCTCATGCTTGGCATTGCCTTGATTGTCTGAAGAACCCGCTTCTGCTGCTGCAGCTGCCGCCCGTGCACGCACGAATAGAATCGCCTTATCCAGCGTCGCAACCGCCCGGAAAATTGCGGGGTCTCTGTGATAAAGCCCGGGGTAACTGCTCGGACTGCTGCTACCGCTGCTGCTCTGGCTGCTGCTCCCGCTGGCACTGGCACTGTCACCGCAAGCAAAGGAGCTTCTGCTGCTGGTGACGCTGCAACTGCTGTTGAGCATATCTGGAATTTCACCTGCCCGAATGTTAGCAATGACACCATAGCTGCTGCTGCTGGTGCTGCCAGTAACGGTTCGGATGCTTGGAAGCGGCCCCGAGCGTACAGAGGAGGACTCCCGAAGCAGGCTCCCCATGCCCTCTCCAGCTTCCAGACCTCCATGCCGAGCCAAAGGCAGAGGTCCGGAAGAAAAGGACTGGGTAACGGAGCTGAAGGAAGTGGAAGCACTGGGAGGGCCCTCAGCAGCATTAGCTGCAGCTGATGCGGCAGAAGCAGCAGCTAGAATCGTTGCAGCAGCAGCAGATGCTTCACTTGCTCCCAATCCGTTCCCGGACCTGCTTCCGGACCTGTCCCTAGACTGCGATCCAAGAGGTTTGACGGAAGGTCGAGTCAGCGCTACAGCTGAAGCAGCAGCGGCCTCCAGCTGTAGCAGAGCCTTCTCTGCCTCCTCAGGCCCAAGTGTACTCTCCCTCTTAGATAAAGACGAAACAAGCCGCTCCACCTCCTCCTCCACCTTCTCACCCAATTTTCTCAACGACCTACCCTCCTCCTCACTCCCTTCCCTCCTCCTCCCCTCCTCCTCCTCCTCCTTACCCCGTCTATACTCCTCCATCGCTTTCCTCAGACCCACATAGACTGGATCAGAGGCCAGAAGTTGCTGAAACGCCCCACGCCCGTTCTTCTTGTCACATTTCAGTGATTTCACACCAGCAGCAGCAGTGGCGGCGGTGGCTTTAACGTTGGTGTCCACTTCGTGGCAGAGCAGGTGGTAACCAGAGCCGGCTAGTTGCCGGGCGACGAAATTGATGAGCCATGGGGGCATGAGGTCGAATTTCATATCCAGCGTGCATGCACCGCTGTAAAGAGGGGGAGAGGGGGGGGAGGGGGTTCAGGGATAAGAGGGGTGAAGGGGTTGTTGGTGGTAACCAGAGCCGGCTAGTTGCCTGGCGACGAAATTGATGAGCCATGGGGGCAAGAGGTCGAATTTCATATCCAGTGTGCATGAACCACTGTGAGATGGGGAGGAAGGGGTTGGGAGGGAATGGGGCAGAGAGGAAGGAATGTAGGGGTTGGGTTGTTGCGGTGGCTTTGACGATTGTGTCTACTTTGTGACAGAGCAGGTGGTAACCAGAGCCGGCTAGCTGCCTGGCGACGAAATTGATGAGCCATGGGGGCATGAGGTCGAATTTCATATCCAGTGTGCATGCACCACTGTGAGATGGGGAGGAAGGGGTTGGGAGGGAATGGGGCAGAGAGGAAGGAATGTAGGGGTTGGGTTGTTGCGGTGGCTTTGACGATTGTGTCTACTTTGTGACAGAGCAGGTGGTAACCAGAGCCGGCTAGCTGCCTGGCGACGAAATTGATGAGCCATGGGGGCATGAGGTCGAATTTCATATCCAGTGTGCATGCACCACTGTGAGATGGGGAGGAAGGGGTTGGGAGGGAATGGGGCAGAGAGGAAGGAATGTAGGGGTTGGGTTGTTGCGGTGGCTTTGACGATTGTGTCTACTTTGTGACAGAGCAGGTGGTAACCAGAGCCGGCTAGCTGCCTGGCGACGAAATTGATGAGCCACGGAGGCATGAGGTCGAATTTCATATCCAGCGTGCATGCACCACTGTGAGATGGGGAGGAGAGGGAGGGAATGGGGCAAAGACAGGAAGGGTGAGGGTATGTTGTTGGTGCTGGTGGCACTTTCAGAGGCAACGAAGGCGATGAGCCACAGGGGATGCAGAAACAACGCCAGGAGCAACAACAGTAGCTGCAGCCGCCCCCCAGGTCCTGCCTCGCAAGTTGCAGAAATAACGCCAGGAATAACAGCAGTGGCAAGGCGTACCCCTCGAGCTTCTCAAGAGCCCAAGCTTACCGGAAGTAGCAGCGGCCGCCCCCCAGGTCCTGCCCTGCCTCAACCATTCCGGATTTGCCCCTGACAAAGCACACACACACGGGGCGAGGGCATGCTTCTCAAGAGGGAAAGCTTACCGGAAGTAGCAGCGGCCGCCCCCCAGGTCCTGCCCTGCCTCAACCATTCCGGATTTGCCCCTGACAAAGCACACACACACGGGGCGAGGGCATGCTTCTCAAGAGGGAAAGCTTACCGGAAGTAGCAGTGGCCGCCCCCCAGGTCCTGGCCTGCAAAGCCGCCGCCCACAGTCATGCGCACACAGCCCGGCGCCACAGAGGGGATGGCGGAAGGGTGCAGGGCTGCTGTCTCTGGGTCCATGTGTGATATGTCGTCAGGTGGCTGGGGGAAAGGGGAGAAGGGAGGGGAGGAGAAGCCGGGGGGGAGGGAGGGAGGGAGGGGGGTAGGTTTGAGGGTTGGGAGGTACAGTCATGCGCGCAAAGCCAGGTGCAGGTGGCATGGCGGGGGGATCCAGGGCTGCTGTCTCACCATCCATGTGCGATACGTCGTCTGGTGGCTGGGGGAAGGAGGAGAAGGGAGGGGAGGAAAAGCGGGGGGGGAGGGAGGGGGTTAGGTTATAAGGGGGAAGGGGAGGGTTGGTGGTGGTGGTGGTATTATGCAACATAAAGGCGAGGACTAAAAGGGCGTGTCTTTCTTTTCCACCAATGAGTAGTGAACTCGCTCCCCCCACGACTCACCCGAGAGGACCTATGCTCACCCAACCCAACGCACGAGCACAACACGGGCGGGGCAGCGGGCGATTTTTGAGACGTCTCAAAACTTTGGAGACGCCTCAAACGTAGTGAAGTCGCTCCCCGCACGACTCACCCGAGAGGACCTATGCTCATCCAACCCAACGCACGAGCTCGACAAGGGCGACGGGCGATCCTTACCAGCAACAAAATCGAACGACACACAATGGCACCCACACACACACACACACACACACACACGCACACACACACACACACACACACACACACACACGCATGCACACACACGCACACGCACACGCACACGCACGCGCACACGCACACGCACACGCACACGCACACGCACACACACACACACACACACACACACACACACACACACACACACACACACACACGCACACTGAGAGCACTACCGAAAGCACCACCATTCAGTCAGCAAGAGCACCACGACTCAACTCACCGAGAGCACGGAGGCAACAAAGAGGCCCGTGGCAGTGTCGTGAAGCATGAAGGCGAAGACTAGCGCATGTGCTCTGCTCTGCAGCTTCCAGAGTGCATTCCCGTACTAAGTGCACACTAACCACTGCCTAAACCACTCACCGAGAGCACGGAGGCAACAAAGAGACCCGTGGCAGTGTCGTGAAGCATGAAGGCGAAGACTAGCGCATGTGCTCTGCTCTGCAGCATGAGACGTGGCTCACTCGCCACGTCACAGCCCGCATCAGTCAGCAAGAGCACCACCACTCACTCACCGAGAGCACGGAGGCGACAAAGAGGCCTGTGGCAGTGTCGTGAACCATAAAGGCAAAAAAGAGCAGCTCTCGCGTGGCAAAGGGCCATGGCGACCTGAACCTGCGGGGCGGGACAGGAGGTAAAGGAAGAGTGGGAGGCAAGGAGAGGTATGAGGTGAAGGGCCAGAGATCAACCTACTGAGGCCAAAGCATGACTCGCTAGCTCGGTTTCGGCATCACCCCTGACTCGCTGTAGGCATCGCCACAACCCGCTATAGGCGTCACCATGAATCACTGTGACTCGCTATAGGCTGCAGTAAGCATCACCATGACTCACTGCAGGTAGCTGAGCTCTAGCCCCGGTGCGATGCGGTGGGCGAATTTGGACTCTACTGGAGCAATCATTATTGAGTCCGACTCATAAATGAATGACTCACTGCAGGTAGCTGAGCTCTAGCCCCGGAGCGATGCGGTGGGCGAATTTGGACTCTAGCACCTTGAAGGGCGGCACGCTGAACTGTGGCCACCTGCACGGGATGACGTGGCATGGGGTAACGTGGCATGAAATGACGTGGCATGGAAAGACGCAACATGCTTCACGGGTGCGAAACGGATAAGATGGCGATACGATGCTGTGCATGACGCCAAATTCTAGGCAATTCGATGAGTTGTTTGAAACCAACGAGAGTGGGACAGGGTGAAAGTGAGTGCCAAGTGGGAGTGAGTGGTGGGACGGGGAGAGAAGAAAAAGTGGATATGGGGGGACGAGAGGATGGAAGGGGGAAGGGGAGGGGAGGTTCTGTGGGGGAAAAGCGGGAAGGAGGGTATGGATGGGCTGGGGAAGACGGAGAGGGGAAAGGGGGGCAGTAGGAGGGGAAGTTGGTTGGACTCTAGCACCTTGAAGGGCGGCACGCTGAACTGTGGCCACCTGCACGGGATGACGTGGCATGGGGTAACGTGGCATGAAATGACGTGGCATGGAAAGACGCAACATGCTTCACGGGTGCGAAACGGATAAGATGGCGATACGATGCTGTGCGTGACGCCAAATTCTAGGCAATTCGATGAGTTGTTTGAAACCAACGAGAGTGGGACAGGGTGAAAGTGAGGGCCAAGTGGGAGTGAGTGGTGGGACGGGGAGAGAAGAAAAAGTGGATATGGGGGGACGAGAGGATGGAAGGGGGAAGGGGAGGGGAGGTTCTGTGGGGGAAAAGCGGGAAGGAGGGTATGGATGGGCTGGGGAAGACGGAGAGGGGAAAGGGGGGCAGTAGGAGGGGAAGTTGGTTGGGCACATGGATTTGAAGAGATGGCAAGAGTTGGTTGTTCTTACCAGTCCTTGAAGAACGGGACTTCCCACACCACCGCCAGCACTGCACAAGGGAACACGGACAGTCGAGGGAGAGATGGGGGGAAGAGTTGGGCCGGCAGGAAACGAAAAAGGTGCGATCAGCGAACCCACTGATTTCACTCTCACTTCACACACGTGTCAACAACGGAAGAGAGCAGACACGTGGCAGGGTGCAGCACGTACAGGTGTCAAGAGGGCCGTTGATGATCCCTTCCAGGCAGATCTCGTGCAGCGGCGTGCCCTCGGGGCCCTTGCGGTACAGCACTCGGTGCTCCTTCCCCTCCTCCTTCAACTGTACAATGGGCAACGGGGGTGAGGGCGAAGGGAGACGGAAGAAAGGGGGGAATGGTTTAGATGTCTAGGCACATCCCTCCTGGCCCTTGCGGTACAGCACGCGGTGCTCCTTCCCCTCCTCCTTCAACTGTGCGATGGGCGAAGGGAGACGGGGGGAGGGAGGGAACGGTATAGATGTTTAGGCACATCCCTCAGGGCCCTTGCGGTACAGAACTCGGTGCTCCTTTCCCTCCTCCTTCAACTGCGAAACAGGAGCCATGGAAAGCCGAAGCGGGAAGACCTAGATTAGATGTTTAGGCAGGCAGTGCCCTCAGGGCCCTTGCGGTACAGCACTCGGTGCTCCTTACTCTCCTCCTTCCGTTGCCCTTCCCCGCTTGCCGGTCGTTGCTTACCCGCCATTGTCGGTCGTCGCCGCAATCCACGCCGTCTTCCCGGATACTCTCGTTGCTCAGCGCGAGCGACTCCAGATTTGCCTCTCCCGCGGTGCGCAGGCTGTCCAACACGTCGATTAACTCGCGCGTCCGCGCCTCGACCACCTTCTCCGAGAAGGGCGCGCGACGCGCCGGCTTCCCAGCGGCATCGTCGCCAGCACCGGCTGTGTTGGAGCCCGGAAGAACATTCCCCTTATTGGATTCCCCGAGAATGTTGCCGTTTGGGCCGGGACCGGTGCTGACATTTTGCTCCTCGCAATCCGTTACTGCGCGAAGGCATCCGGAAATTGGTATAAAAATGCCCAGGCGCAAGTGCAGGCGGGACGCAGGGGAAAGGGGGAAGAAAGAGAAGGGGGGAAGAGGACGGATGAGGCGGAAGGGAAGGGGGTAAGGGGTTGGAGGAGGAGCGCAAGAGACTTGGGAAGGCTATACCAATCGCCACAGCTTGTTGCGATTGGCGAATGGGACACATGCTGGTTACCATTCTACATTGGTTGCCTGACTAGTGGATGGCGACGCAAGCTCTCGGACATTGCTGCTAGTAATCGGTCTCTCGTAGCCGTCCTTGGTTTCGCAAATAAATGTTGGGAATCTCGCACAACCTACTCGAAATTTGACGACGCGTCTCGGGAGCTGCTACCCACCTCACTCGTAGGTTTCCACGCCTCGCACTCCTCGACGCGACGCAGCCTAAAAATCGCTGAAAGTTCACTAGCAATATTCGAGAACATTCTTCAGTAGTCACTGATCTCTTGCACATTCGGAAGATAGGTAGATGATATATTGCAATTCTCGGATCGCGGTCACTACCCCAAAAACGTATCCGAAACACGAGACTGATTACTGAAGGCGCTCTAAGCCGAAAACGACGCCACAGTTACCAGAAGTACGACATCGAGGAGCCCGTCGAGCCTGATTGTTTTGCGCCAGCGTCATTGATCCCATTCTGGCCCGCGATTTGTACCGCGAGACGTCTTTTCATCACGTTTCTTTATTTTATTTCCTCCGCTATTTACTTATTGGGGGTAAGCATAGGTGGCGCCTGGCAGCAGCAGCAGCAGCAGTTTACATCTCTATTACTGGGAATGACGAAATCGACTTAAAGACGTCTCAATCTTCGTACGTACCCAGATGGCGCCTGACAGCAGCCGCGACGGCATCGCGATCCGTCCACGCAGGCGATGCGAGCGACCTATCGAGGGCCTGACGCGCTTCTAAGAACGACATCGGAGACCACGTCACGCTTTTCAAGGCGCCTCAAAAACCAAGTCACACGCTCGAGATTGGGGAGTCGAATTCGCCTGTTTAAACTAAAATCCGGGACGAAGAAATGGAGCGGAACAGGGTCACAGTGTGTGGACTACACTGCAGCTCTGGAGAAAATCACGCCTGAATTGATGCAGCGCAAGTGTGTCTTCAGTCGCAATTCTAGACTGATGCACTACTGTACTTCCTGGAAGACACACCTTGTCCGCAGGAACCACAGAAATCAGTCGCTGAGAGACTTGTTAGGAAGAGGAAGAGTGGAAAATCGAAGAAAAATCAGCAGATTCTCCTTGCACGGAGCAGAATACACACTAGGTAGCTGCCTTGATTGTGACTGCCAAGCTGTGAGAGCGAAGCTGCTTCTGGTGCAGTGGTGTGTTTGGAGAGCGGAGAAATCCACGGGGCAGAATCGTCATGCGATTTCATCCACGGCTGTCCTCGGCCCGCTTATTCGTTTGACTTCGGCCGGAACGAGACGGGACCGGACGGGATTCCCAAAACGGTTAGGCTCGGGACGGGAGGGAATGCATCATGCCTGAATGACGACAGGTTTGGGCGAGCCGGGATTACGGGTACGAGATCTTGTGGCTGGGCTTTCGGCTCAGAATCAGAAGAAAAGGGTGCTTCATTCTGAAAGTGAATTTGGTCCGTGCGATTTTAGTCACCACGTTCGGCACGAGACGAAATGTGCCAGATGAATCTGGCCCGTCAAATGCGACGCGCCAATCGCGATGCATACGCCAGTCTCGAAAACCGAGCAGCCAACTGGTTTGTCGGTGTGTGCGTGCAGGGGGGCTGGCAGATTTTTCGGTTCCTAGTGAAATTGCCGAATCGTGGAAAGCCCCAAATTCAACCGCCAACGGTCGGGATTCCCGCTCACATATCTACAATCATAAGCGTACTTGATTCTTGCAATCTTCATAAATCCGCATTGACATAATTCCCATTGTGTTCGGGATTAAAGCGTAACAGCTTATAGTGACTTACTGTACATGTCTTCCTGGCAAATCGCCTGGCTAAACCACTTCACTAAAAACACCTTGTCCAACAGTTTAAGTCTCATCTACACTGCCTACCCAACTTCCCATCCTTCACCCCCACCACCAATCCCAACTCAGCCCAACCCAACCCCTTCCCGCACCTCACACTTGGGCCCATCCAACACTATCAATCTCATTCCTCGCCTTGCGCAGCAGCTCCAGCCTCTTCCATGCAGCCTGCCTCCGAGCCATCACGTCTGGATCCTCGTCTAGCAGCTTCGCCAGGGCCTTCCCGTCCTCTCTGCCCACCATTGCATAGAACCGATCCAGCAGCCGCCGCTTGGCTTCCCGGACCTGCAAAACAGTGACAAAAACGGCAGAAAATAAAACGTATAAGGTCAATTAGCGCCCTTCTGTCCTCCCTGCCCAAAGGGGAGATAATCCGGATTCGACAGTGTGACAATCTTATCGGAGAGTGGGCATACCTACTTGGCAGTGGGCAATCTTACCTGGCATTGCATAATCCCACCTGGCAGCGCAAGTTTTTATCTGGCACTCCACAATTCCACCTGAATACGAGCAACGCTACCAGGCAGAGAACAATTCAGCCTGGCAATACCCAATCCTACCTGATAAAGCAGTCCTACCTCGCAGCACCTAATACCACCTGGCAGCGGGCAGTCCTACCTGGCAGCGGGCAGTCCTACCTGGCAGCGGGCAGTCCTACCTGGCAGCGGGCAGTCCTACCTGGCAGCGGGCAGTCCTACCTGGCAGCGGGCAGTCCTACCTGGCTGTGCACCACGGCTTTGGGGATGGAGTTCTGCAAGCACTCCATGACCATGCCCACATAGGTTGACACGTTGGAGCCTGCAAACAGAGGGGGGCAGCGAGGGTTGACAGGGGATGTGGAGAAAGGAAAAAGGATGCTTGAGGAGGGGGAAGGGCGTCCTGCAAGCACTCCATGTCCATGCCCACATAAGTTGACACGTTGGAACCTGGCGAGGGGGCAGTGAGGGTTGATGTGGATGTGGAGAGAAGGGATAGGGATGCTTGAAGGAAAGAGTGGAAAGGAGGTGACTTCCTGGAGTTCTGCAAGCACTCCATGACCATGCCCACGTAGGTTGACACGTTGGAGCCTGGAGGAGGGGACAGCAAGAATTGACAGAAAAAGGAGGGAGAACAAACGGGACTTCTGAGTTGACACAAAGAGCAGGTGGCAAAAAATGTATGCTCTGCAAGCACTCAATGACCATGCCCTAGCAAAAAAAAACCTTTCATGATATAATATGCGGGATAAGGGGCGACTTTTGAGGTGCCTCAAAAGTGCGTTCTTCTGAGACTCAAAGAGACTCACCGATTCTCCTGAAGTGCATTTCCTGGTATCGATCCGCCCCGGTAGGCAGCTTATCCCCACTGCCCTTCAGCGCCTTGATCTTGCTACTCCCGCCACTCCCACCCCCCTTCTTCCCATCCTTCCCCTGCTTCACCTCCATCCCGTCCTCCAAATTCTCCAGCCCGGGCAGCCGCCGAAAAAACTCCACGGTCAGATAACTCGTCTCCATCTCCACCAATCGCACGGTCAGCTTCCGGCTATTCTCCCGAAAACTTTCCAGCGACTGGGTGGCAGCAGCAGAGAGCTCAGCCTGGAGCGACGGGAACCGGAGCAGCTCGGTGGTTTCCCCCACGGAGATGCGAACGAGGTCCCGGAGAATGAAGTGCACCTCGTCCACCACTGCTTCTGCCGGCCCCTTGAACATGAGCAGCGCGCTCTCTATCAGCCGCCGGTAACCGCCCTCTGGGGCGATCAGATGCGGCTGGTACCCGTCCGCCTCCGCCACAATCCGCCTCACATCTGCCGGTTGTTGGGGTGAGGGGGGGCGAGGGAACGGGATGGGTGGGAAAGGGGTTGAAAAGGGAATCGCAGCAGCATAGTAGTTCCCTCCCCCCCCAACGGAGATTCGAACGAGGTCCCTGAGAATGAAGGAGGGAGGGGAGGAGAGGAGGTTGGGGAGAAGGAGGGACGGGTGAGTGAAATGCGTGGAGATGCGAACGAGGTCCCGGAGAATGAAGTGCACCTCGTCCACCACTGCTTCTGCCGGCCCCTTGAACATGAGCAGCGCGCTCTCTATCAGCCGCCGGTAACCGCCCTCTGGGGCGATCAGATGCGGCTGGTACCCGTCTGCCTCCGCCACAATCCGCCTCACATCTGTTAATTGTTGGGTATTGGGGCGTGAGGAAAGGGGGTGAGAGGAGTGGGGAGGGGTTAGTGAAGCTGCACTGTAACCGCCCTGGGGGGAGGGAGATCAGATGCGGCTGGTACCCATCTGCCTCCGCCACAATCCGCCTCACATCTGCCAGTTTTGGGTATTGGGTTGGAGGAAAGGGGTTGGGAGGGGGGCGTGAGGGGGTTAGTGAAGTTGCAGTGTAACTTGAATCCGGCTGTCTGACTGGGATTTCATATTGAATGAATTTGAATTGTGTGCACCTGCTTTTGAGTCGACTCAAAAGCTGAAGTTGCAGGGTAACTTGAATCCAGCTGCCTGACTGGAATTTTATGTTGAATGATTTTGCCTTGTGCGCACGTGCGCGGTGGTTCACACAGCGTTCTGGATGCATAGGTGCATGTGCATGGAGTGTTGTGCACTAGTGTGTGTGTGTGTGTGTGTGTGTGTGTGTGTGTGAGTGTGTGTGTGTGTGTGTGTGTGTGTGTGTGTGTGTGTGTGACTCAATCAGCAAGGCACGCAGGTGCTTGTCGAAGGGAAGCTGGTATAGTGCAGCTCTCGAACATGCATTGTGCGTGCACGTGTGCGCATACATGAGTGAGTGCGTGTGTGTGTGACTCGGACAGGAGGTCACGTACTCTGGATGGAGAGGTGCTTGTCGAAGGGGAGCTTGTTGAGTGCCGCTGGCAGCTTCGTCTCAAACACCGCGTTGATTCGATCTCCTCCCGGCCGACTGGTGAACAGAGAGAATCAACAGAGAGAAGTAGGGGAAGAGAGAAGCGAGGAGCCAGCACAAAGGGAGGTATGAGGAGAAACCGGGAACTAATCACCCATCTTGCACAATAGATTACCTTGTCAGACCATTCGTTACCATGCCTCCAGGTGCTCCGTGAATTCCTTGTCAAGCACCATACCATGCTGAGCTCCCGATATTTTGAGGCGCCTCAAAAGTTGTCTCCGTGAATTCCTTGTCAAGCACCATACCATGCTGAGCTCCAGATATTTTCAGTGATTCTCCCGATACTTGAAAGGTGCTTGGCACATCACTACCAACTCCCACTCACCACACAACCACTACAGCCCACAGCCCTTACCCGCCGTCCAGGTGCTCCTTGAATATCTTGTCAAACGCTCGACACATCTCCAGCACCGTGTATAGCTGGGCCTGAGGGAGGATGAAAAGAGGAGAAGAGAAGGGGGGATGAGTGGGTTGAGAAGTGGGTGTCACTCACCCCGGCTTCACCCCCAGTGGGCCGGCACAGCGCTATCGTTCCCTTCTCAGGGTTGTCAAATGTCGTTGTTGATGCAAAGGGCCACACGCACATACCCATGACTGCAGACACACATATCCCCCCCCCAGGGACCAGACACGCCACTCATTCCACCAAGCTACTCATTCCAGAAGCCACTCACCCCCGCTTCGCCCCCAATGGGCCGGCTCAGCGCGTTCATCTCCTTCTCAAGGTCGTCAATGTTGTTGTTGATGAGCGACTGGATGCATGCACCTACCCACCTACCCACCTACCCACGCCACGACTGCAGACACACGTACTCCTGACTGCACCTCGTGCCACTCACCCCCGCTTCGCCACCGATGGGCCGGCCCAGTGCGTTCATCTCCTTCTCAAGGTCGTCAATGTTGTTGTTGATGAGACGGACCAGATGTACCTACCTACCCACGCTGCAGAGCCCGTACCCATGACTGAAGCTCTGGTGGTACTCACCCCCGCTTCGCCTCCAATGGGCCGGCCCAGTGCGTTCATCTCCTTCTCGAGGTCGTCAATGTTGTTGTTGATGAGACGGACCGGATGTACCTAAATACCCGCGCCACGAGTCCACGCCTGCAGACACACATACCCGTGACTGCACCTCTGGTGGTACTCACCCCCGCTTCACCCCCAATGGGCCGCCCCAGGGCGTTCATCTCCTTCTCAAGGTCGTCAATGTTGTTGTTGATGAGCGACTGGATGCCCGGAATCTTGGAGCGAATCACTTGCTCTAGATGCTGCCAGCACAGCAGCATGGGGAGAGGATACGCAGGGGAGAACACGTGAGGGAGGGCATATGAGGGAGAGCATGTGAGAGAGTGGAACCCATGAGGATCTGAGACTGTGTTGATGAGCGACTGGATGCCCGGGATCTTGGAGCGAATGACTTGCTCCAGATGCTGCAGGCAGGGCACAGCAGCACAGGGGACACGACACGACACGCGGGGGGGAACACGTGAGGCAGCGCCTGTGAGGGAGACACAGTGGAGTCCATCCAAGTCTGAGTATGCGTTGATGAGCAATGAATGCCCGGGATCTTGGGGTTGGGGCGAATGACTTGCTCCAGATGTTGCCAGCACAGCAGCATGGCACGGCATAGGGACATGACACGTGAGGGAGCACATCTTGGTCAGTCAGGTACTCAGTGATTCAGTGCCTGAAGGTGAAGGGAGCACATGCTGTGGCAAGAGAGTTTTGCAGCGTCTGAAGGTGATTTTTTTTGCCATACCTTGAGCGCGGGTGAAGGCCGTACCTTTGACAGCATCTTGGCGAGGTACTCAGTGCCCATGCGGTTGGCCAGGTGGGAATAATCCGCGGACGTCTGGAAGTACTCCCTCTCCTTGCGCCGAGACGCCAGCATGTCCACGTTGCGGTTGATGCTGCTGCCATGGTTTCATGTTTTCAGCAGGTGAAGTGGGAGGCCGTACCTTGGAGAGCATCTTGGCGAGGTACTCGGTCCCCATGCGGTTGGCGAGATGCGAGTAGTCAGCAGAAGTCTGGAAGTATTCCCTCTCCTTGCGCCGGGATGCCAGCATGTCTACGTTGCGGTTGATGTCGGCCTGAGAGCGGTTCACCACGCCCACCCACGGGTACTTGAGCTTGTACGAACGCCCCTCTAGCACCTGGTGGTGTGTGGGAAGGGAAGGGGGTGCAGCAAGGAGGGGTGTGCAGGGAGGACAACCGAGTTGATGACTGCCTGGGAGCAGTTCACCAGGCCCACCCACGGGTACTTGAGCTTGTATGAGCGCCCCTCTAGCACCTGGTAAGGAGGAAGGGAGTGGGGTGCAGCAAGGAGGGCGTTGGAGCAAGGAGGGCGGTGAAGGGAGGACAGCTGAGTTGATATCGGCCTGAGAGCGGCATGTGAGGGGTTGCAGCAAGGTGGGGGGTGCGGAAAGGAGGGCGGTGCAGGGAGGACAGCCGGGTTGATGTCGGCCTGAGAGCGGTTCACCACGCCCACCCACGGGTACTTGAGCTTGTACGAGCGCCCCTCTAGCACCTGGTGGTGTGTGGAGGGGAGAAGGACGGGAAGAGAACAGACGGTTCAAGGCGGGCAAAACCACATGCACTTTTTGAGGCGCATAAAAAACAGCATCGAAGCTGGGCAAAAGGACATTGCGGCAAGGGAAAAGGCAGAAAAAGCAGACGTACGTCAAGCGCGTTGGTGCCCTTGTCCATGAGGTCGAGCTTCGTGAGCACACCCCATGTCCTCTCGCCTGCACGCACCGGGATTGGGACCCAACAACGCGGAGCAGCATAGGGAACACAAGCAGAATAAAGGGTTGAGAGGGAGGGTGTAAGTAAAGTCAAGCGCGTCGGTGCCCTTGTCCATCAGATCCAGCTTCGTGAGCACGCCCCATGTCCTCTCGCCTGCATGCCAACCATGGGGGCCGGGAAGGGGACCAACATGGGAGCAATCATGGTTGGGTGAATGAGGAAGGGAGTACATCAAGCGCGTTCGTGCCCTTGTCCATCGGGTCGAGCTTCGTGAGCACGCCCCATGTCCTCTCGCCTGCACGCACCGGGATTGGGACCCAACAACGCGGAGCAGCATAGGGAGCACAGAGCGAAAGACAGAGTTGAGAGGGAGGGTGGGTGTGAGTCAAGCGCGTTGGTGCCCTTGTCCATGAGGTCAAGCTTTGTGAGCACAACCCATGTCCTCTCGCCTGCATGCCAAGCACAGGGACCGGGAATCAAGACGGGGACAAACACGGTGGGGCTAAGAGGGAGGGTTGGTTGTTCTAAGGAGCCGCACATACTAAACTTAGGGGGACACGTACAGTAAGGAGCTCATGGCTTATCGCCCTTAGAATGATGCACTCTCACAACTACTCACCCTCAGGTTCGACCTCTCTGGCCATGCGCATGGCATCGGAGGTGGCAATGTCTTTATCATTTCCAGGGCTATTTACCCTGGGGGCTACTTGCCTAACTAACTACTCATTTACAGGATTACTTACCCTCAGGGTCGACCTCTCTGGCCATGCGCATGGCATCGGAGGTGGCAATGTCTTGATTGGCGGGGGACACTGCCAGGATGATGCAGTTGGGCTGCAGGGGAGGGAGGGGAGGGTTGGGTTGAAGGCGGGAGGTGGGGAATGGTGGAGATACTATGAAGGTTTGTAGGTCAAACACACAATGCAAATGCCTTCATTGATGATCAACGCAGCCAGAATGACGCAAGCAGACGCTCCACCCCGCACTCCCCACTCTCCATCCTCCTCCTGCCTCGATCCCTCGTTCCTCACCCCCAATAAACACCACCATTTCAACATTCTGCCATACCATGACATTCAACATTTGGACATTGCTGAAGCTGCACCCAATACCCCCACACGACCCCCCCAAGTCTCATATCCCTCATGCGTTCTCCCCGATCCCCACAACGTCCCCACACTCGTCTTCCCCACACTCATCTACCCCACTTTCACCCTCCCCACACTCACCTTCTCCACGTACTGCCGAACCATCTCCTCAATGTCCCTCACAATGGTCTCCGATTGGCCCTCTGCGGTCATTCACACCACCAACGCCACCACCACAATCACACAGGTCCCCACCAACACAGAGACAGACAGACACACACAGGTGAGGCATTGATCAGACTCCAGACAGGTCACAACAGGCACACAACACACTGGAAAACAGCGCCACCTCTCACGCTTACTCCAATGCTCTGCGACATCTCAAAACTCAATGTGCTTCCCAGCGCAATAGTCCGAGTGAAATAACAAACCACGGAAGGGGCGGGTGGCGAAGGGACTACAGATAGTTACAAACCTGCATTTTCCTGCCACCCGGTGTATCCCAGCCAGCCATGTGCAACTGCTTGGCAACTCACCCACAGCAATCTTTGTGAGTCCGGGCAGATCCACCAGAGTCAGGTTCACCACTGCAGGGACACAACAACGGGCAGGAGCTCGGTCAGCGTTGAAAAAAAAGGAGACCTATGGAAAACCATGGGCTTGGCACCAATAGATACACACTACATGGAAGCACACAGGTAAAAGGATAGATGCTGAGGTGGCTGCATACCATTGGGTGAGTAGATGCTGAGGTGGATGGGGACAGGCGAGATCATCTTGGTCTTCCCAGTGATTCGATCCGTTTCATCAGCAACCTCCTTTCTCACAGCAGCTGCGGAGAAACGTGAGCAGAAATCGGAAAAAGAGGCATAACGTTAAGTATGAGAGACGAGATGGGCCAAGAACATTGATATGGTTGCATGACAAAAAACCGCCAGTCCTACAATTGGCAGAATCGGGGCTGTAATGATTGATTCCCGCCACGGCCTCGCTCATTCACCCCACCAGTCGGTGTGACTTCCCTGCCTGGTGCAAAAACTATGCATACTCGGCTTCCCATCACACGTTTTCACTCACTCACCCCAGTCAGTGTACTTCTTGCCCGGGTGGTGCAGGAACTCCGCGTATTCGGCTGCTGAGTCCACCTTGTGCAGCTGCAGCACCAGTGGCCGCCGGGTAACGATGCCTGAATCCACCCGCACAGCACAGCACCGCAGAGCCCCACATAGCAGAGCACAGCACCACACACAGCACAGCACAACTCATCACCGGACATCATACACCATCACCACATACAACGACACAGCACACACACACCAACCCAGCGGACGGTCATGATTAGGGCTAGCAAGAGCAAGTGAGCCATCAACATGGGAGCTCGCGACGACAGAGACCAACACATATGAATACTCTCTGAAAGATAAGTTATTGCGGAACATGACTGAAACCTTTCTGAAACATCCGGACGGAAGAAACAAACCGCTGGCTGCAGATATACCTGATCCTCGAGGAAGGAAATCCTTCCCCACAATGCTCTCTAGCACCGACGATTTGCCCGAACTCTGCCACGTGATGGGAACGGGATGGAAAAGCCAAACGGAGGCATAATAAGGTTGCTTTGAGTCACGCAAAACTCGGCACCGCTATGCATCAGACTCAGCATCAGACTTAGCAAACCGTTACACAGGCTTCAGGTTGACAGACGCCGAGATGGGACGAGTCATTTTAAGAAATGCGCCAGAATATGTTCGCGAAAGAAGCATATTCATTCTAATATAATTGTGAACCAAGACACTCTACGCTTGGTGCAGCGCTACTACCGGACGGTCATACATATGATTCCAAACCCCAAGCGTTATGTATTTGATGCGAATTTATCAGTTTCGCGTGACCTCATTTCGAAAATCTATCCGACGCGCGTGACTACTATTCGCCTCACCTGACCTCCCACCACAGCCACCGACGGAAGCTGCTCCCATAGCGTCGGAAGCGCGTCTTCGGCGCTCGACACGCCATAGTCTCCTAACACCGTGCACGCCTGCTGAAGCCGATTCACGAGACCTATCAGATTATCCATGTGTCCTTATTTCCGACAACCACGTAATTAGAAAAAGAATAACGCTGTAAGTCCGAGTCGTGGTTCCTGAAATTTGCCGATGCTAAATAGGTATCGACTCAGAAACGAGACGCTGACTATTTTGTCGGAACAAGAGGGGTTGAAAGCGGAAAATGGAAGAAAATAGCGTCGAATCCGCTCATGGGAAACTACACGGAGGACCGACAAGCCCACGAGAAGCTGCGCGCGTATGTCGATCTGCTGCCACGGTGATGGCGAGTGCCGTGTGTGATCTGTGTATGCGCTGCCTTCTTCAAATGAAAGTGCCCAGTCCAGTTTCTCTCCTCGGGATTTGGTTTCAGTCAGCTGATCCTTCTCCGTCCTCCTGCTCTTCCTGCCTGCCGAACAGGACCTTGGAGTTGGATGGAACTGGAACTTCCGGAAAAGCGCGGCTGATGAATCACAAATTCGTTGCGCCGCACCCCACCGAGAGAAAAACTGCTATCCCGCCGCTCTTTTCCGGCTGGGGGCTGGTGTGGTGGGGGGGAATCTCGGCGCCCCTGTCAGGCTGTTGGCGGGGAGGGATTGGTTCGTCGCAATGGCAGATTCTAGGAGGTTGCTCGATAGACCGATTCCGCCCGCAACAGTGGCAGCAGTGCTGTATCGCGTATGAGCCCGTTTCGGAGAGCAGAAATAGGCTTTATATAATAGTAAACATACGTAATTGTTCTCACCCTGTCGATATGCCAATCCATTTCAACATTCTGCTACGCATTTTTCCACCTTTTATCGGCGAGTGTCCTTCCGCGAGTGCGCTTCTTCCCCCCCCCTTTGCTCCTTGTGCTGTCCCTCCTGCCCAACACAGCAGCACATTGAACTGCGTACCGAAAGCCCAGATTCCCTCAAAACCCTGCCCAACCGTGCTACAATGTAAGCGTATCGCTTTGCCGCGCAAAGCATCTCACCAAACCACACTGGACGAAACTCTCATGAAACGCTCCCACGATCAAGTGCACAATATGTATCCTAGATTCCATCAGACGGGTTCAATCAAGGCATTTCGGCAGAACCGGTGGTAGTAGCTTGTGTCAGTGAAAGCTCCTCCTTGGAGTCTGGTTCTGCCAATCCAAGGCTCGTCTGGCTTCGCAATAGGAGTTAACGTACTGATGGTCTCGCTTTATCTGGACACGATGCTCCGCAATTTTTAGATTGCTCGGTTGCATCGTCCATTTGATATCTGGAGCTGACATTCGGGTCTTCATGCCTCCGATCCAGGCGAGGGCTCTCGGGTGAATCCAGTCCGTCTACTCCTCAAGCGCTGTCATTGCAATAGATTCGTTTAGACTCCATCGTCGCTCGCAGCCATGGACGATCTGATCTCGTTAGGCGAGACGCTTCAGCAGGCGTCGTCCGCGCTCGTCGGCGATGACCTTCCGGACCCCGACGATTCGCGCTCCAGCAGCGCCTCCTCCTCGCCCGTCATCCAGCTTGTCGTGCTCGGTGCTCCGGTCAGTTCCGTGCCTTTTCAGTCGATTCCGTGCCTTTTTGAGTCAGTTTCACACCTTCTTAGTCAGTCAGTCACGTGCCGTCTCAGAAAGTTATGTACCCCACCGTGAGCATGTAGTTTCCACTGTAGTCTTGTTTCGACAATTCCACTCTATGCGACTTTCGTCCTTACCATACCCTTTCCAAAAGCTTCGTTTGTGCCGTGACCTATACGTAAAAGCTTCGTCCGTACCTTTCCCCGCGAGCTTTTGTCGTACCATTTAATCGGAATCGTACTTGATTAGCGTGTGATACCAGCTCATGTCTAAGCGGCTCAAAATACAACGTTGTGGTAATGAATTCGTGTGTGATGTCAGCTCTACAGTGTTTTTCCTCCCTTTCTCCATTCACCCCTCTCGCCACCCCTCGCGCTGGAGATAAACGGTGTGACCTGAATCCCAATCTCCTCGCCACACTGTACCAATTCGATCGGTAATCGTGTCATTTTGTTCCCCCACACACTTGCATTGCATCCCTGCAGGGCGCCGGAAAATCTGCCGTTCTCAACACCCTCATTGGCCATGCCGTTCTTGTAAGTCACTATACACCGCAGTCGCTATAATTCCATTCAGTCGTGTCACATGTTCAATTCAATTGTTTTCAGCCTGGTGGTTGTGGCATCTCACGACACTGGATTATTTTTCTCGACGTGAAAATCATATCTTGCTGCCTGCGTGCCTGATTGCAGCCAACGGCTGAGGGCGGAGCCACACGTTTTCCTGTTCTGGTGGACCTTCAAAGGGACCCCAACCTGGGGGTAGGCAGCATCCGAGCGAGTCTCGGACCACGAGCCAACATGCGGAAACCCTGTGAGTGGAACGACCTTGGTTTTTTCTTCCTCTCCCACTTATCCTTTAATACAACTCCCCAGCTCTCTATCTGTGTGTGTGTCACCATTCGCACTGGCAGCATCGTCCGGCACAGGAAGACCACAGATCCTCGAGTAAATCATTAACCACCACCCATCTGACTCTGCCTTTTTCCCTCGTCCACCTGTGCCTCGCTCTTTTTGTGTGTGTGTGTGTTGTCTTTGTGTGTGTGCGTGCATGTGTGTGTCACCACCACCAGCGGAGGTGCGGCAGGCACTGCTGGCGGACATGGGGCAGGCCAAGTCCAAGTCAAGGAGCCGCCAGGAGGCACACCTCATCCTCCGCTCGCCAATCGGTGAGTCATAGCTGACAGTTCCTTCTCTACAGTCCCTTCATGCGTGTATGGGGGAGGCTGTCACCGCCACCAGCGGAGGTGAGGCAGGCGCTGCTGGCGGACATGGGGCAGGCCAAGTCCAAGTCAAGGAGTCGCCAGGAGGCGCACCTCATCCTCCGCTCGCCAATCGGTCAGTCTCGACTCTCACCTGACAGTCCCTTGTTTTCACTCTCAGCCTGGTCGGGTCCTCCCCTCCCTGCTCTTTCTTCCCTTTGTTTGCGCCCATACATCTGTCTTCTCTCTTTCCTTTGGCGGGCGCCTTTTCTGATCTGGTGCCTCGAATAACCTACCTGCCTTGACTCCTTTGACATAAATGCTCCTTGTATTGAATCTGTCCTCTCTCTTTTCTTTGCTGAGTTGTTTCTTCTTCAAGCTATCCTCTCTCTGGACCATCTCTGAGTTGTTCAAGCTGCTCCCCTTTTCCCTCAAGGATGCTGCAGCCCACTTCACAATCTGCATCCGCAGTTGTGATTTCTCGACTGTCATGCCTGCCATTGCCCATAGTCGCTCCTCCTTACGTTTGTCTGCTCATATTTTTCTCTTTCCCTCTTTCCCCTTCCATGCAGCGCCTCCGATCCGCGTGACGGATCTTCCTGGAGTTGAGCGGTCGTCAGACCTCGATGGCACAGTAAGTGCCTTTGTGCACTTCGTTTTGTTTTCCGGGGGAAATAGAAAGATTTCTTCGGCACACCGCTGCTTGCAGCGCTGGGATTGGGAGCTTGTTCCCTCCTTTTCCCTTCTAATGACGTCATCACATGTGGTGACGTCATATCAAGGGGTGCCAACATGGATAGGGGCTGTTGCTGCTGCTGCAGCAGCAGTGGTTCCCTTGGATGGGCTGAATTCATTGGCAGCAGCACTGACTGATGGTGATCATCACGATCCAGTCAGTCGGTGCCCTTATGGCTGCTGATGCCAGACTCCCACCCACACTGCCGCAGTAGTTCCCTTGGTTAGGCTGAACTGAACACAGGGCCTTCCACTCCACGTCGTATTGCTTGGGAATCCGTGATGCTTCCTTCTCATACCCCGTCATGCTTCCTTCTCTTCTCCCCTCACCTCCGCTACCCGCGCATGGGCGTTTCTCCCACTTTGCCTCCCCAGCTGCAAGACAACGTGGCGAATCAGGACGCCATCATCCTCGTGGTCATCGCTGCGTTTGAGAATGCCAGAAATATTCATTCCTTCTTTCATGCTCTCTCGTTTCCTCTCATCTCCCGACTTGTGGGTTTGTCACATTGGCATGGCCCCCAGCTGCAAGACAACGTGGCGAATCAGGGCGCCATCATCCTCGTGGTCGTCACGTCAGTGCGTTTTAACAGTTCTCGAACCATGCTTCTTTCCATTCCATCATGCATCCCTCTCCCCTTCCCACTTGTCCCACACGGCCTCCAGCTGCAAGACAACGTGGCGAATCAGGGCGCCATCATCCTCGTGGTCATTGCTGCCACGCGCGTCAAGGACTCCCTCAAGCTGCTGCGCCTGGCGCATGACATCGACCGCGATGGTAGGACTATTTGAGCGTGATAAAAGAGTGTCTTTGAGCATGGAAGGTGTGATCCAGTACGGTGAAGCTACTGCTGATGCTGCTGCTCCTCATCAACATCCTCGTGGTCATTGCTGCCACGCGTGTCAAGTCAAGGACTCCCTCAAGCTGCTGCGCCTGGCACATGACATCGACCGAGATGGTAGGTCCGCTCTAGCATGGTCAGTTGCATGACTAGGGGGAGTCGAGGGCATGGTAAGTGTGATTTAGCGGGCTGCTGCTGCTGCTGCTGTTACTGTTGCTGCTGCTCCTCCCGCTCCTGCTCCTCGTGGTCATCGCTGCCACGCGTGTCAAGGACTCCCTCAAGCTGCTGCGCCTGGCGCATGACATCGACCGAGATGGTAGGTCTGTCTGTTCTACAGTATGGCCAGTACCATGATAAGTGTGTGTGTTCGCGAGCATGGTAAGAGTGTTCTAGCATGGTGCTGCTGCTTGGGGACACCACCACCTCTGCCGCACTGCCTCCGTTCCCTCACTCACTCGCCCATTTCTCCCTCCCCTCCTCGTGTGGTTTTCCCTGTTCCTTCCCTCCTGTGTCTGCCTGCTCCCTCCTGCCCCCTCCTCCCCCCCGCCACCCGCTCACCCCTCCCGGCCCCCAGGTGCGCGCAGCATAGGCGTGATAACGCAGTTTGAGCGTGTGGTATCAGACAAAGCAGCCGCCAAGCTCGCCCTGGAGCTACTCCAGGGGCAGGGCGCGGCCATGGCGCAGGACTACCCGTGGGTGCCCGTGCTGGGGCAGCCCCTGTGGGGTGCCCACACAGACGTGTCTGCCTCTTGTCCTCCCCACTTGCCCGTTCCCCTTCCCTCGCATCCCGTCCTCTCGCCTCGCACAAAACACTTCTGCACCCCCCCACACCACCCCAACCCCCCTCCCACCCCCTCCCCCCTCCCCTCCCTCCCCCAGGTGCGCGCAGCATAGGCGTGATAACGCAGTTTGAGCGTGTGGTAACGGACAAGGCAGCCGCGAAGCTGGCACTAGAACTCCTCCAGGGGCAGGGCACGGCGATGGCGCAGGACTACCCGTGGGTGCCCGTGCTGGGGCAGCCCCTGGGGGACACGGACACGGACAGACATGCCTCCCTTCCCCCCACTTGCCCGTTCCCCTCCCCTCCTGCTACTTCCAGGGGCGCGCAGCATAGGCGTGATAACGCAGTTCGAGCGTGTAGTATCAGACAAGGCAGCCGCGAAGCTGGCACTAGAACTCCTGCAGGGGCAGGGCGCGGCGATGGCACAGGACTACCCGTGGGTGCCCGTGCTGGGGCAGCCGCTGGGGGACGCCCACTCAGACGCCTCCTTCCCTTCCCCCCACTTGCCCGTTCTCCCTCGTTTCCCTCCCGTTTTCTCTCCTGGACACCCCACCACACCCTCCCACACCACTCCCCATCCCTCCCCTTCCAGGTGCGCGCTGCATAGGAGTGATAACGCAGTTCGAACGTGTGGTATCAGACAAAGCAGCCGCGAAGCTGGCACTAGAGCTCCTCCAGGGGCAGGGCGCGGCGATGGCTCAGGACTACCCGTGGGTGCCGGTGCTGGGGCAGCCGCTGGGGGACGCGGACACAGATGCACCGATGGACGAGGTGTGGCAGGGCGAGCAGAAGGCGCTGGCGAGTGTGATGAGGGCGCTGGGCGTGAAGGGCATGGAGGGGTCCATGGGGCGAGATGCGCTGCTGCGCATGATTGCCCGGACGATGCGGCGGCAGATGAAGGAGAAGATCCCCAGGATCATGGCCGGGTGGGTTGTGGTTTGTGGGTGGGAGTAGGTTGGGGTGGGTGGGGGCAGCCCCTAGGACGCATGGGGCATGGAGGGGTCCATGGGGCGAGACTCGCTGCTGCGGATGATTGCCCGGACGATGCGGTGGCAGATGAAGGAGAAGATCCCCAGGATCATGGCCGGGTGGGTTGTGGGGTGGGTGGATGGGGTACTGGGGAGGAGGGCTGTGGGTTTTGAGACGTCTCATGACAAGAAGAAAGAGAAGGTTGGGGGTGGTGGGAGGGTGCGTTGGGCTGGGTGGGTCGGCTGGCTATTGGCGAGTGTGATGAGGGCGCTGGGCGTGAAGGGCATGGAGGGGTCCATGGGGCGAGATGCGCTGCTGCGGATGATTGCCCGGACGATGCGGAGGCAGATGAAGGAGAAGATCCCCAGGATCATGGCTGGGTGGGTGGGGGTGGGTGGGGTGGGTGGGAGGGTGGGTGGGTGGGTGGGTGGGGTGCTGGGGAGGGCCGTAGGAGACTCTAAGGGATCATGGCAGGGTAGGCTGGAGTAGGTGGGTGAGTTGGTAGCTGGGGAGATTTTCATCTGATTCCCCTTCCCCTTCAAACCATTTTTCACCCACAGCCTGGAGTCGCGGTGAGTGGACGTGGAATCAGAGTTGCTGCGCCTGGGCGAGTCCCTCGTATCCGACCTGCAGGGCTCAGCTTGGTGTCTCCTGGGACTCTCAGTTCGCTCCGATTTTCAGTTATTCACACCCGCTCTCATTGCCTTCCCCCACACCACACCGACTCCCCTCCCCACAGCCTGGTGTCGCGGTCAGTGGACGTGGAATCAGAGCTGCTGCGCCTGGGCGAGTCCCTCATCCCAACCTGCAGGGCTCATGTTGCCCTCTGCTTCACTCTCTTTCCGTTTACCCTTCCGGCCCTTCCCCAACCCACACCATCCACAGCCTGGAGTCGCGGTCAGTGGACGTGGAGTCGGAGCTGCTGCGCCTGGGAGAGTCCCTCATTTCCGACCTGCAGGGCCCTCGAGGCGACCTTAGTCATTGTTATTCACTCCCTCATATGCCCTCTCTGCACTCCACACCTCTCTCTCCTCCCCACAGCCTGGAGTCGCGGTCAGTGGACGTGGAATCAGAGTTGCTGCGCCTGGGCGAGTCCCTCATATCCGACCTGCAGGGATCCAGGGCCGTGGCTCTGGAGCTGTGCCGGGGGTTTGAGACTTGCTTCATTGAACACCTGGATGGCTGTGAGGTGAGTAACAAATATAATAATTCATTATTATGTATTAGTGTTATTATTATTGAATCAAACCCCAAAACGAACAACAAAACGAGTAATAAAACTCTACTCAAAAGTCTTGCCTTCTTAAGCCGTCCCCTGGTTGGTTGTTCCAGTCATCAGATTTCTCCATTGTCTGCACTGCAGCATGCACACATGGTTGAATCAACCTGTCGTGTCTTGAGGTCCATTCCGTGGTGTGGAGTCAAAACGCTTTCTGCTCACTTGCTCGGCAAGTTTCAGGATAGAGACTCTTTTGAGTCAAATCAATAATCGTTTATCCGTTTGCACGCTTTTTTTTTTCAGGGCGGAGGCTCTCAGATGGTTGAAAAGTTTGTCGGGACGCTGCCCCTGCGATTCCGAGGCCTGCCACTGGACGAGATGTTCAACTTCGACAACGTGAAAAAGGTCAGCCGGGCAGCATAAGAGGATCTCAAAAATTGACTCCTTCCTTCCATCCACTCGTCACCTCTTGCTATCCTGCATTTACCTCGTCCCTCCTTCTCTTTGCTCCTCTCCATCCTGCACTTGCAAGCTTCACCCCTCTGAACTGCCCCTCCTTTTTAACCGTTGTCCACCACTGTCCACCGTTGTGCACCCATCCACCCATCCACCCAAACAAACAATCCCCAGGTGGTGGCGGAGGCGGACGGGTACCAGCCGTACGTGATCTCTCCAGAGAAGGGACTCCGTCTTCCTTCACGATTTCCAAGAATCACTTTCTTACCCAACCCACTATCACCCATTTACTTCAACCCAACCAACCAATCCCCCAGGTGGTGGCGGAGGCAGACGGGTACCAGCCGTATGTCATCTCCTCAGAGAAGGGTCTGCGTCTGCTCATCAAGCGCAGCCTCAACCTGGCCTCATCGAACCCACCCAACCATCACACTTCCAATCCTCCCAACCCCCTAACTAACCACCTTATCCACCCATCCACCCACCCACCAAACAGGTGGTGGCAGAGGCGGATGGGTACCAGCCGTACGTCATCTCCCCAGAGAAGGGTTTGCGTCTTCCTTTAGAATTCTGAAAAATGGCGTCATCATCGATCCCACCCAACCATCACACCTCCAATCCTCCCAACCTCCCAACCAACCACCTTATTCACCCACTCACCTACCCTCTCAACCCTGCAGGTGGTGGCAGAGGCGGACGGGTACCAGCCATACGTCATCTCCCCAGAGAAGGGACTCCGTCTGCTCATCAAGCGCAGCCTCAATCTCGCCAAGCAGCCGGGGCTGGACTGTGTGGATGAGGTGAGTGGGAGGTGGGGACGAGGTGAGGGAGAGGGTGAAGCGGGGGCAGGGTGTGTGGATGAGGTCGTGGGCGAGGTTCACTTCAGGTATGTGTGCTGATGAAGGGTCCCGTCTCTCATCAAGCGCAGCCTCAACCTGGCCAAGCAGCCAGGCCTAGACTGTGTGGATGAGGTGAGCTGGGGTGGGTGAAGCGGGGGCAGGGCGTGTGGATGAGGTGGGTGGTGAGGTTCAGGCTCAGATTGTGTGCTGATGAAGGGTCTGCGGCTGCTCATCAAGCGCAGCCTCAACCTGGCCAAGCAGCCGGGGCTGGACTGTGTGGATGAGGTGAGCGCGAGGGTGAAGCTGAGGCCTGGACTGTGTGGCTGAGGTGAGCTAGAGGGGGCAAAGCTGAGGGCACAGCACGGTGTGTGGATGAGGTGGGGATTGCGGCTCAGGCTCGGATCGTGTGCGGAGGAAGAGGTTTAAACCTCTTGTCGTCGTAATCTCGATTCTCTTCTCCTTCTCTTTTTGACAAGCTTTTTGACAAGCTTTTAAGCCGAGGCCTGAGCTTTGCAGACTCAGGCCTCGCTTCCGCCCTGTCCTCCCCTTGTTGACGTTCCTTGACTTGCCTTGACCGCCCCATGCCTTTCCAGGTGCACAAGATCCAATTGGACGTTGTCGTTGCTTGACATTCCCTTTCACCTGTCTTCCCGTCCTTCCTCTGCCTCCCAATGCTTTTCCCTTTCCAGGTGCACAAGATCCTATTAGACATTGTTGTTGCAGCAGCATCAGACCTCAGGCCTTGACGTCCTTCCTGTCCTCCAATTAAATCTCCGTGTCTTTCCTTTAACCTCCCTATGTCTCTGTTCAGGTGCACAAGATCCTGCTGGACATTGTTGTTGCAGCAGCGTCCACAGCTCCCTCCCTTGTCCGCTTCCCTCCCATGAAGAAAGAGGTGCGCTCCCATGCACGCCATCCCGTGCCGTACATGCCGTGCCGTGCCATGCCATGCCATGCCGTGCCATGCCATCCCGTGCCGTGCCATGCCGTTCCATGCCGTGCCGTGCCATGCCATGCCATGCCATGCCATGCCGTGCCATGCTGTGCCATGCTATGTCGTGTCATGTCGTGCCATGTCATACTGTCCCCCCTCTTTGGATCCCCCCTATCTCAGCCTCCTGTCCGTCCCTCCCTGCTCCACCCTATACTCCCCTGCCCTCCACCACTCCAGCTGGTGGCGATAGCATCATCAGCCTTAGACGAGTACAGGGCAGAGGCGAAGGTGATGGTGACGGCGCTGGTGGACATGGAGAGGGTCTTCATCCCTGCCTTATTTGCTCCCTCCTCTAACCTACACCTGACCGTTAAACCCTGAGCCTCCTCTCTCCCCCCCTCTCCCTCACACAACTCCAGCTGGTGGCCATTGCCTCTGCAGCACTGGACGAGTACAGGGCAGAAGCAAAACTGATGGTGACAGCGCTGGTGGACATGGAGAGGGTCTTCATCCCTGCGACGCACTTCATCGAAGCCGAGTACAAGCGGCAGGAGACGCTGTTCAAGGAGATGACCAATGCGAGGAAGTCTGCCTCCAGAGCGGTGAGAAGGAGTGGAGCGCGTTAAGGTGGTGCTGGTGGGTATGGTGAGGTGAGGTGGCGTGGCAGGCACGCAACGGTAGGAGGGGTGTTCATTTCATCCCTGCGACGCACTTCATAGAGGCGGAGTACAAGCGACAGGAGACGCTGTTCAAGGAGATGACCAACGCATGCAAGTCTGCCTCCAGAGCGGTGAGCAGGAGTGGAGGGGAGTGGAGGTGAGGACAGGCAGGCAGACAGGCAAGTGAGGGTAGGAGGGGTGTTCATTTCATCCCTGCGACGCACTTCATAGAGGCGGAGTACAAGCGGCAGGAGACGCTGTTCAAGGAGATGACCAACGCACGCAAGTCTGCATCCAGAGCGGTGAGCAGGAGTGGAGTGGAGTGGAGTGGAGTGGAGTGGAGCACGTAAAGGTTGTGCTGGCGGCAGCGGTGAGGTCGGTGTAGGAAGGCAGACAGGAAGGTGAGGGGGTGGGAGGGGTGGGGTGTTCATCTCATCCTTGCTCTCTTCCTCTCTTTTCCATTCAGGGCGAGGGCCGGTTTGGCTCGTTCATGATGGGGCGGAAGAAGGACGTGCCCCCTCCTCCTCCACCATCAGCGTCATTCTCTGCTGCTGCTGCTGCTGCTGCTGCTGCTGCTCCCAGCCAGCCCCAAGAGCCGCAGCGGGAACTCGCAGGTATCCATCTTCCTGTCATGTTTTTTTTCTTCTCAATCAACAGTGGAAGGCTCCTACTTATCACTTGCCAGCTTTTTTTGAGGCGCCTTAATGAGGATATTTTTTAGGCGCCTCAAAACTCGCAGGTATGCATCTTTCTGTCATGGTTTTTTTCTTCTCAATCAACAGTGGAAGGCTCCTACTTATCACTTGCCAGCTGTGTCATTCTCAGCTGTCAATCAAAACTAAATTTTCACGGTTTCACATCTGGGTCGGTGGAGCAAGCATGCAATGCAACATTCGTTACATACTTTAGTTTTCCTTCTTTCCCCCGTCTCTCTCTCACGGCCTGCCTGCAGGGTTCCTGTGGAAGGTGGGCTCCAAGGGCGGGTGGAGCAAACAAGCGAGCACTGGTGCTTGCTCCCAGTGGCTCAGGGAAAGGGTTGCTGGAGAGGTCTGTGCAATTGTTCTGTTTCTTTTCTCTCCCCTCTCTCTTTCACGGCCTGCAGGGTTCCTGTGGAAGGTGGGCTCCAAGGGCGGGTGGAGCAAGCGGGCATTGGTGCATGATCCCTCAGCCTGAGGGAGGGGGTTGTTGAGGTTTTTTCTGCAATCATTCTCTTTCATTACTCTCCCCTTTCATGCCTGCCTGCAGGGTTCCTGTGGAAGGTGAGCTCCAAGGGCGGGTGGAGCAAGCGGTGGTTCGCCCTCAGCGACAAGACTGCCAGGGTGAGTGAGAGAGTGAGTGAGTGAGTGAGTGAGTGAGTGAGTGAACGAGTGAATGAGTGAGTGAGTGAACGAGTGAGTGAGTGATAGGGTCTTCTCGATTGAGTGTAGTGTAGACGTGCGTTTTCTTAAGCGCCTAAAGGATCGGCTACTGCAGGACATGAGAGCAGTGTTGCAAGCACGCTCGCTACAGTAAGAGCAGTGCAAGGAGAGGAACACCGACGCAAGGAACAGAGAAGACAGCTAATGCACACGCATTTCGATCCAACCAGTGACATGCAGAGTAGATACGCAGGCAGTGTCTGAATTAGTACCCGTTTCTCGTCAGCATGGCGTTTCCCAGAATTCTCTATAAAACGCCCTGCATTTTTGGAAGTGACATGCAACCTGCAGAGTAGGTAGGCAGACAGTGTCGGAACGGAAGTAACGCCCGTTTCTCATCAGCATCCACAACCTTGTTCCGTGACCTCGTTCGTATCCATCCCTGCGCTCTTTCCATTCTCTTCCTCTCCCGCCTCCACCCCCCCCCCTCTCTCCTCCGCTTGTGTGCCCTACAGCTCTACTATGTGAAGAAGCCTGATGAAAAGACTCCCAGGGGCGTCATCCCTCTAGAGGTGAGCACCATCCTTTTAAAGCGACCGTCAAGTCACTCACTGCCGTGTCTCCAGTCGCCTCGAATCATTATCAATTCCATCTTCGGTGCTGTTTCTCCACAGGTCGGGGTGTGTGAAGGTAAAATTCCCCTAGCCCTATGCCTTTTGCCGCCACCTCCCTAGCTTGTCAATTTGTCAATGTACCGTCCCTCATTCTGGCATCCTCCAGAGGAGGGGGCTTCTGTAAAGAAGAACACACAAACACCCCTCCCTCCCCACTCCACCCTCTTGATCCCCCAGGACTGCATCGTGGAGGACAATCTGCCCCCAGAGGAGGTGCCATCTGCATCCTCTCTGTGGGGAAGAACGAACAATGACCCTTCCTCCCTGCCTCCCTTGATCCTCGCAGGACTGCGTGGTGGACGACAATCTCCCCCCCGAGGAGGTGCTCTCGGCGTCGGACCTCAAGTGTGGAAGCCCCTCCGCCCAGTCGCTGCCGTTCAAACAACAGCAAGCAACACACAAACACAAACACCACTCCCCCTTTTGCTACCTTGATCCCCTCTACCCTCCTTTCTTCTCCACAGGACTGCATAGTGGACGACAATCTCCCCCCAGAGGAGGTGCCATCGGCATCGGACCTCAAGTCTGGAAGCCCCTCCGCCCAGTCGCTGTCGTTCAAAATCAGTAATCGCACCCCGTACAAGACCGTGGTCAAAGGTGAGTATAAGGCGTGGTGAAAGTGCGTGAGTGTAGACAATGGATAAAGGTGAGTTGCTATCGTGTATCATTGAGGTGTCAAGTCTGGAAGCCCCCCTCTGCCCAGTCACTGTCGTTCAAAATCAGTAATCGCACCCCGTACAAGACCGTGGTCAAAGGTGAGTGTAGGATTAGGTTTAAAGGTGAGATTAGGGTTAAAGGTGATTGTAGATTAGGTTGAAAGATGAAAGTAGGGTTAAAAGTGATTGTAAATTAGGGTCAAAGGTGAGTGTAGCATTATCAGTAATCGCACCCCGTACAAGACCGTGTGTGGTCAAAGGTGAGATAGCTAACATCCATGTAATAGAGAGCTGATCGCAGTCTTCTCGTGAGTCTCTCAGAGCCGCAAGCAACTGCACACCACACACGGCCATGTCAATCTGCTTGCGCGACGAGTTAAGGTTCTGGGCGAGTTGGGGCTCTGCATTACTGCGCTCTGCTGCAATTGTGAGGCATTTGAGCCGTTGGAGCCCTCCCTTACACCAACGCGTTCAGAGAAGTATCCCTCCCTTCCCCACTTTGATTTGACCCCCCTCCCCTCCCCTCTCATTCACCCGCCCGCCCGTTTCTCCCACCCATATTCTCCCCGCTCTTGCTGCACTTCACAGCTCCCTAAGCCTTCGTGACGGACAGCCGTTCAAGAAGCAGCAGTGGGTGCAGGTGCAGCAGCTTTGCAGTCACGCCAAACCCTCTCACTCATATCCCCCTTCCCTCCCGTCCGTTCCCCTGCCATCCACCCGCCTGTTTCTCTGCCTGTTTCCCCCTGCCTGTGTCTCCCATGGCAGTGCACAACGCTCTCATCCTCCGAGCTGACAGCCTGGCAGAGAAGCAGCAGTGGGTGCAGCGGCTGCGCAGCCACACCAAGGCATACAAAGAAGCGCCCTCACCCCCGCCAGAAGCAGCAGGCGGGGAAGCAGGAGACGACGCAGGGGGCGCGGATGGGGAACGGGAGGGGGAGAGCGGGCCAGGGGGGCTTGGGGGGGGCGTTCCCCCCGCGCCTGGGCAGCAGGGGGGACCTGGGGGGGGCAATCAGCGGGTGGTGAGTCCGGAGGAGGAGCTCAAGGCCATGGCGACTGAAGTGAGGCGATACGTGCATGCTGTGCTGGCTCACCTGGCTGATAACATCCCCAAGGTGGGTGGGAGGTGGGGCTTGATCAAGGTTCTTTTACTGGGTGACTAGTGTGTGAGTGGGAAAGGGTGAAGTGAGGCGATACGTGCATGCTGTGCTGGCGCACCTGGCCGATAACATCCCCAAGGTGGGTGGAATGTGGGTGGGGGTTGAGGCTTGATCAGGTTTATTTAGTCTAGGGTGTGAGTTGGGAGGGATGAACCAGGTGAAGTGAGGCAATACGTGCACGCTGTGCTGTGCTGGCTCACCTGGCCGATAACATCCCCAAGGTGGGTGGGTGGGAGAAGGGAGGGAAGGGGATGCGGGCGTGGGGGGGTTGTTCCCTCCGCGTCCGGGCAGCAGGGGCCGCCTGGGGTGCGTTTCCCTGCGCCTGCACCTGCGTTTCCTCCTGCTGCCCACCCCTGTTGTCCTCTCCCTGCCCCTTTCAGCATCCCTCCCTCGCTTCGCTGCCGCCCTCTGGCCATAGTGCTGGCACAAGTGGGTAGGGCCCATAGGACCACCACAAGTGACACACAGATTTCTATCCCCGTGCTCTCACCCACGCATGACTGTGCTGTGCCACACCACTCCGTTCTTCTGCCTCCCTCCCTGCTGCCAGGCCATAGTGCTGACTCAAGTGGAGAAGGCCAAAGACGCCATGCTCACAAAGCTGTACCAGAAAGTCAGGTACGATGATCCGAGTTCAATGATTAGGCTGTAATGAAACGCGGTTCTTTAATCTAAATGCGATGAATCTATTGGAGGTAAAGCCCCTTGTGCTTGGAGGTAAAGCCCCTTGTGCTCCCTGTGCTTTAACTAATTCTCTCTGCCACCCTGTCTCTTCCTCTACCTTGCAGTGAACTATCCGACGACAGTCTATCAGTGCTCCTGCAGGAGGACATGGAGAGCAAGGGGAAGAGGGAGCGGTTCAAGCACCTGCAGGGGGCTCTGCTGAAGCTGAAGCGGTCGCTGAGCCTGCATGAGGCGAGGGCGTCGGCAGAAGAGGAGGCTGGCGCAGGTGAGTGAAGAAGAGTGAGGGAGAATGAGGGAGTGGGTGGGAGTGAGAGCGTCTGTAATGGTGTGTGGGAGGTTGGATTTCATAAGACTGGGGGAGAGAGCTGAGAGAAGAGTGCATTACAGAAGACGGCGTTGGTGTCATTGAGAGAGTGTGAGGAAGTGAAGGGGTGAGTGAGGGAGTGAGTGGGGACGGGACTTAGTGAGGGAGTGATTTGTCCGGTGGACGATAGGCTGACGAGTTGCCTATCACAGGGAAGCAACTTAGGTCTCAGTGCAAGAGATCAAAGCCCACGTTCACCCTCGTATGCATCACCCTTGCACCTTTGTCCTTCCTCCCCATCCCTTGCTCTGCCTCCCCCATCTCTTGTCTTGCCTCCCCCATCCCTCAACCCCCACTACTTACCAGGTGAGAAGGAGAAGGTGGATGATCCCTCATCTCTTGTCTTGTCTTACATCCCCCTGACCACCCTTTCACCCCTTAACATGCCACCCTTACACCTTTGTTCTTTCTCCCCCCACCCTCCACCCCCCGCGCCCCCACCCAGGTGAGAAGGAGAAGGTGGATGACTGGCGGGCAGCCTTCAACAAGGCATCACCCATGGCCACAGTGCAAGAGAACGACGCACCATCTCCTAGATCCTCCGCTCCTGCTCTCTCCCCAACCTCTGCCAAGCCTTCCCGAACCTCCTCCGGAACTCCCAAGGGCTCAGGTTCGGCAGGAACAGGCTCGTCCCCCGCTCCTGCTGCATCCCAATCCGCCGCTTCTGCTGCGGTGGCTTCAGCAGCAGCTGCAGCTGCAGCGGCAGGGAGAGGAGGACCTGGAGCAGGAGCAGGAGGAGGAGGAGGGGCAGGGGGGCCTGGGGGGGCAGGATCTGCATCCTCTCCATCCCCATCCATCTCCTACGCCCCTAGAACCAGCGTGAGCATGGCCCCTATGGGTGGAGGAGGCAGCCCCATGGGTATGCCTGGGAGTGTCAGCATGAGCGGTGCTGGGGGTTATGGTGGCAGTGTTGGCATGAGCAGCAGTGCCAGTGCAGCAGCAGGGTACGGCACCGGTGGGGGCTCAAGGGGAACGCCGCCTATGGGTGCTCCTCCTATGGGTGGAGGTGCTGCTATGGGTCAACCTATGGGGCAGCCAATGGGTGCGCCTATTGCGGCTGGTCAGCCCCGCAATCCTTCCCCGCTGCGGCAGATGCTGAGCGGTGTGGGTATGGGGAGGAGAATGCCTCCTGCTCCCCCTACCACCGCTGCGCCCACGTATAAGTACCCATAGTTTTGTTTTTTGTAGATTCGAGAAACCAACAGCTTTCCCGCATGCTACATCCCAGGGCGATGAATGCCTGTCTGTCTGGGTCACTAGAGCTTTGCTACTGAAACTGGATGTGTTAAAGTTCAAGCACTGTTTCCTTGCACACTAGCAGTGCACGCCTGTATTCCATCCGATGTCGACAAGCCTTATGGTGTGGTCAGGTTGTACGTCTCCAGTACGTCCCCTGCTCTTACGACAAAATCACTTTCCACAGTGTCGTCCTGAGCCACGAAGCATTGAGTGTGAATGTATGACCTAACCGCGTGCGTGCTTATTCTTCTGCACCAGTCCTGTGTAGTCGCTCTCTCTGCATTTGCTTCCTGGTGATCCGAAACAAAGCAAAGCATGAGTGGACCTTATGTCAAACTCGATTTTTTGGGGGGGGGTTGGGGAGGGGGCCTAATTCACCCTACCAGTATGAGTAAGATGGTGTTAGGAACTAGAATGGGTTGCATTAGGTCAAGGAGTGGGGTACAAGCAAAGTAGCGAGAAGGTTTGTGTACCCACTAAGGCTAGCCCCAATATAGCCTAGATAGACATAAAGATATGTGTTTTGACACACCCCCATAGGCGAAGTGGGGGATAGCCAGAGCAAGCAATGGTCACAAGACCAGTCAAGAGAAGAAACAAAGCAAAGCTCAGGGTGGATCTCAAGATCACCACACAGTCCGAGCACAAGCAAGCGGCCACAAGGCCAGTTCACATGGCAGGAGCAGTACACTGATCACAACCTAGCCAGTGCAAACATGCAAGTATATATATAACAGTGTACAACAAGGGCAAGGCAAGATCAAGAGACAATCAGGTGAGGCAGAGTGGGCACAAGCCCAAGAGCAGTGCAGAAACGCTGATAATCACCAGAACCAAGGGCCTTCGTGAAGATATCAGCAGTGTTGGCCTGGGAGGCCACGTACGAAAGGCGAAGCTGACCACGCTGCTGCAACTCTCGTGCGAGAAAGTAACGAAGAGCATTATGCTTCGTTCTGTGCTCCAGCCTCTGCTCCCGACACAAGGCAATCATGGCCTTGTTGTCGACGTACAGAACTGGAGGAGAACGACGCCGCTCACCCAAGTCGGTAAGCAAGTAGGTCAGCCAACGTAGCTCTTGTGCAGTCATAGCCCCAGCGTAGTTCTCGGCCTCACAGCTGGAGCTAAGCACAGAAGACGAGCGAGTGGACCTCCACGAGACAGAACCAGTGCCAAGACTGAAGGAGTAACCCTGTGACGACCGCTGAGTCACCTGGTTGTCAGCCCAAGAATCGTCTGAGTGCCCTGTGAGAACAACTGGGCCCCGTCCCCCAAGCACAAGCCTCATGCCTGATGTACTGCACAAGTAACGCAGTACCCTCTGCTCAGCCCTGTAGTGCACAGGGCGGTGTCTCCCGGGCGGAACGTAGTGCGCCAGGATGCTGAGAGGGTACGCGAGGTCAGGTCGAGTGCACGTCATCAGATACATGAGGCAGCCCACTAGCTCTGGGTACGGACCACTCGGCTCTACGGACTCATCCGAAGGTGGAGCTGAGAGCGAGTGGTTCGCAGCTAGAGGAGTGGACTGTGGCGAGGAGAACTGAAAGCCGAAGCGCTGAAGGACCTGGTGCACCATGTGTGACTGAGTCAGAGTGATGGTGCGCCGTGCTCTGTCCTGGGTGATCTGCAAGCCAAGATAGCTGCGCAGCTCACCCAAGTCCGTGCAGGTGTGTCTCTTCTGCAGCTCCACCTTCACAAGGGCCAGTGCCTCAGTGTGAGCAGTAGCAAAAACCAAGTCGTCGACGTACACGAGGATGAAGAACGACGGCATCGAAGGGTCGGTGCGCAAAAACAGCGACGGGTCAGCAGTCGGAGGACCAAAACCAAGAGCCGCAAGTGTCGTCCTCAGTGTGTCGTGCCACTCGCGGGGCCTGACGGAGACTGTAGACTGGCCGCCGGTGGCTCCACTGGGTACCCTCAGGAAACGACCCAGCGAAGCCAGGTGGGTGGCGCAGCCTGATTTCCTCGTGAAGGCTGCTCTGCAAGAAGGCTGCCGAGAAGTCGAGGGAGTGCAGCTCGTAGTCACGCTGTGCTGCAACATGCACTAACACCCGAAGAGTGGTCATCTTCGGGGTGGGGGAGAAGGTCAGGAAGAAGTCGACCCCCTGTCGCTGACTGAAGCCTCGTGCAACGTAACGTGCCTTGAAGGCAGGCGGCGAACCCGGTGGCCGCTTCACCCTGAAAATACACAAGCCATCGACTATGTTCGTCCCAGGAGGGGGAACGGCGTCGACGTAGGTGCCTGTGGACTTCCAGGATGCCATCTCTGCGTCCATGGTTGTCTGCCACTGAGAGGAGTACTGACTCGAAATCGCCTCTGCGTAAGAGCGCGGGGTCGGGATGTCCAGTGCATCCGGGTCTCCCTCATGGGCAAGAAGCAATGCCGGGAGATGAGGTACAGCAGCCGCAAGGCATTCGAGCTCAAACTGCCTGTCCTCAAGGACGTCACAGCCAAGGGCAAGCTCACCCCCGATGGACGGAGGACAGTCACTCAGACTCGGTAACAAGACTCGCAAAGTAGTCAAGACGACAGGCAGAAGCGAAGTCAACGAGCTCAGTGACTAAGGAAGACGCAGCAGTAGACTCAAAGGAAGGGTCAGTGACAAGTGTGGCCAGGACACGCGTGACAGTAGGACTAGCAGCACGAGCAAGGTCAGACTCAGGGTCAGGCACGTCAGGAAGAGAGGACGTTGGAGGAGATGGCAGGGCAACACGATATGGAACAGAGGAAGGACGAAGTGCCATAGTGTGTGTGCCTGGGACTGGTGGAGGACGAACACGACGAGCACGACTAACTGTGCGAACAGGCGAGGCAGGACGAGACGCAGGCTCGCGACGCTCAGTCAGGGAGTCTGTCTGCTCAGGATGAGGAGAAGGAGCAGGGAGTGGGGAGTCCGGCTGTAACTGCGGCTGTGACTGGTCAGGCGGAGGACCCAGTAGAGGTGGAGTAAGGCCAGTGGAAGACGGAAGACTAAGAACCTGGTGAAGCGCCGAGCCAGGTGGAGGCAGTGACGACTGCAGCTGCGGCAAGAAAAACAATCGCCGCTGCGCAGGACCAGAATCAGAACCTCCGGCTCCAGTACCTCCAGCACCAGCACCTCCGGCACCTCCAGCTCCAGTACCAGTACCTCCAGCGCCTCCAGCACCAGTACCTCCAGCACCAGCAGCTCCACTACCTCCAGCACCTCCAGCACCAGCACCTCCAGCACCAGTACCTCCAGCACCTCCAACTCCAGTACCTCCAGCACCAGCACCTCCAGCACCAGCACCGACAGCTCCGCCACCGGAGATGCCTTACCGGACAGCCCACTCGCGAAGCTGCTGCGGCGAGGGAGTCTCCTGCCGACTCGGCTGCCGCTGACGTCCACCCCCAGAGTCTCCAGCAGGAGCACCCACGACTCCACCACCAGGAGAACGCTCGGCATCCCCAGAACCAGCACCCCCAGAACCAGCACCCCTAGAACCAGTACCCCCAGAGTCCGCACCCCCAGTGTCACCACCTCCAGCAGCACCAGAGTCCACAGCGACTGGCTGCAGAGGCGGTGAAGACGGCCGAGGCGGAAAATCAGGAGGGGTCTCCACGCGTGGTGGGCGGCGAGCGGCCACTGTGTCGTCAGCAGAAGTGTCACCCCCCTCAGCTGGGCCAAAGGTGTCGGAGGAGACCTCCAACGGCGCAACCAAGGGGGGTGGGTCAACCTGGGACACACCTGAAGGTGCAGGACCCTGCGGGGGGAGGGGGGCTAACGGGGGGAGATCGAGAACCAGGAAGAGGGGCGGTGGGGGTACGGGGGAACTGCGGTGGGGGAAGAGACGGTAGAAGCAGGCATACTCGTCAAAAGTGACGTCGCGGGAGGACAGGACGCGGTGAGAGGCCGGGTGGTAAAACTGCCGGGGCGGGGCGTCGGTGGGAAAGCCAAGGAAGACGCAGCGAAGAGTGCGAGGAGAGAGCTTGCCCGCGGGAGGATTGCGGACAAGAGAGAGGGAACCCCAGACCCGAAACGCCGACGCATGACCAACCTCCCCCGTCCACCGCAGAGTAGGCAAGGTCTCCGGGTGGGAGACACGGGGCCAGAGGTTGAGCTGTTGCGCGGCGTATCGGGCCGCAAACGGCCACTGAAAATGGGGAGCAGCCGGATCATGGAGGTGCGAGCAACCTCCATGACCAAGCCAATTCGGCGCTCTGCAATCCCATTCTGCTGTGGAGAGGCCGGAAGCATGAACGACTGGGTGATGCCCTCAGCACCACAGAAGTCCTCGAGGAGGCGGGAGGAAAACTCACCACCTCGGTCAGAGTGCAGCCGCAGGACCGGGAGGTCCTGCCGGCACCGTGCGCTTGGCTAGAAACGGACAGCGCGGATCCAGCGGATCAAGACGCTGCGGACATCCGCCTTGCTCTGCAAGGGAAAGACCGTGGTGTAGCGCGTAAAGTCGTCAACAACCAGCAGAAAGTAGCGCTCTCGGCCCTGTCCAGTGTCCACACGTCCACGTGAAGGGTCTGCAGAGGAGCAGTGGTCGGAGGAAACGAGGAGGAGTGCAAGCGACCTCGGGAGCGGGGGCAGGGACCTGGGGAGGCCAGAGACCAGGAGACGGGAGTGCATGCTACGCAAACGCGGCAGGGAGGGGTGACCAAGACGGTGGTGCCCGAGAAGAGACGGGTGCGTGAGCAACTGACACGAGCAAGACGCAGCTACCTGGCCGGACGCAGCTACCTGTGCAGACTCAGTAGTCAGTGTGTACAAGCCAGACCCAGGTCTTCGAGTGAACGTGGCGAGGTGGTCGCCAGTCTGTGAGTCCGTACATATTGTCACAAGCTCACCCTCAGGAGTAGTGGTAGTGACCAATTGATCCTGGAGGACAGCGTTACTCACCAAGTTCGTAGCGAACGAGGGGAGGTGGAGACCTGTGAGGGAGCCGGAAGGGGCTGCCGGACATGGGAGAACAGTGGATCCACGTGCAACTACTGGGCCACCAGAGGGGTCGGCCAGGGTGACAGGGACAGGTGCTGGGAGCGGTGTGACTGTGGTGCAATCGTGGAAGAAGCAGCGAGACGCGCTGAGTCGAGTGTGAAGGTGTGCAGAGCCTGCAGGAACTGCACCTGTGCTAGCTGACTCACAAGCATCTAGACTAGCAGCCTCTACACTAGCATCTCTATGCACGCACGAGTAATAGTCACCCTCAACACTAGCAGAAGCAGCATACATCGCATACATGCCAGCATGGATCTGGTCCCAATCACAAGAAAACACATCGATGCTCTTCTTGAGCAAGGCTAACCAGTCAGGAGTCTTCAGCTGCTCACCGAACTCCTCGCGATACGCGTCGTCGAGGCGGAAGAAGCAGCGAGCCTCCGTATGGCCCGTGCGACCGCAAACCTCTCCGGGCTGACCTGTGCTGCGGCGGTACTGGCAGCGGACCGCACCACCCGAGTTGGCACGCTGGACCGCCCACTCACGAAGCTGCTGAGACGAGAGAGTCACCTGCCAACTCGGCTGCTGCTGCTGACCACCCGCTGCACCACCAGACGCCGCCGTACGGGTAGCCGAACCCGAGCCTCCACCCCCGCCAGCTCCACTCCTAGTGCCACCCCCACCCCCTCCACCACCCCCACTGCCTCCACCACCCACGCCACCTCCACCGCCGCCGCCACCTCCTCCACCCCCACCACCCCCACCGCCATCGCCAACGCCACCGCCACCGCCACCCCCACCACCCCCACCCTTGCCACCCTTTCCCTTGCCGCTGCAGTGCCTCCCACTAGGAGCAGACGCAGCACCGACCTCCTCAGCACGAAGGAAGTCAACAGCAGAAGCAGACGCAACAGAGGGCGCGAGCAGGGAGGGGGAGCACCCCTCAAAGACGGAGGGGAGGGGAGTGCCACGGGAGGCAGCTATAGCTAGGGCAGCGGACTCAGCCTCTAAGAGACGGGACTCAAACGAGGCAATGGTGGTCTCAGTGGGGTCTAGGGAGAGGATATGGTCTCGAACAGCACGAAGGTAGTCAGGGAGGCGGGTCGTGAGGAAGTAGAGAGAGAGATACATGTGGGGCTGGTTCTCAGCCAGAAAGTCTGACTGGAGAGCAGCACGGTAGCGCGTGTCAAAGGAGCGCAGGTGAGTCATGAGGTCGGCTACAGTGGTGAAGTCTGACAGCTCAGGGAAGAGGAACGGCAGCGCAAGACGGCCTATAGTGGCAGAAGACGGGGAGGAGTAGCGCTTGACTACAGCGTCATAGAGCGCTTTGGCCGTCTTAAGCTGTCGAAAATGGGGCTGCTG
The DNA here is from genome assembly GCA_947471745.1 of Closterium sp. Naga37s-1. Taxonomy (NCBI): domain Eukaryota; kingdom Viridiplantae; phylum Streptophyta; class Zygnematophyceae; order Desmidiales; family Closteriaceae; genus Closterium; species Closterium sp. Naga37s-1. Next base: position 1,930,633 of record CANJKZ010000977.1, read on the forward strand.
GTCTAGCGGGAGTTGGCTACGGACAGCAAGGGCGGCAGTAGCGTCGCGAGAAGTCCACTGGGAACGAGCTACGCGGTCAGCCGACTCAGCAGGGGCAGCGAGGGACCCCGGGGTATGCTCAAACAGCGAGACATCCTCCCTAGTAACGCTCTGCTGGTACTAGTGGGGGTCCTCTAGCCAGGACTCAAAATCGATCGGGTGGCCCTCGGCGTCAAAGGTGAGCACAGTGGGAGTCGCCATAGCAGCAGTAACGGCAGCAGCAGCGGTAGCAAGGGCAGCAGCAGCAGTAGCAGTAGCAGCGGTAGCAGCAGTACGGGCGGCAGTAGCAGTAGCAGTGGCAGTAGAAGGGGCGGCAGCAGTTACAGTAGCAGCAGTGGCGGCGTCAGCAGAACTAGGGCGTGCTAAGGGCACTCGACGGGCTACTGAAGGGGCGCACTCTAGGGGCGCTCCACGGGCAGAAAACGGGCAGACTAGGGGCGCGTCAAGGGCAGAAAACGGGCCTTGCCCTAGGGGCGCTCCACGGGCAGACAACGGGCAGAATTAGGGCGCGCCACAGGCTGGAAAACGGGCCTTGCCCTAGGGGATGTGAGGGGCAGAAAACGGCTTAACTAGGGGCGCACCACGGGCAGAAAACGGCCGCGCCCTAGGGGCGCGCGACCAGTAGGAAAAACGACGCGTCCTAGGGGCGCATTAAGGGCAGCGAAGGCGCACGCGCGTTCGGGGCGCGTGACGGGCAGAGAATGCGTGCGCGCAGGGGGCGCTCGGCGGGCAGAAAAACGTGCGCGCTAGGGCGCACGACGGGCAGAAAGTGACGCGCAGTAGAGGCGCACGCAGGGCAGAAAAATTAGTCGTGGGGCAGAAAAAACGGTGGGCCCATGTAAAGTTTTCCTAAGGAGCAACCTTCTCAATACCATGTTAGGAACTAGAATGGGTTGCATTAGGTCAAGGAGTGGTGTACAAGCAAAGTAGCGAGAAGGTTTGTGTACCCCCTAAGGCTATCCCCAATATAGCCTAGATAGATATAAATATACGGTATATGTTTTGACAGATGGAAATTGAGGAGTGGTTCTTTACTGGGTTGAGCATAATTACTCAAGATAGGTTTCATATTGTTCAAAGAAACCTCAATGGGTTACGTTCTTGTTACAAGTTCGATTGCCTTCTGTCATCGTTGATCCGCTAAGGGCCCATACTACAAAGTTCGGCTTTGTTCGGGGAGCGGATTCAGTTTCTTTTGTCACATGCAGTTCAGTTTCGTCTCCCAGGCTATTGCACGGCTCTCGCGCACTGAAACGCAGAAATTTGAATGTGCTGGTTCAGTTCAGACGAACAATCGCAAACTGCCAAACCTGCAATTTTCGCCAGCTTGTACCCGCCCTAAATACGTAAATAGCAGACAAATCACTCTACGACGCCAAATCGCATAACATAAGTAGCCTTGCCAGATTCATGTTTCCTCCTCCATGTCCTTCGGCTGCGCAACACAAATCAGGCAACTGGTTGTTTCGGCAGGTTGATTGCGCTTTAGCAACACCATGGGCATAGTTGGCACACAGTAATGACGTTCCTTTTCACTGCAAGGCTGCATGCTTCGCGAATGCTTAAACTGAATGAATCGTTTTGCTTGCAGTCTAGGGGCGCCAGAATATGTATCGAAGCTCCAAGACATTTTTGAAAGAGCAGAATATACTGACGTCGTGTTTGAGGCCTCTGATGGGACCAGGATTCCAGCACATCGCAACGTTGTCGCGATTTGGTACCCTATCGCTGTCCTAAGAAAAAATATGTTCTATGCGGTTCCACATTATCATCGCTTTCTTCCATTCAGGTCTTCGCTGCTGGAAAACAGGTGGAAGAGCATTCCAAGCAAGAAAAAACCGATCGTGAAAATAGAGCTGGATGGTCCGGCATTGAAGCAATTTCTGTCGTTCATGTATGGTCATGAGATAACAGTCACATTGGAGTCCATCAAGGTATGCATTCGTCGCGCTATTTGTGTTGTGGATGCCTTTTACGGTAACAAGTTGTCATATCCTACAGAGTGGACTTTCTGTGCTTGAAGCAGCGCATGAGTACGACGTTTCCGATCTAGTCAAGGTGGTGGACAACGAGTTACGCGTGCTTATTCAATACCAGTTCCAGGAGATTGAGGAGGAAACCGTACTTGATGTTCTAAAAGTTGCTGGCCGAGCTGGTGCAAAGTATACATTCAAAAGCGTTTTTGAGAAGTTGGACCAAGAAACGGGTCCTAACATCATGAAGGTCAGTGTGTTCTCGTTGAGACACCAAGTGTAGCACCTTTCGTGCCTACTTCTAACTTATGCTCCCTCCTGCAGAAGTTGTTCACGAGTAAAGACAGTCGGGACCATGAGGTGGCAAATAAGCTTGTTACCATGACATGGACTTCCTTCGATACGGATTCAGATTATAAATCAGATAACGAGGCAGGTGACGAAGAAGGTGATGAAGCAGGCGATGAAGCAGGCGATGAAGCAGGTGATGAAGTGGATGATGAAGGCGGTGTCAGGACTTGAACGATGAAGCGTCTCCGATAACGCAGAATGAGAGTGGAGAGATTGCTGTTACAGCTCACATCTCCTTGAAGAGGATTGTTGTCTGCATACCACAGAATAAACGGGGGCGATGGGTGTCTGCTGCTTTACCCTTGCTTTTACGGTAGTAATTATTTTTTTGTGTGAGCTATGATGATGTTTTAGTACTGGTATAAACGGAATATGGACTCAGCGATTGGTCACTTATCACAGTCTTACATATCTCCATTTGAGCTCCAAAATTGACGCAATTAAGTATGTGTGACGTCCAAGGCAGGCTGACTTGGAAAAAAAAACGGGGCGCCAGAACAGAATGCGTAGGCAATCCCCCCCCCCACCATTCAGAAGGCACGACCAAAACACGAGCCCCTGTTGAAATCATCGCTTCAAAGGTGCCACAACTACTGCCTGTATGGTATGGTATGTTTTACAAGAGAGCTATCTGCAAGAACGTCATATCATGCTGCCTGTATGGTATGGCACTTAAGACGCGATGGTTCTCTGTTCCCAAGCCTCCTCTGCCTGTCCTCCGCTTGTCTTTGTGCCACTGCCTGTACGGTATGTATGGCATAGCATGCTTTACGTAAGAGCTCTGCAAGAACATCAAATCATGCTAGCGCCCTGTACCGTACTTAAGACGAGATGGTTCTCTGTTCCCAAGCCTCCTCTGCCTGTCCTCCGCCTGTCTTTGTGCCACTGCCTGCCACTTCCTGCTTTACATCAGAGCTCTGCAAGAACATCAAATCATGCTAGCGCCCTGTACTTAAGACGTGATGGTTCTTTGTTCCCAAGCCTCCTCCTCCTGTCCTCCTCGTAGTCGCTGTACGAGCCTTCGAACCAAACTACCTGCTTCGGAACGTACAGGGTAGAGATGAAATAGCCTTTGCCTTAGAAAAGGAAGCCCTGCAGTGCTGGTGCACAAGCAACAGATGTCTGCCGACACATGTCATGCAATCTCAAGCTGACCCAACAAACACCAAGTGGCACAACGAACCTCTAAACCTCAGAAACGAAGAAGAAATTGAAAGGAAAACACACAGAACCTCCATACCTTATAAACGAAGAACAAGTAGAAACGAAGCAGAACGCTGGCATAACTTAGAGAATTCTCAACAACAAAGCAGATCGCCGCTCGCTATGCATGCTGACACCATACATGTGCGTGGCAATGCGATCCAACAACCAGCTTTTCAGAGTCTCAAAACTTACACATCATGCATCCCACAAGCCCCTGAACCGCATCCTCCAGCAAAATTCTCGAGCAAGGTATAATAATAATAATAATAGCAAGGTATAATAATAATAATAATAATAATAATAGTAATAAACAAAAAAAATCGCACCTTGGAGTCGCCTTCAAAGGCCATGATGTGCGTGGCAATGCGATCCAGAAACCAGCGGTCGCGAGAGATGACAATCACGCATCCCGCAAACCCCTGAATCGCGTCCTCCAGCGCCCTGAGCGTGTCCACATCAAGATCATTCGTGGGCTCGTCCAGCATGAGCAGGTTGCCTCCGCGCCGCATGATGCACATCATGCATCATGCACGACCCTGAATCGCATCCTCCCAGTGAAGCATTGAGACCTCTCAAGAAACGCACCTTGGAGTCGCCTTCAAAGGCCATGATGTGCGTGGCAATGCGATCCAAGAACCAGCGGTCGTGAGAGATGACAATCACGCATCCCGCAAACCCCTGAATCGCATCCTCCAGCGCCCTGAGCGTGTCCACATCGAGGTCATTGGTGGGCTCGTCCAGCATGAGCAGGTTGCCTCCGCGCCGCATGATGCGCGCCAGGTGCACGCGGTTCCTCTCGCCGCCCGACAGCACTCCCACCTTCTTCTGCTGGTCCGCCCCCTTGAAGTTGTACCACGCACAGTACGCCCGGCTGTTCACCTTCCGCTCGCCTGGGGGTGGGGGGGGGGGGGGGAGGGGGGGGAGGGAGGGAGGGAGGGAGGGAGGGAGGGGGGGGAGGGAGGGAGGGAGGGAGGGAGGGAGGGAGGGAGGGAGGGAGGGAGGGAGGGAGAGAGAGAGGGGGAAGTCACAGCGCATGTGACAGTAGCACGTGTGTGAGCACACGAGAGAGGTATATCCACGCCCGCAGCGTGTCAACATCGAGGTCGTTGGTGGGCTCGTCCAGCATGAGCAGGTTGCCTCCGCGCCTCATGATGCGCGCCAGGTGCACTCGGTTCCTCTCGCCGCCCGACAGCACGCCCACCTTCTTCTGCTGGTCCGCCCCCTTGAAGTTGTACCACGCACAGTACGCCCGGCTGTTCACCTTGCGCTCGCCTGGGGTTGATTGGTGGGAGGGAGAGGGGGAGAGCATCCAAGGACCACGCAATTACAGCACATGTACGACTGTTGCATCTGTTACTGTGGCATGTGTGACTGTTAAATGCGTGACAATGCGCAAGGTGTGGCTATAAAGACTCACCTTTTCCAAGAAACGACAGCCTCACCCAGCCAGATCCAATCGCCTCTCAAGGACAAAATCTCATCTCCACTAAACGACAAACAAACCCACCCAGCAGGATCTCATCTGCGCCGCCCGTGATCTCCTCAAAGACCGTCTTGTTCGGATCCAGCGCGTCGCGCGATTGGTCCACATAGAGCGGCGCCACCGTGTCTCCCACTCGCAAAGTGCCCTCATTGGGGCTATCCTGCCCCACAATCATGCGGAAGAGGGTCGACTTGCCGGCACCATTGCCACCAATCACTCCCACAATGCCTGGCGGAGCAAGGGGAAGGGGCGGGGAGGGGATGGGGAGGGGATTGGGGGGAAGGAGGCAGGGGAGGGCTTGAAAGACTCGCAGGGAGTCCCCCGATAGGCAAGGAGAGGGGGGCGCCACCGTGTCTCCCACTCGCAAAGTGCCCTCATTGCAGCCCCCACGATCATGCGGAAGAGCGTTGACTTGCCGGCACCATTGCCACCAATCACCCCCACAATGCCTGCACGGCGAAAGGGGAAATAGAGGAAGAGGGAGGGGTTGAGGCGGATGGAAACTCTGAAGTCTGTTAGGAGTGAAATCATCCGCATGCTGCCACACCTCCAAACATCAGGCTGAAGCTGAATCCATCCATGCACCACACGCCATGCCATGGTAGCATGCTCCACACACACCACCGCACCACGCCATACCTCCAGGCGGCAGGGTGAAGCTGACTGACCCCATCCATGAGCATGCGCTCCCCAAATGCTTTTGCAGCCCCCTCCGCCTCCACCTCCACATCGCCCCGCCACACCATGCCACATGCCATACCTCCAGGCCACACCACACAATCCATACTGTACCACACTCCACCGCACACCACCACAAACCATATTCCACCACACACCACCACATACCTCCTGGCGGCAGCGTGAAGTTGACCCCATCCATAAGAATCCTCTCCCCAAACGCCTTGGCCACCCCCTCCGCCTCCACCACCACATCGCCCAGCCACACCATACATCCAAGCCACAACACACAAACCTTACTGTACCACACACCACCGTTCCATACCTCCAGGCGGCAGGGTGAAGTTGACCCCATCCATAAGAACCCGCTCCCCAAACGCCTTGGCCACCCCCTCCGCCTCCACCACCACATCACCCAGCCACACCATACATCCAAGCCACAACACACAAACCTTACTGTACCACACACCACCGTTCCATACCTCCAGGCGGCAGGGTGAAGTTGACCCCATCCATAAGAACCCTCTCCCCAAACGCCTTTGCCACCCCCTCCGCCTCCACCACCACATCGCCCAGCCACACCATACATCCAAGCCACAACACACAAACCTTACTGTACCACACACCACCGTTCCATACCTCCAGGCGGCAGGCTGAAGTTGACCCCATCCATAAGAACCCTCTCCCCAAACGCCTTGGCCACCCCCTCCGCCTCCACCACCACGTCTCCCAGCCGCGGCCCCGGGGGCAGAAACATGCTCTCCAGCTTCTCCTCCCGTGAGTACTGGCCAGCTTGGATAACCAACTCCTCATATGCTCGCATGCGCGCCTGTGGGTTGGGGGAGGGTGGGAGGGTAGATTGGCAGGTGAGCGCGGGTGGGTAGATGGCCGCGCCTCCACCACCACATCTCCCAGCCGCGGGCCTGGGGGAAAAAACATGCTCTCCAGCTTCTCTTCCCGCGAGTACTGGTCCGCCTGAATGACCAGTTCCTCATAAACCCAGTGAGGGCAGCAGGAGCAAGCCCTCCAGCCTCGCCTCCTGTGAATACTAGCTGGCCTGTGAATACCAGCTCCTCATAACATTCTTTCCAGCTTCCCCTCATGGGAGTAATGGCTGGTTTGAAAAAAAAAACTCCTCGTGCCCTTACCCCTGACATCCCACACCCCTTCCACACCCTCCCTCCTCCTCTCTCACCTTGCCCTTCTTCTGTTGCCCCTTGGCCGTCTGTCGAATCCACTCCATCTCTCGCTCCATAACTCGCTGCAGTGCCGACTGCTGCTTTTTCCCACTGCCCTGTTTGCCCCTCTCCAACCCTGTGAACCCATTTCAGCCCCCCTTACACGCTCTTCCCACCCCCCCCCCCCCCTCCCCTCTCTCTCACCTTGCCCTTCTTCTGTTGCCCCTTGGCCTTCTGTCGAATCCACTCCATCTCCCGCTCCATAACCCGCTGCAGCGCCGACTGCTGCCGCTCCTCCGTCCCCAACCGCTGCGACTTGTTCTCGAGCCAGGCCGAGTAGTTGCCCTCAAAGGGAATGCCCTGCCCGCGATCCAGCTCCAGAATCCACCCTGCGACCTGCGTGCATGCAAGGGGAGACAAGGGGGAGAAGGCGAAAGAGGGGATTGCGGGTGATGATGCCACGCCGAGTAGTTGCCCTCAAAGGGAATGCCCTTCCCTCGATCCAGCTCCAGAATCCACCCGGCCACCTGGTCAAAGGGGCAGAGGGAGAAAGGGGGGGAGGGGGGGTTGTGGTAAGGGTGAATGCTGCTGCTCCTGCTGCTCCTCCCCTGCCAGACGCTGAGCCTTGTTCTCGAGCCAGGCCGAGTAGTTGCCCTCAAAGGGAATGCCCTTCCCTCGATCCAGCTCCAGAATCCACCCTGCCACCTGCGTGCAGGGGAAGAGGGAGACAAAGGGGCGAAGGAAGGAGAGAGAGGGGAAGAAGGCAAAAGAGGGGATTGTGGTGAGGATGATTGATGATGCCCTGCGCGCGATCCAGCTCCAGAATCCACCCTGCCACCTGGGTGCAGGGGAAGAGGGAGAAAAGGGGGAAAAGGGGGGTTGTGGTACGGGTGAATCCTGCAGCTCCAGAATCCACCCTGCCACCTGGGCACAGGAGGAGAGAAGGAAAGAGAAGTGAGGGGAAGAATATAACAGCATCGACCGTGGGTATGGTGACTGACTGATTATGCCCTGCCCGCGATCCTGATAGCGGGTGCGTTATGGTAACGGGTGCGTTATGGTAACGGGTGCGTTATGGTAACGGGCGCGTTATGGTAACGGGCACGTCATGGTAACGGGTGCGTCATGGTAACGGGTGCGTTATGGTAACGGGTGCGTCATGGTAACGGGTGCGTTATGGTAACGGGTGCGTTATGGTAACGGCCGCGTTATGGTAACGGGTGCGTCATGGTAACGGGTGCGTCATGGTAACGGGTGCGTTATGGTAACAGGTGCGTCATGGTAACAAGTCAGTTATGGTAACGGGTGCGACATGGTAACGAGTGCGTTATGGTAACGGGTGCATTATGGTAACGGGTGCATTACGGTAACGGGTGCATTATGGTAACGGGTGCATTATGGTAACGGGTGCGTTCTGGTAACGGGTGCGTTATGGTAACGGGTGCATTATGCTAACGGGTGCGTCATGGTAACGGGTGCGTAATGGTAGCGGGTGCGTTATGGTAACGGGTGCGTTATGGTAACGGGTGCGTTATGGTAACGGGTGCGTTATGGTAACAGGTGCGTTATGGTAACGGGTGCGTTATGGTAACGGGTGCGTTATGGTAACGGGTGCGTTATGGTAACGGGTGCGTCATGATAACGGGTGCGTTATGGTAACGGGTGCGTTATCGTAACGGGTGCGTTATGGTAACGGGCGCGTCATGGTAACGGGCGCGTCATGGTAACGGGTGCGTTATGGTAACGGGTGCGTTATGGTAACGGGTGCGTTATGGTAACGGGTGCGTCATGGTAACGGGCGCGTCATGGTAACGGGTGCGTCATGGTAACGGGTGCGTTATGGTAACGGGTGCGTCATGGTAACGGGTGCGTTATGGTAACGGGTGCGTTATGGTAACAGCCGCGTAATGGTAACGGGTGCGTCATGGTAACGGGTGCGTCATGGTAACGGGTGCGTCATGGTAACGGGTGCGTTATGGTAACAGGTGCGTCATGGTAACGGGTGCGTCATGGTAACGGGTGCGTCATGGTAACGGGTGCGTTATGGTAACAGGTGCGTCATGGTAACAAGTCAGTTATGGTAACGGGTGCGACATGGTAACGAGTGCGTTATGGTAACGGGTGCATTATGGTAACGGGTGCATTACGATAACGGGTGCATTATGGTAACGGGTGCATTATGGTAACGGGTGCGTTCTGGTAACGGGTGCGTTATGGTAACGGGTGCGTTATGGTAACGGGTGCATTATGCTAACGGGTGCGTCATGGTAACGGGTGCGTCATGGTAGCGGGTGCGTTATGGTAACGGGTGCGTTATGGTAACAGGTGCGTTATGGTAACGGGTGCGTTATGGTAACGGGTGCGTTATGGTAACGGGTGCGTCATGATAACGGGTGCGTTATGGTAACGGGTGCGTTATGGTAACGGGTGCGTTATGGTAACGGGCGCGTCATGGTAACGGGCGCGTCATGGTAACGGGTGCGTTATGGTAACGGGTGCGTTATGGTAACGGGTGCGTTATGGTAACGGGCGCGTCATGGTAACGGGCGCGTCATGGTAACGGGTGCGTTATGGTAACGGGTGCGTTATGGTAACGGGTGCGTTATGGTAACGGGCGCGTCATGGTAACGGGCGCGTCATGGTAACGGGTGCGTTATGGTAACGGGCGCGTTATGGTAACGGGCGCGTTATGGTAACGGGTGCGTCATGATAACGGGTGCGTCATCGTAACGGGTGCGTTGTGGTAACGGGTGCGTTATGGTAACGGGTGCGTTATGGTAACGGGCGCGTCATGGTAACGGGCGCGTTATGGTAACGGGCGCGTCATGGTAACGGGTGCGTTATGGTAACGGGTGCGTTATGGTAACGGGCGCGTTATAATCCACCTCCAGAATCCACCTAGCCTTTGGGTCCTGGGCACTGGAGGAGAGAAAGACCGAGTGAGAGGGGGGTCCGGGATGGGGGGTTGGGGGGTTAACTAGGTTACTCCTGCTGCCGTTCCTCCCCAACTGGTCCTTACCATTATCATCACCATCCATTGAAGTAACATAATCTGGTTTTTGAATTTTCTCAACAGACACAATCCATTACAGTCACATCATCTCACATTATCCAGGAAGTATCGGTCGTGAGTGATGGCGACAACGGTGCCTTTGAACTCTGCCAGGTACCGCTCCAGCCATGCCACGCACTGCCTCCACGTCCCGTCGGTGCTGATCCATACCCCCATACCACTAAGCATCAACACACTGCCACCCATCAGAGTAGCATCGCACTCACATCATCCAGGAAGTAGCGGACGTGGGTGATGGCCACAACAGTGCCTTTGAACTCTGCCAGGTACCGCTCCAGCCACGCCACTGCCTCCGCGTGCCATCAGTGCTGACCAATACCCCCATACCACTAAGCATCAACACACTGCCACCCGTCAGAGTAGCATCGCACTCACATTGTCAAGGAGGTATCGGTCGTGAGTGATGGCGACAACGGTGCCTTTGAACTCCCACCAGTACAGATAAAGCACACGTACCAGTATCACCTACCACCTATACCACCACTCATCGCACTCACATTATCCAGGAAGTATCGGTCGTGAGTGATGGCGACAACGGTGCGTCTGAACTCCCACCCCACCAGTACAGATAAAACACACATACCAGTATCACCTACCGCCGTTACTACCACGCATCTGCGCTCACATCATCCAGGAAGTAGCGGCCGTGAGTGATGGCCACAACAGTGCCTTTGAACTCTGCCAGGTACCGCTCCAGCCACGCCACTGCCTCCAGGTCCCACCAGTGCTGACCTGACCTGACCTGACCTGACCTGACCTGATCTGATCTGATCTAATCTGATCTGACCTATACCACCACACCACTGCCTCTGCGACCCATGGGTGCTGGCCTGTACCACCGTGTCCCTGCCACTCACATTATCAAGGAAGTAGCGGTCGTGAGTGATGGCAACGACAGTGCCTTTGAACTCCGCCAGATACCGCTCCAGCCATGCCACTGCCTCCGCATCGAGATGGTTCGTGGGCTCGTCCAGAAAGAGAATGTCCGGCGCCTGCGAGTGGGAGAAGTAAAGGGGAGTGTGGGAGAGGGGGGGGGGGGAGGGGGATAGGGTGCAAGAGTGCCTCCATCCAGCCATGCCCCTGCCTCCGCATCGAGATGGTTCGTGGGCTCGTCCAGAAAGAGAATGTCCGGCGCCTGCGAGTGGGAGAAGTAAAGGGGAGTGTGGGAGAGGGGGGGGGGGGGAGGGGGATGGGGTGCAAGAGTGCCTCCATCCAGCCATGCCCCTGCCTCCGCATCGAGATGGTTCGTGGGCTCGTCCAGAAAGAGAATGTCCGGCGCCTGCGAGTGGGAGAAGTAAAGGGGAGTGTGGGAGAGGGGGGGGGGGGGGGGGGATGGGGTGCAAGAGTGCCTCCATCCAGCCATGCCCCTGCCTCCGCATCGAGATGGTTCGTGGGCTCGTCCAGAAAGAGAATGTCCGGCGCCTGTATGCGGGAGGGGGGTAAAGGAGGTGGGAAGTGGAAGAGGAGGGGGTAGGAGAGGGATTTCAGGTGGACCCGACGGTTTCCGGTCTCTTCCAACTAGCCCCGCTCCCCTCTATGTTCCACCTAAGCCCCCTTCCCTCCCTTTCCCTCCTTCCCTTCCCCACGCTAGCCCCTCCCTCATGCTAACCCCTCCCCCACGCTAGCCCCTCATAGCCCCCATGCCGTGCTTGTCGCGATCCCCCCTCCCTTCCCTCACCTGCAGCAGCAGGCGACACAGTGCCACGCGCCTCCTCTCCCCGCCACTCAAATTCATGCAGCAAAGTTTTCTGTGAACAAGCATGGAAAAAATAACTTCCCCCTTTCCGCTTTTGAGTCGACTCAAAATTCACGTTCATTAAACAAGGTTGTCTGTGTAACAAACATGGAATGAAACGGCTTTCCCCTCCACCCCCCCCCCTCCACCCCCCCCCCCTCCACCCCCCCCCTCCACCCCCCCCCTCCACCCCCCCCCTCCACCCCCCCCCTCCACCCCCCCCCTCCACCCCCCCCCTCCACCCCCCCCCTCCACCCCCTACCATTCCCCCTCCTCACCTGCAGCAGCAGGCGGCACAGGGCCACGCGCCTCCTCTCCCCGCCACTCAGATTCGCCACGGGGGCCTCACCGGAGGGGCAGCGTAATGCGTCCATGGCCCTCTAGAAGCACGGGAGACAGAGAGGTGGGTGGAGAGCGGTGCAAGTGGGTTTGAGAACAGGGATCATGGCACAAGGGTTTGTGACAGCAGCACTCAGATTCGCCTCGGGGGCCTCACCGGAGGGGCAGCGTAATGCGTCCATGGCCCTCTAGAAGCACGGGAGGCAGGGCAGGCAGGGAGGTAGAGGGGAGTGGGAAGCGGTGCAAGTCGGTTTGGAAACAGGAAACAGGGCAGGGGGGCTGGTGAAGAAGCAGCAACACTCAGGTTCTCCTCCTCGGGGGCCTTCCTTGGGGAAAAGAAAACAGCGGCCCTGAGGACTTACTGCAGCAGCTGCCAACTTTTGAGGCGCCTCAAAAGTAGACTCGCTCGAGGGCCTTCCTTGGGGGAAACAGCGCCCCTGAGGACTTACTGCAGCAGCTGCCAAGTAGACTCGGGGGCCTTCCTTGGGGAAAACAGCGAGATTACTTTTGAGTCGACTCAAAAGACATCCCTGAGGACTTACTGCAGCAGCTGCCAACCTCTGTTGTTTCCACCTGAGGACTCACCTGCAGCTCCCTGACTCTGTTGTTTCCACCTGAGGACTCACCTGCAGCTCCCTGACTCTGTTGTTTCCACCTGAGGACTCACCTGAAGCTGCCTGTCGAGCTCCCAGCCGTTGCAGGCGTCGAGGCGGGTCTGCAGGCGCTCCATTTGAGCCATCAGCTTGTCCATTTCAGCATCGCCTGCTGATGCCATCGCTACACTCACCTGATGGTTTTAAGAACATGCATGGATGGATGGATACGAACATGTATGGAAATGTACGAGCACACATGAATGATTTTCTAGGCGCATCTAAAGGCACTCCATCTGAGCCATCAGCTTGTCCATGTCAGCATCGCCCGCTGATGCCATCGCTACACTCACCTGATGGATATATGTATGTATGGATACAAGCACATACGGATATGTATAAGCACACACGGATAAAGGCATGAACTGCTTGATCTCCAAACCTCTGCAGCCCGCTTTTCGTTCTTTCGCGCTTTCTTCCTTCCCGCCCAACTCTCCTCCTCAGCCCAACTTTTTCATCACTACCTCTTCACCTCCTCCTCCTCACCTCCTCACTTCCTCCGCTCACCTCCTCACCTCCTCACTTCCTCCCTCACTTCCTTCTCCTCACTTCCTCCCCTCACCTCCTCACCTCCTCACTTCCTCACTTCCTTCTCTTCACTTCCTCTTCACCCCTCCACCACCTCACCTCCTCAAACTCCTGAAGCAGGTCCCTGGTCTCCTTAAGAGCAGGTTCGATGTTATCCATAACAGTGACCCCATCATCCAGCAGCGGCTCCTGCTCCAGGTACCCAATCTTGATGCTCGGATCGATGTAATAATCCCCCTCAAACGTCGTGTCTTGCCTCTTCCCCCTCACCCCCTGACCTCTACACTTCCCCCTCACCCCTTCCTTCCCCTCACCTCCTCACTCTTCACTTCCCCCTCACCTCTTCAATTCCTCTTTAACTCCCCACCACCTCACCTCCTCAAACTCCTGAAGCAAATCCTTGGTCTCCTTAAGAGCAGGTTCGATATTATCCATAACAGTGACCCCATCATCCAGCAGCGGCTCCTGCTCCAGGTACCCAATCTTGATGCTCGGATCGATGTAATAATCCCCCTCAAACGTCGTGTCTTTCCCCGCGAGAAGGCGCATGAGGGAGCTCTTGCCCGCCCCGTTGGCCCCCAGGAAGCCGATCTTGGCGCCCAGGTACATGCCCAGGCTGATGTTCTTTAGGATCTCCTTGCCATTCGGGGCCACCTGGGGGGGCGGAGAGGTGGGGGGGGGAGGGAGATGGGAGTGGGATGAACCTGGTAAGAGGGAGAAGGCTTGGCCCCCAGGAAGCCGATCTTGGCGCCCATATACATGCCCAGGCTGATGTTCTTTAGGATCTCCTTGCCGTTGGGGGCCACCTGCTTGGTCACAGGGGTGACCACGGGTATGGCAGCGGGTGGAGGAGGTGGAATGGGGGAGAGGAGGGAGAAAGATCACCCCAGGTACATGCCCAGGCTGATGTTCCTCAGAATCGCCTTGCCATTCGGCGCCACCTGAAAGCGTTGGGGAGGGGAGACGGGGAGGGGTGGGAGGGGAGAGGGTGGAAATGGTAAGAACGTAAAGTGGCGCCCAGGTACATGCCCAGGCTGATGTTCTTTAGGATCTCCTTGCCGTTGGGCGCCACCTGCGGGGGTGGGGGAGAGAAGGGTGCAGCGGGAGGGGGGAGGGAGGGAGATGGGAGTGGGAAGAATCTGATAGAAGGAAGAGAAGGAGGAGGGCTTGGCCCCCACGAACCCGATCTTGGCGCCACGTGGTGTGGAACAAGGGGTTGGGGAGAGGGGCCGAGGGGGATTGGGATTGGGTGTGGGATTGGGGAGAATTTTTAGGAAAGGGGAGTTGTGGCGCAAAGAAGAGAGCGTGAAGCAAAGCCCTCGTCATGCTTCAAACCGTATCTCTTAAACCCTGAACCCCTGCCGCAAATCTAGGTCGCAAACAGCATTTGCATGGCGACGCGAAAACTCCGCTATAAGAAGACTCAGTAAAATATATTTTTTTCGCGTGCCTTGCGGAGGCGGTTCACGCTGAGGATGATCTTCCGCGTCTCGTTCTGATACGCCGTCCCGCGCTCCGCGGACGGAGCCTTGCTGCCCGCCGACTTCAGCTTCCCGCCGCCGCCTCCGCCGCCTCCGCCGGCACCTGCGCCGCCTCCGCCACCGCCTCCGCCGGCTCTTCCGCCGCCTCCCCCGCCTTTCTTCCCTTTTTTTCCCGCCATAGCGACCACTTTCGCAGTGCGCGCTGCCGTTGCTGCGGAATGCCGTCGTGCCTTGAGGTGCGACGTGGAGCCCTTCCATTGGAGGAGATCAATGCCGCCATTTTGGTTACGTTTGGAGGCGAAATTCGTGGGGATGCTGCGCTGGACTGTCAGCTCGGAACCAACAGCCAGGCATGTTGGCGAATAACTGAGAGCCATGGTGGAAGTTTGGAAGTGGAGTGACGAGGGGAGCTCCAGATTTTTAATATAGTAAATAAAAACTGTTTCGCCTCTTAAACATCCGTTGTAGTCCAGCCTGGTTAGGATACCTGGCTTTCACCCAGGCGACCCGGGTTCAAATCCCGGCAACGGAGCTTTTTGCTGTGTTTAGTTAGGCTTCGCTATCACTCTCTCTGATCAGGAGACCTTTCACTGTACATCTTGTTGATTGGCCCATGGTCGACGTCATGGCATATTTTCCGGTCAGCTGTCGTCAGAGGAATTACTGTCGGTTTGGTTGACGTCAATCGTGATGGGTCAACAAAGCCACTCTGGTTGGCCCACGCCCAGTGTTTTCCGAAGTGCTCTGCTAAAAACACTGCCCGTGACATTACGTGATCCCACGTGCAATTCGATTTGGGGGTGACAGGGAAATTCAGAAGCAAACTGACATTACTCCCCCTACAGTCACTTGGTGGCTCAAAACGTGATTGCAATTTTGCTCAAAAATCTTTTGGGGAATTCCCGCAAATGAACGACTGCGCTTGATGGTGACGGCCCCACTTTCAACCGCGTAGCGTGTGCCACGTCGGATGTGTCCGGCCATCAAAACTCCCGTCTCGTCGTCCCTGCGATGGCATTCCGTCACAAAAACTCCCACACAGCCTGCGTTTATTCAGCCCGAAGTCCGGTTTGTTGTGGAACTGACCGGACGGGCTGGACGTTTTCCGGCCCTCCCGAACTCGAGCCGCGTCGAAACCATCATCCCCCTTGGGAATTGCGCAGGTGCTGGATCAAACATTCGCCTTGATTTTATCCACAGCTCTCATGAACTCATCATCTTCAGACAGGAATAGCATTCTAAATGACCAGACCAGAAGCAAGTGAGCTCTGCTGATCAAGTAGCATCTCCATAGCTGCTAACTTTCCAGTACGTGCGAAGCCTCAGAGATCCTGTTGGGAATGTTTGTGTAGGTTGTATGCAGTACTGTTCCGCTCATTTCGCGCGTTACTTTCTACGTTGTTCAGATCAAAGTAGCTCCTGCAGCAGCGTATCTCAGTGTCTTTGAGCTCCTAAATTTCAGTATACTATCTCAGTATATAAGTGACACGTTTCAGGAGAAGCCATGCCGCTTGTTGATGGTATGACTGCCTTAGACGAAGCGCTGGAGGCTCCCGAATGGAGCAGCCTCGGAGCAGTCCGGACAGCGATTCGGAAGCAGCTAACACAACAAGGTAGCGCTTTAGTCCTATATTTGCAAATGCCGTGATATCGACACAACGTTGTTTAATCGTTTACCGCGAATTAACACCAATTATCTGACAAAAAAAGTTCATTTCTGCTGTGATTTTCGACCTTGCCGGAAAATGTATCTCTCTGTCCAGGTGCAGGAGCAAAAAATCCATCGGAGGAAGTTATTAATCACTGGTCGGGGGAAATGATGGGTGTGTTGAACGACATGAACAGTGCTAAAGCTGATGTCATGAGGGATGTGGCACCTGCAGATCGCCGAGCATGGAAGGTACTACTCTTTTTGGCTTGGTATTATTGTGTTAATCATGCATACCGATGCGGGTTATGTGTTAAATGTCGTACGTCATTATGGAGGCAGACAGAATAACGATGGGTTCAAGGTATAACGGAAGTAGGAAAACATTAGTTCTATAATTTATCGTCTTCGCTACGATTCGAAAATCGTTCTGCCTAAATGAAGGAGCCCGAACCATGAACCCCTATCCGCAGGTGTGCGAGGAGGGTCCGGAGCATCGAGCCATGGTGCGGAAGGGGCCGGAAGGGACGGAGGTGCACACGCTGCTGATGGAGGGAATTGTGAACGGACCCGTGGAAGCAGCCGTCGCCATGACCCGCGACGTCACCTTTTTCAAAGAATGGTGCGTCCACGTCTGCAGTTGATCAGTATTGACAGCATCAACGTCAGCAGCAGTCGTCATGGCTCGTGACGTCACCTTGTGTAAGAATGGTACGTCACCCCACAGTTTGACCAATACTGACAGCATCAACATCAGCAGCAGCCGTAGCCATGAGTCTCGACGTCACCTTCTTCAAAGAATGGTACGCTGCGCGCTTGGCCGCGTGTGTGCCTCACTACCATGCAGCTGTCAGCTAGGTTGTTTATTCCCCCCCATGGCTCCCCGCGTTGCAACTTGAGAGTGTTTTTCTGTTGCTCTTTTGTCATTGCATTGCAGGTGGCCGCAGCAGAACATGCCTGTGTACAAGGTGATTGAGAACCGGTACCTGAAGCGAATTGGCGACGGCTTCGACCTCACTTATATGAGGTAACACCCTACGCGAGATCACCTGCATGAGAACGCCGCTTACATGAGGTTGAGGTTACCCTTACTTGAGATACCCCCTATTTGAGGTAGCTTCATACTACCCTTCGTGATCTCAAACGTCATGAAGTACCACCGAATGCAATGCCTTACCTGAAAAGGCATGCATTAACCATACAGGAAAATGAGAAAGACATTATACACACCACCATTGCAAGCCTTTTTTTTGCGTGTAATTCTCAAAGAGAGGTTTCTAACTCTTTATTTCCTAGCCCTGTAAATGACGGGACAGACTTTCTTTTCTTGCTGCTGGTTGGATCGTGTTGCTCGAGCAGGTTCAGGACCCCTTGGCCGTTTCCCGGGAAGGAGTTCGCTTTTATGCTCCTGAGCGTCTATGACGCCAACACGGGCATGGTCACCACGGTCCTTCAAACGGTAAGTTGCGAGACTGGTTAGGTACGGTAGAAATGGGGATGCTTGTCATCTGTGTCCCGTCTCTCCATTCGAGCCCTGGACCACCCCCCACGCTCCTCCAGATGGCAAAGGACAGCACTCTCATCCACCCAGCCAAGCACGGCTTCCCACAAAAGGCCGTCCTTTCTGAACCCTCTGGCCCGCATGGCCATCAACGGTGTCTTCACCGTGAAACACCTGGGGGGGGAAATCGCTTATAAAGTTTGCTCACTGTCACCAACTTCTCCTTTGTCCCCCACCAGCCGCCAGAGGACAGCACTCTCATCAACCCAGCCAAGCACGGCTTCCCCCGAGACGCCGTCCCACCCGCTCCATCTGGCGTGGTCCGCATGGCCATCAACGGCGGCTTCACCGTGAAGGACTTGGGTGAGAATCGCTGCCACTACCGGGGAATCTTCACCGTTGATCTCAAGATGCCGCCCGCGCTGGTCAACTTTGTAACCAAGGGGTTTGGCGGAATGCTGTTCACGGTGTTTAGCAAAGAGATCGAGTCTGATTTGGCGGATACGAAGGGCAGCAAGGGGAGGGCGTTCCGGAAGGTTCTGAAGGAGGAGCAGCTGTATGTGAGGATCAGCGAGGCCATGCGCGAGCACCGTGCTCGGAAGGAGAAGCGGCAGGAGAGAGATGGGCGAGGAGGAGCGGCGGCAGCAGCAGTGGCAACAGCAGCAGCGACGGGAGAGGATGGGGAGGAGGGTGAGGAGGAAGAGGAAGAGTGGGATGGAGGGAACTCCGAGGCGTTCTACTCTCCCGCCTCCTCCTTCTCCTCCTTCTTCCATGCGCACTCCCTCCCTCCCCTGTCCCTCGACCACGCCCTAGCCACTGAATCACTCAACCCACACGCCACAGGAGGCATGCAGCTTCGTGACGCGCCTCAAGTATTCTCACAGACCAGGGGTACGAATCGCCGCACGAGTGCTCCTCCTCGCTGCAGATCTTCCGTCCCCAGGGGGGGAAGGATGATCGGCTCTGCAGCTGCGGAGGTGGAAGAAGCAGAAACAGGAGGAGCAGCGGGATGGGTTGGCAGGGGTCGGTTTGGCTTCCGAAGCAGCAGGCGCAAGGCAGAGGAGAGAGCTCGCAGACTCACAGAAGCCATTCCTTCCTTCTCCTCCTCTCTTCACACCCCCTCATCACCTGCCACCTCCCTGGCCTCCTCCCTGTCCCAAGCCCGCCTTGAAGATCTGGGCCTGATCCCTGTCATCCCTGTGTCCCCTGTGGACTCAGCACATACATCTGCTCACGAGGCAGCAAGCTACCGGCCCCACCACAGCGACCTGTGTCAGCAGATGCAGCCGGGTGATTTTGACAGAATCGTGGCAGGAGGTGCTTCAGAAAGCAAGGGAGTGTTTGGCAGCAGTGGGAAGGGGAATGGGGATGTAGGAGGCAAGACAGGTGGCGGGCTGTTTGGTAGCAGCTGGAGATTCGGCAGCAGCAGCAGCAGCAGCAGCAGCAGCAGCAGAAGCGGCAGAAGCGGCAGAAGCAGCAGCAACAGCAGGAGCAGGAGGGATAGTGATGGTGGTGCGGCGAGGAAGAGAGTCCCTGGCAGCCCAGGCCTTGGTCTCTGGTGGAAGGGAAGGTCATCCCGCGTTGCTGATTGCAGCAGCTATGACGACGATGCATGCGCAGCGGCAGCATCAGCAGGAACAGCAGCGCCACAGTCACAGCCTCCCCCAATGTGGTTGGAATCTCCAATTCACAGGACCAGCCGCAGGGGCAGCACGGGCAGCACGGGCAGCGTTGGCAGCGTTGGCATGACTGGTAGTGGCAGCAGTGCTGGCAGCAGCAGCAGCTCTTGGTCTGCTAGCCCTGTTCTATGGGAGGAGAGGAGGGTGTCTGAAGCAGGGAACCGTGGGCCTGCTGGTGCTGGTGGGACAACAGCAGGCGCCTTGAGCCCTGGGTGGGACTCTGGAAGCACTCACAGCAGCCGAAGCAGCAGCAGCAGAGGCAGTAGTAATGTGCGCACTAGAGGAGCAAGCAGCCCGAGTCACGGGCAGGTTAAAGAACAACCGTCTGGGGCACCTGGCGGCAAGGGGTTCGGCCGTTACTGTGATGCGATGCCAAAGCAGCAAGTGGAGGTGAAGCGAAGGCAGGCAACAGAGAGACGGTTCCTCAATTTCTTGAAAGGAGGACGAGAAATTGATTTTGGTGCTTCATGATGAGTGCCCAGTGTGGTCAAATTGCCATTACAGAAAGTTACAGATGTCAAAATCAATACAGCTGTAATCAATAAAACTCAAAGCAAGTAAACTCTTTCTACAAAAATAGCATACCTCAGCTACTGTACAAGATAATACACAACCCATTATACGATTTCACACACGCATCAGCTGTAAGCAGCGCAGACAGACACCAGTGCTAGCCAGCAGCTACCAGCTGTACACTAGCTGTACAGAGCATACTAAACTAGTGCTAGGAACAAACTGGTGGCATGCTGTTGCTAACTTTGCAATTCCCTTGTAGTGCCACCCACGCCATCCCCTCTCCACTCCTCCACCCCCATCACTTGGCCTGCTTTGTGTTGCTGCCCTTGTCCTTGGCACTGCCAGGAAGGCTGCTCTTCTTCTGCTAGGGAGGGACAATGCAGGGAGGATGATGCAGGGAGTTGGATTGGACGCGAACAAAGCAAAAAAAACTCGAAGCAAGAAGCAGATACGGTAATAGAGAAAACGCTGACTCGAAAACAGGAGGTGCGGAGAAGAAAGAGTGAGAGATATAATACAATTAAGAAGCTGGTAAACCTAATCGCAGATGCATTTCTGGTACCCACCTTGGCGCACTTGATCTTGGAGGCCAGCTTCCTTCGCTCCACAGCTACATTGTCAACCTGGTCAGAACCCACCCAACAATCCCAAGGTAGAATGACAAGGTACAATGCCATTTTGAAGAAACAACTACCGTAAGTGACCACTTGACCAGCCCCTAGACCACTTCAAGGAGAAAAACCAACATACTGAATCAAGTCAGAACCCCCAATGATCCCAAGGCAAGCCAAACACGAAGGCACATGCTGACCTGGACATGCAATGCACACGCTGCAATGCTGAAGAGAGGTAGCCAGTTGCCGTCCGTTGCCAGGGTGAGACCGCCCCTGTAAGACAAGAAATAGTGTGGCAGAGGGTGGTCAAGAGAGGGGTTTCAATTGCCGTACGAGAATGAATAGCCGGTTGCCGTCCATTGCCAGGGTGAGCCCGCCCCTGTGGCATCAGAGATAGCATTGCAATGAGTGGTCAAGAGAGGGCGGTCAGGAGAGGGGGTCAGGAGAGGAGGTCAAGAGAGGAGGTCAAGAGAGGAGTTCGATACTGGGACGTGAAGATTGTTAGGAGTTGTATAAGATTGGGGTTGCATTTCTGACACAAGCTAACGATTGGCACGCGTGATGCTGGGCATCGCACACCTGGCATGGATGATGCACACCTGGCATGGTTGATGCACACCTGGCATGGATGATGCACACCTGGCATGGATGATGCACACCTGGCATGGATGATGCACACCTGGCTTGGATGATGCACACCTGGCATGGATGATGCACACCTGGCATGGATGATGCACACCTGGCATGGATGATGCACACCTGGCATAGGGTGCGGCATAGACGGCTGCAAAGAGGATGTACTTGACATCACGGGAGTCGATCCACACCAGCACCCAGCATATGGTGATTATTGGCAATGCACTGCTTGCATAGGGTAATTATGAACATCGCCCACCTGGCATAGGGTGCGGCATAGACCGCCGCAAAGAGGATGTACTTGACATCACGGGAGTCGATCCACGCCAGCACCCAGCACTGCCACGATGCCACCATACAACCATACAACCATACAATCACACAATCACACAATCACACAATCACACAATCACACAATCACACAATCATACAGTCACACAATCACACAATCACACAATCACACAATCACACAATCACACTATCATACAATCACACAATCACACAATCACACAATCACACAATCACACTATCATACAATCACACAATCACACAATCACACAATCACACAATCACACAATCATACAATCATACAATCACACAATCACACAATCACAGAATCATAGAATCATACAATCACACAATCATACCATCATACCATCATACAATCATACAATCACACAATCACACAATCACACAATCACACAATCACACAATCATACAATCACACAATCGCAGAATCATACAATCATACCATCATACAATCATACAATCATACAATCATACAATCATGCAATCATGCAATCATACAATCACAGCGCACTGAATAAGGCGCCTGATGGCTGCGAAGAGGATGTACTTGACATCACGGGAGTCAATCCACGCCAGCACCCAGCACTGACATCATACAATCACATCACACACATTAAGGCGCCTGACAATCGATACAAGTACACAATGATAAACAGTCACACTTCGTGTATTGTCACACTGAGCCTTGAACATCACATTTTAGAACCTAATGGAAAATAAAAACAAATAAAAACTCCCATGCTCACAACAAGCAACCATGCCATAAGACCCAGTCATCCCATGCGTCTACGGGTCACGAGGCTTCCACAAATGGGAACAGTCCATCCATAGCAATCAGTCATTCGTTATAATCACCAGCCAGTTGAAGAAAGGAATCAGGCTGACCACCGTCATCACCCCCGCGCGCAACTCCCCCAGAGTCATCGCCCCTTCCGCCTCCTCCCCCTCCGCCTCCCCCTTCCCATCCCCCACCCCTACTCCCGCCGCCAGCAGCGCCGCGGCCGCCGCTGCTGCAGCATCGTCATCGTCGGGTCCTTTCGTCTTTCGCGAAAGGAGCGGGAGCGACGGCAGGACGAGCGGCGCGGCGGAGAGTGCAATGGACGTGGCGATTGCTGCGACGAACGGGCCGTCGTCGACGAGCGACACCTGGCACACCGTGACTGGCCGGCGGGGCTGGTGCGAGATCGCCGGACGGAGACCCAGGGTGTTCGGACGATGGATGTGACAATAGCGAGAGGGGAGTGTAGCGGTGGAGTGGCTGCGGTGGAAGGAACTGAAACGAGGGTTGTCGGATATAGTCGACGCAAGTACTTTCGCAGCATTACTAATCAGACAGGTACTCGAACTAGCCATGGCGGCGAAAGAGGAATTAAGAGTGGTGCTAATTTACTCCGACGGAGCGAATCACTACCCTTAGTACTAATTGTTCAGCCAGACAACAGGGATACAGATCGCAGACCGTGCAGCGCAGTAAAATGCGCTCGATAACAGCGTCAAATACGGTCAACCAGTGAGACGCGCTCTTAGCAAAAGTATCACTGGTAATCAACACTCGGCTCGTGCTTGTACGGTACGCTTAGAGTCAGCAATAGCAAGCATGCAGCAAAGAGCGCCTCTCAAGAAGCCACGTGGCTACTTGTTCCGCATCTCAAGAGGCAGTGCCAGGTCCTATGCTGATTTTTGAAAAATCCACGTGTACATTGGCAGCTGTTACGCCAAACCACCCTCAGGACGCGACACGAGGTTGTGCATTCCTCGGCCTTTCAGAAAAACAAGCGACACGAAGATGTGGTTTCCATTGGAAATACCAGGAATTGTAAGCTCAGTAGGATGAGGACTGCTTGGAAAGAAAAGCGAAAGCCAGAAATTTAAAACCCGAGTCCCAAATTGCGAGGCGCGTGGGTCATGATTTTAAAACTTGACGAAGTGCAGTGTGCAAGCTTTGAAAAGTAGCGCACCTGCAATTTGGGACTTTCGGGTGCTGACACAACCCCCAGGGCGAAATACGTGGGCTGGCTGGGTTTGGCGAAAAAAAC
The DNA here is from genome assembly GCA_947471745.1 of Closterium sp. Naga37s-1. Taxonomy (NCBI): domain Eukaryota; kingdom Viridiplantae; phylum Streptophyta; class Zygnematophyceae; order Desmidiales; family Closteriaceae; genus Closterium; species Closterium sp. Naga37s-1. Next base: position 1,954,289 of record CANJKZ010000977.1, read on the forward strand.
GAAATGCCCGAAATCGAAATCAATCGCCAAAACCCAAACCAGAAAAAACCCCTCGCGTCATCCTTTTAAAGCTGAAGTATTCATTTGTCAGCAGGGTTCAGGGTTTAGGGAGTGAGCCTCACAGGTTTGGGGCAACTTTTCAAATTTCAAAAGTTTTTGAACTCTTCCTTTCAAATGTATACCGCAGCTTTAAAGCCCGAGTTCTACATGGCAATTTTCAAGTTCAAGATTCCTGAATATGAATTCGCAAAAAACCATGTTACCACCCGAAGTGGAGGATATCCGTCGCGATCCAGAGGGGAGGTTTTGCGACGTTGTTCCATCATTGGCCAGCGACAAAACCAGTCATTCCGAGTAAAGGGTCGGAGGGCAATGGAGCACTGTTCACTTTCAGTAAACTTGAAAACCATGTTGTACTAAATGGCAGGCATATTGACAGCCTACGTTTACTTAGTTCACCCGTTTTTCACGCCCAAACTTTCTCCGTAGCAGCTGTATCAGTACAGCAGCCTATTTGGTGACAAATACGAACAGCCAATCATAAAACCAGTCGGAGATGTCCCATTTATACAATAACTAGAGAGCTCACATGCGTGTGCGGTGCGCACCCAACCGGATATAGTTACTCGCGCGACGCCAACACGTGCCTGCACGTCACAATTCCATCCACCCCCCCGGCGTCTTACCCGGGTTGCGCATCTAGACGGTCGCACGGTCGAGGGTCAAGTATATCCCTTCCGACTGTTGCTCTCCCTTCCGCCGTCGCTCTCCCTTCCGCCCGTCGCCCTTCTTTCCCCCTCGTCGCCCTGCCTTCCGTCCGTCGCCCACCCTTGTTCCCGTCGCCCTCCCTTCCCGTCGCCCTCCCTTCCCGTCGCCCTCCCTTCCCGTCGCCTTCCCTTCCCGTCGCCCGCGCTTCTTCCCGTCGCCCTCCCTTCCCGTCGCCCTCCCTTCCCGTCGCCCTCCCTTCCCGTCGCCCTCCCTTCCCGTCGCCCTCCCTTCCCGTCGCCCTCCCTTCCCGTCGCCCTCCCTTCCCGTCGCCCTCCCTTCCCGTCGCCCTCCCTTCCCGTCGCCCTCCCTTCCCGTCGCCCTCCCTTCCCGTCGCCCTCCCTTCCCGTCGCCCTCCCTTCCCGTCGCCCTCCCTTCCCGTCGCCCTCCCTTCCCGTCGCCCTCCCTTCCCGTCGCCCTCCCTTCCCGTCGCCCTCGCTTTCCCCGTCGCCCTGCCATCCACTCCCCGTCGCCCTCGCCTTCCCTCCCGTCTCCCTTCCCATCTCGCACACTTGTCACCCTCCCTTTTCTCTCCCTACTCCCTCTTTTCCCTCCCTCCAATAATCGCCTTCCTTCCCCCAACTTATACCCCTTCCCTGCTTCCCCCCATCCCCTGCCCTGCTTCCCCCCATCCTCTTCATTCTTTCCCCGTATCCCCAGCCCTGCTTCCCCCCATCCCCTTCCCTGCTTCCCCCCATCTCCTTCCCTTCTTCCCCCCATCTCCGTCCCTGCTTCCCCCCATCCCCCTCCCTGCTTCCCCCCATACCCCTTCCCTGCTTCCCCCCATCCCCTTCCCTGCTTCCCCCCATCCCCTTCCCTGCTTCCCCCCATCCCTTTCCCCGCTTGCCCCCATCCCCTTCCCTGCTTCCCCCCATCCCCTTCTCTGCTTCCCCCCATCCCCTTCCCTGCTTCCCCCCATCCCCTTCCCTGCTTCCCCCCATCCCTTTCCCCTCTTGCCCCCATCCCCTTCCCTGCTTCCCCCCATCCCCTTCTCTGCTTCCCCCCATCCCCTTCCCTGCTTCCCCCCATCCCCTTCCCTGCTTCCCCCCATCCCCTTCCCTGCTTCCCCATGTCCCCTTCCCTGCTTTCCTCCATCCCCTTCCCTGCTTCCCCATGTCCCCTTCCCTGCTTGCCCCCATCCCCTTCCCTGCTCCCCCATGTCCCCTTCCCTGCTTCCCCCCATCCCCCTCCCTGCTTTCCCCCATCCCCTTCCCTGCTTCCCCATGTCCCCTTCCCTGCTTCCCCCCATCCCCTTCCCTGCTTCCCCATGTTCCCTTCCCTGCTTGCCCCCATCCCCTTCCCTGCTCCCCCATGTCCCCTTCCCTGCTTTCCCCCATCCCCCTCCCTGCTTCCCCCCATCCCCTTCCGTGCTTTTCCCCCTCCCGTTTCCATCGCTTTCCCCCTCCCGTCGCCCTCGCTCTCCCCCTCCCGTCGACCTCGCTTTCCCCCTGCTCACCCCCATTCCCCCTGCTCACTCTCTTTCCCTCTGCTCACTCTCTTCCCCCTTTCTCACTCTGCCCCCCCTTCCTCACTCTGTTTCCCCCTGCTCACTCTCTCCTCCTCACTCTATTCCCCCCTGCTCTATTCCCCCTGCTCTGTTCCACCCTGCTCACTCTCTCCTCCTCACTCTATTCCCCCCTGCTCTATTCCCCCTGCTCTGTTCCACCCTGCTCACTCTCTCCTCCTCACTCTAATCCCCCCTGTTCTGTTCCCCCCTGCTCTATTCCCCCCCGCTCTATTCCCCCCTGCTCTATTCCCCCCTGCTCTATTCCCCCCTGCTCTATTCCCCCCCTGCTCTATTCCCCCCTGCTATATTCCCCCCTGCTCTATTCCCCCTTGCTCTATTCCCCCCTGCTATATTCCCCCCTGCTCTATTCCCCCCTGCTCTGTTCCCCCCTGCTATATCCCCCCCTGCTCTATTCCCCCCTGCTCTGTTCCCCCCTGCTCAATACCCCCCTGCTCTATTCCCCCCTGCTCTATTCCCCCCTGCTCAATACCCCCCTGCTCTATTCCCCCCTCCTCTATTCCCCCCTGCTCTATTCCCCCCTGCTCTGTTCCCCCCTGCTCTATCCCCCCCTCCTCTATTCCCCCCTGCTCTATTCCCCCCTGCTCTATTTCCCCCTGCTCAATACCCCCCTGCTCTATTCCCCCTTGCTCTATTCCCCCCTGCTCTATTCCCCCCTGCTCTATTCCCCCCTGCTCAATACCCCCCTGCTCTGTTCCCCCCTGCTATATTCCCCCCTGCTCTATTCCCCCCTGCTCTGTTCCCCCCTGCTCAATACCCCCCTGCTCTATTCCCCCCTCCTCTATTCCCCCCTGCTCTATTCCCCCCTGCTCTATTCCCCCCTCCTCTATTCCCCCCTGCTCTGTTCCCCCCTGCTCTATTCCCCCCTCCTCTATTCCCCCCTCCTCTATTCCCCCCTGCTCTATTCCCCCCTGCTCTCTCCCCCCTTGCTCTCTCTCTTCTCACCTCCTCACTCCGTTTCCCCCTTGCTCACTCGGTTTTCCCATTGCTCATTCTCTTTCCCCCTGCTCACTCTCTTTCCCCATTGCTCATTCTCTTCCCCGCTGCTCATTCTCTTTCCCCTTGCTCATTCTGTTTCCCCCTGCTCATTCTGTTCCCCCCCTGTTCACTCCCTTCCCCCATGCCCACCCTCTTTCCCCCTGCTCACTCCCTTTCCCCCCTTCTCACTCTCTCCCCCCCTCCTCACTCTCTTTCCCCCCTGCTCAATGTCTCCCCTGCACTCTGTTTTTTCCTGCTCATTCTGTACAGGTCCCCAGCACCAGGTGTAGGGAGGGACCCACAAGTCCTGCTTTTTTGCTGCTGTGTATGCAGACAAGAGTGGGAAAAGACATATTATTGAGTAACTTGGTTCTTTTTTTACTAGATTGTTGCACTTCGTAGGTGGTCAATGGTCACTCTACTCCATGTATCAAAATTTAGTTATAATAATAAGCATACAACATTCCCACAGCCATGTATCATACCTAGGGGTACTATCAAACAACCAACATTCCAGCCGGTAAGCATACAAAAGAATGACAACTGACAAGGAAGCAACACGAAGAGGAAGAAATAAAAAGACACTCCTGGAACGGTAGGAGACAAACAGAAGGACGACCAGGGGAAAAGAGGGACAGAGAAACGGAGGAAGGGACGTATGGAGGAAGAGAGGGACAGAGGAAGGGAAGGATGGATGGGGAGGGAGGACGGGGGAAAGGGAGGACAGGCAGCACCACGTCTGCCTATGCTGTGTGACTCTGCCCACCGCCATCCACCCACAGCGCCCCAAGCAGCTCCCTGGTGCAGAAAAGCACAAGGGATGAAGAGGTGCCGCTGGGCCGAGGGCGGTGTGGGAAACACCTGGAGGGGAGGGTGAGAGGATCGGATGGGGAAAGGACGGATGGGGAGGGATGAGGAGAGGATGGATGGGAAGAGGAGGGAAGTGGTGAGGTGGGATGGGCGGATGGGGAGAGGACGGGAGGGGGTGGGGAGAAGAGGGGATGGTGAGAGGAGGGGATGGGGAGAGGAGGGGACGCGGTGACGAGGGAAGGGGAAAGAAGCGGATGTGTATAGGAGGAGATGGGGTGAGGAGGAGATGGGGTTAGGAGTATGGTGAATGGGGTATGGTGGAATGGTGAAAGTAGGCATGGGGAATGGAAGGATGGGGAACGGAGGGAGAGTGAATGACGGGATGGGGAAAGGAGGTCTGGGGAAACGAGGAAAGGGGGATGGGAAGTAGGATGGCAGGGCGAGAGGAAGGGATTGAGAGAAGGGGGGAGGAAGGGCGGAAGAGGGGGATGGGAAGTAGGAAGAGGTGGGAAATGGCGACGTGTGACGATGCCACGGGGTACGGCGGAGATGGGGTGAGGCATGGGGAGATGAGGGATGGATGGATGAGCGATGGAGAGGTGAGGCATGGGGAGATGAGGGATGGGGAGGTGAGAGATGGGGAGGTGAGGGATGGGGAGATGAGGGATGGGGAGATAAGGGATGGGGAGATGCGGGATGGGGAGATGAGGGATGGGGAGATGCGGGATGGGGAGATGAGGGATGGGGAGATGCGGGATGGGGAGATGCGGGATGGGGAGATGCGGGATTGGGAGATGAGGGACGGGGAGGAGAGGGAAGGGGAGATGAGGGATGGGAATATGCGGGATGGGGAGATGAGGGATGGGGAGACGAGGGATGGGGAGACGAGGGAAGGGGAGATGAGGGATGGGGAGATGAGGGATGGGGAGACGAGGGATGGGGAGACGAGGGAAGGGGAGATGAGGGATAGGGAGACGAGGGAAGGGGAGATGAGGGATGGGGAGACGAGGGAAGGGGAGATGAGGGATGGGGAGACGAGAGTGTGGGGTGTGGCGTAGCAGGAGGAAGGAGAGTTGCAAGGCGCGGGGAGTCCCCATTCTCGTTAGAGGGGAGGGAGCGTGGGCGACGGGAGGGAGGGAGCGGTAGTAGTGACGGATGGGTGTGCGCGTACATGACGTAAGGGGAGTGAGCATGAGCGATGGGAGGGGAGTGAGCGTGGGCGACGGGAGGGGAGTGAGCGTGGGCGACGGAAGAGAGTGAGGAGGGGCGAAAGAGGCGTCGCGCAAAGGCGACGGGAGGGGAGGGAGCGTGATCGTGCGTCAGGAAGGAAGCGTGGGCGACGGGAGGGCGTGATCATCCTCTTTGGAGGGGAGTGCGCGAAGGCGACGGGAGGGGAGTGCGCAAAGGCGATGGGAGGGGAGTGCGCGAAGGCGACGGGACGGGTGTGCGCGAAGGCGACGGGAGGGAAGTGCGCGAAGGCGACGGGAGGGGAGTGCGCGAGGGCGATGAGAGGGAGTGAGCTATGGCGATGGAGGGAAGTGTGAGACATTGACGCGAGAATGGTCGCGTGGGCGACGGAGGGGAGTGAACATAGGCGACGGCGACGAAGGGGAGTGCGCATAGGCGACGGGACGGGTGTGCGCGAAGGCGACGGGAGGGAAGTGCGCGAAGGCGACGGAAGGGGAGTGCGCGAGGGCGATGAGAGGGAGTGAGCTATGGCGATGGAGGGAAGTGTGAGACATTGACGCGAGAATGGTCGCGTGGGCGACGGAGGGGAGTGAACATAGCGTGCATTTTCAAACCAATCTACACACATGGCTTCGCTTTCTAACCCCCTCCAAGCACCAAACTCGTGGTGCAGTGTCGCACAGTTGGGTGACGAATGCTGAAGCTCGTCGCTGCCTGGTTTCGCTTTCGCACCTGTTCAGCTCTCGAAATGTTTTTTTTATGCCTTTCGCGAACACACTTAAAGCCCCCGCGTCACTGTTGCAAAACCATGCTGACCTCGGGCTTTAAAACTTGTGCAATTTGGGCAACGTGAAGGAATTCCAAAACTGGAATTGCGGAATTCCAAATGCTTGTGCTGGAAGGAGCAGGCAACGGGGTTTCAATTCATGGACCACAGTTTCGGGTTTAGGGTCTGGTGCATTACGGTATGAATCGGTATTCCGAAACAGCCAATGATGTCATCAGCTGCACTGGATGATCACACTGGTTGGATGGATTTTCTGGAGCACAGTTTCCATTGTGGATGGATTTTCTGGAGCAGCACACATGGCACAAATGCAGGGTGCCATAATATTATCGATAAAGGCAGACAAAACAAATACTTATAGTACAATTTTATTTCCTGAGTACTCACTCAATGCTTTATTGTATTTAAAACCTTACGGAACATGCAACAGCCCATTTCTAATTGCAGTCTATTTTGGAGAGAGAATAGGGGATCCAAACGCCGAGTCGTCGCTTAAAGCCCGAGTCTAGAATGGCAACTTTTCAAGTTCAAGATTCTTGAACTTGAATTCGCCTCCCCTCCCGTCGCCTTTTAGGTGGCTCTCCCTTCCCGCGTCCGTCGCCCACGCTTACTCTGAGTGACCTTCACATGACCATCACATGACCATCGCTTGCTCATTCCGTCGCTTTCCCAACACCTTTCAAGTTCAGTATTCTTGAAGCCTTACCATTCTAGACTCGGGCTTTAAGTTCCGCTTGTGCACGCTGCGCCTAGGCACCACCACAAATGCAGTACGCGCCTTTCTTCCTCCTCTTCTTGCGGAAGCTTCCCCACGTCCGGAAGCTTCTGACTCGCTCGAATATCCAGCTGCTGCAAAACGGCTGCGAACCTGGTCGGAGCTCACGCTCTTTACAGGAAGCTTCGAAGAAGGAAGATTCCTGGAAGGCCTGGAAGGAGGATTCACTGCGGTGAATTGAGCTGTGAGTGGGGACGCACGGGAAGACAAAGAAAATGCTGCAGCGGTTACAGCAGCACCGGCAGCCGTTGCAGCACGAGGAGCAGCAGTACGAGCAGCACCAGCAGCAGCAGTGCCAGCAGCAGCACCAGCAGCAGCAATGCCAGCAGCAGAAGCACCAGCAGCACTGGCACCAGGAGCACCAGCAGCAGCAGCAGCAGCACCAATAGCACCAGCAGCACCAGCAGCAGCACCACCAACACCACCACCACCAGCAGCACCACCAACAACACCAGCAGCAGCAGCAACAGCCGGAGCGGCAGCTGCAGCAGCAGCAGCAGCACCTGCTGGGACAAATGTTCCCTGAGTAGCCTCAGCAGCTTCACCAGCAAACTTATCAAAAATATTCCCTGCCCGCCTGCCTATGGCACCTGCAGGCGCAGCAGCAGAAGGGACGTCAACAGCAGAACAGCCTTCAACAGCAGAACGGCCTTCAACAGCAGAACGGCCTTCAACAGCAGAAGGGATTTCAGCAGCAAACATGTTAGCAGCAAGGAGGTTATCAGCAAGCATGTCATCAGAGCTGTCTCCATGCCACGATGCCCTTCGCGCAATGGCCCGGTAACCCCCTCCTTCCGCTGACTTCGCCCCCCCTCCCCTTGGTGATCTAGGCCCCCCAGATGTTGCACTGGCAGGGGCAGATGGGCTATCTGGGTGAAGGTTCCAGGAAACCCGCTTGCTGAATGTGGGAGAAGAAGCTGTGGAGGTAGCTGGTGATTTTAGGATGGAGGGGCGAGCAGAGGGGGATAGGGAGGCGGTGGAGGAGTGAGAGGGGGTGAGAGGGGGGGACAGGGATGAGGGAGTGAGAGGAGGGGACCGACATGAGGGAGTGAGAGGCGGGGATCGAGACGAAGTGGTGAGAGGAGGGGGACGAGATGAGGCGAGACGAGGGGATTGAGACGAGGGAGTGAGAGGCGGGGGTCGAGACGGGGGAGTGGGACGAGGGGATCGAGGCGAGGGAGCGAGAGGAGGGGTGCGAGATGAGGGAGTGAGAGGAGGGGATCGAGATGGGGTAGTGAGAGGAGGGGGACGAGATGAGGAGACACGAGGGGATTGAGATTTGGGAGCGAGAGGAGGCGGTCGAGATGAGGGACTGAGAGGAGGGGTGCGAGATGCAGAAGTGTGATGGGGAGATTGAGTCGAGGGAGTGAGAGGCGGGGATCGAGACGGGGTAATGATAGGAGGAGGTCGAGAAGCAGAAGTGCGAGGGGATTGAGACGAGGGAGTGAGAGGCGGGGATCGAGACGCGGTAGTGATAGGAGGGGGGCGAGATGAGGAAGAGGGACGAGGGGATTGAGACGAGGGAGTGGGGCGAGGGGATTGAGACGAGGGGGTGAGGGGAGGAGGGCGAGATGGGTTGGTGACAGGAGGGGACAGAGGAGGAAGATTTGGCTTGAGAGTCAACACAGCAGGACCTTGGCGCTGGCTGAGGAGAGAGGACTGAGGAGAGAACGTCCGTGCCACAGATCGTGCTACGTTCACTGCTACATCTCCTGCTACAGTTCCCGCTACAGTTCCTGCTAACGTATCTGCTACAGTGTCTGCTACCGTTCCAGCCACTGTTCTCGCCGCATTCACCGCTACGCTTCTTGCCGCGTTCACTGCGACGACATTCCGGTTGGCAGCAACAGCAGCAGCTGTGGCTGTAGCCGTGACTCCCGTAACAACTTGAGACTTCACCGATCCCGCTGCTGCTGCCGCCGCTGCTGCTGCAACCTTAGCAGCAGAGACCGCACGCCGGCCAGCAGACTCAGGGTTCTGAAGCCAGTCGCTGTTCTTCATCATTGAAGCAAAATCCATGCTCTGGCTCTGCTTGTGGCTGATCATCGCTCTCCTTGCAACACCGCCTTTCACTCCTCCTGCTCCCTCTTCCCCTCTTCCAAACCCTCCTCCTCCATCCCCCCCTGGGCCACGAGGAGAGACCAGTCCCGGAAGCCCGTAGCTCTCGGGAGGAGCAATCAGCCTCCACATGACTGTGTCGCTGGGATTCGTATCAGATTTGGTTTGGCGGATTTGATACCCCGGCCGGCCGGAACCCGCGGCCTTGATTGATATCGACGCAGACGCGGCTGAAGTCGAGGGACGGTCGAAGCGAGACGGCAGAGCAGAGGAAGATATAAAGGGGGAGGAGGAAGATGGAGGAGAGGACTTTTGAAGCGCGTCAAAGGGAGGGGAAGACGGAGGAGAGGAAGGGGGAGAAGAAGAAAAGGACCAAGAGGGAACGGGTAGGTCGCTGGAGGAATGGCACGATAATACCGGGCTGCGGAAAAGCCTGTTCTGCCGCTCCTGCTGCTGCTGTAGTTGCTCCTGCTGCCGCCGCCGCTCCTGCTCCTGCTGTAAGTGCTGCTGCCGCTGTTTCTCGGGCAGTTGAGAGCTGCCCTGCGGTTTCTCCGTGCGCTTGAGGAGAACGGGCTTGCACAGAGTGGCACAAAGGATTCGCCACGTGCTGTGAGCATGCAGCACCGTTTGCTCCGCTTCCTTTGCTTGCTCCGTCTGCTCCGCCTCCCTGGCTCGCCGTGCTGCTTGCTCCGCTTCATCCTCCTCTTGATCCCCCCGGTCCTCTGCTTCCCTTCCAGACCTCCCCCATTCCTCCTCGAGATCCTCCGCTCCTATCGCCACACGTCCGATCATCGAATCTCGATCTCCGATCCTTGAAACGCGTGTCAGAGCTCCGCCTCCGCTTCCTCCGCTTCCGCCGCGCCACGATCCCCTCTCCTCGCTCTTCCTCTTAGTTCTGGAGTCTTGTGGCTCGGATGATTGGCTTCCGCCCGCCTCTCCGTCCGCTGCTTCTTCTTCCGCAAGCGAGTGAGACGCGCCAAAGAAGGGATTGGCGGGGCGACCTGCAGAGAAGAGGGAAGAGCATGGGAGAATTCGGTCGCTCTCAGTTCTCGAGTCTTGAAGCTCGGATGATTGGCTTCCGCCCGCCTCTCCGTCCGCTGCTTCTTCTTCCGCAAGCGAGTGAGACGCGCCGAAGAAGGGATTCGCGGGGCGACCTGTAAGGAAGAGGGAAGAGCATGGGAGAATTCGGTCGCTCTCAGTTCTCGAGTCTTGAAGCTCGGATGATTGGCTTCCGCCCGCCTCTGCGTCCGCTTCTTCTTCTTCTGCAAGCGAGTGCGACGCGCCGAAGAAGGGATTGGCGGGGCGACCTGCAGGGAAGAGGGGAGAGCATGGGAGAATTCGGGGAAAGAGAAGGGATGAGAAACAGCGGGAAGTGGACGGGGAGGGGGGGGGGGGGGGGGGGGGGGGGGAGTGGAGAGGAGAGGGAGAAAGAGAGGAGAGGGGAAGGGGAGGGGATGGAGAGGCGAAGGGGACGGGGGAGGTGAAGAGGGAGGAATTTACAGACTTTTCTCTGTAATATCGTTGAAGTTGTTGTTGTTTTTTATTTATTTGTTTGTTTGTTATTTTTATGTTTCTCGTAAAAGTTGGAAACTTTCTAGCAAGCGTTCTCAATTTCGTCTGCATCATTTTTTGCGGTATTGTCTCGTCATCATCCAGTGGACGAGAGCAAGGGGTCGAGCGAGTAGTATGGGAAGAAAAAGCGCATGCACTAGTAACGAACAAGGAGGGAGTAAGGAGGGGAAGGAGCGAGAAGAAAAGCAGGGGGCGCGGAAGGAGAGCAAGGAGGGAACGGGAGCGAGACATGGAGAATATAACGTTCCCATTACGGTAGGAGCGAGACATTTTATAAGGGTCGCTGCGTGGCGAGAGAGGGGAAGAGAAGGGAAATAGGAAGGAGGAGGGAACCGAGAAGGGGAGAGGATGGCTTGGAGACGGTAGTAGAAGTAACCAGCTTTGGCATACCTGGTGCCGCGATTTCGCCAAAGGATTCCGATTTTTTCGCCCACTCGCGAACGCGATTCAACAGATCGCCCAAGGAATGTTTCCTCTTGCCGCTCGTCACCAGCTCGTCGTCCGTTGCGATGGTTACAATCCTCCACGAAATCGGCATGCTGTTTCGCCCAGATCCCTGCAGTCGCAAGGGCATCGCCAATAGAGGAAAAACGTCGTACGCGTCGCCAGGTTCGCGCGCCTGGGACCCAATCTCCAGCGCCTCCAGCGGAACGTTGTCGCACGCCGTTAAGAGCGAGTCTGCGAGCTCGTTAACCCGCGACTCGTCCTTGCGGCCGTCCGAACCGCCAGATTCCGAATCACCACTGGTGATGGCATCATTCGCATCCCAAAGGGAAAACATCGACATGGATCGCGACGCGAGCACGCACGTCTGCGGCAGAATGCCCAGATTCCACGGCGAATCCGATAGGAGCGCCGCCGCCGCCGTCGACGATGATTGAGACGGCGATGCAAGCGACGACGTCTCCGAGTCGCTAGTATCGGTCTTCACTTTAATACGCTTGCCGTCTAGGCCCAATACGAGCACCTTCCGCTTCTCCAGCAGGAGGGGGTCATCGCGGCGCCGAAGCTTTTGGCTCGCGGGCCCGCGATCGGCGGAGGGGGATTTGGCGGCGCGGCAGACGAAGGAGAAGGTGCAGGCTGGGAAGGGGGGACCGGGGTGGCGCGGGGAGGAGAAGGAGTCGGCGGAAGAAGGCGGAGGCGGAATGAGGAGGATGTCGTGCCAGATGGAGGACACGTGGCCGGCTTAGATTAGCGGGAGAATGCTCGTGGACGATCCGACGCCCCGAACTGGCGGCATGATGATGTTGTAACTACTACGAGTAGTAGTAGTTATAGTGAGGCAGAGTGAACTACTCGTGTGATGCGAGGATGATGAGGCAGAAATGGTAAGGCGTCTAGCAAAGCTGAGCGAGATTATATGATGAATAACGAGGCTTCGACCCGGCTTCAGATTCTGAGGCCTCTGAGAATGAGAAATAGTCATCGACGCGTCGATCGTTGGTTGAATGACACATTCCTTCCGAGTCGGCGGTCGTAACGTCGCGACGAGCAATGGTCCCTCCGACTCGGACTCGAAAACGCTGTAGGTAAGAAAAACGACGAATTCTACCCGACGTCGAATTCTAGTACCGCTATTCGTCTCCTATTCCGTGCACCGCCAAAGCAACGCTCGCTCATCCCTCCTAGATTAGCCATGTAGAAAATCAGCCAATCAAAACTCTCCAATATAGTCGCGTATGATTGCATTCCGAAGCACTGCTTACCATTCAAGCGTGAGCCTTCAAGCTGAACGCCTACTTACCCCTAATACCTGACCTAGACACAATACTACAAAATCTCAATGCTGAGATATACACTCGAACTTACGACGTAAGTACACCACCGCATCCATACTCGTCAGCGATTTGAGTAACAACTGACCTACTAGTCCACCCAATACATAAGACTAAGTTGCCCCTGCATGGGTTTGGGTTCGGGCATCCATCAAGCCCTTTTTACTACGTGGTGACAGTTCGAAACAATAGTGTACCTGCTTGGAATGCAATTGAGCAGCTCGTGTGAGAATACTAAGGCTACAGTGTTAGCGAGTTGTATTGATGGTCCTAAATACTGTTGCGAGAATCCAGGTTCTATGGAGGATACATGCTGCGATGCGTCAGACCAATTCAATACACAACACTAATGACTGGGAAGGCGACTCGTAATTTCCCGCCGAGTTGAGTTGAGAGGTCTGGTTTGTGAGTGGAGGCTTTGTAGAAATTCATGAGGTACGGGAAGAAGGGCAGCTTCGGAAACATGGGGATTTCGTAAGGGCGTGAAACAGCTCTATTCAAGACTCTGTTCGAGACTTGAATGTTCCACTACAACATCCTGTAACGTTCCAAATTCGTTTTCTACCGTATATTACCCATGTTTGACTCATGGAACACAAATGTACCAATTGTTTATACAGCGCCGAGGCAGATGAGAAGTCGGCACGGCAACTGATCCAGTTCACCGAGTCTGATCCGAAGCAGCCAAAGTGATCTCCACGCCAACCAAGCAGGCCCCTCCATTCGTTTTCGTTCGTGGTGCATGCCACCAATCCTTCTTCACTGCAGATGATATTCGCTGAAGTCTTCGGGACCAGCAGTAGACGAACTCAGCTCTTCTGCGTGTGACAGTTAAAAACGATTATCTATGTGAGACAAGTTTCTACAGCATTTGGCATCGAACTGCTGTTTGTTTGTTTCTACGAAACGGTTAGAAAGGGGTAAAATGGGCACCCTGACAGACAATGACACTCGTTTTCAACGCAACATACAAGGGAAATTATACGCGCAGTCACAATTATGGCCGTATTATCACGTTTGGTCACGGGGTTATCACGGACAGTCACAGTACAGTACTTCGCTATCACGCATGATCAAAGCGCTATCACGCTTGATCACTCCTCGCCCCGCAGGGTTATCACGTTTGGTCACTCGTTGAAACGCCCGCCAAAAAGTCGAAACTCTCAAATCTACTGTACAGATTCGGGTACTTTTATCTCGCGCGCTTTTTGTCTGTAGTGAAAAACGTGATGTGACTGTCGAAATATAATCGGTCCTTGTTAGGGACCGATGCAGTTTAATGCAGAGTCCGCAAACTATTGTCTGCAGCTATTATTAAAAATAAATAAACTATACTAATTTGTTGCAAAAGTACCAAAGAAAACCATCAATTCTAAGAAACATCATATCTTATCAATCGATTGTGCGCCTGACACTGAACTTGTTTTTAGCTTGTTAGCAGTGTAGTGAATGAAGTGAACGCCAATAATAAAACTATTCGGAAGAACGGACATACCGTATGTCGAACTACCACAACACAATGTGTTAGACAGTATCAAACTATACAGGTTACAGTTATCAATTATTCACATCGGCATAAGCTTATATTACAAGATGCAATTACACTAAACATGTCCATCATAAATGGGTTTGATTAATTCTAAATAGTTAAATTACACATATCAACCAACGCAATTACGTGTCGTATATGCATTTCCCCGCCTGTAACGTTCAACGGTTTTCCATCTAATATAAGTCAATTGTATGGGTTTCCCACCAGCTAAAGCTATTGTCACTGTGCTAAACATAATTACAATGCTCTCACTGTTTTATGGATGAAATGCACACCATAAACTAATTATATAATCGAAACTGCTACTGCATCGGTCCCTAACAAGGACCGAGTATATTTCGACAGTCACATCACGTTTTTCACTGCAGACAAAACGCGCGCGAGATAGAAGTACCCGAATCTGTACAGTAGATTTGAGAGTTTCGACTTTTTGGCGGGCGTTTCAACGAGTGACCAAACGTGATAACCCTGCGGGGCGAGGAGTGATCAAGCGTGATAGCGCTGTGATCATGTGTGATGGCGAAGTACTGTACTGTGACTGTCCGTGATAACCCCGTGACCAAACGTGATAATACGGCCATAATTGTGACTGCGCGTATAATTTCCCCAACATACAATGTACCCCCAAAATCCGCTCCACTCCACGTACGGATACATTCTAAATCATGATCCAAGGGCAAATGATACTGATACACCGGATACCCCCATGCGCGAGATCACTTTGGTGGACACTTCCTCCAACCCTTTTCCTGCTGCTCTATACTTCGTCACGAGGGTCATCAGCGGAATATCAAAAGTGTCAATTTGTAGAGTAGTGTTACGAGTGCAATTGAACGAGCGAGTGAGAATTGCACTATCGAAGCAATCAATACAGTTGAGCGAAAAGCATGAGCGAAGTTATAGAGCGAAGCTAGCGTGGTAACGGTAATGCGGGAAATTGGGGTGCGCTACGGGCCTAGCGCCGAGGTTGGGAATTGTCGAGGCGGAGGTCCGGAGCGCGGGTTACCAACCGAACCGTGAGGTTGGGTCGCATCGTGAACAGTGGCGGGAGTCGTGGTCGAGGCGAATGTCACGAGCGGGTAACGTTGACGGATGGGTGCCGACGGCGGGAACGGACATGTACGCGGTAAGCAGGGACGCGAAGTAAGGAAAAGGAAATTTCCTTACACTATCCCCCCCCCAAGGAGGCCCCTCTTACGAGAGTGCGTGTACATCTCGAAAGTTTCGGCTACGCAGATACTCAGTCAAGACAGGGTTATTCTCAATTCTATCCAGGGGAACCCAATTGTCTTCGGTTGGCGTGCGGTCTTTCCAGCGGATTAGAAATTCGATCCTGCGGGCTCCCCGTGGGTCACGTACTCGGTGGCTCAGTATTTTTTCGGGCGTGATGGTTGGCTCTGTCGGTGGTCGTGTCATGCTGGCGGGGCGGTTTCGAGGCAGTTGGCTGGTAGATGGCACGTATGGGCGAAGCAGGCTGACGTGGAATGACTGGCTGACGTACCAGTCAGCAGGGAGGAGGAGATGGGCGGTGACGGGTGTGATCATGTGGCTGATGCGAAATGGCCCGCAATATCGGGGGCGGAGTTGTGGGGTGATGGGCAGGCGGAGGTTTTGAGTGTCGAGTAAAACTAGGTCGTCGGGCTGGTAAGTGACAGGTCGGCGGTGGCGGTCTGCGTTGCGTTTAGCGATGATGCTTGATTTTTTTATTGCTTCTGCTGCTCGGGTCCGTGCTGCTTGCAGTATTTCTGCGAACTGTTGCGCGCGTGGGACTGGGTTGTCGGGATTCGGGGTCATGGGTACTGTGGGGTCTTGTCCGTAGTTCAGGTAAAATGGTGACTGTTGGGTCGTGGCAGATGGCGAGTTGTTGTACGCGAATTCGATGAGTGGCAGTTGCTGTTCCCGCATGGTCGGGTCGTCGCACGTGGCCCGGATGAGCTATTCCATGGTCTGATTTGTCCGTTCTGTCTGTCCGTCGGTTTCAGGGTGGTATGATGAACTGAACTGTAGTCGCGTGCCGAACTGCTGCCACAAGTTCTGCCAGAAGTTGCTGGTGAATTTCGTGTCGCGGTCGCTGATGATCGCTGCTGGTATCCCGTGTAACCGAACGATGGTGGCGATGAAGAG
Organism: Closterium sp. Naga37s-1; assembly: GCA_947471745.1. NCBI lineage: Eukaryota > Viridiplantae > Streptophyta > Zygnematophyceae > Desmidiales > Closteriaceae > Closterium > Closterium sp. Naga37s-1. The sequence continues at coordinate 1,970,198 of CANJKZ010000977.1, forward strand.
GCGAGCTGTTTCTTCGGCTGTGGTTGATTTCTTGCATGCTGCGAAATGTGCCATTTTCGTCAACCGATCGACGACGACCAGGATCGCGTCGTTCCCACTTGATCCAGCCGGTAACCCCGTGACGAAGTCCATCGTCACCTGCTGCCAAGCACGCTCTAGGGGTGGTATCGGCTGCAACTGTCATGCCGGTCGTTGTCGTGACGACTTCATGAGCTGGCAGGTGGGACACGATGCCACGTGTCGTTGCACGTCGGTCAGCATCTCGGGCCAGTAGTAATACCGCTGCAGCTGCTGCCGTGTTTTCTCGACCCCGAAATGTCCTGAGGTAACCCCGTCGTGTGCCTCCTGTAGTAACAGCTCCCTTAGTAAAGTGTAGCCCGGTACCCAGATGCGCTCGGTGCCGGCTTTTACGTAATAAAATCCTTTTGCTGCTGCGAACTGCTGCGAGTTTCCTCCTGTGAAGAACGGGTCTGTCTGGTATCCGTGGGTAAATAGGCCTGTCAGCAGTGGGCTAGTATGGGCAAGTAGTATCGCGTGGAGTTGGGCAGTAGGGCGGGTCAGTGCGTCGGCAATGATTGATGCTCCCTTTTTATAGGTGACTGTGTAGTGGAAGTTTGACTCGAGAAAATCGAGCCAGCGGATCTGTCGTGGGTTGAGGTGGGGCTGTGCGCGAAGGTACTGTAGGGATTGGTGGTCTGTCCGTACTGTCACGTCTGCGCCAGTTAAGTAACAGCGCCAGACTTTGAACGCATGCACGATCGCGAGCATCGTGTATCAGGTATTTTTTTTTGGGCGGATGCAGCTTTCGTGACTCGTATGCGATGGGCTGTAGGCCGTTGCCGAAATCCTGTAGCAGTACGGCTCCAATAGCGATGTCGCTTGCGTCTGTTACTACTTCGAAGGGGCGGTGTGGGTCAGCGATGCGCAGTACGGGCGGTGAACAGAGAACAGTTTTCAGGGCAGAGAAGGCAGCATGCTCTTTCTCCCCCCACGTAAAAGCGACCCCCTTCCGCAGCAGATCCGTCAGTGGGGCTGTTAACCTCGCCATGTCGGGGACGAACCGACGCACGTAATTAACGAACCCTAAAAAAACTCTGCAGCTCCGTGATATTTGTCGGGGGGTGCCACGCCTGTACCGTGTCCAGCTTCTTTGGGTCGATTTCAACCCCAGCCTCCGAAATAACGTGTCCTAAAAGTTCTAACCTGTCCTGAAAAAACTCGCACTTGGAACCCTTGGTCAGTAACCGGTGCTCGTCTAAAACCTTAAAAACTGCTTCCAGATCTGCTAAGTGCTGCTGCTTATCGCGACTGTAGACTAGGATGTCGTCGAGGTAAACTATCACGCATTTATCTAAGAGTGGTCTGAACGCCTCGTTCATGGTCATCTGGAATGTTGCCGGTGCGTTGGTCAGCCCGAAAGGCATTACGGTGTACTCGAATGACCCGTACATAGTCCTAAATGTTGTTTTGGCGCAGTCTGATGGTTCGACCCGGATCTGGTGGTAACCTCCCCGTAAATCAAATTTCGAAAAGACCCGTGCTGTTCGCAGTTGATCTATCAGTTCGTCGGCGCGGGGAATGGGGTATCGCGACTTGGCTGTAACCCTGTTCAGTGCTCTGTAGTCGATGCACATTCGGAAACCTCCGTCCTTTTTCGGTGTGAACAGTATCGGTGCGGCGAACGGTGATGAACTCGGTCGGATGAATTTCTTTTCCAGTAGGTAATCTAACTGCTTCCTTAGTTTGTCGAGCTCGGGCTGTGTCAGTCTGAACTGCCGCTGTACGGTTGGCTGTGCCCAGGGTTCTAACTCTATCCGGTGGTCGTGTGCTCGCTGAGGTGGCAGTCCCTCCGGTAAGTCGTCTGGAAAAATCCCCGAGTACCGTTTCAATAGCTCCTGCAGTTCGGGCGGTACCGCTGTCAGCAGTTTCTGAAAATCGCTCGGCTGCTCTGCTTCTCCTACCAATGCTATATCCACTGCGTACACGTCAGCTCCAGCGGCGACTGCCCGTTTCATTGTGATAGCATTGACGTGGACCGTTGAAGACTCAGGCGACTGCCAGCGAGGTAGCTCAACCCAGTTACCGCTACTTCGCACAGTGCAGCTACCTGTCGTCCAGTCGATTCGTGGGTTATATCGTCGCAGCCAATCACGTCCCAGTAAAATGTCGTGCCCATCCAATGTCGTCGCGAGCATTTCCTGTGTAAACCCAAATTTCCCCATGCAGCGGACCTTTACTCTCTCCACCTTCTCCCGTATGGCCAGTGGCGTTCCGTCCACTAAGCGTGCGTCTAACTCCGGTAAACACCGACTAAGTGCCAATTGCAGCTTCCGGGCGGTCGCGGTATTAACTAAACTGTGACTTGCTCCTCCGTCTATAAAAATCTTCACAGCTGCTCCCTGTATTTTCCCGTGGATCAGTACTGGGCGATCCGTCGCTGTACCCTCCTTATTCGTCCGAGCCCGATCGATAGCATGAATCGGTACTGTGACTCGGTGAGGGTCGGTGTGGTTGGGCGAGCAGGCAGTCTCGTCAGTAGTTGGCCTGATTCCTACTGACTGCTGGCGTTTCCCTGCCTTGGAGACTCCCTCCCTTGCTCTACTCCGCGGCGCCTCAGCTCCTCTGGGAATTCACTCTTGCGATGGCCCGGCCTATTGCAAGCAAAGCAGCGCCCCTTAAACGGCGCGGCAGCTGCATTTGTCGCAACGGCATGTACAGTGGCGTGCTCGATCGGTCCCCGAGGGCGATGTCCGTAATAGGACCCTGGTCTCGGACGGCGTAAGAAATCGATTTTCTCGGCGAGCGCGAGAATCTCGTTGAAATTCGAGAGTCCGCGTAGCATGATTTCGTGCGAGATGTCCGGCTTCAGCCCTCCAACGTAACGGTCCACCCGCTCCGCTTCGTGCATGTAGCCGACTTGCTCGCATAATGCGAGAAAACCACTCGTATAGTCTTGAACCGACCCGAGCTGCCGCCAAGTACGCAGTCTCTGACGCGCCGAAATAGAAGCCGCGATCGGCTCGAAGCGCGCCCGAAGCCCTGCGCACCACGCATCCCACGTGCTGTATTGGGCTGTTTCGGAGAACGAACTCCAGGTGACGGCTGGACCCGTGGGCCCTTCCTCTTGCGACGGTGGCTCGTAGGCGCGTGGCGACGTCACGATGACTCGCCACCAGTCCATGGCGGGGCCCCTCAGCAGCGAAACAGCGTAGCGAATCTTCGCTGCGTCCGACTCGATGTAATTCGCGTCGAAGAAGACGTTCATCGTGAAGACCCACGATTGAACCGTCGGACCTCCACGTTGGCTCGGATCGAAACAGGGCGGGCGCTGCGGCTTGAGTGGCATTGGTGCCATGATGTCGTGGCTGCCACTTGTTGCTGCAAACTCCACGTGCCGACGAGCTTCGCGAGGCCCACGCGGGCTTGGCGCGGCCCGATTTCTCTCCATGCCAGGCATCGATTGAGCGGCGCCATCACTGGCTGCGCCTGAGCGCTGTCCTACGCTGTCGTTTTGCGTCGGTGTGCCTGATGAGATGACGATCGGTTCTTCTGATTGCGCAGGTGCATTTGCGGGTACTTGTGATGGTGCTGGCGCATTCACCGTTGATTGCTAGCGGGCGGAGTCACGTTCCGCCGTGAGTGTCGCGATTTCGAGCGCCGAGTCTTCGAGTTGGCGCACAAGACAGTCGAGTTGCTCCTGCGTTAATGTCGCAAGAGTAATTTCGGCCATGGCGGGGGTGTCGGGCAAGCTCAGCGAGAGCCTCTGTCGTGGCCGTGCGTGCTTACGAGAGAGCACTTCGAGCGGCGGTGCTTGTTCGCTGAGAGACGTCTACCCCCCCCAAAAATTGAGATAATGGGGAAGCGAAGGTGTCTGCGCGGTCCGAGAGGAGATCGTAGGCTCTGAATACCAAGTGTTACGAGTGCAATTGAACGAGCGAGTGAGAATTGCACTATCGAAGCAATCAATACAGTTGAGCGAAAAGCATGAGCGAAGTTATATAGCGAAGCTAGCGTGGTAACGGTAATGCGGGAAATTGGGGTGCGCTACGAGCCTAGCGCCGAGGTTGGGAATTGTCGAGGCGGAGGTCCGGAGCGCGGGTTACCAACCGAACCGTGAGGTTGGGTCGCATCGTGAACAGTGGCGGGAGTCGTGGTCGAGGCGAATGTCGCGAGCGGGTAATGTTCACGGATGGGTGCCGACGGCGGGAACGGGCATGTACGCGGTAAGCAGGGACGCGAAGTAAGGAAAAGGAAATTTCCTTACAAGTAGTCAGGTAAACCAGCCCCGTGCAAGTTTTGGGTATATTTCCAACGTTGGGCCATTGACCAAACGTCGAGATACATACTCGTTACAATAAGGTTGCGGCACTTCCGGTGCCATTCAAGCAAGGAATTGCTTGTACACATTCTCATTACAATTCCCCCACGTTTTAGGGTGCCAACTTGCAAATTTGAATACTCCATTTTGCTTGCATTTGCGGAGTTCGCCACAGGCAAAATGAGAATTTAAATCTACCACGAAGTTAAGTTTCCATAATATCTGGGATTCGGTGGTTCACTTCTATTGGTGTTTTCGCAATTGTATATGTCATTATCTGGAACCTTGTAGATCCGGCCGTCGCACCTATAGCATTCAATATTTTCGTTATTTTGAATGATGTGGAATTGCCCAAGCCATCGCGCAAATGGGTAGGGGAAACTCAATGGGACCACCAAATTTACGAGATATGGTTTGGGCATCATGTGTGCACGCCATGCTGGTTCCGATGGGTTCAATGCCTTTGCATGTCTTTTTTATTATCGACATCGCAACCCAACCAACTCGGCATGTTAAGTCATAGTAGTCAAGTGGCTTATGACATGAGCAGTTATTACAGCCATTGTGTGATAAGAAACAAGGAATGAATGAACTATGAATGAATTGGGTACAAGTGCTAACCCTAATTGGGTTGTACCCCTTATGGGTTACCCCACTATAGCCTACACAATATGCATGAGCTATAATATTCTGACACACCCCCATAGGCAAAGTGGGGGAGAACAAGGGGTCACAAGACCAGTCAGGCAAAGTAAAGCAAAGCAAGCTCAGGGTGGATCACAAAGTCACCACACATTCCGAGCACAAGTTCAAGGCCACAAGGCCAGTTCACATGCAGGAGTACATATATATATAAAGGCTAGACAAGCAAGAGCAGGTATATATATATGTAACAGCACAAGCAAGGTCAAGAGGTGAGCAAGTGAGGCAAGGTAGGCACAAGGCCCAGCTGAGTACAGAAGCGCTGATGGTCACAAGGCGCAAGCGCCTTGGTGAAGATATCAGCAGTGTTGGCCTCAGAGGCCACGTACGCAAGACGCAGCTGACCACGCTGCTGCAGCTCACGAGCAAGAAAGTAGCGGAGAGCAATGTGCTTCGTTCTGTGCTCCAGTCGCTGCTCCCGACACAAGGCCAGCATGGCCTTGTTGTCTACGTACAGCACTGGAGGAGAACGAGGCAGCTCTCCGAGGTCAGTCAGCAGGTAGGTGAGCCAGCGAAGCTCCTGTGCAGCCATGGCTCCTGCGTAGATCTCAGCCTCACAACTGGAGCCGAGAACAGAAGACGAGCGGGTAGCCCGCCACGAAACAGAGCCGGAACCAAGGCTGAAGGTGTAACCCTGTGACGACCGCTGCGTAGCCTGGTCGTCAGCCCAAGAAGCGTCTGCGTGCCCAGTAAGGACCACTGGACTCTGCCCTCCAAGCACAAGCCCCATGCCCGACGTACTGCACAAGTAGCGCAACACCCTCTTCGCTGCAGCCATGTGCTCCGGTCTGTGTCTCCCAGGAGCAACATAGCGTGCAAGAATGCTAAGAGGGTATGCAAGGTCAGGTCGTGTGCAGGTCATCAGGTACATGAGGCAGCCAACAAGCTCTGGGTACAGGCCACTCGACTCTACGGACTCATCCGAAGGCAGAGCTGAGAGCGAGTGGCGAGTAGGCAGAGGAGTGGCCTGAGGCGAGGAGTACGTGAAGCCGAAGCGCTGAAGGACCTGCTGCACCATGTGTGACTGAGTCAGGGTAATGGTGCGGCGTGCTCTGTCCCGAGTGATCTGCAAGCCAAGGTAGCTGCGCAGTTCACCCAGGTCAGTGCACGTGTGTCTCTTCTGCAGCTCGGACTTCACGTGGGCTAGTCCAGCAGTGTCAGCTGTGGCAAAGACCAAGTCGTCGACGTACACGAGGATGTAGAACGGCGGCAAAGAAGTGTCGGTGCGCAGAAACAGCGACGGGTCGGCAGTAGAGGGAGCAAACCCAAGAGCCGCAAGTGTAGTCCTCAGTGTGTCGTGCCACTCACGCGGTGCCTGGCGGAGACCGTAGACTGGCCGCCGTAGGCTCCACTGGGCGCCAGGAGGAAAAGACCCAGTGAAGCCAGGTGGGCGACGCAGCCAGATCTCCTCGTGCAGGCTGCCCTGCAAGAAAGCAGTGCTGAAGTCAAGAGAGTGTAGCTCGTAGTCACGGTGAGCAGCTACGTGCAGCAGTACCCGAAGAGTGGTCATCTTCGGGGTGGGAGAGAAGGTCTGAAAGTAGTCAACTCCCTGCCGCTGACTGAAGCCACGAGCCACGTAACGCGCCTTGAAGACAGGCGGAGAACCCGGCGGTCGCTTCACCCTGAAAATCCACATGCCACTGACGATGTTCGCCCCAGGAGGGGGAACAGCGTCAACGTAGGTGCCTGTGGACTTCCAGGAAGCCATCTCTGCGTCCATAGCTGCCTGCCACTGAGAGGAGTAGGGACCCTCTATCGCCTCCGCGTAAGAGCGCGGAGTCGGGATGTCAAGTGCATCCGGGTCTCCCTCAGGGGTAAGCAGTACGGACACGAGATGAGGTGAAGCAGCGGCCAAGCACTGGAACTCCTCCTGCCTGTCCTCAAGGACGTCCGTGCCAAGGGCACACTCACCCCCGACGGACGGAGGACAGACAGACTCAGACTCAGCAACAAGACTGGCGACGTAGTCTAGGCGACAGCGAGCAGCAAAGTCGACGAGCTCAGCAACTAGGGCAGACGCAGCAGTGGACTCAACGGAAGGGTCAGTGACAACAGTAGCAAGGAGACGCGTGACAGTAGGACTGGCAGCACGAAGAGAGTCCGACTCCGGGTCGGCAAGAGCAGGAAGAGAAGACTCAGGAGGAGAAGGCAAAGGGGCACGCAGAGGAGCAGTGGACGGACGCAGAGACATCCGGTGCGTGCCAGGGACAGGAGGAGGACGCTGACGCGAACCACGACCACTAGTGCGAGCAGCACGGACAGGCGACGCAGGGCGAGACGCAGGCTCACGACGCTCAGCAAGACCTCCAGTAGGACCAGTGTAGGGAGACGGAGCAGGCAGTGGGGAGGCCGGCTGTAACTGTAACTGCGACGGGACAGGCTGTGGACACTCTAAGGGAGGAGGAGGACCAGTAGAAGGCGGGAGACCAAGAACCTGCTGAAGGAGCGGAACGAAGTACGGCCGAGGCCGCGCGGCGACTCCAGACACAGGAGGGACAGCACCAGCACCCCCAGCGGCAGCACCAGCACCAGTAGCAGCTCCAGCTCCAGAACCCCCAGCAGCACCAGTAGTACCCCCAGCAGGACCGCCTCCAGGACCGACAGCAGTAGCCTCCGCGCCAACACCCGCAGCAACTCCAGCTCCAGCAGCTCGCCTCCAGCGCCGGGCAAACCACTCACGCAGCTCCTGGGGAGAGAGTGGCTCCCGGCGAGAGGGAGCACCCGGAGAACCGCCAGGCACAGCACCACCAGGCGTAGCACCCCCAGGCTCAGCACCTCCAGGCGTAGTACCCCCAGGCTCAGCACCCCCAGACGCAGCACCCCCAGGCTCAGCACCTCCAGGCGTAGCACCCCCAGGCTCAGCACCCCCAGACGCAGCACCCCCAGGCTCAGCACCCCCAATCGTAGTACCCACACGCTCAGCACCCCCAGAGTCAGCACCCACACGCTCAGCACCCCCAGAGTCAGCACCCCCAGGCTCAGCACCCTCAGCAGCACCAGAGTCACTAGCGACCTCGACAGGCTCAACAGCGTCTACCTGGGACACACCTGAAGGGGCAGGACCCTGAGGGGGGAGGGGGTCTACCGGGGGGGGACCTGGTACAAGGAAGAGCGGTGGCGGGGGGAGGGACGGAGTGCGGTAGGGGAAGAGGCGGTAGTAGGGGACCGACTCGTCGAACGTGACGTCCTGGGAGGACAGAACACGGCGAGAGGTGGGGTGGTAGAACTGCCACCCTGGGGCGTCAGGGGGGAAACCCAGGAAGACGCAAGGAGCAGCACGAGGGGACAGCTTGTCCGCAGACAAGTCGCGGACAAACGCCCGAGATCCCCAGACACGGAACGCAGACGCATCGCCAACCTTCCCCGTCCACAGCAAGGCTGGGCATGGAGACCCTGGGCTGAAGGTTGATCTGATGCGCCGCGTACCGAACCGCAAACGGCCACAGAAAATGGGGGGCAGCCGCATGCATCATGGACGTACGGGCGACGTCCATGACCATGCCAATGCGGCGCTCAGCAATCCCATTTTGCTGTGGAGAGTCCGGAAGCGTGAAGGTCTGGCGGATGCCTCGTGCACGACAGTAGGCTCGCAGAAGGCCAGAGGAGAACTCTCCGCCTCTGTCAGAGTGCAGACGCAGAACAGGAAAGTCCGAGCCGAAGCTCCGCCTGAGCTGGAGACGAGCTGCGCGGATCCAGTCGATCAACACCTCAGTGACATCACCCTTGCTGCGCAAGGGGAAGACTGTGGTGTAACGCGAGTAGTCGTCAACCACCAGCAGGAAGTAGCGCTCGTGACCCTGTCCACGGACGCGGGCCGGGCCCCACACGTCCATGTGAAGCGTCTGCAGCGGGGCCTCTGTCGGAGGAAACTGGGAGGAGTGAGGGGTAGCCCGCTGTCGTCCCTCGACACAGGGGACGCAGGTAGGGCCAGGCCCCGGAGGAAGTGGAGGGAGGGACCGGGGAAGACCAGAGACAAGGACACGGGAGGCCATGCTCCGGAGACAAAGCAGGGAGGGGTGACCAAGGCGGTGGTGCCAGAGGAGAGTCTCGTGAGACAGGAGGCGACACGAGCAGGGGGCAAACTCAAAACCAGACCTGGACGCTGCAGCAAACACCTGACCCGACGCAGCTACCTGACCAGACGCAGGGACTGGGGGAGACGCAGTGGTCAGTGTGTACAGGCTCGACCCCGGCCGACGTGTAAACGTGGCCAGGTGTCGGCCTGTCCGAGCGTCCGTGCAGTGGGTCACCCGCTGACTCGCAGGAGTGAACTGGTGAACCCCCGCATCCTGTAGGTCAGCACCACTCACCAAGTTCGTAGAGAACGAGGGGAGGTAAAGACCAGACAGGGTGCCAGAGGGGGCCGCCGGACACGGGAGGACAGTGGAGAAGTGAGCAAGGACAGGACCCCCAGAGGGGTCTGCCAGAGAGACCGCAACTGGCCGGCCAAGCGGCGTGAGTGTGGTGCGGTCTCGAAAGAAGGAGCGAGAAGCCCCCGAGTCAAGGGTGAAGGTGTGGGAGGCCGAAGCCGACGCAGAACCTGAGAGAGCAGACTCACCAGTACCTGAGGGAGCAGACGCACCTAGAGCAGCAGCCTCGCTAGCACCTAGAGCAGCAGCCTCACCAGTACCTAGAGCAGCAGTCTCAATGCCCGGGTCGGGCGGAAAACACCGGTAACAGTCACCCTCATCACTAATAGTCACAGTATACATGGCAGCAAGAATAGCATCAAAGTCAAGGTCAAACACAGCTACACCCGCCCTAGACAGCTCACCCCAGCGGGGGATCTCAGTGGCCTCAGGGAACTGGTGACGCCAAGCGTCCGTCAGGCGGCCAAAGCAGCGCTGGGTGGAGTGCGCACCCCCGCACTGCTCACCCGCGTGGTCGCCGGTGCGCAGGACGTAGGTGCACGGACCAGTACCCCCACCCCTCTGGCGTGCAGTGTACCACTCACGGAGCTGCTGAGGGGAGGGGACGTCACGAGTGCGCTGCTGCTGCTGCTGCTGCTGCTGCTGCTGGCGCTGACCACCACCGGAGCCGACCCTCTGCGCAGCGCCACCCCGACCAGCTCCACCTCCTCTGCCGCCTCCTCCTCCACCGCCGCCACCTCCGCTCCCTCCGCCACCGCCGCTGCCGCCTGCGCCTCCACTGCCGCCACCTACACCTCCACCCCCGCCACCACCCCCACCGCCACCCCCACCTCCTCCACCGCCTCCACCGCCGCCTCCACCGCCCCCGCTAGCTCCTCCAGCGCCCCTGCCCCCCTTGCCCTTGCCAGGGCGGCGTCTCCTGCTAGGGGTAGACGCTGCCCCAACCGACTCCAAACCAGCGAGGTCGGCCGCAGCAACAGAGGCAACAGAGGGCAAAAGAGGGGAGGGGGAACACCCCTCAAAGATGGGGGTGCGAGGGTCACCACGAGAGGCTCCTACAGCGACTATGCTCTTTTCTGCTGCTAGGAGGGCCTTCTCGAGGAGGTCAACGGTGAGAGTGGTGGGGCAAACCGAGAGGAAGTGGTCCCTGACTACGCGAAGGGAGTCAGGGAGACGGGTGACTATGTAGTAGAGGGTGATGTACATGGGGGGGGGGTTCTTGGCGCAGAACTCAGCAGGAAGCGCAGCGCGGTAGCGAGTGTCACTAGTGCGGAGGTGCGTAATGAGGCCAGCGACTGTGGGAAAGGCAGCAAGGTCAGGGAAGAGGTACGGTAGCATGAGGCGGCTCAGTGCAGCAGTGGCAGGGGAGGAGTAGCGTGCAACTACAGCGTCGTACAAGGTCTGAGCACTCTTGTACTGGCTAAAGTGCGCACGCTCAGAGGTAGGTAGGTGGCGACGCACAGCAAGACGTGCAGCAGCATCGCGCGTGGCCCACTGTGAGCGAACAGTGGCGTCAGCATCAGCAGCGGGGGCAGGAGAGGCACCAGAAGTGAGGTCAAAGAGGGAGAGGCCGTCTGCCCTATCGCACTGTAAGAAAAGCTGCAGGTCATCTATCCAGACTTCAAAGTCAATGGCCCGACCCTCAGCGTCAAAAGCGAGGACACTAGGGGTAGCCATGACAGCAGTAGACTAGCAGTGCAAACAGTAGGGTGAGGGCAGTGCTGTGAGAGAGGCGCTGATCTTACCGGACAGGGCGGCTCGGGCGGCTCGGCTGCAGGGCGGCTCGGCGACTCGACGGCTGGGCGGCTCGGCTGCTGGGCGGCTCGGCTGCTCGGCTGCTGGGCGGCTCGGCTGCTGGGCGGCTCGGCGGCTGGGCGGCTCGGCTGCTGGGCGGCTCGGCTGCTGGGCGTATCGGCGGCTGGGCGGCTCGGCTGCTGGGCGGCTCGGCTGCTGGGCGGCTCGGCGGCTGGGCGGCTCGGTTGCTGGGCGGCTCGGCGGCTCAGCGGCTGGGCTGCTCGGTTGCCGGGCGGCTCGGCGGCTGGGCTGCTCGTAGGAGTAGGCGTGGGGGCCGTAGGAGCAGGCGCCGGGGCCGTAGGAGCAGGGGTCGGGGCCGCTAGGGCGGCGGATCGGGGCCGCGAGGGCGGCGGATCGGGGCCGCGAGGGCGGCGGAGTAGGGGCCGCGAGGGCGGCGGAGTAGGGGCCGCGAGGGCGGCGGATCGGGGCCGCGAGGGCGGCGGATCGGGGCCGCGAGGGCGGCGGAGTAGGGGCCGCGAGGGCGGCGGATCGGGGCCGCGAAGGGCGGCGGATCGGGGCCGCGAGGGCGGCGGAGCGGGGCCGCGAGGGCGGCGGATCGGGGCCGCGAGGGCGGCGGATCGGGGCCGCGAGGGCGGCGGAGTAGGGGCCGCGAAGGGCGGCGGAGTAGGGGGGGGGGGGGGGGGGCCGCGAGGGCGGCGGATCGGGGCCGCGAAGGGAGGCGGCCGGCGCCGCGAGGGTGGGGCCGCGGGGTCGCTAGGGTAGGGCGACAGAGCCGCGAGGGCGGCTCGAAGGGGCCGCGAGGGCGGCGCGAAGGGGCCGCTAGGGCGACGCGAGAGAGGGGAGCGCGACTCGGGCAGGGGCTGAGTGTGCTCCGGGCAGGAAAAAAAAAAAAAACGGTGGGCCCTAGGAACAGTTCCCACGAGGGAACCTGCTCAATACCATGATAAGAAACAAGGAATGAATGAACTATGAATGAATTGGGTACAAGTGCTAACCCTAATTGGGTTGTACCCCTTATGGGTTACCCCACTATAGCCTACACAATATGCATGAGCTATAATATTCTGACATTGTGCATTGTCGCTCGGGCGGCGCATACAAACTACGGTATATGCTAGCACATGTTCCATGTATTTTTTTTTTTTTATGTACACCCCTCTCGGATGCACTCCATCGAGGAGAAACTAATCCCACATGCTGAAAGGGTAGATGCCTCTTAACGACAAGCCAACTGAGAGGGGTGCCTGAGAAAAGAAGAAGGGGTTTCACTAAGAGAGCGGAGTACAAGATATAGCAAGGCAAGGTTGTTGAGGCTAAGCCCTGCACGCGCCTGGTTTCGCGTGTAGCAGCTCTATGCGAAGTAGCGAGACTTCGCATACCGCATACCGAAGTTTCGGTACACTCCAATTTGTGCATCTCAGTAAGCACAATTCGACATTGGACCAGATTGGAGGGAAGTGACGACATTGCACAAACGAGTATGTGCAACTGTCAGTGTTGCAAGAACCTGCGCAACTACTCCTGGGCAGGTAGAAATACACCTGATGGTGCATTTCACCTGATCGTATTTTCACCTGGCGGTGCCAACCTGGAACCGCATACTAGAGTAGGTGATTGCACGTTCTCCTTGAACAACGTCCTTCATGAACAACGTTCTCGTAGAACGTTTTTGCACACATCATTATGCTCTCTATAAGGTTTATGTTGTTTCCCTTGTAATCTATCAATTAATCAATTTCGTTCCTTCAGTTACTGCATACCAACCTTGGCATCAGTATTCGGTTTCCAACAAGTCTGTATTCGGTTTACAAGCATCCGCTTTGCAACTCTGCGCCTAGGCTCTCCCACAATCGCCTATTCTCCGCAAAGGTGGCAAAGGGGGGGTACACCACCAATAGAAAGGATACAAATGTGGTACTACACTAGCTACGTTGTATGCAGTTATATAAATAAATACATTTCTTAACATCCCCCCTTAACTGCATGCAAACGTAGCCAGTGAGCGGCGCTCGCCCAAAGTGCTGCATTCACAGACCGCTGCTGGGACCACCGTGGTTGAGTACCACGGTAGGTGCCCGCCTGCGGTTTACTCCCCGCAGCGGGTGCCGGTATGCGCGTTGGGGGCGACCACGCCCTGAAACGACGGTAACGAGGAGGAGGAGCAGCAAGAAGAGGTGATGCTGCGGAAGGAAGATGGTATCACAGAAAACACACCCTAAACCTCTCCTCCCCCCCCCCCCCCCCCCCCCAACAGTCACAAGTTATGCAGGGAGAGAGAGAGTGGAGGAGGAGGAGTTGAGAGGCGGCTGTTTGGTCCTGCTCACCACCCCCTCACCCTCCCCCCCACACCAGCAGGCGCGGCAGGGAGAGAGAGGAGGGCGGCCGCTGGTGGTGCAGGCGCAGGCAAACCTACCGCCACTCCCCCCCACACTCCCCCCCCCCCCCCCACTGTTGCACGCGCAGCAGGGAGAGGGAGGAGAAGGCGAGCGGGGTAGGGACTTCGCGTGCGGCTGCAGATGCGGGTGCAGCAGCGCGCGTGCGTAGCTGTGCGCTTGCGCAGCTGTGCACGGCTGCGCGCGTGGTGGCTGCAGTGCGCGCGGCTGTTTGCTGTGCGTGCAAGCGCTGCTGCCCGTGTGAGGCTGCGCGCGCGGCTGCTAGTGTGTTCGTGACGGAAAGGGGCGCGCGGGACGGGTTGCGCAGAATGGGGCGGGTAGCGCGCTGACGGGCAGCGCGCGGGGCGGGCTGCGCGAAACGGGGCAGGGAGCGCGGGGTCGACGGGCTGCCGCAGCGGGTAGCGCGCTGGCGACGGGCTGCAGCAGCGAAGCACTCACGAGGCGCACTACGGGCTGCACAACTGTGCGCACCATGGCGAGCGTGACTGGTGGGCCCATTAACATTTCGGTCCGCAGGTTGTATCGCTCTGATAACATGTCATAATTAAGGAGCAAACTAGGCTAGGAGAAACCCTCGCCTAGGAGCATGGAGAGAGTTAAATAGGAGAAGGGGCTTCATTAAGAGAGTGGAGTATAAGATATAGCAATGCAAGGTGGCAAAGGGGGGGTACACCACCAATAGGAAGGATACAAATGTGATACTGCACTAGCTACGTTGTATGCAGTTATATAAAGAAATACATTTCTTGACACTTATGTACTCTTTAAGGGCAGGGTGTTCCAATGTTTCCAAGGGGTACCTAACTGTCGTCATGTGTACGATCCTTCCAATCGGCAAGGAACTCGACGCAACGGGATCCTTGTGGGCCGCGGACCTTGTGCTTAGAACATGGGCTCGAGTAAAGAAGAAGGAAGAGAAGTTGTCATACCAAGCTGCGTTTAGGAGGAGGTGGGCAGTGGCGGGTGTGAGATGATTGATTTGAAATTACCGACAGTAGCGCGTCAAAGTTTCGGTGCGATGGGTAGTTAAAGACATCAGGTATAGAGCCGTATGAGGTGATAGGACTGGTAAATGATAGGGCTTTGGTGGTGGTCTGCGCCGTGCTTAGAGATGATGTTCACCTTCTTGATTTCTACCAATAGACGCGACAGTGAAGCGACAGTGAATCTTCCAAAGTTTTTGCTGATTGTTTGCCGCGAGGTATCGAATGTCGAGGTTCAATTTCATAAGTACTGCGTGGTTTATTTCGTACTTGAGGTAGAAGGCGGGTTGTTTTCGTTTCATTCCTGATAGGGGCTTAATTTTATGCCCAATACAAAAAGGGGGCAGTTGATGCTCCCATGTTGTCAGGTCACCATTCATGGCGCAGACCTGCTCCATGTTCTAATTGGTTCGTTAGTTTACGAGTCGTAGGACGAGCTAAACTGAAGAGATGGGTTGAACTATTCCAATAAAATCTTAGTTTTTTTCTCATGAGTTGCGTGTCATGGTTGCTGATTACCATTACTAGTATCATGTGAATCGGACGACGGCGATGAACAGGAGAGCGTTTTTTAATGCGGAGGTTGTCATGCTTACGCTGCGAAGTTAGCCATTTTCCTCAGACGTTCGACGACAACCATGACTGCGTCGCTATCACTGGCTCCAGCACGCAAACATGTGACACAATCCATAGTCACTTGTTGTTTGGCACGTTCGGGAGGTGGTTGTCAACGCCACGTGGTATTGCACGCTCGTTACTAACACCGGCCACTAGTGCCCTGACATAATTCCGTCGTGTATCTGCTGCAACATCAGTTTTTGTAGCAGTGAGTACCCTGGGACCCAGATCCGTTTGGTCTTTTACGTAATATGCTCACTTTGCCTTAATCGTCGGCTGCAAATTTCCATTGGTGAAAAAGGGGTCTGTCTGATAACCGTGGATGAATATGCTTATGAGCAGCATGATGGTCCAGGCGAATAGTATCACACAATTCAAGGCTTTGGTGAGTAGGCGGTTGGTGAAGATTAAAACAAGGATGTAAACGAGAATCTCATCCAGAAACACTATGTTCTTTTTGTACGAAGTATATATTTTCATGGCCATTTTGAAGGTGGCTGGGGCGATGATCAACCCAACCGACACGACAATAAATGAGCCATATTGGGTTCGGAAGGTGGTCTTTTTGCAGTCCGCTAAGTTGACGCGGATCTAATGGCAACCCCTACAAGGGTTGTTTTTTTAGAAAATGCGTGCGGTACAAAGTTGGTTGATGATTTTATCGGCGCGCAGAATGAGGGAACACTGTCTGATTGTAAAGTTGGTAAGCATACGGTGGTCGATGTACATTCGAAATCTTTCGGTGGGGGCCTGAACCCCCCCCCCCCCCGATAAGTGGAGTGAGAGGGCGATGAGGAAGGGGGGTGAGTTGAGTGAGGGGCAATGGTGGGGGCCTGAACCCCCCAGGGTAAGTGGAGTAAGAGGGCGAGGAGAAAGGGGGGTTGTAACCTCAGGGTGAGTTGAGTGAGGGGCAATGGTGGGGGCCTGATCCCCCCAGGGTAAGTGGAGTGAGAGGACAAAGAGAAAGGTGGGTTGTAACCCCAGGGTGAGTTGAGTGAGGGGCAATGGTGGGGGCCTGAACCCCCCCTTTCTCCTCGCCCTCTCACTCCGCTTACCCTGGGGGATTCAGACCCCCACCATTTTCCCCCAACATTCACAGGAGGTCGTGTGGAGTGAGGGGCAATGGTGGGGGCAATGGATGCCCCGCCGATGGCATGGGGGCAATTGATGCCCTGCCGATGGCATGGGGGCAAGTGATGCCCTGCCGATGGCATGGGGACAATTGATGCCCTGCCGATGGCATGGGGGCAATGGATGCCATGCCGATGGCATGGGAGCAATTGATGCCCTACCGATGGCATGGGGGCAATTGATGCCCTGCCTATGGCATTGGGGCAATTGATGCCCTGCCGATGGCACGGGGGCAATGGATGTCATGCTGTTGGCATGGGGGCAATTGACGCCCTGCCGATGGCATGGGGGGAATTTATGCCCTGCCGATGACAAGGGGGCAATTGATGCCCTTCCGTGGCATGGTGCAAGTCAAAGTGGTGGTTGGGAGGGCTGGATGAGCAGGTGGGGGACGAGCAGGATGATGAGCTGTTGGTAGGGGGGCAGAGGGGTGACAGGGGAGGAGTTGGGAGTGGGGAGTGTTGTGGGGTTGGTGGTGAGAGTGGCACAGCACCTTTACTCACTGCAGCTGCCCCTCTCAGGGCTGTAGAAGCAAGGGCATTTGCCCTTAATGCCCTGAACATTCCGGCCTACGTTTAGAGCAGCTCGACCAAATAAAGTGTTTGATCGACATGGCACCCATGATAATTAAGGGCATCGTCTGGGCCTTCCCCTGAATCAAAGTTTTGGTTTCTGTTTCGAAGGACCCCCCCCACCCAAATTCCCGCCGCTCCCCCCCACCACCCCAACTCCCCGATGTTTTTGCCTACGGTGTTTTTGCCTACGATGTAGAGGCTGTAGGTGTGTAGACGAGTAGTTCGTGTGTACCATTTTCCTGCGAAGTAAGAGGTTACATTTTCCTGTGTTACATTAGGGCTAAAGTACTCTTTCCAAAGAAGCCCTGATTTCAAGTTTTGAGTTTGGCCTGCGCCCGTGAAAACCAGGGCCAGAATTCGAGCAGCTCAGGACTCAAAGTTTTGGTCCCAGGGACTTCGACAGGCCTGGCCCCTCTTGTGTGTGCCATGGCATCTGCAGAGCAAGGATGATGGGTCGAGGAGTGGGGGGGTGTGGTATGTGCCACATGCACAGCAGCAGGTTGCCACTTATGAGGCATTTCAAAAGGCACAGCAGCAGACCGCCACACCACGTAACCTATAGCCACAGGGCCATATGCTATACAGGCCACGATTGGCCTGAAGATGCCACTGTGCCCGTCCTACGAGTGAGTTGCATCAGTATCGAACAATAGAGTGGTGTATGTGATGTGATTTATGACAATCAGTTAGGCAGAAGGCAATCTAGTGTGACGCTAAAGCCTACTTAAGGAAACAGCCCTGGTGTACCACTTGTTTGCGAGTGTCATGGTCATGTTGCTTTTGTTCATTCAGCAGGAGGGGTGGCTCCAATTGCAATACACTTACTACAATTGTTTGCATGTGCTCCCTTGGACCCTTCATTAACCTATATATTTTCCCTCACACATTTGCGGATTGAACATCAGGGTTTATTTGCCTATTAGGGGAAATTGAAAGGCATTACACCCTTTTATAGGACCCTGCTTGTCGAATCTGTAGCATTACAAGGTTGGGTCGGAAAATGTGGTGCATGCTTGGTCATGTATTTATCTCTAAAGAAACGACCAACAAACTGTTATTGACAGTAGGCATTCTTACAAATGGATTGTGCATTAGAGAGAGTTATTTGACTCTTTGGATGGCCGAGATTGCTTCTTGGGCTGTTGGCAAGTTTCCAGAATGCGGTCATCGCAGTGCTTGTCGTCCTACACGAGCCTCTCGTTGCCGCCTACCCAGAAAGATGTCCGGATTCTTCGTCGGTCAAGAATGTGGTTGTGAGGTGAGCGATCGCATTGGTCGTAAGGTTTTCTAGCCAGGACAAAGTATGGTTTGGGGAAGAGTCACTGTACGGTTTGTACGACGCCGAACCGAATTGCACAATGGTCTGCCCCCCAACCGAACGAGGGAAATATGCAAAGCGCGGGAGTCAGATTTGAAATATGCGGGCGGTGGTGGGGGAGGGAGGCCTAAAGATTGTCGTGGCCCTGCATCTCCGGACCTGTGAAAGAAAGCAGAGTTACTGTTCTACACTGTTTCGTGATGTGTCGAGTCGCCTCGAAACCAATTTGTCCGCCGCCGTGACAAAGCGGTAAAGTAGCTGTCGGCGGTTGGCCTGGGCTGGGATGGGATACTGAAAATGTAAGCGCTGTACCGTCGGATTGAGTGATAACCAAGGCGATCAACCGCAACGATTGCACAGGCCGACATTTCAGAGACCAGCACCATTTCGCCGCAGACCTGAATCTCCATGAGTGGGAGGTTGTCAGGGGCTTGGCAGGCGACTGGGTGTCAGGTCAACGCGGCAAAACATTCAGTCCGTGCCGTCGTGGAACGCCTTCCACTCCCCTCTATAGCCCCTCCCCCTCCATCACCCCTCCAGCGCACCGCACAAGCTGGACATTATCCTCGAGATTTTCCTTTTTTTTCCGAACCGAACGGGGAACCCAACCAGTTTCCCTCGACCCCATCACCAGCCAGCTACCCCAGCAGTTTTTTGAAAGCCGAGAGAGCTTTGTGTAAACACCCGTACAGATTCTTGCAAACCAATCCCGACGACCTAGAGGCAGGCTAATCGTCCAATCCGATCAGCCCATCGGACCTAGAAAGCAGCCTCGATTCGACAGCAGGCACCCCCCAGACCACCTCACCGCTTCGGTGCCTCGTCTGGTCATCTCGGGTCGGGTCATCTTGCTCCTCCTCACCCCTCCCCCCTACCTTGATTTCTCCACTAGGGAAAGGATTTTCGAGTTTGCGGTGCTCGGCGAACCACTAGGGAGTGAGGTACTTCGCTGCGAACCTCGCGTTCTTCTTTCAGACCAGCTAAACTCCTCGCTTTATTCCTCGACTTTCTCTTCCTCTCCACCCACACCTTTCGATGCTTGTCTGTCAGCTGAAGGCTAGATACTCCAAAGTAAATCGTTTTATTTACCGTGTGACTTCGCTCGTAGCTACGATCCCTGTCCGATGACTCGCTGCGACTATCATTGTTGTGGACTGTGCGGACTGTAGGCAGCCTCGACGAGGATACGATAACGGGACGATCAGCTTCCAGTGAAACAGCATCGGCGATTACTTCTTCGCATCCGACTTAATCGTTTATATATTTCTCACAGGAGCACAGGAGGCTGTCTCTCTGATCCATCCTCACGCCATTGCACTTGGCAAAGGATAAGCCAACAGCTGCCAAGGCTTGCGCTTTGCACAGGAAGCGATGTCGCCGAAGCCGGGCCCGTTGTTTCACGTCCCATGGCGGTGGATGGGAGGCTTTAAGGTGAGCGCAGCTTCAGGGCCAGCGTAGCTTAGTTGATATTCACGATGGTTCTGATCGCGTTCCGATCTCGATTCTGACACAACAAGCCGTACCGTCGCTTGCGTTACTTTTAAGTCGACTCAAAAGTGATTGGATTCTGACACAGTCAGCTTTGCCTTCAGTCGAGGAGCTCCCGACACGCAGTGCCGATTCCATGCTGTCGTCCTCCTTTGACCATTTGAACCCTAGTCGCCCTTTTCTACCGACTCCGTACTCTACTTATCCCATCACACCCCATCCCCCCCCAATCCCGCGTTCCCCGCAGTACATGATCCTCGCGCCGTTCCTCGCGCGAGCCGTGCACGCGCACCTGTACGGCGGCGATGACGCCCTTCTGTACTGACTGCTTCGTACCCTACTAACCCCACCACATCCTCCCTCCCACCCAATCCCGCACTCCCCGCAGTACATGATCCTTGCGCCGTTTCTCGCGCGCGCCGTGCACGCGCACCTGTACGACGGCGATGACGTGGACTCGTGGAGCTTCCACATGGTGCTGCTGGCGCTGCTGCGATTCGCGCACGGCAACCTCTGGATGGCCGTGGCGCGGTGGCCGTACCTGATCGACCGCTACAGATTACAGAAGAAGGGGATTAATTTCGAGCAAGTTGATCGCGAGTCGAACTGGTGAGTGGCGTGTGAGCCGACCTAAGAGCTTTATATTCTGAGACGCCGTGTCGCGGTCGCCTTATCTGATCGACCGTTATAGAATAGAGAAGATGTGGGTCAAAGTCGAGCAAGTGGCGTTTGAGCCGACCTACAGAACTCGTTCTCCAACGATCATGACGGGGTGATCGTACCTGATCTCCGACGGCTACTGATCGACGGTTGCAGGACCGTACCTGACGGCCACTGATCGACAGCTACATGACCGTTCCTTTTTTAGGCTTTAGAAATTCGTTGCTTCACACGCGTCGACCGCCATGGAATACAGAGGCGCCTCAACAATCATTTTAGGTTGAAAAGCCGTGGTAGCCTGGATTCTCTCTCTCTCTCTCTCTCGCCTCTCTCCATTCTTACTCACCATCCCTACTCACCTCTCTCACTCGCCTTCCCTCGTTCGTACCTCCCCCGTCCAACAGGGACGACGCCATCATCCTCCAAACGCTAGTGATCACCGCCCTTCGCGAATGGTTACCAGGCGCGCGAAACCTCCCGCTGTACAGCTGGCCGGGCCTAGCACTAGTCCTGGCGCTACACGTGGGGCCCGTGGAGTGCCTCTACTACTGGGGCCACCGTTTTATGCACACTCCGTTCTTCTACGCGAGTTACCACTGCCACCACCACGCGTCTATCGCGACGGAGCCGTCCTCGGCGCACGTGCACACGTTCCTGGAGCAGGTCGGGCACGCGCTGCTGCTGTGCGTGCCCGTGGTGGGCACGTGGCTGCTGGGCGGCGCGTCCATCGGCGCGCTGTACGCGTACTGGCTCGCGTGTGATTGGCTGAACGCCGTGGGGCACTGCAACTTTGAGTTCGTGCCCGTGTGGCTGCTGCGCGCTGTGCCTCCACTCAAGTACCTCGTTCACACGCCCACGTGAGTCTCTGCTTTTGTTGCTTACCCAAAACCCGGGGTATCGTGAGAGAGTGCGTACGCCGTGGGGCACTGCAACTTTGAGTTCGTGCCCGTGTGGCTGCTGCGCGCCGTGCCGCCACTCAAGTACCTCGTGCACACGCCCACGTGAGTCCGCACCTAAGTTTTTGAATCTTCGCGAGAAAGCCTTTCAAATGCTGCAATTCCGCGATTGTTCCCGTTCGTTTTCTCACCCCCATTTCCCCTCACACCCTCCGCCCCTCCCCCCCTTTTTTCCCCTCGCCCCCCTCCAACCTCCTCCAATCGTGCCTGCAGGTATCACTCTCTGCACCACTCGGAACCGAACAGCAACTACTGCCTGTTCATGCCAGTGTATGACCTAGTGGCGGGAACAGTCAACCCGAACACGGACCACGCGCACAAGGAGGCGCGCAGAGGTGAGCTGCTACTGCCACACTCCCCCCACACTCCCCCCGCACTCACCCCGCACTCCCCCCACGTTCCCAATGTGCCTCCCTCCTCTTCCAGCCACCTCTCTCTCACTGCCTTCCGCCGCTCATCCTCCCCCACCCTCCCCCCAACCCCATGCCGTACGGCTCCCACATGCCCATACTCACAGCCTCCCCTCCCCTCCCTTCCCTTCCCCTCCCCTCCCCCCCTCCCTACTCTCACCACTCTCCCTCACCCTACTCGCCTTTTCCCCTCACCAGGCACAGTGACGCACCCCGACTTTGTGTTCCTAGCACAGAAAAGTAGTTTCGACCTGGATACAGCAGTCCTAACTCGTCCTAATCTCCCCGACTTTGTGTTCCTAGCACACGGGGTCAACCTGCGGTCCTTCCACCTCCTCATTCTTCCTCATGCCATACGGCTCCACAAGCCCATACTCACAGCCCCCCCCCCCCCCCCAACCACCACACCAGGCACAGTGACGCACCCGGACTTTGTAGTCCTAGCGCACGGGTGAACCTGCAGTCGTTCTTACACCTGCCCTTCCCTCATGCCATACGGCTCCACATGCCCATACTCACAGCCTCCCCTCCCCACCTGCAGTCCTTCTTCCACCTCTAATCCCCGCAATCCCTTTTCCCGTCTTTCCCATTCTGCTCCTATCCCCTATCCCTTCCCCTCCCCCTCACCAGGCACAGTGACGCACCCTGATTTCGTCTTCCTCGCGCACGGGGTGAACCTGCAGTCCTTCTTCCACCTGCCCTTCCTCATGCCATACGGCTCCACGCACCCATTCAAACCGACCTGGACCACTTTTACGCTGCTCGTGCTGTGCCTGCCGCTGTACATGGTGCTGTGGTTCGTGTGCCCGTGGTTCAACACGGACCAGAAGCGGCTGCGGGGACGCACGCTGCAGCTCTGGACCATTCCCCGCTTCGGCATCAATGTGAGTGGTGTGTGGGAGTGGTGTGTGCGTCTCTCTGAGTGTGCCTGCCGCTGTACATGGTGCTGTGGTTCGTGTGCCCGTGGTTCAACACGGACGGGAAACGGCTGAGGGGGCGCACACTGCAGATCTGGACCATTCCTCGCTTCGGCATCAATGTGAGTTGTTGCTCTGACTGCTTTGGGCGGCGGTAGCAGGGTGGGTGGGTGTGTGGGAGTGGTGTGTGAGTGGCTGTGCCTGCCGCTGTACCTGGTGCTGTGGTTCGTGTAGCGGGCGCACGCTGCAGATCTGGACCGTTCCCCGGTTCGGCATCAACGTGAGTCGTGTGCCGAGGCCATGGGCGCTGGAAGGACTCGGGAGGGCGGGAGCTGGGTGGGTGGGTGTGTGGGAGTGGTGTGTGCGACTGAGCGTGGGAGTGGTGTGTTGGAGTGGCTGAGTGTGCCTGCCACTGTGCCTGGTGCTGTGGTCCGGCTGAGGGGACGCTCGCTGCAGATCAGGACCATTCCCCGGGGTATGCATACCCGCCTGCCCTCCTAACCCCACCCCTCCCCACCCAACACCCCATCCCCTTGAGTATTTCGTGCCCTGTGAAAGGAACTCTGTCAATCGCCTGATACAGTCGGCGAGTTTTGAGACGTCTCAAGCACGCCTGCCCTCCTAACCCCACCTCTCCCCATCCAACACCCCATCCCCTTGAGTATTTCGTGCCCTTTGAACGGCACCTCCATCATTCTCCTCATAGAGTCCCCCATTCTGGAGTCGGACAGGCACGGCGTGAAGGTCCTCTCCATCCTGACCCATGCGTTGCTCCTTTCCCCTGGGCTTGCATGCCCCCCTGCCCTCCTCCCCCCCACCCCCTCCCCTCCCACTTCCCATCCCATTCAGTATTTCATGCCCTTTGAGCGGACAGGCACGGCGTGAAGGTCCTTTCCCGCCTGACCCATGCGTTGCTCCTTTCCCCTGGGCTTGCATACCCCCCTGCCCTCCTACACCCCCCACCCCCCCCACCCCGTCCCGTTCAGTATTTCATGCCCTTTGAGAGGAACTCTGTCAATCGCCTGATAGAGTCGGCGAGTTTTGAGACGTCTCAAGCACCCCTGCCCTCCTAACCTCCCCAAACCCCACCCCACCCCACCCCACCCGATCCCCTTCAGTATTTCATGCCCTTCGAGAGGAACTCCATCAACCGCCTGATAGAGTCGGCCATTCTAGCAGCGGACAGGCAGGGCGTGAAAGTCTTAGCTCTGGGCGCACTGAACAAGAACGAGAGCCTCAACGGCGGCGGCAAGCTGTTTCTGGACCGGCACCCGAACCTCAAGGTTCGGGTGGTGCATGGGAACACGCTCACTGCGGCGATTATTCTGAGGGAGATCCGGCAGGACGTGGGGGAGGTGTTTCTGACCGGATCCACGTCGAAGCTAGGCCGGGCGATTTCGCTGTACCTGGCGCTGAGAGGCGTGCGCGTGCTGGTGAGTGGGGTGCCAGAGAGTGCGGTACTGTGCTGTGCTGAGGTGTGGTGAGGTGTGCTGAGGCGTGCTGAGGTGAGTTTCCCTGGCGATCTCGCTGTACCTGGCGCTGAGAGGCGTGCGCGTGCTGGTGAGTGCTGTGCTAAGGGGTGCTGCATGCGAGAGTATCCCTCTCACTCGTCTCACCCTTTCCTTTCCCCTCCTCCCCGCATCTCCAGTTCCTGGATTTAGGCTTAGCCCTCTCTCTCGTCTCTCTGTCTCCTGCTCTTTCCCCCCATGAACCCCGTCAGATGCTGACCCCCTCGAGAGAGCGCTTTGAGGCCATTCGATCAGAGCTACCAGAGGAGAGGCAGCACCTGCTGGTGCAAGTGACACACTACTCGCCTCTCCACCTCCTCACACTCGTGTCTCTCTCTGTCCCTCTCAACCCTGTCAGATGCTGACCCCCTCGAGAGAGCACTTTGAGGCCATTCGATCGGAGCTACCAGAGGAGAGGCGGCACCTGCTGGTGCAAGTGAGGCACTACTCGCAGGCCAGCCAGTGCCCCGTGTGGATCATCAGCAAGGGCATGCTGTGGTTGGAGCAACGCCACACGCCTTGCTCTCCTCCTTGTCGCCCGGCCTTCCCCGGGTTTAAACTGAGCCCTCTCTCTCTCTCTCTCGCTCTCTGTCTCCTGCACTCTCCTCCCCTCTCCCTCCCTCTCAGATGCTGACCCCCTCAAGAGAGCGGTTTGAAGCCATACGTTCAGAGTTACCGGAAGAAAAACAGCACCTGCTGGTGCAGGTGACGCAATACGCCCAGGCCAGCCAGTGCCCCGTGTGGATCAAAGGCAAGGGCATGATGTGGTGGGAGCAACGCCACACGCCTTCCCCTCCTCCCTGTCTCCAGTCCCCGGGGTTAAACTGTGCCCTCTCTCTCTCTTGCTCTCTGTCTCCTGCTCTCTCCCTCCCTTCAACCCTGTCAGATGCTGACCCCCTCAAGAGAGCGGTTTGAAGCCATACGTTCAGAGTTACCGGAAGAAAAACAGCTGGTGCAAGTGACGCAATACGCCCAGGCCAGCCAATGCCCCGTGTGGATCATAGGCAAGGGCATGATGTGGTGGGAGCAACGCCACACGCCTTCCCCTCCTCCCTGTCTCCAGTCCCCGGGGTTAAACTGTGCCCTCTCTCTCTCTCTTGCTCTCTGTCTCCTGCTCTCTCTCTCCCTTCAACCCTGTCAGATGCTGACCCCCTCAAGAGAGCGGTTTGAAGCCATACGTTCAGAGTTACCGGAAGAAAAACAGCAACTGCTGGTGCAAGTGACGCACTACTCGCAGGCCAGCCAATGCCCCGTGTGGATCATAGGCAAGGGCATGATGTGGTGGGAGCAACGGCACGCCCCTTCCCCTCCTCCTTGTCTCCAGTCCCCGGGTTTAATCCGAGCCCTCTCTTTCTCTTGCTCTCTCTCTCTCCTGCTCTCTCCCCCTCTTCAATCCCGTCAGATGCTGACCCCCTCGAGAGAGCGCTTTGAAGCCATATGGTCAGAGCTACCGGAAGAAAAACAGCACCTGCTGGTGCAAGTCACGCAATACTCGCAGGCCAGCCAATGCCCCGTGTGGATCATAGGCAAGGGCATGATGTGGTGGGAGCAACGGCACGCGCCGCCCGGCACGCACTTCCACCAGTTTGTCGTGCCGCCCATCGCCGAGGTCCGCAAGGACTGCACGTACGGCAAGCTGGCGGCCATGCGGTTACCAGACGACGTCGAGAACCTCAAGTTCTGCGAGGTGAGCTCCCTGGGTTAGTGTGGCCGTGGGGGGTTGGGTTCTCATAGGACGTAGAGAACCTCAAATTGAGTTGGGGGGGGGGAGAGGGGGTGGGGGGACGGTAGTTGGTGCAGGCATGCGGTTACCAGACGCCCGGCACACACTTCCACCAGTTTGTCGTGCCGCCCATTGCGGAGGTCCGGAAAGACTGCACGTACGGCAAGCTGGCGGCCATGCGGTTACCAGACGACGTCGAGAACCTCAAGTTCTGCGAGGTGAGCTCCTCGTTAGTGTGGCCGTGTGGGGGTGGGAGAAGGCCAAGTTGAGTGAGACGGGTTGGTGGGTTGGTGAGCTGCTTGGTGCGGCCATGCGGTTACCAGACGATGTGGAAAACCTCAAGTCCTGTGAGGTGAGGTGAGTTAATTGGGTGGCCCCCTCATGCATCTGTCTCAGGCTCTGCTGGAACGGTGGGACTTTTACGGCATGTCTCACGTGACTCTTAACTCTCTGCTTCCTGTTCTTCTCCCAATCCCTTTGCTCCCTCCCCCCTTCTCCCCCCACTCGCCTCCTCTTCTCAGCTGGCCTTGCCTCGCGGGCACATGTATGCATGCCATGCGGGGGGGCTAGTGCATCTACTGGAGCAGTGGGACTACCATGAGGTGGGACGCATTGATGTGAGCCGAATCGACCCCACATGGGACGCTGCCATGCGCCACGGCCTGCGACCCATGCAGTGACACCACCCGTGAGGGTTTCTATGCCCACGTGGGGATTTTTGCGCGGGTTTCTATCCCCGTACAATAATGCTGGTGAGGAGTTTATCTCCATGCGGTAACATTCAACAGGGTTTCTAAAGGATGTTGTAGCCGCGTGGAGCGGCCAAGCCATGCTGGTCATGCTGATGAAAGTGTGCTCAACACCAGGGTACTGTATTAGCACTAACATGGTTTAGGTGGAAGCCTGATTCATTTTACCGGTCATTTTTTATTGCATTAGCCATTTGCAGTGCATATGTGGCTGGACTACAGCTCTGCAGCAGCATTTGTTTTTTTAGTAGCAAAATGAATAGTTAGTTTTTGCCTTGTATGTGTAAACTGCTGCAGTCCTGAAAGGCAAATTGTGCTGAGTTCTTTTGATTCCCTGAATTATACGTCTTTAGTTTGCTGGTTTCTTGGTGCCTTAGTTACACGAAGTACTCATACGTGTTGCTCGTGCGAGACAGACGTTCTCGCACGTGTCAATCAGTGATGACGTCAACCCTACGTAGTGCTTGCAGGTCATCAATTTGATTCCTCGATATGACACTGTTCACTGAATCCACCGCTGCCGAATGCATCACTGGTCCCAACTCGGGGCGGGGATTTGTTTCTGGTTGGGCAGATGGGGTTTACATCTTGCGCCACGTGTAGCCATATGTACATATTTCATTTGGAGGGGCTCGTTCTGGCACACCAAACTAGGACCCGTTCAGGCAGAAACATCTCAGATATTCCATTCCGTCGATAACAGAATGCATGTGTACAGTGTTGTACAGTGCAATGACGCCGCTCTGTTTTCTAGCAGGCTGCAAGCAATCAACTATCTTCCACGTCACATGGATTTTTTGGGGTCTTTATCCCAGACCCAGTGGGGGCAGAACAGAAAGAAGATGTTGAGAAACCAGATGTGCAGATTTCGGTGCACCAAGATACACCCTCTTATTCGTTTATCTCACCGAGCGCGTTTCGGTTGGAGGTGCTTGTCGTTTTTGCCAGATGCTTTTAACGTCTAAGAGTCACATTTCCCTGCTTGTTGCCGTCCCTTGCTCCCAAAATGTGGCTGTAAATACGTTTTTGCAACTGTAGGCCGGCCTGACCTAATCATACCTTAATCATTTGGCCTCGTCTTTAGCGCGAATGCGTGTAACTGTAGCGTTATTCCACCAATTTTCTTCAACATTTAGCAATTCAATGCTGATCTGACCACGCGTGTGATTCGATTCTATGTGACATAAACGCATCGCTCCCAACCTTCTATGTGAACGTACCGAGCAGGTAGCATAATCGCGGGTGCACCAAACGAATAAGAGGGTGTACACTTGTCGTTGGGGAGATCAAGAAGGTTGACGACGTGTTTGAACGGGATAGGCTGTTTGAAATTCCCCAGTCCCGCCATATCGCTGGCCTCACGTCTCTTCAACTCCTCGACGTTCCCGCTTCAGCATCATGGATATCCTCCACCAACGATTTTCTCCAGAGGGTTTCCCTCGCAAAGAAATCAACGGCACATGTGTGTCGCAATACATCCTGACGTGTCGTACCTTGAATTCGTCCATGTACAACCGCCTCCCTTCAACTGACTGCTCCTTACGCAATTCGATCATTTTTCCACGCTGGTTGCCACCGTGGCGGCAGGTGGCTTCTTCCCTTCGCACAAGCCAGTGATGCCATAGCGTTAATAAGCCAATAAGAGCCCGTGGAGATTGGCGGGAGATTTGTGGTTGGGGTGGTGCCTCAGGCCAGTAACCTGCGTGTCACCGCAGTCCAATCAGATTCAGAGCGCGTCCAACAGGCTCCCCCTGGAATCCGCCACGCTGGGCGATTACAGGACCGCCAGAGAGCATGTCTAGCCAACACAGCGGGTAGGGGAATCGAGGGCGGAAACCCCGAGGAGGTTGACGTGTGGGGGGCAACCCCACCCCCCACCCTGCCACGTCCCCCCTTCGCCTTCCTCACCTCCCCCCGATCAAGGGGATGACACACCCAATCCACTCCCAGCTTTCCCACGGACCCACTCACCTCACTTCCCTCCCACTCACCCACCCCATCCACCCAGCCACAGCAGCAGCAGCAGCATCAGGCGATTGGGCTGGCAGATTTGGCGCAACACGCCACGCAACCTCCGATAAGGAAAGCAGCAGCCGCCATACGAAAACCCACGCGGCGTCAATATAGGGGATCACGAAAAACTTTCAAGCTTCAAACCGTGTTGTCTTCTCGTCGCCAGTGTTTAGCAGGCTATTCTCTCCCGTTTGCACTCCGATAGCTCCTGAGGCTACGTCGTTCATACAGCAACAGACGCCTTAGCTCTCAATAGCTTGATCAAGCTCAATATGGGTCCTCCAGCTCGTACTCTAGGCACTGCAGGATCCCCGACTTCGGCCGATTCCCGAGAGTCGACTAGGAGCTACGTGCAGATGGTGCAGCACCTTATTGAGCGTTGCCTGCTGCTCAATTTGAGCCGTGAGGAGTGCGTCGTCGCTCTAGCGAAGCACGCGGGAGTCAAGCCTGCTATCACTGCCACTGGTACGCTCTTGTGCTTCCTGCTCTCTTCACACCCACCGTTGAACTGTTCTTTAGTCTGTTGATCGCCGTCCCGTACTTCTTCCAGTTTCTGGAAGCCCACCTATCTCCAGTCGCGTCCTGCTACCATCTCGACTGACTCTCTTATTTTCTTGTTGTAATCATGATCTATTGGCAGTGTGGAATGCTTTGGAAAAGGAGAACCAGAGCTACTTCGTCGAGTATTCTAAGCAGCGGATTCGGCGACGGGCGGAGAGCCAGCGGTTGCGTGCGCAGCTCGCTAAGGACTGTGCCGAAAGAGTCTCTCAGTGCATGGACGTCTGGCGGCTGCCCGCTTCGGAGCAGAAACCCACAACCGACGCCCTGTATTGCGTCGCCGGCTTGTAGGCTGTATCGGGTCGTACTATCGGAGCTCCCGATCCAATCAGGAGTCACGACCTGTCGAAACATGTAAATATGGCCTCGCGGCCGCAATTCTTCTCCCCGTCGGGAGCCATTTCCCACCACCGTTGATGACGAGTCTCATCTGCACGGCGCGCAACAATTTCGCGGGTTGTGCTCTACTTCTTGTTGGTCGCAGTCTCGTCAAGCAGTATGTCGGATACTAATCGGGCTGGCGGCTGGAGCCATATTACTGGGGCGATCGCAGGAAATGCCGTGCGCTGCGTTACTGACTTGGGGTTCGGCTGAATCCCGTATTAGAGTAGGCTGATTGGATTGTTTGCGAGGAGGACCCCTCTTAGATTAGGTGTGCGGTGTGCGAGGGCCTCGAGTGTGTGTATACCTAGATTGTCGGGGCCCATTCACCCCGTAGTGTGTTTTGTGTGCAGGGTTGAGAGTGCATCAGCTTGGAGTGCAGTAGTGATTCCGAGGCCAAGTTTGGCCATGGCTGCAGGTTTACGACGAGGACCTAGGAGTCGCCTCACCATCAAGTGGAGAATTAGTGTGATATAAGGTCTTGCCGGAGTGTGATTGTTTGTTGTGTGATATATTTTTTTGGCTTTAAATGTTTGTGGTTAAAGCCCGAGTCTAGAATGGCAACTTTTCAAGTTCAAGATTCTTGAACTTGAATACGCCTCCCCTCCCGTCGGCTTTTAGGTGGCTCTCCCTTCCCGTGTCCATCGCCCACGCTTACTCTGAGTGTCTCCCATGCTCTCACATGACCATCGCTTGCCCATTCCGTCGCTTTCCCAACACCTTTCAAGTTCAGTATTCTTGAAGCCTTACCATTCTAGACTCGGGCTTTAAAAGATCCGGTTCCACATGTTCTTCCTCATGCATAAACATATTTACATAACATCCATAGTTTGCCCCGCATATGTGATGATAAAACTTGGAATAAAGAATTATTTAGGAGTGAAAGTTGTGGCGTCCGTGACATGACCAACCAAACCTCTCTCCACCACACCTCTCTCCGCATGTCTAGTAATAGTCCACCAAATTTCAAGGCTCCACCAACTGCCGCTCTACCAGGCCAGGAGTTATCGTCGCTTTACCCGATTGACGAATCAGTATCTGACACGTCAACGAGCCTTCTGTAGCCACCAGACGTGTCAATCTCTATGGTGCTTAGTGTCACATGTGCGTGCCACATCACCGTGCATGTTATCACTGGATGGGGATGCTAGATACGCATTACGATTGTTACTGGCTGAAGCCACCTTACACGTGTCAAGCTAATTCTTCAAAGCATCTGCGCCGTCGATTAGAAAGAGGTGATGGTGACCGATGGCGGGCTGATAGAGCAGGGGAGACGCAGAATGGCTGCTGATTGGCTTCAATGTTAGCCAGAAATTCAGAATCTGTGCCGTTCAATCGACCAAATGACAATGCGTCTCTTCTCAACCGTTCGATCGTTCCTGAATGATGAAGACTCGTGGTAGAGGTGTTGGGATCTGAGCTGTGTTCTTCCCTGCAGTGGTGTTCCGTTCAGACTCAGAGCTGTGTTCAGTCCGTGGCAGAAACATGTGCTGCTGCTTGCTTCCCCCAAGAAATGGTATCCCTGTGACTCATTTCATTACCTGCTTCACAGCGCCATTTGTGTCATCAGCAGAGCAACATGTGACCACGTCATGAAGGTACATGAACACACTTGTCTCCGTGATGTGTTTCGCTCGAATATATCCACCTCCTTTCCTCCTCCTATTCAATAAACCGCCGCCAGATGCGCTGATTCAGCCAATTCAGATACCTCTTCCCAGATTGCCAGGGCTCCGACTGCTATCATGCTGTCTGGACGCGCGGATTGATCCAGTTTCATCATAAAACTCCCGAATATGCTGACGGATCGTCTCATGGCGGACCATATCCCGGTCTCTAACGTGGCTCCGCCTGACCGATTTTACCTCGCCTATTTCATCTTCCTGCTGCTGGGAGTCGGCTTTCTCCTCCCGTGGAATGCCTTCATCACAGCCGTTGATTACTTCTACCTGCTCTATCCGACGGCTCACGTCGCGACGCTGTTTTGCGTCGCTTACATGTTCGCCAACCTCGGAACTCTAATTCTTGTTCTATTGTGAGTAAGCGACAACACTCTCAGCTCGTTTTTAACGTATTTTCTGACGGTGATTTTTTTTTCTTTTGAGTTGCTATATATGAAAAAATCGATTTTTGACTCGTCTCTTTTCCTTTCCAATCTTAGGTACGGCCAGCATGTCCCCTCTCGCACGCGCATCGTCCACGGCTTCATCGCATTCACTCTCCTCGTCCTCCTCGTCCCTGCGCTCGACGCTCTTTCCGCTCCTGGCGCCACCCCTCCCAACGCCCTCCTATACACGGACAGTCCCGACGTGGCCGGTAGATCCGCCGCGTCATCGCCGCTGGCGCTGGCAATGACAGTCGCGGCGGTTGCGGCGTCGGGGGCGATAGATGCGGTGGTGCAGGGGAGCCTGTTCGGCATGGCGAGCGAGCTGCACGAGCGGTACACGCAAGCCCTCGCTGCCGGGACTAGTGTTTCAGGTATGTTGTGACGCGATCGGCGTTTCAGGTGAGACGCCACTGGCATTTCAGATACATGACGAAGCAGCATGCGACAAAGCGAGCGGTTTATCCGCCGCTGCGCCATCATACTGATTACTCGTTTGGCTCGGCGATCCGCCACTTCGCCATGCGGGTTTGACTTTGGCGCCACATGGACCGACTGGACAGGTCGTTCGTGCGGTCAGGCGCAGGCTGCGGGTGGTGGGTTGGCTTCGGCTGACCCGCTGCCCGCTCCTGCCGTGCCTGCCTGCCGACCTGTTCACTCACAACTCAATCGCTACCACAACTTTCTAGTCGATTTGGTCAGCTGCATCCCGTCCGTGTTTGCGTCGTGATGTTAACCCGTGCTCGTGCTCTGGTTCTTGCTGCTTCTCCCGGTCCCCTTGACCCTAGCTGGACTTTGTCTCAATCATGGTTCCTCGCGTCCCGTTCCTCGTTACACCACATCCCGTTGTCACGTGCAGGCATCGTCGTATCCGTAGTGCGCATCTTAACCAAGGCGGTTCTACCTAACACACCCACGGGCCTGCGTCTCTCCGCGCATCTCTACTTCCTGCTCTCCGCGCTCATCCTGCTCGTCTGCCTCCTCGCCTTCCGCCGCCTGCACTCGCTCCCCGTCATCGTCTTCCTCCAATCCCAGGTCGCCGCGCTCGCCGAGGCTGAGCGCCGGGCTCGGGACAAGGCTCGGCGAGCCGGGCCTGGCTCGGGCGCTGTAGCAGCAAAGGCAATCTGCCATGGTAGGAGTGGGAGAGGGGGGAAGGAAGGGACGGCGGAAGGACATGCTGGGGGAGGGCGCGCGGGGGAGAGTGTGGGGGCGGACAGACGGGCGGAGGAAGGGGAAGGGGAAGGGGAGGTTGCTGCGGAGGGGGGGTTGGCGGGTGCGGGTGAGGACGAGGCTTTAGAGCCGTTGGTGAAGCGAGAGGCGACGATAGAGGAGGAGCAGGTGATTCGGCAGCTGCTGCAGATTGAAGACGAGGCAGAGTGGTGGGAGCAGGAGCGAGCTCGAGACGTTGCATCCGCACCTGGAGAAGTAGATGGAGCAGCAGCAAGAGATGTGGGAGAAGAATCAGCAGCAGGAGCAGGAGGCACAGCAGGCGGAACAGGAGCAGCAGCAGAGACAGAAGGAGAAACAGGAGGAGAAGCAGAGTCAGTGGCTGACGTTGCTCCGCTGATGGATGGGTGTAGCGCAAGCAGCAGCGAGATATCAGAGGTAGACGGGGAAAGAGAAGGTGGAAACTTTTCAGAAAACGCATTCTGTCAGGGCGGTAAGGTTGAATGTGACAGTTGCAGCTCAAGCCAAACCCAGGATCACAGTCACAGGCATGCGCGTGCTCATAGTCACAGTCAGGCGATCAGCAAGGGCAGGTATTCTCACGCTTCGGGCAAGGCAGGGAGGCGGGTGTGGGATCGGGTGGTGTCCTGGTGGGAGCACACCTTCCGGTCAGAAGAAGCCATGCTAGCTGAAGGCAGGGCCTTTTCGCTGCACGTACACGTACCCTCTATAGTCGACTCCGCTCCCTCGATATACCGCCAGCAGTGGGAAGTCATGCAGCAGATATGGCCGTACGCGGCGTCGCTCTCGATAGTGTATATAGTCACGCTTTCTATCTTTCCGGGGTTTATAGCGGAGCTCCAGTCTGACGCGCTCGGCTCGTGGTACCCCATCCTCCTTATAGGCATGTACAACGTGTTTGATTTCTTTGGGAAAATGGCACCGGTAGTGTTTCTGGTGAAGGATCTGAAGGTATTAGTGGCTTTAGTACTGGCTAGAGGGGGGTTTTACATTCTTTACCCCCTCTGTGTGTGGTGGGGCCCCCTATGGGCTCGGCATGAGGTCATTATTGCTGCTGTCACGGGGGCATTTGGGTTTACTAACGGGCTGTTAACGAGCCTGCTTATGATGGCTGCCCCGAACCAAGTGCCTCGGGACCGAGCCGAATCGGCTGGTATGGTGATGGTGGTTTTTCTTGTGGTGGGGCTGTTCATTGGTTCTCTGCTCAGCTGGGCACGTCTGGGCTTCTAATTAGATGTAACTTTTGTACATAATGTAATGTTCTGCCTGTGAGATTATTGTTCGTAGTGAAGGAGAATGAAAAAACCGGCTGCATCCGAGTAGCTACCTAGCTAGTCTATATCACTTTTGTTTTGTGGTTGCCGTGCATCTTCAAACAGTAAAATAATGTACATTTTTTGAACTATGCAGCATCTTTTGAATCAATTTAAACAAGTGGCACCATCAGCTGTTCCAAAGCGTTACCTTCATCATCATCCGCATCTCTTCCTCCTGACTCCCCACTCACTCCTCTTCCTCTCCCTCTTCCTACTGACAACCACGGCCAACAGCAGCACAGCCGGCTAGCCACCCCTCCCCCTTGCCCACTCCCCACCACACTCCCTCCCCTTCCCTCTCCCGGCCCCCACACTCCACTCAACCCCCATCCCCGACCTGCGTTCTCAGCCCCCCTTGCTCCGCTATGGTGGGTCGTTTCGTCTTCTAGCTGCTGCTGCAACTCCTCCACTCGTTCACGCAGCTCTGCCACCCGCCTGTCTGCCGCCCGGAGCGACCGCTCTGCTGCTTCCCGGGCGGCAACTGCTGCTGCTGCCAGCTCATCACGTGATGTCAGCATGGCTTGTGCCTCCTCTGCTGCCCTCTGCCACTTCTCTGCTTCACCCTCCAATGTAAGAAGCTGGAGGAGGGGATTTAGGAGGAGTTGAATGCGGTTGAGAGTGAATGGCTTGTGCCTCCTCTGCTGCCCTCTGGGCATCTGTGTGAGTGTGCGTGCGTGTGCGTGTCCGTGTGTGCGCCCAGCCCTCTAATGCAATCAGTCTACCCCCTCTTCCCTCACCTGCCTCCCTCTTCCCTCACCTGCCTCCCTCTTCCCTCACCTGCCCTCCCTCTTCCCTCACCTGCCCTCCCTCTTCCCTCACCTGCCTCCCTCTTCCCTCACCTGCCCTCCCTCTTCCCTCACCTGCCCTCCCTCTTTCCTCACCTGCCCTCCCTCTTCCCTCACCTGTCCGCGCCACAGCACTCCCCGCTGCTGCCTCCTCCTTGGCCGACTCCCGCCATCTGTATTGTCACTCCCCAAACCCCTCTCCCTTACTTGCAAAATAGCTTCACCCCCACCCCCCTTCCCTCACCTGCCCTCCCCCTTCCCTCACCTTCCCTCCCCCTTCCCTCACCTGTCCGCGCATCTCCTCCATCTCTTCAGCCACAGCACTGCCCGCTGCTGCCTCCTCCCTTGCTGCCCGTGTGCCATGTGTATTTCCCCACCCATCACCCTCCCTTCTTGCAGAACAACTTCACCCCTACCCCTCTGCCCTCACCTGCCCTTGCATCTCCCCCATCTCTTCCGCCACTGCACTGCCCGCTGCTGCCTCCTCCTTGGCCTCCCTGTGCCATGTGTATTTCCCCTCCCACCACCCCCCCCCTCTTGCAAAACAACTTCACCCGTACCCCTCTTCGCTCTTCCACCTGACCCCTCTGCCCTCACCTGCCCGCGCATCTCCTCCATCTCTTCAGCCACTGCACTCCCCGCTGCTGCCTCCTCCTTGGCCTCGCGTG
The DNA here is from genome assembly GCA_947471745.1 of Closterium sp. Naga37s-1. Lineage (NCBI taxonomy): Eukaryota > Viridiplantae > Streptophyta > Zygnematophyceae > Desmidiales > Closteriaceae > Closterium > Closterium sp. Naga37s-1. The sequence goes on from CANJKZ010000977.1 coordinate 2,005,788, forward strand.
TACCATGTGTAATGCCCTCCCACTCCTGCCCCTTCTTGCAAAATAGCTTCACCCTTACGCTTCTATGCTCACCTCCCCACCCCCCTTCCTCACCTGCTCGCGCATCTCCTCCATCTCTTCAGCCACTGCACTGCCCGCTGCTGCCTCCTCCTTAGCCGCCTCCCGCCATCTGCCCGCCTCTGCTTCACACTCTGACAGGCTGGCTTGGAGTGCCGCAATCTGAGGGTGGGTGTGGGGGAAAGTGGGTGGGGCGATGTGGGGGAGCATTTGGCCTGATTCTCCCTTTGATTAGAGCAATAAAATCACCTCATCACAATGTCACACGGCCGGATCCTTCGGAGAATTCTCAGAATTGTCACATGGTCGTGAGAGAATGGCAGGTGAGCAAACTCCCTGCTTTTCTCCCTTTCTACTCAAATCACTGCACCACCTCCCCCTCCTTTCCACCCCCCCACTTCACCCCCACTTTCCCTCCCCCCAGTCGTCCTCCACACACTCACCTGCTCTGCTGCCCGCGCCCCCTCCCTCTGCAACCCCTCAAGCGCCTCTTTCAGTCGCCTCCCCGCTTCCCTCTCCTTATTCCCTCGCCTGGGGAACCCCCTCCCCAACACCGCCCCCACAGATGCTCACCTGCTCTGTCGCCCTCGCCCCCTCCCTCTGCAATCCCTCCAACGCCTCTTTCAGTCGCCTCCCCGCTTCCCTCTCCTTGCGCAATGCCCCTTCCACCTGCTGCAACTCGTGCCTGTGGGGGAACGCAGGGGGCGAGGGAGGGGGAGAGGGAAGGGTGGACGGGTGGACGGGTACAAGGGTGGGTGGGAAGGGGAGTAAGGTGCAATCGCCCCTCCAACGCCTCTCTCAATCTCCTCCCCGCATCCCTCTCCTTGCGCAATGCCCCTTCCACCTGCTGCACCTCGTGCCTGGGGCAGGGGAGGAAGGAGGAGGAAGGGTTATACAGGGGATGGTAGACAGGCGTGGGAAGGGGATTGCTTTAGCATACCATCCCAGTAGACATTGCCTCCCGCCTTCCCTCTCCTTGTGCAATGCCCCTTCCACCTGCTGCAACGCGCGCCTGTGCGGGAACGCAGGGGGCGAGGGAATGGGAAAGGGACGGGTGGAAGGGTGGAAGGGTGGGTGGGAAGGGGAGTAAGGTGCAATCGCCCCTCCAACGCCTCTCTCAGTCGCCTCCCCGCTTCGCTCTCCTTGCGCAATGCCCCTTCCGCCTGCTGCACCTCGTGCCTGTGCGGGAACACAAGGGGCGAGGGAAGGGGGAGAGGGACGGATAGACGGGTGGGTGGGAAGGGGAGTAAGGTGCAATCGCCCCTCCTACGCCTCTTTCAGTCGCCTCAAAGCTCCCCTTTCCTTGCGCAATGCCCCTTCCGCCTGCTGCAACTCGTTTCTGGGGGGATCAAGGGGGGGAGGATAGAGGGGCGTATGGGGGATGGGTGCGAGCTTAAGGGCGTGTTCTAAACACCACAAAGCATTCGAACCACATGAACCTTGGTGCAGTTCATTTTGCATTCACTAATTCTTCCATTCGGTTTCTTCCAAGAGTGGGGTATCTTTGATGCAATACCCTCGAAATTCACCCCTTCCATCTCCTCTAGACCTCGACCCACTCCTTTTGTATGTCTTCACCTGGCCTTACCCATCCCCTCCTTCCACTCCTGTTCACCTCCCTGCACCTCTTGAAACCCTAACCCACGCCTTCTTCTCTCCCTCACCTGCTCTTTTCCATCTCCTCCTTCCTCTCCCTCCTCTCCTCCTCCACATGCCGCTGCAGCAGCTCTATCTCCCTTTCCTGCACCATACACCCGCAAACAGAAAGAACAGACATGGAAATAAGGTTGGAGAAAACCAAACAAGGGGATACAAAGTGGTTGGGATCGGTACAAACAAAAAATGCTTTCAATACAGATTTCACACAAGCACTCACCCTGGCTGCCAGCTTCGTTTCAGCACCAACGGCACGGCTCTGTGCTTCTCTCTCCTTGCTCTTCCAATCGCTCACAGTTATCTCTGCCTCCTCTAAACGCCTCTCCACCCATCTAATCTCCTCCACGCCACCCTCCCTCCCCTCCTCCTCCTCCCCTCCCTTCCCCTCCTTCCCTTCCGTGTCCTCCTTCCCTTCCCCACCTTCTACCCCCTCCCCGCCTGCGCTGTTGGTCTTTCCACTCCTCCCAACCCTCTCTCTCAACCGCTCCAACTCCCCTCGCACCCTCTCCAACTCCTCCACCCTCCCCCTCTCCCTCCTCCTCTCCTCCTCAACCTCCCTCACTCTCCTCTCCGCCTCCTCTGCAACCACCCTCCACCTCTCCCCTTCCACCCTCCCCTCCTCAACCCTCCTCTCCCCCTCCTTTCTCACTCGCTCCACCTCCTCCTCCCCTTCCTTTCTCACTCTCTCGACCTCCCTCTTTGCATCAACAACATCAGACTCTAGCTGAGAAAGCTCCACAGCCATTGCGACTGCTCGCTCCTCCATCTCCTCTCGCTGCCGTCGCACGGACTTAGCTGCAAGCTCGATAACAGCTGAAACCCTCTGCACTCCTGCTTCAAACCTTGCAACCACGTCTTCTTCATCTCCTGCTGACGCTTTTGCTGATGCTGCTGCTCCCGCTGCTGCTGCTGCTGGTTTAGCAGGGCTAGCATCGTCAGTGGTACTTTCCCCCTTACCAGTGCCGCTGCCAGTGTCCCTCACTCCACCACCACCACCACTGCTTCCCTCCACCTCTCCCTCACTCCTCTTCCCATCACCCATCCTCCCATCACCCACCCTCCCATGCCCCATCTTCCCACCAAACATCCCTTCAAACATCTTCTCAATCCGCTCCGCTTCCCTCCCCAATCTCCCCACAGCACGACGCACACTCCCCTCCACCGCCTCTACATGCCTCACAGCCGCCCCCCTCTGTAACACTGCAACCTCTCTCTCCTTCACCGCACCATCCCTCTCACCACTCAACCGTTTCGTAATCTCTTTCACCGCACTCTCCCGCTCCCTCACCGCTCCATCCCGCTCCTTTATAAGCCGCTCCAACTTACTGATAGCCACCTCTCTCTCCCGCACCGCCCGCTCTTTCTCCTGCACGGCCCCATCCCTCTCTCCCCGAGCCTCGTCCCGCTCCTTCCGAGCCTCGTTCCGATCCTTCACCGCAGCTGCGGTGGCAGCTTCGGCGACAGATTTCTCCTCCTCTGCTTCTTTCTTTCTCTTAACCGCCTCCTCTACTATATGCCGCAACTTTTTCAGCATCTCAGCTTTCGTTCTTTCCATCTCTGCCCGTTCAGCCTCTGCCCGCCGCTGCCCGTCCGCCGCCCGGGCAGCTTCTTCTACTGCGCAAGAAGCCTTTCTTTCTGCCCGTTTCGCCTGCTCCTCTGCTGCCACTCTAGCATCCTTTTCCCGGGCCAAGGCAGCCTTTAACTCATCTAACTCATCTACCTGCCGCACCACCTCCTTCAGGGAACCTGCATCTGCGGTCACTGCGGAAATCCCCGCTGTGGGGGGCCGTCCCCCAGAGGGGGGAATCCCCGCTGTGGGGGGGCTTCCCCCAGAGGGGGGAATTCCCCCCGTGGAGGGAATCCCTGCTGTGGGGAGAATTCCATCTGCACCGGAAATGCCTGTTGTGGCGTCATTCGGACGTGCCAAATCTACTCCTGCGTCTGTATTCTGCGCTGCTGTTGCAGCAGCAGTTGGACCAGCGTTCTGCCCTCTACCTTTCCCCTTCCCCTTTTTCTTCTTCTTTTTCCCGCCCTTTGTCCGCTGATCCCCTTGACCCTGTTCCCCAGCTCCCCCTCTCGCTCCTGCTGCTCCCCCTGCGCCTATGCCATTCGTCTCACTCTCCTCCTCTCCTTCCCGCTCGCCTGTTTCCTGTTCCGATTCATCCTCGTTAGCAGATCCCTCGTTAGTGGCAGCAACCTCGTTAGGAGTGCCTTCGTTAGCAGATCCCACGTGCGACAACCCACTCGCCTCCTCTTCTCCACTCAACCCGGTCCCCTCCTCCCTTCCTTCTCCATCCAACCCGCTCTCCTCCATTGCACCAGGCTCCTCCGTTTCGCCTCCCTCTCCATCCAATTCATCCTCCTCTGCTTCCCTTCCAATCCCACTCTCTCTCCCCGCACCGCTTTCCCCCTCCCTTTCCCCACCTTCCTCCGCTTCTCCTCCGCCTGTTCCGCCTGTTCCGCCTGGCCCAATTGCTCCGCCAATCCCATCCTTTCCAAACCGATCCTCTCCAATCCGCGCCTCCCCAACCCGATCCTGACTGTCAATCAGCTTCGGAGCAACCCCGGGAATAGAATCCGTTAGCGACGGCTTGGCTGGTTCGGAAATCGCGAGAACGGGCGGAGCGGCGAGGTTCGCGGCGGGAGTCACGGCGGGGGGTGCGGCGGGAATTGCGGCGGCGGACTGCTCGGAAGGTGCCGCCGGCCGCGCGATCGAGGAAAGGAGGGCCGGCCGCACTTCGGCAGCTTCGCGGAAATCGTCGTCGTCCGCGTCGAAGAGAGAGAGGTCCTCATCGTCGCCGGCCCACTCCATGAACAACGGCGTTGACTATCTCGTTGACTATCGTTGACTATTTCGTCAAATATCGTTGACTATCGTTTATTGTCGAAGAGAGAGCGGTCCTCATCGTCGCCACACCCCACCCCATGCACTACCTCGTTGACTATCGTTGACTATCGTTGACTATCTCGTTGACTATCTTGCATCCATGCGCGACAGGATGGACCAGTCCTATTGGTCTATTTTAAAACGGATCAACATGCACGGATGCACCAGACGAGTCTGCGAACTAGACTCGACTGCCAGTGCCAGGCTCTCTCGCTTCGATGGTTCGCATGGCAACCGCGGCGATGCGAATTGTGCTGCTCACTCCATGCGCATCGCAGGGCCGCAGATCACATAGCTGTGACATCGCATCGCGGCGGAGAGAAGCTCTACGGCGGAACACCGTGCGCTGAAATCAATGCCTGGTCAAGCTAGGACTTGATCTCATTACTGAATGACTTCGTTCGTATGGAGTGGACAAGTGGAAACCAGAAGTGTCAGACGAATCCTAGAGAATGTCGAAATCTTCCTTGTAAGCTGAACGGGTTCATTATACAAGCAGATAACGTGGATTCGTGTGTTAATAACATAAACTGCACAATGTTAAATTATTATAATCAGTACGGTAACTAAAAATTCATAGTCTATCTACAAGTAGGTAACACCGAATCACACCCCTAAAACTTTAGAAGTAACGCGCCAAAGAATCATCGTGATAAATGTACCCCCTGATGACCAAACACATGGTGAGACGATGCAACACCATACTGCAATCCAGTCATCCCACCACCCACACCCACTCCCATACCAGCACCAACACCAGCACCAGCAGCAACACCAGCAACATTCGCAGCAGAATGTGCGCGGGGCAGCGAGGCGGGCAGCACGAGATATTTGCTATGCAGCCCGAGTCTTCTAAGAGCCGTCCGCAGCTGCTGCAGGTGCATGGAGCGGGGAATAAAGGCGTCCACCCCCGCAAGCATACACTGCTCCATTGCCGCATCCAGCCCCACCTGGTCGTACCGGCTTAGATCCGCCACCACCACTATCAGCGTACGATCCGGCGACGACGCAGCACCTGCTGCAGCAGCAGGGGCAGAAGTAACAGCAGCAGCAGCAGCAGCAGCAGCAGGGGAGGAGGATGATGCAGTTAAGGAAGAGGGTTCCACTGTCGCTTGCTCTTGTCGCTGTACCGTCTCCTGTTCCCCCTCCAATTGCTGCTTTGCACTATCGCTCACCTCACTCCTCGCCTCCTCACTCCTCCCCTCGTCCTCCTCGCCCTCCTCACTCAGCACCTTGAGCCCTCCCAGCGACCTCATGTCCCCATCAACGCGCCCACACCCACCACCACCACCTGCAGAAGCCCCAGCACCAGCAAAGCCAGTACCTGCAGCAGCAGCAGCAGCGCCAGAAGTGCCAACAGGAGTGGCGGTGCCGAGAGTGAGGCGGCGGGACAGCAGTGCTCGCTCGGCACGCCTGATGTCGCGAATGGCCGCCTGCCCCGCCCTGCTCGTGGCCTGCTCCAAGTCTAGGACCACCAGGGAGAATAGCACTCCCCCACTCCCACCACCCGCAGCAGCAGCAGGAGGAGGAGGAGAAACAGCGGTGGCAGCAGAAGCAGGAGTGTTGTGTGAGGCAGTGGTGGTGGCACTGGTGGCAGATGATAAGCCAGCAGGAGCAGGAGGAGTGGCAGGGGAGGGAGGGAGAGTGCCGTAGAGAGCAGTCTGCTCGTATTTCCACGCAGCTTCCTGCACTGACGTGGCACTCACCACGTCAAACCCGCAGCGCTCCAGCTGGTGCGCCAGGTCATTGCGCCCCGTGGTCACTCCGTCCGCTATCAGAGCACGCACTAACGAGGATGAGGACGCGACGCTTGGGGAGGAGGAGTGCGAGGAGGAGTGGGAGAAGGCGGAGGGGAGGGAGGAGGAAGAGGAGGCGGGGTACAACCGGGAGGTGAGCGGGCGGGAGAGGGAGGAGGAGAACGGGAGAGTGGAAGTGGGGTTGGTGTGAGTGTTTGTATTAGTGGTGGGTTGGAAGGAGAATGCTGAGCGGTGGGAGTGGTGGTGGTGGTGGGATGGAGAGGTGTCCGCGTTATTGAGAGCATCACTGCTGATATTGCGACGCATGCCCGTGAGAGAGGAATACGCTGCGAGAAAATCAAATGAACAACAAGGGGAAGAGGGGGAGTGGAGGAGGGGAATGGGGGGTAGAGAGGGGGCAAGGCAGAAAGGTTAAGAGACCTGGCAGCAAGACGAAAGGGCTGCTAACGCGTATGGCACAGGAGCTTCGATATAAGGACACTGGAACAGCAGCTGGTGCTACATGGCGAAAGGAACTTTGGTTGCAGTGACATAAACGAAAGGACCATGGGTTGCAGGGTTGTAACATGCAACGCACCATATTTCGGCAGCTCGCACGAACGTCGGATAGCTAGCTTCGTCTGTACGGGCTTTAAGTGAGCCCCCGCGCCTCCGCCCAGGCCTTCCGCGCCCGAACCAACGAGCGCTGGCGCGTTGACAGGGGAAGGCAACGCCGCTGCAACTGGCGCCGCAACTGGCGGAGTCAAAGGCAAGGCTGCTTCTAACGCTTCACCCGCCCCTCCTGCCCCTCCCGCTCCTCCCGCTCCTCCCGCTCCTCCCACTCCTCCTGCCGCCCCTGATTCGGTCGCAGCTTCGCTCTCCCCCAATGAGAGCCTCCCTGACAGCTGTCGCTCAGAAGACGACGACGAAAGCCGCCCAGTTACCCCCACTCCCGCCACCGTGCCCGAGTCTTGGCCCGCGCCTGCGTGACCTCCGCGCACCCCCCCGCCGCCGCCGCCGCCGCCGCTCGCGCGCCTGCTGGCGGAGACAGGCTCCATGACGTGGCGCCTGGAGCCGCCGGAATTGCCGCCGCAAGTGGCGCTGCTGCCGAACGGGGCGGAGCCAAGCTGGTAGAGATCGCTGCAGCTGCTGGCCGCGTCGCTGTCGTCTGGGCAGGGGAGACAGAGGGGTGGAGAGGGGTAGGGGGCGGTGGAGAGGGGTGGGGAAGGGTGAGGTTGAGGCAGGAGTCATTATGTGGCTAGACGAAGGAGAGAGTTAAGCATGAGGTAAGGAGTTACGGGAGGGGCAGACTAGAAGTGGATACGAAGGGTCAGAGCGCGGACTGCAAGTGACTCACCGCCCTTGATATCACAACCACTCACCGTCACTCACCGCCCCTCACCGCCCCTCACCGCCCCTCACCGCCCCTCACCGCCCCTCACCGCCCCTCACCGCCCCTCACCGCCCCTCAACGCCCCTCACCGCCTTTCACCACCTCTCCCACCACTCACCGCCCACGGATTCCTCGTCCACGGAGTGCATGCCGTACAGACTCCCCGCCGATGCGTTCCGCTGCAGCCATTCCTCGGTTTCGCCCGCCGCAAACGACGGCGGAAAAGGCGGCAAGCCGCCTCCGCCTCCGCCGCCGCCTCCGCCGCCGCCATCCACGTCGAACCCATGCGCGGAAGCTGCGCTCAGCGCGGCCGCCGATCCTCCCCCGCTTCCTGAAGACGCCGGGATGACGGCGCAAATCGCGCCGCAAACTGCGCCGAGCGCGTCGGTGCGCGCGCTGGCGAATAACCGCACGCGCGCGCAGCTGCCTCCGCGCTTCAGCAGAAGCAACTCCGCCGAGACTATATCGCGGCCGAAGAGCGCGGCGCGGAGAACGTCCTCGCATCGGCGGAACGGCGCGGAGGCGCTGGCGGGGCGGAAGAGCCGCTCCGCAAACCGACCTTCCGCGAATCGACCCAGGCGCATGATCTCCCCTTCCGCCCATCCCGTCAGTTCCGCCATGCGCCTGTTCCAAAGCGCGCACACCAAGTCCCGGTCGACCGCAAACACCGCCACGGGGAGCTCATTGGCGGTAATCGGCAAGTCCCCGCTAAGGCTTGCGCTCAGAAGCGCTGCGCCAGAGGCTAAGGCTCCGCCGGGATTTGCGCCGAAGGTGTTTGCGCCGAGGGTTGCGCCAGCGGGCGGGGTGCGCTCCCCGGAAAGCGAATGCGCGGGGGAGCTGGGGGGCTGCAGCGGGCCGGCTAGCTCCGTGACGAAGTCTAACGCGGCCCGCCGATTAATCTCCTGCTCTACCAGGCGGTCCGACGCGGTCGCGAAGGACGCGAGGCTGCTGGTTTCTGACGACGCGAGCGACAGGAGCGAGTCGGCGGACGCGTGCCGCGCCGCCAACCCGCGGAACATCGGCCAGTTACCGCCGCGGCCGCCGCCGCCGCCGCCACCACCGCTACCGCCACCAGCACTTCCTGGCGGGGTGCTACTGGTGCTGTGGCTGGGGCTTTGACCGTTACTGTGACTGTAACTGTAGTTTTGACTGTGATTCTGACTGTAATTCTTGCTGTGGCTTTGACTGAGATGGTGGTGGGACGACGATCGCGGTACGGGCGTGGGATGAGCTGCGGGAGTAAAGGAAAGGCCCATGGCCGTGGGAGACGGTGCAGGGGAGAACGAAAGCCCGTGGGACGACGATCGCGGTACGGGCGTGGGCGGGGCGGCGGGAGTGAAGGAGAGACCGTGCGCGAAACCCATGGCCGTGGGGGACGGTGCAGGGGAGAACGAAAGGCCGTGGGAGAAATTAAGGCCGAGACTGCTCTGCTGCGGCTGACGTGGCAGGCTTAGGAGCGTCGACCACGCGTCCGATCGACCTCCGTCACCGGGAGCGCTCCCCGTGCCGCTTCCGACCCCGTTAAGGAGTCCTCCGCTAACCCCGGTTAAAGCCGTGGCCCAACTATCAGCTTCAACTTCGAAGTATTATAGCTTGGAACTTGGTTGTCCCAGGCAGTTCTGTGGCGAGAAGTTTGTCTTTTCCGAGATTCCATTTTTTTCATCCAATAAGGGTCTCGTTACGCACACTCCATGTTTGTCCTGCTACTGTTCCTAAGAAGTTGCACCCCGCCTTTAAGCTGCTGAAAGCTCCGCTTCCACTAGCAGTCCCCCCCGCTTCTCCTTTCCCGCTCTCATTATTAACGCCTCGGGTTTCGGTCCCAGGCCTTGCCGGTGCCCGTCTATTCCTGCGGCGTTCTCATGGGGATGGGGAAATCCGCCGCCAAATTTAACCTCGCGCTTGGACGAATTCGGCGGGTCGAGAGATAACGCGCGGGATGTGACCGGCAGGAGCGACACTCTCGTCGCCATGGTCGCAAATGGTGACCGTGACCGGCGGCTGTTAGACGGCGAGCGTGACTGGCTGGCTGTTATACGCCGAGCCTGAGTGGTTGTAAGATGGAAATTCAGAGCGACTGTACAATGGTGATCAAGAGCGGCTGAAGGCCACTGAATTCGCCGAGCACTAAGATAAGCGAAGAGCGTGGAGCTTTACCAGCTGTCAGTTTCGCGATCAGTTTCACACGTGTAAAATGAGCTGAGAAATAGGGAGGGTGCGTACTTCTATCAGCGCAGCTAGTGTGAAGCAGACACGGCCCAGGGGGACGGACAACCAGGCCAGGCTACCAACCAAATTATCAGCTCAGCTGGCGTGTATTGTGTATGAATATCCGTGTGTCCGTGACTGATGGAGTGACGGAAAATCCATGGTGTTATCTCCTAGGAGTTTGGGATGACGGATACAGGAGGTGCCCGTGAGCGATGACGAGAGGTCCAGAAGCAGCGGATTCTAACCCTCAAATCCAGGGTGTTTATATCTGACATGTACATCCTAAATGTGTAACTATGTAGCCGAACTTTGCTAAACGCATGCTCCATCTGTCGTGAAATGCTTGATAACGACGTGGGCGTTTTGTTGATGTGGGACCATCGGGAGTGGACTACCCTTCAAATGTGGTGGCACCAGTAACACGGAAATGTTTGGGTTTCGGGAAGGTGCCCTGGTTATCACAATTCCCCATTTTGGTTTTTGTTTCGTGAGGCTTGGGATCTCCACTCGATAGAAAGTCACCACAGCGCTGCCATACCTTTCGCCACAAGCATCGTCAGCCAACCAGCTACGTCCTTTCGGTTCGTCCAGACCAGCTCGTCGCCAAAACACTTTGGTGGGCAGCACAGAACGAGGAGCAGAATCAAGGACGGACACAGAAGACTTCTCCTTTCAAGGGCAGACTTACCGTTCAGCGGCCTGCAAGATGCCCACATGGCGATCTCTGATTTGTTGTAAGTATCGTGCTCTAGGTTCCTGAAGAAGTGGCTCGCCTACGACCGTCAAATCCGCTAAGGTTTCAAGGGCTGCAATGACCCCATCTCTGATTGGATGGCCCTTTGCGACTCGTGTGATGTGGGGGCCGTAACTGGGAATGGTAGGGCGATGGCTTCTTGCCCAGAAGTGCACCGAAGGCCGTTCATCTGACTATGCACTTCCCAGCGTTCCGGGACCATGGGAGGCCTCAACGGTTCAGCTCATCTCAACTGTCTGCGTGTCCGCAGCGCTGGCATCGACGGTGATGACAGTGTACGCGAGAGGCATTGCAATCGCGGAGTGCGGATCTCAAACAGTGAAGCAATACATCCGCCACGTCATCGCGCGTGGTTCTCAGCAGGATATTTTTCTTGAATGAGGGGCGAACAGTTCTCTCGTCACGTGACAGCTCGAGAAAGCGAACCGGAAAATGATTGTCCTGCCTGCTACTACCGATGTGGGTTCAGATTCTATCGGGCATTGATGTGCCCGGCATAGAAGTACCCCGAAATAAACCGGCGGTGAACCTGTAATTGTTGAACTCAGATCCTGTCCGCAGTTTTGACACCAACTGCTTATGCGTGTCAATCCGAGTCGCCCCACTTTCCAGTGTCAACAACTGTAGCAGCTGGGTCAACTCGAGTCGCGCCCATGGAACTGCGCGACGAAGCCTCATTGGTGGGACACGAAAAATGTGTTGTGCGATTATATGAACGTGCCAAACTGTCAGGCGCAACACCACAGTGCAACCCCAACACCCACGTGTTGGGTGGCGATTTGTGGAACATCGCAGAATCAAGGTTTTGCAGATTTTTGATTAGGTGAGAGCGAATCGCCATGTTCATCGATGCGATGGTTCTGGTTGGATGGTATGCGCTGCGACTCTAGGCGAACAAGATATCCGATGATTTTGACAGGCTGACATTGAACGATTTTTTGACACCAACCAACAATGTATGCTTGTGTCAAAATTCCAAAAGACACTGGTGTCAAAACTACGAACTAGCCCTCATTGTGGCGAATTTTTGCATGCGAAACCTCTCCACTTGAGAAATTTCGACCCCCTCTCTGGTCAAAAGCACGCCCCACGTCCTGACTCCCGAACCTGAGAAGGCGGATGATAAAATGTGTCAACCTCCAACCTATCCCCATGAAAACAAAAAGCAGTTAACCACATGTGAACTGCCTAATCTACAGTGCACGAATGGCATTCTCGCGCGTGTTCGGTGAACTGTGCAGTTCCCTTCCTGACTCTGCAGCATCACGTGACTCGGGAAAACGTGAGCCACTCACGTTGCGGGAAAAATGCGTGAACGTCCTTGATTTTCAAAGAGTTTCGTAGTTACACGAGAATCTCAGTAGTCTTACAGAAACTATGCACACAAAAATTTCCTAATATGCAGTATACTGGTAAGATATACCATAAACACGATGAACTAGTTCCGCTTGTTCGCAAAAGGAAAAAGGCTCAGCTCCAAATCTTTATGCCTTGATCCATCATCGTTTTCATCTCTTTGCGGCATCCTGTCCTGCGAGTTGCCCTGCACCTTGTCCTCAGCCATTCCTCTCGCAGACGCTGCCACAGCCGAGCGCCATGCTGCAAATGCTGCTGCACTCCCGGCAGCAGCTCCTATTGGCAACACCTCCTCCCCTGGCCGACAACCAGGCTCCTCCACAGAAGCAGGTGCTGCAGGAGCAGCAGCAGCAGCAGCAGGCGAAGAAGGTGCAGCTGCAGGAGCAGCAGCTGCAATGGCAGCAGCAGCCGGAGGAAAAGTAGGGAAAAGACCCCCGAGGCTCTGAAGCAGGAGCTGCTGTTGCTGCTGCTGCTGAAACAGCTGCTGGCGCAGCTGCTGCTGCATGCGGTGCTGCTGTGCAATGTACATATGCAGAGCTGTCATATCCATCATCATAGATGCGCCTGCACCAGATGCACCCACACCTGCACCACCAGCAGCAGTAGTAGCAGCAGCAGGAGCGGCAGCAGCACTTATATCCATCCCCATCCCCATCCCCATCCCCATGTTCATGTTCATTCCCATGCCAAAGCTCATGCCCATAGCCTCAGCCATGCCTGCTTGTCCAGGGATACCGAAATTAGCAGGCATGCCAAAATTGGCAGGGATGCCGAAATTGGCAGGCATGGTAAAATCAGCAGGGAGGCCCATGGCATTAAGCATAGCAGCATACTTCGATGAATTCCCCTCTTTCTTCTTCCTCTCTCCTTCTCCTCCGCTCCCTCCACCTTCCCCAGCCTCTGACTCAGGCACGGTACCCCAGCTCAAGCCAAACACGTCCGAGCCTTCAGGTCCGGCAGATTCCGAGCCTGTCAGGAACCCGAACGACGCTGGGGTGACGGCGGTTGCTCGAGCAGCAGTGGCGTTGTCCGAAGCTGCAGCAGGCGCGGCAGCAGGTTTGGCACCAGCAGCGTCGGCAGCAATGGCGGCAGCAGCCGCAGCTGCAGCAGCAGCCGGGTCAGCATTCTTGGCGAAGCGAGCATACAGAGGGAATGACCACCCAGCAGCAGCACCGCCCCTAGTTGCCGCCGATGCAGCAGCAGCAGCAGCAACTGCTGCTGCTCCAGACGCCCCTGCTTGCATGTCCAAGGGAGCGTGTCTCACTGGTGCTGCTGGAATGGCTGATGCTGCTGGTGATGCCGCTGCTGATATAGCTGCTCCAGAGGACCCTTCAGCGGCAACAGGTGCGTCGGTGAAAGCAGGGAAGGCGGGAATGCTGGTGAGGCGGGGCGCTGGGGAAACGGGAGGGCGGCTGTGGGGAGACCGGGCAGGAGGCGGCTTCATCCCACCTGCTGCAGCTGCTGCGCCGGCTGCGGAGGCGGCAGCCGCTGCTGCGGTTGCTGCTGCTGACAGTGGTGTTGTCGCAGCTGCATTGGCTCCCGCACTGGCGTCCGTTGAAGCCGACTTCTCAAGCACATCAGGAAAACAGCTCTCCGTAGCACCGGCGGCGGTTCCTTGCACCCTGCTGCTGCTGCCAGCACGACGGCTGGGGCACGGCGATTGGCCGGCAGGTTCCTCAATGCTCCCATCCGCTGCAGCAGCATCCACTGCACCACAAGCGGCAGCAGCGGCAGAGGCAGTGGCAGCAGTAGCAGCAGCAGAACTGTCGGCAACATCAGCAGCGTTGGGACAAGGTGCAGCAGGGACCGACGCCTGGCCCTGGTCTAGCTGCAAACCTGCTGGCACTCGCAGCTTCTGCTGCTGCTCCTGCTCTTGTTCTTCCTGCACTTGGTCCTTCTTGGCGTTCAGCGGTTCGTGCATCAGCCCCTGCTGCACCTGAATACGTTAGACGGCGGGAAAAAGAAAAGGGAGTGGCGCTTAAGTCCAAAAGCAGAGGTGGAAAAGGGAGAAAGAGAAAGAAAATAACAGACACACTGGAGATTCAACGGGCAGAAAACAGAAAGAAATTATAACTCACCGTGTTGAGTCGGTGAAGCTCAAACAGTTGTGTAGAGAAGATATGTTGCTGCCTCACAATGCCCTTCCTCACACGCCAAAACTCCTTCTGCCCCACCGCACCGACCAAGTCACCCACACACATCTCCCCACTCTCCCTCTCCCCTCTCCCCATTCCCTCCCCTCCCTCCCCCTTCCCCCTCTTGCTCCCTCCTGCGACCTCCCCTTCCGCCTCCTCCGCGCGCCTGCTCCGCTTCCTGCTGTCCCGCCGAAATCGCTCCTCCTCCTCGTCCTCCACGCCTCCCGCCATTCCCAGAACCATCGCCAGCATGCCTCCCGCCGCCTCCGCGCCCGCGGGAGCAGCAGTAGCAGCAGGAGAAGCGGCAGCAGCAGTGGCAGCAGGGGCACGGACGGATATAGCAGGGGAAGGAAGAGTAGGGACGGCAGCGGCGGCAGGGAGGAGCGAGGCTCCTTCGCTAGCCACCAACCCTCCATGGTAAATGCTTGCACACCCAGCAGCAACGCCCGCGGCGGCGGCGGCGGCAGCGGCGGCGGCAGCAGCGCGAAAGCGCCCTAGAGCCCGCGCCTCGCGCTGCTCCCCGAAGCTCTCGCCCTTCTGATTCTCCAGATCACCCCTTTCCGCCATTCCCATTCCTTCTTCCGCGCCCGTTCGCTCCTCCGCGTCCGCCCGCGCAGCGACCATCCGCGCGTCGTCATACTCTTCCGCCTGCGCTGCAGCTTCCGCCGCCGCATCCGCGCAGCCAAGACCAGTTCCCTGATGTTCAATTGCGGCGCGCGCGCGTCTCTCCTCCTCCCGCGCAGCTACGGCGGCAGCGCGAAGAACCTCGATTCCCCGAAACAGCTCCTCCTCTGTTGCTCCCGCTCCCACTCCCGCTCTTTCCGCTGCCTCTGCCGCTGCTCCTGCTGATCCTTCCGCGCGCTCCTGCGCTTGCTCCTGCTGCGCTTGTGCCAAAATCTCTGCGCCGTCACCAGCTGCCATCTCCTTGCGCTTCTTCCCCTTTCCGCCCTTCGCCGCACCCCGCGCCCCGCTCTTCATCGTGCTCTTCATGCTCCGCCCACTCGTCGTCGACATCGCGCCAATTGCTCCGCCTCCCCCTCCGCCTCCGCCGATGGCACCACCAGGCGCAGTGGCCGCTGGACCTCTGGACCCCGCGGACCTCGTGCTTGCGCTCTTCCGCAAGCCACCTTTCCGCGCGTCGTCCACTCCGCTCCGCGCGGGTCCTCCGCGGCTGCTCCGCTCCTCCCCGCGCCTGCGCCCGAGCCTCTCGCTGGCGGCGGAACGCGCAGCCGCAGCGGACGGGCTCCGCCCTTGCTGCTGCTGCCCCGACGCCTCCCCTTCTCCGTGTATGCACCCGCGGTCGGGCGGAGACCCCGCGCCTGAGCTTCCCCCGAATCCGCCCATTCCGCCGAACATGTGCGCTTGGCTCATCATAAGTAACGCATTCGGGTTACCAGATCCAGGCCAGCTGAAATTGGACATGAGTCCCGCCAGGCCTCCTTCCGCCGATGCGCCATTCCACGTTCCAGGGGTGAGCGGCGGAACTGCGCCACTTGCGCCTGCGCCTGCGCCGGAACCCGTACCCGCGCCCATGCCCGCGACTTGCGACGCGCTTCCGTAATTAAAAAACGCCGCGTCGGCCGCCGCC
Organism: Closterium sp. Naga37s-1; assembly: GCA_947471745.1. Classification (NCBI taxonomy): domain Eukaryota; kingdom Viridiplantae; phylum Streptophyta; class Zygnematophyceae; order Desmidiales; family Closteriaceae; genus Closterium; species Closterium sp. Naga37s-1. The sequence goes on from CANJKZ010000977.1 coordinate 2,021,558, forward strand.
ATAGCCGCCGCAGCAGCCGCCGCCGCACCCGGGTCGCCGCGACTGCCGCCCAAACCCGACGCGGCAGTGAGCGCCTGCAGCGGGTACATCGCCGCAGTGCTGCCGTCCTTGCTGTTGCCGGCGCCGGCAAAGGCGGCCATCGCGGCGGCCGCGGCGGCGGCGGCGCTCGCGGGGGACATGGAAGCTTGCGGCATGACTGGCGGAGAGGGGGAGCTGGGGGACGCGCCGTTTCCCCACGGCATGTGGCGCTGCTGCCAAGCCCAGAACGCCCATTGATCCGCGTCGCTTCGAGTCGACTGTCCGTGGCTGTTGCTATTGCTGCTCACCGCTCCCGCTCCCGTTCCTGCTCCCGCGCCGGCACCCACGCTTCTTCCTTGAACGATGCTCCCCGCGCCGCCTGCTCCTCCGCCTCCGTGCCGGGCGGCAGCAGTTCCCGCGCCGCCGCCGGTGCTGTGCGCGGCGCAGGCGGCTAACGCTGCCTGGCCGACGGTTTGAAAGGCGGCGGCTTCGGAGAAGCTTCCCGTGCTGCTGGCGATTCCGGAGTGGGATTGAAGCATGCTGCCGGCCTGCGGCGGGGTTTTGAAGCTGTTGGTGGGATGCTGCTGTTGCTGAGCTTGTTGCTGGGCGGCGTATGGAGCGTAGGAGAATTTACTCTCGTAGTTGGGAGGCATCAACGGGACCGTCGACTGTGGATAGGAAGGCCACGACAGGGGGTAGTGAGGAAGGGAGAGGAGAATTGAGCAAATTTGAAATTAAGGAGGAGCACGGAAAGGATGAGAAATAAAGCGACCCCATTTAAGCTCCTGAAAAAAAACTATGTCATCATACACGCAAGCCATACTCGCTGGCGACTCCCTCGATACACACAACAATAAACTTCGTACATAGCTAACAACGTAACACCTCGGGCCTTAATTGGACAAGTCGAAGACTCTCTGATATAGTTTTTGGAAACCACGGTCGGCGTACTTCGCCGGAACCGAGCGTCGCTTGCAGCGATCATCGTTCGCACGGACCACGTACCCCGCTGTGCATGGGATGAAACGTCGACGGTGCGTTCATAGCTGGCCCTCCGAGAGGGTGAGGCGACGGCCGGAATCGCTTCGATGGAATTGAAACCTGCTCGTAGAGTGCCATCTTGTTTCGCGGAGGTGCCTTAGGGCCCGACGCCGCTGTCGCATGGCTAACATGTATCGGCGGGAAAAGCGCGACAGCCTCGGGTTGATCCTTCCGGCTACGACCGCCATTACTATTCTGACGACCCATCTGCTAAGGCGTTCTAGGTCACTACAGGTAGCGGAAATCTATGTGAACAGTTACTCTATGTGGTTTTCGTAACAACGGATCTCGGGCATATTCTAGCAACGAAACCAGACATGAGCTCCGCGGACGAAATCAATCTAGATCCAGTTTTGCTTTACAAGTGACCTGGGGACTTCCTAGCTGCCTGCTTTGGTGAATGGTGAATCAAAGAAACTAATGGCAGAGAAAGACTGTCAGCCTTATCCTGAAGCAAGCAAGCAGGCAGGCAGGCAGGCAGGCAGGCAGGCACGCGGAAGAAAGTGAAAAGGTGAGTTTGGTTGGGCGGGGAAAAGCGGGGAGAGGGGAGGGGGGAGGATGATAGGGGAATGGGGGCAGGGGGGCAGGGGGAGGGCAGACCGGGGAAGAGAACACGAGAAAGCTACGAAAGCAGAGGATGCGGAGGAGAAGCGGAACGAGAAGGGGGAATCCGGACAACCTGTTGCGGGCGGACAGGGATTTCTTGCACGCAATCTCGAGGGAATCGGGGGAAGGAGGGAGACGAGGTGAAAATATCCAACCACAGACGAGCACGCGGGTTTGGCGGGCAAAAAAGTGCAATCCAGCGAGGCAGAGTGTTCAGCCATCCATTCGGCGCTCAGCAAAATATCGCTTTATCGCGGGCTGAACGGGAAGATATGGCAAAAAAGTGCGGAAGAAAGTTCCGAGGCGCTGAATGGAGCTAGGGTTTCATACGAGTGTCCAGCGCTTGTGGGAAATGACATCAGTGGAGAATTTTGCTCAATTCCGCGAAAACGCGGTTTGATTTATTATCGCCACGTGGCGAGCCTATGATCGCGTGAGCCGCGATCCGTTATATTGTCATCACAAACTTCAAGAGAATTTTAGTTAAGTTCTGTACTGCGCTGCCCGCGGGCAAAAATAAAACCCCTATAGGTAAGGCATGCGTTAGGGATGCATCAACCCTAAACACCTAGAGGCAAGGTGTTTAGGGTTGATGCCTCCCTAACCCATGCCAGGCCCGAATGGGTTTTATTTTTGCCCGTGGGTAGCGCAGTACAGAACTTAACTAAAATTCTCTTGAAGTTTGTGATAACAATAGAACAGATCGCGGTTCACGCGATCGAATGCATGCCACGTGGCGATAATAAAACGAACCGCGACTCCGCGGATTTGAGCAAAACTCTCACATCAGTGCCTGGTCATTTGCAAATGAATGCCGTAGCGAGAGTGCCAGGGTGGACTCAAATGGACGGATCGACGGCCTAGATGTACAATTCTACAGTTTGGGGGAAACCAATTGCACTGCCTTATTCGATGTTACACCAACTGTACACGAATCTGTGCACACACGGGGTTTCAGGCCAGCCTGTGCTGTCGTGTCTGTAGGCAGCCACAAATGGCGGTGTGAAGCTTTCGTCATCCTCGTGACCTGACCTGAGTCCTGCCCGAGCACTGGTGACCACGTGAAGATGCCAGCGTTATTTCGGATACCGAATCTGCAATTGGGTATGGCAGATCTGCTCATAACATTTCCGGTCAGAACTACTCCGACCTTATCTTCACCTGTTTCATGCTGAATTACGTTTGTTGTTATCCTGGTTTTCTTCGGCTATTAAGACAAAGTCTCAGCCTGAGAAAGCGACACCTGTACGTTTTTTTTGTTTGCGTCCTGGCCCACCTGTCAGATGTTTAATTCTCAAAAACCGGGACAATCGTGCTTTTCGGATCCGTCACGTGACAAAAGCAATCGCTGCGCAAGTGATTGAAACTCGATGCGCAGAAACTGGCAAACATCGATGCCCGTCTTATCTACGGATGGAAAAATGTGGTGGAAAATCGTTTTCTGCGCTTTCGAAGCGCAGGGAATTGAACACCACACAAGCCATCATGCTCCTCCGATTGGTTGCTCAGTTGCCCTTGCAAATGTTCTTCAGGATGCCATCCTTTCGGGGCTGTCTAAGTGGCTGAGAGCGGCCCTCGGTGAATCTTGTCACGTGAACCACAGAACTGGCAATTCCGCTGTTTGTCAGCTTGTCCTGGTCCTTGCGCCCAAGGCCTGTTTTAATCAAGCTCGGATAACCCTGTTGAAATAGGTTTCTGAAATGGCTTCTCGAGTTTGTAGGGTGTCTGTGTGCCTGCTGTCCAAGTGAACTGGGCCCTAAAGCTTGTCCTAAGCGGTCTCGGTTCGGCGAAATCCTTAACTAAATACACGGTCCAGAGATGGAAAGAAAAAACAGCATGCAGATTCATAGGATCTTTTACTTGCAGCACTTCTTGCCTACGGCACAACAGTGCACCATTTCTTAGTGACATATTGCTGTTCTGCAGTGGCAGTGTATTCGTGTGAGATTAGCAAACATGAAACATCTTGCTAAGAAACAAAGTGAGTTGGTAGCAATGCAATTGAGTGTGTGTGGGCATGTTAGGGTCTTCATCAGGCACATAAAAATCACCAGAACCATTCTCATAATGCTAGGTGGGTCTTACACGACTAGCAGTGTGTGATTTGGTGAGCACCAAGAAAAGCTTGGATGTGGTGACGCGTTAAATGCATGGGACATACCGGTATAGGCAAACTGGTACCATAGCGAGTTGGGTGAAGAAGATCTCGGGATGTATGTACGCTAGTTCGCGGAATAGGCCACCGGCATGCATCAGCAGGAATGTGAAGATGCAAGACAGGTGCAAGGAGGAGTAGCCATGAAAGCAGGGGCGTTGTATACAATGTGGGGTTATTCCCACTAAACTGGTCATTGACGTTCAGTGAGCCAAGTTCACAATGTAATAGCTACAGTGCTTTGCAACAAGCAAAGCTCCTACCGTACTACTCCTACATGGCCGCTCATAAGAGCACTATCATGTCACTGCGTTGCCCGCACGACACAAGCTGTGCGATTCACAGCCAGTCCAGCAACAGTGTATAAGTAGCCTCGACTGGAGCCAACCCTCATCTCTCGACTTAGCCCCATCTTGCTCAGGCCGCATTCTACAGGGATGCCTGGTTCCCACACCAAGGAGCGTTCAACTAAGCGCCGTGTAGCCGCTGAGCCTGCTCCAGCTTGCTCGCAAAATCCGTCAAGTTCTGAATCGAGGAAAGCACCCGAACCGATTCCGACATTAGAGGCCGCGCGTGCGGGTCCTTGTTCAGACACTTGCGTGCCAGAACCGCCGCCCGCTGTGCACCCTTCACCGAGTACTCGCCGCCCACCCTCGGATCCACCAATAGCAGCATCTTTGCCGGATCGACTAAAAACGGCCGAGCCCACTCGACAATATTCTGCTGCCGTTTTGGAAACTCCGGCTCCATAGCCCGCCGCCCGCTAATCATTTCCAAGAGAACGACTCCGAAGCTGTAGACGTCTGACTTGGCGGTGAGGTGGCCGGTCATCATGTATTCGGGGGCGGCGTAGCCGTATGTGCCCATGACCCGCGTTGACACGTGCGTCTGGTTGCCCTCGGGGCCGTCCTTTGCCAGCCCGAAATCAGAGAGCTTTGCATTGAAATCCTGAGATAGGGGGCCAGGGGATGTGGTGAGCAGTGGAAGCAGGGAGGAGGAGGGGAAGGAGGGAAGAGGGAAGGAGGGAGGGAGGGATGAGTGTCTGTCAGCTCTTGACTTGGCGGTGAGGTGGCCGGTCATCATGTATTCGGGGGCGGCATAGCCGTACGTGCCCATGACTCGGGTTGACACGTGCGTCTGGTTGCCCTCCGGGCCGTCCTTTGCCAGGCCGAAATCAGAGAGCTTCGCGTTGAAGTCCTGGGAGGGGGGGGAATGGGGAGGCGTGTAATTGGGATTTGAGCATACGGATGAGGGGGGAAATCAGAGAGCTTCACGTTGAAGTCCTGAGAGAGGGGGGGATGGGGAGGCGTGCAATGGGGATTTGAGCATACGGATGAGGGGGGAAGGGCGTGGAAATCAATGCAATGGGAGGTTTGAGTCGCGGTAAATGATCTGCCGGTCCGCCTCCTCGTGTAGTGCAGGTACGCCTTCAGACACAAAAATCTCCCCATACTCGTTATAACCCGACTCGTTAGACGCAAGCACCTCGTCCAGCAGAATGCTGGATGCCTTAAAGTCGCGGTAAATGATCTGCTGGTCCGCCTCCTCAAGCAGATACGCTTTATACACACAAATCTCGGACATACTCGTTATAACAGCACTCGCTAGACGCACGCACCTCGTCCAGCAGAATGTTGGACGCCTTAAAGTCGCGGTAGATGATCTACCGGTCCGCCTCCTTGTGCAGATACGCCTTCATACCCAATAAGTCCCCATACTCGTTATAACACAATTCGCTACAGTCACCTACCTCGTCCAGCAGAATGTTGGACGCCTTAAAGTCGCGGTAGATGATCTGCCGGTCCGCCTCCTCGTGTAAATACGCCAAGCCCTGCGCCGCGTGCAGCGCAACCTTCATTCGCACCGCCCATGGCAGGGGCTGGATGGCGCCTGCAGGGGGGAAGGGGAGGAGGGGAGCAAGGGGGGAAAGGGAATGGAGATGAGAAGAATGGGGGGAAAATACGGGAACAGCGGCCGCGTGCAGCGCCACCTTCATGCGCACCGCCCATGGCAGCGGCTGGATGGGGCCCGGTGGGGAGGGGAACGGGGGGTCAAGGGGAGGAGGTGGGGGCAACATGAGAACAAGAATGAAGGCGAGGGGTCGAGCGGCCGCGTTCAGCGCCACCTTCATGCGCACCGCCCATGGCAGCGGCTGGATGGCGCCTGGCAGAGGGTGGTTGGGGGAAGCAAGGGGGGAAGGGAATGGAGATGAGAAGAAGAGGGGAGGGAACGGGACGAGCGGCCGCGTGCAGCGCCACATTCATTCGCACCGGCCACGGCAGGGGCTGGATGGCGCCTGGGGAGGGGGGGAGCCGGGGGGGAAGGGGAGGAGGTGGGGGCAAGATGAGAACAACAATGAAGGCGAGGGGTCGAACGGCCGCGTGCAGCGCCACCTTCATGCGCACCGCCCACGGAAGGGAGCTGGATGGCGCCTTGCAGAGGGGGGTTGGATGACGGCGGAGGGGGAAGCGGGGAGGGGGGAAGCGGGGGGGGGGGGGGAAGCGGGATGCGTAGGGGAAAAGGATGACACGGGAGCATGAACGAAGAGCCACCCTCACCCGCACGCCCCAAATCCAGGGATAGCTTGGCGACAGCGATGGCGACGATTGAGACGATTGCGACGATTGCGCGTTCTTGCGACGGATCTGAAACTCACGGCTGAAGATGAATCAGTCGAGCCTGCCGTACGAAAGATACGGCACCCTCGAGTTTCGGGAGTGTCTTATGGTGTCTTATCGATCGAAATCTTTTCAATTAGTTTCAGGAATCGCACGAACAGGAACTCACGAGTGAAGAGGAATCTCTCGAGGCTGCCGTACGGAAGATACTCGTACGCCAACAGCCGGTGGTGCCCGTCCGAGCAGTACCCGACCAGCCGCACCAGGTTCGGGTGCCGAAGCTCGCTCAGGTACCGAACCTCCGTCTTCCATTCCGTCTCTCCCTGCTGCCCCCCCTGGTTCAGCACCTTTACCGCCACCTGCACCTTCCGCCTTCCGCTCTCCCCGCTCCCCGCGCCCACCCCCGCGCCTGAAGCGCAAACATCCTCTTCGATCGTTCCCCTGAAAACGCTCCCGAATCCGCCCTCCCCCAGCTTTCCCTCCTTTTCGAATTTCCGCGTCGCTATAAATAGCTCCTGGTACGAGAATTCGCGCAGCGATGAAATGGCGGCCCCGCCGTTCGCCAGAGCCGTTCGATCCGCAAGCGCGCCGCCGCGTCGGCCGGACCCTAGCCCGCCGCTGCCAGGTGGCGTGCGGAAGCCGCCGCCGGAACCCCCGCGCGGTGTTTGAGGGCACGATCGGCGGCCGCTTCCGCTGCCGGCGCTGGCGGCACTGGCGTTGCTCTCGTTGGACTTGGGAAGGAGTCCCCCGGACCGATACGCGGAAGCGGAAGCGGAAGCGGAAGAGGGGGATCGCATTGGGGAGGACTTGCGGGCCAAGCGCTTGCTTGCTGTAGAGGGGCTTTGCGGTGCGACGCGGTTTGAGTGGGTTGCGCGGGACGATGAGCGGCTAGGAGCTGGCCCCACTCGGCCTCTGGGGTCCTCCTCGATCGACACGCAGCCCCCCATTGGTACCTAATGCTTTTTCGTCTTCTAATTTTATATGCAGCAATCACGTATAATATTTGTCTCGCTTGAATACTTGATGTTGGCTTCTATGTAACGCTTAAATTCCTTCTTGAGAACGTAATTAGTAATTTCAAAACTGCAGTCTATGGACAGGAGGCGGAACAATGTAGACAGCTAAGTAAAGCGCACGAGAAACAGTCACTGAAGTATGTAGGATTGTTGGATCGTTGGTAACAGGGGGAGGTGATGGATCAATGGGTGATGAGGATGATGAGGAGTGAATGGAAGGAAGATGAGGTTTGGCGAAGTAGGGGCGAATTCCTGTTGACTCGAATATATCCCGATCGAGTCGCGGAATTCCACGCTCGACGAATTTTGCGAAATGCCAAGATTGGACAATTTGCGAGGGAGAAGTTTGGCGGTGGGCAGGAGGGAGGAAAAAGATCCGACAGTGACGGCTGATTTTTCCTGCCAGACCATTCACAATCACGCGACTGGCTTTTGGTCAGTTCATCTGACTTTGCTGGGCTGGGTGCGATACAGTAGTTGTTTTCCAACGGCAAACCGCGAACACATCACCCTTGAGATTCGTGCGTCGCGCGAAAAGGGTTTCGTTTCGTCGTCCCAGCGACGAAGTTGCAAGGAGGTGTCGCAGCTGCTGAGTCGTCGTCGTCGCCCAACGTATCGTTTCCATAAAGGGTACCGGCTGCATCGTTAATACATCGATTGGTCATGCCATAATATGTCTTGCTGCGTATGTCATATTATTCATTTCCCAGTAATGCATGGGTATTACCGCCCCTAATACCTAGCTAGGCATGTTTAGACATTTTCAACCCAAACCTCCGCAGTGATAGTTTCTGCTTTTTTGTGGCTTAAAATAGTGCTGACAAGTATATAATGAGAATGCATGTGCTTGAAAGAATGTACACCATGGCCCACTTAGGGTGCTCCTCAGGCTCAATCAGGATAGGAATCTGGGAGGCGAATTGTTTGGGACAAGAATGCACGCTTTGTTGGGCGCAACACTGGGTCAGTACAGTACTATTGTACACATGCATCTCATGGTAACTTTTCATTATATTAGAACCCAGCAGATTGGTTACATATATATGAAGCCAAACCTAAAGCAGTCGAGCACATAACTCAAAAGCGAGACACCGTCTACATTATGATACTGAAAAAAGGGGCTGTAGCCCCACAGGTTCCATTGCATCACGTCTACTCCTTGAAATCATCCTTGTCATCCTTGGGAAGTGGGTTGTTCCGCCAGAAGACGGCGAGAGCACTTCCTCCCAGCTGCAGACACAAAAGGCAGCATATCAACAAAGGCATCGGATACCACAACAGTAAAAAACCACACATGACAAACAAGCAAACACAAGCCAGTAGTAAACTCCCAAAAGCTCCCTAACATCCGGGGTCCCACAATGAATGTCCGAAAACGTACAGCCATGAAGACAACGCTGACAGCAGATGGCACAGCGACCAGTGGGTTGGAGAAGTGCTTTTGGGCTAGAAGGAACCCAAGGGCCGAGCTCTGAAGCCAACCACGAAAGGAAACCGGAGACACAGGGGGGAAAGAAAGGGAGGAAAAATGTCATTGGCATGTGTTCATTCTGAAGACGCCTGTATGATTGAAGATTGTCAGTGTGAGCATGCTTCATGCTTATCTGTAGGGCTGTTTGTAGTACATGCATGGCACGTTCATGTGCATGCCAGCTGTAACCCTACCAACATGCGAGTCTCACCTGCATGCCACACTCAATGGAGATGGTGCGGGAGGTGGACTCGCTGAAGTTAAAGATTTTCGAGAGGAAGTAGCCGAGAGCAAAGGCGAAGGCGTGCAGAGCTGCGACGGGGAGGATGAGCTGCGCGCCCTGGGCCTTGAGCACCTCCGCCACCTGACCAATCTGTTGCGGTAGGAAGTGGAAAACGGGGGGATGCAAGGGTGGGTGTGATGCAAGGAGAGGATTGATGCGAGGGTAGGCAAGGAGATGGGTGATGCACGGGCGGTGTGTGAGGCAAGGAGAGGGGTGATGCGAGGGTGGGATGTGAGGCAAGGTGAGGGGGTGATGCAAGGGTGGGGGGGGTGGTGCCAAGGGTGAGGAGGTGAAGTCAGGGTGCAGAAAGAGGTAAGGGCGAGGGAGGAAAACGGCGAGGGGCGACTAGTCTAAAAGCAGGGGTAACAGTGATATTTTTCCACTCGAAAAGATTCGACAAGGACCAACAAGTCGGAAGAGGAGGAACGAAAAAGAGTGCAATGGATGAGTACCGGGGAGGCGCAGAGCAGGGTGGTGAGAACGACACCAACAAGTGGCGTGAAGAAGGTGATCTTCTTGGTGATGTCGTTGAAGAACTCGTTAGCGAGAACTGCATCATGGGAAGAAGATGCACGAAAGAATATTATCAGTCAGCAGGCTACTCGATGGAACAACCGCTCCGAGAAGCAACCGCTTACAATACTGCTTTCAATGCACAGGTGTAGGTGGGATAAAGGTTTCTCACCTCCACAAATGGTGGGCACAAGCACGACCTGGAAAGTGCTGAGGGCCAGACCCTGCAGGAAAGCAAAGCATAGCATAATGTTGAGTACGCTCTGTCGGCCTTAAAAGGGGCACGCAGATGCGACTGACGAGGGAAAAATAAAACCTTGATGGTGTGGAAATGAAAGATCACGCGTACCTTGGCGTCGACGGGCACCAGCTGGCCGGCAAGAACCTTGGTGAGGAAGGGCGTCATGAAGATGGCGCCGATGGTGGACGCACTGTTATGGAGGCAGACCGAAAGGAGAAAGAAGAAAACGCGACGTTACACGCCTAATCTGAATCCTCGAGGTTGGATGCATGTGGGAGAGAGTTTCGATAGACTGTGTTCTTTAGACAACGGGACAGGAAAAGAAGCAGGATTCGGGGGTTAGGGGGAGACTGACGTGGTCATGAGCACGGAGAGGGCGACGTTGCCGCGAGAGATATAGGTGGCGACATTGGACGCCTGACCGCCGGGGCAGCACGACACGAGGATGAGCCCGGTGGCCAGAGGGGCGGGGAGCTTCAGCGCCTGGAAACACAACCAATATTGACAGAAGCGAAACCGAGTGGAACGCATTAGAATGACATGGGACGAGTTGGAATGAAGAAAATCGAAGTGAAATAGGAGGGCATAAAAAGGTTGAAAAGGATTGGCATTCCCACTACAGGTTGATGAGTCAATGTGATAGTGTTTAGCTTACTTTGTGATTCAGTTCCTTACCAGAGCAATGGCATAGCCAAGAATGGGCTTAATGCAGTACTGCGCGATAAAACCGACTCCGACCTGCGGAAAGATTGAACAAAAGAGGAGGAACGTTGTGGAACTCAGAGTAGCGTTCGGTGCATGTATCATCGCACGTTTAGACACGGACGAATTCATGCAGTGATTATTCCCGATCAAATGTTTACCGTCCAGGGGTTGCGGAGGCAGCGGCGGAAGTCCTCAAAGGTGAGGGTGAGGCCCATGGAGAGCATGAGGAAACCGAGAGCGTATGTGAAGAGGTCGGTTGAGAGCCATGTCACCTGAAAGCAGAAAGAAACAAGCACATGAATGCTACTGAAAACAAAGTTGATCCTGAAAAATGCTTAACCTGGAAAAGTGGAAAAGGGTCAGAGGGGTGCCTTAGGGTGAAAGGCTTACAGCTGAAGGCTTAACGAGACCGATGACGGTTCCAAGAATGACCTGGATAGAGAAAATGGGCAGCGACAGTGAAGCGAGATGAGAACGTAATTGTTAGACAGGATACCAGAATGAAAACAGGAAGAAGAAAAAAAAACACACACACACAACGAGAAAGGTGGCTGGTTACCCAGAGTGGGAAGAGGGTGGTGAGGGTCTCAATGATCTTCTTAAGGCCCTCTGGGCCCTCGGCAGGTGCAGGGGCGGCAGCACCCTCAGCAGCTTGAGCAACACTGCAGGGACGGACAAAATAACAAGGTGCCGTTTGAGAGCGATACAATCGTAGTCTTGTTCATACTGCGTTCTTTCTTTCAGTCAGAAATATGATCGTTGAAGTAAGAGTGCGATTGTTCGAGCCAAGGTTTTGGGACCTGTTCAATCAAGCGCGTGAAATCACGTGAGCACCGTTAAGCGCTAAGTGTAAGTAGTTACATGGAAGAGGTGGTCCGTTTAACGAGCTTGGAGGTTGCCGAAGAAGACGAGTCCTCGAAGCTGCAACGAGGAGCTACGGGAGCAGCTCGGAGAGCCGGCCTAAAAGCCGGAGCAGCCAGGCGCACTGCAATAGCGCGAGAGAAGCACACGAGGTTTTAAGGGCGAGGATACAAACGAGTTTAGAGAGTAATAAAGGCTGTTGTAGTAAAGAGTCAGGCAGCGAGCAGTGAAGCGACCACTTTAAAAAGCAATGCGTTGGATGACATTGTGCCAAAACGCACCAGTGCTTGTACATCTTGACCTGAGGGTGTTTCCCTGAATCAATGGGTTGAACACATTCACCCTGGACACGCAGGCCGTTGTGGAAGCCATAGCTGCTACGTGCGATATCACACGGCTTTTTTCGATCTTAGGCGCACAAAACTTAGAGGCTCAATCTTCCTGATCTGGTCAAACCAGGCTGGAAATAAGATAGAGCTAAAGCAACTCAATGCTACTTCACTCAATCAGCTGATCAGGGAGTGGAGGCAAATTTCTTTCCAAAAATCAGGGGGAGCAGAGACGCTAGAGGGGAAAGTGGGGGGGAGGAAAGGTGGAGGGGGAACGAGACGGGTTTACGCTGCGAGGGGGGTGATCCCACGAGGGAAGAGACACTGATCTCTGATCTGATGTTCCCCAGAGATGTGACGTGGAAATCTTAGGATGGCCAATCGTTGTACAGCTGGAAGATTGTCCCGCCAGACGGAGTTCCAGTCACGGCGCTGGCGGATCGAGCGTTTGGGGGAAAGAGGGGAGAGTCTGCGGAGGGGGTGGGGGCGATGCTGGCAGTCGAATCTCCGCCTTTGGTGGGTGTCTGACGTATCGGGCTGGCGGTTCGCGCGTGGTGCGAGTTGGTTGCGCGATCGCACGGACGGGTGACAGGAGGGCGCGTGACATTGAGCGGTGATTGATGGAGCAGCCAAGATCGAGGTCAGCATTTCCGTCTTTTCGCCACGCACGGTTGAGCTGAGTCAGCAAAGGCCGGTGATATGGCATCTCTGGGTGCTTTCCGCGTGTGAAGGCAGATGACCAGCTGGTGGATGTTTATTGGCGTGATGCAATCTTCTCGTGGCTACAACATTTGGATTCGTTTCCGATATAAGCAACCTCACCGTATCATAGTGTGGATCGCGAAGATACATCTCGTAAGCGTATCTTGTAGGGTTATATCCCAACAGCTGGAGGTGAGGCGCGAGACGGGTGCTTGTCAAATCAACCTTCGTAGTCTCCCACAGCTGTCCGGTTCTGGAGGATTTCGCCTAGAGATGCTTTTCTTATCTCGTTTTGAATCTCTCACTTGCGTTCAAAATGGACCAGCGGAAACCTGCTGCGTGGTCATGGCAAACGCGGCTCAGCCATATGTTCTTCCTCCTGATTCTCCTTCGAGCGCCGTTTTTCGAGTTGAGTTGGCAAACTTCCAGCAAGTTCTCTCAAATTCGCTTGAATCTCTCTCCGCCATGAAGACTTATTATGAATTTCTCCCAATCTGATCACTTCTCGCAGCCTGCCATGCTCCGGAATCCGCTGCAAGTCCCCGCTTGACATAGTCGTCACGGAGCTTCACGCCTACGGTCGAGCGCCTTCCACGCTGCTCCGCTGCCTGCTCTACCCGGGAATTCTTGCCCAACGTCTCCAGAAAACCTTCGCCGGAGAGCCTTTCAAGTTACCAGAATGGAACAGCATTTTACAGCCGTTGGATCCGGTCATCTCAAAGGATCCATATGCGCACTCCTTCCCCACATCCTGGGAGGATTTCAAGGACCAGGACATTGATATGATCGGCGGAAGCTTCCTGGTGGTTGCTGGCGGGTTCATGGCTCTTTTAGGTCCTTCTGCTGGGGGAACCGTGGGATTGTCGGTGTTGGCGTTCTATGCAATGCGATCGTCCTGGGATGGAATCGAGGTCAGGTTTTCAGTGCTCTTTCTCCTCGCATTCTTCTGCTCCCTGGCTTGGATTCCAGTTGGGAAGGCCAAGAAGAAAGTGGAAATGCAAGGGGAGCCGAAAGATGGGAAGAAGCATGAAGGGGGGGTTGTTCATGGAGGGAGAGAAGGAAGAAGAGGGAAAGTCAAGGGAAAGACCAAGGCTCATTAGAGCCGAGAGACGTGTAGGGTAGTGATGCATGTTGGCATTAATGTGAAATCAGAAATGAAACTGATACAATCACTTGTTGGCAGGTGAATCTCAAGACGACTCAACTCATGTGCCAGGAAAAAATCATGGAAGGGAGCTGGATGATGGAGGCTTCCTCAGTGTACATGATTCTTTGGAGAGCTGGATGCACCAGCAATTAGAATTGAATGTCCTCCTATGTTGACATCCCATCCCAATCCACCAACAATCCGTAAACGGCGAGCCACAATCAGCGCATCAAATGTGGGTCGAATGCGCATCAATCAGCGTCACATACCAAGCAAACAATCACGCTCTGGTATGTAACGTACCACGAATCTGGTCTGATTTGAGCGTGGATCAAATGCGGGATAACTCCTGTGATCATCAAGGCATAAGCGCATGACGCGGAATCCCATATGGTACTAACCGTACATGCATAGAAGAAATTTGACGTCCTGTGGTCGCGTCGCGACCCGTCGACATTTACTTCTTGTAGGGGGGAATCTTGCAGTACTGAATTTTTCGTAGCTGATTCCAAGAATTCGGACGGAATGGAGCAGCCAATCAGCGTGCTTATGGTAGGCGCTGGCGAATACACCGTAGGTGAGTAAGAAACGAAAAGTACAATGACATTAAGTTTCTGCCGTTTTTCGCCGACCAGGTCGTATCTGACTTCCTTTTCTGCTATTGGTTGCATCTCTCGTCAGGGTTTGTACCGACCAAGGAGGGAGCTGCGAGCGACAAGTCTGCAGGGTATGTGCTGGGAAGGGCCATGATGGTAGTAAGGGGGTGTGGTGAGGTGAGGGTGACTGTCGATTCAAAAGCTGCGGGTTTGTATCGACCAAGGAGGGAGCTGCCAGCGACAAGTCTGCAGGGTATGTGCTGGAAAGGGCTGCGCTAGCAGTGTGGGGGGGGGGGGGGGGAGGGATCTGAGGCGAGGGTGTGGGGATGAGGTGGGGGTGACGTGAAGGCATGGCGCTGAGATGAAGTTGTGGTGGCGAATTGGAAGGCATGGGACTTCAACAACTGCTCTGGTATGACGAGGATTCATGTTGCAAGGCTCCTAAACAACAGCGCCTACCAATGGCGCAGCACGTGCTGCTGTGCGAATGACTCCCCCTCGGTCACCCACACCAACCCCTCACACCAAATCAACTCACCCATGCAGTGTCATCGCCATCACACTGATGGACCTCCGGCATCTGGGGAAGGTGCAGCAGCTGCTGCTGTGTGAATTGCTAGTAACTGGCCATCTGTCATGTCATCCCAACACCACCCCAACGCACCCAATCAAATCACCTGTGCAGTGTCATCGCCATCACATTGATGGACCTGCGCCGGCTGGGAGAGGTGCAGCTGCTGGTGATGTGTGACTTGTGAATGATTTCTCATTGGTCATCCGCACCACCCGACACTCACCCTCCCCCCCCTCAACCAATCATCTGTGCAGTGTCATTGCCATCACATTGATGGACCTTCGCCGTCTGGGCAAGGTGCAGCGACTGCTGCTGTGTGATCGGTCCGGGCGACACTTCCCCGCTATCAGAGACACGCTGAAAAGGAAGATTGCAGACGTGTATCGAGACATGGACGTCACTCTCGAGACATACCCTCCAGGTATGGTTCTTGAGGCTCCCCATGATTATATTTCTCTGCCGTCAGACCTTTCCAAGTTTCCAGCGATCAGAGAGACGCTGAAGCGGAAGGTTGCAGACGTGTATGGCTTTCAAGACTCACCCTCCAGGTATGGATTTTGAGGCGCCTCAAGATGAATGTCCCTGCCATCGGACCTTTCCAGCCATCCAGCCATCAGGGGGACGTTGAAGGGGAAGATTGCAGACGTGTATCGAGACATAAGAGCTAGAGACCTACCCTCCAGGTATGTTTCTTGGGGCGCCCCAAGAGCAGATTTCCCTGCCCCGCCATCAGATCTTCCCTGCCCCGCCATCAGAGAGATGCTGAAGCGGGTGCATGCGAGGGGTGCATGCGAGGGGTGCACGCGAGGGGTGCACGCGAGGGGTGCACGCGAGGGGAGCACGCGAGGGGTGCACGCGATGGGTGCATGCGATGGGTGCATGCGAGGGGTGCATGCGAGGGGTGCACGCGAGGGGTGCACGCGAGGGGTGCACGCGAGGGGAGCACGCGAGGGGTGCACGCGATGGGTGCATGCGATGGGTGCATGCGAGGGGTGCATGCGAGGGGTGCACGCGAGGGGTGCACGCGAGGGGTGCACGCGAGCTACGTTGCTAAATACGAGTACCGAGTATAATACGTTAGCGTATTATACGCTTGGTATATACGCGGTACGCCAAGGCTGGCGTACTGCTGATACGCAAAAATACGCTGGCGGGCAGCTAAAACTTTTTTTCCCGGGCAGGTATAAAAAAACCTGTTTCAGGGGGGGGGTTCAGGCCGACAACAACACATGTCAATATTTTAGTTCATAAATATCCAGAAATACATAGTTCATCCACATAATCCCCACCCTCTAGCGAGCTTCCCCACAGCCTATTTCCTTGCGGGGCTTTTCCACCACCACCCCTTCCCCATACTCATCCGCCAGCACTGCATCATCTCCTTCCCCCCCCAGCAGGTCATCCTCCTCCTCCTCGTCCATGTTGTAGCCGCGGGGGATAGGGGCATCCGGGATGTTCCCGGGCACAACCGTGCTGGCCCCATCCTTGTTGTACCAATTGCGCACAACGTTCCAGTTGTGCGCAATGTAAACCAGGTCCGCACAC
Organism: Closterium sp. Naga37s-1; assembly: GCA_947471745.1. Taxonomy (NCBI): domain Eukaryota; kingdom Viridiplantae; phylum Streptophyta; class Zygnematophyceae; order Desmidiales; family Closteriaceae; genus Closterium; species Closterium sp. Naga37s-1. The sequence continues at coordinate 2,037,979 of CANJKZ010000977.1, forward strand.
TTGGCGGACCCGAGGCGGTTGCGGCGGGCAGTGTGGACGCCTTCCCACTGCGCCCAGCCACGTTCGCATGAAGAAGCCGAGACGGGCTGAGTGAGAATCCGGCATGCGAGGGTGGCAAGCTCAGGGTACTCGGTGCTGTGCCACGACCACCACTGCACCATGCTCATCTCCCCTTTCTTCACTGCCTCCCTTGCAGCTATGGCGCTCGGCTTGCCAAAACTGCCCTCCAAGTTGATGTAGGCCAGCAATGCCTCCTGCAGCACAAGGGAGGCGCGGCGAGGGGCACCATCTTGCCGCGCCTGAAGGTGACGTGGTCATAGTGGCGCTCGATGTAGTCCTTGAACACCCTCGTGCACTCCACATCGTTCCTGAAAATTCCCTCCTCCTGGTTGGCCGGATTCAGGATCCGGCCAACCACATGCATGGGGCAGGCAAGGGAGTTGTCCCACCTGTCCTTCACAATCTTGGTGATGTCTGCCCTCTCTGTCCGAGTCAAGAAGTCGCCTGAAGCGTCGAGCTTGTCATTGATGTCCTCGGTAAGCTGTAGCATAATGTCATACAGCTTACCCATCATGCCTTTCGCGGAAGAGTCCGTGGCCCGCATGGCCTTGAATGGCACCGCCATGAGAGAGGAAAAGAACTCCGCCACCCCCCACCACTCCTCATCCATCACAGCAGCCCTGAATTTCTCGGCTGCAGTCTTCCTATCCTTGTCCCCCGCTGCCCACACCTTCCACTCGTCGCTGAGCACCATCGCCGCCAGCCCACTCCTCACCTCACATAGCCGGGCCATGGCTATGTATTGTGTCCCGAACCTGGTTCCTGCCGGCTTGAGCACCTGCTTCCCCCCCACTTTCTTCATATAGGCACGGGTGAAGTGGTGGTTGCGCACGAAGGTAATCATCTCCCCTCCTTTCTCCACAAGCCCCTTCGCCCATCCCATTTTGCCCACATCTTCCATTAACAGGTCCAGGACATGCGTGGCACATGGCACATGCTCAATGTGCGGCCATGTGCCCGCAATCTTCCGCGCTGCCGATGCATAGTTGCTGCCGCCATCGGTGCAGACCGCCACCACATTCTCCGGCCCCACCTTATCAATGACGGGGCGGAGAAGGCTGGCGATGTACCCCCCCGTCTTCGACTCCATGTTGCAGTCCATGGCCTGCTCGAAAACTGCGCCGGAGTCGTTGACAAGGAGTATGTTGGCCTGCGGGCGGCCACAACGGTCGGTCATCATGTCCGACGACACGGTGACACCGTCCCGCTTCCAGCTCGCGGCAACGGGGGCGAGCGCTGCCTCCATTTTCTGCCGCACTTTCTTCAAGCCCACCCCTCCAACGTAGCCCCTCTTGGGGGGAACATACCCCGGTCCCACGCGCGCAAAGCACTGGACCGCGTAGCGGAAGACCGGATCATCCACGATGCGCTCTGTAAGCTTCAGCGCCGAGATCATTAGGCAAAGCGCGTTATCCGCGTCCTCCTTGGCGCACGTTGCCTCGTCGCCGAAGAATTCTGTTATCTTCCCCTTCTTCTCCGCACAAGCAGTGACCGCGCCCAGCACGGAGTCGAGTGCTGCAGCAGCCGCCCCTCGTTTCATGCTCTTGTTTTCCTCCTTGTTTTCGTACATGGCACGCACTTCTTCACGGACTTTCGGGGACACGTCCTTGCAAAGCCTGACAGGGCGTCCATCTTGCCCTTTCCATTTGGCGAGGTGAACTGCGCAGCGAGTGGTTCCGCCCTCAAACTTGAAGCCACAAAACTTACAAAGCTTGGGATTGCCTTTGGTGTGGGGGGGAATAAGAAAATGTTTCAGAATGGGGTTCGAAAGGCCAGCCTCAACAGGCTGCGTGTTGATCGCACTACTAGACGCGTGAACAGAAGCTACATTGCTCGTCGCGCTAGGAGGGGTGGAGTTCGACGCCATGAGGTGCGACTAAGGAACGGTAAACTGCTTGAGGAAAACGGGAGATCAGAGCTCGGGAATGAAATTGAGGAGGAGAGAAACGAATGAAGGATAGGAAGGCGTCAACGAGTAAATGCTCACATGACGTGCTGGACATTTGAGAGGGGTGGTTGGATATGAGATGTTTGGTGGGGTGGTGTGTGGTTGGGGTGGTGGGAGGTTTGGATTCTGAAATTTGAATTTCAGACGTGGGTTGGGCGATGTGTTTGGTCGCGTAACCAGTCGCGAAGCCCTAATAACCGTCGCAATTTTTTTTCAATTTCGATTTTTTTTTTCGCCGGGCTGCCCGCGCGTTTTCTCACGAATTCGAAGCGTATTAGCGTACCACGTACGTACGCAATCGTATATACATGGTACGCCACCCTACCCAGAGCGTATTTGGCAACGTAGCACGCGAGGGGTGCACGCGAGGGGTGCACGCGAGGGGGGCACGCGAGGGGAGCACGCGAGGGGTGCACGCGAGGGGTGCACGCGAGGGGTGCACGCGAGGGGTGCACGCGAGGGGTGCACGCGAGGGATGCACGCGAGGGGTGCACGCGAGGGGTGCACGCGAGTGGTGCACGCGAGGGGTGCATGCCAGGGGTGCATGCGAGAGGTGCATGCGAGGGGTGCACGCGAGGGGCGCATGCGAGGGTGCATGCGAGGGTTGCATGCGAGGGGTGCACGCGAGAAGTGCACGCGAGGGGTGCATGCGAGGGTTGCAAGCGAGGGGTGCATGCGAGGGGTGCATGCGAGGGTTGCATGCGAGGGGTGCACGCGAGAAGTGCACGCGAGGGGTGCATGCGAGGGGTGCATGCGAGGGTTGCTTGCGAGGGGTGCATGCGAGGGGTGCACGCGAGGGTTGCATGCGAGGGTTGCATGCGAGGGTTGCATGCGAGGGGTGCACGCGAGGGGTGCACGAGAGGGTTGCATGCGAGGGGTGCATGCGAGGGGTGCACGCGAGGGGTGCACGAGAGGGTTGCACGCGAGAAGTGCACGCGAGGGGTGCACGCGAGGGGTGCACGCGAGGGTTGCATGCGAGCGGTGCACGCGAGAAGTGCACGCGAGGGGTGCATGCGAGGGGTGCATGCGAGGGTTGCTTGCGAGGGGTGCACGCGAGGGGTGCACGCGAGGGTTGCATGCGAGGGTTGCATGCGAGGGTTGCATGCGAGGGTTGCATGCGAGGGTTGCACGCGAGGGGTGCACGAGAGGGTTGCATGCGAGGGGTGCATGTGAGGGGTGCACGCGAGGGGTGCACGCGAGGGGTGCACGCGAGGGGTGCATGCGAGGGTGCACGCGAGGGGTGCATGCGAGGGTTGCGCATGCGAGGGGTGCATGCGAGGGGTGCACGCGAGGGGTGCACGCGAGGGGTGCATGCGAGGGTTGCATGCGAGGGGTGCATGCGAGGGGTGCACGAGAGGGGTGCACGCGAGGGGTGCATGCGAGGGTTGCACGCGAGGGGTGCATGCGAGGGTTGCACGCGAGGGGTGCATGCGAGGGTTGCATGCGAGGGGTGCATGCGAGGGTTGCCCGCGAGGGGTGCATGCGAGGGTGCATGCGAGGGGTGCACGCGAGGGGTGCACGCGAGGGGTGCATGCGAGGGGTGCACGCGAGGGGTGCACGCGAGGGGTGCATGCGAGGGGTGCATGCGAGGGGTGCATGCGAGGGGTGCACGCGAGGGGTGCACGCGAGGGGTGCACGAGAGGGGTGCACGCGAGGGGTGCACGCGAGGGGTGCATGCGAGGGGTGCACGCGAGGGGTGCATGCCAGGGTTGCAGGCGAGGGGTGCATGCGAGGGTTGCATGCGAGGGTTGCATGCGAGGGGTGCACGCGAGGGGTGCACGCGAGGGGTGCATGCAAGGGTTGCAGGCGAGGGTGCATGCGAGGGCGCATGCGAGGGGTGCATGCGAAGGGTGCATGCGAGGGTTGCATGCGAGGGGTGCACGCGAGGGGTGCACGCGAGGGGTGCATGCAAGGGTTGCAGGCGAGGGGTGCATGCGAGGGTTGCATGCGAGGGTTGCATGCGAGGGGTGCACGCGTGGGGTGCACGCGAGGGTTGCATGCAAGGGTTGCAGGCGAGGGTGCATGCGAGGGCGCATGCGAGGGGTGCATGCGAAGGGTGCATGCGAGGGGTGCACGCGAGGGGTGCACGCGAGGGGTGCACGCGAGGGTTGCACGCGAGGGGTGCACGCGAGGGGTGCACGCGAGGGGCGCATGCGAGGGTGCATGCGAGGGGTGCATGCGAGGGTTGCATGCGAGGGGTGCATGCGAGGGTTGCATGCGAGGGGTGCATGCGAGGGCTGCACGCGAGGGGTGCATGCGAGGGGTGCATGCGAGGGGTGCATGCGAGGGGTGCACGCGAGGGGTGCACGGGAGGGGTGCACGCGAGGGGTGCACGCGAGGGGTGCATGCGAGGGGTGCATGCGAGGGTTGCATGCGAGGGGTGCACGCGAGGGGTGCACGCGAGGGGTGCATACAAAGGTTGCAGGCGAGGGGTGCACGCGAGGGTTGCATGCGAGGGGTGCATGCGAGGGTTGCATGCGAGGGGTGCACGAGAGGGGTGCACGCGAGGGGTGCATGCAAGGGTTGCAGGCGAGGGGTGCACGCGAGGGTTGCATGCGAGGGGTGCATGCGAGGGTTGCATGCGAGGGGTGCATGCGAAGGTTCGGTCATGCAGGTTTTGTTATCGTGTGTACATATGTGTGTGCATCTGTGTGTGTGTGTGTGTGTGAGGCTGTGTGCATGTGTGTGTGTGTGTGAAATGTGTGCGGGTATCCATGTGTGTGTTTGTGTGTGTGTATGTGCACTCTTGTGTGTACGCATTCATCTGCGTGTGTGACCATGCCTGTACATCTATACATACATGTGTATGTGCATGTGCATGTATGCATTCATGTGTATCTGCATGTGCAGGTGTATACATGTGTGCGCATGCATGTGCATGTGTCAGGCGATGTACAGGAGGACGAGGCAGCATATCTAACAGCCTTGTGCGTCTGTGTGCTTCCCTGTGTGTATACACATGTGTGTGCATGTGTATGTGTCAGACGATGTGCAAGAGGACAATGCAGCGTACCTGGCAGCCATGGCGCGCATGCAGCCGGGAGACATGGTCACCATCTTCACCCCCGACAACACGCACTACCCCATCGCCCTCGCTGCCATTCAACACGGTGAGTAGTAGCTCGCACAAGGATGAACTCACCTCACTCAAGACTGCCACGTGTGTTAGCTGGGTGCATGCATGTCAGCTGGGAGCCAGAGACAGTGAGCCGGGAGACATGGTCACCATCTTCACTCCAGACAACACGCACCACCCCATCGCCCTCGCTGCCATCCAACACGGTGGGTAGTAGCTCTCACAAGGGTGAACTCACCCACTACCTCACTACCGCATGTGTTGTGGGGGGGTTACTATCTTCACTCCAGACAACACGCACCACCCCATCGCCCTCGCTGCCATCCAACACGGTGAATGGTCAATCTCACAAGGGCGAACAGGCTTCACTGCCAGATTTGGATAGTGCCAACACGGTAGCTTCAAAACCCCTTCCCTTTCCCATTGCTGTTGTTTGTGTCACCCGCACCATTGTACTCTCCCTGCCATCCCTCTCTGACCTGCAGGCCTCCATGTGCTTATAGCGAAGCCTGCAGTGAAGACCCTCCACCACCACCACCACCTCGTGCAAGCAGCAGAGTAAGCTTCCTTAATCAGCTGTTTATTCAATATAAAATCACCTCTATTCTGAGCTGACTCAAAAGTCGCCTTCGTTATAGTCAACTCAACAGCTTCATAACCACCTCGTGCAACAGCCAAACAGCTCCTAGTCGTAAGAGGCCTGTTGTCCCAGTAAGCGGCCTTTGTCAAGCTCCCTGTGCCATCGAGTCTCTACACTTCTTCTTGCAGTTCCATTCCTTTTTGGCCATATGTTTCGCGTGTGACGAGTCTATTTTTCAGTCGACTAAAGAATAGGTGCTCTATTTTTGCTTCCTGTGCCATCAGGTCTCCACAGTTTCTCTTACAGTTCCAATCCTTTTTTGCCATACCTTCCATACGCTTTTTGACATGCTCTGCGCCTTGGTCCACGCGCACGCCTTGGTCCACGCGCGCGCCTTGGTCCACGCGCGCGCCTTGGTCCACGCGCGCGCCTTGGTCCACGCGCGCGCCTTGGTCCACGCGCGCGCGCCTTGGTCCACGTGCGCGCCTTGGTCCACGCGCGCGCCTTGGTCCACGCGCGCGCCTTGGTCCACGCGCGCGCCTTGGTCCACGCGCGCGCCTTGGTCCACGCGCGCGCCTTGGTCCACGCGCGCGCCTTGGTCCGCGCGCGCGCCTTGGTCCACGCGCGCGCGCCTTGGTCCGCGCGCGCGTCTTGGTCCGCGCGCGCGCCTTGGTCCGCGCGCGCGCCTTGGTCCACGCGCGCGCGCCTTGGTCCACGCGTGCGCCTTGGTCCACGCGCGCGCCTTGTTCCACGCGCGCGCCTTGGTCCACGCGCGCGCCTTGGTCCACGCGCGCGCCTTGGTCCACGCGCGCGCCTTGGTCCACGCGCGCGCCTTGGTCCACGCGCGCGCGCCTTGGTCCACACGCGCGCGCCTTGGTCCACGCTCGCGCCTTGGTCCACGCTCGCGCCTTGGTCCACACGCTCGTCTTGGTCCACGCGCGCGCCTTGGTCCACACGCGCGCGCCTTGGTCCACGCGCGCGCCTTGGTCCACACGCGCGCGCCTTGGTCCACACACGCGCGCCTTGGTCCACGCGCGCGCCTTGGTCCAAGCGCGCGCCTTGGTCCACGCGCGCGCCTTGGTCCACGCGCGCGCCTTGGTCCACGCGCGCGCCTTGGTCCGCGCGCGCGCCTTGGTCCGCGCGCGCGCCTTGGTCCACGCGCGCGCGCCTTGGTCCACGCGCGCGCCTTGGTCCACGCGCGCGCCTTGGTCCACGCGCGCGCCTTGGTCCACGCGCGCGCCTTGGTCCACGCGCGCGCCTTGGTTCACGCGCGCGCCTTGGTCCACGCGCGCGCCTTGGTCCACGCGCGCGCCTTGGTCCACGCGCGCGCGCCTTGGTCCACACGCGCGCGCCTTGGTCCACGCGCGCGCCATGGTCCACGCGCGCGCCTTGGTCCACGCGCGCGCCTTGGTCCACGCGCGCGCCTTGGTCCACGCTCGCGCCTTGGTCCACGCGCGCGCCTTGGTCCAAGCGCGCGCCTTGGTCCACGAGCGCGCCTTGGTCCACGAGCGCGCCTTGGTCCATGCGCGCGCCTTGGTCCACGCGCGCGCCTTGGTCCACACGCGCGCGCCTTGGTCCACACGCGCGCGCCTTGGTCCACGCGCGCGCCTTGGTCCACGCGCGCGCCTTGGTCCACACGCGCGCGCCTTGGTCCACGCGCGCGCGCCTTGGTCCACGCGCGCGCCTTGGTCCACGCGCGCGCCTTGGTCCACGCGTGCGCCTTGGTCCACGCGCGCGCCTTGGTCCACGCGCGCGCCTTGGTCCACGCGTGCGCCTGGCTCCACACGCGCACACCTTGGTCCACACGCACGCCTTGGTCCGCGCGCGCGCCTGGGTCCACGCGCGCGCCTTGGTCCACGCGCGCGCCTTGGACCACACGCGCGCGTTTTGGTCCACGCGCGCGCCTTGGTCCACGCGCGCGCCTTGGTCCACGCGCGCGCCTTGGTCCACGCGCGCGCCTTGGTCCAAGCGCGCGCCTTGGTCCACGCGGGCGCCTTGGTCCACGCGCGCGCCTTGGTCCACGCGCGCGCCTTGCTCCACGCGCGCGCCTTGGTCCACGCGCGCGCGCCTTGGTCCACGCGCGCGCGCCTTGGTCCACGCGCGCGCGCCTTGGTCCACGCGCGCGCCTTGGCCCACGCGCGCGCCTTGGCCCACGCGCGCGCCTTGGTCCACGCGCGCGCCTTGGTCCACGCGCGCGCCTTGGTCCACGCGCGCGCCTTTGGTCCACACGCGCGCCTTGGTCCACGCGCGCGCCTTGGTCCACGCGCGCGCCTTGGTCCACGCGCGCGCCTTGGTCCACGCGCGCACGCCTTGGTCCGCGCGCGCGCCTTGGTCCACGCGCGCGCCTTGGTCCACGCGCGCGCGCCTTGGTCCACGCGCGCGCGCCTTGGTCCACGCGCGCGCGCCTTGGTCCACGCGCACGCCTTGGTCCACGCGCGCGCCTTGGTCCACACGCGCGCGCCTTGGTCCACGCGCGCGCCTTGGTCCACGCGCGCGCCTTGGTCCACGCGCGCGCCTTGGTCCACGCGCGCGCCTTGGTCCACACGCGCGCGCCTTGGTCCACGCGCGCGCGCCTTGGTCCACGCGCGCGCCTTGGTCCACGCGCGCGCGCCTTGGTCCGCGCGCGCGCCTTGGTCCACGCGCGCGCGCCTTGGTCCATCGGCTGTAGCCCTTTGGGCTTCATGCTGCACCACTGAGCTTCATGCTTTGCACCCGTGAGCATCATGCCTTGGTCCACGCGTGCGCCTTGGCCCATCGGCTGTAGCCCGTTCCTCCCCCTCTCTGTCACCTCCCTTCCCTTTCCTTGTCTCCTGGTGCAGAGAAAAGGGTGTGTTGGTGGCAGTTGAGTTTCACAAGCGATTCGACCCCATCTACACAGGTAAACGCATTGCTGTCCAATAACTGCCTCCTCGCAACGCATTTCCAAAATGGTTAACCCGGTCATGTACAGTTCCATGGGAGGCTGTCCTTCGTCTCTTTTCTTGATTTGACCCCAAAGCCATCTCTTGAGTCGACTAAAAAATCATATTGTTTCCATGTTCCCCTGTGTCAGACGCACACGACCGCATCAGGGGGCTGGGTCCCTTTGCCTTCTTCTCAAGCACCATGACCCAGCCAAAGAAGCAGCTGCACACGTTTGCAGGTGCGTTGTGTTTGCAGATGAGTAGCATTTGCACACGCAATGCCCACCTGAGCTACGTGAATGTGTCCTTTGAGTCACCATAGAAGGGCCCTTCGCCTTCTTCTCTCCAGCACCATGACTCAGCCTAAGATGCAGCTGCACACGTTTGCAGGTGCGTCATGAGACACTAAAGAACGCGACTGAGAAAGAAACAGATGTCATTGCATTTGCAGCTGCCCTTGATTTATTAATTACCTCCAAGTTCTGTCTGCCATCCCTTTCTCTTCTTCCCCGTCCCATTTCCCCATTCCCACGCTATGCAGGGTGGGCTGGCAGGAGCTCAGACATATCGTTCTACCTCAACTCGCACCACATAGGTGGGTGAAGCAAGCTCACACACCACACAATCTGAGTCGCTTTTGAGCAACACAAACTCTCAAAAGCAATACAAACTCTCAAAAGCAACACAATCTGGCAGGAGCTCAGACATATCATTCTACCTCAACTCGCACCACATCGGTGGGTATAGCTTGCACATGCCACTCTTTTGTGACGTGTGCTGTACATCGCTTCAAATTAGGTGGCTTTTTTAAAACAAGTGCCCACTGCTCAATTCGTCTGCATTCTACACACTTTCCGCACTTCTATTTCTTCTTCTCTTCAGATTTCCATTCGTGGGCAGTGCAGCAGGGGCAGTCGCGGCCAGTGGTGGTGGTGGCGAGTGCAGCGAGGGGGAAGGCCAGCCAAGTGCTGCACGATGCAAGGGGAGAGAGAAGGAGGACTCCCCCTCCCCACCTCTCCCCCTCTCTACCTCTCACCCTCTCACCCTCTCACCCTTCACCCGGCTCGTCCTCTCTCCCCTTCTCCTCCCTTACAGATTTCCACGTGTGGGCGGTGCAGGGGCAGTCGCGGCCAGTGGTGGTGGTGGCGAGTGCAGCGAGGGGGAAGGCCACCCAAGGGCTGCAGAATGCATGCGGGGAGAGTCAGGGTTTCGATTCCCACCCTTTCCGCCCCCCCCCGCAGATTTCCACGCGTGGGCGGTGCAGGGGCAATCGCGGCCAGTGGTGGTGGTGGCGAGTGCAGCGAGGGGGAAGGCAAGCCAAGTGCTGCAAGAAGCGCGGGGAGGTGCTGCTGGGGCGGTGGATGTGGAGGATGCAATCACCCTCATGGTGAGCCTTTTGGCTAAGCCCCTCCCCCAAGCCCCTCCCCTCGTGTGGAAAGCTAGGGAGCAAAGGGACATGCTGCTGGGGCGGAGGATGTGGAGGATGCAATAACCCTCATGGTGTGTCGCTGGGCTTAGCCTTTTTCTCTACGCCTTTCTTTCAACCATTGCTGTCTAGGCCGTGTCTGAGTGTCGGTGGGCTGTGCCTGGGGTTTATGCTGTGCGTTGGAACGTGAGGGGGCAAGGGGAGGTGCTGCTGGGGCGGTGGATGTGTTTTGAGACGTCTCAAAACACTTCTTTTATTATGTGGAGGGTGCAATCACCCTCATGGTGTGTCGCCGGACTGAGCTTCTCTTACTGGGCTAAGTTTTTGTTTCTGGGCTTTCTGCTCAATATTCCTGCTTTCTGCTCTGTTGCCGTCTCTAGCTAAGATTCGATTGTTTGTAGCCGTTCCTTTTCACATGTGGGTGAACGCCTTTGCACTGACCTCTGGCTCTTGCACTATCTGTTGTACTCGTTACAAGCAGGTCCAGTGGCAGAACAAGGGCGGTTCATGCGGCACTGCAGTGTACACTGCAAGCTGGATTGCCCCTCCTTCTGACTGCCACACACAGCAGTACTTTCACTACATGGGCCACCAGGTATGGCGTGAGCCCTCGTGTACGGAATATGCACTGCTCGATACCATGGCGGTGATCTCATCACCACATGGATGCATGCTTGTTTATGTGTGACTGCCATTCTGCACTTCCCTGCATGCATGTACACATGTATGCTTGGATAATGTATTATGGATGTATGTGTGCATGGTGGCAGGGTGAAGTTCGAGTGGATCAAGCTCATAGAGGATTCACCATGTCAACTGATGCAGCTGGCTTTGCTACACTCAACCCACTGTACATGAAGGTATAACCACTCATAATTGTATGTTGTTCACGTAAAATACACACAATCGTTTTGCTGTGTCGCACGCACAACCACACTCACATCCTCCTCATTGACCATACCCTTTTTTCTTATTGCATCTCCAAAATCCGCAGTACACTCCGGATGCAACAGGAAGATTTGCTGGTCAGTTGGGGTACGGTTACCGCAGCATTGCAGATTTTGTTACGGCAGCCCAGTGCATCAATTCAAAGAAACTGACAGTGGCAGATGTGGAGTCCAATGAGATGATTGCAACAATACGAAGTCAGGCATGCCTCTTAACTACAGCAATTCTGGAGGTATGTAAGCTTCAATCATTGCTTTCACATACAAAAAGGTTGTTTCTCTGTTTGATTTACCCTCAATCTCTTCTTGTTGCTTCAACGCTGCCGTTTTTATTTGTGTCTTATTTAGGGGGGGAGAAGAAGCCTGGACTCGAATGGTGCTCCTATAACAATAGAATATGACAAAGAAGGAAGGCCTGTAGCTTTGAGGCCGGGTTCTTCCTGACTGTTTTGTAGAAATGATTATGCCACCCTGAAATGTGACTCAGATCATAGCGAGTATGGGGTGTCGTTCTTTTACGTCAAGACTCTGTGCGGCATCGTGCGGCCAAGAACACATCGAAGCCGTAGCACTGTTCCCAAAGATTGCGCTCGATCGTCCACGTCCGTGGCGCCATTGACGACGTCCCAGAAGGTGTTTCGTTTTTTTTTTTTTGGAAATGTAACTATATTATCAGAAGGTGTTTCGTGCAAGTGTCGTCACCGTCGTGAATCTCGCATGCTGTGGCCGAGTTACCCGCTGGACGCGTGCGTCACATCACTTATCGTGTGCTCCATTCGTGCGCGCCCCCTTCACCTTCCACCAATCAAATCCCGATATTCTGTTTCTATTCTGGGGATCTCTTCTCCTCTCCTCACTTCTCTTAGAAGAACTTCCTTTTGTAGGACCTGCCAGGTCTTCCAGACAGCGAAGTGAACTTCCCTTGGGAGTGTTCCAGACAGTGAACAGGTCCAAAGCAACATAATTTCTAATGCGGTTCATTATCAATATAAATCGGCTGAATCAGGTTTTCGGCGAAAGTGGACCTTCCGCTTGGATGGATGTGCAATTGAACCATGGCTGACTACTAATTATTATTATCCTCCCATTCTAGAGACTGAATGTCATGTCTTCGCCGTCGTAACTCTCATTTTTTTCAGTTCGGCTGCTTACTGTTGAATAGATCGTTCGTCCTTCGTATACGTTTCGCCGGATGTCTGAAGTTTCCAATTTCAGATCCAGAGGAACTGCGACATTTGTCGGGAGAGGCGAGTGACTGTTCTTAGAATCCTCACATGACGTGAGAAAGATCAAACACCGAAGCTCCTTGATCGCCGGGTTTATTTTCTCTAGTTCCTAGCTTGTTTCAAACCTAGAAAGTCAGCAGAGCGCTGACCGAATCTGGCTTGAAACGAGTCGTGCAGAAATCCTCATTGGCGGAGGCTGGCATCTTTAATCCATCACATCAACGGCTACGATGCTTCATAAAGCAACTACCGCGATGTTGCCATCATAGTGATTCTAACCACTGTGCTTCCGTGATGTCCGTATCGCTTCTTTGATCTAACGATGCCTCGACATGCATCCTAGCCTCAAGATTCCAGGCATCAAGAACCCAGGCCTTAAGATTCTAGTATCTTGACCATGCGTGTGCTTCATGAACTCTCTAGCTCGACCTTCCCCGCGTAACTGCTCCTTCCGGCCATGGAATCGCCGCCTGTGACGCCGGAGGAGTCGCACATCGTCGCTCACCGATCTTCCTCCTTCACCGCGCTGCGATCGCTCAACAAGACGTTGAAGGCGCAGCGTCTCTCCGCGTCAAACGCGTCGCCCGCACCCACCAGGTCGTCCTCCATGAATAACGACAAACGAAGCCTGCCAGGGAAGCGGAAAGCAATGATGGTGCTGTTCCTGGCGGTCGTCTCGATCTCCACCATTTTCGTCGTCAAGGATCTCAGATTCTCCGGCCAGCCGCAACAACCACAAGGTACTATCAGGCACCAACCCGCAGGGACATGTCTTTTGAGGCGCCTCAAAAGCCGTCTCAATCTCCACCCTTTTCGTCGTCAAGGATCTCAGATTCTCCAGCCAGCCGCAGCAACCACAAGGTACTAATATCTCGCATCGTTGGAGTTGCTTTCGAGAATTCTCAAACGCATCTCCACCCTTTTCGTCGTCAAGGATCTCAGATTCTCCAGCCAGCCGCAACAACCACAAGGTACTATTAAGCTTTGCCCGTCTGAAGATTGTGGCTGATCAGCTGGGTGGCTTTCATTCTCGCTCCGTTTGGCTTGTTCTTATCTGATTGTTGCTTACCCATCCCGATTACCCATCCTCCTGTTCGTTCTCCTGTTCGTTCACCTGTTCGTTCGCCGTTCGTTCTCCTTATCATTCTTCGTTCCGTTCGTTTGCCGTTCGTTCTCCGTTCGTTCTGCCGTGTTACAGTGGACGCCACGAAGAGGGTCGGTGTGCTGGATGAAGCAGGCCGTCTGATGGCCGTAGATTCCCCACCACCTGCACAATCGGACGGCGGGGATTCGTTGACTGGGACGGGGACGGCGAATTCGGAATCTGATATTGAAAGATTACCATCTGCCAGCGACCAGTCACGTGTGTTGACGGATGGGAGTCAGAGCGAGCAGCGGCCTTCGTTCCACACTTCGGTTCAGAACGGTTTCGGCCATTCTCCGCCTGCAGGGGACGGGGAAGGGGACGAAGAGTTTGCGCCTGATGCCTTGGGGGGAGAGAATGCCGTGGGGAGGCAGAATGAGCTGGGGGGGCAGGAGGCGTTGAGAGGCGAAGATGCTTCGAGGGGGCAGGATTCTTTAGAAGGGCAGGGTGCTTTAGGGGGGCAGGATGCATCAAAGGAAGGAGGGGTTGAGATCGAGACTGAGGCTCGAGTGTATGAACTACGAGAGAAGAAGAGGAAGAAGAAGAGGCGGAAGGAGAAGAAGGTGAAGAAAGAGAAGAGACCGAAGAAGGGCAGAAGGGGGATGGGAGTGCGCGCGCCTGCTCTTCCCCCGCCCCCCTCTCCGCCTCCTCCCCCTGCCCAGATCAACCCTTTGGATCCCGTGCTTCCCCCATCACATCCTTGCGCCAATTTCACCCTCCCACCGCCTTCCACTGACAGGAAGCGCACTGGGCCCAGACGTGAGTACCTAGGGTAGCCACTAGACCCACACATGAGTGCCCAGGTAACCACTAGACCCACACATGAGTGCCCAGGTAACCACTAGACCCACACATGAGTGCCCAGGTAACCACTAGACCCACACATGAGTGCCCAGGTAACCACTAGACCCACACATGAGTGCCCAGGTAACCACTAGACCCACACGTGAGTGCCTAGGGTAACCACTAGACCCACACGTGAGTGCCTAGGGTAACCACTAGACCGACACGTGAGTGCCTAGGGTAACCACTAGACCGACACGTGAGTGCCTAGGGTAACCACTAGACCGACACGTGAGTGCATTCGGTTTGGTCTGTACAATGTTCTGTCGTCACTTCGTCTCTCACAATAGCTATTCCCCTCAACCGCTCTCAGCTCCACAAACTCCCTCTCCACCCCCCTCACTCCCCTCGGCCCAGTCTCAGCCCCGACCGTCCCTCCACATTGCCTTCTTCTTCCCCACTGCACCATTTAGCCTGTCCCGTGCGTCCGCTGCTCCCGCTCCCTCCTGCTCCCCCTTTCCTCATCCTCTCCCAAGCAGTGTGCCCCCTGGGTTACCTGCCAGGAGCTGACGGGCCTGTCGCATCCACACCACACGCACTGCCTGCCTCCTCCCTCCCTGCCTCCCCCCCTCCCTGCTTCCCCCCCCCCCCCTCTTCCCTCTGGCCTTTCCCGAATCAGCCTGCCCCGTGTGCTACCTGCCGCTCCCAGACGCCATGGGCATGCGCCCCCCCCCGGGGCCACACGGAGGAGCCCATTCTGAAGCACCTGGCGTACGTCACTGAGGACGACGCCAGTGAGAGGGCTGCCAGTCGCACACAAAGCGCCCCACCTCCCCTCAGGATCCACCTGACTCTGAACCACCTGCCGCACCCACACATCTGCCTCCTCCCCCTTCCCTTTGCCCCTTTCTCTCTCCTCCCAAACCAGCCTGCCCCGTGTGCTACCTTCCACTATCAGACGCCATGGCCATGCGCCCGCCACGGGGCCACACGGAGGAGCCCATTCTGAAGCACCTGGCGTACGTCACCCAGGACGACGCCTGTGAGTGAGAGGGCCGCCAGACGCACACACCCAGCCATGCGCGCCCCACCTCCCCTCAGAATTCAACCGCGCTCCTCTCTCCCCCACTCCCCTCGCCACTTCCCCCCGTCCCTCCTCTCCAAACCAGCCTGCCCCGTGTGCTACCTGCCGCTACCAGGCGCCATGGGCATCCGCCCGCCACGGGGCCACACGGAGGAGCCCATTCTGAAGCACCTGGCGTACGTCACTGAGGACGACGCCAGTGAGAGGGCTGCCAGGCGGGCGGGCAACCGGCCGCGGTTCAACGGACACCAGTCGCTGCAGCAGCGGGAGGACTCGTTTAAAATTCAAGAGAGCATGCGCGTGCACTGCGGGTGAGTGATATAGGGTAGAGTGTGTGCTGTAGGGGGTTGAATGGGGAAGGGACAGGGAGGGTTGGGATTGAGCAGGATGAGTCAACTCAACAGTAACTCGTCACTCAGGACGACGCCAGTGAGCGGGCCGCCAGGCGCGCGGGCAACCGGCAGCGGTTCAACGGACACCAGTCGCTGCAGCAACGGGAGGACTCGTTTAAGATCCAGGAGAGCATGCACGTGCACTGCGGGTGAGTGAGAGGGAGTCAAAGGGTCGTTGGTGGGGGAAGGAGCAGGGGCGGGTGAAGACTCGTTTGAGATCGAAGAGAGCATGCGTGTGCATTGCGGGTGAGTGAGAGAAAGGGGCGCGGGAAGGGGAAGGGGAAGGGGCGGGTGATGGTGGCTGGTAGGTGCTGGGGAAAATAATGAAACGGATGGTGTTGTGTGGGGCGGCAAGGTGAGCAATGCCAAGGGCTTGACATTTCGAACTGAAATGCAGTGGTTCATCCAGTCATCCCCTTCCCACTCTCACTTCCCATCCCACCCCCCTGCATCAGCTTTGTGTGGGGCGGCAAGGTGGGCAACGGCACGGGCTTTGACGTGTCGGATGATGACAGGCGGTTCATGGAGCGGTGCTACGACATTGTGGTGGTCTCGGCCATCTTTGGTGAGGCCCTTGGGAGAAGAGTGGCATGGTGCTGTGCTTGTTGTGCGTGGTGGTGAGTGATGACAGGCGGTTCATGGAGCGGTGCTACGACATTGTGGTCGTCTCGGCCATCTTTGGTGAGTTAGACCCTTGGGAGAGGAGTGGCATGGTGCTGTGCTTTTTTTGCTTGGTGGTGAGTGAGATCAGGCAAGCGGTTCATGGAGCGCTGCTCTGATATCGTGGTCGTCTCTGCCATTTTCGGTAAGGGCTACATGTGGTGGTACGTCCCGGTGCGTTTCCTCCATTACCAGGTGCCTATGACGTGGTTCACCGAGTTCATCCCCCACCCCTTTCTTGCTTTGCCCCCCCACATGCCCGCCTCCTTCCTCTTCTTGATGTGCTCCCCCACATGCCCGTGCTTACCAGGCGCATACGACGTGGTGCAGCAGCCGAGCAACGTGAGCGAGGAGGCGAGGCAGCAGCTGTGCTTCGTGATGTTTGTGGACCACACCACCTTCACCGAGTTCATAAGGGATGGCACTCTCAAGCAGCCGCGCACCCGGAGAGTGGGCCTGTGGCGACTCGTGGTCGTGCACAACCCTCCTTACAGAGATCCCAGGCGCACGGGCAAGGTGAGAACGGGCGGTTCATTTGCGACGCTCAAGCAGCCACAAACCTGGCGCGTCGCGAGCGGCTGTGCTTTGTATGTTTGTAGAGTTTTGAGAGTCGTCAAAACCGTTTCGTGATGTTTGTGGCCCACACTACCTTCACCGAGTTCTTCCGAGACGGCACTCTCAAGCAGCCGCGCACGCGGAGAGTGGGGCTGTGGCGCCTGGTGGTCGTGCACAATCCTCCTTATAGGGACCCCCGGCGTACGGGCAAGGTGAGAAGAGGGCGAGTTATGGGATGGGAGTATAGTGATGGTAGAGTAAAGGAGCAGTTGAGTAGAGAGAGCGGAGGAGCAGTTGAGCAGAGAGAGTGCGTGCGGCTGTGCTTCGTGATGTTTGTGGACCACACCACCTTCACCGAGTTCATCCGAGATGGCACTCTCAAGCAGCCGCGCACGGAGAGTGGGGCTGTGGCGGCTGGTGGTGGTGCACAATCCTCCTTACAGGGACCCCCGGCGGACCGGCAAGGTGAGAGGGGGGGGTCTGCTGATGGGGTCTTATAGAGTCAAGGGCTTGTGCTGGGAGGGAACGGCAATGAAGCACCCGCCGCGTGGGGCTGTGGCGATTGGTGCTGGTGCACAACCCTCCCTACAGGGTCCCCAGGCGCACGGGCAAGTTGAAGGGAGGGCGAGTTACGGGATGGGAGTATAGTGATGGTAAAGTAAAGGAGCAGTTGAGTAGAGAGAGCAGATGAGCAGTTGAGCAGAGAGAGTGCGTGCGGCTGTGCTTCGTGATGTTTGTGGACCACACCACCTTCACGGAGTTCATAAGGGATGTTACTCTCAAGCAGCCGCGCAACCATCGATGGGTCTGTAATATGGCGTATGAGAATGCAACACGACTTTTGGAAAATCTTGCAGTTGACAATGAAGCCAGGCTGAAGATTGCTAAAGCCGGTGCAATACGAGTGCTTGTCAAAGTATGGGTATCTTTCACACTCCATTTAGTGTTCCCGTATGTTTTTTACTAAAGTTGTGTTAGTGCAGGTTTGGCTTGTTGTTATTGCGACAACCTGCAAAACGCAGCTTTAGTGGAAACCATACGGCAACACCAAATGGAATGTGAAGCATACCCATACCTTGACAAGCACTGGTATTGCACCAACCTCAGCAATGTTCAGCCTAGTTTCATTGTCAACTGCAAGATTTTCCAGAAGTCGTGTTGCATTCTCATACGCCATAATTCAATGGCGCAGCATAATTCAATGACCCGTGGTTAGTTGAATTTAAGGAGAGACACTATTGGAGAGATTCCTCCAACGAGTGCAATCAGGTCTTGTTGACTTCAGATTTATCTGAGAGAAACCTAAGAGCGCCATGCATATAGGGCTCAACTGCTCTATCTGTAAGTTGCTACGAGCCCCAGATGCACATGCAAGGTAAGCTGCTCCTACATGTGGGTGCAGTTTTCCCTAGCGTGCACTTTTCCATGTGGGTATTCGTCGCGAAGCTGATACAATCTAACACCCCCTCTTCCCACTCCCTGCCTCCATCAACTTCTTATGCCTTTTGTGTTCCCCGAACCCCCACTCCCTTCCCCTCTCCCACACCCCATGCAGATCCCCAAGCTGCTCATTCACCGCCTCTTCCCCAACGTGCAGTTCTCCATGTGGGTGGACGCAAAGCTTTCTTCTAACTGCCCCGTCTACCCCCCCTCTATCGCTCCCCTCTATGCCTCCATCTGTGCACTTCCCTCCCTTTCCCTTTTCCTAATCCGCAGATCCCCAAGCTGCTCATTCATCGCCTCTTCCCCAACGTGCAGTTCTCCATGTGGGTGGATGCCAAGCTGCAGCTCGTGCAGGACCCCTACATGATTCTTGAGAGGTGCGATGCGGTGCAATCTAGTGCGGTACAGTGCGGTGCAGTGGTACGGTACAGAATGCTGTTGTATGGTGTGGCATCCTTTGGTTATGATGTGTGGGTGGATGCCAAGCTGCAGCTCGTGCAGGACCCCTACATGATCCTTGAGAGGTGCGGTGCGGTGCTGTGTGCTGCGAGTATGGTGCGGTGCGGTAGAGTATGGTATCGTGTGGTGCTGTATCCTTGTGTTACAATGTCTGGGTGGACGCCAAGCGGCAGCTCATGCAGGACCCCTACGTTATCCTTGTAAGGTATGTTGCGGTGGAGTACGGTGCTGTATGGTCATGTTTGGACGATCTCGAAGCACTACAAGCGGTTTGACGTGTTTGTTGAGGCGGAGGCGAACAAGGCTCTTGCACCCTCATCCACCCACTTCCACCCATCCCCACCCATTACCACCCATTATCACCCCGGCGCACCCCCTCTCGCACCTACAGGTTCCTGTGGCGGGGCAACTTCTCGTGGGCCATATCGAAGCACTACAAGCGGTTTGACGTGTTCGTTGATGCGGAGGCCAACAAGTCTCACGCACCCACTCCCACCCATCCCCACCCATTGCTGCCCCTGTGCACTCCCTCTAGGTTCCTCTGGCGCGGGAATTTCTCGTGGGCGATCTCGAAGCACTACAAGCGGTGTGACGTGTTTGTGGAGGCGGAGGCCAACAAGGTTCATTCACCCACTTCCACCCATCCCCACCCATCACCACCCCATACATGCACCCACCCACCCAACCCTCTTCTTCTGCCCTTAGATTCCTGTGGCGGGGCAACTTCTCGTGGGCGATCTCGAAGCACTACAAGCGGTTTGACGTGTTCGTTGAGGCGGAGGCCAACAAGGCGGCGGGGAAGTATCGCAACGCGAGCATCGACGAGCAGATGGAGGTGTATCGCAGTGATGGCATGACGCCCTTTTCCGAGGACAAGATGCCCATCATCAGTGGTAGGTGCTTGGATAGCTGTGGTGGGTGCTTGCTTGTTGATGGGTGTTTTGCTGTGGTGGGTGGTCTGATACCTCTCTTCTTTCCCTGCTGCTGCCCCACCATCCACACAACCCAACCAAACATGCCTGGCCTGGGTGTGTGATCATGCATGCGAGAGCACACAGCACTGAGCAACCTCATGGCGTGCCTGTGGTTCAACGAGGCACACACCGCGCGGCATGTTCATCTTCCCCTCCTCCCTTATCACCCCGTTCACCACAGATGTGCCCGAGGGGTGTGTGATCATGCGCGAGCACACAGCTCTGAGCAATCTGATGGCGTGCCTCTGGTTCAACGAGGTCGATCGATTCACGTCCCGCGACCAGCTCAGTGTGTCTTCATCATTCCTCTTCCCCCCTACCATCCCACCACCCACACCACACCATCAACGCAGACGTCCCTGAAGGGTGTGTGATAATGCGCGAGCACACGGCTCTCAGCAACCTGATGGCGTGCCTGTGGTTCAACGAGGTGGATCGCTTCACGTCCCGCGACCAGCTCAGCTTTGGGTACACGAGGGACAAGATCTGCCGCAGCGTGCCCGCCTGGCGCCTCAACATGTTTCTCGACTGCGAGCGCCGCAACTTCGTGGTTCAGGTCGGTGCTCTGCGGTGCAGGTCGGTGCTCTGTGGTACAGGGCAGTGCTCTGCGGTTCAGGGCAGTGCTCTGCGGTTCAGGGCAGTGCTCTGCGGTTCAAGTCAGTCATCCTGCTCTCTCCCCTTTGCTTTTCGCTCTCTCACATGGTCATGCGTTTTCTGTGGTGCTGTGCATCCCTTCCCCCATTCTCCCCTCTCCTTCCTTTCCTCCCCTCCTCCATCGCCTCTCTGAGGCTCCACGGCTCCGCCACCGCTCCTGCTCTCTCCTGCTCACTGTACCGTGTCTGTCGCTCTCACACACACAGGCACGCGTTTTCTCTGGTGCTGTGCAATGTGCATTTCTTCCCCCCTCTCCTCTCCCCCCTTTCCGCTCCCCCCCCTCCCCTTCTTTCCCCATTCCCCCCTCCCCCCTTCTATCACAAGGATGTGCTAATCTCCATGGCTCCTCCACCGCTCCTGCTCTTGCTCTCCCCACTGGTGCTGTGCCTCCTTCCCCCCTACAGGGCTATCACAAGGACGTGCTGATTCAGAAGCTCGATGGCTCCCCCTGCTCTTCCCTCATGCTCTCCCACACATTGCCCCCCCTCCCCCCCTCCCATCCCCTGCCTTCCCCCTACAGGGCTATCACAAGGACGTGCTGATTCAGAGGCTCAACGGCCCCCCCTGCTCTCTCCCCCTCTCTGCTTGTCTCTCTCACACGCAGTCACGTGCTCCTTGTGGTGCTGTGCATTTCCCCTCCCCTCCCCTCCCCTCCCATCCCCCCCACAGGGCTATCACAAGGACGTGCTGATTCAGAAGCTCAATGGATCGTCCACCGCTCCTGCTCTTGCCCTTCCCTCTGCTTTAACTGCTGCTGCGGCTGCTGACGGTGCTGGTGCTGGTGCTGCTGGTACTAGTGATTCCTTTGCTGCTGCGTCTGGTGCTGCTACTGATTCTGACCCTAATTCTGCTGCTGCCAGTGGTGGTGTGTTTTTGAGAGAGGGGCAGAGGGAGGAAGGTTCCAGGCAGCAGCTGCAGCAGGAAGGGCAACACCTAAACGAGGGGGAGAAGGTGGAGGAGGGGGAGGAGGACGGTGAGGAGCAGGAACAGGAAAGAGGCAAAAATGAAAGGAGGCTTTTGGGGCGTGACGCGAGGGAGGGGGAGCGTGAATGGGAGGGGGAGGAGAGCAGGAGGAAGCGTGACTTCAATACCAGAGATATTAAATGGGAAGAAAGATGGAAGGATGTGGATATAATGAGCGGGTTGGACGGGGAAGGGAATGCACTAACACGAGAATTTAGGGTGTAGAGCTGAGACTTCGGCTTGCAGATTCAGGGTTTATGTGCTAACATGTTAGAGCCAAAATTGTGAGGATTACTGGGTTTTTTTTCCGGAATGGATGTAGGGTGTTCTTCTGCAAGGACGAAACAACTACGCGAACAAAATAGTGAGGAAGGAACCCGAAGCACTTCGAGATTCAAGAGATGCCATGGGCCATGAACTATTGTTTAGGTAATTATATACCTTCACCATTTGACACAGCCAAGTACACTTACGGTAACATTAGAGCGGGTCAACATGAGTTTCGCTTAGAGTTCACGAATCTCTGTTTAGGCTGGTGAGCTACGGTTCGGATCGAGGGAGCATGTAACCGCTCTACAGTGCACAGCAACGTACGCAACCGCTTCTGCTGAACGGAAATGAACCTGAGTGTACAGGTTGAGGTACTGTAGTGTGTGAGGGATGGGGTTTGGCGTGGCGTGACGTGAAAGCTTGTTGGCAAGGCATGCCATCCATCCTGTGGATGCGGAATTCTAACCGTAAAAAATGTGACCGAGGCTATTGTCGCATCTTCGCTGGGGCGGGATGGCGGGGGTAGAATTGCTGCAGGAGGAAGGAAGTCCTTACTTGAAATCTTGCTGCCCAGATGGGAAAATGTGTTGCTGCTGTTGTCCCAGGTCTTGATTATCATGTCAATTTACAGTAACATAATGGAGCAAAAATGTCTACATTACTTCGAGATTTGCGCCATGTCAGCAGTTCTGGTTTGAACCCGTCGACGTGGCTTCAAGTCTGTGGCTGCAACATCTGTTCATAGTTCGTGTCATTTACGGAACATCAGCATGATATGCTCGCTGCGCATGTGTAAACAAGGTTTCGTCGACGGTTTGTGGACTGTAAACTGTTCTATGAAAGACTCGCTAAGGAGTGGAGGCGGCAGAAAACGGGAACCACACCACCTGAAAGCTGGCAAACAAACTTGTACCTCTGGCATTTCTGGTGAATTTTCATCAGTTGTGTTTCCATTTTGCGGACCACTCTTCTCCTTCCTTGATTTCCACTCTGGTAACGGGCAAAAAAACAGAGCCGGAACTTAGAGCTTGAACATTCACGTAGCAAAACCAGCCTTTCCTAGAGGGAGTTGTGCCCACACAAAAACCACGTAGAGGGAGTTGTGTCCATCAGGAAATACACACTGAGTGGAATGAATGT
The DNA here is from genome assembly GCA_947471745.1 of Closterium sp. Naga37s-1. NCBI lineage: Eukaryota > Viridiplantae > Streptophyta > Zygnematophyceae > Desmidiales > Closteriaceae > Closterium > Closterium sp. Naga37s-1. Next base: position 2,060,666 of record CANJKZ010000977.1, read on the forward strand.
TTCGGACTCAGTTCGTGCAATTTTCCGGCGGCCAATGTGATGATATTTTATGTATCTGGCCAATTTTATGTATCGCTCAAGGCGTCCCTTCATTTCATACCCTGAAATATCGTTTCTCTACCCAAATGCACCAAATTATTCGGTAACAACAACTCCAGCCAGACCTCGTAATTCGAGGAATGAGCCGGTTTCTGCCGTGCACCCAACCCAACCAACCAAAGGACATCCAAGAATGTGCACAAGAACCTTCATAAATACGAAAACGATTCACCAATGATGACGGAGATTTGGCGAGTTGGTTGGTGCTGCTGCTGCAGATACGACTGAGGCAGGCGGGCGAGGGAAAAGGGGAGGTTGGGGAGAAAGGGGGGAGAATGGAGGAGGAAAAGCACATAGGGGGAGCGGGGGGGGGGGGGGAAGGGGGGGTGGTGGAAGGAGTGAGGGGGAAAAGGGGAAGGAGGAGGAAGGGGCCCCCTCACCTCCAGACAGGACAAACACAACCCATTTCAGTGCTCATTTTACTGTACACCTAGGTCGGTCGATAGGTTTTGGTGCTTGCTCGATTTTTCGTGACGAAATTTCCTCACCGTGCGGAAGATAACGGAAGTAACCGTTTTCGGCCGGCCACCCGCCGGATCGAGGGACTCAGGCGAAATCGTAGCAGTTGTTGGTTTGGGGGAACCATGTTGGGGTTGGGTGGGGTTGGATTGGGGCTGGGCTGGGCTGGATTGTACAGCAATCAGAAGTCACGCATGGGGGGGCAAGGGCCACCCTGTTGTCACGCGCGGGATGAGGCAGCCTTTTTTATTTCTCCGCTTAGCTGGCGATGATCTCGTTGTTGTCGCGCGGCCGCTACATGCCCGGCCACCCAGGAGGGCGCGCACAGCTGGCTGGCAAACTGGCATCCCAGGCGTGGCCCACCCTGCCGGTCCCAAACCCAAACCGATAAAATTCCCGAACCTGAGTCGTCTTCTTGCCGCACCTCTTGATCGATGAGGGTTTGGCTGGGATGGGGGGAAGTGCCCGTCCCATCCCGGCAGTGGCCAGATCCGAAGACAATCGTTTGCCAGAAGAAATCAGGAAACTGCAACTGGCTCTTTCATGCAACTGACTCTTTTGTGATTGGTCCCACTGCAAGAACTTAGTAGGACTGCAAACATGCGTTCAACGGGAAAAGTGCTGTGAATGCGGCAAACCCCTCTCGAGTCGAGTAGCAGTGCCAAATGCGTTAGTAGTAACACGGGAACCTCTGGTCATGCGTTAGTACTACTAGTAGTAGTAATTGTCTGATCGCACCGCCGCCGCTTCAATCTAGTGATACCGCGAAATGCGGATACGGAAACGGCTTGCTCAAATAGCCGCCGCCGGCGGCGGGGTGTACTACTACAACCCCAGCGCCAGTGGCGCCATTGCAGCCTGCAACACTTGCGATCTTTCAATGCCGGCGATTCGGGCGGATGATCGGGAAGTTCCGCTGGAAGCCGCAGCAGCACGCGTTCGTCTAGAAAACCGAAACTCTCGTCACGACTACCACGTGGCGCCAAATCAGCACGAATGCGCCGCAATTTCTGAAAAGCAGCACCACGGTGAATCCGAGAGGTCTCACAACCAGGCGGCATTATCACGGCACTTGCCACCGCCAGCATCATACCGTCGTGATGATGGTGGTACTATCAGCGATCCAGGGAACCCTACCATGCTGTTTAGCCATCATCATCAACATCCGTTGCCGAATCGCGGACGTCACTCGTCCACATCATGCTCATCAGCGAGCGGGTAAACACCTCAGTGTTCATGCAGATTTGATATCAAGATTGCAGAGAAGTCCAGATTTTGACCTTGCAAGCGGCTGTGAGATCGGTCTACCCCAATCTTTTCTTGAGTTGACTCATAATTTGATCCTGCAAGCGGCGCCGGGTGTGACAGCTACGTCGACCCCCTTTCCCTACGTCTCCGCCTTGTCTCTCTCTAACGGCCCTTGGATTGATATAGGCGTAAAGATACAGACATGCATTGTCTCTCTCAAATGGTCCTTTTCATTGATTCACTGATTCATTAAATTCATGGCGGTATACAGACAATGAAGGTGAGTTCAATCAAGCAAGGCCTTGTCTTTAAGGGCATCCTACTCCCGTCATAGCTACTACCTATGCCGTCTGGGGGAGCTCCACCGCAGGCTCGCAGACTGTCAGTCTCCAGCTAGCTCCAGAGTACGGCGAAGCAGCCCCCGAGGGACATGGCTTCCGGGTTCTCACCCTCCCTCCATTCCTCCCTTTCAAACGGTCCATGTATCCCTCCCTCCCTCCCTCCGTCTCTCCTCCCTCCGTCTCTCCTCCCTCCCTCCCTCCCTCCCTCCCTCCCTCCCTCCCTCCCTCCCTCCCTCCCTCCCTCCCTCCCTCCCTCCCTCCCTCCCTCCCTCCCTCCCTCCCTCCCTCCCTCCGTCCCTCCCTCCGTCCGTCCCTCCGTCCGTCCCTCCCTCCGTCCCTCCCTCCGTCCCTCCCACAGTCCCTCCGTCTCTCCCTCCCTCCCTCCCTCCCTCCCTCCCTCCCTCCCTCCCTCCCTCCCTCCCTCCCTCCCTCCCTCCCTCCCTCCCTCTCTCCCTCCCTCCCTCCCTCCCTCCCTACCGCCCTCCCTCCCTCCCACTTTCCGTCCCTCCCTCCCTCCCTCGCTCGCTCCCTCCCTCCCTCCCTCCCTCCCTCCCTCTCTCCCTCCCTCGCTCCCTCCCTCCCTCATCCCTCCCTCCCTCCCTCCCTCCCTCCCTCCCTCCCTCCCTCCCTCCCTCCCTCCCTCCCTCCCTCCCTCGCTCTTTAACACACACACACACACACACACACACACACACACACACACACACACACACACACACACGCTCTTTTTGAGGTGGTTGGGAGGGGGAGGGAAGGGGAGGGAACAGGGGATGCTGAGGTCTTATGTCTGCCAGTACTGCTATTACTGCTGAGCCTAAGCATCAAAGGACAGCAGATGTGTGATGCACCATACCTTTGCACCACACGTGCCGCTTTCACTTGCACGGGAAGTTGTACCATATTGTGGTGGGGAGTGTTGGGGTGCAGAGGAATGTGTGGTGAAGATGTTCAGAAGAGTGTGTCTTGGAAGCGGGTGCCGGTTATCATGTGGTGCGACAGTTTTTAAGAAGCTCCTTTCGCGCGTGTCCTAGTCATCATGCTCCTTGCGCCTTCTCTCAACAACCTACCATGATCCACATGCACTACTGCATTCAACCAATATCACATTGCTAACATGTGAGCAATATCACCCTGCGGTGACACATGCAGCACATTGTCAACCATCGTGTTACTGACGGCGCTTCTCACATTGAGCACCCTGCACGGGTCCGGAGACTCTGCAGGCACCAGCGGTTGAGGCACCACGAAGAGGCCCGTCGCCTTTTGAGGCGCCTCAAAAGTCATCGGTTGAGGCACCACGAAGAGGCCCGTCGCAACCGCGGTTGCGGCATTCTGCTCATGCTTAGTATGCTTGGTGTGCAGGGCCGTGTTCCACGTGATTTTATGCTTCTCACCGCCATTCACACTGTGGTGCGCACCCCCCCTTTCCGCCATACTAAGCCCCTCCAGGTGCAGCTTAACTGGTGATCCTTATCAGGTTATAACTGGTGATCCTTATCACCGTCTCCATCACCAGCAGCAGCACCCTCATCTCCTCAAGGGCCTTATTCGTGGTCGATTTTAGGGCCTCGAAAGAAGTGTTTTACCCGCACAGAGTTACATTTTTCTGCACTCCCCCTGCTGCCCCATGACCATGCCCTTCCATGCGCAACCATCACCATCACCATCACCATCACCATCACCATCACCATCACCTTCACCATCACCATCACCATCATCAGCAGAATCATCGCTTCAAGGGTCTTGTTGTGGCTATGTTTGCAGGTCTCAAGAGAGTTACTTTGCCCTCGCAACGTCATTCATCACCATTCAAATGACTGCAAATCCCCCACCCCTCCCTCCCCCCCTTCCACCACCCCCCCCCCCCCTTACCGTGTCCCTCCGTGCGCAGCTATAGTGGCCATCAGCATCAGCATCAGCATCAGCATCACCGCGAGAGTGGGAAGTATGACGGCTGCTGTCCCGGTCAAGCTTGTGTCTGCCAGGACCCTCTGGCATGCCAGCCTTCCGCCCGTCACGGCCTTCCGCTGCTCCAAGCTGCGACACAGCCTGCCGCACCAGTGGGATCAGCAGCATGTGCAGCAGCAGTGGCATCAGGAGTGTCTGCAGTAGCAGCAGCGACATTTGAGGCGCCTCAAATGTCTACCGCCCCTCACATCATTCCGCTGCGCCAAGATGCAACTGCAACACACCATGCGGCACCAGTGGGATCAGCAGCACCTGCAGAAGCTGTGTTGGCGGGTTCAACTCCCGCCGAAATGGCAGATTTAGCAACAGCGGCGGAATCAGCAGCACCACCAACACCAACGTTACCACCAGCAGTATCACCACCATTACCAACAGCATTATCAGCACCACCACCACCATTACAACCATTAGCAGCAGCAGCAGCTCCGGTAATTGCACTGACTGCAGCATCAATATCACCAGCACCTGCTACAATGGAACATGCAGACCCACAGCTACAAACATTGCTTCGGGAACTGACAGTGACACAGCCAGCCCAAGCAGATGCTCTTGGGGCAGAAAGGAAGCAGCATGAGGCAGCAGTAAAGCGCAGGGGGGGCCGCCCGGGGCGGGTCAACATGAAGTTTCTCAAGGACCTTTTCTCATCCGAGTCTGCGTCACCCGAGCCTGCGTCACCCGAGCCTGCGTCACCCGAGCCTGCCTCACCCGAGCCTGCCTCACCCGAGCCTGCCTCACCCGAGCCTGCCTCACCCGAGCCTGCCTCACCCGAGCCTGCGTCACCCGAGCCTGCCTCACACGAGCCTCCCTCACACGGGCCTGGCTCTCACGACCCCCCCTTACCCAAGGCGGGAACTAATATTGTTGCAGATTCAGCAGAAACCCCGCCGCTCCAATCCCCATCCACCATGCGTGGCAAAGTGAGAAAGCAGCCATGCATCCAGGCGCCTCAAAGGGAGACTCACGCCCCACCACTCCACCCACCCTCACCCCAGCCTGTCAGTGCCACACCAAGCAAGCGCCCCCGGAGCATCAGAGCCAGAGCTCCAAGCAGGCGTCACACCCATACAGCCCAGCTCCTGGTCCCCCCTAATTTGCCCTTTGAGTTGCCTGAAAAGCCGCCTCGCAGCCACAGAGCCAGAGACAGAGCCGCTAGCAGGCGTCGCACACAGGCAGCCCAGCAGCTGCTGCTTTCCCCTTCTCTTACATTGCATCGAGTGTGTTGCGCCTCTGATGCCGTTGCAGGTGATTGTGAGAGCGGCGGTGGAGGGGAGGAAGGGGAGAGGAGAGGTGGGAGGAGAGGCGAGAGGAGGGGTGAGAGGAGAAGTGAGAGGAGGGGAAAGAGAGGTGAGGGACTGGGAGGGAGGGGCGTTGGGGATGGAAATTTTGGTGGGGTGATGGAGTGTAGAGATGGGGATGGGGAGGGAGATGAGGGGCGTGATGGTGAGGTTGCAGAGGAGGTGACAGGTGCATTTTACGATGACTTGAGTGATGAAGGCTGGGTCAGCGAAGCTGCTTGTAACGAGGATAGCAGCAGTGATTACAGTGAAGGGGCTGTGAGTGGGATCAGTGAGGAGGGCGAGGGAGACAGCGAGGATAGTGCTTCTGAACTGGGCAAGCGCAGGAGAGCAAGAGCTACACACAGAAATTCCGTTACGAGCAAGAAGAGACGGCAGAGGAAAGCCACCAAAGGGAATAAGAGAGACGGCTCAATACTGAGAGCACAAGCCCCCGGGAGTGATGTCTCGGGTGGTAATTCCCCTGGGGGTATTACCCCTGGGAATGATACCCCTGGGGGCGCATTTACACAGTCGGTGACACGGCATTGCAGTCGAACGGATGGCAAGGGGTGGGTGTGTATGCGGATTCCGAGGCTGGGGTTCTCGCTGTGCGATCACCACATTGGGAAAGCGGCGAAGCTGGTGGCGAAAAAGCGGGAAGAGAAACTGGTTGCAGCTGCTGGGGACATTGAGGAAGGGGAGGACGGGGAGGACGGACAGGAAGGGGAAGAAGGGGAAGAAGGGGAAGGGTGTGATGGTGAAACGCAGCAGGGTGGAAAGAAGGAGAGGAGAGTGCACAGTCCGGAGAGTTATGCTGAGGGTAGGGAGATGCGGAGGGTGAGGAGAGTGAGACACTAGAAGAACAAGGGTTGAGGTTCTATTGAAGAGGAAAATACTGTGATACTCACGAATGATTGGGTGACTGTTTGTGGGGGCATGGAAAGTGATCATATGCTAGGAACATACAGTTTTTTTCTTCGGAATAAAATGTGCTCGGTTCCGCCGTGTTGACCCGGTCAAACTGCCTACCTTTCCCCTCCCCCCTTGTCCCTGCCGCCTCTCTCCGTCCCCTCCCCCTCACACTCTGATGGTACCGACTTCAACCGCAATTAACAGTACGTCAGAGAGGCCTTTGGTGCAACCAACAAGCACAGGGAAGGGATGGGGAGGGGGTGAGGGAGGGAGGGGGGGAGGGAGGGAGGGAGGGAGGGAGGGAGGGAGGGAGGGGAGGAACTATGGACTCCAGTATCAAGGTATTTGCACAGTGCACCGCGGGCAGGAAATGATGATGTGTTTCTCTGAACTCTTGGAAATAATCAAAGATGGGTTTTCAAAGGAGCTTCTTGAGTGCTTTTGAGATTCGGCCAGGAAAAAGCGATCAGTTTTATCAGAGGCTTTGGAAGATCAATATTGCTACCAGCCAGCATCAGGGTAATGGTTACCATGTTACAACATAAGATAGGCATGATGCTCCTTAAGGCCCATCACCATATTGAGCACGCCCTACAAGGTCAAGGCAACAATAGTTGCAACGAAGCTAAGCAAGGCATCGGAAGGAAAAATATACCATATGGTGAAATTTGGAGCGTTCATTCGGGTCCTTTGTCGGATCAGCCATGCTGCTGCCACCACCAACGCATAAGCGAGATGAGTATGGGTCATGCCAATCTCCTCGTTGGCTGTGTCACACCGTATTGAGACCATACCTGCTTATTTACCCTCTGTTTTGAGTTATTGAACCACCTAGTCGAAGAGCGAGGCGAGGCCCAGAGAGCTAGGCCTCAACCCATTGAATGTCATTGACAATCTTACAATCTTCGATCTGACATGTCTGGTAAAGGTTACCATGCAACCAAGGATGCGGTGATGAGGCTGAGGGAGTCGGTGAATAATTCAGTAACATGTCGTATACTAACAATGACATGTTACTCACACTGCATTGCGGACAAAACCGTACCCTATTGCTGGACTGATGCCGTATTATTCAGCAGGTCATTGGCATTGTTTAGCGGCTTTCTATGTGCTATTATGTGTGTTTCAAGCCTCATACGGTATGATACATGGTCTACGTATTTTTTTACGAAGGGTATGCTCCCCAGGGGAGGCAATGAGATCCAGGCCCAGCATAAGAGGCTTATATTGCTCTTGAAAGCAGCTGGAACATAGACGAGCAGCTGTACATACCATATAATATATATTGAAGCAGTTTTAAGCAGGGTATGCTCTTTCTTGTACAAGCCGTTTTGCTACACTCCCCCTCCACCCACGGAATTGGCATCGCGGAAGAGCTCACGACCGTATCCAACCGTCCCTCGCATAAACGATCTCTCTAAACCGCAAGTAAACTGTTCACTTGGACTTGTGCCGTGTTCTCGGGATTGCACCCGTGAAACAATTCATGGAATCATGGGGGATGGGTGGAGGGGTGCTGCTCTGCTGGACGAGTGAAGCAGGACGCGTCCCCTCCCACGATCGATCCTGCAAAGGATCGATATTTAGCGGGGTTGGAGAAGGTTCTGGTAGTTGAGAGTGCAGCAAGTGGGATTTCAGTGCGGTGGAGGATCGATTTTGCACGCGTCCTAAATCAAACAAGCATACAGCATCGTAGAATCAAGGACACGGATTACAGTCCCTGAATATAGTCAGTTAGTTTCCTCGTCCCTAAATATAGTCACTGGGATGGCTGTTGGCTGATGTCAGTAGTTTCTTAAAAACTACCAACGAGGGAGATGAGCGGCGTGGATCAGTCCTTTGACTTTTTAGTTCGATAATACATCAATAATCGTAGTTCAATGCTCCTGGTCCCCCTCGTTCTTCTTGCAGCACTAACGAAGTCCATGCACCACCTAGGCTCCTAGGTTTGTATAGTCGTTAACGTTTGCGTCGATTCTCGCCTGGAGGTAGTACAAAACGTCAAGTGTTTTGAGACTTTCTGTCAAGTCTGTCTGTCTGTTCTCATCGGCAGTCTTACGATTCAATTGGCTCCTCCGCGTACGCCGATTAGACGAATTCTTGTAGTTCGGACGAAGCTGCCGGATCCCACATTCCCTGTCCATATACGCGCATTCTGACGCGCATTAGGCGAATGATAAGCTGCTCGATTGTCGTACATCGTTTTGTTTCTTTCGTTGGGATTCTCTTCGTCAGAGCTTCTTGAGCCGGGGCATTCATTCTCTTTCTCAGCATCCTGACCGTTCAAGTTTAACTGCTTTCCTTTCGCCTGGTCGTAAGGTGATACGGTTACCCTAATTGAAGTCGTTATGCGCCGGGATTTCGGAATGTCGCCAAGGTTCTCATATTTTATTATGCGACGTGAATTTCCACATTCGCGGATGTTTCGTCACTCCCCTTAGTTAATGCAGCTATTTCACCCAAGCCTTGACTACCTGCGTGATGGCCGCTGCATGGTGGATCGTCAGAATGCTGCCAATTCTCCTGGCAGGCCTCTTAGGGCTAGCCGGCTTCATGTCCGTTACCGTCTACGTTATCGTCTTATGGCTCCGCCGAAAGGACTCAGAAGAGGTACTACGCACGGGTCTCACGATCACGGGCTTGCCATTACCCCCATTCACTGACAAATCCCTGTTCACTGACAATTCCCCTGTAACTGGAAGTTCCCCCACTCACTTCCCCCACCCACGTTCCTTTCAATTCCCCCATTCACTAATATCTTCCCGTCTCCCTGACATGTTCACCTTTTCCTCACATTCTCCACTCTCCTGTTTTCTGATTAAATACTGACATGTCCACTCAGCTCACAAATCGAAGTAGCCCTTGACCCGACTTAAAGCCTCCCTCGCCTTCGCCTTCCCCTTCGCCACCCCACAGATCGCCAAGGAGCTGATTGTGCGAGCCAAGGCCAGTCTACGTGGCGCGACGCCCGCTGACGTGGCAGCTGGCGTGGCGCAGCTCTCCGCGGCGGTGGACCGCGCGCCGTGGCTGGCGGGGTCGCTGCAGGAGCTCCGCGCGCGCGCGCTGATGCGCCTGCAGCGGTACGAGGAGGTGGTGGCGGTGCTGGCGGAATATCTACCGGATCTCTCCACTGTGCACAACGCCATGCACTACAGTGAGTTTGTGGGGTTGCTTATAGCGAGTACAGGCGGAGATGCGAGGAAGGGAGCGCGCTGATGCGCCTGCAGCGGTACGAGGAGGTGGTGGCGGTGCTGGCGGAATACCTGCCAGATCTCTCCACTGTGCACAACGCCATGCACTACAGTGAGTTCGTGGGGTTGTTTATAACGGGTACAGGCGATTATGTGAGGACGTGAGGAAGGGAGCGCGCTGATGCGCCTGCAGCGGTACGAGGAGGTGGTGGCGGTGCTGGCGGAATACCTGCCAGATCTCTCCACTGTGCACAACGCCATGCACTACAGTGAGTTCGTGGGGTTGTTTATAACGGGTACAGGCGATTATGTGAGGACGTGAGGAAGGGAGCGCGCTGATGCGCCTGCAGCGGTACGAGGAGGTGGTGGCGGTGCTGGCGGAATATCTACCAGATCTCTCCACTGTGCACAACGCCATGCACTACAGTGAGTTCGTGGGGATGTTTATGGTACAGGCGATGGTGTAGGGAAGGAAGTGCACAGCGGTACGAGTAGGTGCTGGCGGAATACCTGCCCTGCCGGATCCCGCCACATCCCTCCCTTTCGCTCATCCCTCCCTTTCGCTCTTCCCTTCTCTTTCGCTGCACCAGAGGACGAGAACAAGGCAGCCACAGACATGTGGCAGTGGCAGTGCCTGCTGCTGGGTAGGTCCTCTACCACCCAGGCTTTTGTGATTCCTCAGAACTTTTTCTACGTCCCTCCCTGTCTCTCCCTCTTCTGTGCAGCGGAGGACGAGAACAAGACAGCACGGACATGTGGCAGTGCGTGCTGCTGGGCCAGGCCACCTACCACCTGGGCTTTTGAGACCTTTCAAAGCTCTCGCTATATCCCTCCCTCCCTCCCTTTCTCTCTCTTTTTCTCTCCCTGCTCGCTGACAGCGGAGGACGAGAACAAGACAGCACGGACATGTGGCAGTGCCTGCTGCTGGGGCAGGCCACCTACCACCTGGGCTTTGGAGACGTCTCAAATCTCTCGCTATATCCCTCCCTCCCTTTCTCTCTCTTTTTCTCTCCCTGCTCGCTGACAGCGGAGGACGAGAACAAGACAGCAACGGACATGTGGCAGTGTCTGCTACTGGGCCAGGCCACGTACCACCTGGGCTGTTTAGACGTATGGAACCACTCGCTGTAACCCTCCCTTTCCCCCTCCCTCCCTCCCTCCCTCCTCCTCTCTCTCCCTCCCTCCCTCTCTCCCTCCCTCCCCCCTTCCCGTCTTCTGTCCCTGCTCGCTGACAGCGGAGGACGAGAACAAGACAGCAACGGACATGTGGCAGTGCTTGCTACTGGGGCAGGCCACGTACCACCTGGGCTGGCTGGACGAGGCACTCGTGCTGCTCCGACGCGCCAAGAGGCTCAGCCAGGCTGTGGCGCGGTGAGTCATCAGACCGTCTGTAGCACGGTGATTCAGCATGGTAAATCTCGGAACAGGTTGCAGTGCAACGAGTTTTTGTCCTCAGCTTTAGCATCCGCCCCTGTCGCCTCCCTCTTGCCCACTGATTCGCTCTCTCCTCCCTCCCCTCCTCCCATCCTCCCCCTTTTTCCATGCTGCAACATGCTTCTTTCTCCTACACCAGCAAGGAGAGTGCTCTGATGGACGAGGACCAGTTCCCAGTCTACGACGCCTCCCACCCCGCAGCCACGGCGCCACCCTCTCACATCCCCTTCCCTCCCCATCCCCACCACCCCCTCTCTCACCCTTGACCAGCAAGGAGAGTGCACTGATGGACGAGGACCAGTTCCCAGTGTTCGACGCCTCCCACCCCGCAGCCACTGCACCCTTCTCACATCCCCCCTCTCACATTCGCCCCTTCCCCTACCCCTCTCACCCTTCACCACCACCCCACACCAGCAAGGAGAGTGCGATGATGGACGAGGACCAGTTCCCTGTCTATGACGGCTCCCACCCAGCAGCCATGGCGCCCCTCTCCGCGTCCTCCTCAGCGGGGGAGACCCTCAACCGCCTCATCCTCGTCATCCGCTTCCTGCTTTGGCGCCGCTCTGCTGGGGACGCTGCCTTTGCGGCCGGGCTCTACCCTGAAGCTGTTAGGCACTACTCTAAAGGTGCGTGTGTGAGGTGAGGATGCGTGTGTGTGTTCATGCGCATGGGATGGGAGTGGGTGCTGCATCAGGCACCCTCAACCGCCTCATCCTCGTCATCCGCTTCCTCCTCTGGCGCCGCTCCGCTGGTGACGCTGCCTTTGCTGCCGGCCTCTACCCGGAGGCCGTCAGGCATTACTCCAAAGGTGCGTGTGAGGGTGCGTTTGTGTGCGCGTCCATGTGCATGGGAGTGCGTGCAGCATCAGACCCTCAACCGTCTCATCCTCGTCATCCGCTTCCTGCTTCCTCTACGCGTCAACCGAGCATCTGATTGTTTTCTATCAAATATTAACTCAACCCCCAACTTCCTCCCCTTTTCCCCTCTTCCCTTTTGCAGTTCTCGAGTCTAAGAAGGGCATCCCCCAGTCCCTAGCCGCCTCTCTCTTCCTCCGCCAAGCATCAGATGTTTGCCTCTCAAGCTCTTTCCACCGCCTCCTTCATCCCCCCCCCCCCACAAATCCTCCCCTTTTCCCCTCTTCCCTTTTGCAGTGCTCGAGTCCAAGAAGGGCATTCCCCAGTCCCTAGCCGCCTCTCTCTTCTGCCGCCAGGCATCAGGTGTTTTCTCGCTTAAAATCTTTACACAACCCTGCACACTTCCCCTCCCCCAATGCAGTTCTCGAGTCCAAGAAAGGCATCCCCCAGTCGCTAGCCGCCTCTCTCTTCCTCCGCCGAGCCGCAGCCTTCCAAGCCTCCAGCCGCATCGCCGATGCTATCGCCGACTGCTCCCGAGCCTCAGCCCTGGAGCCTCACCGAGCCGACGCGCTCTGGTGCCGGGCCTGCCTCTACCAGTCCGTCGGCTGCTTCCAGGAAGCTTCCCAGGACCTGGAGCGGCTCCTTTCGTTTTATCAGGAGCTGCTGGCGTCAGCAGGAGGGGGGCGGGACCTCTGGTTACGGTTACAGATCAGCTGCGGGTTCTGTGCTGCGTGCTTCTTTGATGAAGCTGTCAGCGGGGCAGCAGGGGCAGGATCAGGGGCGGGGGCGGGGGCGGGGGCGGGGGCGGGGGCGGGGGCAAGGGCGGGGGCAGGGGCGCGGAGTGCTGGGGAAGGAGGGGAGCAGGTGGGAGTGGGGGTGGGGAAGAAGGGGGGGAGCGGCAGGTGTACCCTCTGTGGGAGAGTGAGGTCTGCTAGACTGGGCGCAGGAGACACAGGGCTAGTTGCTGCTTTGGAGCTAGGGCTTGGAGGGGAGAAGCGGAAGTTTGTCGGGCGGCAGAGGGGTCTGAGGCGGTGGTTTGCCAATGCGGTTGTGCACGTTGGGAGGTGGTTGGTGGCGGTGGGGAGGGTGTTGGGAGTGGTGGCGCAGGAGGAGGAGGACGAGGCGGGGTGGTGGCGGGAACAGACGAATATGGAAGTTGCTGAGAAGCATCTCACGTGGGAGCACGTGCGACGGGTGAAAGCTAAGCTAGAGAAAGTGCGGGCGGAGGGAACAGCAGCCGAAGCAGCAGCCGCAGCGGCGGCTGCTGCGGCGGCAGCAGGGGCGGATGGTCATGGAGAGGGAGCGGTGGGGGAGGGAGGTGAGGGGAGAGAGGGAGGAAGCGATGGGAGGGATGTGGCAGTTAGTCAGCGCAGACTCATGGACCACGCTCGCATCTTAGGCCTCTCCACCTCCACTGCCGCGTCTATAGGCGCTCTCTCCTCCTCCCTCGCCCGCTCACTCTCCCTCACAGGAGGGGCGGGAGGAGGAGGAGGTGAGGGTGGTTCTGGGGGAATGGGTAGTGCCCCGTCCTCCTTGCCTCAATCCCCCAGCTATTCCCAGCAGCAGGAGCAGCGTGAGCAGCGGGAGCAGCAGAGGGAGCAGAGGGAGCAGCAGAGGGAGCAGCAGAGGGAGGCGTTGCGAGAAGGGTTAGCAGCCTCCCTAGCTCTAGCTGCCTATCGCATCGCACTCATCCGTAACTCAGAAGCCCGCGCCCTCACATTCGTTGAGAAGTGCGCTATCAGGGACGGGCGGAGCTCTGAAGAAGTGAAAGACGAGGTAATGCACGAGTGGGGGAGACTGGATGGCGTGTTGCAGGAGGCTTACGCACAGCTGATACAGGCTACGGGTGGGAACAAGGACTCTGCTGCTGCCGCCGCTGCCGCTCTGCAGGTTCATGACTTGGAGGATATGGATGGGGAGGACGGGGAAGGGGAGGGGGACGGGGACGAGGATGGGGGCGCGGAGTGGGGGGAAGGCGAGGGGGAAGGGGAAGGGGGGGATGCGGAGGGGCGGATGCGGAGACGGGGGGAGAGGAGGAAGCTGTTTGGAAGGAGGTTGCCTGGGACGCCTAGTTTTAATCTGAGGCGGGGTGGGGATGAGATGGACGTTGGGCGGATGCTGAGAGGGAAGTCTAAGGTATGGGAGAGAGGTTCCGGGAAGAGAGGAGGGAGGGAGGAGATGGAGGGGAAAGGGGAAGGCGGGGACTGGTGGAGGAAAGGGAGGAGGGATAAGAAGATGAGGGATGAGCGGGGGTGGAGGGAGAGGGAGGAGAGGAGGGAGCGGGAGCAGGATTCCATGGGTATGAGTCCGAAGCTGCACTCGTTTCGGATGGAGAGGTGGGTGGAGGAAGGGGCATCGATGGATGGGATGCGGTTGGATTCGTTTGATTTCGGTGTGGTTGGGGATGTGTTTGGTGGACTGGGGAGCAGAATGAAGATCTGGAAGAAAAAGGAGGGGGTGCGGACAGGTGGTGGGAAGGAGAAGGAAGGGAGGGAGGAGGAGAAGGAGGAGAAGGGGGAGAAGGGGAGGGAGAAGGAGAGGGAGAAGGAGAAGGAGAGAAGGAGGAGGAAGAAGTTGGGGGTGGGAGATTTGCTTGGGGAGGAGGAGGATGATGAAGTGGAGCAACGGTCCAGATTTGGTTTCGGGGTGCTGGCGTGGGAGAGAGAGAAGGATAAGGAGAGGGAGAGGGAGAAGGAGAGAGAGCGGATGGAGCGAGAGCGGGAGAAAGCAGAGAGGGAGAGGGAGAAGGAGAAGGAGCGGGCAGAGAGAGAGCGAGAAAAGGAGCGGGAGAGGGCCGAGAGAGAGAAGGAGAAGGCAGAGAGGGAAAGGGAGAGGCAGGAACGGAAGGAGAAAGAGCGGGAGGAGCGGGAAGAGCGGCGGGAACGCGAGCGGGCTGTGAAGAAGGAGAAGGAGAGAGAGCGGCGGGAGAGGAGGGAGAGGAGGAAGAAGTTACAGGGATCAGCAGAAGACTTACCAGGAGAGTTCAAAGAGGAAGTGGAAGGGAAGGAGAGAGCGAGGGAGAGGGAAGAAGACCGGCCCGATACAGCAGGGGCTGTCGTGCAGAGAGCAGGGGAAGGAGGGGGTGAGAGAGAGCGTAGGGTTGCGGGCAGGGCGGCGAGTATGGGCAGGGAGAGTGATAGTGAGGGTGAGTATGAGCGGGAGCAGTGGCACCCGGGCGGAGGTGACTATAACGAAGGGGCTGATTCGTTTGTGGATCGGTTGGTTGTGCATGAGGGGGGTAAAACGGGGGGAGAGAGTGACACTGAGTGGGGGAAGATGAGGGAGTGGGGGAGGATGCGGAAGTGGGGGCGGAAGAGGAGGGGAGGGGGAGCGGGAGGGGGGAGGAGGGAGAGTGACAGCGAGAGTGACGCGGAGAGCGATAGGAGGTTCAGGGGAGGGAGTGGGGAGTGGCTTAGAGGGACAGCCAGTGCAGGTGTGGGTGGGGGAGGAGTGGGAGGAGGAGGGAGTGAGAGTGATAGTGATCGTGAGGGAGTGAGTGAGAGTGAGAGGATTAATGAGCTGATTATGGGGGAGGGAGGGGGGCTTAGAGGGGCGTTGACAGTGGGAGCGGCAGGAGGAGAAGCAGGAGTAGCAGGAGGGGTAGTAGGTGCAGCATTAGCAGAAGGAGGAGGAGCAGGTGACGTGGCAGGGGGTCCGGGCTCATTCCCCTCCTTCCCTTCTCTCTCTGATACGCTGACGTCAGCAGGGCAGAGTGAGGAAGCTTCCTTTGCAACTTCTGAAACGTCAAGCCTCGGGGGTGTGGAGGAGGAAGGGGAGGGAGAGCAGGCGGAGTTTCTGTTGGGAGGTGAGATGGGGGAGAAAGGAAGGGCAGACAAGGGAAGGACAGAGAGGGTGGGAGAAGCAGGAGGGGATCAGGAGCAGCAGGGGACGGAAAATTCGGCAGGAGGAGCAGGAGGGGGTGGTATGGGCCGTGCAACTTCATTCTCATTCTACAATCCGGTCCCACATACGCCAGGAGATTCCACCACTCCAGCTGCTGCTGCCGCTGCAGCTGGCGTTGCAGGTGCTGCTGCGGGGACTTCCATAGGACACGTAACCCCTGCCTTGTCCCATTCCTCCTCCTCTTCCTCCTCCCCGCTAACTTCTCTTTCCTCTCTTCCGTCTGCCGGTACTCCTTCCTCTGCTATCCACACTCCATCCGGCCCGTCCCCTGCTGCCCCCACCACACTAGAACGGCTGCTGATTGGTAAGCCTTCCACTCCACCTTCCCGCACGCTTTCGTCCTCCATTCCATCCTCCGTATTGGCTGCTTCGTTATCAGGCAGCCCGATGGGAGGGAAGAAAGAGAGAGAGGAGGGTTTTACACCTAAATGGGGTCCCTCCTCTTGGACACGTGGGGGGAGAGAGAAGGATAAGGAGAGGGATAGGGAGAAGGGAGGGAGGGAGAAGGTGAAGGAGAAGGATAGGGAGAAAGGAGGGAAGGAGAAGGAGAGAGAGAGAGACGAGGAGAAGGGAGGGCGGGCGAGGGAGAGGGGGAGGGATGGGAGTGTGGGGAAGGCAAGGGGAGGGGAGGAGGAAGGGAAAGAGAAGGACAAGGAGTGGGAGAGAGGAGAAGGATTACAAAGGCAAGGTAGCCAAGAGGCAGACACTGGTAGTGAAACTGGTGCTAGTGGTGCTTCCCTTGCTGCCTTAGCTGCCGTTGCTGGCGGTGCTGCCGGTGTTGGTGGTGCTGCCAGTGCTGCAGCTGGTGGTGCTGTTAGTGATGCAGAAGCAGCAGCATCTGCTGCTTCGGCTGCTGGTGGTGCTGCTGTTTCTGCATGGTCCTTCGCTGATGATGCACCTGCTCCATCCAAGCGACGAGGGCGCTCGTTAATGGAGGAAGAATCGAAGCCTAGAGGGGCAGCTGCAGCAGCAGCAGCAGCAGCAGCACCAGCAGGAGGAGGAGGAGGAGGAACAGGAGCAGGAGGAGAAGGAGGAACAGGAGGGTCTGTAGGGGCCATGAGACGTAGTAAGAGTGCAAAGGGTGTTGGTTCTGGTGCTGCTAGTGGTGGTAGTGGTGCTGGTGCTGGTGCTGGTACAGGAACGGGGGCTGGTGGAGGGGGGGTCAGTACCAGTGCGGGTGGCAGTGGGGGAGGTGGTATTGGGAGCAGTTTCTTCGAAGCTGCACAGAAGGGCGCGGGGGCAGGGATAGGGCTGGGTGTGGGAGCCTTGCAGTCTGTAGGAGCGCTCAAGTTCCGACGGAAAGTGGATGAGAAAGGGGAGGGGAGGGCAGCAGAGGGACGAGCGGGGGAGGGGCGAGGAGGGGAAGAAGGCGGGAGAGAGGGAGGAGAGGGTGGGAGGGAGGGGCGAGAAGGAAAGGGTAGGCGGGAAGGGAAAGAGGGGAGGGTTCAGAGGGAGGTGGGCGAGGGGATGGAAGGGGAGGAGGAGGAGGAGAAGAGGAAGAGTGAGAAGAAGGGCGAGAAGAAGCGGCATGGGAATGTGTTCAAGATAGGGGGGTTGCTTGGAGGAGGAGGGAGTGGTGCGGGAAACAGCCTTGGTAGTGGCAATACGGGTAACAGCAACAACAGCAACAGCACTGGCGGTGCTGGTGACGTGGCTGTAGTCTCCCCAACAGCTGCCACCTCAGCGTCTGTCTTCGCCATGTCAGCACAGACATCTGCCTCCTGGGAAGGATCAGGGCAGGAACCAGGCGTTCATAGCCCCCACGAAGCTCCTCTTGCTGCCACGTCAGCAGCATTCGCAGCAGCAGGCGCAGCAGCAGCAGCAGGTTCACATATGCAATCAGGTGAGTCAACTGGGTTAGGAGCTGCTGCACCTTCCCTCTCAGCTGAGCCCGGGGCAGGCTTAACCGGGGAGGGCTCAACTGCTGCTGCAGTAACCAATCCCGAAATCTCTCTAAAACCAGGATTGTTGGCATTGGCAACCGGGGCAGGGAGGGGAGGGTTCGGGGTAGGGAGTTCGCATGAGCAAGGGGGGAGGGTTAGAGAGCGGGAGCGGGATAGCAGCCCTCCCAAGCCCAGCCCCCACAGGGGAAATATCTTCTCAGTGCCTGGGATTAGACTAAGGAAGGACCCGAATAGAGAGAGGGACAAGGAGAGGGAGAGTGGGGGTAAGGGAGAGGGTGGTCGGGAGGGGGGTAAGGAGGGCGGGGAACGGGACAGGCCTCTTGTTACCGCGGCTATGAATCTGGTTCGGATGGAAGGTTTGGGAAGGAAGGGGCCGAGCAAGTCTGGGCCGATACTGCTGGGCTCGTATGGGTCATCTGCAGCAGCTGTAGCACCGGCTGTAGCGTCGGCTTTAGCACCAGCATTGGCAGCTGCAGCATCAGTTTCGTCTCCTAATATGGCAGCAGCAGCAGCGACAGCGCCAGGTAACTTCAGCTGGGAGGATAGCTCGAGCGGGGGCACTAGGCTGGGCGGTGATGCTTCTTCCGCTGCTGCTGGTGCTGTAGGTGGTGATAGCGCTGGAGTTGCTGTTGCGGTTGGTGCTGCTGCTACTGCTCCTGCTGCTGGTGGTGGTGGTGGGGGCGGCGGTGATCACGTGACTTCTAGAACTGGTAGCGGCAAGCTAGAGCCTGTTCTTCGAGCCATGGCTGCTGCTGGTGCTGCTGGTCTTGCTGGTGCTAGTGCTGCTGGTGCAACCACTGCAGGTAGGAGCCCTGAGGATATGCACGATGCTCCTGTTGCAGCTGCTGTAGCAGAGGGAAGACAAGCAGCAGGAGGTATAACAGAAGCAGCTTCAGGGGAAAATGCACCGCTCTCGACCGCTCCGCACACGCTCCGGGCGAGCAGAAGCAGCAGCTTCGGCAGCTATCACCACAGCAACAGCAGCGGCCGCAGTGCCAGCTTAGGCAGCAGCGCCAGCTTCAGAAACGCCATGTTTGGAGGCTCGGTTGCAACAGATGGCTCTAGAGCAGCAGCAGGAGGGGGAGGAGCAGGAGGAGCAGGAGGAGGAGCAGGAGGAGGAGGGGGAGAGTGGAGGGGTGTGGGGGGCGGGGTGGGAGCAGTGGCTTCTTCACCTGGAGGCGGGTTAGAACAGACAAGCGATGCTACTCTTTGGCTTCCAGTGCCGCCCCACGCCAACCATTTTGGTGCGGTTACAACCGCCGGTACTCCAGGTGCTTCGCCAGGTGGTTTCTCAGGTGAATTCAACGCGATCATGTCCCCGACCACACCACCTGAGCCACACTCCAGCCACCCTCACACCCTCACTCCCCCACTTCCGGAAGTAGAGGAGGGGGATGAGGAGGGGGCGATAGGCGGGGAGGGGGAGGATGGGGAGGAGTGTGGGGAAGGGGAAGGAGGGGAGGCGGCAACACCGAGTGCGGTGGAAGGGAGGGGTGCAAAAAAAATGGTGGCTCAGGCTGTGCTAGGGGGGCTCAAGAAGGGGCTGAGGACGGGGTCGCAACTGGGGAAGAAGCTTGCTGCTGCCACTATGAGCCCGCAGAGGTGAGTTTTGAGGCAAACCCTAAATCGATGGGGTGCTCAAAAGATGGTGGCACATGCTGTGTGGAGGGGGGGGGCTCAAGAGGGGCTGAGAACGGGGTCTCAGCTGGGGAAGAAGCTTGTTGCTGCCACTATGAGCCCGCAGAGGTGAGGGCAGTGGGTATGCATGTGTGTGTGTGCTCTGGCATGTAAGGTGTTTGTTCTGTGGGAGGGCTCAAGAAGGGGCTCAGGACGGGGTCTCAGCTGGGGAAGAAAATCGCTGCTGCCACTCTGAACCCTCAGAGGTGAGTTTTGAGTCCCCCTGAAAATCAAGGGGTGCAAAGAAGATGGTGTAGCTTAGCCGCTCAGGCTGTAGTGGGAGGGCTCAAGAATATGAGTTCTGGGCTAACATCCCAAATCAAATCCACCCTCTTTGTATTCACACCCCACGTATCCACCCTCTTGATTTCAGGGCCCTCGCCACAGCAATCACCAAGGAGGTAGACCTGATGAACACCAAGATCACTAAGATCATTTCCCCCCCCCTCGCATCCCAACCCTGCAGGGCCCTCGCCACAGCCATCACCAAGGAGGTAGACCTGATGAACACCAAGATCACTAAGATCATTTCCCCCCCCCCTCGCATCCCAACCCTGCAGGGCCCTCGCCACAGCCATCACCAAGGAGGTAGACCTGATGAACACCAAGATCACTAAGATCATTTCCCCCCCCCTCGCATCCCAACCCTGCAGGGCCCTCGCCACAGCCATCACCAAGGAGGTAGACCTGATGAACACCAAGATCACTAAGATCATTTCCCCCCCCCTCGCATCCCAACCCTGCAGGGCCCTCGCCACAGCCATCACCAAGGAGGTAGACCTGATGAACACCAAGATCGCAGCCACCATTCGCAGCAGAGCAGGCTCCTCCAATGCCCCCAGCGCTCCCACCCCCACCACCGCCGCTGGTCTCCCCAGCAGCACTCTCAGCAGCACCAGCAGTTTCAGCAGCAGCACTGGCAGCAGTAGTATCGGCCCTAATGCTGCTATGCTCACCGGCAGCAACAGCAACAGTGGCAGCAGCGCTGCTAACGAGGCTTCTTCTGCAGCAGCAGCAGCGGCAGCAGCAGCGGCAGCGGCTGCCGCTGCATTCTCTGCTGCTGGCAATGGCAGTGGTAGCGGTGGTAGTGGTATGATCGGTGATAGCAGTGGTGCTGGTGCTGCATTCTCAGGCGCACTATCAGCGCCTTCTTTCCATCAGCCCCTCCCGCTACCCTCCCCTGCTCCTGCCCTACCCTCTCCTGACTCGTCCCTGGCTGAGGCGCTGGCAGCAGCAGAGGCAGCAGCAGCAGCGTTGGAAGCAGCGAGTGCAGCAGGTGCAGCTGGGGGGGATGGAGGAGTAGGCAGTGCAGCAGGGGCAACAGGGACGGGAGCAGGGTTGGGAACAGCAGCAGATGGTAATGGAAATGGCAGCAGCAGCACTGGCAGCACCCGCGATGGTGCTGGGGCTGGTAACAGCAGCAGTGCAGCAGCAGCAGCAGACAGCAGGGACAGAGGCAGGGCCAGCAGACGCAGTGGGGGCAGCAGTGGCAGCGGAGGCAGTGGGAGCAGTGGGAGCAGCGGCCTTGGCAGAAGCAACAGTGTTGATGGTGCTGGTGGGGGTGCTGCTGCTGGCGGTGCTGCTGCTGGCAGTGCTGCTGCTGGCAGTGCTGCTGCTGGTGGTGGTGGTGCTGCTGCTGTTGCGGCTATGAAGAGATCCTCATCAGGTGAAGGTAGCAGGGATGGAGGAGGCATCTAACCTGCTCCAGATGTGAGTCTTGTAATCAAATTCCAGAGAATTCAGTTGGTGAAGCCAGTGAAGCTGGTGATGATTCTCAGCTCGAGCTGCCAAATTCCTCTCTGAAAGTGATACTGCTTTGTACCATATTCCTTGCAACGTTTCTTTATTATTTCTAGAACCTTCCACATACCGTGATATCTTTATAAGCATTAGAACATTAGGTTAGGTTATCAGTAAATGCGTTATTACCACCCCATAAGTTTGTCAAAAGGGAAAACGTTTCAGCGTACTTTCACAGGGTTAAATCACATTCACCATCCACACTGCGGTATGAATGTTTTCTTGGTGCTCTTTTGAACTCAAGCCCCCCATACCACCCCCTCTCCTGAGTCAGCATTACTTGCTCACATACTAGAACTGCTTTTGAAATCTCTCATACCCATGTGTCATTATCCCCTCGAAGCCCAAACAGTTACAACTTACAACCCCCCACCCCATTCCACCCTCCTCCCATTTACCTCCCTCCACTCCAACCACTACACCACACAACACCCCACCGCACCGCACCCCACCGCACCTCATCCCACCTCATTGCACCACACTTCATCCCACCGTTCCCTCTCCTCTCTCACTCCCCCTGCACCAGCCACCTGCCCTTTTCAAACAGCCCTGTCCCAGCCAACCTCCCTCCAGCAGCTGCCATTTCAGCTGCTTTCAAGAATGCTCACATATCTTCTGTCAACCCCCCTGCACCAGCCACCTGCCTTTCTCAAACAGCCCTGTCCCTGCCAACCTCCCTCCCGACGGCTGCCATTTCAACTCCTTCAACTTGAAAATCCGATCCGCAAGCTCCCCTCCCATCTCATCATCTCTACGCACCCTCTTCTCTCTCCCTCATCCCCCCTGCACCAACCACCTGCCCTTCTCAAACAGCCCTGTCCCAGCCAGCCTCCCCCCAGACAATTGCCATTTCAGCTGCTTCAACGTGAAAATCCAAACTGCCTTCAAAATTCTCACACATACCCAACCATCCAACTCCCCCACCCCACCGCACCCCACCCCAACGCACTCCACGGTACCCCACCCCACTGCCGCACCCTCGTTTCTCTCAACCCCCCTGCACCAACCACCTGCCTTTTTCAAACAGCCCTGTCCCAGCCAACCTCCCTCCAGCAGCTGCCATTTCAGCTGCTTTCAAGAATGCTCACATATCTTCTGTCAACCCCCCTGCACCAACCACCTGCCCTTCTCAAACAATCCCGTCCCTGCCAACCTCCCTCCCGACGGCTGCCATTTCAGCTCCTTCAACGTGAAAATCCGATCCGCAAACTCCCCGCCCATCTCCTCATCCCTCACTCCCCCACAGTCCCCCACCACAAGCTGCCTCAGCCCCGGCAGTGCCAGCACCACCGCTTCTAGCGATTTCATCGTGATCAACGGACACCCTTCGATCGCCAGCCGGCCGATCCGACGGTTCGTGGCGACCGAGATCCCTGCGAGGGAGGCGTCGTCCAAACCGCAGCAGTTGCGAAGGTGCAGAGCGGTGGAATTGGCGCAGACAGCGAGAAGTGCGAGGAAGAACGGGCGAGAGCGCAAGTCACAGTGGATCAGCTGAAGGGTTTCTACAGGGGAGAGGAATCCTGGGGGGGGTTGGGGAGGTCTGGGACTCGCTTTGATGCGACTGGGCGTGCCAGAGGTGCCTGTGCTGCTGGTGGCATCAGTAGAACCGGTTTTGATGGTTTTAGAGCGGTGCACTGCGGCTTTGACGGTGGCTAGGAAGCGACGGGAAGGGGGCAGAGAGGCATCAGACATCTCTCTTTCCAAATGCCTTCCAACCGCATCCGCATCCTCCTTGTTCTCCCCCTCCTCCTCATCCCCATCCCCCTCCCCTTCCTCCTCTTGCTCCTCTCCTTCCGCCCCTTCTCCCCCTTCTCCCCCTTCTTCACCTCCTTCCTCCCCCTCCGCTTTCCCCTCGTCGTCCTCTTCCCCTCCCTCCTCATTCGTTCCCTCCCCTTCTTCCTCCTGCCCGTTCTGCTGCCCGCCCGCTCCCATCTCGTGCCGCACTCCCCCCGCCCACCCAACGGCTGCTGCACACTCGTCGGGCTCTGATTGGTGGAAATTCTCGAGCCTGAGCGTCTGCAGGTTCGGGCAGAAGCAGAGCGCGCCGAGCCAATCCGGGCGAAAATATCTCCCGGAAAGAGTGAGATCTGATAGCATCGGGCATTCCCTGGCCACTACAAACAAACCAGCCCGCCCAACTTCGCACCCCTTTAGAGACAGCTCCACTATTCGCTTGCATCCCCTTGCAAGTGTTCGTAACCCGCGGTCAGAGAAAGTAGCGTGATAAAATCCCGGAACTGCCCCCACTAATCTCACCACCTGCAGATTTTTACACCCAGAAACTGCTTGTAACGAATCATCTGTACACTGCCGAAGCTCCAATTCCTGTAGAATGCTACACCCCTCCGCGATAATATCTAGGCCTTCGGTATCGCGGTCAGTATAATCGTCGTCATAACGGGCCCTAGCTGCGATTATGTTATCTAAAATCACTGTACCGTTCCTCTGCGCGCGTGCTCCGTTAGAGTCAGCTCCGTTAGAGTCACCAGCTGGTTCTGCCCGATAGTGCGAGCGCCCCAAAAACCCCAGCGTGTCCTTGTCTGCGTTATAAGATCCCTTCTTAGCGCGGAAAACGTCAACCAAACACAGCCGCTGTAGGTTTGGGTAACTCTGAACAAGCTCCCGCAATCCACGGTCGAAACTGTCAGGCGAAGGGCTCTGCTCCTCTAATCTGTGGTCTGGTTCGAACGGATTAACTACGTCAGGGTCGAGCCGCATCGTGCAAGTGCCACGTGTCATATACACGGCTGCCGAACCGAACACTTCAGGGTCAGAAGAGTTGCACCAGGCTGGGGAGAGGTCGAGCTCGGTCAGGTTCGGAAAACGTTCCGCCAAGCGGCCCGACTCGAGCATGGACCAATCGTAGAGCTTGAGAGAAGTTTTTATCTGCCCGTGAAGGCGGAGCCATCGGCGGGAAACGAGCGAGCAGGATTTGAGATCGGACGAAGTGGTAACCAGACGTAGCAGGCGAAGAATCACCTCGTCACTAGGTTGCGAAGAGGCAGTCGATGCAGCCGAAGAAGACCATAACGCGGATGACCAAGACGAAGCCATATTTCGCAAAACGTTTTTTTCGCTTGCCACCTAATCTAAAACTCGTCAATCGGCGGAACGCAGTAAAGAAAATGACCAAGACGAGGCCATAATTCGCAAAACGCTATTTCCCGCCAAAAATCGACTACTCGTCAATCGGCGAAGCGCGGAAACGACCAAGACGAGCCGGCCATGGCGAGTAATGCGTTAGATGGAGTGTAAAGTCTGTCAGGAAATGGCTGCACTGAAGGTACTGGTACCAGGAGTCTAGGACCATCGGAAATGTCGTGACCGTTAGCTGAATTCCGAAAAGTGTTTCAAAAGCAGAAGCTTTTTGCACGCAAGACTTCCAGCATGGAGGTTCCATCCAACTTCGAGGATTTCCGTTCTTGAATTTGCGACGAGCAACAATTACATGACGGAATTGCTACAGCTCGTTTGTCTACAAGGGAGAAAAACATACTGGTCATCGATTTGATGGTTTATTTATCAATTGAAATACATCTATTGGCAAAAAGAAGCGGCATAATAAAATTGATCTGACACAGTCTGCATTGCACGCAGGACCGATGGTATAGCTCATCATAAATACAAATTGCCCTTATTGAGTGCACCCGTATCCTGGCTAATGTGGCAGGCCAAGCAATCCACCAAGCACCGAGTAAAGCTGCGTAACACTTCCCTGCTCCTGCATAGGCTGCTGCTGCCGCTGTTGCTGCTGCTGCTGCTGTTGCAGCAGCAGGGGCAATAGCAACAGAAGTAGTTTATGCTTTAGGAAGTTGGGCTGCTGCTGCTGCCAGTCCTGCTGAAGGCACGCATCCTTATTATGCATGTTTGTTCCTGCCATTCGCATCCTATTTGGTGCTGCATC
Organism: Closterium sp. Naga37s-1; assembly: GCA_947471745.1. Classification (NCBI taxonomy): domain Eukaryota; kingdom Viridiplantae; phylum Streptophyta; class Zygnematophyceae; order Desmidiales; family Closteriaceae; genus Closterium; species Closterium sp. Naga37s-1. The sequence continues at coordinate 2,085,637 of CANJKZ010000977.1, forward strand.
TTCTGGCGCTGCTGCCGATGCTGCTGCTCCTGCAGCTGTCACTGCTGCTAATGACAAAGTTCCTCCTCCTTGTCTGGCAACTGCCAGCAGCAGCACTTGTAGCAGCTGTGACTCTAACGAGGGTGACTCTACTGCAGGCCGCGCTGCTACACTCATGCTTCCGACGCACTGCTGAAGGAAGCTGCCTGGAAGAACCATGTTCTGTTCAGATCCCTGTGGTAACACCGAGCCTTGGCCAATTACACAATTGCCTGTTTCGGGCCGTACACGATTGAGGTTCGGCTGCCGAGCCAGCAGCGCTAGCAGGACCGCTACAGCAGCTTCGGATTCAAGGCCCGCAGGCTTGGTCGAAGGTAGAATGTTGGCTTGGCATTCAACAGGCTTGGCATGATAGGTCGGGCGAGGAAGTTCGTCTGGAGAGGTGGGCTTCGAGGCAGGGTTCGGACTGCCGAACCTAGGAGGCTCGGTGCGAAGAAGGGGTTCATTTGTACAAGCAGAACCAGTTGAAGCTGCTGCTTCAGCATCTGTGGAAGGAGGTTGGTGGGTCATCGCTGCTGCATGCACCCCCGAGTATGCAGAATTTTCTGGCAGTGCACCCTCAACAGCTGCCAGAGATTCAGGAGTTACAGCAGGCAAGGCAGTACCGTCACTTACTGTGGCAACACCTACCCCGCAATCATCCATTTCAAGCCCACCATCGGCTGTAGCTGCTCCCACACTTGTAGCCGCCTCTAGAGCTGTGGTCGTTCCTCCATCTGTAGCGGCCACTCTGGCTGTAGCGGCCCCTTCAGCTGTAGCGCTCCCTTCGGCTGTAGCAGTTTCTCCATCTGTAGCGGGCACCCCATCTGTAGAGGACAGGTCGTCCAGCGTGCCATAGCTGGCGACCATCCTTTCCCAGAAGTCGTCATCTTCCATCGAGTCAACGCGAGTCAACTGTTCCAGCGAGCACTCTTCCCCCTCCATCTGCTGCTGCTGCTGCCGCTCATGCTGCTCCACTTGCGGGTCCAGATGCTGCTTCTCCTGCTGCCCCAAGTGTGCCTCCGCGGACTGATCCTGCTGGGACCCGAGGCAGCAACTCAGCTCATGAGGCATCGCATCCAGATCCATATCTGCACAAAGTATCACCAACCCAGAACCGCCTGGCACCACCTCAGCACCGATTGAAACCTCCTCGGCACCGCCTATGACCTCCTCAGCACTGCTTCTAACCGTTTCATCAACAAATGTCCTGCTCACGTCGAGATAGCACCCTTTCAGGTCACTTCCCTCCCACAACCATCCATTCTCCTCGCCCTGCTTGTCACCACCACCTTCCATACCTGCTTCAATTGCTTCACCCTCTTTCGCATCCCCAGCTTCTTGACCCTCTCCCCTCCCTACGTCCTCCCCTTCCGTTTCTTCTCCTCCTACCTCCCTCGCTACTTCTTTTCGTTCTTCTGTCCTTCCTACCTCGTCTCCCACTTCTCCTACTCCCTCTTCTCCTCCTCCCTCCAACTCCATCGCTTCACTCCCCTTATCTACCCTCCCACCCTCTCTTTCAATCCCCTCCACTTCATCTCTCATCTCCACTCCCCTTACCAACTCCACCACTTCCATCTTTTCCCCCTCTGCACTAACCGCCAGGGCCACTTTTTGTTTCTCTCCCTCCCTCCCCAAACCCTCTCCTCCCCTCTTCTCTCTCCTCCTCACTTTCTCTCCTTCCTCATCCTCCCCCCTTTCCTTAAGGGGAGGCGGTGGGCGCGAGTCTGCCAGCAAAATCTGAGCTGGCAGACGCAGCAGCTGACATGGCAGGTGCACCACCTGAGGTGGCAGTTGTGCTGTTGCTGCTGTTGCTGCTACTGCTGATGATGATTCTGACACTCCCTGTGCCACCATTCCACGTGGCCTCTCTTCGCTCGCCAAATCCGCTCCTCCTCCTCCACTGCAATTCGTCCACGTGTCAGAAGACTCGGAACCACAAGCTACGCGTGGCGAAAACGGGACTTTGAATCCCGCTGACGTGGAATTGTTCGCTGACGTCGCAGGCGACTTGGACGAGCATCTTCGAGTCGTTAGGGACCGCTGTGGAGCGCCAGATGCGGCGGGAAACCCGGGTAAGGGATTAGGAGTAGAAGCAGGCGACGGCACGGGCGCGAATTTCGCTCGGAATGGGGGAAGCGGAGCGGGGGAGGGCGGAAAAGCGGGGGAGCGCGGAGGCGGAGGATGACGTCGATAAGGGGAAAGCGGGGCGGAGGTAGGTGGAGCGGGTCGTGAAGAATGGCCCGGCGCGTATCGCGGAGAGACGAGCGCGTTCAGCGCAAGGAGTCCCGCGGGCCAGGCTGCACCAGCGCCAGCGCCTGCGCGGGCAGCAGCGGAGACGGGGGCGGGGGAATACGTGGGGTTGCGCGAGCTGGCGGCGGAAGCGGGGTCCGCGGAGGCCCAGTGGTGGGGGACGACGTAGGCGCGTTCCGCGGGGCAGGTTGCGCGCCTCAGTAGCTTCGGCTCCTCCGCGGAGCCCGCGCTGCACTCCAGCCCCGCGTCTGCTGCCCTCCGCTTCAACCGGCACGGGGCGGAAGGGGATGCGGAAGCGGAAGCGGAGGCGGAGGCGGAAGCGGGAGCGGAGGAAGGCCCTGCTGATGCCCCCGCTGATGCGGAGCTTCCCGAAAGCCCAGCGCCGGTTGCGCGGATGCGCGAGGCTTGGCGGAGAGTTTCGAGCCACCCCCCCGCGCGGTGGCTCTGACTTTGCGCCACTGGTTTGACGACCGCCGCCCGATGAAACGCCTCGAGGGCGCGTCCGGTGAAGTGTTGCCGCTGCTGCTGCTGCTGTTGCTGCTGCTGCGGCTGTTGCTGCTGTTGCTGCTGATCCCCGATACATGAACTTTCATCTTCTTCCGAGGAATTTTCTATAACGAGGCTCAACTGCCGGCGCTTATAGCGAGGCGTGAATGCGTCGATTACGCTAGCTGGAGGCATTTGCGAAGCGACTGTGTGCGACGGCTGCGTTGGCTGCGACGTCGTGCGACCCCTGCTGTGTCAGCCGCTGAAATCTGCGTACTTATATTGAAATGTGGATTGTCGTATGAAAGTATGGATGGGAATCAAGACTACACACTGGCTTAGTCGCTCTGTGCAAGGCAGAGAATCCGCAAGGAGCTGACGAAACTAAATATGTCTATACGGGCTTCTATTGAGAAGTACGAGATGGCGCATGGACGAGAACGGGCGGCAAGGGGAAGGAGAGACTGAGGGCTGAGGGCAGTACTAATAGGACCGTATGCACTACAGCTGTTTTAGGAAAGGAAAATAGGTACTTTATAAGATTTGTACAGCTATATTGGGATTTCACTGTCGCCAATTGCCAGGCGATAACTTGGTGCGAATGGCTCGGTGATCGCTGTGCAGAGGCGGTAGATTTACTGCTTCTAGGTCGGACTGAGGCTACGAAGCTGGAATTGATTCGAGGGACGAACTATAGACAAACTGTAGGTCGTGAGCTGGCCGATACGCGATGGGCTGGTGCGGGATGAGAAACTGGGAGGTGTCCAGTCCAGACCAGAATAGCGGATTTGGGAGGGGAGGACATACGAGGAATTGACGTTGAGACGAAGTACGAGTGGGTGGGAGAGCTTGGTGGTGAGGAGGAGGAACATTTGGTTCCAGTGCTGAGCAGAACAGATTGAAGGGGGGCGGAGCGGAGAGCAGGGAGGGAGGAGAGGAAGTCAGTGAGTGTGACCTTTGGGGGGGCGTTGCTTCCTTGCCAATCAATTGGGAGGGAGGGGGGTGTTGCGGAGCAGTTGGCGCAGCTAAAACAATCTACGCCACACATGGAGGTGGATTTGCGTGGCGAGTGAACGAAATCGACGCCGATTCTGGATTCTCGAAGGGCTTGCGGAAGGAACGATTCTCCGCCCGGTTCTTCATTCCGCAAATCTGACGCATCCGCGGCGCGACAGGGATTCTTGAACCAGGATTTGCTGGTTTGCTGAGCCGAAGCGCTGAACAGCGAATCAGAGGGTGCCATGCTCGGCCCCTGAGGCCGCCACACTCCGCCACTCAGGCGCTACGCCAACCTCGCGGTTCGCCGAGGTCACACGACGTTGGATTGAGGTGCAAAACGATTCGCGTAGATCCGTCGGTTTTCAAAGGGTTTCGAATCCAGTGTGATGCGACGACGTCGCCACGATATCTTCAGTCAGCCCTTCGCGGTTCGGTCTGCAACATGGACGACGTTCTTGTGGTTCGCTAAGCGTAAACGCGTACTCACTGTGTCGTGATAACTCAGGGAAAGTTATCACAATGCCACTCACACACATGCCGTGCGTCATGATTAGGTAAGAAAATGCAAAATTTCAACTGTGGATGTGTTACATGCACAACCCCATGTACTTGAAACCAAAAATAAGAAAATCACCAGAAAATAGCATAGCCATCACCCAGGGAACCAAATTGACATTTTTGTCTTACCGGTAATAGTATCATAATATACGCAAAAATAACAGAAAGAACATTGCCCAACTCCCTGTGCATGGAAGTAATCCAACAAGTTATTCATCCCATCGCATGAGAACCCCCCTGTTGCATCACCTCTCTCTTCAGCCACTCCCTCTGCTGCATCTTCTGGCGTTGCCCTGCACTAACATTCCCTGCTGGCCGTCGGATCGGCATTCCATCAATATCATCCAACGCTGGAGATGAAGGAGACGGCCGGTTCATCGGCCCTCCACCTCCCCTTCCCCCACCTCCCCGGCCTCCTCCCATACCTCCCCCTGGACCCATCAGCCTTGCTCCCTGCATTGACCTTTGCGCCGGACCTCCAGTGCGGTATGGAGGTCCGGCCCGAGCCTGAGGTCCGGGGGGGCCTGCCCGCATACCCGGACTTGGAGGAACCCCAGCTCCGGGTCCCATGCCTCCCCTCCCAGGCATCGCCTGGCCTGGTGAAGGCCTAGGTCCGGGGCCAGCACCAGGCCTGGGGCGAGGTCCGGTTGGATTGCCTCGGGGCCCTCCAGGTCCGGGAGCTGGTCCCGGACCAGGCCTTGCTTGGGGAGCCGGCCTAGGCATGGCCGAACCAGTAGGAGCAGGTTCGGATGCAGTTCGAGCCGAAGGAGGGGGAGCGTTGGAAGCTGACCGAGCCATAGTTGGAGGTCCGGGAGCGGCTGCTCCAGAAGCAGGTCTGGGACGAGGGGAACTGGGAGGTCCGGGAGCGGCTGATCTCGAAGCAGGTCCGGCACGAGGAGAACTGGGAGGTCCGGAACGGTAGGGGCCGGTACGGGGTTGCCTTATGCCCCCATCCGGTGCGTCTGAAATGGAGATAGAACGTGACTTTGCCATAGGGGAAGGGCGAGCAGGAGCAGCAGCAGCAGCAGGAGGAGGAATAGAAACAGACTGTGACTTGGCGTAAACATTACTGTTACTGTTGTCTTCACTGTTACCATAACCGTTGCTGATACTGTTACTGTTCACAAAAGTGGGAGCAGATGCAGAAGGGGGAAAGGCAGGAGCGGTGGACGGCCGCGCGGCCTGGTTCTTAGGCTCGGCCGAGCCTGGCTGCTTGCGTCGGATCGGGGCCGAGGGAGGGCGAGCTTTGGAGGGCGGGTGCGGTTGCAGGTTTGCGCGTCTGAAGTGGAGCGTGACGAGGGAGAAGGAGGTCAGCAGCTCCACTAGCACTGCCTCAAACTTGTCCTTGTCGCAGTAGTGAAGCGTCTGGTATGGGGGACAAGGGGTGGGGGAAGTGTGGGGGGAGAATGGGTGTGGGAGTAGGGAATGGCAGACCACAAGGCGTCAGCAGCTCCATTAGCACTGCTTCAAACTTGTCCTTGTCACAGTAGTGAAGCGTCTGGTATGGGGGACAGGGAAGAGAAGCGAAAGGGGGGACTTTTGAGACATCTCAAACCGAGACCTTGCCCCAGCATACAACCCACCAGCACAGCCTCTCACTCGTTCCCACCAGCATCTCACTCACCTCTACCAGCAGTGTGCGGTGCCCACGTGCCTTCCGCTGAGCGCCAAACGACTTGTCTCCATTCCACACCTCCGTGCGCTCAGTCAGAGGCACGGCCCACCGCAGGATGCTAGCACGTTGCACCTAGCCCTTTCCCCAGCATACCAACACACCAGCACAGCCTCATTACCCCCACCAGCATCTCACTCACCTCTACCAGCAGTGTGCGGTGCCCACGTGCCTTCCGCTGAGCGCCAAACGACTTGTCTCCATTCCACACCTCCGTGCGCTCAGCCAGAGGCACACCCCACCGCAGAATGCTAGCATGCTGCCCCTAGACCTTTCCCCAGCATACCAACCCACCAGCACAGCCTCATTACCCCCACCAGCATCTCACCTCCACCAGCAAAGTGCGGTGCCCACGGTTCCTCCTCTGTGCGCCAAACGATTTGTCGCCATTCCACACTTCTGTACGCTCAGCCAGAGGCACGGCCCACCTCAGAATGTCTAGCAAGCATGCTGCACATAAAACTTTCCCCAGCACAGCCTCTCACTCACCTCCACCAGCAATGTGCGGTGCAGACGTGCTTTCCTCTGCACGCCAAACGACTTGTCGCCATTCCACACCCCCGTGCGCTCAGCCAGAGGCACGGCCCACTTCAAGATACCCCCCACCACGCCCCGTCTATCTGCAGAGTCCACTCACCTCCACCAGCAGAGTGCGGTGCCCGCGGTTCCTCCTCTGCGTGCCAAACGACTTGTCGCCATTCCACACCTCCGTGCGCTCAGCCAGAGGCACGGCCCACCGCAGAATGTCCCCCACCACGCCCTTCAAATCCTTGGCTATCCCCCCGTCTATCTGCCGCTTCGACCGCTGCTTCAGCCGCTTGGCCAGGCGCCGGCGCACGGTGGAAGGGAGGATGGAGTAGAGCTCTCTTCTGGTGGGTGCAGGGAGGGAGGGTAGGGAGAGTGTGAGGAACGGCCCACCTCAGAATGTCCCCCACCACGCCCTTCAAATCCTTGGCTATCCCCCCGTCTATGTGCCGCTTGAACCGCTGCTTCAGCCGCTTGGCCAGGCGCCGGCGCACGGTGGACGGGAGGATGGAGTAGAGCTCTCTTCTGGTGGGTGGCAGGGGGGGAGCGGGCGGGAGAGTGTGAGGGTAGGGAGAGTGTGAGGAACGGCCCACCTCAGAATGTCCCCCACCACGCCCTTCAAATCCTTGGCTATCCCCCCGTCTATCTGCCGCTTGGACCGCTGCTTCAGCCGCTTGGCTAGGCGCCAACGCACGGTGGACGGGAGGATGCCGTAGAGCTCCCTCCTGGTTGGTGACTTTTGAGTCGACTCAAAAGTCATGCCGTAGAGCTCCCTCCTGGTTGGTGGCGGGGGAGAGAGGGTGTGAGGGTGGGGAGAGTGAGGTCATAGGGAGAGTGTGAGGGTGGGGAAAGAGTGGGGGTAGAGAGAGTGAGGATGGCTTATCGGAGTCATCTCTCTCATCTGCTCCACCCCCAGCAGCACGCGCGCATACACTGACGGCAGCCCTGCTGCTTGCTCCCAGCGTCGCCCCCAGCTATGCGCACTCATTGCCACAAGTGATTCCAACCAAACCACAACAAACCACAACAAACCACAACAAATACTGACCACACAGCGCACAGGCCCCTCACCGCTGCTCCTTGAATGGCTGGCTGATAGGGCTCATCTCTCGCATCTGCTCCACCCCCAGCAGCACGCGCGCATAGACTGACGGTAGCCCCGCTACTCCCAGCGATGCCCCACCCAAGCACAATCACCACACACATCCGATCCCAAAACACACCAAAGCCCCAAGCCTCACCGCTGCTCCTTGAATGGCTGGCTAATCGGGCTCATCTCTCGCATCTGCTCCACCCCCAACAGCACGCGCGCATAGACTGACGGTAGCCCCGCTGCTCCCAGCGATGCCCCACCCAAGCACAATCACCACACACATCCGATCCCAAAACACACCAAAGCCCCAAGCCTCACCGCTGCTCCTTGAATGGCTGGCTAATCGGGCTCATCTCTCGCATCTGCTCCACCCCCAACAGCACGCGCGCATAGACTGACGGTAGCCTCGCTGCTCCCAGCGATGCCCCACCCAAGCACAATCACCACACACATCCGATCCCAAAACACACCAAAGCCCCAAGCCTCACCGCTGCTCCTTGAATGGCTGGCTAATCGGGCTCATCTCTCGCATCTGCTCCACCCCCAACAGCACGCGCGCATAGACTGACGGTAGCCCCGCTGCTCCCAGCGATGCCCCACCCAAGCACAATCACCACACACATCCGATCCCAAAACACACCAAAGCCCCAAGCCTCACCGCTGCTCCTTGAATGGCTGGCTAATCGGGCTCATCTCTCGCATCTGCTCCACCCCCAACAGCACGCGCGCATAGACTGACGGTAGCCCCGCTGCTCCCAGCGATGCCCCACCCAAGCACAATCACCACACACATCCGATCCCAAAACACACCAAAGCCCCAAGCCTCACCGCTGCTCCTTGAATGGCTGGCTAATCGGGCTCATCTCTCGCATCTGCTCCACCCCCAACAGCACGCGCGCATAGACTGACGGTAGCCCCGCTGCTCCCAGCGATGCCCCACCCAAGCACAATCACCACACACATCCGATCCCAAAACACACCAAAGCCCCAAGCCTCACCGCTGCTCCTTGAATGGCTGGCTAATCGGGCTCATCTCTCGCATCTGCTCCACCCCCAACAGCACGCGCGCATAGACTGACGGTAGCCCCGCTGCTCCCAGCGATGCCCCACCCAAGCACAATCACCACACACATCCGATCCCAAAACACACCAAAGCCCCAAGCCTCACCGCTGCTCCTTGAATGGCTGGCTAATCGGGCTCATCTCTCGCATCTGCTCCACCCCCAACAGCACGCGCGCATACACTGACGGCAGCCCCGCTGCTCCCAGCGAGGCCTTCAGCTCCTCCTGCTTTGGGGGGGCTGGGCGGCCGAAGACTGATCGGTACTGCTGCCACAGCACCCCAATCGAAACTGCCAACATCTGGGAGGGGAAGGGGGTGGGAAGGGAGAGTGAGGGATGGGAGAATCTGTATTGGAAGGGGCGAAACGGAGAAACAGAAACAAGAGTGGTTGAAGGGAGCAGGCGAAAGGAAGGTGTTCGCCAGAGAAGGCAACCTCAGCACACCTGCCGTCACCGCAGTGAACCAGCCAGCACCGCATTGAACTCACCAGCACCGGTCGTTCGAGTGGGTGGTTCCAGAGGGATGCTCGCTGCAGCTGATGCACCACTTGCATCTGATGGGGAGGGGGAGGGAGAAGAGATCGGAGAGAGGAGAGAGGAGAGAGGAGAGAGGCAGTGTGGGGCTCTTGGGTTGACAGGAAGGATGGTGATGAGAAGCCAAACATCCCAAAGAACATCTTGAACCCTCTCCCCTCCCCATCTCCATCCCACCTCTTCGATCACAGCCACCCATTCATCCACCGCACCCCACCCACTATTTACTCCTCCCACCTCCATCCCACTTGCTCCATCCAGCACAGCCCCCCACCGCACTCCACCCATTGTTCACTCCTCCCAACCGCACCTGCTCCATAACGGCGGCCTGTGGCTTCCCCTTGGGGCGGCGAGCCTTAGGGTTCTGCACCTCGGGGTCTGCTGCGGAGCTGGTGGGCGGAGGGGAGGCGGAGGGGGGAGGGGAAGGGGGGAGCACATGGGGCGGAGGAACATTGAGTGAGTGGGTGCGGCCTGTGGCTTCCCCTTGGGGCGGCGAGTCTTGGGGTTCTGCACCTCGGGGTCTGCTGCGGAGCTGGTGGGCGGAAGAGGGGAAGGGGGGAATAGGAGGGGGGAGGAGGGGAGGGGAGGGGAGCGGAGGGGGGATGAGCGGAGTCACAAGTCGTCCTGGGGCTCTGCTCTGCACCTCGGGGGGTCTGCTGCCGAGCTGGTGTGCGGAGGGGGGAAACGGGACGTCTGGGGAACGGGGGGAATGGGGAGGGGGCCACTATGGGGCAAGTTGCCTAGGGCCCTGCACTGCACTTACGGGTCTGCTGCCATGCCAAGCGGGTGAGCGAGGGGGAGGGGATGGGGAGTGGGGTGGGAACGAGGGTTGTTTGTTTGATCGACCCAGAAAAGGGACTCTGCAGCGGTGAGTGAGCAAATGCAGCTGCCTCGCATGTTGATGCTTGTGTGACGTGACGTGTCACATTTGAGACTTCTCTGAATCCTCACCTGTTGATGACGTCATCCAGTGCAAGCATTGCGTTGTGAAGAGCTCCCATTGGCTCCAGCTGTTCCCTCAGGAACCTGCCAGGAAATTACAGGGCGCACAGGTAAAACGCAAATATAAAAAGGGGAGGGCGGGAGGAGTGGGGGTTGGTTGGGGAAGGGAGAGGAAAGGGCAAAAACGAGCGCAGAGGAAAAGGGGAGAATCTAGGGGTGCTGGGAACATTCGATAAGGGGAGAACAAGTGACAACACCGAAGGTGCTTCAAAGGAGGAGAAAAGATTAACAGATGCCTCCAAGGGAGGTGAACAGATGGACAGAGAGGAGCGCAGACGGAAGGGGCGGACGGCTAAGACGTGACACTGAAACACATTCTCGAAAACAAGGGATCAAACCCTTCACGTCAACAGCTCCTCCTCGTTACAACCACCTCGTTACAATCACATTCTCGTTGTAATCACAATTTTAGGCAAGCCCTGCGCCCTCACCGCATGAGTTCGTCCGCCTCGCCCTCGCTGAAGCTGTCTTCGCGCTTCCACGCGCGGCTGTACCCCCGCAGCCGCTTCAGCACCTCTCCGCTCCGCGCGCCCCCGCTCCTGCGCGCGAGCATACCCACGGCGGCGGTCAGCGCGGTGAGGTCGGAAGCGTATTCCGCGCCCGCCAAGCGCCAGCGGAGAGAATAGTCCCCCACGCACAGACGCTTCAGGCCCTCGGTCTGGGGGAGGGGAGAGCGGAGTTTGGGAAAAGGGGGGAAGCGCGGTGAGGTCGGAAGCGTATTCCGCGCCAGCGGAGAGAATAGTCCTCCACGCCGAGGCGCTTCAGGCCCTCGGTCTGGCGGGAGAAGGGGGAGGGGGAGGGGGGGGGGTAAGGTTGGGAGCTTAATTTCGGAACCTCAAACGTCGTGGTTGGGCGGTAAGTCAGTGGAGGAGACATCTCTTGCGCTTGGCAACTGTCGAGACGACAAAAAAAACAAAAAACAAAAAAAACAAAAAAAACAAAAAAGAAGAAGAAGATGCTCACCTGCAGCTGCTTTTCCAAGCCAGCAGTGTTCCGCGCGTCGAGCTGCCGCCATAAATCAAGGGCTTTCCGCATGAGCGACGCGACTTCGAAGGAGAGAACGCCCATGGGGAGGTCATGGCCGGGCGGCAGGCGGGCCGCGGCGGGCGCCGCGGCTGTCGGGAACTCGAGATCGACCAGCGCGTCTACCACGCTCGTCTGGTTCCCCATTGCTCACGTTCCCCTAGCTCTCGCTCTAGTCGACGATACGTTCGTCTAGCTCAAGACTCACGTCACGGTGATTGCTACGATTGGTACGCCTTGTAAGAGCGTTGCTTCAACGGCGTGAAGGACGGACAGGCTTGCTATCGTCGCGGCGACACACCAGGTTTGTTGTTAACGTCGCTTTGAGGCAGTGGAAGGGTACGAAGACAAGCTGCTTGCTACCAGCGTTCGGTCAGATAGCTAGCTCTGTTGAATAGGCAGGAAAAATATGTATCTTTACAGAACGAAAAAAAACTTGTAATAAATCTCACTATGTCAAACTCGGGCCCGTGATTTGAGGCAGTTGATATGAAAACAAAAAGGCAGCGGAACCTACCGAAGTTGAAGTATGGTCCGCAACTCCACAACGTTTACAGAAGCTAGGTATGCAAGAAAGATAGGCGAAAGTGGCGGCGAGTCTCTAGAAAATAGGTCAGGCATGTGGGCCGGCAACTAAAAATTTACGGTAACCTTTGAATTGAACTGAATCTTGGCATGGAGGGATGGAGGAATGGAGGGAAGGCAACATCAAGTTAAAGCCCGCGTCCCAAATTGCGGGCCGCGAGGGTCAAGTTTTTAAAACTTGACGAAGTTGAAAGTCACGCACTTGCAATTTGGGACTTTCGAAGACAGATTCACTCACCAGGGGGAAAACCGAGGGTTGGCTGGGTCTCGCGAAAAAAACGAACCTATACGAAATCGGAAACTCTCGCCAAAGCCCACACCAGAAAAACTCCCTCTGGTCAACTTTTAAAAGCATGAACAATTTGGGCCGCCGGCTTGGGCGTGTCATATTGGGTTCAATTTTCCTCCATACCCTTCCCAAACGCACAGAAGTGTAAGCAAGCCGTTCTGTAAAGCACAGACACTTACTCAACCGCATTAAAGTGAACTCACATGACACGCCCTAAGGAAAGCTGGTCGGTGGTATACCCTAAAGTGAAGCGAATGGGTCGAATGCGGTGAAGCAAACCCACTTGGTTTGTTGGGTGTGCTACAATCCCACCTGTCAGGTTTCTGTAGGTCGGTTCGGTTCGTTCTTTACGCACGTGTTCGCTTAGTTGATGCGTTCCGTTCCGAGTCGCATGTGAAATTCGTGAGGTGCTTTGTTTTTGCTGCTGCCCCTGCCCGACAATCCCGCCCCATTGCAGCAACGAGGCCGACCGACCTGCCCATCTCCGTTTTTCCCGTCTTTCCCGACAAGTCCCAAGATTCGCTTTATGCCAGAAATGTAGAGTCATTGCTGCTGCTGCTGCTGCTGAGTCATGCGTCCCGACAAGTACGTATCGACATTGCCAAGATAGGCAGATTTGCGAAATACGTTCTTGATTTCAGGTAACTGTGACGTGGATTTGCCAGCCAATCGTGAAATCCAATTGTAAAAAGTTCCGTCGCGACAGGCGAAGGAACCGATGTTGCCAATTCGTGAATTCAGGTAACACGCACTACACACTCTACACTCCTAACACGTGAAAAGGTAATTAGTCATTACCACCTTTTCCGACTTCCGTGCCGACCTTCGTGTTTCGTTTTTCTGCGAAGCGATCTCCCTGGAATCGAGCCTCACTCTCCTCCTATTCTGAGCTAACATCTTTCCGCAAATCAGATGATGGTGTCGCGGGTTACCCCGCTGCCGCATCGCACCACTACGGCGATTCCCCCAGTTGCGATCCCCTGCGACCCATGCGACCGGCGTGGACCGCATCATGCGAGCCGATCCGCCGAATCGCATGCGAGGAACTCGCTGTCGTGCGACTGGATGTTCAGATCCGCCCCAACCGCGGCCGTCGCAGCAGCAGGCGGGCCACCGAGCCGCCGCGGCGCGTATGACCCACGCACGACACTCCATCCCTCAAAAGTCCATCCCATGCGGTTCCTCCAAAGCCGAAGCGCGCGAAAATCTCCTAGCGACTCTCCCTCCTCACACCGTCTAGCCGTTTTCGCCATGAGCGATGCAAGGGAAGCCTCAGGCGGATCTGAGCCGTCCGTATCGGCTCAGGTCCGCGGGATCGGGGAAGGGGAGTCCGGCGGGAAGTTTGGCGGAAGGTTCTTGCAGGATGACGTGGGGCCGAACCAGGTGGTTCTCGAGGCGCAGGCGCGCGTGTGCACGGGACCCACGCAGACCCGTCCGCTGGGCGAAGAGGAGATGCGGCGCGTGCTGGAGCAGATTTTGCTTTCAGGTGTGCCCTCAGCAGGTGTTCTGTCAGGTGCGCCTTCAGGTGTTCTGTCAGGTATGGCCCAGGTGTTCTTTCAGGTGCGGCCCCAGGTATCCCGTCAGGTGTTCTGTCAAGCATGACGATGGGTTCCGATCCGACTGCCTTCCCCGCACCATCTCCTCTCGTGTCTCTCATGTTCTTCCCCATCCTGCCAAGGGGGGATTGCCTCAGTGAAGTGAACCGTGCAACAACCCTGACCCCTCTCCCCTGTCCCCTGCTCCCTGCCGCCTCCCACCTCCCCCCTGCTCATTGCGCCCTGCCCCCTGCCCCCTCCCACCTCCCTCTTGCCCCTTGCCCCCTGCTCCTTGCTCCCTGTCTCCTTCCCCCGTGCCCCCTCCCCCATCCAGCCAAGGGGGAACTGCCTCCATCAGAGCGCGTCTCACGGGCGCAGATGGGGGCGTTCTTTGCGGGAATGACGGTGCGAAGTAACCGCTTCCCGCCAGCCACGCAGTGGAGCGAGGGGGAGAGGCGCGCGCTGGTTGACATGTGGCCCGCCCTCAGATACCACCTCCCCCGGGACGTGCTCTTCCTTGCCGACCCGCAGGTGGGTTCTGGTCTGGTGAAGGAGTATGGTGAAAAGCCCTCAGGTACCACCTCCCCCGGGACGTCCTCTTCCTTGCCGACCCTCAGGTGGGTACTGGTGAAGGGTTATGGTGGATAGACCTCAGGTACCACCTCCCCCGGGACGTCCTCTTCCTTGCCGACCCTCAGGTGGGTGCTGTGAAGGGAGCCGACACAGTCTCTTGCTCAGGGTCCCATTTTCAACAATGTTCTCCCAGTGGGTCCCACGTTTTTCGGACATGGGTCGGAGCAGGAGGCACAGGTGGGATGGGGTTTGGAGGGAGACACTTTTTTTTTACTCCACTAAAAACAGACTAAAAAATTGGGGTTTGGAGGAAGACACACACCCTGTCCTTTTCCTGTTTTGTCCCTCACCCCTCAGAGCTCAATATTCAACGATGCTCTGCATGTGGGGCTTACTTTCCACGGGCATGGGTCGGATCGGAGCAGGGTGTGGTGGGGTGCGAGCCACATACCTACCTTGTGCTTCTTCTGTTTCCCTCCCTCACATCAGGGATCCATATTCAACGATGCCTTGCCTGTGGGGCCCACGTTCAACGGGCATGGGTCGGAGCAGGAGGCGCAGGTGGTGGGGTGGGGGGATGTGCAGTGGTGTGCGGTGGGATGCGGTGGGAGCCACATACCTTGTGCTTCTCCTGCATGTCCCTCATCCCTCAGGGATCCATATTCAACGATGCCTTGCCGGTGGGGCCCACGTTCAATGGGCATGGGTCGGAGCAGGAGGCGCAGGTGGTGGGAGACCTGAGGGACATTCTTTTCGGCGTGCACCTTGGCTTTCAGGTGAGATCTCAGGTGGAATCTCAGGTGAGATTTCTCTGTTAAGGTTCCAGGTGAAATTATGTGTTTTCACTTTCTAATTCTCACCCACAAGCACGCTTGTGCATTCTTACATTACATGGGCTCCAAACATAAGATTCGTGTTGGTTATTCTCAGAAACCTTACTGTCCCGGAACCCATTTCGTGTGGTTTCCTGGGCCTTTAACCCCTTCCTGTCTGCCTTTCCAAGAAACCATGTCTCTGCTGCAGAATCTGCTGCCTATGAGGGGCGGCCGTGAGGAGCGAGCGGAGGGAGTGAGCGATGCACTGGTGGCGGCGTATCTCATCGCCGTGCGCATGAACCGAGAGACCGACAGAGAGCTCAAGGCCTTCTGCCTGGCCTTTGATCAGGTATGGTGTGATACTGATGCCTCACAAGGGAGTGGGGGGGAGGGGAATGTATGACATGGGGCAGTGAGCGATGCACTGGTGGCGGCATATCTGATCGCTGTGCGCATGAACCGAGAGACCGACCGCGAGCTCAAGGCGTTTTGCCTCGCGTTTGATCAGGTAGGGTGGTGGGATGCAAGCTCATGCATGGGTGACATGGGTTGGTTGAGTGATGCTCTGGTGGCGGCGTATCTCATTGCAGTGCGCATGAACCGAGAGACCGACAGAGATCTCAAGGTCTTCTGCCTGGCCTTTGATCAGGTAGGGCGGTGTGATGCTCCGCATGCCTTAGCAGCAACGGGGAGTGGGGGAGGACAGGGGGAGTGAGCGATGCACTGGTGCGGGCAGCCTTAGCCTTACGATGGCAGCACGCGCTACTTTCGCCCAACTCTCTTCCCTCTCCTCTCCTCTGCTTTCTTCTCCCCTTGCTCTCCTGCTCCCCCTTTAGGAGCTAGGTTCAGCCCCGATCGCAAGAGTCCCTTCCTTAACCCACTACGGGGATCCCTACGACGGCAGCTCACGCTACTTCCTCATGACCCTTCATTTCTTTCTCCTTTTGCCCTCCCCCCTCGCCTCTCCTCCTGCCATCAGGAAATGGGTCCAGCCCCCATCGCAAGAGTGCCCTCCTTGACCCACTACGGGGATCCCTACGACGGCAGCACGCGCTACTTCCGCCCCACGCTCTTCGTGGCGGCAGTCAGGGCGAGCTGTGGAGAAGCGTGCCTGCTGCATGGGGTGGACGCCTTTCCGCCCAAGGTGAGAGACTTTCCTAGTGCGCGCCTTTCCTCTACTCTCAGTGAGGTGATTTTTTAGGCGTCTCAAAAAGCAGCACGCGCTACTTCCGCCCAACACTCTTTTTGGCGGCATTCAGGGCG
This sequence comes from Closterium sp. Naga37s-1, assembly GCA_947471745.1. Taxonomy (NCBI): domain Eukaryota; kingdom Viridiplantae; phylum Streptophyta; class Zygnematophyceae; order Desmidiales; family Closteriaceae; genus Closterium; species Closterium sp. Naga37s-1. Next base: position 2,101,922 of record CANJKZ010000977.1, read on the forward strand.
AGCTGTAGGGAGGCGTGCCTGCTGCATGGGGTGGACGCTTTTCCCCCCAAGGTGAGAGGGACTAGTGGGGAAGGGGGGGTGTACCTTCCACCCAATTAGGGGTGGCTGGGTGTTGACAGCAGCACACGCTACTTCCGCCCCACTCTCTTCGTGGCGGCGGTCAGGGCGAGCTGTGGGGAGGCGTGTCTGCTGCATGGGGTGGACGCATTCCCGCCCAAGGTGAGCGGTATGGGGTGGAGTGGGTACCCCCCTCTCACTCAACCAAGGCATCCCCAGGCTGAGCTGTGGGGAGGCGTGTCTGCTGCATGGGGTGGACGCATTCCCGCCCAAGGTGAGCGGTATGGGGTGGAGTGGGTCCTCTCTCTCACCCAAGGCATCCCCAGGCTGAGCTGTGGGGAGGCGTGTCTGCTGCATGGGGTGGACGCATTCCCGCCCAAGGTGAGCGGTATGGGGTGGAGTGGGTACCCCCCTCTCACTCAACCAAGGCATCCCCAGGCTGAGCTGTGGGGAGGCGTGTCTGCTGCATGGGGTGGACGCATTCCCGCCCAAGGTGAGCGGTATGGGGTGGAGTGGGTACCCCCCTCTCACTCACCCAAGGCATCCCCAGGCTGAGCTGTGGGGAGGCGTGTCTGCTGCATGGGGTGGACGCATTCCCGTCCAAGGTGAGCGGTATGGGGTGGAGTGGGTACCCCCCTCTCACTCAACCAAGGCATCCCCAGGCTGAGCTGTGGGGAGGCGTGTCTGCTGCATGGGGTGGACGCATTCCCGCCCAAGGTGAGCGGTATGGGGTGGAGTGGGTACCCCCCTCTCACTCACCCAAGGCATCCCCAGGCTGAGCTGTGGGGAGGCGTGTCTGCTGCATGGGGTGGACGCATTCCCGCCCAAGGTGAGCGGTATGGGGTGGAGTGGGTACCCCCCTCTCACTCACCCAAGGCATCCCCAGGCTGAGCTGTGGGGAGGCGTGTCTGCTGCATGGGGTGGACGCATTCCCGCCCAAGGTGAGCGGTATGGGGTGGAGTGGGTACCCCCCTCTCACTCAACCAAGGCATCCCCAGGCTGAGCTGTGGGGAGGCGTGTCTGCTGCATGGGGTGGACGCATTCCCGCCCAAGGTGAGCGGTATGGGGTGGAGTGGGTACCCCCCTCTCACTCACCCAAGGCATCCCCAGGCTGAGCTGTGGGGAGGCGTGTCTGCTGCATGGGGTGGACGCATTCCCGCCCAAGGTGAGCGGTATGGGGTGGAGTGGGTACCCCCCTCTCACTTAACCAAGGCATCCCCAGGCTGAGCTGTGGGGAGGCGTGTCTGCTGCATGGGGTGGACGCATTCCCCCCAAGGTGCGTGATATGGCAGGTAGGCGGGTACTCTCCGATCTAAGCTGCATGCACTGGGTGGGTGGGTGTTGCCGGCACCACACGCTACTTCCGCTCGACGCTCTTCGTGGCAGCAGTCAGGGCGAGCTGTGGAGAGGCATGCCTGCTGCATGGGGTGGACGGGACGCGTTCCCGCCCAAGGTGAGGGGGACTAGTAGGGAAAGGGAGGGCGGAGGGGGTACCGCTCTTTGTGGCGGCTGTCAGGGCGAGCTGTGGGGAGGCGTGCCTGCTGCATGGGGTGGACGCCTTTCCCCCCAAGGTGAGCGACTGGGGGGTTACTCTCAGGGTCATAAGGTGATGCAGAGAATCCCGGGAAATAAGATCTCGGTGGCTTGGTTGAGTTGAGACGCGGATGCTGCTGTTTTCAGCCCCAGCCATGCCTTTTCCATTTTTTTCCCTCCGCCCTCACCCCTTCCCCCCCTCCTCCTCCTCCTCCTCCTTTTGCAAATTGCACCCCCATCGCCCTTCAGTTGGGGGCCACGGAGGAGGCTATGTTGAGTCTGTTGGGGGCCAACACCAGCCTCTCGCCCTCACAAGCTGCTGCCATTCTGGAGGTAAGGAGGTCATACTACCATCATGAGCTGCTGCTATTCAACCTGATGTTCGCCGTGTTGTTCTGGAGGTCAGGCCGATCCACCTGCTCTTGCTTCGTCCCCTGCTGCTTCAGCCCCGTCTCTGCCCTGCTGACCATGTGCATGCACGCAGGACCCTCCTCAAGTCCACATGGCATATCTCAGTTTCAAGGACTGCTCTACTCTCCCTCAAGAGCCACCACAAGAAGCCTCTGTCTTTCCTGTCTCTCCTCTCTTTCATGTCCCCCCCATCTCTCTTGTCCATGTCTCTGCAGGACCCTCAAGTCCACATGGCATATCTCAGCCTCAAGGACTGCTCTACTCTCCCTCATGGGCCACCACAAGAAGCCACTGTTGTTCCCGACTCTCCTCTCTTTCCGGTCTTGCCCGTCTCTGCTGTCCATGTGCATGCACGCAGGACCCTCAAGTCCACATGGCATATCTCAGCCTCAAGGACTGCTCTACTCTCCCTCATGGGCCACCACAAGAAGCCACTGTTGTTCCCGACTCTCCTCTCTTTCCGGTCTTGCCCGTCTCTGCTGTCCATGTGCATGCACGCAGGACCCTCAAGTCCACATGGCATATCTCAGCCTCAAGGACTGCTCTACTCTCCCTCATGGGCCACCACAAGAAGCCACTGTTGTTCCCGACACTCCTCTCTTTCCGGTCTTGCCCGTCTCTGCTGTCCATGTGCATGCACGCAGGACCCTCAAGTCCACATGGCATATCTCAGCCTCAAGGACTGCTCTACTCTCCCTCATGGTGTGTTACCTCCCTTTCCTCCCTTTCCTACCTTTCCTCCCTTTCCTCCCTTTCCTCCCTTTCCTCCCTTTCCTCCCTTTCCTCCCTTTCCTCCCTTTCCTCCCTTTCCTCCCTTTCCTCCCTTTCCTCCCTTTCCTCCCTTTCCTCCCTTTCCTCCCTTTCCTCCCTTTCCTCCCTTTCCTCCCTTTCCTCCCTTTCCTCCCTTTCCTCCCTTTCCTCCCTTTCCTCCCTTTCCTCCCTTTCCTCCCTTTCCTCCCTTTCCTCCCTTTCCTCCCTTTCCTCCCTTTCCTCCCTTTCCTCCCTTTCCTCCCTTTCCTCCCTTTCCTACCTTTCCTACCTTTCCTCCCTTTCCTCCCTTTCCTCCTTTCCTACCTTTCCTCCCTTTCCTCCCTTTCCTCCCTTTCCTCCCTTTCCTCCCTTTCCTCCCTTTCCTCCCTTTCCTCCCTTTCCTCCCTTTCCTCCCTTTCCTCCCTTTCCTCCCTTTCCTCCCTTTCCTCCCTTTCCTCCCTTTCCTCCCTTTCCTCCCTTTCCTCCCTTTCCTCCCTTTCCTCCCTTTCCTCCCTTTCCTCCCTTTCCTCCCTTTCCTCCCTTTCCTCCCTTTCCTCCCTTTCCTCCCTTTCCTACCTTCCTCCTTTCCTCCCTTTCCTCCCTTTCTTCCTTTCCTCCCTTCCTACCTTTCCTACCTTTCCTCCCTTTCCTCCCTTTCCTACCTTTCCTCCCTTTCCTCCCTTTCCTCCCTTTCCTACCTTTCCTACCTTTCCTCCCTTTCCTCCCTTTCCTCCCTTTCCTCCCTTTCCTCCCTTTCCTCCCTTTCCTCCCTTTCCTCCCTTTCCTACCTTTCCTCCCTTTCCTCCCTTTCCTCCCTTTCCTCCCTTTCCTCCCTTTCCTCCCTTTCCTCCCTTTCCTCCCTTTCCCTACCTTTCCTCCCTTTCCTCCCTTTCCTTCCCTTTCCTCCCTTTCCTCCCTTTCCTCCCTTCCTCCCTTTCCCTCCCTTTCCTCCCTTTCCTCCCTTTCCTCCCTTTCCTACCTTTCCTCCCTTTCCTCCCTTTCCTCCCTTTCCTCCCTTTCCTCCCTTTCCTCCCTTTCCTCCCTTTCCTCCCTTTCCTCCTCCCTTTCCTCCCTTTCCTCCCTTTCCTCCCTTTCCTCCCTTTCCTCCCTTTCCTCCCTTTCCTCCCTTTCCTCCCTTTCCTCCCTTTCCTCCCTTTCCTCCCTTTCCTCCCTTTCCTCCCTTTCCTCCCTTTCCTCCCTTTCCTCCCTTTCCTCCCTTTCCTCCCTTTCCTCCCTTTCCTCCCTTTCCTCCCTTTCCTCCCTTTCCTCCCTTTCCTCCCTTTCCTCCCTTTCCTCCCTTTCCTCCCTTTCCTCCCTTTCCTCCCTTTCCTCCCTTTCCTCCCTTTCCTCCCTTTCCTCCCTTTCCTCCCTTTCCTCCCTTTCCTACCTTTCCTCCCTTTCCTCCCTTTCCTCCCTTTCCTCCCTTTCCTCCCTTTCCTCCCTTTCCTCCCTTTCCTACCTTTCCTCCCTTTCCTCCCTTTCCTCCCTTTCCTCCCTTTCCTCCCTTTCCTCCCTTTCCTCCCTTTCCTCCCTTTCCTCCCTTTCCTCCCTTTCCTCCCTTTCCTCCCTTTCCTCCCTTTCCTCCCTTTCCTCCCTTTCCTCCCTTTCCTCCCTTTCCTCCCTTTCCTCCCTTTCCTCCCTTTCCTACCTTTCCTCCCTTTCCTCCCTTTCCTCCCTTTCCTCCCTTTCCTCCCTTTCCTCCCTTTCCTCCTTTCCTCCCTTTCCTCCCTTTCCTCCCTTTCCTCCCTTTCCTCCCTTTCCTCCCTTTCCTCCCTTTCCTCCCTTTCCTCCCTTTCCTCCCTTTCCTCCCTTTCCTCCCTTTCCTCCCTTTCCTTCCCTTTCCTCCCTTTCCTCCCTTTCCTCCCTTTCCTCCCTTTCCTCCCTTTCCTCCCTTTCCTCCCTTTCCTCCCTTCCTCCCTTTCCTCCCTTTCCTCCCTTTCCTCCCTTCCTCCCTTTCCTCCCTTTCCTCCCTTTCCTCCCTTTCCTCCCTTTCCTCCTTTCCTCCCTTTCCCTCCCTTTCCTCCCTTTCCTCCCTTTCCTCCCTTTCCTCCCTTTCCTCCCTTTCCTCCCTTTCCTACCTTTCCTCCCTTTCCTCCCTTTCCTCCCTTTCCTCCCTTTCCTCCCTTTCCTCCCTTTCCTCCCTTTCCTACCTTTCCTACCTTTCCTACCTTTCCTCCCTTTCCTCCCTTTCCTCCCTTTCCTCCCTTTCCTCCCTTTCCTCCCTTTCCTCCCTTTCCTACCTTTCCTCCCTTTCCTCTCTTTCCTCCCTTTCCTCCCTTTCCTCCCTTTCCTCCCTTTCCTCCCTTTCCTCCCTTTCCTCCCTTTCCTCCCTTTCCTACCTTTCCTCCCTTTCCTCCCTTTCCTCCCTTTCCTCCCTTTCCTCCCTTTCCTCCCTTTCCTACCTTTCCTCCCTTTCCTCCCTTTCCTCCCTTTCCTACCTTTCCTCCCTTTCCTCCCTTTCCTCCCTTTCCTCCCTTTCCTCCCTTTCCTCCCTTTCCTACCTTTCCTCCCTTTCCTCCCTTTCCTACCTTTCCTCCCTTTCCTCCCTTTCCTCCCTTTCCTCCCTTTCCTCCCTTTCCTCCCTTTCCTCCCTTTCCTCCCTTTCCTACCTTTCCTACCTTTCCTCCCTTTCCTCCCTTTCCTCCCTTTCCTCCCTTTCCTCCCTTTCCTCCCTTTCCTCCCTTTCCTACCTTTCCTCCCTTTCCTCCCTTTCCTCCCTTTCCTCCCTTTCCTCCCTTTCCTACCTTTCCTCCCTTTCCTCCCTTTCCTACCTTTCCTCCCTTTCCTACCTTTCCTCCCTTTCCTCCCTTTCCTCCCTTTCCTCCCTTTCCTACCTTTCCTACCTTTCCTCCCTTTCCTCCCTTTCCTCCCTTTCCTCCCTTTCCTCCCTTTCCTCCCTTTCCTCCCTTTCCTACCTTTCCTCCCTTTCCTCCCTTTCCTCCCTTTCCTCCCTTTCCTCCCTTTCCTCCCTTTCCTCCCTTTCCTCCCTTTCCTCCCTTTCCTCCCTTTCCTACCTTTCCTCCCTTTCCTCCCTTTCCTACCTTTCCTCCCTTTCCTCCCTTTCCTCCCTTTCCTCCCTTTCCTCCCTTTCCTCCCTTTCCTCCCTTTCCTCCCTTTCCTACCTTTCCTCCCTTTCCTCCCTTTCCTCCCTTTCCTCCCTTTCCTACCTTTCCTCCCTTTCCTCCCTTTCCTCCCTTTCCTCCCTTTCCTCCCTTTCCTCCCTTTCCTACCTTTCCTCCCTTTCCTCTCTTTCCTCCCTTTCCTCCCTTTCCTCCCTTTCCTCCCTTTCCTCCCTTTCCTCCCTTTCCTCCCTTTCCTCCCTTTCCTACCTTTCCTCCCTTTCCTCCCTTTCCTCCCTTTCCTACCTTTCCTCCCTTTCCTCCCTTTCCTACCTTTCCTCCCTTTCCTCCCTTTCCTCCCTTTCCTCCCTTTCCTCCCTTTCCTCCCTTTCCTCCCTTTCCTCCCTTTCCTCCCTTTCCTCCCTTTCCTCCCTTTCCTCCCTTTCCTCCCTTTCCTCCCTTTCCTCCCTTTCCTACCTTTCCTCCCTTTCCTCCCTTTCCTCCCTTTCCTACCTTTCCTCCCTTTCCTCCCTTTCCTCCCTTTCCTACCTTTCCTCCCTTTCCTCCCTTTCCTACCTTTCCTCCCTTTCCTCCCTTTCCTCCCTTTCCTCCCTTTCCTCCCTTTCCTCCCTTTCCTCCCTTTCCTCCCTTTCCTCCCTTTCCTACCTTTCCTCCCTTTCCTCCCTTTCCTCCCTTTCCTCCCTTTCCTACCTTTCCTCCCTTTCCTCCCTTTCCTCCCTTTCCTCCCTTTCCTCCCTTTCCTACCTTTCCTCCCTTTCCTCCCTTTCCTCCCTTTCCTACCTTTCCTCCCTTTCCTCCCTTTCCTCCCTTTCCTCCCTTTCCATCCCGTTCCTTCCCTTTCCTTCCTGTTCCTCCCTTTCCTCCCTTTCCTTCCCGTTCCTGCCCGTTCCTCCTCTCCCTCACTGCTTGTATCTGCTTCTTCAATTCGCTGGCTGTAGTGCTCTTCTCCCCGACCCTGTGGGATTCTAACATGCGCACTCATACCTTGAAATTACTCCTCCACCTTGAAATTACTCCTCCTCATTGCTTTTATCTCATTCCAGTCACCTGCCAAGCTTTTAACTGTTCTGCACTCCTCATTCTGGCCTTCATCCCTCCGTGTTCCCTTTCCCCCATCCCCCTCTCCTTGTTTTCTTCCCCTCCGTCCTCCCACTCGTCCACGTGGCAGCTACTCATTGGTCGATATGCGGAGGCACATTAAAAAGCGTCCCACGTTTGCCACCACGGAGAAAGTACAACGCTACATCCATGTGAGCACACTTTGGGGCTTCCTGCTTTTTTTAGGTGCCTGGGAAAGTATATTTATATATATATATTAGGCATCATGCTGAAAAGCGAAGAAGGCTTTTGAGGAGGCGAAGAAGGTGTGCTTACCCCTCCCCTTGAGGAAGGCCGAAGCGAGGTCCCTTACCCCACTCCTTACCCCTTATACCCACCCCCCTTTCTACTCCACCCACCAGGCATCAGGGCGAGAGGCAATGGTAGCAGGCCCACGAGGGGTACGAGGAACCTCTGCTCATGCTCATGCGGAGACAGCCCGTGGAAGCAGGGCTCGTGGTGAAGGGCGAGGAGGGGTCTCTGGCTCCACTGCTTACCGCTTCCACCCGCTTCTCTTGCTGCTTCTGCACTTTGCCCTTCATCCAACACCAGGCATCAGGGCGTGAAGCCATGGTGGCAGGGTTCTACCACGAGGGGTACGAGGAACCTCTGCTCATGCTCATGCGCAGGCAGCCCGTGGAAGCAGGGCTGGTGGTGAAGGGCGAAGAGGGGTCCCTTACTCCTCCCCTCCTCTCTGCTCCGCTCCTCTCCCCTCACTTCCCATCCTCTCTTCCTCTGTTCTTCCTATCCAGGCATCAGGCCGAGAGGCCATGGTAGCAGGATTTTACCACGAGGGGTACGAGGAACCTCTGCTCATGCTCATGCGGAGACAGCCCGTGGAAGCAGGGCTGGTGGTGAAGGGCGAGGAGGGGTCTCTGGCTCTCATGACCCGCCGCCCGGCCCCGGATGCTCCCAAGAAAGGCCGCCCGGTGAACTACTGCGCGGGATTCCGGCCGGGAAATAATGGGAGTGGATGGGCGGGGAGGGGAGAGGGGAGGGGTGCGGGGAGGGGGGCGGAGGGAGGGGAGGAGAGTGAGAGTGGAGGGGAGGAGGATGGGTTTTATCGAGAGACGTTTTCGATGGAAGCTGATGCTGTGGCGGCTGGGATGCAAGAGACTCTCACACCAAGAATTGACCGATCGGTGAGTCTGTCTGTTCGTTCGTGCTGCCAGAAACCTCCCGTGTGATGGGTTGGGTCCTACGGAGAGACGTTTTCAATGGAGGCTGATGCTGTGGCGTCTGGGAGGCAAGAGACGCTCACCCTGATGGTCGACCGATTGGTGAGTCCTTGTGCTTGGTCCGATTGTCGTTGGTGCTCCTGGGAAGCAACAGTTTGGTGAGTCCTACTGATTGATGCTCATGCGATGCCAGCCTGTGGCAGTGCACGATTACCTGCTGTACGTGTCAGTAACGGACAGGTGGGCTGCGGACAGCCTGTGGCAGTGCACACTCACCTGCTGTCAAAGTTCCTTCCTTCCCGCCCTTCCTCACTGTCCCACCCCTCCCAACAGGCGCAGAAGAATCTGGACCTAGGCCTGGAAGCACTGAGAGGAATCAAAGGGCCGGCATACGACAGGATAGTGTTCAATGCAGCGGTGCAGGACGACCTGCTGGGGTGGGGGGGGTGGGAGGGGGGCTTGCAGCATTGCATCCCACTCACCCGCTGTGTCACTCCCCTCCCTCCCTCCCCCCCTTCCCTCCAACAGGCGCAGAAGAATCTAGACTTGGGCCTGGAAGCACTGAGAGGAGTCCAAGGGCCGGCATATGACAGGATAGTGTTCAATGCAGCGGTGCAGGATCATCTCCTGGGGTGGGTTAGTCTGCTGCAGCGGTGCCGGATATCCTCCTGTCTCGATCTCTTCTCTCCCTCCCTCCCTCCGCCACTCTTTCTCCTCCTTGGATCCCTCCCATCAAACAGGCGCAGAAGAATCTTGACCTGGGCCTGGAAGCACTGAGAGGAGTTAAAGGGCCGGCGTATGACAGGATAGTGTTCAATGCAGCGGTGCAGGATCACCTGTTGGGGTGGGGGGCGAGGGTGATTGGGCTGGAAGCAGCGGTGGAGAGGGCGAGAGAGGCAGTGGATAGTGGGCGGGCGTTGAGGCATCTCATGGGGTATGTGGAGCGCAGCAAGCTGATGCGGTGATGAGGGGTGATGAGGGGTGATGAGGGGTGCTGGGGTGGGATCACCCATCGCTTGGAGTGGGGGGCGCGGGCGATTGGGCTGGGAGCAGCGGTGGAGAGGGCGAGAGAGGCGGTGGATAGTGGGCGGGCGTTGAGGCATCTCATGGGGTATGTGGAGCGCCGCAAGCTGATGCGGTGATGAGGGGTGATGAGGGGTGACGAGGGGTGCTGAGGGGTGCGGGGTGGAATCACCCATCCCTTGGGCAGGAAGTAGCGGTGGAGAGGGCAAGGGAGGCGGTGGATAGTGGGCGGGCTTTGAGGCACCTCACGGGCTATGTGGAGCGCAGCAAGCAGATGCGGTGATGAGGGGTGACGAGGGGTGCTGAGGGGTGCTAAGGAATCATGATGGGTATAGAGGTGTGATATGGGGCGACGATATTGATCCTGAGATGGCGTAAAGCAGCGGTGGAGAGGGCAAGAGAGGCGGTGGTCAATGGGCGGGTGATGAAGCACCTCATGGGGTATGTGGAACTCAGCTAGCAGATGCGGAAATGAGGGGTGTAGAGAGGTATTGAGGGGTGATGTTGGATGCATATGTATGCAACTCTGAAGGATAATGTAGCATTTCTTATTGTATCCACTAGCTAGGTAGGTGATACTGGAAACCTGGAATGACATGGATGGCAAGTTGTACAGGTAGCACTCTTCATGTGATTAAGCATTTCACTGTACAGCTGTAGATTGAGCAATCTAAAAACGTGTATATAGAGGAGAATCTTTAGCCTTCGAAGGAAGGAATTACACCTACGGTAGTACTAATTTCTATTCCCATCATTTTGCCAGCAGGAAGGCTATTTTCAAACTTCCACCTCCATTCCATGCTCAAGCATCCACGGCACCCTAAGCGGAGTGAGAGATGCTACTTGACTTTGTCAACTGGAAAGCCATCCCTTGGGCATTGCAATTATTCGTTTGTAGCCACCAACCCCCAACCACCACCGTCAAGCCTCCATCTCCGTTTCCATTCCATGCTCCAGCATCCACAGCACCCTCCAGTGGCTCTCCTTCAGTCAACTGAAAAGTCATTGCTTGGGCATTGCATTCATTCGTACTGCAACCAGCCACCACCGTCAAGCCTCCTCCATCTCCGTTTCCATTCCATTCTCCAGCATCCACAGCACCCTCCTGTGCCCCTCCATCTCATCACCCTCCTCCTTCCCTTCCCCCTCAATCTCTAAAATTTCCTCGGTCCCTTTATTAGCAGACTCTATATCTTCCTCCAGCACCATGCTGATGGGGTTTCTGATAGTTTTAGCATCAAAGGCAATGATATCCTTCAAACCCTCGTCAATGCCACCCACTTTATTGTCACTCGCACTGCTCGCCTCCTCCTTTCTTTCTTCCAAAACTTCCACGTTAGGGCCGTTGGTGTTCCCGTCTGCTACTGTAGCCGTTTGGATCCTATCCGCGTTATTAGCCTCAGGCTCGTTAACATCGTCAAACACCTGCGGCTCAGGCCCCTTATTGATGTCGTCCGTTGCTGCAATACTCAACCCTCCCGCTTCCGCCTGCTCCAATACCGCGACTGGCCCAGTTGCTCCTTCCGCCAATTCCCCACCTTCCCCCACTCCCTCCCCTTCCGCCAACCCCCCCGCAGCCTCCCCTGTCGCTCCAGCACGGCGCTCATCCTTCTCCGAAACGGCTTCCTCGTCGGGTTTCACCAGGAAATCGATATCTTCTTCCCATTCCACATCGTCATCCTCATCAACGTCGTCTTTTGTAATCCCAAGATCCGACATCACTCCAGACGAGAAGTCCTCCGTATCGTCTTCCGAACCCTCCTCCGCATCCTCCTCCGCATACTCCGCCCCATCGTCCGCGTCTTCCGCGATCCCGTCGTCTGGCTCCGTGACGTCATCAAAGGCTTGAATTTCCGGGCCATAGCCCAAGTCGCCTCCAATGAGCTCGTTAACAATCTGCTGTTCCGCGTCATCCGGAGCGGAGCCGTCCGTCTTGCTGGAAGCGTCTTCGGCGGCTACTTTTTCAGCGGGTGAAGACTCCCTGGGTTGGGTGTTTCCGTCTTGAGAATCCTGGTCGTCCATCTGATCATCGTCTTTTGACGAGGACGCGTCATCCGATATAAGCACATCCTCCATAGTCACCTCGAGTTTCTCGGACGCGGAGGCCGATTCGGGCTTATCTGCTTCGAGTCCATCCTCAGCAGGCGCGCTTTCAGCGCTCGATGCGTCAGTATTACTGCCGTCGACGTCCGCAACGTTATCGTCCACGTCAGCAACAGTCGCTTTCACGGCGAGAAGTTTACGAGCATGATGGGGAAGCTTGTTGAGCTCGCGGACTCTGTGAATGAGGTCCGGGCCGAAGCTGTGAGACGAGGAGGTTCGGGGAGCGGCGTGGGTGGAGAGGAGAAACGCAAGCGCTAGGATCAACCGCAGGCAAACTACTTGCCTGTTGTTCCTCCCCATGGTAAGTGCTGCCTGCCGTACGTCGTTGCTGCGCCAATTTCTAACCACGACGCTGCCTTTTCCTGACTAGACGACGTCAGCTGAGACTGGATCGCCGTAGGTAAACTATTCCTGCCGCGCGAGTCAGAGTGCCTTTGAGAAGTAAATCCAGTGATTCGAGTTGAGATTACTAATACGTGCACGAAAAGATGGGAAATGGTGTTGTTCGGGGAGGTGTAGCTCGAAGATGAGCGATTTTGAATTGAATGTGCTGTGCTGCGTTGAGGAATGTTGTCATGTCCAAGCTTCAACATTTCGCGATTCGGTTTCCGCGCCGCTTTCCGCCCAGCCACAGGTGCCAGTGGCAGTGCTGGGCTGCCGTGCCTGGTTCTCACGCTGGGCAGATGTGGCGATAGGCTTGGTGCAGTATGACCGCCACGCCTGATTGGTTCCTGACCTGTTGTTCCGCTGAGAAGCACTTGTGGGTGGACTGTGGTTGCCTGTGGTTGCCCTGGCTGGTGCACCTTTCGAAGCGCATGGGTACAGCTCTGGCAGGAGAAGCAAGTGGGGGAAATTGGAAATGAATGCTGTGTACCCCGATTCCCTTATACAATCTCGTATATTTCCAACATCTTAGTTTCATACAATATCACATACAATATATGTGGTGGGTGGAAGGGGCAAGGAGAAGGATGTGAAAAGAGAATGAGCAGCTCAAGCCTCACAAAAACACCACCCTTATTCCTATAAAAGAAATCAAGAGAAGCCTTTCGTGGTCCAGTCAAATGCGTTTGAAACATTCACAGTATCAATTATTAAGAAATTGCATTATCCCGGCTTAGGCACCAGCCCGAAAGCTTTCAAACAAAAATTACAGAGACTTCCATTCTAGCAACAATTCAAACGGGCAGGCAGCCTAGCAGCACCCAGTAACCGCACCACAATGGAGTATATACAGCCACAGCCGGCAAATCACCACAGCAAAGACACCCTTCAATAAATATACTCCATACTGCATTCAATATCTCTGGTAGGAATGGACCAGGAGAAGTCTAGCCAGCTTCATTCCCAACATTCCCTCCTCCTCCCTACTGTTGACTCAGGTCGCTAGGCAAGAACCGTTGCCCGAACCGGGGGTCAAACAGCCTGCACGCATCGGCCTTGCCAAAGAGCGTGTACCGGCTTTCAGAAACGTTCTTGTAGATGAATTCGTGGAGAGCGTGGGGCGTGATGTGGCCCGCAGCAGCCAGCAGAGGGAAAGGTGGCTTCAGCCGGGAGAAGATCTGGAGGATTGCATCGGAGCCGAAATAGGCCCTGGAAGGAGAAGGTGGAGGAGTGGGAGGGTGAGGGAGGGGTTAGTGTAAGAGGATATGCTACCGGTAACTGGAGGATGTTGAGATGCAGAATGTTTTGAAGGGAGGACTTGGGTGCCAGAATGAGCGCATGTGAAAATGTGTGTGCTTTGACTCGGGTACTTTGGTGGTAAGCGATGGGCCACATGCGCTCGTGTGAAACGAGAAACAGGTTGGAGCTGGTTGCTGCTTTTGAGACGCCACAAAAACAGATCGTAAATTGTACGCGGTATACGAAGAGCTACACCCGCGGAACTCACCTGTTGTGTGCAACAAGAACAATGTCCGAGTGGTCGTTCTCGTCGCGACCAGCGCGGCGGAGAAGGGCCTTCCCCGAGTCGCCCTGCAGCGAGGCGAAGCGCAGGTTGCTGCGGAACAAGCAAGAAAAAAACACGGAAAAATGGGGTGTCTTAAATACTGAAACCGGAGATGCAGTTGGCCCAGTTGAAAGCAACGTGGAATCCAAAGGTGGTGAGGGAGGAGGGGGAATATAAGGGGACGAGAGGGGGGCGGGGGGAGTGGAAGACGCGGGGGGCAAGGGAGTGACGGGACTACGGCGCCGAAGATGGTGCAGAGAGGCGATGGGATGGGGGAAGACGGAAGCGGCGTCCTACCCGTGGGGGTCATAGTCGAGAAGAAAGTTGACCCACTTGTTACACAGGTTGCACACGCCTGGAAACCGGACGACGCGCACGATAAACAAGAGAAGATAAACAACAGCACGAGAGACGAGAGAAGATAAACATTATAGGTGCCAGATTTGCCAAGGACAGTAGACAGAGAGCGGAAGGAGACGGCACAAACGAGCATGGCTTTGTGAGGAAATGAAGCAGATTAAGGTTCAACTCTGCATCGAACATTCAAGTCCGAGGCTTGCGGTCTCACCATCGAAGAGGACGACAGGCCGCAAGTCCGATTCAAAGAACTGATCGCCGATTGCCTCCATGCGCTTCGAGTACCCAGCCTGCGCCATCAGCCTGCCCCAGCTTTCGTCCTCCTTTTGTTTTCCCGCATCATCCGCTACTTCAGCGCTGCTCCTGTTGTTTCCGCGTTCCTCCGCCGCCTCCGCCTCGGGCTCTTGCCGTTGCGGAGAGGTCGCGGGTTCGAGTACCGGCAGCGACAGAAGTGCGGAGGATTCCGGAGAGAGAAAGGCTTCTGAGATGTCTGCTGCGGCTGTGAGCTCTTGCGGCACGAACGAAGGCAGGATTTCCAGCTCCAGCTGTTGATTCGACGAATTGACGGAGGTAGAAGCTTTGTTAACGGCTCCGTTACCGTTTACGTCGGGGGAAGTGACGTCAAGCTCGATGACGGATAACGACGGCGTCGCGCGTATCGCAGTGTCCTTGCTCCCGCGGGCGCCGTGCGACATCGCCGCGTGTTGCGCTGGCTCGGAACTGAAGTGCGACTGAGCCGCCGGCCCCGAAGTTGCCGGCGGCGATTGCTGCTTCCCCGCGGATGGCGCGGCGGTTCCGCGGACGGCGGGAAGCTTGGATGCGCCACGCGCTGCAGACAGCGTCACTGCCGTTCTCGGGGGAGTTAGACGAGCCGCCGCGGCGGGCGAAGGTAGCGGACGGAGGAGGTGGTGCTTGCAGCCTGCTGCTGCTGTGGCCGCCATTTTCAGAAATAAAGGTTACGACTTCTCGGTGGTGGTAGATTCGTTAGGTGGATATGACGCAGTTGCGAGGCCAGTAAGTGGTGACTTATGCGAGTCGAGTTTGGGGGCGTCACCGCTTATAATGGAACTGGCTCTTGGAGACAATTTCTTTTCTGCTTCAAGTCCGCTTCTCCCAAAAGACTGCTGACCGGATGAGGGAGGTGTGGAAGAGAAACTTCGGGTCGTGCGGTGCGGTGCTGTCGCTCTCCACACGTTTGGAGCGAGCTAGCCTCGGTCGGAGGGCAGTGAGCGTGGCTGAAAAAACACGGCTCTGAGAAGGCGGCACCCAGAAGTCAAGGTAGACGAACCACCTTGAAGCTAAATGTCTGTGTGAGTTGGACGGTGTGCCTGTGGTGCGAAAGGAGACGGCTGTAAGAAAATGGAGGTGGAGGAAATAACCTGCAAGCAGATGCTGTGCTGGATTATGCTCACCCAACTAAAGCTCTACAAATAAGCCCCCGATTCCAACATAGCAAGTCCAGAGATGGGAGGAAGGAGCACGGGAAATGGGATGCAAGGGAGGGAGAGGCGAGGTAGGTGCACAAATCTGATGCTGGGAGTTGGCGAAGCGCGCACTAGTGGATATGGATGGAGAATCGACGGGCAGATGAATACATAGTTTTTTTGCTTCGAAAGTGGAAATGGCAGAATTAGAGGCCACCACAACAGACCCACAAATTTCCCAGTGAATAATATTTATATAAGTAGAAAATGAAGAAAATGTGGGACTGACCGCCCCTGAAATTTGATCGTTTTCCCTTCTCGTGTGAGCAACGGTCGTCAGCAACCCAAGGATTTTGGAAGCCGCGGAGACGAGCAATCGCGGATGAAGGCTCTGGCACGTGTTTGATTGGGTAGAGACGTGAGATTGCGAGTTGAATCTTGATTTACGATTGGATGAAACGCTGCCCTAAGAACAATCAGAACCATTCGTCGAGGTGCGCTGGCAGGATGACTTATTATAATCTGCCACTTTGATTGGTAGTCAACAAGTCATGGATGTCAACTTCATGACAATCATGATTGCAGGCTTAGGAAAAAACTATATTTGCATAGCCTGGGGAATTGTAAGGAAAATTCCTTTTCCTTACTACGCGTCCCTGCTTACCGCGTACATGACCGTTCCCGCCATCAGCACCCATCCATGCACGTTACCCGTTCACGACACTCGCCTCGACCACAACTCCCGCCACTGTTCACGACGCGACCCAACCTAACGGTTCGGTTGGTAACCCGCGCTCCGGACCTCCGCCTCGACAATTCTCCAAACCTCGGCACTAGGCCCGTAGCGCACCTCAATTTCCCACTTTACCGTTACCACTATAGTTTCGCTATATATCCTTCGCTCATGCTTTCGCTCAGTTTGTACTCTTGCTTCGATAGTGCAATTCTCACTCGTTCGCTCAATTGCACTCGTAACACTTGGTATTCAGAGCCTACGATCTCTTCTCGGACCGCACCCACACCTTCGCTTCCCCACTATCTCCATTTTTTGGGGGGGGTAGACGTCTCTCAGCGAACAAGCACCGCCGCTCGAAGTGCCCTCTCGTAAGCACGCACAGCCACGACAGAGGCTCCCGCTGAGTTTGCCCGACACCCCCGCCATGGCCGACATTAATCTTGCGACATTGACGCAGGAGCAGCTCGACCGTCTCGTACGTCAACTCGAAGATTCGGCACTCGAAATTGCGACACTCACGGCGGAACGTGACTCCGCCCGCCAGCAATCAACGGTGAATGCACCAGCTCCATCACAAGCACCCGCAAATGCACCTGCGCAATCAGAAGAACCGATCGTCATCTCATCAGGCACACCGACGCAAAACGACAGCGTGGGACAGCGCTCAGGCGCAGCCAGTGATGGCGCCGCTCAATCGATGCCTGGCATGGAGAGAAATCGGGCCGCGCCAAGCCCGCGTGGGCCTCGCGAAGCTCGTCGGCACGTGGAGTTTGCAGCAACAAGTGGCGACCACGACATCATGGCACCAATGCCACTCAAGCCGCAGCGCCCGCCCTGTTTCGATCCAAGCCAACGTGGAGGTCCGACGGTTCAGTCGTGGGTCTTCACGATGAACGTTTTCTTCGACGCGAATTACGTCGAGTCGGACGCAGCGAAGATTCGCTATGCTGTTTCGCTGCTGAGGGGCCCCGCCATGGACTGGTGGC
The DNA here is from genome assembly GCA_947471745.1 of Closterium sp. Naga37s-1. Lineage (NCBI taxonomy): Eukaryota > Viridiplantae > Streptophyta > Zygnematophyceae > Desmidiales > Closteriaceae > Closterium > Closterium sp. Naga37s-1. The sequence continues at coordinate 2,118,606 of CANJKZ010000977.1, forward strand.
GAGTCATCGTGACGTCGCCACGCGCCTACGAGCCACTGTCGCAAGCGGAAGGGCCCACGGGACCAGCCGTCACCTGGAGTTCATTCTGCGAAACAGCCCAATATAGCACGTGGGATGCGTGGTGCGCAGGGCTTCGGGCGCGACTGCCGATCGCGGCTTCTATTTCGGCGCGTCAGAAACTGCGTACTTGGCGGCAGCTCGGATCGGTCCAAGACTACACGAGCGGTTTTCTCGCATTATGAGAGCAAGTCGGCTATATGCACGAAGCGGAGCGGGTGGACCGTTACGTCGGAGGGCTGAAGCCGGACATCTCGCACGAAATCATGCTACGCGGACTCTCAAATTTCAACGAGATTCTCGCGCTCGCCGAGAAAATCGACATATTACGCCGACCGAGACCGGGGTCCTACTACGGACATCGCCCTCGGGGACCAATCGAGCACGCCACTGTACACGCTGTTGCGACGAACGCAGCTGCCGCGCCGTTTAAGGGGCGCTGCTTCGCTTGCAATAGGCCGGGCCATCGTAAGAGTGAGTGCCCAGAGGAGCTGAGGCGCCGCGGAGCAGAGCAGGGGAGGGAGTCTCTAAGGCAGGGAAACGCCAGCAGTCAGTAGGAATCGGGCCAACTACTGACGAGACTGCCTGCTCGCCCAACCACACCGACCCTCACCGAGTCACAGTACCGATTCACGCTATCGATCGGGCTCGGATGAATAAGGAGGGTACAGCGACGGATTACCCAATACGGATCCACGGGAAAATACAGGGAGCAGCAGTGAAGATTTTTATAGACGGAGGAGCAAGCCACAGCTTAGTTAATACCGCAACCGCACGAAAGCTGCAACTGACACTTAGTCGGTGTTTACCGGAAATAGATGCACGCTTGGTGGACGGAACGCCACTGGCCATACGGGAGAAGGTGGAGAGAGTAAAGGTCCGCTGCGGGGGAATTTCTGGGTTTACACAGGAAATGCTCGCGACGACATTGGATGGGCACGACATTTTACTGGGACGTGATTGGCTGCGACGGTATAACCCGCGAATCGACTGGACGACGGGTAGCTGCACTGTGCGAAGTAGCGGTAACTGGGTCGTGCTACCTCGCTGGCAGTCGCCCGAGTCTTCAACGGTCCACGTCAACGCCATCACGATGAAACGGGCTGTCGCCGCTGGAGCTGACGTGTACGCAGTGGATATAGCATTGGTAGGAGAAGCGGAGCAGCCGAACGATTTTCAGAAACTGTTGGCAGCAGTACCGCCTGAACTACAGGAACTGTTGAAACGATACCCGGGGATTTTTCCGGACGATTTACCAGAGGGACTGCCACCTCAGCAGGCACATGACCACCGCATAGAGTTAGAACCGGGGGCACAGCCAACTGTACAGCGACAATTCCGCCTGACACAGCCAGAGCTCGACGAACTGAGGAAGCAGTTAGATTACCTGTTAGAGAAAAAATTCATCCGACCGAGCTCGTCGCCGTTCGCCGCACCGATACTGTTCGCACCGAAAAAAGACGGGGGTTTCCGCATGTGTATCGACTACAGAGCACTGAACAGGGTAACAGTCAAGTCGCGATACCCCATTCCCCGCGCCGACGAACTGATAGATCAACTGCGAACAGCACGGGTTTTTTTCGAAAATAGATTTACGGGGAGGTTACCATCAGATTCGGGTCGAACCATCAGACTGCGCCAAGACAGCATTTAGGACTAGGTACGGGTCATTCGAGTACACTGTGATGCCATTCGGGTTGACCAACGCACCGGCAACATTTCAGATGACCATGAACGAGGCGTTTAGGCCACTTTTAGATAAATGCGTGATAGTTTACCTCGACGACATCCTAGTCTACAGTCGTGATAAGCAGCAGCATTTAGCAGATCTGGAAGCAGTGTTTAACGTTTTAGACAAGCACCGACTACTGACCAAGGGTTCCAAGTGCGAGTTTTTTCAGGACAGGTTAGAATTTTTTGGGCACGTCATTTCGAAGGCTGGGGTTGAAATCGACCCAAAGAAGCTCGACACGGTCAAAGCATGGCACCCCCCGACAAATATCACGGAGCTGCAGAGTTTCTTAGGGTTCGTGAATTACGTGCGTCGGTTCGTCCCCGACATGGCGAAGTTAACAGCCCCACTGACGGATCTGCTGCGGAAAGGGGTCGCTTTTACGTGGGGGGAGAAAGAGCATGCTGCCTTCTCTGCCCTGAAAACTGTTCTCTGTTCACCACCCGTACTGCGCATCGCTGACCCACACCGCCCCTTCGAAGTAGTAACCGACGCAAGCGACATCGCCATTGGAGCCGTACTGCTACAGGATTTCGGCAACGGCCTACAGCCCATCGCATACGAATCACGAAAGCTGCATCCGCCCGAGAAAAATTACCCGATACACGACCGCGAAATGCTCGCGATCGTGCATGCGTTCAAAGTCTGGCGCTGTTACTTGACCGGCGCAGACGTGACAGTACGGACAGACCACCGATCCCTACAGTACCTCCGCGCACAGCCCCACCTCAACCCACGACAGATCCGCAGGCTCGATTTCCTCGAGTCAAATTTCCACTACACTGTCACCTACAAAAAGGGAGCATCCAACATCGCTGACGCACTGACCCGCCCCACTGCCCAAATCCACGCGATACTACTCGCCCAGACCAGCCCGCTACTGACAGGACTATTTACCCATGGGTACCAAACAGACCCATTCTTCACAGGAGGAAATTCGCAGCAGTTCGCAGCAGCCAAAGGCGTCTATTACGTAAAAGCCGGGACCGACCGCATCTGGGTACCAGGGTACACACTGCTACGGGAATTACTGTTACAGGAGGCACACGACGGAGTTACCTCGGGACATTTCGGGGTAGAGAAAATACGGCAGCAGCTGCAGCGGTATTATTACTGGCCCGAAATGTTGGCCGACGTTCAACGACACGTGGCATCGTGTCCCACTTGCCAGATCATGAAGTCATCACGGAAGCGGCCGGCAGGACAGTTGCAGCCGATACCACCCCCAGAGCGTGCTTGGCAGCAGGTGACGATGGACTTCGTCACGGGGTTACCGGCCGGAGCAAGTGGGAATGACGCGATCCTGGTCGTCGTCGACCGACTGACGAAAATGGCACACTTCGCAGTATGCAAAAAATCAATCACAGCCGAAGAAACAGCCCGCCTCTTCATCTCCACCATCGTTCGACTGCACGGGATACCAGCATCAATCATCAGTGACAGAGACACGAAATTCACCAGCAACTTCTGGCGGAACCTGTGGCAGCAATTCGGCACGCGACTGCAGTTCAGTTCATCATACCACCCCGAAACCGACGGACAGACAGAACGGACAAATCAGACCATGGAACAGCTCATCCGGGCCACGTGCGACGACCCGACCACGTGGGAACAGCAACTGCCACTCATCGAATTCGCGTACAACAACTCGCCATCCGCCACGACCCAACAGTCACCGTTCTACCTGAACTACGGACAAGACCCCACAGTACCCATGACCCCGAATCCCGACAACCCAGTCCCACGCGCGCAACAGTTCGCAGAAATACTGCAAGCAGCACGGACCCGAGCAGCCGAAGCAATCAAAAAATCAAACATCATCGCTAAACGCAACGCTGACCGCCACCGCCGACCTGTCACTTACCAGCCGGACGACCTAGTTCTACTCGACACTCAAAACCTCCGCCTGCCCATTACTCCAAAACTCCGCCCCCGATATTGCGGGCCATTTCGCATCAGCCACATGATCACACCCGTCACCGCCCATCTCCTCCTCCCTGCTGACTGGTACGTCAGCCCGTCATTCCACGTCAGCCTGCTTCGCCCATACGTGCCATCCACCAGCCAACTGCCTCGCAATCGCCCCGCCAGCATGACACGACCACCGACTGAGCCAATCATCACGCCTGAGAAAATACTGAGCCATCGAGTACGTGACCCACGGGGAGCCCGCAGAATCGAATTCCTGATCCGCTGGAAAGACCGCACGCCCACCGAAGACAACTGGGTCCCCTTGGATAGAATTGAGAATCACCCTGTCCTCACTGAGTATCTGCGCAGCCGAAACTTCCGAGAGGTACACGCGCTCTCATAAGAGGGGCCTCCTTGGGGAGGGGGGGTAGTGTAAGGAAAATTCCTTTTCCTTACTACGCGTCCCTGCTTACCGCGTACATGACCGTTCCCGCCATCAGCACCCATCCATGCACGTTACCCGTTCACGACACTCGCCCCGACCACAACTCCCGCCACTGTTCACGACGCGACCCAACCTAACGGTTCGGTTGGTAACCCGCGCTCCGGACCTCCGCCTCGACAATTCTCCAAACCTCGGCACTAGGCCCGTAGCGCACCTCAATTTCCCACTTTACCGTTACCACTATAGTTTCGCTATATATCCTTCGCTCATGATTTCGCTCAGTTTGTACTCTTGCTTCGATAGTGCAATTCTCACTCGTTCGCTCAATTGCACTCGTAACAGGAATGATACACAAGCCTGCATCATAATTTGCTTTTCATCATCCCAGTATATGATTTTGTCGTCAATGATTTGCATTTAAATTAAACGTTGCGAGGAGTGTTTAAATACATTATATATTTATAACGATAAGCTGAATCAAGTGGACAAGGTAATCATATGGAAAGCGATGAAGGGTATATCCTCTTTAGAAAACGAAGCTCTTTGTGTTGCGGTTGTGATTGTTCTGACATTCTGACATGCTGGTGGAGTCGCGATGAGCATTCTGCAATCGGCGTTCCAATTGGACGGGGAACTGGATTCGAACAACCCTCCTCCCAGTGTTCCGTTTCCAGGACAAGCACTTCAGGTGACACTGAATCACCGAATCAAAACGGACCTTAGGGCGTGTCCAGCGCGTACATTTACAGTTCATAAACCCATTCAGTTACCACATTTCCTATTGTAAACACTGCTATTACAAAAAGGTTGGACACGATCAGCTTCTGTTCACAAGACGGCACGCCCGCTGCGCGTACGACGAATCGTCTAACACACGTTACTGGAATCAGTGTGCGCGCGAACAAGGGTACAGCATTGCGTCCTGCCCGCTACAGTAATTTTCGTTCAAGCGTGGAATTTTCGCTTGTGCGTGAATTTCTGTGCGACGATAGACGAGGCAACCAGTTACCTCGTTTTCCACGAACTGTAGAAATTTGTGTGCAGAGGGTTGTGTCCGCGCGCTGGAAGGCCCAAGCCTTCGGACTCGACTCACCTTATATTCGTTTTTTGGTACAGTGAGATTTTTTGAGCCGGGAAACGTGTGAAGGTACTAATATTCCCAAAATGTACGCGCTGGACACGCCCTTAGCAAATGGGAAAGACCACGACGACGCGAGCCACGGCACTGCGAATGCCGATTTGCCCATTTCACGATGGACCAACATGAAAGCTCATCCCCAGTCAGTTGCTGGTTCCACGATCAGGGAAATTTTCGAGTTGAACAGGGGTCCTCTCACTATTACTACCCTAACATAAGATTGTAGTCGTACACTGCTATTTGTTCGTCATTCTGTCTGATTTCCGTTGATAAGGGAACCCTTAGCACCTTCCCTTATGCGACATACTTGCGTAGTCTAGTAGCCCTCCCCCCCCCCAAGGTGGTAGCGTTGTCGTATTCTGCGGCCAAGGTCTCACAGTGACGCTGACTCATTCTTTTCTTTATCTTATAATGAAACTGAGTATCGATGAAATGTCTTGCAATGGGTGCCACAAGGTGTGCTGATCGTGGTAGCTTCAGAAAGCCAGTCTACCTCCTCCTCGTCCGAGGTCTCAAACGAAACACACAGGAGAAAAATAGGAACTGGCAGCGCAGGTAGCGTGCACTTCTTATGCAGAAATACATCGATCCGCTCCTTAAGACCGTCTGCTACAATGTCCGCAAGACCGTCCAGACCCCTCACGTCAGGTCGCTCGCGAAGAAATCACTCGTACCAGCGCTCTCAGAACCTCCTATCATGCTTATTCGTCGCATTCCTACTAGGCTCATTGTGTCCCACAAGGATGATCACCACAGCGTCGCCCGTGCCCGTTCAAGAAACGTATAACATGCCTGGCACTAACGGGGATAGTACGTCTGAAGAACATTTCGGTGGTCTTTCAAGCTGCATGGTTGGAGCAACCTCCGAGGATTGCTCGGGACGCCGCGCCTCCGCTGGACCATTCCCCGAAATAACCGCCGGGAAAAGCGCGACGGACGGCCGGAAGGGTCCCCGTGCGTTCGCTGATCTCATCGACGGCGTACACGGGCTCCACGTTTTGCGGATCAACAGCCGATTGGCTGCTCATCCTTCCGTCGCCACCACCGCCGCTACGGCTTCCCCGCCGGACCATTCCCGTCCGGCGCCCGAGCCTCCCGCTGCCTCGTCCCTTCCCGTGCCCAGACCTGCCACGTCAGCGGCTTCTCGGGCTTCGTGGAGCTCGAAGGAGAATTCGTCCGCAAGGCACGCGTTTGGGCAGCATTATTTGTCGCTAGTGGAGAGTGACAAGGCTCGGCACAGGTCACGCATGTTGATGGTTCAGAGGCAGGAGGGCGGAATGGAGGGAGACGGAGGTGAATCAAGAGAAGGAGAAGGAGGAGAAGTCGGAGGTGCTGGTAACCATCATGGGAGGAAACTGGGCATAACGGCTACAGCAGGGCTGCTTGGCGCCACGTACCCTAATGGGTAGGCCCATCCCTTTTCCTTGAAAGCATCCTTAGAACTCACTCAATTGGCATATGCTGTACTGAGCTGTCTTCACACAAGAAGCAATCTGCTCTGGGTCATTTGCCTACATAATTTATGCCTCTCTCCTCACCCAACCATACTACCCATCTACCCCCCTACATCTCGTCTCCCCCACCCTTACTGCCCATCCTCCCCCCAAGCTTTCTTCTACCCCACTCTCACTCGTTATTCTCTCCATCTCCCCTTTCCTCCCCATCCTCCCCGGCTGGGCAATGGCACGCCGCCACAGACGTTCAATCTGGACATTGACACGGGCAGCAACCTGCTCTGGGTCAACTGCCTGCTTACTTACCCCCTCCCTCCCCCTTCTCCCTGCACATCCTCTCTTCCACCCCACAACCTGACTCCCCATGCTCCCTGCGTGCAGCATATACTACGTGCAGCTGGGCATCGGCACGCCGCCACAGACGTTCAATCTCGACATTGACACGGGCAGCAACCTGCTCTGGGTCAACTGCTTTCCTATCTAACTCCCAACTCTTTTCTCCCCCACCCTTGCTCCCCATTCTCTCAACCCCACCTCCACTCTTCCCCCCAACCTGACTCCCCATCCTCCCCGCGTGCAGCATATACTACGTGCAGCTGGGCATCGGCACGCCGCCACAGACGTTCAATCTGGACATTGACACGGGCAGCAAACTGCTCTGGGTCAACCGCTTGCCCTCTTACTCTCTGTCTCCCTCCCCCTCTCTTCCTCTCTCCCTCCCCACAACCTGACTCCCCATCCGCCCCGCGCCCAGCATATACTACGTGCAGCTGGGCATCGGCACGCCGCCACAGACGTTCAATCTTCCTCTCTTCCCCCCCCCAACCTGATTCCCCATCCTCCCCGTGCCCAGCATATACTACGTGCAGCTGGGCATCGGCACGCCGCCACAGACGTTCAATCTCGACATTGACACGGGCAGCAACCTGCTCTGGCTCAACTGCTTGCCCTGCAACCCCTGCACGCTCTCCAAGACTCTGGTGAGTCAACTCTTAGCGAGTCGACTGTCCCCTGTGACTTCTGGGTCGACTTGAACTCCCCTGCCCGCCTTCCTTTCCTCTTTCCCTCCTCCCTCATGCCCCCCCTCGCTCCCATTCTCCTCCTGCCCTCCTGGCCCCTCACCCTCTCGCCCGTTCTTCCTCCCTCATTCAAGTCTCTGCTCTCTCCCCCCCCCTGTGCGCAGCAAACCAACCCGCCCTTCGACCCTGCAAAACCAACCCGCCCTTCGACCCTGCAAAATCCCCCTCAGTAAAGCTCCTTCAGTGCTCCAACAAGGCATGCATCAACCCCGACCGAACCAGCCCCTGTGACTTCTGGGTCGACTCAGAATCCCCTGCCTGCCCTATGTCCTCCCGCTCTCCTCTTCTGTCCTTTCTCCGTTCCGCCCCTCTTCTGTGCAGCGAAGCAATCCCCCCTTCGACTCGGCCAAATCCTCTTCAGTCAAGCTCCTTCAGTGCTCCAACAAAGGCGGGCATCAACCCTTACCTGACATCAACCCCTCAATTCTCCCTCCCACCCCTCGTGCGCAGCAAACTAATCCGCCCTTCGACTCGGCCAAATCCTCTTCAGTCAAGCTCCTTCAATGCTCCAACAAGGCGTGCATCAACCCCGACCGAACCGTCAAGATCCGCAACTGCAACGTCACCAAGCCTCTGGTCAAAGGCTCGGCAGCAGGCTCGGCAGGAGGCTCGGAGGAGGATTTGGGGTGTATGTACTCGGTGGCGTATGGGGATGGGAGTGGGACGTCAGGGCGCCTGCTTGCTGACGTCATCCATCTGCCCATTTCCGGGTCTGCCCGAGCCTTCAAAGTTCCCATCACCTTTGGGTATGTGCCTGTGTAACATGTGCATGTGTCACATGCGCCTTGTTAACATGTGTCTCTGTAACATGTGCCTGTGGTTCCTGCACAATGATGGGCTTATCTGCCTGTCTGTATCCCTCAATCAACACCTGCCCACTGCCATCAACAGCTGTCGTAACTCGCAGCAGGGAAACTTTTACAACGGCCTGGGCTGGACCTATTACCAGGCTCTAGACGGTCTCATCATAGGGCTACCTCACCTCACCCCTCCTCACCGCTCTCCCATCCCTCCCCACCTGTCCCCATCCCTCTCCTCCCCTTCCAACCCTTCTCCACCTTCACATTCCTATCAACAGCTGTGGTAACTCGCAGCAGGGAAACTTTTACAACGGCCTGGGCTGGACCTACTACCAGGCTCTGGACGGGCTCATAGGGCTAACTCACCCCTCCTCATTGCTCTCCCATCACTCCCCACCTCTCCCCATCCCTCTCCACCTCTCTCGCACAGCTGTGGCAACTCGCAGCAGGGCAACTTTTACAATGGCCTGGGTTGGACCTACTACCAGGCTCTGGACGGGCTCATAGGGCTGGGCAGGGGGTCGCTCTCTCTGCTCACAGCCGTCGGAGCCTACAAGGAGTTCTTCCCCATTCGGTGAGACGTGGTTCAGTGCGGTGAAAGTAGGTGCAGTGCGGTGAAATATGGTTCAGTGCGGTGAAAGTAGGTGCAGTGCAGCTGGACCTACTACCAGGCTCTAGATGGGCTCATAGGGCTGGGCAGGGGATCACTTTCTCTGCTCACAGCCGTTGGAGCCTACAAGGAGTTCTTCCCCATTCGGTGAGATGCAATACAATATGGTGCAGTGCGGTGCCTTGTACTCATCGATTTGGTGTGCTCTAACAATCTTTTCCACTCTGCTTGCCCCGTAGCACTCCCGCTATATTGAAATCACTTTGCTTGCTCATCGTATCACTTTGCTTTGAAATCACTTTGCTTGCTCATCGTATCACTTTGCTTTGAAATCACTTCTTACTAACAATTCTCAAAAGTAATCTTTTCCACTCTGCTTGCCCCGTAGCACTCCCACATTTCCCCTTCAACCTCATTCTTCCATCACCCTCCCACCCCCTTTCCCTGGTCCTCGGCCATTTTCCCTATCCTCCACAATCCCGGATTTCCCCTCCAACCTTATTCTTCCATCACCCTCCCACCCCCTTTCCCTAGTCCTCTGCTATTTTCTCTATCCTCCCCTGTACATTCACCGTTCGTCCTCCGCAATTTGGTGACTTTTGAGTCGACTCAAAAGTCACTCAAAAGTCACTCAAAAGTCGACTCAAAAGCCACCCCCTTTCCCTAGTCCTCTGCTATTTTCTCTATCCTCCCCTGTACATTCACCGTTCGTCCTCCGCAATTTCCCTTTCTCCTTCTTTTACCTTCGTCCCATGCACTCGGGGGAGCAGGCGGGTGGTGCCGCTTGCGTGCTGTCTATGAGAACCCTCCCTCTGCTCACCACTGCTCCTCGTGTAGTGAGTCGATTTTTGAGTCGACTCAAAAATCGACTCGGGGGAGCAGGCGGGTGGTGCCGCTTGCGTGCTGTCTATGAGAACCCTCCCTCTGCTCACCACTGCTCCTGTTCCTCCTCCTCCTCCTTTCTCTTCCATCCGCTACCCCCTGGAGAGCAGGCAGGTGGTGGCGCACTGCTTTGGGGGCGACGGGGGGTGGATGACAGTATGGGACCTCCCCATCCCCCCTCTCACCACCTTCTCTCCTTCCTCTCCCCTTCCCCTCTCCGTTCTTCCGCCCTTGGAGACCAGGCAGGTGGTGGCGCACTGCTTGGGGGGCGACAGTGGGGGCGGGTGGATGACAGTAGGAGACCTCTCCATCACCCTTCTCACCACCTTCTTATCCCCCTCCCCCTCCCCTCTCCGTTCTTCCGCCCCTGGAGAGCAGGCAGGTGGTGGCGCACTGCCTGGGGGGCGACGGGGGGGGCGAGTGGATGACAGTGGGCGACCTCCCCATTCCCCCTCTCACCGCCTTCCTCTCCTTCCTCTCCTCCCTCTCCCCTTCCCCGCTCCGTTCTTCCGCCCTTGGAGAGCAGGCAGGTGGTGGCGCACTGTCTGGGGGGGGACAGCGGGGGCGGGTGGATGACAGTAGGGGACATCCCCATTCCCCCTCTCACAGCCTTCACTCCCCTGCGACCAGATGACACGTGAGTGATGGGGTTGAATGAATGTTCAATAGTTGCTTTCAGTTGCTGAAAGTTGCACCCAATCCCCCTCATGGGGTGGATGACAGTGGGGGATCTCCCCATCCCCCCTCTCACAGCCTTCACTCCCCTGCGACCACATGACACGTGACTGCTGCGTGCTATGAGGCATACTCTGGGGTTACGTTCTCATGGGGCTCTTTAGGTGCCTCATAGGACAGACCACCGTTTCCTCCCATCCCCCCTTTTACCGCCTTCACACCCCTGCGACCAGATGACACGTGAGTGCTGGGGTTGGTTTATTGTGGTTAAATGTGGTTGAATGTTCAATGGTTGCCTCTAGTTGTTGGAAGGTGGATTCAATCCCCCTTATGGGGTGGATGACAGTGGGTGGCTTTCCCATCCCCCCTCTCACCGCCTCCACGCCCCTGCAGCAGCCAGACGAAACGTGAGTGCAGCAATCTTGCTCTAGTTTTGTGTGTTTCACGGGTCTTTCCAGGCCCCTCAGAAGTCCACCCACGTTCCCCTTCTCTCACCGCCTTCACGCCCCTGCGGCCAGACAAAACGTGAGTGAAGTGACTTTGCCCTTGGGGTGTATATTCACGGATCCCTCTAGGTGCCTCACGGGTCCCTCTAGGTGCCTCACAGGTCCACAGTCCACCCCATCCCCTATCCAGACTCTTTTTTCACAGGTTGCTCCCACTCAACTAATAAGCCCACCCGTATTCCCTTCCTCTTACAGTCTTCACTCCCTTCTTACCTTGCACACTTATCAGCTTCTACTAACTGACTCTTTGCAAGACGTTCATGGGTGGGGTAGACCCAGTTTTGAGACGTCTCAAAACTTGCGCATTTATCAGCTTCCACAGTTTACTAAGTCACTCTTCGCACGATGTTCATGGGTGGAGTAGACCCAGCGAGGTGAACCCAGCCCACTTCGGCAACCCCTCCCTTGCTGCCCCCGTTCTCCGTTTACCTTCTCTCCTTCTATCTCCCGCTTCCCTCTTCTCTCCCTATTCCCCTGTCCTCATGTCCTCGCAGCTTCTACAAAGTGACACTGTGGAAGGTGTTCGTTGAGGGGTAGAGGTGGCAGTGAATCCAGCGCAGTACAGCAATCTCTCCCTTCCTTCCCTGCACCTTTCCGCCTTTCCCTACTCTCCCTTTCCGCTCCTCGCAGATTCTACAAAGTGACATTGAGGAAGGTGTTCGTTGGGGGAATAGAGGTGGCAGTGAATCCAGCGCAGTACAGCAATATCTCCTTTCCTTCCCTGCACCTATCCGCCTTTCCCTACTCTCCCTTTCCCCTCCTCTCAGCTTCTACAAAGTGACACTGAGGAAGGTGTTCGTGGGGGGAATAGAGGTGGCGGTGAATCCAGCCCAGTATGGCAACCTTTCCTCCCTACCTTGCCCATTCTCCTTCTACCCTTCGCTCCCCTGTCCCCCTCCTCAGCTTCTACAAAGTGACACTGAGGAAGGTGTTCGTGGGAGGGGTGGAGGTGGCAGCGAACAGTACGGCAACCTGATCTTCTTCTTCCTTTCACCCATCCCTCTTTCACCTTGTGCCTCATTCCCTGTCCCCCTGTGCTCTTCCCCTCAGCTTCTACAAAGTGACATTGAGGAAGGTGTTCGTGGGGGGAGTCGAGGTGGCGGTGAATCCAGCTCAGTACGGCAACCCGACCATTCTTTCCTTTCTCCTGACCCCCTGTCCCCCTGTCCCCCTCCTCTCAGTTTCTACAAAGTGACACTGAGGAAGGTGTTTGTGGCCGGGATAGAGGTGGCGGTGAACCCAGCACAGTACGGCAATCTCACCTTTCCTTCCTTTCACCTGTCCCCCCCTCCCACCTTCCCACAGATTCTACAAAGTGACATTGAGGAAGGTGTTCGTGGGCGGGATAGAGGTGGCGGTGAACCCAGCGCAGTACGGCATCCTGACCCATCCTTCCACCTATCCCCTCTTTCCCTTATCTCCTTCTCCCCGCCTCTCAGCTTCTACAAAGTGACACTGAGGAAGGTGTTCGTGGGGGGAATCGAGGTGGCGGTGAATCCAGCGCAGTACGGCAATCTGACCCACGGCAATGCCATCTTTGACAGCGGCACCACCTACTCCATCATGCCGCCTCTCTTTGTCCCTCCTCTCTTCCACCTCGTAAGTCCACCTCGCTCCTCTCCCGCTTAAGTCGAGTCAGAGGGCTGTATAGTACAGTATGGCAATCTGACTCACGGCAATGCCATCTTTGACAGCGGAACCACCTACTCCATCATGCCGCCTCTCTTCGTCCCGCCGCTCTTCCACCTTGTGAGTACACCTCGCTCCTCTCCCCCTTGAGTCGACTAAAAAGGGCAGTATGCCAACACTTCCTCTCAAAACAGCAAACCCAACACAGTGAGTCCATCTCGCTCCTCTCACGGCAATGCCATCTTTGACAGCGGCACCACCTACTCCATCATGCCGCCTCTCTTCGTCCCTCCCCTGTTCCACCTGGTGAGTCCATCTCACTCCTCTCCTCCTTGACTCAACTCAGAGACAGCACAGTACGGCAACCTGTCGCACTGCAATGCCATCTTTGACAGCGGCACCACCTACTCCATCATGCCGCCTCTCTTCGTCCCTCCCCTGTTCCACCTGGTGAGTCCATCTCACTCCTCTCCTCCTTGACTCAACTCAGAGACAGCATAGTACGGCAACCTGTCGCACTGCAATGCCATCTTTGACAGCGGCACCACCTACTCCATCATGCCGCCTCTCTTCGTCCCTCCCCTGTTCCACCTGGTGAGTCCATCTCACTCCTCTCCTCCTTGACTCAACTCAGAGACAGCACAGTACGGCAACCTGTCTCACGGCAATGCCATCTTTGACAGCGGCACCACCTACTCCATCATGCCGCCTCTCTTCGTCCCTCCCCTGTTCCACCTCGTGAGTCCATCTCACTCCTCTCCTCCTTGACTCAACTCAGAGACAGCACAGTACGGCAACCTGTCGCACGGCAATGCCATCTTTGACAGCGGCACCACCTACTCCATCATGCCGCCTCTCTTCGTCCCTCCCCTGTTCCACCTGGTGAGTCCATCTCACTCCTCTCCTCCTTGACTCAACTCAGAGACAGCACAGTACGGCAACCTGTCGCACGGCAATGCCATCTTTGACAGCGGCACCACCTACTCCATCATGCCGCCTCTCTTCGTCCCTCCCCTGTTCCACCTGGTGAGTCCATCTCACTCCTCTCCTCCTTGACTCAACTCAGAGACAGCACAGTACGGCAACCTGTCGCACGGCAATGCCATCTTTGACAGCGGCACCACCTACTCCATCATGCCACCCCTCTTCGTCCCGCCTCTCTTCCACCTCGTGAGTCCATCCAACGGTCACTAGTTTGGTAAAGACAGAACTCACGTGCGATGACAGTTTCCCTCATGGGTAGCATTTGAAATAACGCTATGAAATAACGTTCGTGTGGCATTTGAACGAGGTGAGCCCTGGGTTGTATCAAAAGGCTGTGCAGCAGTAGGATTGCCTCGCTATACCTTCTCCATCGCCCCATTCTTCACTCCTTTTGCTTGCCTCACGCCTCCCTCGAAGCCTCCTCAGATCCGGACAGCATGGGCTTTCAGCGCCTTCCCTTCTCCATCGCCGCACATTTCACTCCCTTGTGCTTTCCGTGCCTCGCGCCTTTCATTTCCTCTCTCTTTGGCTTCTCAGATCCAGACAGCCGTGGGACTGCCTCGCTACGCCTTTTCCATTGGCAAGGAGGGCTCGCTCTGCTTTTCCTCCACAGACGAGTGAGTGTGTGTGTGCATGAGTGTGTGCGAGAAGGGGTGTGTGTTTATATGCTCTGCTTTCCCCCACTCCCTGCTCTTTCAACCTGCACTGATCTGGCAAACCCCTTATCCCCCTGCCCTCCCCTCTCCCTCCTCTCCGCTTTCCCTTCACTCACTCCCCTCACCAGGCTGACAGCAGAGGACGTGAGGAACCGCTTCCCCCACATCAACCTGCAACGATCCGTCAAGCCCCTTTTTCCCCCTCATCTCTTCTTCTCCCGTCTCCCCTTTCCCTTCACTCTCCCCCTTCCCAGGCTGACAGCAGAGGACGTGAGGAACCGCTTCCCCCATATCAACCTGCAACTATCCGTCAAGCCCCTTTTTCCCCCTCATCTCTTCTTCTCCCGTCTCCCCTTTCCTTCACTCACTCCCCTCACCAGGCTGACAGCAGAGGACGTGAGGAACCGCTTCCCCCATATCAACCTGCAATTCGAAGGGAGAGGCGTGTTCATGAACCTGCCGCCCCACACGTACACATTCAAGGCTATGGTGAGCGCTGAGCCACCATGAGGAGCTTTTTGAGATATCTGTACTCGTACTAGCTGTATTTGGAAGGGAGGGGCGTGTTCATGAACCTGCCGCCCCACACGTACACATTCAAGGCTATGGTGAGCGCTGAGCCACCATGAGGAGCTTTTTGAGATATCTGTACTCGTACTAGCTGTATTTGGAAGGGAGGGGCGTGTTCATGAACCTGCCGCCCCACACGTACACGTTCAAAGCCATGGTGAGCACTGATATTTCTTGACATTTGACATCACGATGACGCTTGTGCTGCGGAAAATCTCGAAGTGCTAAACCATGATACCTAGGCTAGCTGCTTATAGTGCTACTACCATCCATGGCTTCAACAGTTTTGAGGTGAGTTTTGAGCCGATTTTGAGAATCTAGCTTCAACAGTTTTGGGGTGATTTTTGAGTCGACTGCCTGTTGAGTCGACTCAAAAGCCACCTTTCTTCAGTGTTCTAGGTCACGGTGCTGCCAAACCATGATACCCAGGCTGGCTGGTTATAGTGCTAACATGGCATCAACATTTTGAGACAGCTCGAAATTATTATCTCCATCCCTGCCTCCGTTTCCCCGCAACCCCTTCCAACAACAGGACGAGGGGGTGGAAATCGTTTGCACGCAGGTGGTGTTGGGGTCTGACACCATGAAGGCCCCCAACGGGTTTTGATATGGCTTGGCAGGCTAGAGACAACTAAAGGGTTGTGTGTCCTTCCTTCCCTCCCTCCGTCTCTCCCTCCCTCACCAGGACGAGGGGGTGGAGATCGTGTGCACGCAGGTGGTGTTGGGGTCAGACACCATGAAGGCTCCCAATGGACTGGCCTTCATCATTGGAGGTGAGAAGCGCACTGGGTGTGAAGGCAGCATAGTGGGCAGCTTTTTAGTCGACTCAAAAGTCACCTCGTTGCAGGTGGTGCTGGGTTCAGACACCATGAAGGCCCCCAATGGACTGGCCTTCATCATTGGAGGTAAGCAGCATGAGGGGTGCGTAGGGCGGCAAAATTTGCGGCAAGGCACAGTGGGCACACTAACCTCTCACAGGCATATCAAAACCAGCGTCTTCTCCAGTGTGAGGGTTTCCCTGAGCCAACTTCACCTCATCCTCCTCCTCTTCTCTCTCCCTTCCCTCCCTCAATTATCGCAGCTCTGTGGATGAGGGATTTCCTTGTGATTCACGATCAGGAGGAGAACCGGGTTGGATGGGCGGCAATGAAATGTGAGTCCCTTCTTTTGCTTGTTTGCTATGCAGCTCACCTTCGTGCGAATTACGATTAAAAGTGGTTTTGCAACGCCGTGTGAATGCAGGCACTTGAACACATAGTGCCCATGCACAAGGATACATGCTATCAACTGGAGCGACAGTGACACTGAATGCACAGCTTGCCTAACAGTTAAAACTCATAAGCCTACGCGGTGGCAATTCATAAGTACCATGGGAGATCCTTTTGGTATAAAGTAGGACAAATGTATATTGTTTCATGTTATATGAACAGTTTGGGCGTACACATGGAGCATAACACACAAATAATCATTACGGTATATCAGCAGTAAATTCAAGAAAATGTATTGAGAAAATATAACTTTATCCACTTTCTTAAATTCCAGAGTTTATAGCAGTTTCCGGCGAGACAGCTCGCAACCAGCCTAGCAGCAGCTGAGTAAAGCTGTCACGCCTATAGTGAACCTCTCAAGCCAAGCTGGCAAATGCACGCGTAAATCTGTCACGAACGGAATACACGGTAACAAGGTGCTGCGCTGGGGTGCCCCCTTGTCGCCAAGTGAAGTTTGCGACTAGTGCGCTACAGTGCTTTGTTCTAACGAGAATGCGAAAACAGTTCGACGGGATACCCCTTTACGTCGAGCAATCAAGAAGGTGCACTTTCCTTCGTTTGACTCGTGAATCCCTACCTATGCGATGTAACAGAAATTTTCGTCTAGTCGTGAATCTTTCTACGATACGGAGTCGGAGCTTTCTGTCGTGTCGTCGGGTTACACGACGACAGGACACCACCGTCGCTAGCTGTCCACAGCTGCTCTCCAGCTTGCGGTGGTTGCAGCGGTCGTTCTCCGTGTGGGCAGGACGGGAGCCCCCTTCATTCACACGCAAAAAAAAAATGGGTTTCGCAGATCGTACTGTACAGTCGAGTTTTCCTTGACAAAGACTTTTGCTCTTGTGTTTTCGGTTTCCCCTTCGTGACGAGAGTGAGCTGTGTGGACCATGCATTCACGCCTTGTATAGAACGTTTGTAAACGGTACCGTGCGTTACAGTTAGGTAGTGTGATAGCTTGGTAGAGTGGTTCGGTGGCGGTTCGAAATAGGGCAACTCGAAAACTTTGCCAATCGCCACAACCCCACACAAGCGAAGGGAGCTATGTTTTGGTACGATTCTGTGGAAGGGCGCACATGGGTTATTCAAGAGCGTCTATAACGCATCGCACCGTACCAAACATTTATACAACGTGTAAAACCTCTCTTAGAAGCTGGTTTGAATGGCATGTGTTTGAGCAGTGTAACATGGCATTAGGGTTTCTGTCCATGCCACCTGCAAAAGCAGTTGGCTACCACGAAGTACGCTATATTTCCCACCAGCCAGGACTGGCAATGGCTCGTGAGGACCGTAGGACGGCGTGCGATACAATGTAGGTCGATGCTGATGTATGGCTCGTGCGAAATGCGTTGGTCGTGCGAAATGCGCTAGCTTTTCAATCTAAAAAGCGGTTGTTCTACGCCTGAGCGAAAATCCAGCCATGGCTCTTGTCGACGATACGAAAATGTATCCGAATCTTGGCGATAACTGGCGAGAGGAAAGCGAAATGGATACCGACGAGGACGAAGCAGATGACGAACAGGAGGAGGGGGAGGAGGAGGAAGAAGAAGAGGAGGAAGAGGTGGATGATAAAACGGAAGAGACAGGCAATCAGGATGAGGCGGGTGAAAAGCGTGTCTTTAACGTGCCGACTCCAGCCCCCGGCACATGGACCCCCGTAACCTTGGGAACGCCGGGAGGAGACTCTTTCCGCGTGACGCTAATCGATGATGCTTGTAACGAGGTGTCGCCGTGGCACGACGTGCCGCTGCATTCATCCAACGGTACATTCAACGCCGTCTGCCTGACCCCCAAAGGCTGCCAAGACGACTACGAGGTCGCCGTTCGCGAACGCCTCGCGCCGCTGCGAATGCGGTTACGCAATAACAAACCCATGCGCTTCGCCGACCCGATCCCGTGGAACTTCGGCGTGTTCCCGCAAACCTGGGCCGACTCGTCAACGCGCTGCCCGGAATTCGGGAACCTGCCCTTAGACGATAGTCCCGTGGAGTTAATCGACATAGGTAGCCAGGTCCGGCAGTTAGGCGAGGCCTACGCGGTCGAGCCGCTAGCGGCGTTCGTGCTGGTGGATCCGCGCGGGTTCCAGCTTTCGTGGAAGGTGGTGGGGATTGCGACGGATGACCCGTCGGGGTTTCAGGATCTGAGCGACGAGAATGTGGCGGGGATCGTGCAGACGCTGCTGGACTGCATTCGCGATTGGCTGAGGGCCGGACGGCACTGCGGAGGTGAGAGGGCACTGCGGGAGTGAGATGGCGATGAAATGTGGGTGGGTGGTAGTAGAGTAAGATGGTTTCAGGATCTGAGCGACGAGAATGTGGCGGGGACTGTTCAGACGCTGCTGGACTGGCTGCGCGCCAGCCGGCATTGCAGAGGTGAGACGATGGCACATTGTGGGGTGAGGGAGAGTGGGATAATGGAAGAAGTTGGTTTCAGGATCCGAGCGACGAAAACGTGGCGAGTATCGTGCAGACGCTGTTGGACTGCATTCTCGGCCGGCTTTCGCGGATTCGCGACATATGTGGACTGCATACGCGACCTAATAATCCAATTTCTTGATGTTTCTTCCCCTCATACCTCCCAATGTCCCAGGTGAAAAGACCAAAGTGTTGACGCTAAGCCAGGGCAAAGCAGGGCAGGATAAGGTGATGGAAATCGTCGCTCAGGCGCATGCAGCGTGGCAGCTGCTGCGTAGCGGGGAAGCTGATAACGAGGATATGGGCGACCTGCTGCTCTCCCCGAACCTGCTGCACCGGAAGCCCCAGCCTGGGCCGGCGGTTCGGATCTTCGCCGAGTCGTACGCGACAGATTCGGCGAATAAAGACAAGGCTGTGATCGATGAGCAGGATATTAAGACGCTTGTTGCGCCGGTGTTTGGGAGTAGTTTCATGGTGGATTCATGGGATAGCCCGGATGAATTTGAAGGGGAGAACGCGGGTGCGGAGGGGGAGGATGGGGACGGGAAAGCGGAGGATTCGGATGAGGATTGGGGGATGGGAGGGGGTGGGGGAGGGGGAGTGGGAGAGGGAGGGGGAGGGGGAGCGGGGGTTAGGGGGAGGAGGCGCGGTGACAGTGGTCCGACCAGGGGCGGGGATAGTGATGATAGCGATGAGGAGGAGGGGGAAGAGGCAGCGCGAACCAGAGACAGGGGCGCAGGAGGAGGGGGAGGCGGAGGGGGAGGCGGAGGCGGAGGGGGAGGGGGAGGGTTCGGATTCGGCAGTGTGCGAGGCGGCGGGTCGAAGAAACCGGGCGGCAGCGGGCAGGCAGGGTTAAAGAAGCTGGGCGGCAGCCAGACGGTCAGCCGGTTCCTGGGGCGGCTGCGGCGGCCGTCCCAGGCGTTTGGTAGCGATGCCCTGGGGGGACTAGACCTCTCCGCTATTCAGCAGACTTTTTTTGACAATTCCCAAATCTCTCAAGTCTCTAAAACTTCTCCGAATTCTCAGAATTCAGATAAAAAGCGGCCGGCACAGGCGTTCGGGAGCGATGCGCTGGGCGGATTAGACCTGTCCGGTTTGCAGCAGCAGCAGCAGGTGGAAACCGGAGGTAATGCAGTAGCAGGGGCACCAGCGGCGGCTGCGGCAGGGAGGGGGAAAAGTGAGGCTGGGTTTGGCGATTGGGGAAGTGGTGAGGGGTGGAGTGGAGAAGCGGGGAACGGGGAGGATGAGGTTGAGGAGGGGGTGGCGCTGTCTCAGGGGGGGCTGAGGTCCAGGAGTTTCAACTCAGCGTATCCGCCCTCCTTTAATTCCGCGTATGCGCCCTCCTTTTCCGCCCAGGACCAGCTAAACATGCGCCTGGACGGGCAGGGGGGAGGGGGGTCGGCGCAAGGAAGGGCGCAGGGGGTGGCGCAGGGGGAGCCGCAGGGGGGGGCGCAGGGGGGCGCAAGCATGGCGTTTGGCCGGACCCGTAGTGCAGGGTCCGCGGAAGGGAGGGGGGGAGGAGAGGTGGTTATAGGAGGGGCGGGCGGGGCGGGCAGGGCGGAAGGGAATTCAGCAGGCCAGTCGCCGTCCGCGTTATCATCCTCCCAGTCCCGCTATAGGGCGTGGCGGAACCTTCTAGTGGACGTGCACCTGGGGGGGAGATCCGCCAAGGGGGGCGGAAACGAGGGGCGGGGGTTCCTGGCGGAAGGGGCAGGGGCGGGCGCAGGCATAGGGGCAGGCGCAGGGGCAGCAGGTGCAGCAGGGGGAGCCTTTGGTCCCCCGTCCTCCTCCTCCTCCGCCTCTACCCCCTCCCCCCTCCCCTTCCCCCCGCTGCCCCCTTCCGCCCCCCTCTCCGCGTCCTATAACGGGCGCCCCACCCCCCCCGCCTGTGGGGAATCCCTAGAGGAGGTTCCGCGGAGCAGGTCTACCCCCCCAGGCGCCCCCCTTTCCGCCTCTGGGGGGGCGGGCGGGGCGGGCGGGGCGGGCGGGGCGGGCGGGGCGGGCGGGGGGAGCGGGGGGAGCGGATGGGCGGTCAGACGGAGCTTGCGCCACAGCAGGAGTCACGGGGGGGGAGTGGGGGGAGGCGCGCAGAGGGAGGGGGGCAGGGGCGGGGGCGTCGGAGCGGGAGAGGGGGAGGGAGTTGGGAGGGCAGGGGGGAGAGCAGGGGGGAGCGTGCATGGGGCGTTTGGGGAAGGCCTCAGGGGGAATGGGGGAGGGTGGGGCGGAAGTGGGGGGTGGGGGGGAAGTGGGGGATGGGGTGTGAGCATTGGTTCTGCCCCTTATGGGAGCATAGGCGGAGATATTGGCAGCAACAGCGGGAGGAGCAGCAGCAGCAGCCTAAGCAGCAGAGACGGGGGGAGAGAGGGGCGCGAGGGGCGGGAGGGGAGGGAAGGGCGTGAGGGGAGGGAAGGGCGCGAGGGGAGGGACGGGAGGGAGGGGAGGGATGGGCGGGAGAGTAGGAGATCACTTAGTATGGTACTAGAGCCGATCCAAGGCACTCCTAACACAAGCCCTCTACCCGCGGACTCCCTTCCCCTCTCCGCCTTCGCTTCCGCCCTCCCCCCTCCGCCCCTTTCCGCCTTCGCCTCCCCCTCAGGGGCCACCACGCCCCCCTATGCCAACCGCTCCCCCCGATCCAGCCCCCTCTCCCGCTCCTCCCGCGCGCACTCCCACCTTCCCCCCATTCCCCCGCCCTCTCCCGGATTTTCCCCCGGGCTCACTTCAGGAAGTTCCCCCGGGCTTCCCCCTGTCATTCCGCCCACGCACAGCGGGAGCAGCGGGGGGAAGACCCCCCTGATGAGCCCCCGCGCGCTTCTCTGCGCCAGCAGCCCCCCTGGGTTCAGCCCTGGTGACGAGCTAAGCGCCGGTGGAAAGCTAAGCGCCGGTGGGAGCAGTGGTACGCGTGGTGGGAGCGGTGGGAGCAGCGGGAGCAGTGGGAGAAGCAGCAGAGCGGGATCCGTGAGGGGAAGCAGCAGTGGCGGAGGGGGGCTGTTCGGGGGACTGATAAGCGGGGGGAGGAGGCTAGGGGGGAGTGTGAGGGAGAGGAGTCGGCATGCGAGGCGGCACTCTGTGGGTGCTGTTGCTGCTATGCACCTCCTCTCCCCCATCAGAAGGGGTCTCTTCTCCATTCCTAAGCAGTCTGAGGCAGCAGCTGGGGATACAGCAGGGGAGGCAGCAGGGGAGGGAGCAGGGGAGACAGGCGGAGCAGGAGGAGGAGGAGGGGAAGGCGGAACGGCAGTGGTGGCGGAGGGGTGCAAGGGAGGGGCAGCAGGAGCAGCAGCTGCAGGAGCAGGAGTCGAACTGGTGGGAGGCGAGGAAGCAGAGGCGGAACGAGGAAGCCGAGGGGGGACAAGCGTCCCAGTCTCACCAAGAGGTTTCCCCAGGGCTTCAATCAGCGTGAGCAGCGGCATCAGTGGCGGCAGCAGCAGCAATACCGCTGCCGACAACAGCAGTAACAGCAGCGGCAGCGGCAATGGCGGCAGCGGCGGCGGCGGCGGCAGGAAGGAGAGCGGAGGAGGAGGAGGCGGGTCGGTGGCGGGGTTTGTTCGGCGAGCAGGTCTCTCGTTCCACCGTAGAAGCGCCTCTCACCACGACCTCGGCCTCCCCAAACGCTCCCCCGGCGCTGGGACAGCAGAGGCAGCAGGAGCAGCAGGAGGAGCAGGAGGGGTGGGAGAAGGAGGGGCTGTAGGAGGGGTAGGGGGGGGTACTGGTGGGAGCAGTGGAGGCCATCCCACACCATCCCCGTCCGCTGCTCCTCCCCCGCTGCCGCCCTCCGGGTCTCTCTCCTTCTCCTCCTCCCGCTTCCTCCGGAAAAACAAGACGCCGCCGCTCCACAACCACCACCGCCACCGCAGCACCACCAGCGAGGATTTCCGGTCCTTCCACCACTCGTTGCAGTCACCCTCGTTACAGTCAACCCCGTTACAGTCCCAGCCTCAGTCGCAGACCTCGTCTGCCGCCCATTCCCCTGCCGCCCGGTCCCCTGCCGCCCATTCCTCTGCCGCCCACTCTCCTGCTGCTCGTCCTGTGCCTGTGCGCTCTTTATCCGCACAGTCAATGTCGGTTGCTCGCTCCTTGTGCGCTCACTCCTCCACTGGCCCCTCCCCTGCTTCCAGCACTGGCTCTGCTGCATGCGGAGACGGTTTCGGGGTAGAACAGCCAGGTGGAGAGCGGTTGGAAGGGGTGCAGATGATTGATCACCCGTCAGATAAGCAGCAAGAGTCTGAGAACGTGTTTCAGCAGTTTCACCTGCAGTTGCAGCTAGAGCAGGTTCAGCAGCAACAGATGGAGCAGCAGCAGCAGCAGCAACAGCACCAGGAGCAGCAGCAGCAGCAACAGAATCCCCAGCAGCCCCAGCAGCAGCAGCAGGCAGAGCCAAAGCCGAGGCGGCACCGACGCCTCATGTCCCTTCCCAGCACTCCAGACATGAAAGGCCTTCGTATCCTCCCCCTTCCCTTCACCAAACACCGCTCCCCCTCCCCTCATCGCCGTTCCCCCTCCCCTCCGCCTGCCCACCCGCTACCCACCGCGCCTCACCCGCCCGTTTCCCCCTGTGGCGCCGACCCAAACCGCACTGGCTCGGACGCGTCAGGTGCGGAGCCAGGCTCGCACGGAGGTTCGGGTGCTGGATCAGGCTCGGGAGGCGGGGTGTGGCCGTGGTCCCGGCCGTCAGTGAAGCTTCGGCTCCCAACCATGCGGTCAGGTCGCAAGGGAAGGGATGGGCGGGGGGATGGGGTGGGAGAGGAGGGGGGAGCAAAGGCGGGAGATGGTGGGGGAGAGGTTGGGGGAGATGGTGGAAGCGAATGGGGGAGAGAAGGGATAGAAGGATGGGGTGAAGGAGGGGAGAGAAGGGGTTCTCTGGATGCTTTTCAGGCCACTGCCGGTGCTGTGGCTGCTGCTGCTGCTGCTGCTGCAGGTGCAGCTGCTACTGGTGCTGCTGCTGCTGCAGGTGCAGCTGCTGCTTCTGCTGCTGGAAGTGCTGTCGAATCTCCCACCCGAGTGCCATCTGCCGGACTGGCTGGGTCAGACTACACAACGCCAGAAGCCGAACCGAAAGTTGCTGCCACGGCTGTTACAGCTGCTACAGCTGACACTGCTGATACAGCTGCCACTGCTGCTACAGCCGCCACTGCTGCTACAACTGTTACAACTGCCACAGCTGCCAGTTCTTTTCCCGTCTCTTCCTCTGCCGTAACATTGCCCCGCTCATCCCCGCCTGATCACACCAGCACACTTCATGCCCCTCCTCCTCCCCTTGCCCCCTCCCCTTCCCGTCACCCCTCAAAGCCCCCCTCCCCTTCCCTTACCCGCTCCCTGTCCCCGCACCCGCCGCGTCCCCCCTCTCCCCTTCTCCCTCGCACTCCCTCTGCTCCTCTTAGCCTCAACCCCTCCCCCCCTCCTCACCACAGGCCGTCTCCTCCGCCCCACACCCCGTCTCCTCCTCCTCCTCCTCGCACCCCTTCTCCTCCTCCTCCTCACAACTCCTCTCCTCCTCTTCCCCATAGCGCCTCCCCTCCCCACAGCTCTTCTCCGCCCCTCAACCCCCCCCATCGCGCCCAGAGCGCCGCCCGATCCTTCCTGCTGCAGGAGCTCGGGGGTAGGCGCCCCCAAGGCTTCCTCCGAACCTCCAGCGTAGCCTCGGCACTGCCAGGCTCGGCGAGCCCAGGTTCGGGCGAAGCCTCACCTGAAAGGGTCAGGGGAAGAGGCAGTAACAGGGGTGGTGATGACAGTGGTTCTGGTGGTAACCAGATCAGTGGTAGCTCCCCTCCTCGCCCCCCGTCGTGTGAGAGAAATCAACGGTCCAAATCTCCTTTGAGTCGGCTTGATAGGAGCAGCAGCAGGGGGAGGGAGAGGGCTGGGAGTACAGAGGGGGGCAGCAAAGGGAGGGAGAGAGGTGGGGTTGCAGAGGGGAGCAGGGAGAGAGAGAGTGACACGAATCCCAATACTTCGGATAAGGATCAGACAGTAAAGGCAGCACATGGAAGAGAGCATAAGGTCTGTGGGGAAGAGGAGAACAGGGCAGAGAAGATCGGGGCTGGGAGTGGGGCAGCAGAGGGCAGAGGAGAGAGCAGAGAAGAAAGCAGAGGAGAGAGTGAATTTGAGGTCCCTTCTTCTCCCTCCCTCTCGGTTTCTCTCACGTTTTCCCGGAAGCTGCCTGTGGGGAGTTGCAGTGCTGCTGGCGAGGCTGGGAAGGGGGGTGAAGCAGCAGGTGTTGGCACAGCCACATTGCCAGCACCTGCTGCTGTTACAGTTGGATTGGTGGGAGGAGAAGGAGTAGGAGAAGAAGTGGAAGGAGTTGGGGGAGTAGAAGAGGCAGTAAAGGTGGTGGGAGAAGGGGAGATGGATCATCTCTTGTCGCGTTTCCACCATCAGGCACAGTGGGAGGGCAAAGAGGGGCAGAACTTAGGGGAACCTGAGCAGCAGCAGCAGCTGGAAGCTTCTTTTCTGGCTTCTTCTCATCCACCCTACAATCCTCATCACCATCATCATCACCGTCACCAGCACCAACACCAGCAGCACCACCAGCAGCACCAGCACCAGCACCAGCAGCACAAGCACCAGCACCAGCACCATAGGCGAACCATTTCTACACCTTCCAGCCCCAAAGGTCGCACCAGCGGCCATACTGAGGAGGCTACTAAAGGGGATAACAGGGAGTTCCCCTGGGTGCCAAAGGTGCAGAACAGAGTGTATGAACTACCCCATGCCAGGAAACTGGAGCTTAAGACCGGGCTCCTCCGAACCTCCTCTGACGCGCCGAAGCTCAACCCGAGCCAGAGGAGCCCCCGGGGCAAGGACGGAGGAGGCTCGGGAGGAGGTTCGGCGTCGAGGTTGATGCGCAGGTTCGGGAGCGACAAGGAGAGAGGGTCGGATGGAAAGGAGTGGATGGAAGGTGGGAGGGAGGATGGGGTGGGGAATTCAGAGGCGGGAAGTGAGGAGGAGGACGAGGAAGGTGGGGAGAACAAGGGCTGGAAGGATAAGGGTGAGCGAGAGGAGGAGGGCGAGGAGGAGGAGGAAGAGGAGGAGGATGAGGAGGAGGAGGAGGAGGCAGCGAGGGAGTGGAAGGGTCGCAGTCACACTCTAGACAGTGCCGATAGAAGGAAACCTCCTTTCCCGCTTGCACCTAACCACACAGACAACCGCCACCATCACCATCATCATCACCATCGTCACCACCATCACTCGAGCTCCACTCGCGATCGCGACGGTGACGGTTCCCCACCCCTCTCCCCGTTCCGCTCCCCGTCCCCGTCACCTCGGAACCGCTTCAAGTCTCCTCTGAAAGGCCGAGAGGGGAGAGACTGGTCGCCACAGATGGGCAGGGAGGGAAGGGACTGGTCCCCTCCTGCGCCGAGGCCGAGGAAAGAGCTCTCAGGCAGCAGTGTGGCACAGCGACGCGCTTCTCTCTTTGCCCTTCCCGGCGCTGCTGCTGCTGCTGCTGCTGCTGCTGCTTCTATGGACGACGGCCCGTCTTCTAAAGACCGAAAAGGCTCGTTCAGAAACCGGGGTGGTTCGTTCAAGGACCGAAGTGGGCGTTTGGAGGAGGATGGGGAAATGTCTAGAGACCTTAGTGGATCGAGCAGAGGCCGGAGCAGATCGTCTCGGGATCTCAGTGGCTCGCTTGCCGAACCTGCTGGCCCGTTCGGGGAGCGCAGCGGCTCGTTCAAGGACCGGGAGCGGTACGGCGAGGCGGGTCCCGCGGAGAGGAGGCGGTCGTTTCAAGAGCAAGGAGAGCAAAGGCCGTCGTTTAATGGCCGCACCCGCACCCCACCACGCGCCCCTGCCTCCGCTGCTGCCGCCGCTGCTGCGGCTGCTGCCGTCGCTGCTGTTGCTGCTGATGAAAGGGAATCTGGAGTTGCCAGGGAGAGGGCTGGCGAGAGAGGGGGAGTGGGATCGGGAGGTGGGTCAGGGTCAGGGTCAGGGAACTGGGGCGGGGATCGGGGGATGCGGTCTCGTTCCCCTTCCCCTGCTCCTGCTATTTCTCCTGCTCCTGCTATTGCTCCTGTTATTGCTCCTCCTTCTCTCCCCCATGCTAGAGTCAGGCCTCTCTCTGTTGACCTCTCGGGGTATCAGAACCTGGAATCTTCCAGGAACAAGGCGTGGCAGGTTGGAGAGGGGGAGAAGCAGCGGGTGGGTGAGAGAGGGTGGGAGAGAGAGGGTGTGAGGGGGGAGGGAGGGGGGAGGAGGGAGGGTGGTAGGCGAAGTGTTGATTGGGATCAGAGGGGATGGGATAGGGATCGCAGAGATGGGGATAGGGAGGTTGGGAATAGGGAGGGAGGGTGGCAGGGTGACAGGGATAGTGTGGAGAGAGGGGGTGAGAGGGAGGCGGGAGGTCGAGCTCATGTGGAGCTTTGGAACAGACCGGGCTCAAGGGAAGAAAAGAGGGAGAGTGGAGGGCGGGGTAGGCAGGGCGAGAGCAGTGCTACGCACCCACAGAGTGAAGGGAAGGAGTTGTGGGGTGTGTGGGGCGGTGAGCAGGGTGGAGAGAGGGGTGGAGAGGGATATGGGAAGAGAGAGGGGGTGGTTGTGAGTAGGCAGGGGGGTCGGATGGAGATGGAAGAAGAACGTAAGGAAGAAGCAGAGGAGGAGGATGAAGAGGAGGAGGATGAAGAGGAGGGAGGAGAGGAGGAAGAGGAAGAGGAGGAAGATGGGGAGGAGGAAGAGGAGGAAGAGGAGGAAGAGGGGGAGGAGGACGACGACGAGGAAGACGATGAGGAGGAGGAATATGATGAAGAGGAGGGGGAGGAGGAGGAGGAGGAGGATGATGAGGATGAGGAGGAAGATTATACTGAGGGGGAAGAGGAGGAAGAGGACGACGAGGAGGGTGACAGCGATGGTTCAAGAGTGGAGCGATGGAGGGGCAGAGGTGCGGCTAAGAAGCCAGAGCCCAGGCAGTATGTGTGGGATATAATCACACCTGATACAGCCTCCTTCGCTACCGCCCCCTCTTCATCCACCAACCAATCACAACCGCAAGGAGGGAAAGGGGGTAATCAGGGAGGCAGCAGGGAGAGGAGGGAGGGAGCGAGCCGGGAGTGGGGTAGGGGGGAGGAGGTGAGTGCTGGTGCTAGGCCTTGGCCCGGATCGCAACAGGCTCAAGCTTCAGGAGCCCATCAGAGCAGCAGCAAGACTGCTGGCAGTAGCAGCAGTCATGGCTACAATCGCAGCAGCTACAACCAGGGACAGCAAGGTGGTAGGAGATGGTAGTTGGTTATGATGTTCAATTATTTCTTTATGCTGCAAACATTCTCTTGCTTTGTTGTAAACTGCAGATCCGTGTTTCGGAACTCGTCCTTCATTCTTATCATGCGCTTTTCAGTAATGTATTTTATTTGCCTTGCTCAGCTCTAAGTGTGTGTATCATATGATATTGATTTCATTCAGGTGTTTTACAAAACTTGCTAAATTCCCTGGTGAGTACCATAACATCGAGTCTTCGTTGCGTAGTCGCCCTCCGACCACACGAAACACCGTACGAAACTTCGTATCAACAACGAAATGTCCCCGGATATTTCCGAGTCCACCCTGATGAAGATTTATCGATCTGCCCAGCTGGCGTAAAATTCCATTCGAGGGTGGATGAACGACCGACAGATACGCGCAACTGGAAAATGCGATCACGTAGCGGTGAAATACCATACCATGCTTGGCCAGTGTCGCAAACAAATTCTCGTACTGCCCAGGTCTGCAATGCCGGAAAAAATGTGCTCGGAGATGGGAAAGATCCAACGTGCCGAGTCGCGTGCGCACGGCGCAGACCAATGCATGAAAAGTTGGTAAAAGTACATAGGCGTTTAGCTCGGTGCGTTGTTTGTCTATCACGGTTTGAGCAGAAACCCACAGATTTTGCTGGTTTTAGCATTTTGCGGCCTTGTGATTCTGGCGATCGACATTGCATCGTTCCACCCATGTTCCAGCGAGGCAAGGGTGCAGTGGGTGGGAAGGGAACTGTTACGGAAGGGAGCAGCAAGAGCAGGAAGAGCACTGAGACAGACAAGTGCCCCCACGAGGAGCGAACTTTGCCAAAAACAACTGGGCGTGAGTGGACGGTCTGGTCCCCTAGCCTGACCTGATCGCTCGTTGGATCCTTACCTTCCAACCACCATTCTCCGCGAACACGTATAACTGCAACCACAACAACAATCAGGCTCTGCTCTCAGCTATATATCGTTCCCCAAGCTCTGCTCTCAGCTTTAGATCGTTCCCCGCTAAAATATTACCCCAGATAGCCGTGTGCCATCCTCGTAGCAGGAGTTTTTCGAGTCGACTCAAGAAGCCACTCATTCCCCCAAAGTCAGTGTCTGAGAACCAGGATTCAGAGTTTCTGAGAAGTGAGAGAGCTCGAGCCGCCCTATCATGGCGCCGCAGATCTACAACTTCACGCCGTGGCAGTCGCTGGTGGGCGGCGTGATCATCGGCATCGCCGCATCGCTGCACCTCCTCACCACGGGCCGCATCATGGGCGCTTCGGGCGTCGTCAACGGTAAGTGCATTTCTTCATACGCCACCTTGAGTCGAGTAAAAAAGCATCGCCGCGTCGCTGCATTTCCTCCGAGTCAAGCGCCACGTCGCTGCACCTCCTCACCACGGGCCGCATTATGGGCGCTTCGGGCGTCATCAACGGTAAGTTTCTCAGACGACAGTACGATACATGAGTCGCATCTCAAAACTTTGCCGCGTCGCTGCGTTTCCTCACCACCGGCCGCAAACTACGGCGTCGTCAAACGTACTAAGTTTCTCGAGACGCCTGAGTCGTCTCAAAGGGCATTGTCCGAGTCGCTGCATTTCCTCACCACCGGCCGCATCATGTGTGCGTGCGTCGGGCATCCTTTTCAGCATTCATGGTTTAACCATCTTGCTTCTCGCCCACCATCTCTGCGCTCCCGCAGGCGTTATCACCTCTCTCCCATCGATACTTGGTTCATCACTTGGTCCTCTCTTTGGATTATCGTTTTCATCGATCAAAGTTTAACCATCTTGCTTCTCGCCCAACATCTCTGCGCTCCGGCAGGCGTCATCACCGGCGTGCCAGACTGGGCTTGGCGCGTAGTGTTCCTCGCGTCGATGACAGCCGTCGGATCGTTCACGATGCTCATCGACAGCGGGCACGCGTTCGGATCCAAGCCCCCGTCGGTGGGCGATGATCCGGGTCTCGCGCTCATTCTGCCCATCGCCGCGGGGCTACTCTGCGGCTTCGGATCGCAGGTACAATTCCCTCCCATGGGCTTCGGAAACGCAGGTACAACCCGCTAACGTCCGTGTAAATTCTGCCCATCGCCGTCCACGGGCTTCCCTTTGTCACACAGCCGCCGCCCTCCGCGCTTATTGTGTCGACAAACAAATTCCTCCCCGTGGCCTTTTCTCATCAAACAGTCCGCCGTCATCCCTCTCTTCCCCTCCTCCTCCTCCCCTTTTCCCCCACTCGGTTGGGCAGCGAGTGCACGTCCGGCCACGGCGTGTGCGGCTTGCCGCGCTTCTCCCTTCCGCAGCTTCCCACTTCCCACCTATCAATCCCCTTTCCCCATTTACCCATCTCTTTCCCCCCGCCACCCACAGTTGGGCAGCGGGTGCACGTCTGGCCACGGCGTGTGCGGCTTGCCGCGCTTCTCTCTGCGCAGCGCAGTAGCTATCGCCACCTTTATGGCTACAGGCGCCGCTACATCCATGACCCTCGGCGCCATCGCCACAGGCACTACAGCCGCACCAACCATCCCTCCTGTTGCCCCGTTACTCCTTCCGCCTCTCCCAACCTCCCCGTCTCCATCCACTTCCCCCCCCTCTCCCCCCACTCCAATCAGCTCGGCAGCGGGTGCACGTCCGGTCACGGCGTGTGCGGCTTGCCGCGCTTCTCCCTGCGCAGCGCAGTAGCTGTCGCCACCTTCATGGCTACAGGTGCCGCTACATCCATGACCCTTGGCGCCATCGCCACAGGCACTACAGCCGCGAACCGCCCCCCCGGCGAGCCCATCCCAGCCACCAACACGTGGCTTCTCGTGCTGGCGGTCTGTGCTACAGCCATGGGAGCTATTATCGCGTACAGATGCCCGTTCTGTAACGAGTGTCTTGACACTGGTGCTGCTGCTGGTGCTGCTGGTGGGGCTGCTGGGGAGTCTGCATCGCTTTCCAAGGATGCTGGCAAGCTGGCCTGCTCCAGTGGGGTGAGCAACGGTGCAGGGATATTGAGCTCGGTATGATGGGATATCGGATAGAGGATTGGGGATTGGGATGGGTTGAGTGAGTTGGGATTACTGCTGCCAAGAGAGGATTGTATGCTCTGTGTGTTGTTTCACGGGCGGTTGCCATGCCTAAAGATGTGTGTGTGTGTGTGTGTGTGTGTGTGTGTGTGTGTGTGTGTGTGTGTGTGTGTGTGTGTGTGCGTGCGTGCGTGCGTGCGTGCGTGCGTGCGTGCGTGCGTGCGTGCGTGCGTGCGTGCGTGCGTGCGTGCGTGCGTGCGTGCGTGCGTGCGTGCGTGCGTGCGTGCGTGTGTGTGTGTGTGCTGCAAGCAACAAGCTCTCAACTATCCATGCCCTTCCTGTGTCCCCCTGTCTCCCTGTACTCTCCCTGTACGCTCCATGACTGCCCTCCTGATCCCCCTTCCCTTGCTCCTGCCCTCCCAGGCCTGCTCCCTCTCCTCTTCCGCGCCTGCCTCCTCCTCAGCACCCTCCTCCTCCTGCTGTTTTGTACTGCTCCATCCCATCAACGTGCTGCGAGCGTCGCTTGTCACGGGAGCCATCTTCGGCATCGGCCTCGCACTCAGTGGCATGTGAGCTCCCTCTCCCTTTCACCTCGCTCCCGCTTATCTTGAGTCGACTCACAAGTCACCCCGTGCTGCTCCATCCCATCAACGTGCTCCGAGCATCGCTTGTCACGTGAGCCATCTTCGGCATCGGCCTCGCACTCAGCGGCATGTAAGGCTCCCCCTTCCCTACGCCATGCTCTCTCTTCCCTTCAGCACCTACTTCCGAACTTCGCCCATGCTCTTTCCCTCTTCCTCCCCCCCCCCCCCTCCCACCCCTGAATTCGTTCTCCATTCGTCATATATGCCTTCCTGTATGTTTGTACCCCAAACCTTCTACCTGTAACCTCACGCCTCTGCCCTACTCATAGGTAGACTCCCTCCTACAAGGTACAGGGCTTTCTGGGAGGGACTGCACCGTTGCCTTTGCCACGGTTCTGGCCTCTTCCACCCCCTCTCATCCCCCATTCCACCCCCCTTACATCCCATCCCCCATACAGGTGCAACCCATACAAGGTGAAGGACTTTCTAGACCCAGTGCACAGGTGGGACCCCAGTCTGGCCTTTGTGATGGGTCTAACTGACCCCGTTCCATCCCACCCTTTTTAATATCCCCCATACAGGTGCAACCCCTACAAGGTAAAGGACTTTCTAGACCCAGTGCACGGGTGGGACCCCAGTCTCGCCTTCGTGATGGGCGGTGCCGTGGCAGTCAACGTCGTCACCTTCCGCTTCATACTCGCGCGCCCCAACCCGCTCTTCGAATCCAAGTTCTTCGTCCCGTCTCGGAAAGACATCACCTGGGAGCTTGTGGTCGGCTCAGCAATCTTTGGCATGGGTGAGTGTCATAGGATGTTTACCTGCGGCTTTTGAGTCGACTCAACAGTCACCCCAACCCGCTCTTCGAATCCAAGTTCTTCGTCCCCTCCCGGAGCGACATCACCTGGGAGCTCGTGGTTGGGTCGGCAATCTTTGGCATGGGTGAGCGTCAGGAGGGATAGAACTTCTCAAGCCACGTAGATTCACTTGTTTCTTTGTTTGTTTGCTGGTTTGTTGTTTTATTTTTGTTTGTTTGTTTCAGTGTCTCCTGCGTCACTTAGTTCGTTTGCCACTCCATTTGCACTGAGTCTCCACTTCTGTTGTACGGTATCTCCTCCCCACAACTATCTCCTCCCCACAACTATCTCCTCCCCACAACTATCTCATCCCCACAACTATCTCATCCCCGCAACTACCTTCATCCCAGGTTGGGGTCTAGCTGGATACTGCCCAGCTCCGGCGTTTGTCAGCCTATCCACTGGAAACGTGAGCCAGCCCCATCCTCCACCCCTTCAATTTATACTTCACCCTCTTTCGTTCTCTGCCTCTCCCCTTCCTCCCCACCCCTCTCTCATCTGTGCCTTCTTCATGCCCATTGTTTTCCATGTTTCCCACTCTGATTGATTCATCCTAGACAATATCCCTTCGTTTCCCTCTAAACTAGCATTGTTCGGGCATTCCTTGTTTCCCCACACTTGCAGGTGCCGGTGATTGCATGGGTTTCGGCTCTAGTTGCAGGAATGGGCTTGTATCAGCTGTTTATGAAGCTATTGAAGCGGTGGGCCCCTCATGCAATCAGCGGAAGTGGCTGCGTAAGAAACGAAGCTGCTGGATCAGGAGTAGCTCCACTTGCTAGCACCTCTTTGTCTCCAGAACGTGATCAAAAGGAGATTGTGTAACGGTGTGTCAGCATTATTTTTATTTGAGATATGAAGTTCCATTGAACACACTCCACAGGCATTCACATCCTTGGTATAGGGTGAAATCATATTAGAATCGAATAAGCATAATAGATGCAAAATGTTACACGCGCTACTGTAAACTCCAACATTCGGATTTCGATGCTATTTTACCGAGTCCGTTTCCCCTGGGAATGTCGCATGTGGGATAGAAATGTCGAGTTTCCACAACTGCGGTTTCAGGGCTACTGGTAGTCTGAAGATAATTCAGGGACTAGCGAAGGATAGACTGACTTCAGAACTACAGACAGTTACCGTATTCTCGCCTTAGCTGGCTGTACAGAAATAAACGGTTTAAAAAAGTGGCCAGATTCTTCCTCTGTTGGTAAAATTTGTCCGAGCGAACTAGGAACCGTCGCACGACGACGCCACGTACTTATGGCGACAGCCGGTCGTCGCGCGCGTGTGGCAGTGGACGTCGTATCTGACACCGTATGCCGTTGCACTATAACGAGTACAAATGTCTCGGAAGAAGAAACCTTAGGATTGGAAGGTCGGCGGGAATAAGCTTTGCGTCTGCTGACTCGGGTGTCCCTGTTACACCCGTGTGTCCCATCCTTCAGCTCAACCCCTGAGCAAGATCGACCTCTGCTGCTCCGTTACCGTGTTACATCTGTGTGTGTATGTTTCTCAACCGTCGTAACATCACAGGTTCGGTGGCACGCGTTTCAGCGCAACCCCAAGGCGTCTAAGGAAGGCGTGAGCAAGCTCGACCTCTACCGCTCTCTCTTCGGCGACCGAATGCCGGCCATATCCGCGCGCATGGCATCCGTGTTTGACGAGCTCGGTCTCAAATACAGCCTGGGTGGACTCACGTGAGTGCATCCATCTGGTTCTGGAGGTGGCTCGTGAGTTGGCTGCTGTGAGCATAAGGTGCTGGCTGGTGATGGCACAAGCTCGAACTCTACCGCTCTCTCTTCGGCAACCGAATGCCGGCCATATCCGCGCGCATGACATCCGTGTTTGAGGAGCTCGGGCTCAAATACAGCCTGGGCGGACTTACGTGAGTCCGTTAGCTAGTGGCTGCTGACTTGGTTGGTGAAAGCATATGGGGTTGTGATGAGAGCATAAGGTGCTGGCTGCTGAGTTGTCCCGAATGCCGGCCATATCCGCCCGCATGACATCCGTGTTTGACGAGCTCGGACTCAAATACAGCCTGGGCGGACTCACGTGAGTGTGTTAGCTGGTGGAATCAGGTGGTGGCTGGCTGGTGGGATGAACCGAATGCCGGCCATATCCGCGCGCATGACATCCGTGTTCGATGAGCTCGGGCTTAAATACAGCCTGGGCGGACTCACGTGAGTGCATCCATCTGGTTCTGGAGGTGGCTCGTGAGTTGGCTGCTGTGAGCATAAGGTGGTGGCTGGTGATAGCACAAGCTCGACCTCTACCGCTCTCTCTTCGGCGACCGAATGCCGGCCATCACTGCGCGTATGACATCCGTGTTCGAGGAGCTCGGGCTCAAATACAGCTTGGGCGGACTCACGTGAGTCCATCCACCAGGGTGTTGCCTGGTGCATTTGGTTAGGTTTGAGGTGTGTGTCTGTCAGGTTAATTTTCTCCGCCCTTCCCCCCTCTCTACCCTCTCTTCTCGTCTTCCCTTCTCCTCCCCTCTTTTCGCTCCCCTTGCTGCTCCTCTCACTCCCAGAGGAAACACGATGGACAGCCATCGACTGATCGCCCTGGCAGGGACGAAGGACAGGGAGAAGGGCGGTGAGCCGGCCGGCTTCTCTCTGCAGCACCGGGTGGTGGAGGAGCTGTTTCTGGACTACTTCACTCGGGAGAAGTTCATCGGCGACAGGTGAGGAGAGATAAAGCGGGTTACTGTGGAGTTTCGTGATGCTTCAAACTGTGTGCAAGTTGGTCAGTGCAGCAGCGAGTGGTGGAGGAGCTGTTTCTGGACTATTTCACTCGGGAGAAGTTCATCGGCGACAGGTGCGGATGGGGTCAATTAGGGAAGGTCCATTGCTGTTAAGTGGTGTCAAACACAAGGGGCACGAGAGAGGCAACACATTGTTCTGGAATCTGGCCCACGGGTTGAGTCAAATTTTTTTTTTGCCGGGAGGTGATGGTAACAAGCATCGGTATTGTTGCCCTGTTTTTGTTCCCTCCCGCACGCCCAATGAACCACCCAGACAAGTGCTGTTGGCCGCGGCGGAAAGGGCTGGGTTGCAAGGAGCAGCAGAGTGGCTTGACAACCCACAGTCAGGCTTGCAAGAGGTGAGGGGTGATCTCAAGGATGCATGGGTGCATGGATGGATGGATAAGTGTGTGGTGGGCGTGTGGTGGGCGTGTGGCGGGCGTGTGGTGGGCGTGTGACCGGTGATTGGTGGAGGGCGAGGATTTTGTATGTCTTTCAGTGATTCACAATTTCGTGAGAAAGCACCTATGTTGCCTGTGAGGCTGTGACACATGAATTGCGCGTCTGGAGGTGTGAGTGGCATGCACATGTTTTGTACATCATATTTGACATTTGAGACGTCTCAAAAGACATCATATTTGACTGAGATATGGATGTGATGTGGATGGTGTGAATGGCACGTGTATGCAAGTCATGTGAATGGCATGTGATTGGCACGTGAATTAATTACATCTTTATGGCACGTGCATGGCATATGGCATATGGGATGCATCACAGGTGGAGGCTGAATTGCAACGCTACCGACCACGGGTCTCAGGCGTCCCACATTTCATTGTAAGCTGCTTCAACACAAACTGTTTTTTTGCGTAAACGGTTGTATTGTATGCTGCTTGGAAGGTGATTCCCCACGTTCGATCTTCAGGCTCTACATTGTGCTGTTGTCTCCTCCTGTTTCTTTGCTCACACACACCCGCTTCGCTGCACTCCTGTCCCTATGTCTGCTTTTCCCACAAGTAGGCGGTCAAGCTGTTTCAGTGTGCCCAGCTTTTAGACTGAATCAAAATTATTCTCACACTCCCCCATCTCTGCTCTGCCCACAGATTGGCGGACAGGAGTTTTCAGGTGCTCAACCCCCTGCTGTTCTGCTGGAAGCTCTGAAATCTGCAGCATCTGTTGATTCTTGATTATTGCTGCCCGGCAACAAGGCAGGTCTCATTGTGTTCTGTCAGCATTGTGTTGGATCAAAACTTGAGTGGATCAATCATCTTCCAAGTACAGCATTAGTGTAGAGCATTTTACCATTGATATAACAATGTGCAGCAGTAAATTCACACAGCGGAAAAAGAAACAAGTTGTCTACAATGTTAAGACTTTGAAAGAAACAACCGCAAGCTATGCTCATTCTATATACGGGATGCATGCACAGCGGGCACTGCAGCAGTCACTCTATATATACCATCCAGCAACCTCACGACAGGCCCGCCACACACCCATCCACCCTGCCTTCCCCTCTTAAGATCCCTGCCGGGGCTTCAGTGGCAGAAGAAGAGGTGGTGCCAGTGCTGCTGTCCAGCACAGTCACAAACCGATCCGCATCCACATCAATAATTGCACTGTCTGTCGCCCTCCTTGATCTCCCAACAGCATGCATGCGCTCCGTCCATCCTCCCTCCTCACCCACCCATCTACGCTGTTCGCCCGCTTGACGAATGTGTATCACCGGTTTAAGAGATCCCAGCAGGGGCTTCAATAACCGTGGAGGTAGCAGTGCCAGTGCTGCCATTCAGCACAGTCACATTCCCATCAGCATCCACATCGATAATAGCACTGTCGCCCTCCTTGATCTCCCCTGATAGCATGCGCTCCGCCATGCTGTCCTCCAGCAGTCGCATGATGGCTCGGCGTAGGGGGCGGGCGCCATAGGAAGGGCTGTAACCCTCATCCACCACTCGATCCCTGAACCGCTCAGTCACCTGGGAAGTATGGAGAGAAAAGGGGGAAGGAAGGGAATAGGTACCAAATGAGAAAGTTCTTCAGTGCACCACGCAGCATGTGCTCTGCCATAATAGCACTGTCGCCCTCCTTGATCTCCCCTGACAGCATGCGCTCCGCCATGCTGTCTTCAAGAAGCCGCATGATGGCTCGGCGCAGCGGCCGTGCGCCGTAGGACGGGCTGTAGCCCTCATGCACCACCCTGTCCCTGAACCTCTCAGTCACCTGTGGGGACGGGGGTAAAGGTGGGGAAGGAGAGGAATACTAGTGAGAGGGTATCTATCTACAGAGTGCACCACACAGTGTGCAGCATCCACATCAATAATGGCACTGTCGCCCTCCTTGATCTCCCCTGATAGCATGCGCTCCGCCATGCTGTCCTCTAGGAGTCGCATGATGGCCCGGCGCAGCGGGCGGGCGCCGTATGACGGGCTGTAGCCCTCATCCACAACCCAGTCCCTAAACCGCTCAGTCACCTGAAGGATGTGTCGGGATAAGGGGTGAAGAGAGGGAAAACACGAATGAGGAGATTCTTTACAGTGCTTCACGCAGCATCCACATCAATAATCGCACTATCTCCCTCCTTGATCTCCCCTGATAGCATGCGCTCCGCCATGCTGTCCTCCAGGAGCCGCATGATGGCTCGCCGTAGGGGGCGAGCACCATACGAGGGGCTGTAGCCTTCATCCACGACTCGATCCCTGAACCGCTCGGTCACCTGTGGGGAAGGGGGTAAAAGTGGGAAAGCACAGGAATACAACAAGTGAGAGGGTATATTCAGAGTGCACCACACAGCGTGCCGCATCCACATCAATGATAGCACTGTCCCCCTCCTTGATCTCCTCTGACAGCATGCTGTCCTCTAGAAGCCGCATGGTGGCTCGCTGCAAAGGGCGGGCTCCGTACGACGGGCTGTAGCCCTCGTTCACAACCCTGTCCCTGAAGCGCTCGGTCACCTGTGGGGAAGGGGGTAAAAGTGGGAAAGCACAGGAATACAAGTGAGAGGGCTCCGTACGACGGGCTGTAGCCCTCGTTCACAACCCTGTCCCTGAAGCGCTCGGTCACCTGTGGGGAAGGGGGTAAAAGTGGGAAAGCACAGGAATACAAGTGAGAGGGCTCCGTACGACGGGCTGTAGCCCTCGTTCACAAACCCTGTCCCTGAAGCGCTCGGTCACCTGTGGGGAAGGGGGTAAAAGTGGGAAAGCACAGGAATACAAGTGAGAGGGCTCCGTTCGACGGGCTGTAGCCCTCGTTCACAACCCTGTCCCTGAAGCGCTCGGTCACCTGTGGGGAAGGGGGTAAAAGTGGGAAAGCACAGGAATACAAGTGATAGGGCTCCGTTCGACGGGCTGTAGCCCTCGTTCACAACCCGACCCACACACACACCTGCACACTCACCTGCAAATCAATGTCCTTCTTCTTGAAGCGGCCAAACACCTCTTTGAGCATGATGTCGCTGATCTCCTTCACCTCTCATGTACCACACACCCCTGTCCCATTCCTTCCCCACACCCACGCACTCACCCACCCACAATGCTTCCCCTCTCTCACCTGCAGGTCGATATCCTTCTTCTTGAGCCGGTCAAACACCTCTGTGAGCATGATATCGCTGATCTCCTTCACCTCCTGCTTCGTCAGCTGCCTAAACACGATGATCTCGTCCAGCCGGTTCAGAAACTCCGGCCTGAAGTACTGCTTCAGCTCCTCGTTCACGAGCGATTTGATTCGGTTGTAGCTGGTGTCCTTCTCGCCATAGTCCAGCTGAAAGCCGATGCCTCCGCCGCCCTTCTCGATCACTGACGAGCCCACATTGGAGGTCATGATGAGAAGGGTGTTCTTGAAGTCAACGGTCCGCCCCTTGCTGTCTGTCAACCGGCCATCCTCCAGAATCTGGTGTACAGCGATTCAGGGTTGGGAGCAGAAAGAGGAAAGGAAAGAGGAGCGGAAAGAGGAGAGGGACTTAGGGGACAATGGGAGGTGCAGGTGAGGCAGGGGATTCGGTTGTAGCTGGTGTCCTTCTCGCCATAGTCCAGCTGAAAGCCGATGCTTCCGCCGCCTTCTCGATGACCGATGAGCCCACGTTGGAGGTCATGATGAGAAGGGTGTTCTTGAAATCGACAGTTCGGCCCTTGCTATCCGTCAGATGACCACCGTGTACGGCCTCCGCCTACCTGTCCACCACTTCTATCCACCTCTATCTATCCCTCAATCCCCCACCCACCATACCACCATACCTTGAGCATCACCATACCGCCATACCTGCAGCATCATGTTGAAGACATCAGGGTGAGCCTTCTCAATCTCGTCAAACAGCACCACCGTGTACGGCCGCCTTCGCACCGCCTCCGTCAGCTGCCCGCCCTCACTGTACCCCACGTAACCGGGCGGCGAGCCAATCAGCTTCGAGACCGTATGCCTCTCCATGAACTCAGACATATCCAACCGAACCATAGCCTCCTCCGACCCGAAATAATACGCCGCGAGGGTCTTTGCCAGCTCAGATTTCCCCACTCCCGTCGGCCCGGAAAAGATGAAACTCGCAATCGGACGGTTGGGATTCTTCAGCCCGACGCGAGCGCGCCGGATCGCGCGGGAGATCGCCTTCACGGCCTCGTCCTGGCCAATCACCCGCTTGTGCAGCGTCCCCTCCATCTGCAGCAGTCTATTACTCTCATCGCTCGAAACCTTCTCCACCGGAATACCCGTCCACGCGGAGACAATATTATGGATATCTGCTTCGGTGACCATCGGGCCAATCGCGCCGCCCGAAGCCTCAATCTCTGCTTTGTTCGTCTCCTTGCTCTTCTCCATGATCGCGTTGATCTGCGTCTTCAGGTCCATTTCTTGGTCGCGCAGCTCGCCGGCCTTTTCAAAGTCCTGGTTGCGCACGGCCTTGTTCTTCTCCTTAGTGATCTGCCGCAGCTGCTTGTCCAGCTCCTTGGCCTCCTCTGGTAGCTGCGCGTGCTGCAGTCTCACACGCGAGCCCGCTTCATCAATCAGATCAATGGCTTTGTCTGGCAAAAAACGGTCACTGTTTGGGGGTTCAGGAGAGGGTAGGAGGAGGGGAAAGGGGAAGGGAAGGGAAAAAGGGAAGAGAGGAGGAAAAGGGGGAAAGTTGAGGGTCAAAGTATGTCCTGGTTGCGCACGGCCTCGTTCTTCTCCTTGGTGATCTGCCGCAGCTGCTTGTCCAGCTCCTTCGCCTCCTCTGGTAGCTGTGCGTGCTGCAGCCGCACCCTGGAACCTGCTTCATCGATCAGATCGATTGCCTTGTCGGGCAGGAAACGGTCACTGGTTGGGGGGTCAGGGGGAGGAAGGTAGGGAGGAGGAAGGGAAAGGGAGGGGGAGCGATGAGGAGGAAACGGTGAGAAGCTGGCAAAGCAGCTACTTGTCGAGCTCAGTGCCTACCTGATGCACTGGTAGGGCTTCTCAAGGTGCTCACGTTAACCCACCTGATGTACTGGTAGGAGAGCTGGGCGGCAGCAGCAAGCGCCTCATCAGTATATTTGAGCTTGTGGTGAATCTCATATCGCTCCCTCAGCCCCTTCAATCCAACTCACCTGCGCTGCACGCCCCAACCCAGTGCCTACCTGATGCACTGGTAGGGCTTCTCAAGGTGCTCATGTTAACCCACCTGATGTACTGGTAGGAGAGCTGGGCGGCAGCAGCCAGCGCCTCATCAGTATATTTGAGCTTGTGGTGAATCTCATACCGCTCCCTCAGCCCCTTGAGAATGAGAATCGTCTCCTCCACGGTCGGCTCCGGCACCTGCACCGGCTGAAACCGCCGCTCCAACGCCGGGTCCTTCTCAATGTGCTTCCTGTACTCGTCGATCGTT
This sequence comes from Closterium sp. Naga37s-1, assembly GCA_947471745.1. Classification (NCBI taxonomy): domain Eukaryota; kingdom Viridiplantae; phylum Streptophyta; class Zygnematophyceae; order Desmidiales; family Closteriaceae; genus Closterium; species Closterium sp. Naga37s-1. The sequence continues at coordinate 2,159,615 of CANJKZ010000977.1, forward strand.
GTCGCACCGATGCACTGCAGCTCGCCGCGCGCCATGGCGGGCTTTAAGATGTTGGCCGCGTCGATCGCGCCCTCGGCGGCGCCGGCGCCGATGAGCGTGTGAACTTCATCGATGAAAAGGATGATGTCGTCCGCCTTCTTTATCTCGTCCATTAGCTTTTTTAGACGCTCCTCGAACTCGCCCCGGTACTTGGTCCCTGCCACCAGTAGACCCATGTCTAGCGTGACCACCTGCAGGAAAATAGGAGGGGGTGGGGCAGGGGGGCGGAGGGCAGGTGGCGCCGATGAGCGTGTGCACCTTGTCGATGAAGAGAATGATGTCGTCCGCCTGTTTCATCTCGTCCATCAGCTTTTCGAGCGGTTCAACGAATTCTCCGCGGTACTTTGTCCCCGCTACAAGCAGACCCATGTATAGGGTGACCACCTGTGGGACCAGAGGAGAAGGGGAATGTGATGTCACATCCATACAGTCAGAATAATCCACGAAACATTCCAATTCCCCGTGTAAATTTCACACTGAATAGAAACCACACTGATCTTATCCAAACAGCCTCACTCACCTTCTTCCCCTCCAGCGTCTCAGGCACGTCTCCAGAAGCAATTCTCTGTGCGAGGCCCTCAGCAATAGCAGTCTTGCCCACGCCCGGCTCCCCAATGAGGCACGGGTTGTTCTTCGTGCGGCGACCCAGAATCTGAGTCACTCGCTCACTCACTCACCTTCTTCCCCTCCAGCGTCTCAGGCACGTCTCCAGAAGCAATTCTCTGTGCGAGGCCCTCAGCAATGGCAGTCTTGCCCACGCCCGGCTCGCCAATGAGGCAGGGGTTGTTCTTGGTGCGGCGACCCAGGATTTGGGTGACTCGCTCGATCTGCGCCACTCGGCCCACCACCGGGTCTAGCTTGCCCTGCGGGGAGGGAGGGGAGAGGGAACGGAACAGGAGAGGAGGGGAGGGACCAAGAAGAGAGAGAAAAAGAAGGAATTGGCGCTGCTGCTAAGTGTGCATCAACCGTTTGACATTTCGACATACATCAGTCAGAATCCAACGCTTTACTCACATCCTCAGCGAGCTCGGTAAGGTTGTACTCCTCGAGCGAGGGCATCATGGAGTCGCCGCTGCTGCTGCCTAGGTGTGCTTCGAATTCGAATTCCCTTACAATACACCAGCAGAAGCACTACGCTACGCTACGCACAAGTGAATCAACTCACATCCTCAGCGAGCTTGGTGAGGTTGGTGCCGAGCTCCTCCAGAGTGGGCATCTTGGAGTTGCCGCTGCTGCCTAGGAGTGCTTCAAGCAATTAGCACTTTCAGCACTTTCCTCATCACATAAGCTCATCAGCACACAACACTATCAAACCCCACAGATCAACTCACGTCCTCAGCGAGCTTGGTGAGGTTGCTGCCAAACTCCTCAAGAGTGGGCATCTTGGAGTTACTGCTGCTGCCTCAATGCAAACCAAGTTCTCTCAAATTCACCAGCCTATAAGTACTAATTGAGATCGGATGAACTCACCTCCTCAGCGAGCTTGGTGAGGTTGGTGCCAAACTCCTCAAGAGTGGGCATTTTGGAGTTGCCATTGCTGCCGCCACCCACGCCGGCACCCACCGCCTCCGCGCTCTCACCCACCATGCGGATTACCTGCCACCAGAAATATCCGACTTCGTTAATATCACAATAATCAAATTCAGTGCAGCAAGTGGCTCAGATAGAAAACCATGCGGATCACCTGTGAAGCGAAGGGACTGCAGATTTTCCAGCTATATTCTATCAAACGCACACAAGAAACAGACACTCTCCTGTTTACCTGCGAGCGTATGTTCCCAGGGTCGGCGCCGAGATTCTCAAGCACGCGCGCAGACACCCCCTCGCCCTCGCGGAGCAGGCCCAGCAGCAGATGCTCCGTGCCGATGTAATTGTGGCCCAGCTGCCGCGCCTCCTCCAGCGCCAGCTCCAGCACGCGCTTCGCCCTTGGCGTGAACGGGATCTCAACGGCTACAAAGCCCGAGCCACGGCCGATGATCTTCTCCACCTCCACGCGCGCCTCCTTGAGATTCACGCCCAGCGACTTGAGCACCTTGGCGGCGATCCCCGTGCCCTCGCCGATGAGCCCCAGGAGGATCTGCTCCGTGCCCACGAAGTTGTGGCCCAGGCGACGCGCCTCCTCCTGCGCGAGCATGATCACCTTTATGGCCTGCAACGGACGAGGAGTAGTGGGATGGGGTAGCTTAGTGGCTGACTGACGACGGGTTCGAAAATAGTAAGCGGCTACCAGCTGCACGGGTCGAAACTCCAATATCTACGAAGAAAAGAGAGAATAGTCAAGAAACGTTTCCCCGGTGTGACTTCTCATTCAACGCCAAGTACGTTCTCCCTGAAGCACAAGGGAAAGCACTCATAAGTGGACTCATAAGGTGAAGCGCCTAATACCTTCTCTGTGAAGCGCTCGAACATGGCGACAGCCACGCCGCGTTTGGCGGCGCCAGACGAGCCGGCTTTAGTCTGCTTCGCGACTATCGCTGCCAACGACGGAGAGCCCCTGAGTGCCACGTCAGCTTGGCCGGGACGCCTCAGTCCCGAGAAGGATTGAAGCGAACGAGGAGCTGCGACGCTGGCGACAGTTGACGACGAGCGCCGCGACCGACGGTTAGACTTGTTACCACCATGAAGGACCACGCTCGCGGAGACGAGCGACGACTGAGCGATAGCTCCAGCCATTCCGACTGAGAAGCACGCAAGATGGGTCTGAAATTTGAGAACAAAAGAGAGCAAAAGGGGGTCCGAATTCAGAAAAAAAGGGAAAACAATTACAGTTTCACGAACCAAAACCCGAAATTCTGAACTACATGCAAGTACCTTGTCCGCGGTAAGCACGAATAGCTCCCTGAAACAGAGGTGACTTGTGAGTCGTAACTGAAAAGGTCCTTCGGCGGAAGGGAACCGTGCTAACGTTGAGAAGAACGAAGTAGAATGACAATGGCGGAGGAATTTGATTATGACAGATGCGCAAAGCTTTGTTCAGCTCAGCAGCAACTGACTTGTGTATGAATGCAGCGAAGCAAGACGATTTGTTGTTGTGGTTTCAAGAGCTGGTAACTTTCTCGTGAACTCTCTAGGAAACGGAAATTTATAGGGCAAGCTTGGGAGTTGCCACGGCTGCGATGACATCTTGCGATGCGACTGAAAATGCTTTCGTTCAGATGTGCCGTTTGGATGAATCTGGACGATCCCAGAAACGTCGTACAGTACACCGAAAACGGACATCCTAGACGATGTTTTTTACAGAATACGACCGCCGGCTAGCGGTTAACGAACTTCTTGAGCGGAATCGTGGATATCATTGATTGGTCAACGACGGCTTCGCTTCCTTCACAAACAAGTCACTGAAAAGTGGTTCAGCTGGCAGCACACGAAAAGCTCCGAAGGTCGCGGCGAGGTTCACTGATGTTTTTTAGCCAATCGGAGATCCTTCTCCCACAAATAGGGCATCGAGCCTACCAACCAGCGCTGGAGCCGGACATGCACGTGGCTGCATCGTAGATTGCCATGCCACAATTTGCGATGGAGAAACTACAGAACAGTATGAAGAATATTGTCACATTTCCAGGTGTATCTCTCACTGTGACAATAAAGAAGCGACATATATGCCGTATAGCCACGTGTCACTTGCTTTCAAACCCCTTATCTGGCATACCTATGTGTCGCGCAGCCAGTTGACGCTGACGTCAAAAGCGATACGGTCATCTAGAGTGAATGCCATGCCAGCTCAGCCAGCCCCCCTCCCCTAGAAGTTACCAGATGCCTCCTCTAGATTCCTGCTGGGCTGTGGTGGGATGGGGGGGGGAGGGAATCCTGTGACCTGTTGGTGACCTGATTCAGCTTCTTCTTTCACTGCACTTCCATTTCAGGGTGAAGATACTGACTAGGGTAGCCTTGAGTGCTACTGCAGCTGTCATATCTGCAGCACTGCATTAGGTCACTTATTTCGATCCCTTTGTCCGATCGACTCGACGTCGACTGCAGTTATCGTCGTTCGTCGGCGCCATGGATCGTGTCCTGCTGCATCCCGCACCGATGGCAGTTTCGACAGTACCTAGGGCCACGTTAGCCATGTCAGCATCTGGGCTTAGACTGCAAAGCTGCTGTCGTGGTCTAGGGCTTCACTTACGGCAATTACGCCCGTTGCAGTCACAGAAGCACGCGAGGCGATCCAGAAGCATTGTCACTAAAGCGGCCCTGGACCCCTCCGGTCTTGATGCCGTGATTTCCGCAGGATCGATCGCCGCACACAATCTGCTATTCGCGGTTGCGGACGCTGCTGCTGACGTGGCACCAGCTGCTGCTGAGGTGGTGCAGGATCGTGGATGGTTCTCAGGCCTCGCTGATCTCCTCGAAACATTTCTCAAGGTGCGATTTTGCGATCTTCATACGATGTTTCATTGCGGAAACGTAATCTCCATCATTCTGCTCGCAAGTGCATGAACTGGTATCACGCATCACACCTTGTAAGGCATTCAGAGATCACGGCTTCTCGGTTCTCTTCAAGGTCGCGATGTTCGCGCTGACGACGTGAATTTTGAGTCGACTCAGAAGGCATTCTGATCCCTAAGCACGGATTTTCAGTCGTCTTCAAGGTCGCGACGTTCCCGCTGACGATCATCTCGCATCCCCCCGCCACCGGTCCTCCTTACCCACCTTCCCCACCCTCATCACGCACCCCTGGCGTCTCTGAAAGTCGTGTACGCGTATGGCTTCTCTATCGGCCGTATCACCATTGTCGTCAATGTCGCGACGTTCCCCCTTCGTTCTCGCCACCCTCCCACTCGCCTTCATTCTTTCTCATCACACGGACTCCCGGCAGGTCTTAGACGAGGGCCTGGTGTCTCTCAAGGTCCCGTACGCGTACGGATTCTCCATCATCCTGCTGACGGTCATCGTGAACGTGGTGACGTTCCCGCTGACGATCATTTCTATGATGCCCCGCCCCTTCCCCTCCCATCACTCATCCTGGCAGGTCTTAGAGGAAGGCCTAGTATCTCTCAAGGTGCCGTACGCGTACGGATTCTCAATCATTCTTCTCACCATCATCGTGAAGGTGGTGACGTTCCCGCTGACGAAGAAGCAGGTGGAGTCGACTCTCGCCATGCAGAGCCTGGCGCCGCAGCTGAAGGCCATCCAGGCGCAGTTCGCGGGCGACCAGGAGCGCATTCAGATGGAGACCGCCAAGGTTTACCAACGCGCGGGCGTCAACCCTCTTGCAGGTAACCGTGAGGAAAATCTTCGGTAACAGGTCACCAATCTCGAAGCAGGGAGATTTCAACTGGGCGGGTAGGGAACACACGGGGAAGGATGGGGAAGCAGCACCCTGGAAGGTCGTGCCTTGATCCTATCAGCAGGGATTAGCAGAGCAGCGAGTGCAGGGCCTGGCGCCGCAGCTCAAGGCGATCCAGGCGCAGTTCGCGGGCGATCAGGAGCGCATTCAGATGGAAACCGCCGTGTACCAACGCGCGGGAGTCAACGCTCTTGCGGGTGAGACAGTTTGCTGCTTGACCTGACGAGGCCAGGAGGTTATACGGTCACAGTAAAGGTTCTACAGCCCGGTTCGACCAGGAGCGCATTCAGATGGAGACCGCCAAGGTGTAAAGGTGTAAACGAATACCAACATATTTGTATTCGTATTCGGTATTCGACAAATAGCAAATAAAAAACGAATTCAAAACCACTGGCTATTCGACTATTATTCGATTATTGACTATTCGACATATTCGGTATTCGCCAGCCGAATATTCGGATATTCGTATACGTATTCGACTATCTTAATCTGTATGCCCCTCTTATGTTTCACTCTAATCATGAGCGATGAAAGCACTGGTGGTGCTTAGGGCTATTAAGAACCATGGCCCAAAGTCGTGTGTATGGCAAAAACCGTATTCGTTTACGTATTCGACACAAAACCAGGTATTCGAACCGTATTCGTGAACCAGCTATTCGAACCGTATTCGGATTCGGTAGAAGAGGGCTATTCGGCCAAATACGAAATTGCCTACTATTCGTTAAATATTCGAATAAAAATCCGTATTCGAAACCGTATTCGTTTTTACACCTTTACCAAGGTGTACCAACGCGCGGGAGTCAACCCCCTCGCAGGTGAGCCGATTTGTTTCTTGACCTGACGAGGCCAGGAGGTTATATGGGCACAGTAAAGGTTCCACAGCCTGGTGCGACCAGGAGCGCGTTCAGATGGAGACCGCCAAGGTGTACCAACGCGCGGGAGTCAACCCTCTTGCAGGTGAGGCGATGCGTTCTTAAACCAGGGGAGGAGACTGAAACTTCAAAAATCTTAGCACCCGTGTCACGGCCAGAATAAGTAATCTAACTGATCTTGCGGAAGCTCGTGTCGTTTGTGTCGAGTATGAACTGGTAGAGCCGGGATACAGTTTTGAGACGTCTCAAAACGAGTATGAACTGGTAGAGCCGGGATACAGTTTTGAGACGTCTCAAAACGAGTATGAACTGGTAGAGCCGGGATACAGTTTTGAGACGTCTCAAAACGAGTATGAACTGGTAGAGCCGGGATACAGTTTTGAGACGTCTCAAAACGAGTATGAACTGGTAGAGCCGGGATACAGTTTTGAGACGTCTCAAAACGAGTATGAACTGGTAGAGCCGGGATACAGTTTTGAGACGTCTCAAAACGAGTATGAACTGGTAGAGCCGGGATACAGTTTTGAGACGTCTCAAAACGAGTATGAACTGGTAGAGCCGGGATACAGTTTTGAGACGTCTCAAAACGAGTATGAACTGGTAGAGCCGGGATACAGTTTTGAGACGTCTCAAAACGAGTATGAACTGGTAGAGCCGGGATACAGTTTTGAGACGTCTCAAAACGAGTATGAACTGGTAGAGCCGGGATTCAACATGGATTGCCCGACCGACACACATCATGAAAGAACAACAGCACAACCCTGAAATCTCGTATTGTCATCTCACATTCCCATTCCCATCCTCATTCCCACCCTCATCCCCATCCCCCCATCACAGGCTGCCTCCCCACGCTCGCTACTCTTCCTATCTTCATCGGCCTATACCAGGCCCTCAGTAACGTTGCTAAGGAGGTAAGAAAAGCCTATTTTTGAGGCGAATCAAGAAATGTCTCCTCACTCTCGCAACTCTTTTTTTTTCTTCATCGGCCTCTACCAGGCACTCAGTAACGTTGCTAAGGAGGTAAGTAATATGCTCCTTTTCATCTCCCACATCCCGAACTCCCCCATTTCCCGTCCTCTCTCCCCTCCCCCACAACCCCTCCTCCACATCTGTTTTTTACACAACTCTCGCTCCCCGCTACCTCATTTCCTCCCCTAACGCGTGCTCCCTACCCTGCCCCATCCCATCACCCCATCAACAACAGGGAGTGCTCACGGAGGGATTCTTCTGGATCCCCTCTCTCGCCCCACTCACGTCCACACGTCTCCCGCTCTCCACCACCTCATCCCCTCCCCTAACACGTACTCCCTGCCCCATCCCATCCCCCGTTAACAGGGCGTGCTCACGGAGGGATTCTTCTGGATCCCCTCTCTCGCCGGTCCCACGTCTATCGATCCCACCGTCGAAGGCTCTGGCATCTCCTGGCTCTTCCCCTTCATTGTAAGCACATTCAGCCGCGCTTTGCCTTTGTTGTAAGCACATGCTTCCACCCTTCCCCTTTGTTGTAAGCACATTCTGCCGCTCTTTGCCTTAGTTGTAAGCGCATACTGCTTGCTACCCTTCCCCTTCACTGTAAGCACCTGCTGTCACCCTTCCCCTTCATCGTAAGCACATGCTGCCGCTTCAGTGCGTCTCTTCTAAGGTCATTATTATTGTGTTTGCTTGTCATTCGACAGGATGGCGCCCCTCCGCTGGGCTGGGAGGCCACAGCAGCGTATCTCGTGCTGCCTATGCTGCTGCTGGTCGGTCCTCATCTCTCTGTCCCCCCTGTCCTCCACTCCCCTCAGCGGTCCTCCCCCCCACCCTCCCCCCGACCCTCCCCCACCCCCATTCCAACCCGCCACACTGCAGGATGGCGCCCCTCCGCTGGGCTGGGAGGCCACAGCAGCGTACCTTGTGCTGCCAGTGCTGCTTGTGGTCATGCGTTTCCCTCATTCCTCAATCTCCCCCTCCCCCACCCAACCCCTCTCTATTCCCCTTCCCCACTCTTATCCCAACCCTGATTCACACTGCAGGATGGCGCTCCTCCGCTGGGCTGGGAGGCCACAGCAGCGTATCTCGTGCTACCAGTGCTGCTGGTGGTGTCACAGGCCCTCTCCATGCAGATCATGCAGCCGCCGCAAACTGATGTAAGTGCCTCTGGTGCTGCCAATGGTGCTCGTGCTGGTGCCGCCAGTGCTTCTGAAAGCTTTCAGTGTCACCACCAGTGCTGCTGGTGGTGTCACAGGCGCCCTCCATGCAGATCATGCAGCCGCCACAGACAGATGTGAGTGTTGCCAATGGTGCTGGTGCGGGTGTTGCTGTTGCTGCCAGTGCCAGTGCTGCCAGTATTGCTCAAATATTTCAGCGTCACAGGCCCTCTCAATGCAGATCATGCAGTGTAAGTGCCGCCAGTGCTGCCAGTGTCACTGCTGCCAGTGCTGCCACTGCTGCCACTGCTGCCAGTACCACCAATGCTGCCAGTGCTTCTGAAAGCTTGCACTGTCACCAGTGCTGGTTGTCGCGTCACAGGCTCTCTCCATGCAGATCATGCAGTCGCCACAGACAGATGTAAGTGCCGCAGGTGCTGCCACTGCTGCCACTGCTGCCAGTGCCACTGCTGCTGGTGCTGTCACTGCCGCTACTGCTGCCAGTGCTGTGCATAGCTTTCAGTGTCACCAGTGCTGCTGGTGGCGTCACAGGCCCTCTCCATGCAGATCATGCAGCCACCCCAGACAGATGTTAGTGCCATTAGTGCCTTCTCTCCCCCCTCTCCCCCCTTTCCCCCCCTCCTCCCCGACACGCTCACATCCTGTCTCTTGGCGACACAGAAATCCACCCCCATTTCCCTTCTCCCCATCCTCACCACTCCCACGACCCTTTTCCCACTGCTTGACCCGCACTCACAGGACCCGGCAACGCAGCAGAGCCAGGCTATCCTCAAGTTCCTGCCGCTCATGATCGGCTGGTTCTCCCTCACGGTGCCCTCCGGCCTCTCCCTCTACTGGTGGGTTCACTGACCCACGTGCTGCTGACAGCACTGCACACCCATCCCTTTGCTGCTGCTGGGTGCAGCTTCAGCTCCTATACCCACACTGCACTGCCCTTGCTCCGGCCTCACGTGGACCTGGGTTCCTTTTACCCATCCTTAAGTTCCTGCTGCTCATGATCCGATGGTTCTCCCTCACGGTGCCCTCCGGTGGGTGGGTGCTGCTGGGTGGGTGCTGCTGGTGAATTTCAACCCATAGAAATCCGCGTCTATGGGGAGGAACAGAACCCAATGTAACAGACCCTTTGTTATGGGATCTTAATCCAAAGCCTTAGTGTGCTAACTCTCTCATCTTCCCCTCTTCGCTGTCCGCGCCTTCAGGTTTGTGCACAACGTGCTGAGCACAGCACAAACTGTCTACCTGCGCAAGATGGGAGGAGCCACGCTGCCAGTGCTGCTCCTAAGCTAAAACACCTTACTCTCCCCCCCCCCCCCCCCCCCCTCCCCCCGCCTCCCTGTCCTCCTTACCGCCAGGTTTGTGAACAATGTGCTGAGCACAGCACAGACGGTCTACCTGCGCAAGATGGCAAGAGCCACGCTCCCTGTGCTGCTCTCAAGCTAAAACCTCTCACCTGCTCTCCCAATCTTTACCGCCAGGTTTGTGAACAACGTGCTGAGTACAGCACAGACCGTCTACCTGCGCAAGATGGCGGGTGCTCTGACGCCGGTGCTGCTCTCGAGCTAGTCCCACTACTCTCCCCCCTCTCCCGCACCTCTGCCCTTCCATGCTCTCAGGTTTGTGAACAACGTGCTGAGCACAGCACAGACGGTCTACCTGCGCAAGATGGGAGGAGCGGCGATGCCAGCAGCAGCAGCAGCAGGGGTGGTGGGGGCCGACGGGGTCATTGACGTGGGACTCGTGGAGCCCTCTGCACCGCCCAGCACCACTGCGTCTGCTGTGTCTGCTGCTGTGGCGGCACCAGCAGTGCCGGCGCCGTCGTCGCCTGCTGGGGCTGCACCCAAGTTGCTGAGCAAGGAGGAGGAGGAGAAAGAGAGTGCCCGCGCTGAAAGGTGAGAGCCAGTTGCCGTGGGATGGATCTTAAGAGATTTCAGAGACATTCAGTGGAACCTGTAACAACTTGATTCTTCTGCTGCCTGTTTTAGGTTCCGGAAGCGCAAGGAGGCAGAGGCGGCAAAGCGGGCGGGAAAGGCAGTGGGGGATGAGGGGGGAGGAGCTGCTGCAGCAGTCGGTTTGGATGATGACAAGGAGAGGGAACGGGCAGAGAGGTGAGAAAATGTTTGAGGTAACTGCATGTATCATCAGGTTACTGGGTTGTTACTTGCAGCTGCGTTTTCTTGGCGCTCTGTCTTATTGGGTCGAGTCAAAGTTGTCTGGAAAAGTGACGGAGGAAACGAAGGTGGGGGAAGTGGGGCGGGGGGAAAGGAGCTGGCTGGCGGGAAGGGGATCGGCTGCACCAGCAGTGGGGGGTTTGAGATGTCAATGACAAGGAGCTTTTGAGAATTCTCAAAAGAATTCTGAAAATTCTCAAAATGCACCAGCATTGGGGTTGAGATGTCAAGGACAAGGATCTTGCAAGGAAAAAAATGTTTGAGTCGAGGCCAGAGGTGTGGCTTGTGGTTTAGCTGGTTGAGGAGAGGACACGTGCAGAGGAGTGATGTGATATGCAGGCAGGGAAGTCCCCAGTGCCTATTTTAATCACTTCCCCTGCTCCGCATGCCCCCTCCTCCCTTCCCCTCTTCCCCTTTCCCCCTGTCAACTCCGCTCTTTCCTTGCTTCCTGTTCGCCCCGCCTGTACCTCATCGTTTTGCCATGTTGATGGATCTGATCTGATCGACAGGTTTCGGAAGCGGAAGGAGGAAGAGAATGCAAGACGTGCAGCCAAGGCAGCAGCAGAGCAAGCGGTGAAACCAGCTGCATCTTTGCAGTCTGAGGCGCAAGTACCAGTTGTTGAGGCTGTTGTCTTGCCACCAAGTGAAAAAAGAGAAGAAAATGAATCGCGGAAGGAAGAGGTGAGCTTTTATGTTTGATGACGCTGTGTTGGGATGGACTGCATACGTGCTTTGTCTCGTTATTTAAGCCCCTTTCTTTTGTTGTTACAGGTCGTCATTGTTGAAGTCGTAGAGGAATCTTCAGTAAAACCTTCGTCTCCAGATGGTACCACAAGATAACCTGGAAAATATGGGGGTTGGAGGAATGAGGCCCTTCTCTATAGGCCATGTGCTCTAACGTTCATGTGAATGAATGTTTTGTATGCAACATGCTTAGACAGGATGTGTATTGTCGGTCACAGAAATTCTATCAAATCAGAGCCCACGACCAATGAATGTTATGTCTTCAGCACCCTTTGTTTCGACCACGTCGATTCCAGCACGAAGTCGCATGCTAGGTGGGTCGTCGCCCAATCAGGAACATTTGTCACGTTCGCAAGCAACCATTCTGTCACCACCACGATGACTGTTCTCCTTGTCCACAATGTCGCACGTCTCTCGCATTGCTTCCCCGAAGTTCGCACGGATATGGTGGCACAAGTATTAGCGAATCGTATGAGCCCCATGCACCCGTAAAGGGAGGCTGTCGAATGGAAGGAAGTCAGGCTCTAATGTCGCCCACATGTCATGTTCTTCGTGCAGGTTGTAACACCGTTCACGAGAAATCGCAAATGCCAGATGCCACTGGCTGGTTTACCCCAACAGGAAAACAAAACTGGCGGGAATGTCAGTGAAGCAGTTACTACGGTGCGGTGCGGTAGTCTACGGTTCGTTTCGTAACCACTGAGAATATCTCCAGCTTCGGTTCGTCTCTTTTCCTCTCCTGTGACCCGTCCTGCTCCTGCTGCCAGGTTTCTTGACCTCGGTCTTACCTCAGTCCAGTGGCCACCACAGTCCCTCTCACTCATTTCTCGGCCTCTATCTCGCATTCACTCGTTCCTATCCACTCCTTCCTCCACTCCTTCCTCCCTCTCGTTCCTTTCTTCCTTCCACTCTTCCTGTTTCTTCTGCTGCTTGGCTTCAACAGTCAGACTGCGTCATCCCTCTTCCTGTTGCATAGTCATTCCGTACTTGTCTGTCAAACAATGGAAGCGAGCGACGGGTGCAATGCACGGGGTAGCGCGTGACCGACTTTGGCGTAGAACGTTCGTCAAGAGCAAGTCGCAGGTTGCTGTTGTCCTCCTCTCCTCGCTTTTCTCCCACTAGGGCCAAAGCAGAGAGATTGCCGCAGGGGGAGTCGCAGAGGGAGTCGCAGGGGGATTGTCGTCGACGGATTGTCGCGGACAGATTGTCGCCGACGGATTATCGACGACCGTGAACCCTATCAATGCATCAACTCAATCCTATCACCGCCGTCAATGTCGTCAACGTCGTCAATGTCGCCAATGTCGCCAATGTCGCCAATGTCGGCAATCTGCCAGCCGTTCGAATCGCGTTCTACTCGTCGCCATGCGACCCGTCCCCTTCAGTCGTCGACGAGTTTATCCAATTCCTCTTCGCGGCTCTCCTCCTCGCTCGAGCTGCTTGCGGCGTCGCTGCAATCTGGCTGTTACACGTGGCGAGGCTCTCTTTCCGCCACGTGTCATTCGACCGCAAACCTTCCGATCCTCGCGCTACTGATGGACAAAGCGACTACTTGAGAGCAGAATCCGCGAAGGTGTCTTCTGTGCCTGCTGAACCGCCTCAAGATAAGCCGGTGGACGCGATAAGAACAACCAGCACTGATGACGTCACCATGATTGCTAATAAAGCGGATGACGTCACTTTCAGTCTGGAGATTCCCGTTGGTAGCAGGGAAGATGGCATCAGGCCGTGCTGCAGCAGCGAACGCGGGATGGCCTCTGAAGGGCAGGAGTTTCTCCAGGTGCTTTCAGCGGAGGTGATTCAGGTGGTTTCAGCAGAAGTGGTAAAGATGCGGGAGGAGCTGGTGGAGGTCGTATCTGGCGTGGTTGAGGGGAGGAGTGAAAATGCGGAGAGGAAAGGGAGAAGGGAGAGTACGGAGAATAAGACGATGGTAGAGGGGGACGACAAACAGGAGGAGGTGAGTGGAAAGGGAGAGGAGGACGAGGGGGAAAAACGCGACGGAATGGAGGAGATTAATAGGACAGCGGAATTGGCAAGGGAGAAGGAGGAAGAGGAGCGAAAGTTGGAGGAAGAGAGGAGGAAACGGGAGAGGGAGCAAGAGAGGGAGCGGCAAGAGAGGGCGGAAGAGAGGGCGGCGTTGGTGGGTGAGCTGGTTGAGAGACTCTCGGCGTTGTTGACGCAGAGCAAGCAGGGAGATTCGAAGCTGCAGCAGCGGGTGCCTCAGAAGCAGCCGGAGCAGGAGCAGGAGCAACGCACAGGAGCACGGCAGCAGCAACAGCAGCAATCGGAAGACGAGGTAAGAGAGGAAGGGGAGAAGGAGCAGGAAGAGGAGCAGCAGCAGAAGCAGCAGCAGCAGAAGGAAGCGGACGCGAAGGAGGAGCAGCAGCATCAACAGGAACAACAGGAGGAAGAGGAGGTAAAAGAGGTGAAGCAGAAGCAGGAGCAGGAGGATTTGGTCCAGAGAGTAATGCAGGAGTGGGGGAAGGAGAGAGAGGCGTGGCTGCAACGAGTGGAGCAGCTGGTGACTGTAACGAAGGTGACTGAACTGAGAGAACTCGGGCGGGAGTTGGCGCAGCAGGTTCTGGAGGGGAGAGAGGGGGAGAAGGAGAGAGGTGGGGAGAGAGAGAAGGAGAGGGAGAGGGAGAGGGAGAGGGAGAGGGAGAGGGAGAGGGAGGGGGAGAGGGAGAGGGTGGAGGAGAGGGAGGAGGAGTATGAGGGGTTGGCAAAGAGAGTGGTGGAGCATTTGAAGAGAGACGAGGAGGAGAGGAGAGGGGAGAGGAGGGAAGAGTTGGTAAGTGCGCTTCTGGGTGCGTGGGGGAAGGAGAGGAAGGAGATGGAAGGGGAGTGGAGGAGAGGCAGGGGGGAGAGGGCAGAGGAGGTTAGGCAAGAGGAGGGAGCGGCAGGGAGGAAATCAGGCTCGGGAGAAGGTTCGGTAGGAAGGTTAGCAGACCTGGGTGGGAATGGGAAGGTTGCTAGTGTTGGTGATGCTGGTGTTGTTGCCGCTGATAGTGGTGGTGATAAAGCTGGTGGTTTTGGTGATGCTGGCGCTGGTACTGCTGATGCTGCTGCTGCTGCCGGTGGTGGTGGTGTTGCCTCTGTTGTGAAGGATTCCAATAGAAACCTCCTTGCAGAAACGCAGGGGAGCGTTTCTGGACACCTACAGAGCGATGTTCAGGCAGATGGGGACAAAGAAGCCCAGTGGGCTGAACAGCAGACCGCGTCTGAAGGTGCTGAGGCGGATGTGATCATAGCGAGAGAAAAGGGAGGTGCGATTATAACGGAGGGAGGTATAGGAGGGGATTGCACGAGTACAGAAGGAGACGGAGCTGGTACACAGGATTGCGTGATTATAGAGGAAGGAGATGTATCAGGAGAGGTGGGTGACACTGCAGAAAGTGGGACTGTAGCGGAAGGATGTGTAGCAGAAACTGCAGAATCTGTGACTGTAACGGATGGTGCTACAGAACTAGAAGGCATGAGTGCTCGGCGCGGCCTTGTCCTTCCGACCCTCCACCTGCCACTAGAACGACGCAGGGTACCTGGGAGGACACCTGGGCGAACACCTGGGAGAACACCTGGGAAGGGGTCAGGGAGGGGAGGACAGTGGATGGGAGGAGCGGAGCTTATTTCACCTGGCGCTGCTGCTTCTTCTGCTGGCGGTGGTGCTGCTGCTGGTGCTGGTGCTGCCGGTGCTGCTGGTAGTGGTGGTGGGTTGAAGGGCGATAGGGGCGTGCGGTTGAGGGTGGCTGGACGGCGGTCGTTCAGGCACATGACTGAGGCCTCTCTCTTCAATCTGCTGGCTGGGTTCATGGCGAGACACGGGGGTAGCAGAGAAGAGCACGAAGAGGAGGAGGAGACGGAGGAGGTGGAAGAGGAGGAAAGCGGGCAGGGGAAGGAGAAGGGGGGGATGGTGAAGGGGGAAGGGGAGAGGAGGCGCAGTGGAGAGGAGGAGAGGAGGAGGAGAATGGTAAGGCAGATGAGCTCAGTGAGAGAGGAAGGGGAGGAAGAGAAGGGACACCAAGGGGAAGCGAGGTCGACTGGGGAACGGGGGACGAACGCTGGGAGTACGGAGGGCGAAGGCGGGACGCTGTGTGTAGGTTCTCCTGAGAATGCCAAAGGACGAGAGGGAGAAGATGGGGAAACAGAGGTGACGGCCCTGTCGACTTTGGAAGCAGCAGCAGCAACAGCATGTGGTGGTGGTGCTGCTGAGCATGGGGAAGGGGGGTTGGAGAGGAGAGGCAGCAAGGCGGGGGAGAAAGGGGAGGAGGAGGAAGAGGAGGAAGGGGGACAAAGGCGGAAACTGCAGTTTCTCGCATCGACTGAGAATGAGATTCCAGAGCCAGAGCGGGAGCAGGAGGAACAAGAGGAGCAGATGGGGCAGGAGGAGCAGGTGGGACAGGAGGAGCAGGCGGAGCAGGGGTTGCATTATGAGGTGAAGGACGAGAGAGAGAAGGGCAAGGGCATGGAGGGGGAGGAGAAGGAAGAGGAGGTGATTGATCGGGCAAATTTCCTCAAGATTCTCAAGCAGCATCAGCGGCAGCTGAAGCGACAGCTGCAGCAGCAGGCCGAGGAGAATCGCAGAGGCCACGGGAGGAGGGGAAGAAACGGGGATTTGGAGGGGGAGGGGGAGGGAGACGAGAGGGAAGCGGACGAGGAGGAGGAGGAAGGGGAAGAAAGGGACGAGTTTGAGGATGAGGATGATTTAGCTGTGTTGCGCCGGGCGCTGGAGAATGAAATGGAGTTGGTAGATTCTCTTAGAAGGGAGTTGGATCAGGAACGGGCGGCGGCTGTAACCTCGTCGTAACCTCGTCGTCGACGCCACATTCGTTGCGCACCTGTCGAGGAGATGCAGGACGGGAAGGGTGTTCCGTCGCCCACTAAGATTTTTTGATTTTTTTTTTGTGCTCAATTCTTGCATGGACCCAGACAACCACCATCGCTGCGGATACGACCACCATTCGCTCTCTCGACTGGGACCGCGACCGTTTTGATATGTACGTCACCCTGTATTATCTGTGTGTACGACCGTGGCCGTTTCCATGTCCGTCTGTGATTAGGCAGTCTGTATTCTTGTAGGTCACTCGTCATTGTCACACATGTGTGCCTGCGTATACAAGCACACATAGTACATTTGGACTTGCTCCAAGGCACACTATGTTTGAAGGAACTCAGTATGTACACATGTGCAACATGACTCACATGCACCGCTCCTCCGGTTTCATGTGTCTTCCTCTTCCCCCACCCCTCCATCCCGCTCCTCCCCTCTCCGTGCAGCGAATTCGGCCTTCTCAAGGGTACCACTTACAACTCCTTCCTGATGCGCGGCGACTTGTGAATCATCTGACTCAAATGCCACCTTCCCCACCCCCTCGTCCCCCCTCTCTCCCCTCTTCTCTCTCCGTGCAGCGAGTTCGGTCTCCTCAAGGGTACCACCTACAACTCCTTCCTAATCCGCGGCGCCTTGCGAATCAACGACTCAAATGTCAACCTCCCCCCCCAACACCCTCTCCTCTCTTCTCTCTCCGTGCAGCGAGTTCGGTCTCCTCAAGGGTACCACCTACAACTCCTTCCTAATCCGCGGCGCCAACAAGGTCGCTCTGATCGACGCGTCGCACGAGAAGTTCCGCGAGCTCTACCTCTCCGCGCTTAAAGCCGAGATCGACATCAAAGACATCGATTACGTCATCGCGAACCACACAGAACCGGACCACAGCGGTCTGATCCGAGACCTAATCGAACTGAACCCGAATATAACCGTCGTCGGGTCCAAAGTGTGCATTATGTTTCTGCAGAATCTAGTCTTAAAGCCGTTTAAGAGCCTCGTGGCGCAGCCGGGAAAGATTCTGGATCTGGGCGGCGGCCACGAGCTGGATTTTATCATGGCGCCGAACCTGCACTGGCCTGATACCATGTTCACATTCGATAAAGGCACGGGCGTTATGTTCACGTGCGACGCGTTCGGCAGCCACTACTGCTCCGAGAAGGTGCGCGGCTTCGCAGAGGGTGGGGAACGGTGGGGGAAATGGGGAAGGTTCAAGCGGGGAACGTGGGGGAAGGTGGGGGAAGGTGGGGAGAAGAGGGGAACGCGGTCACAGAGTGAGTCGCATTACTCCTATCATCTCCACATCCCTTCTCTCTGCATGGCCTTCCTCCCACTGCCGCAATCCCTTACCCCCTCCCTCCCGTTGTCCCCCCTTGCCTGCATGCGCGCGCATGAGTCACTGAGCGAGCTGGAGCCGCACTGCTGATTCTATAAACTCCACATCCCTTCTCTCTGCTTAGCCTACTGTTTATGTGCGACTCACTCCCCCCACATCCCCCCTCACCTTCCCTCTACCCCCCTGTGCTGGCATGCGCGCCGTCGCCAGGTGTACGACGAGGATTTGAGCGAGCTGGAGCAGCACTACCGCTTCTATCACCGCACTACCGCTTCTATCACCTCTCTGCATCACCTTCTTCTTACCGTGGCTGCTTCGTTCCTTACTGTGCCTGCTTCTCCCCTCCCCTTACCTCCCCCCCTCCCTGCTTGCATGCCAGGTGTACGACGAGGATCTGAGCGAGTTGGAGCCGCACTACCGCTTCTACTACGACTGCCTCATGAAGCCCAACTCGCGCTCCGTCCTCACTGCGCTCCGCAAGGTGCGTGCCTCCACCGCTACGCACCGCTCTGCATCGTTCTCGGTTGACAATCACATACCACTTCCTCCCTCTCTCTCCCCTCACCTCCATCCCCTCTTTCCCACCTATTAAGGAACAGATCGTTCGACACAGCCCTACAACGTGTCCCCACTGCCCCATATGCGCACCCCCGTGTCCCCTTCCCCTTTCCATGCCCATCTCATTGCTATCCCCATCCTGATCCCCATCCTCCTCCCCCTCCCCACCCATTCTCCTGGCTCTTTTCCTCAACATTCCCTTTTCTCATCCCCCTATCCCTCCCCTTCCTTATCTTCCCCCTCTACATACCAATTTCTTCCAACCCCGTACGCTTGGCCGCCCGGCAGGTCGCCAGTGCGGGGTGGGAGTTCTCGGAGATAGCAGTGGGGCACAGCCCTCTGCTGCGCTACAACGTGCCTGACTGACCACGCATGCCCTTCCCATACCTGTTCCCTTCCCTTCACTTCCTACTCCTCCACGCAGGTCGCCAGTGCGGGGTGGGAGTTCTCGGAGATCGCAGTGGGGCACGGCCCTCTGCTGCGCTACAACGTGCCAGAGCTCACGCTCAAGTACGAGCAGTGGAGCAAGGCCGCCATCGAGAAGCAGAAGGTACGATACAAACTCACTGCATGTGGGCACTCCCTTCCCCCCTCCTCCCTGCCTCTTCCTCCCACTGTGCCCCTCTCCCCTTCCCCCCCTCCTTCCCGCGCCCTGCCTTTTCCCCTTGCCCTGTCTTCCACCCACCCACCCCATCTCAAAGCGTCATCTGTTTTCCCCACCTGCAACTCCCTTCACCCCGTCCATAGCGGTGCTGTACGTGAGCGACTACGGGTACAGCGACCGCCTGTCGCAGAGCGTGGCGAGGGGCATCACCATTTTTCTCCTCGTCTGTGCACCCTCTCTTCCCCCGCCCTCCTCCCCCCTCTTCCCAGTCGTCCATAGCAGTGCTGTACGTGAGCGACTACGGGTACAGTGACCGTCTCTCTCAGAGCATCACCTGTTTCCCCTATCTGCAACTCCCTTCACCCGCCCCCAACCCAACCCCGCCCCCGCCTACCCTCTCAGTCGTCCATAGCGGTGCTGTATGTGAGCGACTACGGGTACAGCGACCGCCTCTCACAGTGCATCGCGCGCGGCATCACCAAGGCGGGGGCGGGCGTGGAGATGATGGACCTCAAGGCCTCCGACACACAGGAGCTCGTGGAGTGCATCGGCCGCAACGTCGCTGTCGTGCTCATGATGCCCCCCACCTCCGGTCCTGCTGCCGCTGCTGTCGCACCCCTGGTTGCTGGGATCAAGACGAAGCAGGTGGGTGTGAGAGGGGGAGGAGGCGGGGGGGGTGGGGGGGGGTGGAAGAGGGGAGAGGGAGGGGGAAACAGGTGGGTGGGAGGGGAAGAGGGGCGGGCGTGGAGATGATGGACCTCAAGGCCTCCGACACACAGGAGCTCGTGGAGTGCATCGGCCGCAACGCCGCTGTCGTGCTCATGATGCCCCCCACCTCCGGTCCTGCTGCCGCTGCTGTCGCACCCCTGGTTGCTGGGATCAAGACGAAGCAGGTGGGTGTGAGAGGGGGAGGAGGCGGGGGGGGTGGGGGGGGGTGGAAGAGGGGAGAGGGAGGGGGAAACAGGTGGGTGGGAGGGGAAGAGGGGCGGGCGTGGAGATGATGGACCTCAAGGCCTCCGACACGCAGGAGCTCGTGGAGTGCATCGGCCGCAACGCCGCTGTCGTGCTCATGATGCCCCCCACCTCCGGCCCTGCCTCCGCTGCCGTCGCGCCTCTTGTCGCTGGCATCAAAACCAAGCAGGTGGGTGCGAGAGGAGGAGGGGGGGAGGCGGTGGTTGGAAAAGGGGAGAGGGAGGGGAAAAACAGGTGGGCGGGAGGGAAAAGGGGGCGGGCGTGGAGATGATGGACCTCAAGGCCTCCGACACTCAGGAGCTCGTGGAGTGCATCGGCCGCAACGCCGCTGTCGTGCTCATGATGCCCCCCACCTCCGGCCCTGCCGCTGCTGCTGTCGCACCCCTGCTGGCTGGGATCAAGACCAAGCAGGTAAGCAGGGGGGATGGGTGGGTGACATGACATGGTGCACATGGGGAGGAGGGCGGAGATGAGCCGCTGTGGTGCTCATGATGACCCTCACCATGTCCCGCTGCTGCACCTGTCGTCCTGCTACTGTCCTGCTACGGGGTGGGGAGGTGTGAACTCCCGTGGTGCTCGTGATGGGATGCCTCACATCACCTGGTAACGGAGATGTCCAGTGCAAGAATCTGCTCCCCCTCCCACCAGTCCGCGCTCCTGTGCGAGCCGTACGGAGGGGACGATGAGCCGGTGGACACGCTGCTGCGCAAGTTTCCCGACTGCTGTGAATCCTTTCGCTCATTTTGCCCCGTTATCCCCTTGTGCCCTTGTTGTCCCCACTCAGTCCGTGCTCCTGTGTGAGTCGTACGGAGGGGATGATGAGCCGATCGACACGCTCATGTACAAGTTCAACGACCGCGGAGTCAAGATGCCCCTTGAGCCCCTTCGCATCAAGGAGCCGCCCACTGAAGCTGTGTGAGTAACATGACTGGGGTAAGGAGGGGCTGTGGTATGGTGAGGGAATGTGACACGGTCTCTCAAATGCCTCTGACTGCGGAGTCAAGATGCCTCTTGAGCCCCTTCGCATCGAGGAGCCGCCCACTGAAGCTGTGTGAGTGATCAGAGAGACGGAGTGCGGTGTGGTTCTAGTGTAGTGATCGGATGGAGTTTATGACCTTTCAGTTTCGGATGGGATGGGCTGTAGTTGTAGTGTCCTTTCAGGCTCTTCAAAAGTTTCCGACCGTTGTGTCAAGATGCCTCTGGAGCCGAAAGCCCTTCCATGTGAGTGAGAGAAGAGGGACTGTAGTGCAGTGGGGGGCTGTAGAGCAGTGAGGGGATGTATTACTGTGGGTGGTTGCATTACAGTGCGTGGGTTGAGAGGGCAGGCATGCCACTAAACGCTTCCATCCAACGAGGTGACTTTTGAGTCGACTCAAAAGTCATCTGTGGGTGGTTGTATTACAGTGCGTGGGCTGAGAAGGCAGGGCAGGCATGCCCCTAAACCCTTCCATCCCCTCCCCTGTCGCAACACCCACCCCCCCTCCTCCCCTCTCTTGTAACCCACTCGCATCGCAGCTACCAGCTGTTTGGGGAGGCGGGCACCGACTTGGGGCAGGGGCTGACACAAGAGGTGGTGAGGGATGAGACGAGGCACAGCATGCCTCTGGCCGTCTTGAAAGTCCCCCCTACCGCTCTCCCCCCTCCCTCCGATACCCTCTGGCTCCCTGTGTTCACAGCTACCAGCTGTTTGAGGAGGCAGGCACGGATCTGGGGCAGGGGCTGACGCAGAAGGCGGTGAGGGATGAGACGAGGCGCAGCATGCCCCTGGCCGTCTCATAAGTCCCTGTCCCTCCCTCCCCCCCGTTCACAGCTACCAGCTGTTTGAGGAGGCGGGCACTGACTTGGGGCAGGGGCTGACACAGAAGGCGGTGAGGGATGAGACGAGGCGCAGCATGCCCCTGGCGGTGGCGAAGGCCATTGCACGCGTGTCAGGAGGGCTGTACGTGGTGACTGCAATCAAAGGGGCGTCCAAGGGTGCTATGATCGCCTCCTGGGTCTCCCAGGTGCGTGGGTGTGCATGTGGTTGGATATGTGTCTGCCTGTGGGGTTGCATGTGTGGGTGTGTGTATCAGGGGGGCTGTACGTGGTGACTGCAATCAAAGGGGCGTCCAAGGGTGCTATGATCGCCTCCTGGGTCTCCCAGCTGCGTGCTGTTTGTGTGTGTCACGGCTACCAAGGGGGTCCTCCAAGGGTGCTATGCTCACCTCCTGGGTCTCGCAGGTATGCTCGTGTGTGTGTTTGTGTGTGCGCGCGCGTTGGTGCGGGTTGGAGTGAGCGGGAAAATTTGGAACGGGGGAAGGGGAGGGGGAAATGTACATGTGCCTGTGTGGTGCCTGTGTGGTAAGTTGGCTGTGTGTATTGCATTCGTGTGTGTGTGCATGTGTGCCTGCGTGTGTCTTAGTATCCACCCACCCAACCTCACCTATCTATCTCCAATGTGCTTCCACTTCTCCCTTCTCCCTGCTATCTCTCCCCACCCACAGGCGAGCTTCAAGCCATTGGGTATCACCATAGCTGTGGCCAAGGATAGAGCCATTGAGTCGCTCATGCAGGTGAGGGTTGCAGTGGGGTGGTGGACTGGGCTGGGCTGGGTTGAATGAAGTTGCTAGGTATCACCATCGCTGTTGCCAAGGACAGAGCCATTGAGTCGCTCATGCAGGTGAGGGTTGCAGTGGGGTGGTGGACTGGGCTGGGCTGGGTTGAATGAAGTTGCTAGGTATCACCATCGCTGTTGCCAAGGACAGAGCCATTGAGTCGCTCATGCAGGTGAGGATGCATCGCAAAGGTGTGGGTTGAATGGGGATGCAGTAGGGTGGGCTAGGTTGGGTTTGGCTGGGCTGTGATGGGGTGGGGTGCGGTTGGCTCCGGTGGGAAGCGGTCTCCTTCCTCAATCTCAGTGAATCTTGCTCCCACTTCACCATCCTGTTTCCCATTACCCATTTATACACCGCTCTCTACCTCCTCCCTCTGCACGCAGGTGGGCGACTCCTTTGTGCTCAACTGCCTGGAGGAGGGCAACTTCGCTCCTCTTATGAAGCACTTCCTCAAGCGCTTCCCCCCTGGCGGTGAGTGTCACTGCTCTTAACCAAAACCTTATCTTCCTTTTCTCCCCTTCCCCGTCCCACTCTTTCCCCATGGTAAAGAGTGTTTTTTTGTGTGGGTAGCCAATGTCGTACATGATTCGAAATATTTGTTAGCAGTGCAAGCACTGAAAGTGCGCCATGTTCATCCTTGTCCATCTGCCCGTGCCATGTCTCTACTCTACTCCCTTTCCATGTCATCCCTTTCTGATTGTCCAGCTGATCGCTTCGAGGGCGTTGACTGGGACCCAGCCAGCAACGGGTCGCCTGTGCTGGCAGGATCCCTGGCATTCCTGGAGTGCACTGTGGTGAGCCGCATGGAGACCAACGACCACTGGATCACGTATGCCGAGGTCACTGCAGGGAAGGTGTCCAAGCCTGAGGGTCGCACTGCTTCTCACCACCGCAAGTTGGGTGATTATTATTAAACAAGTCTAGGAGATATGAGGTTGACACCTGAGATATGTAAATTGCCGTGTGAAGTTGGTTTGTACATGTTTGAGGAACCGGTGTATTGTTGCAATGTGCAGACTGTGAATGTGCATTACGGTAATAATTACATGTTTATCACAAGCTGAAAGTTACCACTTAATGCACACCAAAAAACGATAATGGACAATCTTAGCTAATTACACGCACGGTAAGCACACATAACGTCTAAATTGCACAAAACACACATGAAACTTCCTATGCACAACACACAAACAAACCAAAAAACCCTAACCTACGTCCCAAAAGCACCTAAATTTCTGCTCAGGAGCTTGTGCTACGCCGACATCCAAGAATCGTATGTACAGCGGCGGAGTCTGGCGAAGCACATGCTGTCTGAATTTCCAGTAGCGTTCAACCCTATGCCTATGTGCATCGGCTGTTACGTTAGCTCCTGTCCGTGATCGACGCGTCAGTCACTCCTTGTAGCTTCTTCGGCGTCGTTTACCGAATCAGGAAATTCGCCACAGCTCCAGACATTGGAGTACTTTGCCAGCGCACTCCTCTTCGGCGGCTATTCTCCTCTGACGACTCGCCATTCTCGCTGCTGGAGAAAACGCCTTTCTATTGTACTCTCGGAAAAAAACGGGATTTTCTTTCTCAAGAGCATTCCACACTGCAAGAACAAGAAAGGCACAGACGACGATATCGTGAGCCATGGTACGCATCAAAATGCAGACTCGTTCGAGCTCGTTGCGAAATACTTACCAGCAAGGGTTATGGCCGGCTTGATCCTCGCACTTCTGGCGAGACTCACAACGCACTCGGCTTGACTCAGTTCCAGAACCAGACACCGCTCTATTAAGTGCTGAATCTGTGACACAAGTTCGAAGACGACAGCTGTCAGGGCCGAGCATTGAGAAACTATAAAGCGTGGCTTCAGAAACGTAACTGTAATGAAACCGAGCGTACCATAAGGACGTATGTGCCAAAGTCCTCTTTGGGGGAGGGAAAGGCGTTAGAAGGCACGGCATTCTCAACAACTACATCCATTGAGTAGGATTACAGCACAGCAGGCAGTGTCTGAACAATTGAGGTACGGATGAAACTGAAGTCGAAGGAGTCAAAACTATCTACAAGCCTGGTTCAGCACGAAACGCTGCTTTGATGTGAGGGATAGTGTTGCTGGTGTTGCTTCCCTTCCCATCCCATTCCACCCACTCAGAGGGCGAGTCGTTGTGACGAGGAAGAAAGTTCAAGCAGATCGCCCTTTTTCACGCATTGCTGCCGCAATATCTGCAAATTGGATCTGACGAATGAGAGAGCAGCCCTCCAATCGCGTGGATAAGAGGTTCAAGGGAGTTCACCAACAGTTGTTTCCACGGAGTGAATCTTTTGCTCGGGTGACCCCTCCCATTTGTTGAAAGAGATGGGGTGGTGGCGACGTGGTCAGCCAGTCACTATCCAGGTGTCCACGTTGGACACTACGGTGTCACGCTGTGTCACAGCAAGTGCCTGCTAGGGTGTCACGAAGGGCCACCACCAACCAACCAGGCCTCCCCTGAATTTCTGGGCCATCGTGGAATTCCTGGGTTCCCCTTTTTCACGCAGCCTGGCCTTGGCTGCTGGTGCAAGGAACATGGTAGATGAGTAGGACACCCTTTTAGGTGAGAGTAAAACAGTGTATGAAGTACAGTGCTCGCCAAGAGGCACAGACACAAGGGAAGGAACAACACAGGGGTAGAAGAAAGTTGGACCCATGACCTCTGGGAGACTGTGGTTTCACATACCTCTTCTCTGGCCACTCTAGCACTTAATGAATCCTAAACGAAGTGCGTAACATATGTCAATAATCAGCCTGTAAATAAGGGCTGAGATTGCATTGTAGTAGGGTCGACCTTCGTGCATTGGTGGGGTGTTTGCGCAAAGCAGCAGCTGGACTAGACCACACTCTACTGCACACATACAAAAAGGTTTGCAAACGTCCCGAGGGTGGCGGTTTTAACGGATTCTAGTATTTTCTTCAGACTATTCTCTTTTACTCCCATAATAAGACATTTCACAAGCCTTCTCACCCTCTGCCTGCAATACTCTACTACCCAGTCTCCAGAAGGAATTGTACTTTCGAATGTCCACGTTGTCCACAGTGAGGCGTACACGCGTGCCTTCGTGGATCTGGATGGACGGCGTCAACTCACCTCACCCCCCCACCCTCACCACGTTCCTCCGTTCCGTTCAAACGAGAAACGGAAGAAGCATCCAGAGAACAGTCGTCCACGAGCAACTGCTGGGCTGAAAGATTTGCTTCACAACCAAGTTGGAGCTTGCACAGTGCAGTATCTAATGCACATTTAATGCTGGCGCCAAAGTGGGGTTGCGCACACACCAAGTGGGGACTTATGGGGACTGTTCCGTTCTGTCATAATGGAAATATCAGGGGTGTGTAGGATGTAACACGTGGCTAATTGAGGGCTAGGATGTAACTTGAACAATAACTGTCCGGACAATTCGAACTGCGATCTCATTTTCCCAGTGCGGATTTGCAAATGCAATCTTTTCGGGCAGAACCATGCGGCTGCCCGTGTTTAGGGTTGGGGCTCCCCTAATCGCATGCCATCCATTAGGGGTTTAGTTTTTTCTGACCGCGGGCAGATTACGACCCATCAGCTTCTTCCAGGCGGACTGTTAGGGATCGCATTTGCGAACCGCGCTGGCTTAATTAGATTGCAGCTGAAGTTGTCCCATAACTGTCCCCCCCTAGCCCACTGTTTTGCGGAAACTGTGCGCAGAAAGCGCTGCTCGTCCCCTGAAAGCGGATGAGTTCAGGTACCTGTCCCCGCTAAGCTGAAAACCCAAATATCAGCTTCACTTCAAGCCCGTACACTGAAAATGTTGCTGACTTGCGGACTAGGTGGCGGGTAGCTATTGGCTAAACAATTTAGCAAAGGCATTACCTCACGAGTCAGAAAGGCCAATTTCTTATTTGCAACCATTGAAAATACCACAAATAGAAAATTATATGTTAAATGTAATCCGCAAGCTGCTCAGGACAAATGTATCTCACTAGCTCTTTGGGGGCCAATGGGCAGATGGCCTTGGGATAACCCATGTGCATGTGTCATGCTAACTCCATACGTCACGCTATGTTTCTGGGACATGCCGATCCCTAAACCCTTTCCTTCAACCCGTCTGCCTCCCCTTCCCCTTCCCCTCCCCCCTCCTCTCCCTTCCAGCACCCCTTCCACTTCCATCCCATTCTCTTGCTCTACACTCTGCTTACGTTGCCATACACTCGGCGCTCCATTATAAGTTTTTCCTGGATTTGATAAAGGATGGCCACCAGCAGTAGCACACCTCCTGATGCTGCCCTCTCTTGGGCTGAAATTCCCGTCACTGGCAGCTCGTTCCTTAGCACTGCCGCTGGGGCTGCTGCCGAGGCTGCTGCCGAAGCTGCTGGCGATGCTGCTGCTGCTGGCAATGCTGCCGCTCCCATACCTGATACTTGCATTGTTGCCGATGTTACTGGTGTGCACCATCCCTACCAACCCCCTGCTCCTGCTGCTGCTGCCTATGCTCTTGCTCTTTACCATCCTGCCCGGAGCAGCAGCACTGGGCACATCAGCAGCAGCAGCAGCAGCAGCAGCAGCAGCAGCAGCAGAATTAACAGAACAAGAGCCATAACCGCCAGATGCGCCAGCTGCACCAGAAGCAGAGGTAGCAGCATCCGCAGCACCAGCACCGGCAGCACTAGCAGCAGCAGCAACAGGTTTGCCACTCATTGGAACACCGCCCATTGAATTGCCACCCATTAGGTTGCCCCCCATTAAACTGCCTCCACTCAAAACGCCCATCACTAGATTCCCCCCAACTGGTTTGCCACCCATCAGTTTGCCGCCCGTAAAATCGCCGCCCATAAAGTCGACGCTCACTATCTCGCCGCCCGTTCGATCGCCACGAGTGGCACTATTACCCACACACTGCGTCCTGGTAACAGTGCTGCTGCTGTTGCTGCTGCTGCTGGATAACTGGTCAAGCCAAGCAGCAGCGTGGGTCATCGAAGGCAGTGCCCCCATCGGGGATCTTTGAGACGTCTCAAAAGCACCATGGCTCACCATGGAAGGCAGTGCCCCCATGGACGGGCTCTTCCTGTGCCCCCCCCCACGCACCTTCCCTGCTGCTCCCCACCTCCCTGCTGCTCCCCACCTCCCTGCTGCCCCTCCGCGCCCTGATGCTCCTTCCCCCCCTGCCACTCCCCCCTTCCTTGCTGTTCCTGCTCCTGCTCCATCCTCCTTTCCACCAACAGCACGTGACCCGCACGCCTCTCTCCCACCCACAGCCCCAACCCTAGATTCCCCACCAGCACATTCTCTCCCAGCTCTAAACGGCACAACTCTAGATACACCTGCACCAGATACAGCCTGTTTTGGAGACGTCTCAAAAGCATACAAGTTTCCTCCAGTCCCTCCTCCCATCCTGGCAGCACCAGCAGAAAACAAAGTCCCTGCGGCCGTGTTACAGCTAGTAGGGCTGCTGCTGCTGCTTCTGCTGTTACCGCTTCTGCTGGTGCTGCTGGTGCCGCTGTGGCTGTTGCTGGTGGTGGTGCTGTTGCTTGAAGTGAGAGGTCGGCTGCGTGCGTTGGTTGTACGGCTGCGAGTGATGGTTCCAGGGGATTCCAGAGCGGTGCAGCTCGGTTGGAGGGGTAGGGGTGCCGAAGGGGTGGAAGAGAAGGAGCGGTGGAGAGGCGAGGGGTAGTGTGGGGGGCGGAACGGGGAGCGGTGGAGTGAGGGCGAGGAGGAATGAGGGGAGGAGTGAGCAGAGGATGAGGTAGAGTGAGGGGAAGAGGACTGGGCATGAGGGGAATTGTGCGGGGAGGAATGAGGGGTGGCATTTGGTGCAGTGTGGTGCAAAGCGGCACGATGGAAGGCGGAGAGTGAGGGATTGGGAGAGGGGGAGGGACAGCCGGGCATGCGAACAGGAGGAAGGGGAGAAGACTGATAAGAACCTGCAGCTACACCGGCAGCGGCAGCGGGAGCAGCAGCAGCAGCGGTACCAGCAGCGGCAGCGGGAGTAGCAGCAGCCGCTGCACCAGCAGTGGAAGTAGCAGCAGCAGTGACACCAGCAGCAGCAGCAGTGGCAGGGGCCGAAGTGCTGGCAGAGTGAGAAACACTCTTACTAGTGCTCGCAGCCTTGTGAGGCGACACACTCTTCCAAGGGGTGGCAGGGGTAGGAGGTGCGGAAATGCTAACAGGTGCGGCAGGAGTGGCAGGAGTGGCAGGGGTGGCAGGAGTGGCAGGGGTGGGAGGTACAGCAGGTGCAACAAGTGCAGCATCTCGCCCTGTGTGGTTCGGGTCAGCAGCAGGAGGAGGAGCAGTGCGAGTGCCGACAGCAGTGCTGGTTCCAACAGGACTCTCATCAGCCTGAGACGCCCACACCGTTTCCCTGAGATCCAGAGACAGAGACATGCGCCGCCGCACCTTCTCCCTCCCCTGCTGCCGCGGCTGCTGCCAACGCTGCTGCTGCTGCTGCTGCTGCTGCTGCTGCAGCCAATGCTGCTGCTGGCGTTGCTGTTGTTGCTGCCCCAGCTGCCCCTGCTGCTGTCCCTGCTGCTGATGCTGCTGCTGATGCTGCTGCTGCTGCTGTCCCTGCTGCTGCTGTCGTTGCTGCTGCCATTGCTGTTGCTGCTGCTGACGGTACTGTTGATGCTGCGAGGTTGGTAGCTGCTGTGCAGGTCGGTGCGGTGAGGTTGAGTGCGGTGAGACTAACCGCGAAAAGGTTGAGTGTGGTGAGGTTGAGTGCGGTGCAGTGAGGTCACTGCCAGCAGACCCTTCTGGTTCGGTTGCCCACATCGTTTCTCTCAGGTCCAGAGACAGGGACAAGAGACGTCGCACCCTGGGGTTAAGACGCTGCTGCTGTGGCTGCTGCTGCTGCTGCTGCTGCTGCTGCTGCTGCTGCTGCTGCTGCTGCTGCTGCTGCTGCTGCTGCCGCTGGTTCTGCTGTTGTGAAAGCTGTTGACGCTGCAGGATTGGCGCTTGTTGCGGGTTCACCTGTTGTTGCACGTAGCCCTGCCCCTGCGGGGACACCTGCGGGTTCACCTGGGGGTTCACCTGCGGGTTCACCTGGGGGTTCACCTGCGGGTTCACCTGCGGGTTCACCTGCGGGTTCACCTGCGGGTTCACCTGTCTCACCTGCTGTTTCAGGCACCGCTTCTCACCAATCCCAACAGCTGCAGCTGCTCCTGAACTGGCCTTAAAGCCATGCTTCGGCGACGGAATAATGGCGGAACGAGGGGAAGGAGAGGGAGGCTGAGAGGAGCGGGAGAGAGAAGCGGGGGTAACGGGGAGCGATGAGGAGGAGGGGAAGGGGGACGAGGGGAGGGAGGGGGAGTGGGAGGAGGACAGGGGCTTGCAGGAGAAGGGGGGAAGCAGTGCGGAAGAGGAGTGGGAGCGGAGGGCCATGTGAGGCATGTGAGGCATGTGAGGCATGTGAGGCATGTGAGGCGAGTCGAAGGTCCTTAGGGGGGACGTTTGCGGTGTGGAGAGGGGGGACCTTAGAGAAGGATTCTGAGGAGTGTCGAAGGGAGAGGAGTGGGATTGGAGGGATGGGAGACAGGACGAGTCAAAGGACGTGAGGGGGGAACGGGAGGGTTTGCGTGCGGTGCGAGGGGATTTTTGCGCTGCGTCACGTGGGGCGCGGGGGGACTTCGGGGGCGCGCCAGAGGTGGCGCGGGGGGAGGGGGGGAGGAGAGCGGAGGACTGGGGAGAGGGGGGTTGAGAAGTGGGGGGTTGAGGGGAGGTGGGGGACGGACACGGGGGTTGAGGTGAAGGGGGTTGAGTAAAAAGGGGATGGGGCGAGGGGACGCGGGGAGAGCGCGGTTGGGATGACAAGGGGCGCGGGGAGCGGACGTGTGGAGAGGAGGAGCGGTTGTCAAAGGTAAGGGGCTGGGAGGACGTGGTTGAAGGGTGTGGAGAGCGGTGCAAAGGGGAGCGCTGTGTAGCGGAGCGGGGAGAGAACTGCGCACTGGCGGAAAGGGCAGAACTCGCCCCCTGTGCTTCCGCGCTGCCTCTGGCGCATGCCCCCTGCGCCTTATCTGCCCCCCCCGCTCTTCCCCTGGGCGCTACTTGCGCACTGGCAGGATAGGGGGAGTTCGCCCCCCCTGCTTCCGCGGTGCCCCTGGGGTAATCCCACTGCGCCCTACCCGTCCCCCCCCCTGGCCGGGGGGAAATCGCCCCCCCTGCTTCTGCGCTGCCCCTGGGGTAATCCCACTGCGCCCTGTCCGCTCGCCCCCATCCCCTGGGAGACGCCTGCGCGCTGGCGGAACGGGGGGATCTTATGGCGGGGGGCGCGCAGCTGGGGGGAGAGGGGCGGGGGGAGGTAAGCGGGGAGGCGGAAGGACAGGGGCGGGGAGAAGGGAGAGGAGAGGAGAGAGGAGAGGAGAAAGGAGGGGATGCCGCTGCTACTGCCGCTGCTGCTGTTGAAGCAGCTGCTGGTGCTGGTGGCGGTGCTGGCGGCGGTGCTGCTGGTGGTGGTGCTGCAGCTGCTGCTGCTTCACGCGTTTCAGCAGAGGAACCCTCGAGGCCTGACGCAGCAGCATCAACGGTGCTAGCAGCAGCAGGCGAAGCAAGAGCAGCAGCGGGGGCAGCAAGAGAAGCAGCAGGAGCAGCGCGATTGGTAGACGGGGAGAGGGAAGGGGAGTGCGGGGGAGAGTCCGGAGGAGAGTGTGACCCCAGCACAATCCCACCCAGCCTCGACTCAAAGCTCTCCAAGGCTCGACAAACCACCTCCTGGCAATCCTGCAGCACCCCTGCCAAGCCTGACGGACAGGCTCGGGCAGGTGACGAGGCTCGGGGAGAGGAGGCGGATTGGGAGGACGGGGGAGGATGGGAAGAGGTGACGTGCTGGGTCGGGAGAGAGAGGGGTGTGTACGATCGGATCGGGTTGGTTCGGAAGGCGTTGGGTGTGGCATTGGAACGGGGTGAGAGATTAGGAGCAGGAACAGGCGAAGCAGCAGGAGCAGGAGCAGCAGAAGGAGCGGTTGGAGGAGAAGGAGAAGGAGCAAGTGCGTTGGCGGCAGTAGTAGCAGCAGTGGCAGTAGCGGCAGTTGCAGCGTTGGTTTTGGCAGAGAGAGAAGGGGGGGAAGAGGGGCAGGGGGAGCGCGGGGAGGAGGGGTTGGTGGAGGGGGAGGAGGCGGAGAAAGGAGAGGTGGGGGCGGAAGAGAAGGAGAAGGGGGAGGAGGCGGAGGAGGAGGGGAGAGAGTGGGGGGAGAAACCCATAGAGGGGGAGAGGGGGAGGGAGAGGGGCAGGGAGAGGGGGAAGGAGAGAGGGCTTTTGGGCGGCAGACATGACACTCGGCCAGCCTGGCATTTGTTTGTTGCGCCGCTGGTGCTGCCGCTAGTGCTGCTGCTGCCGCCGGTGCTGACGGTACTAACGGTGCTCCTGCTGCTGTTACTTGTGATCGTGATGGCGGTGGTGGTGGTGGTGGTGGTGATGCCGCTCCTGCTCTTGCTTTTGCTGCTGCTAGCACTGCTGCCACTGTTGCTGCCGCTGCTGCTGCTCGTGCTGCTGCGGGTGGTGCAGCTGCTGCCGCCCATCCCGTTGCTGGTGATGCTTGTAGCGCTGCCCGCGCTGCTGGTGCGGTTGAACAGCTGCGCGCATTCCGCCCACTCTCCCCCGCCGCCCGCACCTTCCCCGCCCGCTGCTCCCTTCGTTAAAATACTCAAAGCACCTCGCGTTCCTGTCCCTCCTCTCGCCACATCGACACCGCTCGCCACGTCGACGGCTCTAGCCACGTCGTCACCGTTCGCCACGTTTGCGACATTCCCGAAACCATGGCCTCTCCGATTGTCTGCCGCATTCCCAGCCAACGCTACAAGAGCAGAATCAGCACTACCAGCACCCCCACTGGCAACGGCACCAGCAGCAGCACCAGCAGCAGCACCATCGGCACCCCTTGCACGGCTCCCGTTGCCGCCTCGCTTGCTGCTCCACCTACTGCTGCCGCTGCCACTGCCGCTGCCGCTGCTACTACCGCCCCCGTTACTGTCACTCCCGCTTGTAGACCTACAGACGCGCATTTCCGCGTCGCTTTTCCCCGCCACCCCTCCCTCCCCCTCACCCACGCCATCTTGCGCACCGTCTCTCCTCTCCTTCCCTCCTCTTCCCCCGCCTCTCCCTCCCCTCTCCCCTCTGAATCCTCGTCCCCCTCGTCCTTTCCGCCCGCCTCCCCGTCCTCCGCCGCACCCTCCGCCAAACCCTCCGCTTCCGCCTCTTTCACCCGCATTGATTCCGCTGCCCACGTGTCCTCTGCGCCGCCGCCCTTCCTCTCCTTCCGCTCCCTCCGTGCTGCGCCGGCCGCTCTCCTCAACCTGAAACGCGCTCCGCACGTCGCGCATCTCCCGCGCATCCCGCTCCCCCGAATGTACCTCAGGTCGCGCCGATGACGTCTCCCCATCCCCCCCTCGTGCCGGCGCATGTGCGGAGAACGAGTCAGCGGACAGCATCGAACCTGGCGGCGCACGTGCGGAAAATTCCAACTCTGTGTTTGCACATGCGGACAAATCTGAATCTGCCAGCGCACGTGAGGATGGCTCCAACGAGCCGGCCGTCCTTGTCGCGTTGCTCAAATACAGGCTATTCGGAACGACGCGACGCGAATTATGGGTGTAATCGTTCAGAGTCCCCATGTCGCCTCGCTAAAAAACCATCGCACGCAGGTTCCGTCGATGCGATGCCGTAGGCTGATGAGATTCGAGTCTGCTTAAAACAAATCTCGACGGCGGCGACAAGTGCTTTTCAATATTCACGATATCCGGTTGAGCCGTCTCGTAAGCACCCGCGGCAGTGCAGTGAATTTCGGATTCTCGGGAGTCGCGGTTCCAATAAACGCGGTCTTGCGAATCGCTAACGCCCGGAGACCCGAGCGGAGTAAAATCCATCGGCAGGGAAGTACTGGGGGCGGAAAATTACTCCCGGCCGGAAGAAATTACCGGTCTTAAGTCAGCAAACGTCGCAGCGCGTTCTGGCGGACGATTCTTTATGAAATGTTCCGCTTTCTTTATGAAATGGGCATTTGACGCTAGAGGAGCCGACTAAGTCTGACGATATTTGATAGATTAGGACGATCGAAGCAGGCTAGAGGACTCGTCAAACCCTAAATGTCTGATACAGTACGTAGTGAACGAGAGGCAAGAAGATGTCCCCGAGGCTTGCGAGGTAAGTTAGAGGGATGCTCGCGACACGACAACTGAATGACGGCAGCGCGCACCATTGTGGCGGGGGCGCGGGCAGGACACTGGCATTGTCTCCACTGCTCTCACTCTCATCTCATTCTGTTGCTGCTGCCTTTGCTGCGGGTGATGCTGCTGCTCGTGCTGCTTTTCCTGCTGGTGATGCTGCTGCTCCTGCTGCTTTTGCTGGCTAGGTGGATGAACAGCAGATTCATGCGAGTGTGCTTGCCAGCAGTGCAAGGACGACGGAGAGAAAGGGGCGGAGGTGGGGGGTGTAAGAGAGGGAGGAAGGAGAAGCGAGTGGGAAGGAGAGAGGGGGTGGGGGGAACAGGGGGAGGAGGAGGGGGGAGGTGCGGAGCGGGAAGGGTGTGCGGTGCTGCTGTGAAGCAGGAGCTTAGTGAGGGAGTAATATGGTTTTAAAGGTTTCCAGAGATGTTCTGAGGTTTTCCTAGAATACGTTTGCGGTTATTCCTGACCTTATGTGGAAATGGCTTGTTCATCTTGTCAACGCCCACCGATTGGTCCAGAGCATTTTGTTTGCTGCCCCTCCAACTCGCAGGCGGTAGCGCGTGAGACATGTGGTGCACGCGGGGCCAGGGGTTGCGAGTAGGGACCCAAATTTCGTCGAGATCTTCTTCGCGCAGCGGAAAGGGGCCGAGTTGAGAAGAGGGCAAAACTTTCAACAGATTCCCCCCCCTGCATTCGCCAAGGTTATCCAGTTGCACAACCTCGGCAAGGCGCCGCCTCTTCGAAAACGACAATTTCGACACCCCCTGTGTCAGACTGGCACTCCTGAGATGTGAACAGACCTTGCTATTCAGGTCAAACAATGCCGGAGCAACGTCAAGCTTATACACCTTATAAAGGAATTTATACATCCTCTAACCAAACTGTCAATGTCAAATCATCCATCTTATCATCATCTAGCTCTATCTTGGCACACCTTTGCCTCCTCAGGTTTGGGCCTGGCCATCCCATGTGATTAGGCCCCCTACCCATTAGCATGGGCCCTTGATATCTGATGATGCGCGCCGACATCACCTTTGATATGGCGATTGGGTAGTGGGAACGATCGAGCTTGCGTAGGAATGATGTGCGATTGTAGACACTGACCACGCCAGCAGGTGCGTCCTTGTTAGAAGTGGTCGTGTTGGTGCCCAGTTTTCCCACATATGTTGCATACATTGTAAAGGGCAGGGCGCATATCTCGTGGGGGGGAGCATCATCCTGCGAGAAGGTGAGTTGGGACAAATCAAGGAGAAAAGATAAAGGAATGGAGCGTCGCCCTAAACCCTAAACCCTCTCCCTCTACCTCAACCCCTCCTGCGGTACACACTCATGCACCTCCTTGTTTCCCCGACCCTTAGGACCAACCCATATACACGTGCACATCTCTATCCCTCCCCCCCAACCCCCCCACCACACACACACACACACACACACACACACACACACGCATGCACGCACGCACGCACGCACGCACACACGCACACACCCACACACCCACACACCCACACACACACACACACACACACACACACACACACACACACACACACACACACACACACACACACACACACACACACACACACACACACACACACACACACACACACACACACACACACACACACACACACACACACACACACACACACACACACACACACACACACACACACACACACACACACACACACACACACACACACACACACACACACACACACACACACACACACACACACACACACACACACACACACACACACACACACACACACACACACACACACACACACACACACACACACACACACACACACACACACACACACACACACACACACACACACACACACACACACACACACACACACACCACACACACACACACACACACACACACACACACACACACACACACACACACACACACACACACACACACACACACACACACACACACACACACACACACACACACACACACACACACACACACACACACACACACACACACACACACACACACACACACACACACACACACACACACACACACACACACACACACACACACACACACACACACACACACACACACACACACACACACACACACACACACACACACACACACACACACACACACACACACACACACACACACACACACACACACACACACACACACACACACACACACACACACACACACACACACACACACACACACACACACACACACACACACACACACACACACACACACACACACACACACACACACACACCTCCGGGAGCCTGGTATCAAATGTGAACGTAGTGGGGTCCGCACTCCCCACAAAGGAGTAGAAAGTTCGCTCCGCCCTCACCAGCTCTGATAGCAGCCGCGCCTGGCGTGGGGAGAATTAGTGGCAATACAGTGAAGACACATTCTGGTTCGTGGTATTTATATTTAAGGCGCCTCAAAACTGTACTCAACCCGAAGGAGTAGAACGTTCGCTCCGCCCTCACCAGCTCTAGCGGCCACTAGACTGAACGTTCGCTCCCCTACCAGCTCGTAGCACAGGGCGTTACGACCATTATCGAGGTGCCTGGAAAACCGTTTCGTCTCAATCAACCCCAGCTTTGAGACGTGCCAATCAACCCCAATCAAAGAACTACCCTAGCCTCGGTGTTTCACTAAAGCTGATGTATCAAGAGAGTGACCAGCCTCAGTACCACTGATCTAAACGTACCCCAGAGTAGATCTTGATAGCAAAGCCCCATGAGATGGCTGCCGTCCACTGGGAGCTGCAAGGGAGGGAGGTGCATGGATCACGGAGCGAAAAACGGGGTGGAAGGGGTCAGGAGGGGTGGTGAGTAGGGATGCAGCACGAGGTGACACAGAAGGACATGGGCACACAGTTCGATGACGGAGAGAAGTAGGCTTGTGCATGCACATATCCCACCCACCCACTCCTCCCACCCACCTACCCGTCGCCGCACACTGCCAGCTGTGCAAACCCTACTGGGTCCGG
Organism: Closterium sp. Naga37s-1; assembly: GCA_947471745.1. Classification (NCBI taxonomy): domain Eukaryota; kingdom Viridiplantae; phylum Streptophyta; class Zygnematophyceae; order Desmidiales; family Closteriaceae; genus Closterium; species Closterium sp. Naga37s-1. The sequence continues at coordinate 2,195,928 of CANJKZ010000977.1, forward strand.
CCTCATCCTCTCCGCCAGCGCGGCGAGCCCCTCCGCCCGGTCAGCGGTGCCAGCTGGCAGCAGCAGCGGGTCAACAAAGTCAAGATGGTGCAGGGACAGCAGCGGCTGTAGCAGGTGCGCCATGAGGAGCCCGAAGAGACTGCCGCCCAGATCTACCTGGTGGAAGCCCGGGGTTGGTGTGAGGGACACCTGGGGGAGGGGGGGGAGCAGAGGGGGAATGGAGTCAAGGTGTGGGGCTGGGGGGAAAGCAGCGGGTGCAGGGGGTGCGCCATGAGGAGCCCAAAGAGACTCCCGCCCAGATCTATCTGGTGGAAGCCTGGGGTTGAAGTGAGGGACACCTGGGGGAGGGCGGGAGGGCAGGGAGGTGGAGAGAAGAGACTGTCGTCCCCCAGGTGTCTCTCTGCCTGCCCGCCCTCCCCCAGATCGACCCGACAAGAGACTGTCGTCCAGGTCGATCTGGTGGAAGCCCGGTGAGGTATGCCGCCCCACATGAGATATGCCCCCTGTCTCTGCAATGCAAGCACTCACCCACAATTCTCGCCACACAGGGGCGTGTCGCTCCAAGCACACGTCCATGGACCCATCTGTACTCAGCATGCGCGCCAGCGCTACCGAGATGGCGAACCCGCCCCCTCCAATCTATCATGCAAGCACGCACTCACCCCCAACTCGCCAACACAGCTTGCGACCCGCTCGTCGCTCCCCCACACAGTGGCGTGTCGCTCCAATCACGCGTCTATCGCCCCATCTGTACTCACCATGCGCGCCAGTGCTGCCGAGATTGTATCCCCCCAGATGGGCTAAAGGGAATAGGCAATGCAAGCTCTCTCACTCACCCCTAGCTCCCCCACGCAGCTGGCGACACGTTCATCGCTCCCCCAGACTGCAGCGTGTCGCTCCAAGCACGCGTCCATGGCCCCATCTGTACTCAGCATGCGCGCCAGCGCTGCCGAGATGGGCTAAAGGGAACAGGAAAAATGCAAGCACTCACTCACCCCCAGCTCCCCCACGCAGCTTGCGACCTGTTCATCGCTCCCCCACACTGCTGCATGTCGCTCCAAACACGCGTCCATGGACCCCCCCTCACTAAGCATGCGAGTAATGCCACACAGCGTGCATTTATACATAGTGCAACGTGTACTCACCCCCAGCTCGCCCACGCAGCTCGCCACGCGTTCATCGCTCCCCCACACAGCTGCATGCCGCTCCAAGCACGCGTCCATGGCCCCGCCGTCACTCAGCATGCGGGCGAGTGCTGCAGAGATGGGCTAAAGGGAACGGGAAAATGCAAGCACTCACTCACCCCAAGCTCGCCCACGCAGCTGGCGACCCGTTCATCGCTCCCCCACACGGTGGCATGCCGCTCCAAGCACGCGTCCATGGCCCCGCCCTCACTCAGCATGCGTGCCAGCGCTGCAGAAATGGCGAAACCTCCGCCACCAAACGCCATGCCATGCGTGTTGGCCACGTTCTGGTAGTGCGTCTCAGAAGGTGCTCCAAGGTAGAGGGGTGTGCGGTGGTCGTATTGCCCAAGGAATGCTGTGATGGCATGCGGGCTGAAGAACGTGTCGTCGTCTCCCATCACGTACCTGGTGGTCGTTAGGGGGGTTGGGGGGTGGGAGGGGGAGGGAAGTGGGGGTGTGTGATATCAGTTGGTGGAGTGCGGTGGCTGTAATGATGGGAAAAGGCTGCTATGGCCAGGGGGCTAAACAATGTGCCATCGTCGCCCATCAGGTACCTACAGGTGGGGGTGAAAGGAGAGCGGGGAGAGAGAGGGGGGGATGGTATGGGGTACAGCATTTTGGCGGCATTCTCGAATGAAAGCAGTGCCCTGGAAGCTCAGGTGGCGCCACCCACAATTGAACACTCCAAGCATACGATATGAACTCACCATCGCACGCCCTTCTCCCCGAGCCTATACGCGTCCACCACGATTCTCGCTAACCGCAAATATTCCCTCAGACCCATGCCCCGATAACTCAGGTGACTTGTGTTGCTGCTGGCCCTCACAGGTGGGTCCAATGCCACGTCATGCGGGACCGCTTCCACGTCATCCACCCACACGTAGCCTCAGATCTTCTCATCCTGCCCGCCCGGTGACTTTTTGTTGTAGAGGACTCTCCTCTACTTTGCAGGAACTGGGAGTTGTTCTAAACGATAGAGCTCTGTCTTAGCTTTCCAACGAGCCGTCAAACACGTCGATCGCCTAAGTATTCTCCGAGATATAGGCGTTCACGTGCTAGGTGGTGCTCTTGAATGCAAGTAAAGAAGCTCTCTGGAATTTGTGTTCGAATGTACCTTGTACAAAGAACTCTGAGTTTCACTATGATGGCATGCAATACAAAGAAAACAGATTTATAGCATGCAAACAAGATCGAATCGCACAAGTAACCTCGAACCGCTACACTCGCGAATGTTCGAGTAACATCGAAAGGGTGAAATTCGACTCTCGAATTTCACCGATCCGAATTCTCCTTGGGTCTCGAATGTTCCTGGTGCTGCCATGTGGCACCGAATCGAATGGGTCTTCCGAAGTCAATCCTCAACCCCACGCAAACCTGCAACTCACTCGAAGGTGAGCACAAGTCACACATTCGGTGGGTTGGGGGCATACAAACGCCCCACCACCACCTTGCTTCCAACACATGTAATCTCCAACACTCCCCCTTGCACCCAACCCACTAGGTGTGCAAACCAACATGCTCATAGCATGCACGGGATGAATCTTTAGGGGGTGGTTCCATGAGAGATTTCGCGTGTTCATCATCACCCTTGGTTGCGAAGCAAAATGCCGCGCCCTCCTTATCCGTCTCCCCAACGGCTACCGTAGCGTAGTCGTTGTACTTGGAGGGAGGACGAACCTCACGACGCTCGCGGGTCAAGGCCAATGGTAGGGAGGAAGGTGTGGAGGTAGTTGCCGCCTCGGTTGGTGACACCTCCACGACATCATCAATGCTCTCCTCGTTGTTCGCTCCCCCTCCATCGGCTTCCTTCTCCACTTGAGGTGGAGTCTCACTCTCTTCAACCTCCTCTCGTGGCGGAAGGATGAAGGTGAGTTGTTGAGTGGGTTTCTCCTTCGACGGGAACTTGTCTTCATCGAAGACCACGTCCCGAGACGTGACGACGCACTTGTCGCCCAAGTCCCACACTCGCCACGCACGCTCGTTCGCCGCAATTCCCAAGTAGATCGCCGCACGAGCCTTCGGTTGCAACTTGTGGCGAAGGGGATCCGGTACATGGTAGTAGCAAAGGCACCCAAAGGTGCGAAGGCGGGATAGGTTCGGCTTCGTTCCGGTCCATGCTTCGAACGGATTCATTCCCGGTAGCACCTTTGTCGGCACACGATTACGAATCCATGCCGCTAGCGCACTCGCCTCTCCCCACCACTCGTTCCCAAGCTTGGAGTGTTGAAGTAGTGAACAAACGGCTTCCACCAACGTGCGATTAAGCCGCTCCGCCGCTCCATTTTGTTGGGGTGTGTAGGGTGTCGTGACGTCGTGCTTTATGCCCTTGCTCTTCATCCATTTCTCAAGCTCTGCGTTCACGAATTCGCCCCCACCGTCGGTGCGAATACACTTGATCCGCTTCTTCTCGTCGTCGCAAACATCGAGCGCCCACTCTTGAATCGCCTTGGCCGCATCTCCCTTAGCCTTCAAGAGTCGGGTCCAACACATCCGCGTCGCGTCGTCGAGCATCACCAAGAGGAACCGCGCTCCTCCCTTTGATGCATGTCGCATCGGTCCACACACGTCCATGTGAACAAGCGCAAGCGGGTCCTTAGCGAGGGGTGACGTTCGGCTACCAAATGGCTTGCGAGCCATTTTTCCTTCGACACACGCCGCGCACACGCCCTTCTCGTCGCCGCCGGCGATCACGTCAAGTCCCTTCGCAAGTCCTTTGTTGGCCAACTCCTTGACCGAGTCGTAATTGGCGTGCGCAAGTCGATCATGCCACGCCTTAAGAGTTGCCTTGGAGCCTTGCGCCACGTTCGATGAAGCCACTCTTGGGTACGTCTTGAGTTGGTAGATATCTCCATTGAGAACCCCTTGCGCGAATTGCTCCCCCTTCCAAAAGAGGTTCATCTTCGCACCGTCAATCGTGGCGATCACTCCCTTCTTCGCAAGTTGCGGGACGGATAGAAGGTTCACCTTCACCCCCGGGACGTGAAACACGTTCGTCACGTCCACCGGACCGCTATCGACGATGAGGCGCGTACTCCCAACTCCGACCACCGGTAGCGATTCGTTGTTTCCGAACACGATGCTCGTGACGTCTCCCGGAGCGCCAATGTTGTTGAGGAGCGACGCCGAGTGCGTCATCTGTTGCGTTGCGCCGGTATCGAGGAACCACGCGTCGCTTGGAGTTTTGTTCCCGTTGCCGGCCACTAACACGAGCGACTCCTTTGAATCATCGGCCTCGCCGGATGCCGTGTTCGCGTTGCCCTCTTGGTCCCGCGCCATCGATGGAGTCCAATTGCTCGGCCGCTTTCGACACTCACGCCAAAAGTGTCCCGGTTTGCGGCAATAGTGACACTTGCCGCGATGCTCGCTCCCACCCGACGATTCATTCGTCGCACCCTTGCTCCACTTGGACTTCTTTCCGGAACTCCCTCCGGAGTACATGGCGGCACCCTCGCTCTCATTAGCGAATTGTCGGCGACGCGATTCTTCATGGAGAAGCCGACCAACCACCATTTCCTTCGTCCAAGTGTCTTGCACGCTATCGAGTGTCGTAATCACCGTCGACCACTCTTCCGGAAGGCCGCAAAGCAAGGTGAGAATCCAATCCTCCTCCGTGACCGTTCCACCGAGGTCCATGAACGTTTCCCCGAGTTCCTCCACACGAGTCGCAAACTTGTGCATCGATTCGCCCGCGCGCATCTTCACCGTGTAGAACGCATTCCGGGCTAGGATCTTGCCGTGGAGAGTCTTGTTCACGTGGATGGTCTCGAGCCGCTTCCACGCTTCATCGCCGACGCTTCGAGCTTGATGCACATGCGCACCGAGCTCACGAGATTGATGCCGATGCGCGAAATCAACGTAGCGAACGCCTTTTGGTCCTTCTTCTTCCATGCCGCGATGCCGCTCTCATCGTCCGGCTTCTTCTCCGTTCCATCGAAGAAAACCCAAAGTCCCCGCTCCATCATGAGCACTTGGAACTTAAACTTCCACGAGGAGTAGTTTTGTCCCGTGAAAATCGGTACCGCCGACGTGTCGAACATCGTCGCGGTTGCCCAGGGTTCGCCGGAATTTACAACGACACCATCCAAGGAAGTGCGGGAGGCCTCGCTTGAAGTCATCATGCGTGCTCCTTGTCGCGCGCGTAGACTCCTCCGACCAGCTCTGATACCACTGTTGTAGAGGACTCTCCTCTACTTTGCAGGAACTGGGAGTTGTTCTAAACGATAGAGCTCTGTCTTAGCTTTCCAACGAGCCGTCAAACACGTCGATCGCCTAAGTATTCTCCGAGATATAGGCGTTCACGTGCTAGGTGGTGCTCTTGAATGCAAGTAAAGAAGCTCTCTGGAATTTGTGTTCGAATGTACCTTGTACAAAGAACTCTGAGTTTCACTATGATGGCATGCAATACAAAGAAAACAGATTTATAGCATGCAAACAAGATCGAATCGCACAAGTAACCTCGAACCGCTACACTCGCGAATGTTCGAGTAACATCGAAAGGGTGAAATTCGACTCTCGAATTTCACCGATCCGAATTCTCCTTGGGTCTCGAATGTTCCTGGTGCTGCCATGTGGCACCGAATCGAATGGGTCTTCCGAAGTCAATCCTCAACCCCACGCAAACCTGCAACTCACTCGAAGGTGAGCACAAGTCACACATTCGGTGGGTTGGGGGCATACAAACGCCCCACCACCACCTTGCTTCCAACACACGTAATCTCCAACACTTTTGAGTCGAATTTAAATTTTCCTCCTGCCGGCCCGGGTGCCACCAGCTGCGCAGGTAGGCTCGGCGGTACGGAAAGGTGGCTCGGGACGAGGCTATGTTGAACATGACGTGATGCAGCTGCGTCTCCTGCTCCTCCCCGCCTTCTCCCTTCTCCTCTTGCTCCCTTTCGACCTCCTCAGTCATCTGCACCTTCTCCTCCTGCGATCCTGCAACAGCCTCCTCCTTCCCAACCCTGTCACCACCGCCATCACCATCACTCATAGGATCCGAGCCATCAGCAGCATCGATCATCCCCCGCCCTTCTCGTCTCGAGCCCAAGGAGCCCGTGGGGCCTTGACCAGACGCCAACACAATCTGTTCAGCACGGTACGGCGCCCTCAGGTCGCTGAAAGCTCCCAGAGGGCTTGCAAAAGCCCCCAGCACCCACTCATACCACCTATAACCACTCTTCTCCAATTTGCCGGAAATTTCCTCCTTCTCTTTCTCAGGAGCATTGTTCTCCTTTTCTCCACCCGACAGGGACGTCGCATCTCCTGAGAGGATCTCCACGCCTGAGCCGTCCATGCCTCCAAGAATCTCCGAATTACCCAGAATATATCCGCTGATAACTGAATCTGCAGCTGTGATGTGACGCGGGTGCGGCAAGGGGCCATGAGGAGCGGTGCTAGGCGAGGCAGGGGTTGGAGCAGAGCGGATGAAAGAGGAGGCGAGGAGGGAGGCGCTGAGGGCGATGCATGTGAGGGAGAGCGAGACTATGGCGAGGGCGAGCGTGCTGCGCGGGATGAGCGCGTGGTTGGGCCACGACAGCCTCGTCCACAGGCTGACAGGAAGCCCTCGCGACCTCATGAGGCAACGCCGAAAAGTAACTAGTAGTATGACAGGTAACGACGACCTCAAACTTTTCCAAGCAGTGCTTCAGGGCTGCTAGTGAAGGGAAAACAAAAGAAAGCGGAAAGGAGTTGAAAAATGGCTATATGATAAGGTGGGTCGATACTAATCGAGGAATCAGGTCGGAAGGACACAACGGAGGAACATATGGAAAGGAGCTTCAGAGGGGGATGAACAAGAAACTAACTGGAAGACTGACCTTGGAATTTCCGAATTCCAATTTCCGAATTGCGAAGCGCACATCGCGGTTCGATGTTCCGAGATTGGGACGGAATCCAGCTTTGCACGAGGTGGTTCGAAATTTCTGATTGGACGCGAATCGTGTCCCTTTCGCAGAGGCATGGCGTGGAGGTCAGACGAAGGACGACAGCTGGCGAACAAAACTCGTAACCCCAATCTCTCCGAACTTCACTCAAGACCCGCTATTGTTTCTCCTCATACACGTTAGACGATGTTGTTCAAAAAGAATCCTTCAGGAACGTTTCATTCTTATATGGACACAATCACACACAGACGAGCAGACAGCCTCAACCTCCGAAAGGTCAGGCAGTATCTTCAGAATGGAATCAGCACGTTGCCATATTGCACACCAAATCGATTCCAGTTATACGGCCCTGACGGGCCCACAACAACCCCACCCGGCCGCGACTGGTACTGCTGTTGCTGATACACCTGCATCTGCTTCTGCTGCACCATCCAGCTCGCCGCAAACATCGCATCTGCCCCTCCCGCAGACCTCGCAGCCGCAAAGAACCGCGCGTGCTGACTCAGCATGCGCCTCTGAAGCTCCATAGCCAGCTGCTGCTGCGCTCTAAGTGCCATCTGGACATACGGCGGCGGCGGGACTGCAGCAGAAGCCGCAAAAGGATCCCCATTCGCACCACCACTTCCACCAGCACCAGCAGCACTAGCGCCTACACCACTGCCTCCTGCTCCTCCCAATCTGGCTGCAGTGGCATCAGAGGCGTGTTTCTGTGCCTGTGCCGCCTCATACAGACTGTCCAGTAACAACTGGTCCCAGCCCCCAGAAAAGGCGGTCATGGGTGGTTGATCCAATGGGCTGCTGCCAGCTGTACCGCTTCCACCATTTAGCCTGGGAACGGCTAGTGCCCACTGCTGCTGCTGATGATGATGCTGATGATAAAGATGGGGTGCCTGTTGTCCTCCTTGCCCTTGCTGGCTTGGAGGCATGGATCAAGGAGGTACGAGCGACCTCCATGACCAAGCCAATGCGGCGCTCAGCAACCCCATTCTGCTGTGGAGAGGCCAGAAGCGTGAACGACTGGCGGATGCCATGCTCCGCACAGTAGGCTGCCAAGAGGTCGGAGGAGAACTCACCACCTCTGTCAGAGTGCAGACGCAGGACAGGAAAGTCCGAGTGGAACCGCTCGCTGAGCTGGAGACGAGAAGCGCGGATCCAAGGGATCAAAACATCAGGGACCTCACCCTTGGTGCGCAAGGGGAAGACCGTGGTGTAGCGCGAGTAGTCGTCAACAACGATCAGAAAGTACCTCTCCTGACCCTGTCCACGGACGCGGGCTGGGCCCCACACGTCCATGTGGAGCGTCTGCAAGGGAGCAGTCGTCGGGGGAAACGAGGAGGAGTGAGGAGCGGCGCGCTGCCGCCCCTCGACACAGGGAAGACAGGGAGGAGCAGGAGAGGGTGGGAGGGGAGGGAGTACCCGGAGAAGACCAGAGACAAGGTACCGTTTGTGCATGCCACGAAGGCGCTGCACTGACGGGTGACCAAGGCGGTGGTGCTAGAGGACGGTCTCGTGTGCTAGAGAGCGACACGAGCAGGGGGCAGACAGCTGACCTGAAGCAGACGCAGACGCAGCTACCTGAGGGGACTCAGTGGTCAGTGTGTACAGGTCCGACCCCGGCTGCCGAGTGAAGGTAGCCAGGTGACGACCCGTCCGAGCACACGTGCAGTGTGTCACGCGCTCGTAGGCAGGGGTGAACTGGTGGACACCACCGTCCTGGAGCGCACAACCCGCCACCAAGTTCGTAGAGAACGAGGGGAGGTGGAGTCCTGACAGTGTGCCCGACGGAACCGCAGGACAAGGAAGGACAGTGGAGGAGGTCGCAATGACCGGACCCCCAGAGGGGTCAGCAAGGGAGACAGCAACTGGCCGAGCAAGCTGCTCAAGGGCAGTGCGGTCACGAAAGAAACAGCGAGAAGCACCTGAGTCCAGTGTGAAGGTGTGCAGTGCCTCAGTAGACTCAGTACCAGGGGGGGCAGACTCACTAGCACCTAGAGCAGCAGCCTCACCAGCACCTAGGGCAACAGACGCACTAGCACCTAGAGCGGCAGCCTCACTGGTCCGAATGCCCGGGTCGGGCGGAACACGCAGGTACTGATCACCCTCTCCACTAGTAGACAACACATACATGGCAGTGAGAATAGCATCAAAGTCAAGAGCATAGATATCAATGTTCTTCTTCATCAGGTCAGCCCAGCGGGGCTGCTCAGTGGCAGTAGGGAACTGAGTGCGCCAAGCGTCGTCAAGGCGGGAGAAGCAGCGCTGCGTGGTGTGCGCCCTCCCACACGTCTGGCCAGTGCGGTCACCAGTGCGGATGACGTACGTGCAGCTAAGGCCACCCCCCCCCCCCCCCCCCCCCCGTGCTGAGAGTACCACTCACGAAGCTCCTGGGACGACGGAGAGTGCTGCTGGCTCTGGCCACCGCCAGCGCCTCCACGACCACCACCGCCGCCGCCACCACCTCGACCACCACCGCCCCTGCCACCTCCGCGTCCACCGCCACCCCAACCACCGCCCCCACCCCGGCCACCTCCTCCGCTGCTGCCGCCACCACCCCCACCGCTGCCACTAGCCCCTCCAGCCCCGCCACCGCCCCCACCGCCGCCACCGCCCCCACCACCGCCTCCCCCGTCGTCACCTCCACCTCCCTTGCCCCCTTTGCCCTTGCCGCTGCGGCGCCAGCTCGGAGCGGACGCAGTCCCGACCTGCTCAGTACCAACGAGGTCGACAGCAGCAGCAGAGGCGACAGAGGGGAGAAGGGGGGAAGGGGAACACCCCTCGAAGAAAGGGGTGCGGGGGTCGCCACGAGAGGCAGCTACAGCGACTATGCTAGTCTCAGCTGCAAGCAGTTCCTTCTCGAGCAGGTCAACGGTGAGCTCAGTGGGGCAGCGAGTGAGGAAGTGGTCCCTGACCGCACGAAGAGAGTCAAGGAGACGGGTGACCAGGTGGTAGAGAGTGAGCCAGAGCGGGGGGGGGTGGGTGGCAAGAAACTCAGCGGGCATAGCGGCACGGAAGCGGGCCTCACTAGTGCAGAGGTGCGTGATGAGGTCAGCGACTGTGGAGAAAGCGGACAGGTCGGGGAACAGGTAGGGGAGCGAGAGACGGCCTAGCGCAGCAGAGGCCGGTGAGGAGTAGCGTGCCACTACAGCAGTGTACAGTGCCTGCGCAGTCTTGTGCTGGCTAAAGTGCTCACGCTCATCTATCGGCAGGGAGTTGCGAATAGCGAAGCGTGTGTGGGCGTCACGAGTCTGCCACTGTGAACGGGCAAAACTGTCAGCAGTAGCAGCAGGGGCAGCAGCATGGCCTAGCGCGTGATCATAGAGTGAGATATCCTCCTTGGCAGTGAGCTGGAGGAATAGATGCAGGTCATCGAGCCAGGTCTCAAACTTCAGTGGGCGGCCCTCAGCATCAAAAGCTAGCACAGCAGGGCTAGCCATAGTAGCAGTAGGAGCAGTAGCAGCAGTAGCAGTAGTAGCAGTAGCAGTAGCAGTAGTAGCAGTAGTAGTTGGTGGGGCACAGTAGGGTGGCGTGGCTCGGTTCGGGCGGCGCGGCTCGGGCCGGGCGGCGCGGCTCGGTTCGGGCGGCGCGACTCGGTCGGGCGGCGCGGCTCGGTTCGGGCTACGCGGCACGGCGCGACTGTGGGCCTGCGTGTGGGTGGGTGTAGCGGGCGGGTCGCGGCCGTGCATGAACTGTAGTCGCGCGCGGGCGCCTAAGAGGGCGTCGCGGCGGTCTACGGGCGGGGCTGCAACGCTCCCGTGACCTGTATTATTAGTTCATAAACATAATATATATATATATATAAATAATATATATTCGAAATAGTGCGTGCTACCCATCGCTTATACTTCGTCCCTAGCCTCCCCATCATTCATGAAGAACATCATTAGCGGATCAAGGGTGGAGATTCCACCTCCAGTCGCATTTTCCTCCAAATGCTGCTTATCTCCTGCATATGCCGACCCTGCCGCATCCACAGTCTCTCCCCCAACCTCCATTCCCACTCCTGCTCCTCTCGAAAGCTCCATAAAGGGGACGGAACATCCATAATTCTCAAAACTGAAGCATGCTGTCCTGTCGATGTGAGAGAACGAGGTGGCAAGGTCCCCGACAGCAGCAGCTGCAGTGGGGTGTGTGTCTTGAGCCTTTGAAAGCAACCGATCCGCTGAGCAGTCAGGCAGAGGAAGGTCGAAACCTGCCGTGGTGTAATGCTAGAGAGCACACAGCTCGTCAACACAGAGACTTTCCAGAATAGGATGGTCAGAACTTGGCTGGTCCGACGAACTAGGCTGTTCCGCACTAGACTTGTCCAGACTAGGCTGGTCCGAACTAGGCTGCTCCTCCTCACTAGGCTGTTCCACCATAGAGTGCTCCGCTATAGAATGATCCGCACCACCGCTACTGTATACAGCCCCAGAGCCTGCTGCTGTGACTTCCTGCATCAATACATCTCCATTGCTGCTGCCAGCACCACCATTCTCAGTACTGTGAATTGTTGCTCTACCAGAGGCGTCACCATCCGAGGCTTTAAAACCGCCTTGCTCTGAGTGATTGGATCGAGGAAATCTGGCAGTACTGTGGAAGATGGTGGTAGGAGAGGCGAGGGGAGTGAGGACTGCAACACCAGCAGCATTGCGACCAGCAGCGCCAGCAGCGGCAGAAGAGCCGGCAGCAGCGCCAACAGCAATGCGAGCAGCAGCGGCTACAGAGGCGGAGGTGATAGCAGCAGGTGGTATGGGGGGAAGAAACGGACTGCAAGGTGCGACTCGGGTCGTCTCAAAAGGTGTTTTGATGGGGGGGAGAGACCGTATACAGATTGGGTGAGCTGGCTGGAAGGGTGTGAGTGGGACTTGCTGATGCTGCTGCAGCTGCTCTTGTTGCTGCATAAACTGCAACTGCTGCTGTAACTCTGACTGCTGCTGCTGCTGCTGCTGTGGCTGCGCCATCTGCTGTTCGACCAGCCGCAGCCTCTGCTGCCCTTCCACCTCTTTCCACCGCATCTGCTGATGCTGCTGGTGAGGGGAAACATGGCCATACCTGCTAGGCTGCTTGTGAGGCAAATCGTAAGGTACGTGTCTGAACCTGCTAGTATGGACCACCCGTGGTTGCTCTTCCAGATAATTCTGTAACCCTTGGGCGTAATTTCTGGCTGCCATTCCTGGTTGGTACATTCTCGCACCCGAAATTCCCGTGTCCAGCTGTCCCGCTCCAATTCGTCCCTGATCATGCGACCGAGATCGTCTGAACCTGTGCAGGAGGGAATGTGATTCTGTTGTGAGAGAATGGGGTGGGTTGGATGGAAGCCCAGCCACACCAGCAACGCCAACAGGTCTGGCAAATCCTGCAGCACTTGTAACATGAGCACCACCAGCAGCACCAGAACCACCTGCCACAGCAGGAGCACTGGCAACACCAGCAACAGAAGCGCTGATAACACCAGCACCAGCAACGTCAGCAACACACGCAGCACCAGGAGCACCAAGAACACCAACAGCACCAGCGGCACCGACATCGCACGCAGCACCAGAAGCAACGGCATCACCGGCTGCACCGGCAGCACCAGCAGCACAGGTAACACGTCCACTACCCACACTTGCACCTGCGGGAGAGACGCCACCCATAGGACCCACAACACCGGAATCACAAGCAACGTCAGCACCACTTGCGCCACTCACGCCACCAACACCACCTGTGCTGTGCACACAGGGCTGGGAATCAGGGGTTGAAGCACTGAGGACGGGTGGCTTCAGGGGGAAAGAAACACTGTGGCTCCGAGAAATAAGCGGCGAAGGTTTGGACTGAGGCTTCTGATGAGGCTTGAGTAGAGGCTCGCACCAAGGAGGGCTGGAAAGCTTGGAGATTGGATTGTCATTTTCCAAGGCTGGGGTGTGCCTCCTGAATGTCTGCAGCTCTGTACTGCCCTCCATGAACAGAGGTTTCTGAACGAGGCCTGCAGAAGCACACCGTGCAGCCGCCTTGCCCCTCCTGCGAGACGCCAGATCGAGAGAGTTGTGTCGCTGTAACCTTGGCGTGAGGTGCTGCTGCTGCTGCTGCTGCGCGTAAGGAATCAAAACATCAGAAGACCCAAGGGACATGGTAGAAGCATTCTGCATGCCATGACCGTATCTACCCAGCGGCATAAATGGGGGCATCATGACAGGCGGATACCGCATCGTTTCAGCATGCCAGCTAGGAAGCATGCTTGAAGCTGAACCTGCCATGTTGGGTACCTCCACCCCCGCCACCCCCGCCACCCCCACCACCCCCGCCACCCCCGCCACCCCCGCCACCCCCGCCACCCCCGCCACCCCCTCCACCCCCTCCACCCCCTCCACCCCCTCCACTGCCTCCTCTGCTTCCTCTGCCTCCTCTGCCTCCTCTGCTTCTTGAAAGGATGCGTCCCCACCAGCCATCACCACTTCCTCAGGCACCCCAATAATGAACCCCCTATAGCCTGCAGGTTCTCTTGTCGCTGCATGTTGCGCTGCTGCCAATGCTTGTTCCCCTGTCACTGCGTGCTGCACTGCTCCCATCGCCTGCTGCCCTGCTGCCATTGCTTGCTGCCCTGCTGCCAGTGCCAAGAGTCCTACAGCAGTTCCAGTCTGCTCCACACCCGAAAAAACGGACGGATCCGCTGCCGCACCTACCACCACACCTGCCCCTTGGTCCTGTTGACACTGTTGACTCTGTTGACCCTGTTGACCCCGTTGTCCCCGTTGACCCTGTTGACCCTGTTGACTCTGTGGACCCCATTGACGTTGTTGACCTGGCTGATGCTGTTGTGAGGATGGACCAGATTCTACAGACTGCCCCTGAAGTGACATGCTCTGTTGGTTTGCCTGCATTCCTGGAAACCTTGCCATCATGTAGTTTTCGTTACCACCCTTAGGTCGTATCCCTGGCTAGTGTCAAGATACTGTTGGTGTCAAGCGGGAAATTCGCTTGACACCAGGTGGAGCCGCGCCCGCACGCGGCTCCAGCCTGGTGTCAATGTTGGACACATTGGGCAATTTCCCGCGATCAGATTGGTCGGTTTAGCTGACACCAGGAGGACTAGTCCTCCATGCGTTTTCCGAGATAGTGTCATGACACTAACCACTCTTGACACTAGCCAGGGATACGACCTTAGTACAAAATATCTGCTGCTGACGCTTCTGAAACACCAAGTTACCTGTACTATCAGATATGCTTTGCATTATGCAGTTACCACTACCATTTTTACCTTCAAAACCCATAATACCTCCTTGCTCCGTCTCTATTGTTCTCTGATTCGACAAGCCTTGGTTTGAAGGACTGGTTTCATTACCCTCAGTTTCAGGAAGAAGTGTAGTAGCTGTGGATTTCTGGAGTTGTGTGGAGTCGGGAATTGCATGAGCTGAATCTCGCTGATGCAACCGGTGCTCCTGCTGGTGTTGTGGCGGCGACAGTGGCAACGGCAGCGGCAGAGGCAGGGGGAACGGCAACAACAAACGTTTTGTCTGCTCTTCTTGCTGCTGTGGCGGCAGTGGCAGTGGCAGTGGCAGTGGCAGCGGCAGCGGCAGCTGCGGCGGCAGTGGCAGCGGCAGCGGCAGCGGCAGCGGCGGCGGCAGTGGCAACAACAAGCGTTCTGTCGGTTGGTACTGCTGCTGCTGAGAATGGTGGATATGAGGCAGCTGATAGTAGTGCTCACTTGCCACCCATTCATCACAAGAAGCAAGGCCATCAAAATGCTCATCTATTCCTGGAGGCCCCCGTATACCGGCTCCATTCCTCATCTGCATTGCACCCTCCTCCTCCATCACCCCTTTCTTGCCGGTAATCCCTCTGCTTCCACCCATGTTTTCCTCTGCAGACATCTCCCATTCTTCCGCTTCCTCCTTGTCTTTCACCGCACCGAACCGACTTCCACCAATTGCCGTGCCTTCTTCAACCCCCACGGGCTGGTGAGAGTACCTCTCCGCAGACACGTAGGACTGCCCCCCTTCACCTGCTGTCACAGTGGTGAATCCCAACCCTCCAAACCTGCCTGAATCTTCTCCTGGCACATAAAATCCCGGAAACCCACTTCCGTCTACTCCAGCACACCATAAATCCTGCTGCTGGCTGGAGCAACATTCCATCGTAGCACCACCAAGGGTTGGTGTGACAACAGAGGTATGCAGTACACCAGAACGTGACCTGGAGCGGAAGGGTGGTGAGTGCATTTTCACCGGCATATGTAGCAGGAAGGGTGGAGTGTAGAAAAGAGGCAGATGTGAAAGGGGCCGAGTTGACAGGAAGGGTGGGGTGTAGGAAAGAGGCAGTGGCGGAAGCGGCAGAGGTAGACGGATGAGTGGAGTGAAAGAAAAGGGCAGATGTTGAAGGAGCAGACGTAGCAGGAAGGGTAGAGTGTAGGAGCGAGGACGAGGTGGAAGAGGAGGTGGATGGGGCAGAGGAGAAAGGAGCGGCTCTGCTTGAGCTGCTGCAGTTGACAGTGGAGCTTCCTTCAGGGGTGTTTGCTGGTCCCTCAGGGGTGTATGCTGGTCCTTCGGGGGTGTATGCTGGTCCTTCGGGGGTGTATGCTGGTCCTTCGGGGGTGTATGCTGGTCCTTCGGGGGTGTATGCTGGTCCTGCTCTACTGACTGCTGAAGCCTCTGCTGCAACACATACCCCTCCTACTCTTGCTACTGCTCCTCCTCCTGATCCTCCTCCTCCTCCTCCTCCTCCTCCTCCTCCTCCTCCTCCTCCTCCTCCTCCTCCTCCCCATCCTCCTCGTCCTTCCTCCCCTCCTCCTTTTCCTCCCCCTACACATGTTTCTGTAGCAGCCGCTGACACTGACCTACTTGTTCCCTCGCCAAACAAGTTCATCTCGGACTCGTCCACTACCAGCCATCCCCGCTTAGCACCTTCATCACGTGATGCTTCTTTCCCTTTCCCTCCAGCGTTACTAGAACCGCCCTCTCCAGCCCCTCCTAGTAGGGATTCCCCATCCTTCTGCATCCCCGGGCCACTACGCTCACCACCAGCCTCCCTTCCCGCCGTTTCCATCCTAGCCGCCGCCTCGCGCGCTGCAGGATTGGAATCGAGAATTCCTCCATCTTCCTTGATAAATTCTTCTGGAAAGTTAAGCTTCGCCGTTGATCCCCGGATGTTGAAAGCAGCTTCATCAAACGCCCGAGCAGCCTCCTCTGCAGATGAAAACGTGCCCAGCCACCTGCGGACCCCATGAGTGGTGTCTTTAATCTCTGCAATGTAGCTTGACGCGCCACGCTTCCTCACTCCCCTATACTTCCCTTGCTGGTTGTAGTTTCGGTTGCGTGTCAGTATTGTGCGCCTGACTCCAGACCCCGATGGGCTTGCAGCAGTGGCAGCCTCATCTTGTTCTAGTGGTTGGTGTAAGTGTGGCTGTAGCAGTGTAGGTGCAAACTGCTGTGGCATTAGCTGTTGCTGCATCTGCTTCTGTCGCCGTGTCTCAATCCTTGACTGTGTCAGCTTCCCCTGTTGCATCTGCTGCTTTTCCATTTGCCGCTGTTGGCTGTGCTGCCTTCGCACCTGCTGTGGTTGCATCTTCTGATTTTCAATCTGCTGCTGTTCCATCTGCTGCTGTTGTATCTGCTGCCGCGGCATCTGCTGCTTTGGTGACTGCTGCTGTGGTGGCATAATTTGCCCCTTTTGTAACTGCTCTCTCGGCATCCGTTCAAGTCCTGATGCATCCCCTAACCCACCCTGCCTGATTTCGTGTACTTGTCCATCATGTTCCATGGCTCCATCATATTCCATGCGTCTCGAAAATTGGGAGGAGACCCAACTCACCCCCAATGCAGGTACATCGGGCTATCTACACCAGCTTCACGCAAAGTCGCCCCAATCACGGCCCAAAGTTACCACTGCAAAGTGCAGAGCAAATATCACAGAGTAATCCAACGATTTTTTTGTCCCTTTTCCCGAATAGATTATCTTATTAGATTCCACTGGAATGAGGAAGTGTTTGTTCCCAGATTCAGCAAAAACAAAGATCCTTTTTGAGAAGAAAAAAATGATGCGTCTTAGACGTTAGTCTGACTCGAGCACATTCGAAGGGCTAACAAGTCTGAGCGTAATCTCATTTTGCAGCCATAGTCGGCAGAAGGGGTGATAACTTGTGTGGTTCATCGTTAAGTTGTTGTTACTGGTGGCAGCATCATCCACGCGCTCAGAGTCCGAAAAGAGGAGCTTTGTCTGCTATTGTAGCAGCAGATGTGTAGGTGGCATTTCCTGCCGGAGAATTTTCTGTACTATAGTAGTACGACTGTTATGGGGTATTGAGATCATTGCGCGTTCGGATATGCTCTGTTGCTCCAGTGGAGCTTCTCAGCCGGGAAGAGAGCATGTGCTGGATCTGTGGCTGTCTGTGCCTCGGTTCGATACGCTTAGTTGCAAGATTGTGGAACTCCAGGGTTTCCTAAAGTATACCCCCCTCTTTAATATGAAGCGTCCGAAACCACCTTTGGTTTCGGAAAAAACATAATAGTTTGCCCGGGGGTGTGTAAGTGGTGGTAGTGAAATTAGCTAGGGAGTGATCAAGGTGCTGTGCTGTGCACTGCAAGGTGTGTGGAGTGCACTCATCCAGGTGTTGTGATCTGACGCCTCCTTCCTCACAGTTTGGAGGATAAGCTCACTCGTGTTGCGTGTGGTTGGAGCATAATGAACAGTATTTTCTCAACGAGCTCGTCCAACAATCCCCACAGTCTGAGGATGTTGGGTAAGTAGCTTCGGCGGGGGTACTACTAGCGACCCTGCGCTTTCCAGGGAACTACAGTGCTAGTTGCGGGCACTTTCGGCCCCTCTGACCCTCAGACAGGTAAGTTATGGCAACAGCACAGAACTCGGTCCCACATTCACCCACGTGTCACAAATTCGAGAAAATTAGAGAACGCAGGGCAGAAAAAAATAAAACCCATAGGGAACCTGGACTCATTTTCGGGAGGGATCAACCCTAAATACGGGAACTCACATTTTTTAAAGGGTTGATGCCTCCCCGAGACGCATCCCTTTCCGATTGGGTTTTAGTTTTGTTTTGGTCAGGTTTTTCTAGTGGCTTGCAAATTTGTGACAGGCAGGTCGATTGCTAATGCAGCAAGTCGGCGGCCCACCATCGCAGCAAGTCAGCGGCCCACCAGCGCAGCAAGTCGGTGGCGTACCAACGTAGATCGATGGCGGCTTGCCAGCACTGCAAGTCGGCGACCTGCCAGCGATGCACCAAGGCGGCTCGCCAACGCTGTAGCAAGGCGGCTTGCCAGCGTTGCAACCGCGTGTAACCATAGCGCATGTGCGCACTCACTTCGCAGGTACGTATAGGCGGTTGAGCACATTGCCCATCGCCCCTGACATTGCGCGAGCGCCAAGTCAGTCACGTGCTGACTGTTGCGCCTGATGAGCCATGTCAACCTCGGGATACCAGCCCGAGGTCAGCTTCGCGAAAACTCATGGGTGACGTCCGCACTCCTCCGAAGAACCTCGTCGCCCGGGTTACTTGGTCGACTGGGAAACTGCCAAGTCGGTACCGACTTGGGCGATAGGAGCTCGCAACCTGATGTACATGCGGGTCGATTGCCCAGGTCGATGCCACCTGTCGACTTTACCAAGTCGTTGTCACCGCAGGTCGACGAACCCCTTCGTTGACCACACTAGTCGAATTCTGCCGCCGACTTCCCCTCGTCGGTGGCTTTGCAGTGGTTCCGCGCAGGTCGACCAAGTCCGTCGACTTGCTCACCCAAGTCGGCGTCGACCACTGCAGGTAGTCGGCTGCATCTCCCGTGCACCCGACCACGAAGCCGGCTTCGCCCAAACGAGGGCGGGGCCAACTCCTGTCAACATGGTGAAGGGCTTCACGAAGGTCTACAACGTTGACTACGAAAAGACGTACGCGTCGGTCGGGAGCTACGACACGCGTATACGTCCTCAAGCAGAGCCTGCTGCTGTGGCACTTGGCGTTCGATGGCGTGCTGACTGGCGCCGGCTAGAGCAAGATCCAGGTAGACGAGGCTCTCTACTTCAAGGTCGGGGAGTGGCGTGCTGGGTGCTCGTCTACGTCGACGATCTGCTTGCCTCCAGCACCATCATCGCGATGCTGAAGGAGTTGCGCAAGCTACTGGAGAATGCCTTTGAGCTACGCGAGATCTTCCTGGTCGATAAGTACATTGGGCTGGAGATTATGGGGGGCCAACCTGCACAGAAGCTGTGCCTGCACTAGCAGTACCACATCGACAAGTTGTGGAGGCGTTTCATTAACGACGAGCTGACTGGTCGGCATCCCAAGACGCCGGTCTCTGTCGACGCCTACGCCGAGCTGACATTCGACGACGAGGACTTCCAGGAGCGCGATGAAGAGGAGTACATATAGAAGGCCAGCTCGCTGCAGTTTGCTGCCACGACAACTCGGCCTGGCATCGCCTTCGCGTGCAGCAACCTATGGTCCGGCCTGACGGTGAGGAGCGACCAGCACTTGCGGGAGGTCGACTGCTGCCTCTCCTACATCGCCGACATGCAAGATGTTGCCCTGGAGTTTGAAAGGGGACCTGAGTCGCTGAATCTGGTCAGCTTTGTTGACTGGAGTTGGCCCTGGCCTCGCTTGGGCGAAGTTGACTAGTGGTCGGGTGCGCGAGAGGTGCAGCCGACCGATTTCTGTTGTCAACGCCGACTTACGGAGACTAAGTCGACGGGTTTGGTTGACTTCCACGAGATTACTGCGGAGCTGCCGACGACGGGAATTCGGCGGCCGACTTCGACCAAAGTGGTCGACGAAGGAGTTTGTGCATCAGTTGGCGGGCTCCTACCGCCCAAGTCGGCGTCGAATTGGTGGTTGCCGACCTGGGTGGTCGACGAGAGGGGTTCGTCTACCAGGGTGGGCACTGACTTCAATGGTGGTCGATGATGGATGTCGCCAACCAGGAGGGCGCCGGGAACTGTACCTAGTCGGCCAAGTTACCCGTCGACGAGGCTCTGCGAGGTAGCGCGAACGTCGTCGAGGTTGCTGTGGCGAAGTCGACCGACGTGGCAGCACGTGGTCGACGTGGCTCATCAGGCGCAAACGTCGGCATGTGGCCGACTTGGCTGTTGCGCGATGTGCGCGACGGTGCGTGTCGTGCACAACCGCCTACAACCACCTGCGAAGTAGGTGCGTGCACATGCGCATACGGTCACCTGCAGTTGCAACGCTGGCAGACCGCTCTACTGCAGCGTTGGCAAGCCGCTCTGGTGCAGCGCTAGCAGGCCGCCGACTTGCTACGTTGACAAGCCGCTCTTCTGCAGCATTGGCATGTGGCTGAATTGCTGTGATGTCAGGTCGACAATTTCGCTGCGTTGGCGGTCGACCTGCCTGTGTGCTCGGCAAACCTTGCATTTGATGTAGTTTTTCTTGCAATTGCTTGTTCAATAATTGTTTCTTTACTTTTGCTATTGAAACTCTTGCTGTTTTGCCTCGTGAACGCACAAGTGCTAAAGAATACAGGGAAGGCTACGATCACTCCTACCATCGTGCTTCCCCGGAGTCTAGCTCCCACCGATATAGAGTGACTCTCCGCAGGCTTCGCAGATGCCGACATCGCCGGCGACAAGAAGACGCATAGCACCACGAACGGTTGCGTCTTTGTCTTTGGCGGCGCCGCTGACTCCTGCCAGTGCATCAAGTGCGTAACCCTTTCCTTGACAGAGTCGGATTACATCGCGGCCACCGAAGTAGGCAAGGAGGCTCGTGGTCTCCGTTTTCTCCTCGCCGAATTTCAGAATCTCGATGTTGAGGCGCCAATTGTCCTGAACGTGGACAACCAGTTGCCTATCGCGGTCGCTGAAGGCTTGGGTCTCAAAGGCAACCTCAAGCACAACGAGCGACTTCCTCACGAAGGCGTTAACCTTTCCAGCCTTAAACTGGTGCTCCGTCGCAGTCAGCCAAGTAAGTCTGGCCGATGTCGGCGATGGTGACGACGATGTGCAGCACTATGTGCCATGTCTTTCAACATGGCTAGTGCGGTGACCGGGGTGCTGGGTGTACACGCGGACGAATATCCTCCTGTATTCTACTACGTAGGTACTCGGCAGACTTGCGTGTGTGTGGGTGCCCAAGCTTGAGCTGGGAAAGGGAGTGTTGACGAGAAATGGCCCTGCCCTCGCTTGGGCAAAGTCGACTTCGTTGTCCAGCCTGCAAGATGTGCAGCAAGCTAGGCTTCCTGGTCGGCACCGCCTTGGAGGAGCAAGTCGGCTTGGTTGGCCAACCTCAGTGGAGCTGACTCCTGCGCAGCCGACTTCGACGGTTAGCTGACTTTGGTGAAGCCGACCACTGCGAAGCCAACTTCAACGAATGGCGAAGCCGATTTCGTGGTCGATGTCGACTTGGAGGAGCAATTTGGCTTGGGTAGCGGAAGCCATTGCTATGCTAGTTGGCATCGACTTGGAGGAGCAAGTTGGCTACGCTCAAGCCAACTTGTTTGGCATCGAGTTGGAGGACCAAACCAATGCTACGCTCAAGCCAACTTGCTCCAACTTCGTCGAAGACGCCTGGGATGTCTTGGGCGCTGCCTCCGTCCATGGGCCATGCCGGGAGCGCTTCTTCCTAGTCAGTGTGGACGACTACTCTCACTACACCACGGCGTTTCCTTTGGAGTGGAAGGCCGACGTGCCTGACATTCTCCTCCCGTGGCTAGTAGCCATCCGCACCCAGCGCGCCCAGCATGTGCCCTGCCTACGGTTCGACCGTAGTGGCAAATTCGCCTCCGGTCGCCTTGGCCAGTTCTGTCGTGCAGAGGGCATCACCCATGCGTACTTGCTCCCGGACTCGCCACAACAGAATGAGGTGGCTAAGCGTAGCATTGGCTTGGTCACGGAGATCGGCCGTACCTCCATGATTCATGTCAGTGGCCGTTTGCAGTCTGCTACGCTGCGCACCAGCTTAACATGTGGCCTCGTTTCCCACGACCGCATGTTTCGACGACCCTCCTCTGGAATGCGTCCCCTAGTGTTGCATCCCCGCTTCGTGTCTAGGGTTTCCTTGCTCACGTCCGCGACCCTCTCGCAGACAAGCTCTCAACCTACACTCTCCTGTGTGTCTTCCTTGGTTTCCCCCTTGACGCCCCTGGCTGACTGTTCTACCACCCTTAGTTTCATTGCTTCCTCCGCTCTCGTGACGTCACTTTTGACAAGTCCGTCTGCTTTTACACTCGCTTCCCTCACCGACGTACTTCAGTCCCCCCACCCCTCCTCTCCTTCGCACTCCCACTCCTCCACTCGCTCCCCTAGCCCAGCGTCCTGCCCCATCTGGTTTGTCGCACGTCACCCCCTTCCCTCGGTTAGGCCTGTGGGGAAGTTTGCTAACTTTGGAGGCCCTGTACGCGAGGGTGAGCCTCTTGTGTTCGCACCTACGCCGCCTCTCCCCTATCCCCCACCCCTGCTACAACCATTGCGCAGTCTCTGCCGTCACCGCATTGTCCTTGTAGTTGTCGCAGGAGCCTTCAATGTCATGGCGCCATCATTGCCGCCACAATTGGTCCCTGTGGACTTAGGGGGTGATGCCGTTGGGGATGTTGTTTCTTGGGGTGCTGCCGCTGTGGGTGCTGGCTCTGGGGGTGCTGGAACCGGTGTTGCTGGCACTGGGAGTGCTGAATCTGGGGGTGCTGCCAAATTTTGTACTGGGAGTGCTGTGGGCGCGGGAAGTCCGATTCCACAACAGCAGCAGCCATGCCGCCGCCGCCCGTGTCTGCACTTCGCCTTCTTCGTCCTTTTTCTGTATCGGCTGACCAACCACCTGCCCATCCTCTGTCCTAGAGGACTGGCAGTATGAGCTGGATTTCCTTGCGGCCACTGCTCCTCATCTCTCCGCCAAGCTGCTAACCCTTGAGGGTGACCCAAACTCTCTTTATGTCCCGACCCCCCCACACCTATGATGAGGTAGTCTCGGGGCCCTACGCCTCTTAGTGGATGGCATCCATGGACGTAGAGATGTCATCTTGGAGGTCCACACACACCTATGTCGATGCCATGGTTTTCCTATGTCAAGAGCCTAGACTAGAGGGCGGAGCAAAGCTCATCCAACCGTGGTAGTTCCTGCTGCATAAGTTGCATCAGCATGGCCAGGCAGGCGTAGTATACTTGGCCTCAGCGGGCAATGATACTTGCACAAAGGCCCGCCTCGTATTCATTACCACTTGGCCTTGTCCCAGCGGTACCTCACTTGTTAAACTCTTGATCCTGTACACTTACTGGGTATGATTTCGTTTAGTTAGACCCACTGACTGGCCTTATGGTCTTTGTCTCAAAGGGCTAGGCTAGTAGTACCGCCCTGAGTTGTACATCAAACACTTTGTGGTTCTTGCTAACTGGCCTTGTGAATCCTTCCCTCAGAGGCTGGACTAGTAGACCTCCCTGAGTTGTTTCTCATTTTCTAGGCAATGTCACTTACCTAGCCCAGAGGGTGTGTCAACGTATACATATACATGTGCATGTGTACCTTGTAGCCAGGTTGGGTCGCATTATAGAGAGTATGGGATGCTAGATATACCCACGTTTGTACACCCCTCACCATTCATTTCTGTGTCTGACAGGTTTTTCGTAGCCCACACACTATTGAGCACGAGGGAAGACACAATTTTACATTGCACCCTGGACATGCATCACCATTCTCCGCATTGATTGAAGTCCACACACTTGTAACCTAGCCCATCAAGAGCCAGTAGATTTATCGTCCGTTCCCCATGCTTCCTCTCCTGTCTCTTGCCACATGTCTTCTCTACCCGTATCGTGTCCCATTTCTACAGCCCTGGTTTGTTTGTTTGTTTGTTTGTTTGTTTGTTTGTTTGTTGTTGTTGTTGTTGTTGTTGTTGTTTTTTTTTTTTTTTTTTTTTTTTTTGTGGATAAGTGAAATAATATTCCTATCCTAAAACATGATGTCTTTATCACCACAATGATTATTCCCCATTATCCATTAACAACATTTCAAGCGGATCAATGGTGCAGATTCCAGCATCAGCGGCACTCACAGTCAGATGCTGAAAATCTTCTGCATATCCCATCCCTCCCACATCCATAGCCTCCCCCCCAACATCCAATCCTACACCTGTTGCTCCCATAAAATGGACAGAGCATGCAGAATTCTCAAAGGCGCAACAAGCTGTTTTCTCAATGTGAGAAAACGGTGTAGTGAGATCCATTGCAGAAAATGCAGCGTGCTGCTCATCTTCAAGAAGCAGCAGATCCACTGAGGAGTGAGGGAGACGAAGGTCCAAATCTGCCATGATATGCTGCTGGGCAGAACACAGTTCGCCAGAAGTAGGCTGGGCAGCGAACAGTTTCTCGGCACAGAGCATTTCCAGATTAGGCTGGGCTGCGCACGCCTGGTGCTTGCCATCCTGTTCCCCACCGGGCTGGTCCACACTAGGCTGGTCCACACTAGGCTGTTTTGCACTAGGCTGGTCCAAACTAGGCTGTTCTGCACTAGGCTGATCCGCAGTAGGCTGGTGCAGACCAGTCTGCTCCCCACTGGGATGCTCTGCAGCAACAACACTGTACGGCACTTCGAAGCCTGCTGCTGTACAGTTGTGCATGAAAACTACTCCTCCACTGCTGTCCGCGCCTTTAATTTCCATGCAGATAGTTTTCTTAGAGACAGCATGCGCCAAGGCTTCAACACACCCCTGCTCTGTGCTGTTGAACCCATGCAAGCTGGTTGTACAATCAAAGATGGTGGGTGGAGAGGCGGAAGGAGGAAGGATCGGAACTCCTGCAGCAGTGCAATTAGCAACGGGGGCAGCTGCGCCAGCAGCAGCGCCAGCAGCAACACAACTGCCTCCATAAACGTTAGCAGCAATACTGGTAGCAGCTGTGAGGGTGGAGTTCGGAGCAGCAGGTATTATGGGGGTAAGAGACTGTTTCAGGGGAGGGCGGGCTGGCTGGAAGTGCGCGAGGGGCACTTGCTGCTGCCGCTGGATAAGATGCGACTGCTGCTGTTGGCGGTGGTGGCACTGCTCTTGCTGCTGCACTAATTGCAACTCATTCTGCTGAATGGCATGCGACTGCTGCTTCTGCTGCTTCTGCTGCTTCTGCTGCTTCTGCTGCTGCTGCTGCTGCTGCTGCTGCTGCTGCTGCTGCTGCTGCTGCTGCTGCTGCTGCTGCTGCTGCTGCTGCTGCTGCTGCTGCATGGCATGCGACTGCTGTTTCAACTTCTGCTGGTCACCGCGGGCAACATCAGCACCGGCAACAGCAGCATCGCTGGCAACATCTGCTGCACAGGCAACATCAGCAACACTGGCGACACCTGCTGCACTGGCAGCTCCCGCATTATTAGCAGTACCAGCAGCACGGGCAGCACCGGCAACACAGGAAGCAACACCCATACCACCCACAGCACCCATACCACAAGCAGCAAAAGCACCAGTTGCAACGCTCACGGCACCCACACCACCAGTGTTTCCCACAGACGGCTGGGACTCAGGGGTTGATGAACTGGAGACCCGCTGCTCCAAGGGAGAAGATACGCTATGGCTTCGAAAGATCAGAGGTGCAGGTTCGGAATGAGGCTTACAGTGGGACTTGAGTAGAGAGTCTGACAGTGAAGGGCTGGAGATCTTGTTGGCTGTGTGGCTGATTTCCAAGTCTGAGGTGCGGCTCCCAAATGTTTGCGGCTCTCTACACTCCGTCATTGGGAATGGAACACCTGTAAGGTCTGAAGAAGGGCTCCATGCAGCTGCCTTGATCCTCCTTCCAGCCATCAGATCTAGAGAGCCTTTTTGCAAGACACGGGATGCTTGGCACTGATGCTGCTGCTGCTGCTGCTGCTGCCAATGCTGTTGCCGCTGCTGCTGTTGCTGCTGCTGGTCCTGACGGTCAGCACCAGCAACACCAGCAGCACTAGAAAAACCGGCCTTACCTGCAGAACCAGCAACGCTGGCACCACCGGCATCACTGGAAGCAACATCCACACTGCAAACCACGCCTCCACCACCCTTAGCACCCACAGCACCCATACCACAAGCAGCAAAATCACCACTTGCAACGCTCACGTCGCCCACGCCACCAGTGTTTACCACAGACGGCTGGGACTCAGGGGTTGAAGAACTGGAAACCCGCAGTTCCAAGGGGGAAGATACGCTGTGGCTTCGAAACATCAGAGGTGCGGGTTCGGAATGCGGCTTGTGATGGGCGGTGAGTAGAGAATCGGAGAATGAAGGGCCGGAAATATTGTTAGCTGTGTGGTTGTTTAGCAAGTCTGAGGTGTGGCTTCTAAGCGCATGCTGCTCCCTCCACTCCTCCATGAGAGAAGGTGAACTCGTGGGGTCTGCAGAAGGGTTACATGCAGCTGCCTTACCCCTCCTGCCAGATGTCAACTCCAGACAATTTTGTTGCCAGAAGCTTGACGCATGGCGCTGCTGCTGCTGTTTCTGCTGCCGACCCTGCTGCGGCCCCTGTTGTCGCTGCTTCTGCTGCTGCTGCTGCTGCTGCTGCTGCTGCTGCTGCTGCTGCTGCTGCTGCTGCTGCTGCTGCTGCTGCTGCTGCTGCTGCTGCTGCTGCTGCTGCTGCTGCTGCTGCTGCTGGTGCTGCTGCTGCTGCTGCTGCTGCTGCTGCTGCTGCTGCTGCTGATGCTGTTGCTTCTGCTGCCGCCGCCACTGTCGCTGCTGCAGCCGATGTGTCTGGTGACGCTGACGCGGCGGTCTGACACATATAGAAGACATGCGGGACATGGTAAATCCATACTGCATGCCATGGTCATCCCTCCAGAGCGACTCGAACGGGGGCACCATGGCAGGCGCATGCTGCATCATTTCAGCATGCCAGCTTGTGATCATGTTTGAAGCTGGGCCTGCCGTTGTCATGTTGGGTACCTCCACCATCTCCTCTGCTTCTTGCACCGATGCATCCTCTCCTTGCATCATCAATTTCCCAGATACAGCGACATTGTAATCCCAGGTAGCAGGAAGGGTGGAGTGTAGGAAAGAAGTAGAGGTCGAAGCGGCAGTGGAAGGAGGAAGGGTGGAGTGTAGGAAAGAAGTAGAGATGGAAGGGGCAGTGGAAGGAGGAAGGGTGGAGTGTGGCACATCGGTGGAGGCGGAAGGGGCAGAGGCAGCAGGAAGGGAGGAGTGTAGGAAAGAAGTAGAGATGGAAGGGCCAGTGGAAGGAGGAAGGGTGGAGTGTAGCACATCGGTGGAGGTGGAAGGAGCAGAGGCAGCAGGAAGGGAGGAGTGCAGGAAAGAAGTAGAGATGGAAGGGCCAGTGGAAGGAGGAAGGGTGGAGTGTAGCACATCGGTGGAGGTGGAAGGAGCAGAGGCAGCAGGAAGGGAGGAGTGCAGGAAAGAAGTAGAGATGGAAGGGGCAGTGGAAGGAGGAAGGGTGGAGTGTAGCACATCGGTGGAGGTGGAAGGAGCAGAGGCAGCAGGAAGGGAGGAGTGCAGGAAAGAAGTAGAGATAGAAGGGGCAGTGGAAGGAGGAAGGGTGGAGTGTAGCACATCGGTGGAGGTGGAAGGAGCAGAGGCAGCAGGAAGGGAGGAGTGCAGGAAAGAAGTAGAGATGGAAGGGGCAGTGGAAGGAGGAAGGGTGGAGTGTAGCACATCGGTGGAGGTGGAAGGAGCAGAGGCAGCAGGAAGGGAGGAGTGCAGGAAAGAAGTAGAGATGGAAGGGGCAGTGGAAGGAGGAAGGGTGGAGTGTAGCACATCGGTGGAGGTGGAAGGAGCAGAGGCAGCAGGAAGGGAGGAGTGCAGGAAAGAAGTAGAGATGGAAGGGCCAGTGGAAGGAGGAAGGGTGGAGTGTAGCACATCGGTGGAGGTGGAAGGAGTAGAGGTCGCAGGAAGGGAGGCGTGTCGAAAAGAAGCAAAGGGAGAAGGGGCAGAGGAGAAAGGGGCGGTTCTGTCGGAGCTGCTGCTGCTGAAAGTGGAGCTGCAATAAGGAGAATAAGCTGGTCCATTCTGAACACTGACTGCTGGCGCTTCTGCTGCTATGCACACCCCTCCTGCCCCCCTTCCTCCTCCTCCTCCTCCTCCTCCTCCTCCTCCTCCTCCTCCTCCTCCTCCTCCTCCTCCTCCTCCTCCTCCTCCTCCTCCTCCTCCTACTCCTTCTCCTCCTCCTTTTCCTCCTCCTCCTTCTCCTCCTCCCTCGTCTGCAACTTTACCAAGTAACGCTGACCCTACAGTACCTGATCTTTCACCAGCTTCTGCTGCCACCATTCCCACTGCCTTACTTGTTCCTTCTCCAAGCGACTTCATCTGGCCCATGTCCACTCCCAGCAATCGCCCTTCCGCAGCATCTTCAGCATATTCTAGTACTTCCTTCCCTTTCAGAGCTCCTAGATCTCCAGGGCTCCTAGAACCGCCCTTTCCAATCTGTCCTAAGGAATCCCTATTCATAGAAAATCCCATGCCTTTACTCTCAGCAATACTACTATCGTAGAAAACCGTAGCTGCCGTGCCTTTACTATCTGCCTCCCGCCCTGCTGCTCCTAGCTTTGGAGGATTGGAACCCAGAACTCCTCCCCTTTCCTTGATATACCCTTTCGGAAAGTTAAGCTTCGCCGTTGATCCTCTGAGGTCAAAAGCAGCTTCATCAAACGCCCGAGCAGCCTCCTCTGCAGTGTTGAAGGTGCCTAGCCACCTGCGGACCCCGCTAGTGGTGTCTTTAATCTCTGCAACGTACTTGAACTCTCCTCGCTTTCTCACTCCCCGATACTTTCCTTCCTGGTTGTAGTTTCGGTTGCGCGTCAATGTCGTGCGCTTGGCTCCAGAACCCGATGGGTGTGCACCAGCAGCAGTCTCACGTTGCAGTATATGTGTCTGTAGCAGCGGCTGTATCTCCAAGAACACTGGCTTAGCCTGTAGCTGTGGCTGTAGCTGCTGCAGTTGTGCTGTATAGACTGGCTGTGGTACAAACTGCCGTGCCATCTGCTGCTGCTGCATCTGCTGCTGTTTCAGCTGCTGCTGCTGCTCTGGTTGCATGGTCTCCCTCCGAGCAGGCTGATTTCGCGTCATTATCTGTTGTTGCCAACGTAATTTAACCTCCGCTTTCCCACCCTGTCTCTTTTCCATCTGCTTTTGGCACTACAAAACTATTGCTACTACCACACCAGAAGTCGCTGCCCTGGATCCGTCCCCCCGAAGCTCTTGTGAATGGCCTCTGGAAAGTTTTATCAGAATCACCTTATAAGATGGGGGCAATGTGGCCCAGAAGTGGCCTCTAAAGCAGATATGGTGATCGGCAGACTTTGGCTTTGCGATACCATCCTAGACAGCAACACCTTTGCCTCATCACGGGTGGAGGGAGGAGGGGGGAAGGAGGGGTGGGAGTGGGTGGATTGAGAGGGGCACCTATCTCGAATTGACCAACTTATCCCCAAAGAGACAGTGGGGTAAACCTGTCCCAAAAAGTCGCTCAGAGGTGTTGATACCTGCGGATTGAAGTGGCCAGAAGAGTTGGAGGCTGGAGGACCAACTTGGTACTAGTTGAACTATCCAAAAAAACTGACTCCAATCCAATCTCAAATGGAGAAGCGCGCACAAACAGGAGGTTGTTATCGAGTCGGACGGCTCACATGATTTTTGAAAATTATTTTGTCACAATAGAAAGTGACGGAATGCACAGCAGTCGCCGCCTAACAGTACAAAATTAGCCGAAATATATGTTTGCTGCTGATAAGGGCGCGGCACCAGACTGCTCTCGGAGACTACCTACTAGTAAGGATCAGTTTAACTTCAAGTCGAAGCCAGTCTGCTACTATAGACTCTAGTCGGTCCAACTTAGCCAAAATGGCAACCCTTCAATCGTCTGTCACAGAAAATATACTTGGATCATGCGACAACCTCGTAGAGATTCCCGCTTCCGGGCAGTCCGGAAAAACAAACGCTAGGTGGGTCCGATTCAGTCCGACTTGGTCCGGAAAAAAACTTGGTGGGTCATCGCACCACGTCCCCGCACAGCGGAAAAAGGAACTTCCTTTGAAATGCACCAAGGTTTTCCCTCCACAAACCTTAGGGCAAGTCACTGCTGGTGAGGATTCCTCCTCCACCCTCATTCTCGACCTACAGTTGCGGGCAAAGTCGCACGAGGCGACGAGCATGCCTTGGGGCGTTAAAGCCCGCGTCTCATATTTCACAACTCCCAACCAAGTGTAATACGCTTGAAACCGGGTAACCACTCAAGCTGTCGCAACTTTGTTGGGTTTGGTTGGGAGCACTTGCGATTGGCTGCAGCCCCAACAGGCTGGGCAAGGCAGGTGCACGACTACCGAACTGCATTCGCGCGAAACACACCACCAAGTGCGACGAAGGCAGAGCACACAGGGACCAAACGTAATACCACAGCAGGAATAATATGAGACAGTTGAGCAACCACTTTTCATTCCAGCCCCAGTCACTTTCCAACAACTTAGTTTAGCCTAGGGTTTGTTCATGGCTGTTCAGTACTATTTTGTACAAAATTTCACGCAGTTCTGCAGTGTTCGGACGGCTCATCGTATCGGTCGATCGTAAGGCTATTGCCTTACGCGAAAACCAGGAGGAAGAACCGGTACAAATAGAATGTAAGGGATTGCATAGCAATAGCATATCCGCACGCGCGACAAGGGACGAAAAACGACGGAATGAACGATACGGAAAGGGACGCGACGGGACGGGAAGGGATGCGACGGAAGGGGAAGGGACGCGACGATGCGGGAAGAGACGTGACGGGACTGGACAGGACGCGACGGGACTGGACCGGGCAGGACGGGACCCGATGGAACGGGGGGGGACTCGACGGGACAGGACGTGACGGGACGGGAGAGACGGACGGGATGGACGCGACGGAACGAAATGGGACTTGAAGGGACGGGAGGAAAAGGGAGGAGACGCGCCGAAATTGAGGAGAACCTCTCCCTTCCTCCATACCTCTCTCCCTTCTCCGCATCCCCCTTCCCTTACCCCATCTCCCTGTCCCTTCCCCCATACCTCTCTCCCGTCTCCGCATCCCCCTTTCCCTTCCCTTCCCCCATACATCTCTCCACTCCCTCCCTTTCTCTCCCTTCTCCGCATCCCCCTTCCCTTACCCCATCTCCCTCTCCCTTCCTCCATACCTCTCTCCCTTCTCCGCATCCCCCTTCCCTTACCCCATCTCCCTGTCCCTTCCCCCATACCTCTCTCCCGTCTCCGCATCCCCCTTTCCCTTCCCTTCCCCCATACATCTCTCCACTCCCTCCCTTTCTCTCCCTTCTCCGCATCCCCCTTCCCTTATTCCATCTCCCTGTCCCTTCCCCCATACCTCTCTCCCGTCTCCGCATCCCCCTTCCCTTACCCCATCTCAGTTTCCTTCCCCGCAATCCCCCCTTCCCTTCCCCATCCCCCTTTCCCAGCCCAATTTCCTCCTTTCTCCCCCTTGCATCCCCTCCTTTCACCCCCCCTGTATTCCCTCCTTCCCCCCCTTTATTCCCTCCTTCCCCCCCCTTTATTCCCTCCTTCCCCCCCCTGTGTATTCCCTCCTTCCCCCCCCTGTGTATTCCCTCCTTCCCCCCCCTTGTATCTCCTGCTTCCCCCCCCCCCCTGCTTCCCCTCCTTTCCCCCCCTTGATTTCCCTCTTTCCCCCCCCCTGCATTCCCTCCTTCGGGTCCTTTGCTTCCCCTCCTTTCCCCCACCCAATCCCCTCCTTTCTCCCCCTTGCGTCCCATCCATTACCCCCCCCCTGTATTCTCTCCTGTTCCCCCCCTGTATCCCCTCCTTTCCGCCCCTGCTTCCCCTCCTATCCCCCTCTTCTCCCGGCCGCTCATTTCCCCCACTGCTTCCCCTCCTTCCCCCCCCCCCCCCCTTGCTTCCCCTCCAATCCTCCCGTGTTTCTGTGTCTTCTCTTTCCAGTCTCATCAGATTTGAGTGCGGTCCATTTTCAGTAAGAATGGAAAAATGCTCACATCTACCCTTCTTTCCATGCCTTCCTGCCATGCTTCTGCTTCCTCACCACTCCTTGCTCGCACTCACCTCCCTGCTTATGCTCCCCCCTCCCCTTGCTTCCCCTCCCTCCCCACCTCTACCAACTGTTTCCACTCTCCATTCCACCTCCAGACCGTGTTTGCCGCCTTGCCTTTCCATCGTGAGGGCTCCGTTCAGCATGGAACAAGATGAAGCAGTTTCGTTCAGTCTAGGCTTGTGTGTGCCCTCGCGGTTTCTTGACATCAGTAGAGTGTTACCACATTTCTATTCCATTATGTTCACATGCATCCAATTAGTAGACTTGATATTGGAAAAGGTTGAAAATAGGAGCTTTCAGAGTTGCTCGTACACATATAAATGCATCGCCAGCTATACAAAACAGCACCATCCTCTACTCTTATCAGCATGCCGAGACACATTCCCTTCACGCCGCCAAGTTTGCTTGGGCCATGCTTGGTCCTGTTTGTAGCTGGAGCAGAGTGAATTGGCACACGTGCTGACCTGTATGAAAAACGGGGCTGAAGGGAAGGGCATGGAGGGAAGGGCAGGGATGGGGAGGAAGGGGAGGGGAGTAAGGGGAGGGAAGGATGGGGAGGGAAGAAATGGAAGGGGGGGAAGGTTCCTGGAAGGATGCAAGATGGGAGGCATAAAGGGGAGATGAGATGGGGATTGGAAACGAGGGGAAAAGAGGTCAAAAGGGGACGGATGGGGGTGAAAGGTGATGGGAGGCATGACGGGAAGATGAGTTGAGGAGGTATGACCGAGAATGACAATGCACACCGAGGAAGAGAGGAAATGAGGTGGGCGAGATGAGGAGGGAGGCAGCTGTCATGTGGACCCGGGACCCTAAGAAGGGAAGGGGGGATGATGAGAAGGGAAGGGGGGATGATGAGAAGGGAAGGGGGGATGATGAGAAGGGAAGGGGGGATGATGAGAAGGGAAGGGGGGATGATGAGAAGGGAAGGGGGGATGATGAGAAGGGAAGGGGGGATGATGAGAATGGGGAAGGGGGGATGATGAGATGGGGAGGGGGGATGATGAGAAGGGAAGGGGGGATGATGAGATGGGGAGGGGGGATGATGAGAAGGGAAGGGGGGATGAGGAGATGGGGAGGCGGGATGAGGAGATGGGGAGGCGGGATGAGGAGATGGAGAGGCGGGATGAGGAGATGGGGAGGCGTAAGGGGAGGGGTGATGGACGGGAAGGGAGTGGAGATGGGAAAGAAGAAGGGCGAGAAGGAAAGGGTAGCCAACGGTGATGTGAGGTGTAGTAGCCTGCGTCACAGGGCGATGTGCACGCCACAGAGGTGCCACAGAAGCGCTGCGACCGATGCCATGCTAGCAGGGCGCGCGCCTGGTGGTGGGGAGGGGGATGGGGAGGGATGCAGATAGAAGGAAGTGGGGGGAGTGAATTGGCCTGAATGGACTGTGGCGGGAGGGGGACATAAGGCCGTGAAATGTCGGGGATGAGCAAAGTGGAGTGGCGGTCGAGGAGACAGGGAAGCAGGGAAGGGGAGGGGGGGGGAGGGGAAAATCGGATGGGGGGAAGGAGGGCTTGGGAGAAGGGGAAAGAATGAAGAGGATGGGGGGACGCAGGGAGGGGGATGGGGGGAAGGCGGGAAGGGGGATGAGGGGTCGCAGGGAGGGGGATGGGGGCGAGGCGGGAATCTGATGGGGGGAAGCAGGGGTGGGGATGGGGGGAAGCAGGGAAGGGGAGGGGGGGAAGCAGGGAAGGGGATGGGGGAAAGCAGAAAACCGGAGGGGGGGAAGAAGAAAACCGGATGGGGGGAAGCAGATGGCTCAGCAGGCGGGAGGGAAGGCGAAGGCGACGAGCAGTGGATGGCAGGGCGACGGGGAAAGCGAGGGCGACGGGGTAAGCGAGGGCGACGGGGAGAGAATTGACGGGGGACGAAGGGAGGGCGACGAGCAGAACGGACGGCGACGGGAAGAAGCGCGGGCGACGGGAGTGGTGGGCGACGGGAAGGGAGGGCGACGGGAAGGGAGGGCGACGGGAAGGGAGGGCGACGGGAAGGGAGGGCGACGGTAATGGGGGTGCGATCCTGTGAGGGGCAATGTGCGGGGAGCAGTGGCCGAGGCGTGTGTGATAGGATGTGCGACTCGCGGGCATTGTTTTACTCACGCACACATTCATCGGCGCCTCGCTCCGCCCCGGCAGCGGTGGATTCCGCCATTCCACGCGCGACGTGCAGATTATCCGTCGTAGCTAGATGTGTGAGGAGCTTTTCAGGAAGGAAGGTGCAACTATGCCGGTGTGTTTCGGTAAAACGGGAAGGGGCTTGTGTGCTGGAGGAGAATGACAGCTGGTTGAAAATGTGTGTTGTGTTTTCGTCGTCTGTGTTTGTCGCAGGGAGTGTCAAACCCCACGAACCTGTTTTCACTGGTTTGGGTGTGACAACAGGTTAGGGCGGTAGGTTTGGTGTTGAGGGTACAGTGTTCTGGTTTCGCCCGAAGTCACCCATCCTCTCGTGCAAAACTTCGCTGCTCGTGCACCAATCCCAGGCGCCAACACCCAACCAAGTGTAATACGTTAGAAAATCTGAGACGCGGGTTTTAAAACCCCGTCAATACTGAATACCCTTCCCAACCGTTCTTACAAAAAAACAAAGCCAGTCTATAACGTATAAAACCTTTACTAACTGCCTTCACGGTGGGTCAAAATGTCACTAAACCGCATGTGATAGGACCTTCTTGGGTGCGTTGCGTTTCTACTAACCGTGTTGTTCAGTACATCCGATGTCAGTCTAGCGAGAAAGAGGGTGTAGTTTCCATCCGAATTGCTGCGCATTCCTTTGTCAGGTGCTTCCACGTGGAATTGGGGGGAATACAGGTGGCTGATTGGCTAACAAGGTAAAGTGTTAAAGGTTTTAGGGGAAACCCCCTTTGGTATTACCCCGGATGTCGATCGTAATCCGCCTACCCACTTATTTACACACCTCGCTGGGAATCGAGGTAGGGCTAAGAAAACAAGAACATCTGAAACGGTGTTGAAATTCGTTAATGTCCCACCCTTCCTTTACCATTTTTTATACGACACTTAGCCAACCACCGTAAAGTTTGACCAATTTTGCAATGAGTAATACCAATGGGACCCCAAATCAGGTTGATACTGGAAATCGTTTGAGAGGTGGTAATTGCAGTGCATGGATCTGAAATACTTTCCTCAAAGTGTGTTGTGCACGGGTTCCTCCGTGATTTGCAAGGTGTACGCCAAGTTGGCTCCGCAGAACACGTTACACAAGGGGGAGGGGCATGGAGGACTTCACCATCATCAAATTTCATCACAATCTCCTTATCATCGTTGTGATTGGTCTAGTCTTGGAGTGCTCCACGCGTTGGTGCTTGGATGGCTCAAGGTGTACAGCGTGGACAGCCGAATTTTTGTTTTGGTCCGCGGGTTTCGGTGGGCAGGTTGCAGTCCGCGGGTTTCCGTCGCGGGTTCCGGTCCGCGGGTCAAAGAACTGACATGATCCATCCACGCCCAGTTATCACGAGTGCGAGCAGCACGAGTCACCCCCTGCACGAGTGGAAGTTCCGCGACAACATGAAAACATCATTCACCGAGTGTTGCCTCTAGCTTTTGGATGTCTGATTGATCAAGCAGAAAATAATTAGCGACAGTGGAACCAGCCCTGAAAGTATGCGGTGTGTTGCTCCATTCTTTTGTACAGTGTTGTTTGGCCCAGCTTGCCGCAAAGTTGGCAATTTCGCAAGTTTTTGTCGTAAACTGGTAATTAACCGTTTCCACCCTCATGTCATGATGACGATCTCGCGCAACCAACCAGCTACTCTTGCTACATCTGACCCAAAAGGCAGGTCGGGTTCTCGCCGCAGCATCTCAAACCTGGACCATAACTTATTTAGCCTGGTTTTCAAAGTGCAATTTGCCGCAAATAACGCCAGATTGTCAGGAGTGGGTTGGTTTTGCCCCACCCTGCCTGGTTTTCGGGGTTATCGGGCAAAGCAGGGTGCTTTCGAGCGTCGCCCTGCCATTTGGCAGGGTTGCCGAAAACCCATCGAGAGCACTGTTCATTTTATCCATGAAACGGTTCAAGCAAGGCCTGAGCTGTCGGACTTTCCAAACCAGCACTGTGCAGAACCCAACGGATCCGAGCACTTGACGATCTGTACAGTATAAATGTTAGGCTGTCTCTTTTGGAAACATTTTGTGCTGTGTTTCCCAACCGTTCTCGAAAAACGACAAGAACATCGCTTGTTGCAAAAAAGGTGCACAAAGCCGCCAGAATTTAATGCTGGCAGCAATTAGAGAGGACAAACAGAACAACTAGAACACAAAGTTCCGCAATGTCACTACAACGGGAACCCGTTACAGTACAATCACCGCTACCTTCTAATTGGTACGGACTGGAATGGCCACATCAATTTGCTTCCTCAACTAGATGTGCCTTATCTAATGCCGTTCCATCTAAAATCACAGGAAAGTACCTAAGGTTTACCTGAAACTGAAATATATCAAGGGCATTCTTTAAATTACATAGTGTAATATTTAAGCGTCCTTATGCACGTAGGGGAACTCAATAGAGTCATAACAAAACTGCCGTTTTATGTGATACATTACTGTTACTAAAAATATTCGCATCACACCCAGATCCATCGCTTGTAGCAGGGCTTCTGCCCAGTTGAATCTCCGGGCGCATAAACAATGTGCTTTCAACGAACATTGACGTGCAATTGTGCATATGAGACTGGATATACTATTAGGGAAAGCATAAAAAACATACATAAATGAAATCAACAAAGTCATTGGGAATGGCATCAACCCTAAACACCACGCACTATGGTGTTTACAGTTGCTGACTCTTTTACGGTTGCTAACATAAATAATATCAACCAATTTTGGGAAGTGCATCAATTCCAAACACCTTCTCAGTATGTGTTTAGGGTTGATGACTCTCTCAAAAAAATTCATTTAAGAGGGGTTTTTTCTGCCCAAATTTCAGGCCTACATGGTTCGGTGGTCGACGACAGCCATCAATTTAAACGAACTCGTTGGTCCGTCAATTGTGCGCACTATGAACGTCGATGTGTATTGAAAACGTAATATTTCTGCACACTGGTTTTCAAATGGGCAGAAACTCTGTTCCATAAGCGACAAATTGCAAGAAGTGAATATCTTCCACAACGGTGCTGTACCAACTGAAAACCCCAACAAAGTTTTACACATAATCCCTATATACATATTGCCATACTCAAGGCTGGCCAACGTGGAGGGTGAGAGTGACTAGGCGGTGTGCACTTGGGATGATAACTGTATGCATGCTAAAATAAATATCTATATATTGTATATTCCATGTCAAACTTATATCCTATATCTTGTGTAGGCTACCCCACTATAACCTACACAAGATATAGGATATAAGTTTGACACACCCCCATAGGCAAAGTGGGGGAGAACAAGAGGTCACAAGACCGGTCAAGAAAGGCAAAGCAAGCTCAGGGTGGATCACGAAGTCACCACGCATTCTGAGCACAAGCAAATGGCCACAAGGCCAGTTCACATGCAGAGTTATAAAAAGGAGAACAAGCAGTACAGTGATCACAACCTAGCAAGTGTAAGCATGCAGGTATATGTATATAGATCACAGTACAAGCAAAGTCAAGAAGTAAGCAAGTGAGGCCAAGTAGGCACAAGGCCTAGAACAATACAGAAACGCTGATGATCACAAGGCTGAAATGCCTTAGTGAAGATATCAGCAGAGTTAGCCCGAGAGGCCACGTAAACAAGACGAAGCTGACCGCGCTGCTGCAACTCACGAGCAAGGAAGTAGCGCAGAGCGATGTGC
Source organism: Closterium sp. Naga37s-1 (assembly GCA_947471745.1). Taxonomy (NCBI): domain Eukaryota; kingdom Viridiplantae; phylum Streptophyta; class Zygnematophyceae; order Desmidiales; family Closteriaceae; genus Closterium; species Closterium sp. Naga37s-1. Next base: position 2,233,663 of record CANJKZ010000977.1, read on the forward strand.
CAGCCAGGCGCGTCAGGGGGAAAACCAAGGAAGACGCAGGGAATGGCGCGGGAGGAGAGCTTGTCCGCGGACGTATCGCGGACAAAGGCACGAGAACCCCAGACCCGGAACACCGACGCATCGCCAACCTTCCCTGTCCAACGCAGTGTGGGCGAGGTCTCCGGCAAGGAGACACGGGGCCAGAGGTTGAGCTGATGCGCAACGTACCGGACCGCAAACGGCCACAGAAAATGGGGGGCAGCCGCATGGATCATGGAGGTACGAGCGACCTCCATGACTAAGCCAATGCGGCGCTCAGCAACCCCATTCTGCTGCGGAGAGGCCGGAAGTGTGAACGACTGGAGAATGCCCTCCCCACGACAAAAGTCCCGCAAGAGGTCGGAGGAAAACTCACCACCTATGTCAGAGTGCAGACGCAGGACTGGAAGGTCCGTGTGGAAACGCTCGTGGAGCTGGAGACGGACAGCGCAGATCCAAGGGATCAAAACATCAGGGACCTCACCCTTGCTGCGCAAGGGGAAGACCGTGGTGTAACGCGAGTAGTCGTCAACGACCAGCAGAAAGTAGCGCTCACGGCCCTGTCCACGGACGTGGGCTGGGCCCCACACGTCCATGTGGAGAGTCTGCAGGGGAGCAGTCGTCGGGGGAAACGAGGAGGAGTGAGGAGCGGCGCGCTGCCGCCCCTCGATACAGGGAAGGCAGGGAGGGGCAGGCGAGAGGTGGGAGGGGAGGCAGAATCCTGGGAAGACCAGAGACAAGGACACGGGAGTGCATGCCACGGAGGCGCTGCATTGAGGGGTGACCAAGACGGTGGTGCCAAAGGAGGGTCTGGTGCGACAGAGCGCGACACGAGCAGGGGGCCGCTAGCTGACCGACGCAGACGCAGACGCAGCTACCTGAGGAGACACAGTAGTCAGTGTGTACAGACTCGAGCCAGGCGCACGGGTGAACGTGGCCAGGTGCCGGCCAGTCCGAGAGCACGTACAGATCGCCACACGCTATCCTCCTGGAGTAAAGGTGTCAACCCATACATCCTGAAGGACGGCGTTGCTCACCAAGTTCGTAGAGAACGAGGGAGGTGAAGACCTGACAGTGAGGCAGACGGAACTGCCGGACACGGGAGAACAGTGGAGGAACTTGCAAGGACTGGGCCCCCAGAGGGGTCAGCCAGAGAGACAGCAACCGGTGCAGGGAGCAGTGTGAGTGCGGTACTGTCGCGAAAGAAACAGCGGGAAGCACCTGAGTCAAGCGTGAAGGTGTGCAAGGCCTCAGCAGGCGGAGTACCAAAGAGAGCAGACTTACCAGCACCTAGAGCAGCGGACTCACCAGCACCTAGAGCAGCAGACTCACTAGCACCTAGAGCAGCAGACTCACTAGCACCTAGAGCAGCAGCCTCTATACCTGGGTCGGGCGGCACACACAGGTAACAGTCACCCTCAGCACTAACAAGCAATGCATACATGGCAGTGAGGATAACATCATAGTCAAGAGCAAAGATATCCACCCTCTGCCTAAGCAGCTCCACCCAGCGGGGGAGCTCAGCGGCGTCGCCAAACTCAGCACGCCAGGCGTCGCTAAGACAGGTGAAGCAGCGGGACTGTGTGTGACCAAGTGTCCCGCAAGTCTGACCAGCCCGATCACCTGTGCGAATGACGTACGGGCAGCGAACAGTACTCCGAGACCCCCTATTCTGAGCGTACCAGTCGCGAAGCTGCTGGGGCGTAAAGGTATCGCGAGGACGCCGCTGCAGCTGCATCTGGCCACCGCCAGAAAATCCCGACTGAATAGCTCCACTGCGACTTCCACTACGGCCGCCACCACCACTCCTACTAGCGAACCACTCACGAAGCTGCAGGGGCGTGAGGGTCTCGCGCGGACGCCGCTGGAGTTGCATCTGGCCACCACCAGAAACTCCCCGCTGAACAGCTCCACCGAGACTGCCACTACGACCGCCGCCACCACTCCCACTGCTACCACCACCGCCGCCACCACTCCCACCGCTACCACGAAGAGACGCCATAGCGGGAAAAGCACGGAGGCGTGGAACAAACACAGCAGTACGCAGGGAAGGCAGGGCGGCGAGCAGGCACTAGGGTAGGTCGTGGCGGCGTACGGTCAGGGAAGGGCGATGCGCGGCCAGAGCAGGGCAGCGCGCTGCAAGTAGGGCGGTGCGCGGGCAGGGGAGGGCGCGCGGGCAGGCAGGGGCAGCTCGCGGGCTGCAGAGGGCGGCGAGCGGGCTGCCAAGGCGAACGCGACGGGCAAGGGCAGGGCAGAGCGCGGGCAGCAGGGCGACGCGCGGGCTGCAGAGGGCGGCGCGCGGGCAGGCAGGGGCGGCACGCGGACGGGCGACGGGACGGCAGCCCGCACGACGCGACGGGCGACGGGCGACGCGACGGGCGACGGGCAGAGACAGGGCGGACGGGCGACGCGACGGGCTGGGGCAGCCCTCACGGGCGACGCGACGGGCGGAGGCAGGGGGGACGGGCGACGCGACGGGCTGGGGCAGCCCGCACGGGCGACGCGACGGGCAGAGGCAGGGCGGACGGGCGACGCGACGGGCTGGGGCAGCCCGCACGGGCGACGCGACGGGCAGAGGCAGGGCGGACGGGCGACGCGACGGGCTGGGGCAGCCCGCACGAGCGACGCAACGGGAAGCAGGGGCGCCCGGGCGGCGCGACGCGACTGGCAGCAGGGGGGCACGGCGCAACGGGCAGCAGGGGCACGCGACGCGACGGGCAGCAGGGGCGCACGGCGCGACGGGCAGCAGGGGCGTGCGACGCGACGGGCAGCAGGGGCGCGCGACGCGACGGGCAGGGCGTGCGCAGGGCGGCGCGACGCGGGGCAGGGCAGGGCGTGCGCGGGCAGCGCGACGCAGGGCAGGGCGTGCGCGGGGCGGCGCAACGCAGGGCAGGGCAGAGCGTGCGCTAGGCAGCGCAGCGTAGGGCAGGGCAAGGCAGCGCAGCAGCCACCAGGGCGGCGCGCGGGCAGGGTAGCGCGACTGGTGGGGCAGCGCGACAAACACGATAGGGCGCTACGGGCAGGGTAACGCGCTACGGGCAGGGAACGATTCGGTGGGCCCAAAAAAAACTGTCCTAGGTCAGGACCTGCTCTGAAACCATGTCAGAATTATGAACGAGGATGTATGAACTAGCAGCAAGATGGGTACAAGTAGCAAACCCTAATTGGGTTGTACCCCAGATGGGCTACCCCACTATAGCCTACACAATAAGCAACATATAAGTTTGACAGGTAGTTATAACGGAGTGGGAATGTAGGGGCTCGAATGCAGGTGTCAGTGTCGTCAATGAATTGGGTGTTGGCGGTGGACAGTACCCGATGTAGTTGACCATACTTCTACGCTGTCTTGCTGCCTTATGAATATGTTCCCACGTTCCCCCACTATGTGATTGTGCTCCCTTGTTGCCTTATGACCACGCTCCCACATTGCCTTGCGGCTGCATTTTTTTTTTTTTTTTTTTTTTTTTTTGCTCAATTCTTGCATGGACCTTCAACATGGTGCATAAAGGGAGTGGTATGAAGGAGCTGATCCGCCGGCTGCAAGAGGACAAAGCCGCCGCCCACCTTGCCGCCCGGCAGCGAGAGAGGATTCTGGAGGAGAAGGCGGTTTATGATGAGGAGAGAGTGGAGGTGCTGAGGCAGATCATGCAGCGGCAGCAGGAGGAGGTAGAGTGGTTGGAAGGGGAGTTAGAGCGGTGCAGAAGGCAATTGGGGGTGTTGTGGGAGGCTAGGATGGCTGTGATGGGGGAGGAGGAAGGGGGAGAGGGAGGGGGGGTGGGATGGGGAGAGGGTGGAGGGATGGGAGGGTTTGAGGGGATGGGAGTGGGGGGAGGAGTGGGTGGGGTTGATGTGGACTGGGCGCAGTTGTTGGGGGAAGAGGGGGTGGCGGATGATATGTTGGGGGGAGGAGCGATGGGGCGAGGGGAGTTGGGGGAAGGGGGTATGGGGGGAGGGGAGATGGGGGGAGGGGAGATGGGAGAGGGACAGACGGGAGTGGGACGATGGGATGGGGACGGGGAGGGGCAGAGAGATGGAGGGGGAGACGAGGATAGGGAGACGGAGGAGGAGGGTGTGGGGGAGAAGGAGAGAGGAGGGCAGGAGGAGGGAGGAGAGGGGGGTGAGAAGGTGGAATATGGTGGGGAGGACGAGAGGCTTCAAGAGGCCAGCAGGGAGGATGGCTCTTCGCAAGCCGAAGGTGTGCGTGAAGACGAAAATATCAGAGAACCTTTGACAGTGTTAGATAATGAGAAGGACGTGAGTGTTCTGGATGTGGGGAGCTTGGACATGAGGGTTCCAGGGAGTATTGAGGGGGCTGAGTATTCCAAGCTGGACGACAAGAGGGGTGAGGAGGATGCGAGGAGTGGGACATGTGAGTTGGTGGAAGAAGAGGCGTTGGAGTGTTGTGGGGATGGGCCAGCTTGTGTTGAGAATGGGGATGAGGCGTGCAGTGAGGGTGGGGGAGAGTCACGCGTTGCTGCAGAGCCGGGAAATGAAGGTACGGAGAAGGAAGGAGAGGAAGAGGAGAAGGGAAGGGAGGAGGAAGAGAGGTTGGTTGAGTCGGACGAGGAGGAGAGGAATGAGGGGACGGATGAGGAAGGTGAGGGGAGTAAGGAGAGGAGGGATGATGGGGCAGGCGAGAGGGAGGAGGGGCACATGGTTGTGAATGGAGGGGAGATGGAGGAGGGGGAGGGGGAGGAGATGGGGGAGGAGAAAGGGGAGACGGGGGAGGACGAAATAGAGGAGGCAAATGAGGAGAGGGAGGGGAGGATGGAGGGGCGGAGAGGGGAAGAGAAGGAAACAGAGGAAGATTTTGATGGTGAGGAGAAGAAGGGGGGTGATGTGGAGGGGCAGGCAGAGGGGGAGAAAAGCGAGGAGGGCGGGGAGAAGGGAGAGAGGGAGTGGGAGGAGAAAGGAGAGGAGAAGGGGGAGGAGAAGAAGGATGAGGAAGAGAAGGAGGAGGGTGAGGAGGATGCAGGGCTTCTGGATGAGAAGGTGAATGGGAATGCGGGAGGGGATGCAGAAGCGGGAGGGTTGCGTGAGAATCAAGCCACGCATGGGCATGAAGAGCGGAAGGAGTTGGGGGAAGAGAGTGTGCAGAATATGGGGTCGAGCGGAGGTGACTCGGGAGACCTGGACGAGGTGTGGCGCGAGTTTGAAGCGCAGATAGACCCCTCTGCTGCATCAGAGCACGGAAACGCAGAAGCAGCAGCAGCAGCTGAAGGGGAGGCCTCTTTTCTCGGTGTGCCGTCGCCGCTGCCGCCTCTCTCAGTGTTTGTGACCCCAACCAAGGAGCTGCAGCGGCTGAAGAGCTCGTCTAGAGCCAGCTCTGCTAGCGCGGGGGGCTCGCCCTTAGGCTCTCCCCATGCAGCTGTGGGTGCCAGTGGCAGTGGGAGCGGTGGGAGTGCGTTTCGCTTGCCCAGGCAGCTGACTCCGAATGATCAGATGAAGCGAGCTCGACAGGTGAGGGGAGGGGTGAGTGAGACAGGTGACTTGCTTGGAGAAATGAGAGAAGGGAGAGGGAAGAATGAGAGAGTTAAAGGAGAGGTGAGAGGCGGTGAGAGGTGGGAGATATGTGAGAGAGTGGGCTCCGCAACCTCGCCCCATGCAGCTGCGGCTGCGAGTGGCAGTGGGAGTGGTGGGAGTGCGTTTCGCTTGCCCAGGCAACTGACGCCGAATGACCAGATGAAGCGAGCTCGACAGGTGAGGGGAGGGGTGAGGTCTGTGAGGGAGGTGAGATGGGTGAGAGGTGGGAGGGGTGAGAGAGATGAGAGAGGGATGGGAGTTGTGAGAGGGGTGAGAGGGTTGGGAGGGGTGAGAGGGTTGGGAGGGGTGAGAGGGGTGAGAAGGGAGAGGGGTGAGAGAGTGAGCTGAGAGAGAGGTGAGGGAGAGGTGAGGGAGAGGTGAGGGAGAGGTGGGAGGGAAGTGAGAGGCACACGCCGTTCACACACGACCTACTATTGTTACAAAAGCCTTCCCAGGTTTGCACGTGTGCAGCATGCTAGAATAATCTGTGAACATCAGCAGCAAGTTTTGAGGCGCCTCAAAAGGCATCTGTGAACATCAGCAGCAAGTTCTCATTTTGCATTTTCATCACACGCTGCCTGCCTCTCCTCCTCCCTCTGCAATTTGTTATCTCGCTCTGTTGGGATCTGCAGGAAGAGACGAGGAAGCTTCTGGACTGCCTGACTGTGCTGGATGTGGAGAGTGAGATGCGGCTGAGGGAGCTGGAAGGGGGGGTGCTGCCCAAGTGAGATGGAAGAGGAGGGAGTTATACCCATGTGACCTGCCTTGCGAGTCGATGCAACAACTGTGTAGCAGCAGGTGTAAAGGAGGCTTTCTCTCGACTGTGCTGGGCATGGAGAGAGAGGGATGTGGCTGAGGAGCCTGGAAAGCAAGGATTGGGGCTACCCAAGTGGTATAGATTTGCTACAAGTGTACCGTAGTTATTAGTTATGGCTGTACCATGCTGATTGCTGCTAGGTGTGGTATGGTTAATTAGTATTAACTGCAACTGCTCAATATGCAGTGCCGTGTAGTCTATGGCGGTATACGCTCTCAGCATGCACCATTTTGGTAACACAGATACCGTAACACATGACACTTAGGTTGAAAAATCTGCAAATAATACAGGATTGTTGAGTCTTCCACAGATACCACGCCATGTAAGATCAATATGAAGAATATGTTGAAGATAGGCTGAATCAGCATACCAAGGGTGGAATATGAGGGCTTGGACTATGCCTGTCATGTATAGTTGCTTTCACTATTTTGCACTCTCGTTTTGAAGAAGCCAAGGTACAAAATAATAAGTATAACACAAGATATCTTCCATTATAACGAATGCATCTTTTTTTTGCTATTACGGTAACTCAATACATCGCGTTGGAAGCACAACTCCCGCCCGCCGCAAGCGCTGGGGCCAGCGCCAATGTCGGGAAATTATTATACGGTAGTTAAACTGTTCCGTGCTTCATGGTCGAAGGGTCACTTTCTCACAGCCCACAGATGACTTGAGGTGCAGCACATAAGACCTGTGCATGCACACACACACACATGCACTCCCGCATGCTACATACATGTATGCACCGGATGATAGCACACCCACATGCACTGTGTGCACAAGCAAGCACGCATGGAGACCTGCAAGCCATCCCTCAGTTTTGATATGTCAGATAGTTACAAATGGACTGGCAATTCAAGGCTCAGTATACCCAAGTCAGAGGAGGAATGTTTCCATGCCTTTCCTCCCACAAGCACAACCCACCCACAAGCACCCACCCACATCCATCCACGCATACCCAACCATTCACCACCCAACCACAAATATAACCACCCCCATCCACCCAACCACCCACCAACCCCCAACAAACCACACCTGCCACCCATCCACAAGTCTGCACCCACCCATCCCCTTCCTCCCCCCCACCCCCTCCTCCTCTAAACCAAAATCACCTACCCCACACACGTAGCAATCACCGACATGCACCCATAAACCATCCAGAACACACACCACCACCACCCACAATCAGCTTCCCACCCACCCACGCCCAACAACCAACCCACACTCAACCTGCAAGCCATTCCCCACAAGCACCCAGCAACCATCCCATCCAGAACACACCACCCATCCAGAACACACCACCCATCCAGAACACACCACCCATCCAGAACACACCACCCATCCAGAACACACCACCCATCCAGAACACACCACCCATCCAGAACACACCACCCATCCAGAACACACCACCCATCCAGAACACACCACCCATCCAGAACACACCACCCATTCAGAACACACCACCCATTCAGAACACACAACACATTCAGAACACACAACACCCAGCCCAGCCCATCCCACCTTACCTGTCAGCAGTAGGAGCAGCAGAAAGCCCACCTCCTTTTGGAAACAGAACCCCCAGAGGCGGTGCTTTGCGGGGTGAGGTGTGGTAGTGGAAAATTGCTTCCAGCCCAAGACTCAAATCCCACCCCTGACGTAGCCAGAGCTGACGCGAACCAGAGCCGCCGGCCGGTCGACTTTGACGGTGTCCATTAGGCCTTGCACGTCAGATCGGTTACTTGAGCACCGAGTGCCGTGCCGCGCAGATTCCACCCACCACACCCCGACCCACAACGCACAACCCCAGAAGGTGCCGCCCCTAAGGTAGTGAACTCCCCGCTTGCTCCCATGCTTCCCACCCACCCACCCACCCCACACTTCACCCCCATGCCTCCTTACCTCTACCTACCTCTACCTACCAGAGCCATGCAGAGCGCCATGATGCCTTGGGCTGCTGGGAAGGGGGTGGGGAAGGGAGGGGGGGATGAACGGAAGGAGGGGACTCCACAGTGGTCCAGGCAGGGTGCTGCTGGGAGGGAAGGGAAAAGCGAGAGAGGACGAGGTGAGTGAGAGGGTGGACTTCACTCTCCTGTCCTTGCTCCAGTGCTCCCACTCTCAGGCTGCAAAAAAGACAAGCGGGGGAGGGGGAAGAGAGAGAGGAGAGAATCAGACTACCATACCTCACCTGATACCATACCTCACCTGTTACCATACCATACCTGATACCATACCTCCCCACAGCTTCAGCTAGCCTAGCCTGCCCCCTAACCCCCCACCCCGACCGCTGCTACTGCTGCTGCCGCCACTGCTTCTGCTGCTGCAACTGCTGCTGCCGGTCTGCTACTCTGCTTCCTCTTCTGCAGTCTTCTCCTGCTGCCAAGCGACCTGGTAGCGGGCAGAAAGTGGGGGGGGAGGGACGGGAGAGGAGGGGCAGGAGGAGCGAGTAAGTTGGCATGAAGGAAACACTAAAGTAAACCGAAGAACACTAGAGTGGACTAAAACGAGAATGCAGAATTGAAGAGAGGGAAATGAGGCATATGTAGCAGGGAGGGGAAAAGTGGCTCACCTTGGTTCAGACAACCCATCCCAATACTCTCCCATCCCATCCCAGCCGAGTGGAGTTCTCCCCTCCTTCCCTCCCACCACAGCCACCTGCACGGCCACAGGGGAGAGACGTGAGGGAGTGGCGGTGTTGACCCCCACGCCCCTCCCCTCCACCTGCAATGGCCCACAGAGAAATAGTGAGTGACTGGAGGAGAGGCGAGGGGGTGAAGGAGGAGATGCACGGTCAGAAGAAGCAGAGGGGAAGGGGTCACTGGTGCAACCTCAGTTACAAGCCACAGACCCAAGGGGGAAATATACCTAGGAAGGCTTAACCTGAGAGTATACCTGCTGTACCAGGGGAGGGGGATCTACCTTAGAAAAAGCGGGTCTGTGGCTTGAAGCTTTGGCTGAACCAGAGTCTTGCGTTTCAAGCGAGAAGAAACAGGAGATGCAGCAAAGAACACAAGAGAGAACGGGAGTAGAGAGGCAGGGCAGGAACTTAGCTGCGGGTGGGTTGGGTGGAGAGCAGCTGCTGCCTGTGCACTCCATGTCCCCCGCCACTGCCACTTCTGTATGAGTGAGGGGAAGGAGGGGGGGGAGGGGAGGGAGGCAGGGAGCAAGGGACAGCAGTGAGCATGGTGGGGAGAAGAGCAAGCAACGGCGTAAGAGAAAGAAAGAACAGACATTCAAGCATCTGAGGCAGGGAGGGAAAAGAGGCCCACCTTGGTTCAGACGACCCAGCCCGATACTCTCACATCCCATCCCAGCCGAGTGGAGTGCTGCCCCCCTCCCTTCCCACCACTGCCACCTGCACGGCCACACGGGGAGGGGAGCGGGGGAGTGGCGGTGTTGACCCCCACGCCCCTCCCCTCCACCTGCAAGGAGAGAACTGAAGACAAGTGAGTAAGCGGCTAAGGTTAACAATGTGAAGGGTGTGCATGGGTGGGGTAGGGTGGGGTGGGATGGGGTGGCAGGTAACAGCAGGAAAGGAGGCCACTGGTGCAGCTTCAGCTACAAGCCACAGACTCGAAGGGAGGCTTAACCTGAGAGGATACCTGTACCTGGGGTGGTTTACCAAAGAAAAGGGTCTGTGGCTTGAATTTGTAGCACGACCAGAGGCTCAGCTCAGGTTTGAAGGGAGGTTCAGGTCTCCTGGGTGTGACAAAGGGCGGAACATGAATAGGAGAGAAAGGGCGGGGTACTTAGCTGTGGGTGGGTTGGGTGGAGAGCAGCTGCTGCCTGTGCACTCCATGTCCCCCGCCACTGCCACTCTCGTGTGAGCGACCTGCTGGGACGAGAGGGGGCAGGTCGGGACAGAGAGAGGAAGGGAGGAGGGGGGGGAGAAAACGGGGAAGTGAAGGGGGCGCAGAGGAGTGGGGAGAGCAGTGAGGAAAGAAGCCAAGACAAGTGAAAGTGAAGAGTGCAGCAAGCGTAAGCATGATGCGTGCATGAATGGACTGCTGCAGTGGCACACCCAAGAGACCTCGTACCAGCTGAACCAAACTAAAACAAATACCTGAGGCTGTACCAAGAAAAAATATACCTACTACCTTGGGGGAGGGAGGTCTCATGGGTGTGACAAAGATCAGTGAAAAAGGGAGTGGAATGCATGGTGCAAGCATTACAAGCAAAGCAACACACTGCGAGGGTTGGGAGAAGAGAGGAAGGGCGGGGTACTTAGCTGTGGGTGAGTTGGGTGGAGAGCAGCTGCTGCCTGTGCACTCCATGTCCCCTCCACTGCCACTCCCGTGTGAGCGACCTGCTGGGACCATAAGGGGGCAGATTGGGACAGAGAGAGGAAGGGGGGAGTAGGGGAGGAAAACGGGGGAGTGAAGGGGGGGCAGAGGAGTGGGGGGAGCAGTGAGGAAAGAAACCAAGACAAGTGAAAGTGAAGAGTGCAGCAAGCGCAAGCATGATGCGTGCATGAATGGACTGCTGCAGTGGCACACCCAAGAGACCTCGTACCAGCTGAACCAAACTAAAACAAATACCTGAGGCTGTACCAAGAAAAACGATACCTACTACCTTGGGGGAGGGAGGTCTAATGGGTGTGACAAAGAGCAGTGAAAAAGGGAGTGTAATGCAGGGTGCAAGCATGACAAGCAAAGCAACACAGCGCGAGGGTTGGGAGAAGAGAGGAAGGGCGGGGTACTTAGCTGTGGGTTAGTTGAATGGAGAGCAGCTGCTGCCTGTGCACTCCATGTCCCCTCCACTGCCACTCCCGTGTGAGCGACCTGCTGGGACCAGAAGGGGGAAGATCGGGACAGAGAGAGGAAGGGAGGAGGGGGGGGAGGAAAACGGGGGAGTGAAGGGGGGGCAGAGGAGTAAAGAGAGCAGTGAGGAAAGAAGCAAAGAGTGAAGTGAGAGCGAAGAGTGCAGCAAGTGCAAGAATAATGCGTGCATGAATGGACTGCTGCAGTGGCACACCCAAGAGACCTAGTACCAGCTGAACCAAACTAAAAATAATACCTGAGGCTGTACCAAGAAAAAGATACCTAGTACCTTGGGGGAGGGAGGTCTCATGGGTGTGACAAAGAGCAGTGAAAACGGGAGTGTAATGCAGGGTGCAAGCATGACAAGCAAAGCAACACAGCGCGAGGGTTGGGAGAAGAGAGGAAGGGCGGGGTACTTAGCTGTGGGTTAGTTGAATGGAGAGCAGCTGCTGCCTGTGCACTCCATGTCCCCTCCACTGCCACTCCCGTGTGAGCGACCTGCTGGGACCAGAAGGGGGAAGATCGGGACAGAGAGAGGAAGGGAGGAGGGGGGGGAGGAAAACGGGGGAGTGAAGGGGGGGCAGAGGAATAAAGAGAGCAGTGAGGAAAGAAGCAAAGAGTGAAGTGAGAGCGAAGAGTGCAGCAAGTGCAAGAATAATGCGTGCATGAATGGACTGCTGCAGTGGCACACCCAAGAGACCTAGTACCAGCTGAACCAAACTAAAAATAATACCTGAGGCTGTACCAAGAAAAAGATACCTACTACCTTGGGGGAGGGAGGTCTCATGGGTGTGACAAAGAGCAGTGAAAAAGGGAGTGTAATGCAGGGTGCAAGCATGACAAGCAAAGCAACACAGCGCGAGGGTTGGGAGAAGAGAGGAAGGGCGGGGTACTTAGCTGTGGGTTAGTTGAATGGAGAGCAGCTGCTGCCTGTGCACTCCATGTCCCCTCCACTGCCACTCCCGTGTGAGCGACCTGCTGGGACCAGAAGGGGGCAGATCGGGACAGAGTGAGGAAGGGAGGAGGGGGGGAGGAAAACGGGGGAGTGAAGGGGGGGCAGAGGAGTAAAGAGGGCAGTGAGGAAAGAAGCAAAGAGTGAAGTGAGAGCGAAGAGTGCAGCAAGTGCAAGAATAATGCGTGCATGAATGGACTGCTGCAGTGGCACACCCAAGAGACCTCGTACCAGCTGAACCAAACAAAAAAGAATACCTGAGGCTGTACCAAGAAAAAGATACCTACTACCTTGGGGGAGGGAGGTCTAATGGGTGTGACAAAGAGCAGTGAAAAGGGGAGTGTAATGCATGGTGCAAGCATGACAAGCAAAGCAACACAGTGCAAGGGTTGGGAGAAGAGAGGAAGGGCGGGGTACTTAGCTGTGGGTTAGTTGAATGGATTGCAGCTGCTGCCTGTGCACTCCATGTCCCCTCCACTGCCACTCCCGTGTGAGCGACCTGCTGGGACCAGAAGGGGGAAGATCGGGAGAGTGGAAGGGAGGAGGGGGGGAGGAAAACGGGGGAGTGAAGGGGGGGCAGAGGAGTAAAGAGGGCAGTGAGGAAAGAAGCAAAGAGTGAAGTGAGAGCGAAGGGTGCAGCAAGTCCAAGAATAATGCGTGCATGAATGGACTGCTGCAGTGGCACACTCAAGAGACCTCGTACCAGCTGAACCAAACTAAAAAGAATACCTGAGGCTGTACCAAGAAAAATATACCTACTACCTTGGGGGAGGGAGGTCTAATGGGTGTGACAAAGAGCAGTGAAAAGGGGAGTGTAATGCATGGTGCAAGCATGACAAGCAAAGCAACACAGTGCGAGGGTTGGGAGAAGAGAGGAAGGGAGGGGTACTTAGCTGTGGGTGAGTTTTGTGGAGAGCAGCTGCTGCCTGTGCACTCCATGTCCCCTCCACTGCCACTCCCGTGTGAGCGACCTGCTGGGACCATAAGGGGGCAGATTGGGACAGAGAGAGGAAGGGGGGAGTAGGGGAGGAAAACGGGGGAGTGAAGGGGGGGCAGAGGAGTGGGGGGAGCAGTGAGGAAAGAAACCAAGACAAGTGAAAGTGAAGAGTGCAGCAAGCGCAAGCATGATGCGTGCATGAATGGACTGCTGCAGTGGCACACCCAAGAGACCTCGTACCAGCTGAACCAAACTAAAACAAATACCTGAGGCTGTACCAAGAAAAACGATACCTACTACCTTGGGGGAGGGAGGTCTAATGGGTGTGACAAAGAGCAGTGAAAAAGGGAGTGTAATGCAGGGTGCAAGCATGACAAGCAAAGCAACACAGCGCGAGGGTTGGGAGAAGAGAGGAAGGGCGGGGTACTTAGCTGTGGGTTAGTTGAATGGAGAGCAGCTGCTGCCTGTGCACTCCATGTCCCCTCCACTGCCACTCCCGTGTGAGCGACCTGCTGGGACCAGAAGGGGGAAGATCGGGACAGAGAGAGGAAGGGAGGAGGGGGGGGAGGAAAACGGGGGGGTGAAGGGGGGGCAGAGGAGTAAAGAGAGCAGTTAGGAAAGAAGCAAAGAGTGAAGTGAGAGCGAAGAGTGCAGCAAGTGCAAGAATAATGCGTGCATGAATGGACTGCTGCAGTGGCACACCCAAGAGACCTAGTACCAGCTGAACCAAACTAAAAATAATACCTGAGGCTGTACCAAGAAAAAGATACCTACTACCTTGGGGGAGGGAGGTCTCATGGGTGTGACAAAGAGCAGTGAAAAAGGGAGTGGAATGCATGGTGCAAGCATTACAAGCAAAGCAACACACTGCGAGGGTTGGGAGAAGAGAGGAAGGGCGGGGTACTTAGCTGTGGGTGAGTTGGGTGGAGAGCAGCTGCTGCCTGTGCACTCCATGTCCCCTCCACTGCCACTCCCGTGTGAGCGACCTGCTGGGACCAGAAGGCGGAAGATTGGGACAGAGACAGGAAGGGAGGAGGGGGGGAGGAAAAAGGGGGAGTGAAGGGGGGGCAGAGGAGTGGGGAGAGCAGGGGAGGAAAGAAGCCAAGACAAGTGAAAGTGAAGAGTGCGGCAAGCGCAAGCATGATGCGTGCATGAATGGACTGCTGCAGTGGCACACCCAAGAGACCTCGTACCAGCTGAACCAAACTGAAAAGAATACCTGAGGCTGTACCAAGAAAAAGATAACTACTACCTTGGGGGAGGGAGGTCTCATGGGTGTGACAAAGAGCAGGGGTGTGACAAAGAGCAGTGAAAAGGGAGTGTAATGCATGGTGCAAGCATGACAAGAGAAGCAACACAGTGCGAAGGTTGGGAGAAGAGAGGAAGGGCGGGGTACTTAGCTGTGGGTGGGTTGGATGGAGAGCAGCTGCTGCCTGTGCACTCCATGTCCCCCGCCACTGCCACTCCCGTGTGAGCGACCTGCTGGGACGAGAGGGGGCGGATCAGGACAGAGAGAGGAAGGGAGGAGGGGGGGAGGAAAATGGGGGAGTGAAGGGGGAGCAGCAATGAGGAGAGAAGCTAAGACGAGAGGAGTGAAGTGAGAACAAAGAGTGCAGCAAGCGTAAGAATGATGCATGCATGATGGACTGCTGCAGCGGCACACCCAAGAGACCTCGTACCAGCTGAACCAAACTAAAACGAATACCTGAGGCTGTACCAAGAAAAAAGATACCTACTACCTTGGGGGAGGGAGGTCTAATGGGTGTGACAAAGAGCAGTGAAAAGGGAGTGTAATGCATGGTGCAAGCATGACATGGAAGCAAGAGAGTGGAGGGAGGAGAAGGCACTTAGCTGGCGGTTGAAGAAGCACCGAGAGCTGCTGCTGCTGCCGCAGCTATCCCATGCCAACGGGAGGCACATCCTTGCAACCTTCGCCATGCGACCAATCGCGGACGACGACGATTTCGCCGTGCGACGACGCGCGGACGACGATTTCACCGTGTGACGACGCGCGGACGACACGACGCGCGGACGACGATTCCGCCGTGCGACGACGCGCGGACGACGATTCCGCCGTGCGACGACGCGCGGACGACGATTCTGCCGTGCGACGACGCGCGGACGACGATTTCGCCGTTCGACGACGCGCGGACGACGATTCCGCCGTGCGACGACGCGCGGACGACGGTTTCGCGGTGCGACGACGCGCGGACAACGATTCCGCCGTGCGACGACGCGCAGGCGACGGTTTCGCCGTGCGACGACGCGCGGCCAACGATTTCGCCGTAGTACGACACGCGGACGACGGTTTCGCCGTGCGACGACACGCGGACGATTCCGATCATGCTGCCCCGATAGCGTTGTCAGTGGTATCTGAACGCAGGCAGCGCGGCAATAACGGAGGTGATGTTTTCGAAAGTGACACTAACGAGGCTCAGATCGAATGCATCGAACGCAACTCAGAGGCAGGCAGAGAGAAAGTGTATGACGAGTCGTAGGGATGAAAGAAGCAACAGGAGAATCTCCATTTCAAGCAAGTCGTACCTCAGCATTCGCAGAACACGACGAGGCAACGACGGCATGAGGATGATTAATCGCGTCACCACGACAGAACGTGTTCGGTAGCGCAGGTGCATCTGGCGTGGGCGAGACAGCAAGTGCATCGGGAAATGAGCATCTGAGAGGTTCGAACGCGAAATGAGAACCCTGATAGGATGAAAATTTATCTCCACGAGAAAATGACGCTGGCAGAGAAGTATCACCGAACTGGAAGACTAACCTTGTCGAAATAACTATCTGGATATCATTGCTTCATCGCCGTATCGACAGCACGGAGAAGACTCAACCCCGCCAGAAACCGCTCCCGAGGAAAACGCGGTGAGCGAGTACTAGAGAAGCGGTCTATACGGGAAGCTAATCGTTGCGAGGAAGATAAAACTTGTAGCCAGCGACAACGAAGCTAGCCGCCATGGATAGTCCCGAGGAAGAAGAAAATGTCGTCGTAGCTGAGCAGCAAGACGAGACGGAAAGGAATGCAGGCGAAGAGTGAATTGGGGGATGGTGGTGGGTTGGCGCACAAAACGAGTTCCGCATGTTGGTTTGCCCAAGTTGGGGATTGACCAACAAATGATGGCTATATGACGCGGTTGAAATGGTTTCGAAGTGGTTGGATTCTGTTGTGTGTCTGGCTTCTCCCAGTTTCCGCTGGGCCGTCACAGGAATGGTTCAGCTTTAGTCCAGAGTTATCCCAACCAATCCCGAGGTGGGCCAAGCGGCGGAGGAGGAAGCACCGCCGACAAGATTCGCCCGCGAATTTCCGCGAGCGCGCATGATTTCCAACAAACGGCCAAGTGACGAAAAGCGGGTGCGACAAGCGAAATGGCACTGGCGACGCAATGGTTGTTTCGCTTGTATGTACCAAGCAGTCTTCTTCTCGGACGATAAACTTTTGCGATCTCTACTGTCGCCACAAACGTCAAGGCTAACGGTTCCGGCAAGGATATGCTAGAATATCCGCGGGCTTGTTGTTGCGCTCCCCCAAAAAGCCTGACACACGGACGCAGATTCGGGAGTTTTGCGGAGCGCAGCGTGAGAGGGCGGGGCTGCTGCTCCAACGGGCTGGCTGCGGACGGCGGAATTTGGGGGCTGTTGAATGGATGGCGAACTCCATCGTTGGAAGGGCGAACTTGGCGAGGACGAAGGTTTTGTAACGGAGACTGTTGCACTTCCATCCTAGATGCGGGCCCACATGCGTGGACACCGTGGAGCTTTGATTCAGTATCTACAGTACACCAAACCTGCCTTCGCAGAGCAAACAAGGCATCTGATTCCTCCTGGCGAGATAGAAATCGAGGATATTCCTAGCGAGTATTTTCATTGTTACGTGGTTGGCTCTTTTCCAGTGTTGCGTCATTTGGAGGCCCAATCATGGGCTTGCTGATGCTAGCCCTTGACCAATTACGTCGCCCGTTTCGAATCCTGGCTCTCAAGTCAGGTGGGACTTGAATTTCCGATTTTTCGTAGCTAGGCCACTGAGCAAAAATCCGTACACCTTGGGGATCTCCTACTTTCCCAGCCATTCAGGAATTCAAGCATTCGCCACGACATTGCCTAGGTTTCCGCCTCCCCCCTCTGCTCATCACTCCACTCTCTGGCAGAGAAGCTGTGCTTGCACTTGGTTTCCAGCTTCTGAAAACAAGCTAGCCATATGGTTTTCCATTGTCTATGAGGAATGATGCGGTTGTGAAATTCAGTTCGAAGACAGAGTGTCGGAGTACTGTTCGTTGGGATGCGTGTTTGGACTGATCAGTGAAGCCCACTGAAAACCGTCTTCTCCGCTTTCCGTATCGGAGGTTCGTTAGAGATCCGTCAGAATGCCTCGCGCCGCGCTGTCCGTCAGTCGACGGAGGCTCGTATCTCTCACAGCCTCGCGTCTCGCTCTTCCTGCCTTTCGCCTCACTGAACCCCTTACTGTCCTACGTCACGGCTATTCTGACTCGTTACCGATTGAAACCGCTCGTCATCTAAACACTTCCGCCGTTGCGACCCGCGTTTCGTCGCCTGATGCTCTCGGAAAACCTCAGCGTTCCAAGCTCGGACACGGTGGTCAGTTATGCCAACCAGGATCAAATCTGCGATGCAGAGGAACCATTGCTCTCTCGCACGACCCCGTCGCTGTTAGTCGCATCCATTTCGCCCAAAGCATCGCACACGTCGCACAACTCCATCAGCAGGCCGGATCTGAGGTCGCGCAGCGTGCGAAATCAGCAGACGCGCAGCTAGCGACATCGGCAGATCCGATCTCGGAGCAAGCTGGCGGCGAATCAGCAGTGGAAGAGGTCGGCGCGACGACCGTGTTTCACGGCGATAATGACGGCGAGATCCATCGTAGCAGCCACAGCGACATTCTCGGCGAGCAGCGCGCCGATTCCAACGCTTCGTCCGCGTCGCTGGTGTTGGGCGAAGCGGCAGTGGACGTTGGACGAGAGACTGAAGGAGAGACGGGCCATCCGACGGTGGATTCGGGCAATCCAACGGTGCAGATGGACCGTCTGGCGATGGACATCGGGCATCCGTCGCAGCGATCGCTGGACGAGAGGCTGAAGGAGGGCGACGTGGAGGCTCTAGAGGTGAGGCTGGGGAAGTGAGGCTGAGAAGGTGAGGTGGATAGTCCGGGTGAGGCTCTGGAGGTGAGGTGAAGCTTTTTAGGTGGGCAGGGGGTTCTGAAGCGCCCAGTATACACCTTTTTCCAGCGCTTCCCTCTCCCAATCCATCTTCGTTCCCTTTCCACCCATTCCCCCTTTCTCCTTTCCCCCCCGTTTCCTCTGTGTGCAGATTTCGATGGAATCTCGGAGCGCGTTCGAGGAGGCATGGCAGGGGGTGATAGCGGCGGGCGGCGAGGAGCATCTGTCACCGCCCAAGGAGATCGTGTGGCTCAACGGCGCGCCCGGCGCCGGGAAGGGCGCCAATACGCCCTTCATCCTGCGCACGCGCGGATTCGAAGGTAGGGGGGTGGGTTTGGTGCGGTTTGGTGCGGTAGAGAGGGGTGTGTCTCAAAGCAGCTGTCGCCGCCCAAGGAGATCGTGTGGCTCAACGGCGCGCCTGGCGCGGGGAAGGGCGCTAACACGCCCTTCATCCTCCGCACGCGCGGATTCGAAGGTGAGTGATGTGGTGTGGTGCTGTGTGGTGAAGGGGAGTGGGTGGGCTGAAGGGGAGTGGGTGGCTGAAGGGGAGTGGGTGCTCGTGCCCCAGATTCTTTTGAAAGTCTTATCAATTCCTCTCTGCGTCTACCTCACTCACTCACTCACTCACTCACTCACACTCACTCTCTACATGCAGCGCGTGCCATACAAGTGAGCGACCTGCTGGGCGGCACGCACTCACTCACTCCCTCCGTCCCTCCTTCACTTCCCACACTCGCTCACTGCGTGCAGCGCGCGCCATCCAAGTGAGCGACCTGCTGGGCGGCAACGAGGACGTGGCGGCCATCATGAGAAGCGGCGGGCTCGTATCAGACTCCATGGTGCTGCAGATCGTGCTTCAGGTGAGCCGTCAGGTGCCCCAGGTGAGCCGTCAAGTGGTTCAGGTGAATCATCATGAGGAGCGGGGGGCTAGTCTCCGACTCCATGGTGCTGCAGATCGTGCTGCAGGTGAGCCGTCAGGTGCTTCAGGTGAACTCTCAGATGGAACCGGTAGGCTGTCAGTCAGGTGCTTCAGGTGAGCCTTCAGGTGCCTTCGTCCTGGTTCGGATGCGTTTGTTTGTCTCTGAATCCCCACCCTCTCAGCCTGCTCCCTCTGGCCCCAGCGAATACTAACCCCGTTTCCCCTTCGTCTCGCCATGTGAATCCCGACCTCTCCCTCCCCTGCCCCTCTCCCATCAGCGAATCCTAACATTGGGCAACACGCCAGCCATGCTACAGGACGCGGATCACGGCGAGGTGGTGGCGAATCCTATCAGCGTCCTCACCTGTTTTCCTCTGGCCTCAGCGTCCGCAACCTCTCTCCCTCTTCTCTCTCCCACCCCTTCGGGCCCCCAGCGCATCCTGACTCTCGGCAACACGCCAGCCATGCTACAGGACGCGGATCACGGCGAGGTGGTGGCGAATCCTCACCTCCCCCCCTCTTTCCTCTCCGTCTCTCTCCCTGTCTCCCTCCACCCTCGCCCCCCCCCCAGCGAATTCTAACATTGGGCAACACGCCAGCCATGCTACAGGACGCGGATCACGGCGAGGTGGTGGCGAATCCCGAGGCGGGCGGCAAAGTGGCGGGCGCTGTGGTGGATGGCTTTCCACGCACCACCGTGCAGGTGGACTTCATCAAGATGCTCTACGACAGGTGCGGTGAGGTGCGGTGCACAGTGGTGCAGTGCAACATGGCATCAGGTGCAGTGCGGTGCAAAGTGGCGTTAGGTGCAGTCGAAAGTGGCGGGCGCTGTGGTGGACGGCTTTCCACGCACCACCGTGCAGGTGGACTTCATCAAGATGCTCTACGACAGGTGCGGTGCGGTGCGGTGCAATGCGAAGTGGTGCAGTGCGGTGCAGTCTGTGACAGGTGCGGTGCAGTGCAGTGCAAAGTGGCGACAGGTGACGTTGTGGGACGTGTGTCGAATCACGCACCACCGTGCAGGTTGACTTCATTAAAATGCTCTACGACAGGTGAGATCCGCCACAGGTGTGGTCAATTTGCTGCTCTGTGAGAGGTGTACCTATGACAGACAGGTGGTTGTTGAAGCGACTCATAGATCGCTGCTCTGCACGCCCCTGGAAGCACAGTTCCCCAATCCAGTGCTTGCCTCGGTGGACGTGAGTTGCCTTCTCACTCGCAGCTGCTCTTCCTCTCCTCTCCCCGTTTCCACCTCCCTCGCTCCCCATCCCACCACCCAGGTTAATGGAGCTGCATAAAAAGTACCTCAACACGCCCCTGGAAGCACAGTTCCCCCGACCCATCTTCCGCATTGCCGTGCTGTAAGCCCAACTTACATATACCCGGTAACCCGGGCTCCTTGACTGTCTGGATACTCTCCTTGACTCTCCTTGACTCTCCTTGACTCTCCTCGACTCTCCTTGACATGATATCTGAGCTTGCAGTTGAGTGCTAAGGCATTGCCACTCCTCGCTTCCACCTGTCTTCTTCCATAGAATCATCCCTCTTCCCCCCCCCTCTCCCCTCCCCTCTCCGCTCCCCTCGCCCCTCCCTCTCCTGCAGGTACGTGGAGGAGGAGGAGAGTGTGAGACGGCAGCTGGCACGGGGCAGGGCAGAACAGCTTATAATATGTCCCCCTGTCCCTTTCGCTTCCCTCCTTCCCTTCGCGCCTCATCCTGTTATCATGGCAGGTACGTGGAGGAGGAGGAGAGTGTGAGACGGCAGCTGGCACGGGGCAGGGCAGAACAGCTTATAATATGTCCCCCTGTCCCTTTCGCTTCCCTCCTTCCCTTCGCGCCTCATCCTGTTATCATGGCAGGTACGTGGAGGAGGAGGAGAGTGTGCGGCGGCAGCTGGCACGGGGCAGGGCGGCCATTCAGCACAACCAGCGGGTGGTGGACAGCGGGATTGGGGATCTGCAGGAAGTGCGGGCGACTGACTTGTGGTGAGCATGCATGGTGCATGGTGCATGGCGCATGGTGCATGGTGCATGGTGCATGGTGCATGGCGCATGGCGCATGGTGCATGGTGCATGGTGCATGGTGCATGGCGCATGGCGCATGGTGCATGGTGCATGGTGCATGGTGCATGGTGCATGGTGCATGGTGCATGGTGCATGGTGCATGGCGCATGGTGCATGGCGCATGGTGCATGGTGCATGGTGCATGGTGCATGGTGCATGGTGCATGGTGCATGGTGCATGGTGCATGGTGCATGGCGCATGGTGCATGGCGCATGGTGCATGGTGCATGGTGCATGGTGCATGGTGCATGGTGCATGGTGCATGAAAGAGCGCACAACCGGCGCGTGGTGGACAGTGGGATAGGGGAGCTGCAGGAAGTCAGAGCAACGGACCTGTGGTGAGAGGAGTCAAAGAGGTATTGATGCGCACGTGAGAATTTCGAGGGGCAGAGCGGCTATCTAGCACACATGCATACATGCGTGTGCTGAGGGTGTTGAGGGGCACGCCGGCCATTCTCTCCTTATCTCCCTTCTCTGCCTTCTCTCACCCTCTCCCTTCTCTCCCTTCCCTCCTTCCCATCCCTCCCCTCTCTCCCCTCCCTCCCCTTCCTCCCCTCTCTCCCCTCCCTCCCCTCCCGCCCCTCCCTCCTCTCCCCTCCCCACAGTGAGAAGTCAGCACGACGTCGCTACCACATATTCCGCCAGCACTACGACACATTGCTGCGCCCATATGCCCTCTCACCCCTCTCCTCCCTTCAACTTACATCGTGTATTTTCTCCCTTCTCTCCCTCCCCTTTCTACCCTCCCTTCCCTTCCCTCCCCTCCCTTCCCTCACTTCCCCCTTTAGTGAGAAGTCAGCGCGAAGCCGCTACCACATATTCCGCCAGCACTACGACACGCTGCTGAGCCTCAAGGCCTTCTTTCCTTTCCTTAACTGTCAACGTGTCTCCTCTCCCTCCCCTCACCTGCCCTTACAGTGAGAAGTCAGCGCGGCGTCGCTACCACATATTCCGCCAGCACTACGACACGCTGCTGAGCCTCAAGGCCTTCTCACCCCCTCTCCATACTTTCAACTTTCAATGTGTCTCCTCTCCCTTCCCTGCCTTCTCTCCCTCCCCTCCTTTTCCCCTCAGTGAGAAGTCAGCGCGCCGCCGCTACCACATATTCCGCCAGCACTACGACACTCTGCTGCGCCTCAAGGCCTTCTTCCCCTTCCACCTCATCGACGGCATGGGCACACTCGCAGAGTGCAGAGAGCAGGTGCGTATTTCAAGGCAGGTGGGAGGGTAGGTGGGGGGTGGGAGGGAGGGTAGGCATGGGGGTGCGCTGCTGCGCCTCAAGGCCTTCTTCCCCTTCCACCTCATCGACGGCATGGGCACACTCGCAGAGTGCAGAGAGCAGGTGCGTATTTCAAGGCAGGTGGGAGGGTAGGTGGGGGGTGGGAGGGAGGGTAGGCATGGGGGTGCGCTGCTGCGCCTCAAGGCCTTCTTCCCCTTCCACCTCATCGACGGCATGGGCACACTGGCCGAGTGCAGAGAGCAGGTGAGGGAAGGTGAGGGCAGGTGAGTTGGGTGGGGGAGGGAGGCATGGGGATGCCTGAAGGCCTTCTTCCCCTTCCACCTCATTGACGGCATGGGCACACTCGCAGAGTGCAGAGAGCAGGTGCGTGTTTGAAGAGAGTTGGGAGAGTAAGTGGGAGGTGCGAGGGTAGTCATGAAGAGGGTGCGCTGCTGCGCCTCAAAGCCTTCTTCCCCTTCCACCTCATAGACGGCATGGGGACTCTCGCTGAGTGCAGGGAGCAGGTGAGTATGTGAGGGCGGGTGGGAGGGCAGGTGGGAGGGCATGGGCATGGGCATGGGCATAGGCACGGACATGGGCATGGGCATGGGCACGGACATGGGCATGGGCATGGGCATGGGCATGGGCGTGGGCATGGGCGTGGGCATGGGCTTGGGTATGGGCTTGGGTATGGGCTGGGGCATGGGCATAAGCATGGCCCAAGAACGATTTCTTTTTGTCAAGCTGCGTTCACCCCCATCACCCCCATCACCCCCATCACCCCCATCACCCCCATCACCCCCATCACCCCCATCACCCCCATCACACCATCACCCCCATCACCCCCATCACCCCCATCACCCCCATCACACCATCACCCCCATCACCCCCATCACCCCCATCACCCCCATCATCACCCCCATCACCACCATCACCCCCATCACCCCCATCACCCCCATCACCCCCATCACCCCCATCACACCATCACCCCCATCACCCCCATCACCCCCATCACCCCTTTTACCCCCATCACCCCCATCACCCCCATCACCCCCATCACCCCCATCACCCCCATCACACCATCACCCCCATCACCCCCATCACCCCCATCACACCATCACCCCCATCACCCCCATCACCCCCATCACCCCCATCATCACCCCCATCACCACCATCACCCCCATCACCCCATCACCCCCATCACCCCCATCACCCCCATCACCCCCATCACCCCCATCACCCCCATCACCCCCATCACCCCCATCACCCCCATCACCCCCATCACACCATCACCCCCATCACCCCCATCACCCCCATCACCCCCATCACCCCCATCACCCCCATCACACCATCACCCCCATCACCCCCATCATCCCCATCACCCCCATCACACCATCACCCCCATCACCCCCATCAACCCCATCACCCCCATCACCCCCATCATCACCCCCATCACCACCATCACCCCCATCACCCCCATCACCCCCATCACCCCCATCACCCCATCACCCCCATCACACCATCACCCCCATCACCCCCATCAACCCCATCACCCCCATCACCCCCATCACCCCCATCACCCCCATCACCCCCATCACCCCCATCATCCCCATCACCCCCATCAACCCCATCACCCCCATCACCCCCATCACCCCCATCACCCCCATCATCCCCATCACACCATCACCCCCATCACCCCCATCACCCTCCCCATCACCCCCCTCACCCCCATCACCCCCGTCACCCCCGTCACCCCCATCACACCCATCAACCCCATCACCCCCATCACCCCCATCACCCCCATCACCCCCATCACCCCAATCACCCCCATCACCCCATCACCCCCATCACCCCCATCACCCCCATCACCCCCATCACCCCCATCAACCCCATCACCCCCATCAACCCCATCACCCCCATCACCCCCATCACCCCCATCACCCCCATCAACCCCATCACCCCCATCACCCCCATCACCCCCATCACCCCCATCACCCCCATCACCCCCATCACCCCCATCACCCCCATCACCCCCATCACCCCCATCACCCCCATCACCCCCATCAACCCCATCACCCCCATCAACCCCATCACCCCCATCACCCCCATCACCCCCATCAACCCCATCACCCCCATCACCCCCATCACCCCCATCACCCCCATCACCCCCATCACCCCCATCACCCCCATCACCCCCATCACCCCCATCACCCCCATCACCCCCATCAACCCCATCACACCATCACCCCCATCACCCCCATCACCCCCATCACCCCCATCACACCATCACCCCCATCACCCCCATCACCCCCATCACACCATCACCCCCATTACCCCCCCATCACCCCCATCACCCCCATCACACCATCACCCCCATCACCCCCATCACCCCCATCACACCATCACCCCCATCACCCCCATCACCCCCATCACCCCCATCACACCATCACCCCCATCAACCCCATCACCCCCATCACCCCCACAACCCCCATCACCCCCATCACCCCCATCACCCTCCCCATCACCCCCCTCACCCCCATCACCCCCATCACCCCCACAACCCCCATCACCCCCATCACCCCCATCACCCCCATCACCCCCATCACCCCCATCACCCCCATCACCCTCCCCATCACCCCCCTCACCCCCCTCACCCCCATCACCCCCATCACCCCCACAACCCCATCACCCCCATCACCCCCATCACCCCCATCACCCCCATCACCCCCATCACCCCCATCACCCCCATCACCCCCCTCACCCCCCTCACCCCCCTCACCCCCATCACCCCCATCACCCCCATCACCCCCATCACCCCCATCACCCCCATCACCCCCATCACCCCCATCACCCCATCACCCCCATCACCCCCATCACCCCCATCACCCCCATCACCCTATCACCCCCATCACCCCCATCACCCCCATCACCCCCATCACCCACATCATCACCCACATCATCACCCCCATCACCCCCATCACCCCCATCACCCCTATCACCCCCATCACCCCCATCACCCCCCTCACCCCCCTCACCCCCCTCACCCCCATCACCCCCATCACCCCCATCACCCCCATCACCCCCATCACCCCCATCACCCCCATCACCCCTATCACCCCCATCACCCCCATCACCCCCATCACCCACATCACCCCCATCACCCCCATCACCCCCACAACCCCCATCACCCCCATCACCCCCATCACCCTCCCCATCACCCCCCTCACCCCCATCACCCCCATCACCCCCACAACCCCCATCACCCCCATCACCCTCATCACCCCCATCACCCCCATCACCCCCATCACCCCCATCCCCATCACCCCCATCACCCCCATCATCACCCACATCACCCCCATCACCCCCATCACCCCCATCACCCCCGTCACCCCCATCATCACCCACATCACCCCCATCACCCACATCACCCCCATCACCCTCCCCCTCACCCCCATCACCCCCATCACCCCCATCACCCACATCACCCCCATCACCCCCATCACCCCCCATCACCCCCCATCACCCCCCATCACCCCCATCACCCCCATCACCCCCCATCACCCCCCATCACCCCCCATCACCCCCCATCACCCCCCATCACCCCCATCACCCCCATCACCCCCATCACCCCCATCACCCCCATCACCCACATCACCCCCATCACCCCCATCACCCCCATCACCACCCCCATCACCCCCATCACCCCCATCACCACCCCCATCACCCCCATCACCCCCATCACCCCCATCACCCCCATCACCCCCATCACCCCCATCACCCCCATCACCCCCATCACCCCCATCATCACCCCCATCACCTCCATCACCCCCATCACCCCCATCACCCCCATCACCCCCATCACCACCATCAATCCCATGTTGACTGCAACTTGAGAAGTAGTTGCAGGTTCAGAGGCTTGTGGTTCTTAACTTTACCACGCCACCTGCCATCAGATCGGAGGCCTTAACTTTAAGGCCTCCGCAGCCCACCTGTCCTCTCTTGACAGCTCCGCCACCTGCCATCAAATTTGTTTCTCGAATTTTCTCCTCCCCTCCCCCATTTTTCGCACTTCTCATGTCTTTCCTCCCCATTCTACCTTCTCAATTCTGCTCTGCTTTGCTGTGCTGTGATCTGCTGTTCTCTGCTCATCCCTGTTGGGAGCAGATAGAGAAGGAGCTACAGTATCAGAGCGCGTTGGAGCTCAACCTAACCACGTTCCGAGCCATCAGCCACATCCCCCTCGCCTCGGTACGCTTTCAGTCTCATTCTCACCCCTCCGCACCTCGCCTAATCCATCACACCCCTGTGCTGCCACTTTCCCAAACACACTCCAACTCCTCCCTTACCCTCTCTCCGTAATCCAATTCATCTGTTCCCTAGTACAAACATCACCTCTCCCCTTTTCCCCTCACTCCACCACCTCTCCCCCACACCCTCCCATGGGCGGCGGGACAGAACATGGTGACTCACTCGCCTGGACAGCTACCAGCAGAAAGGCCCTCCGTTCTCAACCCTGGCCTCTCTCCGGCACACCCCTCCCCTTTTCCCTGTTTCCACACCTCCCTCCCCCCTCCCTGGCAGGACATAGCCAAGTATGCGAGGCAGAACATGGTGTCTCGCCTCGACAGCTACCAGCAGAAGGACCCCGCTCTCTCCCCCCTCCCCCCTCTCCTCCACAACTTTCCCCTTTTCCCTGTCTCCGCGTCTCCCTCTCCCCTCCCTTACCTCCGTGTCTCTCTCCCCCCATGCATGGCAGGACATAGCCAAGTACGCGCGGCAGAACATGGTGACTCGCCTCGATAGCTACCAGCAGAAAGACCCTGCTACCTTCAAGGAGGTACCACTGCCAATGCAAACGTTTTGCCCTACCATGTCCCGTCGTGCCTCGTCTTGCTGCCCCATGTATCCCAACGCTTTTGAGACGTCTCAAAAGTCGTCTCCTTACACGCCATGTGTCCCAACGCTTTGATGCCCCATCTTCTATCCCGAACCTCAAGCCACACCCCGTACCCCCTGACCCAACCGCAACCCAACCGCCCCTGGAGTCTAAGTCATTGGCATCATTGGGACCCATATGGCCTACACATGCACCCATCCTCACCCATCCGCATTTCTTGTTTTTTTCTGCAGGTAATCGCAGTGATCGACTCGCAGGTCATCCCCATCATCCGCCGCTCCGCCCTCTCAGGCTTTGCCATTTTCAACACAGAACTCCCCGTGTTCTTTGACCGCCCAGGTTCGCTGCCTCTTCATCATCTCCTTTTTGACGCACCTCAGGAATGAGGCGCCTCATGGATAGACTCAGGCTTTGCCGTCTTCAACACAGAACTGCCCGTGTTTTTTTATCGCCCAGGTACGCTGCCTCCTCTTCATCTCCTCAAGAACAAGTTCCTGTGGTGTGTACCTTCTCCTGTAACATGTGTCATCCACTCGTTTGGTGCTCGCAAGATGAGTGCTGCTGGAGTGGAGGCCTGGTTAGAAAAATAATTTCCCACAGGAATAATTATCTATACAGAGAAATGCGTACATTGATTGCATCTTCTCACGATCCTTCCTACGTGTGTTCTCGCTCCCCTTGCCTCTTCTACCCATGTCCCCAACACCCAGGCGCGCCTCAAATGCTGGCGGACATTCTGGCAGAGCGCGGTTACTTTGTGTACTGGCAGGTGCGGTTGTGGGGCAGGTGTGGGCAGGTGTGGGTGGATGTGGGTGGATGTGGGCAGGTGTGGGTGGATGTGGGTGGATGTGGGCAGGTGTGGGTGGATGTGGGTGGATGTGGGCAGGTGTGGGTGGATGTGGGTGGATGTGGGCAGGTGTGGGTAGATATGGGTGGATGTGGGCAGGTGTGGGTGGATGTGGGTGGATGTGGGCAGGTGTGGGTGGATGTGGGTGGATGTGGGCAGGTGTGGGTGGATGTGGGTGGATATGGGCAGGTGTGGGTGGATGTGGGTGGATGTGGGCAGGTGTGGGTGGATGTGGGTGGATGTGGGCAGGTGTGGGTGGATGTGGGTGGATGTGGGCAGGTGTGGGTGGATGTGGGTGGATGTGGGCAGGTGTGGGTGGATGTGGGTGGATGTGGGCAGGTGTGGGTGGATGTGGGTGGATGTGGGCAGGTGTGGGTGGATCCGGGAGGTGCTTATGCGCATCGACCCATCCACCTTCTTTTGAGTCCACTCCCATTGCAACCCCATTTCAACCCCCCCCCCACCACCACTCCCCCCACCCCCTTTTCCCCCTCCCCTCTCCTCCTACCCACTTCAGACGTGCATCCAGGAGGTGCCTGTGCGCATTGACCCGGCCACGTTTGCCATCGAGTGTTGGCTTGAGCAAAGTAGATTTTGAGATTTCTCAAAATCAAACACAAAGTACCTCACAACCCCTCACAAACCTGCACCTCCCCACCCTCTTCCCACCACACCAGACGCGCATCCGGGAGGTGCCGGTCCGAATCGACCCATCCACCTTTGCCATCGAGTGTCTGCGCCGCACCACCATGGAGTTCCGAATCAAGTTCGACCGCCCACTCATCCGCTCCTCCGACTCCCTCTCCTCCCTCTCCGCCTCCTCCTCCTTCCTCACTGCCACCGCCGCCAAAGCCTCCTCCTCCTCCTCCACCTCCACCTCCTCTCCCTCCTACTCCTCCTCTCGCTCGCTGCTCACACCGCAGTCTGCCACGTTTCAGCCGCCGCCAGAGACCAAGGCAAGTGCCATGTGCCCGTCGTTCCCTGGGGGAAATCCGCCCTGCTTTGTGCCGGATAAGGATTTGAATGGAGGGAGCTCGGAAGGGGATGCATCGGGTGCAGTGGGTGGGTGTGGGAGTGGTGCGAGCTGTGGCAGTGGTGGTGGGAGTGGCAGCAGCAGTGGCACTGTCAGTAGCGGGGGCAGTAGCAGTGGCAGTAGCGGTGGCGGTGGCAGTAGCTGTGGTAGTGGCGGTGGGTGTGGTGGAGGGGCAGGCAAGGTGGTGAGAGTGCCGGGGCTGGCAGGGGGTGCGATTTCTCGGCCTGAGGGGTGCCCGCCTCTGCCTCCTTGGGTTCCCACCGGGGAGAAAAAGAGGTAAGGAGGAGAAGGTGTGAAGGGGAGAAGAAGAGGTGAGACCCTCCATGTTGATTAAACTTCAGATCTGCACGAGAGGCAAGGGTTGCTGTTTGTGGCGGTTGCACATCACTCTCGCACTGCCAGCCAACTGTGCTGCAGCCTGTGGGAGATTGCTGCAGAGCCATCTGACGGCGCAAGGTGTGTGAGCATCTGTAACATCTTACCTGTAACATTATACTGGTGCTCTGTATGGTTGGCTCGTGCCATGCCAGCCAGAAAGCTGGCTGTGTTGCTAAATGTACTCTACCGTGCCTGTTTACAAACTGAAGTACCTACCTGCTATTAATGTCCTGGGATCCCGAGGACCACTGGAGAAAAGGTCTGTCTCATTAATACTCTAAAACAGCAAGCTGCTCCTGCATTTTCCATGTACAATACAACTCTCTGGAGTGTAGGTGCAAAGCAGTACGATGCAGATTGTCAAATGTTGAACATTGATATGATAGGCTGTAGTGAGTTGCACTCTAGGTGGTACAGCTTCTAGGGTTGCTTATTTGTACCCCATTCGATTCTATTCCAACTATTCCGTTGCTAACCACTCTTGAGATGGTATCACGAGCATGACCGTTCCTATCCCGTTCCTAGCCTAGTGTTCACCCTCCGCGCCCTCCGCGCCTAGCTCGCGCCCTCCGCGCCCTCCGCGCCCTCCGCGCTTAGCTCGCACCTCCGCACCCTTTGTGCCTCCGCGCCTAAACCCCGCCACTGCACCCTCCGCGCCTAGCCCGCGCCCTGCCCCTAGCCCGCGCGACGCCCGTAGGCTCTGCCCCAGCCCGTCGCGGCGCCCGTGCGCCCTGCCCCTAGCCAGCGCGTAGCCCGTAGGCGCTGCCCCAGCTCGTCGCGGCGCCCCTGCGCCCTGCCCCTAGCCAGCGCGTAGCCCGGAGGCTCTGCCCCGGCCCGTCGCGACGCCCGTGCGCCCTGCCCCTAGACCGCGCGTAGCCCGTGCGCCCTGCCCGTTGCCCACGCGCGGCCCGTACACCCTGCCCCTCGCCCTCCGCGCCTAGCCCGTCGCCCACGCCCCAGCCCTAGACCGTCGCCCACGCCCCAGCCCTTGCCCGTCGCCCATTTCCCACCGTCAAACCGCCCTCCCCCCCCATTCCCACCGTCAAAACCGCCCTCCCGCCCATTCCCACCGTCAAAACCGCCCTCCCGCCCGTTCCCACCGTCAAAACCGCCCTCCCGCCCATTCCCACCGTCAAAACCACCCTAGCCCGCCCGATCCGCACCTACCCTCGGCACGTGGCCAGTTTCACCCCTCCTCCGCCCTGTTTCCCGGGCCCTCCCCATTCTCCCGGTCACTGGCCTTCACCTCAGCGGCTGGCAGCCGCTCATACCTCCGGTAGCTAGCCGTAGCGCCGAATCCTCCCTAGCTCCTAGTCGCTCCGTCCCTGGCGTCCCTAGCCGTTCTCCGCCTCACCTCGTTTGCTCCCTCCGCTATCGGTTCACTCGTAGCTTTCCAGCTGGCGTCTCTCGCCCTCAGTAGCCGTCCTCCTCGTTCTTAGCTCAGCCTCCGCCGTGCTCCAGCCGCCTCGAGCATGTCTTCCATTATGGAGTCCCGTCGCCTCCGTTTCGACGCGGAGGGACGCCCGATAGAGTTCGGCACCTGGCAACGCCAGACCACGCGCTTCCTCACCAGCCAGCGACAGGACGGCGCCACTCTGTGGGCTCACGCGTCTGGTGCTCTACAGGCCCCCCCGTCCCCCGCCGCCCTGCCGACCACCCCGGAGCCGACCCCTACGGCCCAGGCGGAGTACGACCGTCGGGTCCTGGCCAGGGACGTGTGGCTCTCGCGTGACGCTGCCGCCGCTCTCACACTGTCGGAGCTTCTCCCCCCGACTGAGGCCGCCCACTTTGACCAGGTGGAGACAGCCCAGGGGGTGTGGGATGCTATTGTTGCCCGCTACTCCACCCCCTCCTCTGCCTCCCTCAGTCGCCTCCTCATGCCGTTTGTGTTTCCCGACCTAGGCTCCTTTGCGACTGTTTCCGACCTAGTGACTCACCTCCGCTCGCTTGACGCCGGTTTCCGTGCTGCCTGTACCGACGCACAGCTCCTTGTTGCTCCCCCCCCCATGTGGCTCACTGTGCACTGGTTAGTCACCCGCCTCCCTGACCCCCTTGCCACTGCCCGCGACGCGCTTCTTCAGAAGCACCCCACTGAGCTCACTATAGACCTCCTTCAGACTGCTCTCGGGACCATCGAGAGCAGCCTCCTCACCGTTGCCTCCGCCACTGATGCGGTGGCCCCCCGTCTCTTTGCGGGGTGTGCCGCCCCTCAGCTTCCCACTTTCACCTCTACCCGCGCTTCTGCTGCTGTGTCGGTCTCTGAGGACACCGCTGCCGTTTCTGCCGCAGACTGGCAGAAACGGGGCTAGAGTGGCAAGAAGGGCGGGAAGGGGGGAGGTGGGGGCGGTGGAGGCGGCGGTGGAGGTGGCGGTGGAGGTGGGAGCGGCGGTGGTGGCGGAGGCGGCGGCGGCGGCGGCGGTGGTGCACCAGGGGGAGGGGCCCTTGGAGGAGGCGCTGGACAGACAGGCCCACCCACAGGTGGTGGCCCGACCAGTGGGGGCGTTGCCCCCCAGCAGCAGCAGCCACAGCAGCACCAGCCACAGCAGGGACAGCAGCAGCAGCAGGGACAGCAGTAGCAGCAGGCACCGCAGCAGTTCCAGCAGTGGGGGCCCCCGCTGCAGTGGGGTCCGCAGCAGCACTGGGGTCCCCCGCCGCAGTGGGGTCTGGGAGGCCCTGGGAGCACCGGCCGCAGCAGCAGCTCTTCCAGCTGGGCCCCTCGCCCCCCTCGCCGTGACGCTGGCCCCTGCACCCACTGGTGCCTCACCGGGCCGGGCAGCCCCTGTCTCTGTGGTCGCGACGACCACTCTGCCGCGCGGTGCTTCCGCCGCCTCGACGACCTCTATCGGGCTCGTTGGGGCCCTCTGGCGGTCACGCCTCGCTGGTCTCGTCTGTTAGCCCGTAAGATTGATGTTTTTGATCTGTCCATGGACGATGCGCGTCAGCATGCTTTGTATGTTGATGCTGACTTTAGTGCTGATGGATCTGTGTGCTCGCGTGTTCGTAGTTTAGCCTGCTTGCCTCCTGCTAGTGTAGCCTTGTGCCTGTCTAGCTTAGGTGCTTGTGTTGCTGCTCTAGGTGCTTGTGTAGCGACTGGGTCAGGTGACCCTCCGGCTGAGGCCTCTCTGTCGTTCACGCTGGACTCGGGCGCGTCTCAGTGCTTCTTCCGCGACCACACGACCCTTACGCCACTCCTCACATCTGTGTCGGTGGCTCTGGCTGATCCTACATCTGGACCAGCCGTTGCGCGTAGCTCCACCACCCTCCCGTGCCCTGTGGTCCCCTCTGGTGTCCTGCGCGGCCTCCACATCCCCTCGTTCACTCGGAACTTGGTGGGTGTTGGATACCTCCAGGACAGGGGGATCAAGGTTACCTCCGTGGGGGGTGGGCGGACTGCAGTCTGTACTGACACTACCACAGGTGCTGTTCTGGCCACGTTCACCAGGGAGCCCCGCTCCGGTCTCTACGTTCTCCACACCGAGCGCTCCCCGGTCGCGTCCTCCCCTCAGGTCGTTGCGTCCCCTCCGGCCCAGGTCCCCAGTCCAGTTGCTGTGTCTAGCCAGGTAGTCGTGTCCAGTCCGGTCGCTGTGTCCAGTCCAGTCGCTGCGTCTTGCTCCTGTCGCTCTCTCGCCCACCGCACCGTCCTGTGGCACCACCGTCTTGGCCACTCGTCGATCCCTCGCCTTCGTGGCATGCTCAGTCAGGGACTAGTCACAGGTCTCCCACGCACCTTCCCGTCGCTCCCTCTCTCGCTTGCCCCTCCTTGCTCTCCGTGCGTCGCCGGTCGCTTACGCGCCACTCCCCACTCCTCCTCGCTTCGTCCGGCCACCGCTCCCTTCGAGACTCTCCACTTGGACGTTTGGGGCCCTGCCCCGACGCAGGGGTCTGGGAGGGAGCGTTACTTTCTGGTGGTCGTCGACGACTTCTCCAGGTACACCACAGTGTTCCCTCTTGCGAAGAAGTCCGAGGTGACTGCTACGCTGATCAGGTGGCTTCTAGCCACTGAGGGCACTCGTGGTCGTCGAGTCAGTTGTCTCCACTCCGACCGTGGGGGCGAGTTTCGCTCCGGCATTCTCGGCGGATTCTGCGGTGAACAGGGCATCACCCAGTCCTGGACGCTGCCAGAGTCCCCACAGCAGAATGAGGTTGCTGAGCGCCGCATAGGCTTGGTCATGGACATCGCCCGCACGTCCATGATCCATGCCCATGCGCCCCATTTTCTGTGGCCCCACGCGGTTCGCTACGCCGCACACCAGCTGAACCTCCAGCCGCGTGTCTCGCGGCCCGAGGCTTCACCGACCAGTCTTTGGACTGGTTCCCCTGGTGTCGGGTCGGCCTTTCGAGTCTGGGGCTGCCTTGCGCTTGTTCGCGACACCTCCGCGGACAAGCTCTCGGCACGCGCCGTCCCCTGTGTCTTCCCTGGTTTCCCAGTGGACTCTGCCGACTGGTCCTTTTACCACCCTCCCCTCCACCAGTTCCTAGACTCCCGTGACGTCCGGTTTGACGAGTCCGTGTCCTACTACACCCGGTACTCCTGTCGAGGTCTCCCGGTACCCCCTCCCCCTCTTTTCCTCGCACCCTCTCCTCCTCCTGCTCCCGCTCCTCTGGTACCCCCGCCCCCCCTGGTCCTGCCCCGTCTGGTGTGTCCCACGCTACCCCTCTACCCTTGGTCGCGCGCCAGGTAGCGTCTCCCTCCCCGCAGTCCTCCTCACAATCCCCTCAGCAGCCTTCGGCACTTCCGCGACAGGTTACTGTGGACTCGGTTGGTGTTGGAGCTGGAG
The DNA here is from genome assembly GCA_947471745.1 of Closterium sp. Naga37s-1. Lineage (NCBI taxonomy): Eukaryota > Viridiplantae > Streptophyta > Zygnematophyceae > Desmidiales > Closteriaceae > Closterium > Closterium sp. Naga37s-1. The sequence continues at coordinate 2,267,982 of CANJKZ010000977.1, forward strand.
GTGCAGCCGCTGGTGGTGCTCGGTCTGGGGGTGCTCGATCGCGGGGTGCTGGAGCTGGAGGTGCTGGCGCAGGTGGCACTAGCTCTGGGGGTGCTGGAGCTGGAGGTGCTGGCGCAGGTGGCGCTAGCTCTGGGGGTGCTGGAGCTGGAGGTGCTGGCACTGGAGGTGCTAGTTCTGGGGGTGCTGGAGTTGGAGGTGTTGGCACTGGCGGTGCTAGTTCTGGGGGTGCTAGGTTGGTGGTCCTGGCACTGGAGGTGCTGGTTCTGGGGGTGCTGAGTCTGAGGAGACTGACGCTGGAGACCCTGGTTCTGCGGAGTCCACTCCGCCTCCCCACCGCCACGACACGCGTCTCCAGGCTGCCCGTCGGCGTGAGCGTGATGAGCAGGATCGGTTGGAGAGGGAGCGGCAGGAGCTGCGGGTGCTGGACCTTCTGGAGCAGCAGCGGCAGCAGCAGCAGCAGCAGCAGCAGCAGCCGCAGCCGCAGCCGCCACCGCAGCTTCCTCTGGAGCGGCGGTTGTTCCCACCTGTGAGTGGCCTGCGGACCCTTGGCCTTACCTCCTCTCCTCCTGTCCGCTCCCAGTCTCCTCCTGTGTTTGTCCCTCCGTTGCCTCCTCCTGACGACCGTCCGGCGGTCTGGTCTTCTCCTCCTCTTCAGTCTCCTCCTCCTTCTGTCCGTCACGACTTGATCACTCGTTGTCCTCCACGTGCCCGTCACTCGTCCCCTGTTACTGACCTTCACACAGCCCTCCTTTGTTCGTCTCGTCGTCGTTCTCCTGTGTCCGTTCTCCCGTCTCCTCCTCCGTCCTCTCTCCCAGCCCTCCCCACTCCTATCTCTGACTACTACCGCGCTGTTCGTCCTGTTGCCGCACGTGTCCTCGCCACTCTTGTCACCGACTCTCGTTTCCCTCCGTCGTCTGTCTCGGCTCTTACTGCCGCTGTCGCTGACTTTGCTGCCGCCAGCCGCCTTGACTACGCCACCCGTGTGGTGCCAGCTCCTCTCTACCGTCCTCTGTCCGTCGGGGGTGGGTTTGCCCTTGGCTGTGACGTCCTAGAGGACAGAGAGTCTGAGCTGGAGTACTGGGCAGCCGCTTCTCCCTCTGTGTGTGCCATGCTACTCTCCCCTGAGGTAGACCCCGACGCCCATACCGACTCCTCGCACTTACCGCGAGGCAGTGTCAGGGGCGTGGGCCTCTCAGTGGAAAGCGGCTATGGACTCAGAGTTGGCGTCTTGGAGATCCACAGGCACCTACGTCGACGCAGTTCCCCCTCCCAGGGCGAACGTAGTCGATGGCATGTGGCTCTTCAAGGTGAAGCGGCCGCCTGGAGCACCGCCGGTGTTCAAGGCGCGCTACGTGGCTAGGGGCTTCAGTCAGCGTGAGGGAGTTGACTTCTTCCAGACCTTCGCCCCGACCCCGAAGATGACTACTCTTCGGGTGTTACTCCACATAGCAGCGCAGCGAGACTACGAGCTGCACTCCCTCGACTTCTCCACTGCGTTCCTCCAGGGCCGACTACACGAGGAGATCTGGCTGCGCCGTCCTCCTGGCTTCACTGACACCTTCCCACCTGGGACCCAGTGGAGCCTGAGGCGACCAGTCTACGGTCTCCGCCTGTCGCCCCGTGAGTGGCACGACACTCTTTGCTCCACGCTTCGTGACCTTGGGTTCAGCCCGTCCTCCGCCGACCCGTCGCTGTTTGTTCGAGCGGGTTCTACTCCTTTCTTTATCCTTGTCTACGTCGACGACTTGGTGTTTGCTACAGCAGACAGGGCAGCCCTGGCTCAGGTGAAGTCCGAACTGCAGAAGAGACACAAGTGCACTGACCTGGGTGAGCTGCAGCGTTACCTTGGCTTGCAGATCACCCGGGACAGAGCCGCTCGCACCATCACACTGACGTAGTCACACATGGTGCAGCAGGTTCTTCGGCGGTTCGACTTCCAGTTCTCCACCACTCAGCCCACTCCTCTTGCTGTTGACCACAGACTCACGGGCCCCTTTCCTGACGAGCCCTTTGAGTCCAGTGGACCCTACGCAGAGCTGGTGGGCTGCCTCATGTACCTGATGACTTGTACTCGACCGGACCTCGCCTTTCCCCTCAGCATCCTTTCTCGCTTTGTTGCGACTGGGAGACACCGCCCTGTCCACTGGAAGACACCGCCCTGTCCACTGGACAGCTGCTGTGAGGGTGGCGAAGTACCTGGCGACTACATCAGGCATGGGGCTTGTGCTTGGAGGGACTCAGCCAGTGGCGTTGACTGGTCACTGTGACTCTTCCTACGCTGACGACGTGGAGACTCAGCGCTCGACTCAGGGTTACTGCTTCAGTCTGGGAGCTGGTGCTGTGTCGTGGAGGTCTACACGGTCATCGTCTGTGGCTACTTCCAGTGCAGAGGCAGAGATCTACGCGGGTGCCATGGCGGCACAGGAGCTTCGCTGGTTGACCTTCTTGCTCGCCGACCTTAGTGAGCGGCCTCGCTCTGCACCGACCTTGTACGCTGACAACAAGGCCACGATCCTCCTGTGTCGAGAGCCTCGACTGGAGAGCAGAGTGAAGCATATTGACGTGAGGTACTTCCTCCTGCGAGAGCTGCAGCGACGCGGTCAGGCACGCCTGGACTTTGTGGCCTCAGAGGCCAACACTGCAGACGTCTTCACCAAGGCCTTGGCGCTTGGTGACCACCACAGGTTCAGTGTGCAGTTGGGGCTTGTCGAGGTAGGCCCTCGGTTGCTGTAGTCCTGTTGCTTGCTCTGCTTGTTGTGCTTTGTATTTATATTCTAGTGAACTCTTGAACTGGCCTTGTGGCCGCTTGCTTGCGCTCGGAATTTGTGTGGTGTCCTTGAGATCCACCCTGAGCTTGCCTTGGTTCTTGCTTTGACTGGTCTTGTGACCATTTGTTCACCTTGCTTGCTTTGATGCCCCTCACTTAGCCTATGGGGGTGTGTCAAATGTTGAACATTGATATGATAGGCTGTAGTGAGTTGCACTCTAGGGGGTACAGCTTCTAGGGTTGCTTATTTGTACCCCATTCGTTTCTATTCCAACTATTCCGTTGCTAACCACTCTTGAGACAGATGTACAGTAAGATCCATGATACAGAGGAATTTAAACTAATGCTGACTTGTTCAAGAACATCCAGCAATGTGGAGCTCCGCATTTGTACAGAAAGATATACAATGAGAGGGCATGCAAGGGACACAAAATGTGCAAGCGCAATGCTTGCAGTGCCATGCTTGCTTTGCTTTGCTAAAATACGAAGGCACTTTGCACAAAGCAGAGTTGGTCCTGCTTTGTGCTACGGCATGTAGGCACAAGGAGGAATAGAAACACAGCAGGAGTTGGGTGCGGTGCGGTTAGAAGACATCCGGGTGAAAGCGGTTGGGGATGGTTCCCGTGCCTTGTGCCTTCTGGAGGTGCAGGCTGAGGGCGTAGTTGCTCACCTGCCATGCACAGCACCAGCACCCCCGCACAGCCCACCATTACCCCCGCACAGCCCACCATTACCCCCGCACAGCCCACCATTACCCCCGCACACCCCATTGCACCCATGCCACGCCATGCCAAACCATGCCACACCACCATGCCACATCATGCCACACAATGACACCAAACATCCCACCCCACCCCTCACACAAGCCCCACAAGAAAAATAATAATAATAAGGATGAGATCCTGCCACAAATACACCGTACAGCAGGACCATACCACCAGCTTCCACAGTTGCTCCTGGCACTGCAACAGCGCCTCCTGCCTTCCTGCACCAGTGCCTGGTCTTGAAGCTGTGACGCGCCTGCTGTACCTGCACCAACTAAGGATCAAGAGCTTACCTCCAATCCAACTCTCAGTGCCTGCATTCCCTGCTGATCTTCAAGTGCACTGCTCGTCTAAATATGTGCCAGCGCCTGCCTTACATGCCCCCAGCTGGTTTAGAAAGTGAGAAGCTCACCTCCGGTTTCTGCAGCTGGTCCTGGTACTGAGCCAGCAAGCGCCTGCCTTACCGGCGCCAGATGCTTTGGAGATTAAGAGCTCACCTCCAGCTTCCGCATCTGGTCCTGGTACTGCGCCACCGTCAGTGCCAGCGTCAGTGCCAGCGTCTGCCTTTCCTCGCTTAGGGAATAATCAGCTCACCTCCAGCTTCCGCATCTGGTCCTGGTACTGCGCCAGCGTCAGTGCCAGCATCTGCCTTACCTCGCTTAGGGAACAATCTGCTCACCTCCAGCTTCCGCATCTGGTCCTGATACTGCGCCAGCGTCAGTGCCAGCGTCTGCCTTACCTCGCTTAGGGAATGATCAGCTCACCTCCAGCTTCCGCATCTGGTCCTGGTACTGCGCCAGCGTCAGTGCCAGCATCTGCCTTACCTCGCTTAGGGAACAATCTGCTCACCTCCAGCTTCCGCATCTGGTCCTGGTACTGCGCCAGCGTCAGTGCCAGCATCTGCCTTACCTCGCTTAGGGAACAATCTGCTCACCTCCAGCTTCCGCATCTGGTCCTGGTACTGCGCCAACGTTTGCCGCATCTGCACAAGCTCCCCCTCCCTCGCCTCGTGCTCGCGCTGCCTCTCATGCTGAATCGCCACCGCTCGCTTCAAGATCTGATTCTCCTTCACCAGCGCTGCCACGTGGTGCTCCGCGTGTGCCCCCGCAGAAACGCCATTGGCGGCTGCCTGCACAGAGTGAATGGCGGAGGGATGGAGTGGGTGGGACGTGATTCGCCGACTTGAGCATTGTGAGACTGTGAACGTGCCTTTGATTCACAACAGCAGCAGCAGAAGCGGACATGCGCGTATTGACTGGTTTCAAAATGCCGGAATTAGAAGGGCATGCCAGAAGTTCCACTCACCTGTGGGAGACTGGCAGCAGCACTGGCAGCAGCAGAAGCGGCAGCAGCGGCTTCGCATCGTTTCCGCACCTCCTTCTCAAACTGCTCCAGAACCATGGCTGCTTTCTGCCTGACGTCAGCAACGTCCACTGCTGACATCATCTCCCGCACCACCAGCTCTACCCACTCTGCACCGCTCGACGGAACCCCATCGCCTTCCCCTCCTCCACCTCCTCCGGCTGCTGCAGCTGTTGATTCTACTAATGCCGGCGCGGAAGCAGCTAGACCTGGTAGGGACTGCTGCAAAGTTTGCGCTTGCCCTGTTGTCGGCGAATGTTGATCCGCTTGCTCCGCGACTGAGAGATGAAACGGGTCAGATGAAACGGATGGCAGTTTGAGAAAGGAGCAGAGTAACGGCATTTGCATTGAGACAAGCAAAAAAATGGGAGAAATAAGCTGCACGCGCAAGAAGGCACGAAAGCGAACGAGCAACGCGTTCAGCCCATTGGACCCACCGCGAGTTGCGGCGGGATCAGCGGAATGTTGAAGCTGAGCGTGTGATAGCGCGGCGTTATCCGCGGCGATGATTCGCAAACCCTTGAGCGACTGGATGGCGGAGTCGATGTCGTGATTGCACGCTTCCAGCACCTGGTGTACGACCTGCGACGCGGCCGATAGGAGAAAAACGCGGAATACGGGATGGTGGTGAGAAAAAGAGTTATTGTGTTCGTTACTGCAGTCAGGCTGACGCGATGACATTAGCGCGAGAAAGGCGAATTCGCGAAACAGGTGAAAAGGAGAAAACAGACCGATAAGAGCCAACACAGGTATCTGCTCCTTTTCTTGACAAGAAAAACACCAGAGAGGAAATAAATATCTGCTCACCTGCTCCTCCACGCCGCCGAACATGCTTCGCAGCAGCACCACTTTCTCCGCGAACGACCCTCCGCGGATTCCCACGCTGATTCCGGCCGGGTCTTCGGCCCACGCGCAGCGCGACGGCGACGACGGTTGCAACCAGCGACCTCGCTTGGAAACGGGCGGCAGAGCGACGTAGATGCTGTCGTCGAACGCGGACCGGCTTGCTGGATGAAAGACCTCGACGGTGCTCTCCTCGAACGCTGACCGCTTACCGCAGACGATCGCCGACATCGCGACTGACGTCCGTCAGGCGTGAGTTGACGGCGAAAGGAGCCTCGCCGGCTCCCTCCACCCCCTCTCTGCCACTTTCTAAAATGTTATTGGGACCAAATATCCTAAGTGTAACCAGTAAGTTGAGTCTACCACTCGAGGCCAGGGCTTGAAGGTGCGTTGATTAAAGGATACAGTAACAGCGTTGAGACACGGGACTAAGCAGGCTACCGGAAAAACCAGGTATTTATAAACAAAATACTACTCGAACAGCTATCATGCAAGAATCCACCTCAAAGCCCGAATCCACCTCGTCGTTGAGCTAAGCACTAAGGGGTCCGGCAAGGACCTGCCAGCGCAGTCGAACTGCCAGACAACTGAAGCTAAAGCGCCAACGCAGGAACTGTTCCCGAGTTTCGTGTGTTGTGTCGAATAGGGAGGAATCTAGGGTTTCTGCTTATGGCTGCTGCGCTTTTGGCAGGAGACTGCTGGTGCTGCGGGGGAGAATGAAGGAGAGGTTGGGGAAGACGAGGCTTGGGCTTGTTCTGTACGTGGCGTGTATTCTGACTCAAAGACCATTCGAGCTGGTGAAAAAAACACAGCGAACTCCCAAACAGTCGAGGCCAAAACAAACCAGGGTGGGTTGGTTTGGGTGGAAAACGAGCCAAGGGGGACAGGTTTGGTCCCGGGTTCTGTCAACGAATGCGGTTAGTGCCTATTCTGGCTAGATATATGGCGTTCTCATTCGGTACTTCATGGTAGCTCTCTTGGTGGTTGGGAATTGATGTGCGACCTCCCGAAGCACGAAATTGCTCCCATTGGACCAAATCGGCGTCGTTTCCGCCTAGAGACTGGGCTGGATGAAGGATGGATGGACCATGGAACTGGTGGGCGACTGTGCTACTGTGCGACCGGCGCATGATGAGTTTCTCGCAAACCAATCGCATGATGCGCGACAAGGTCAATCATTGAGGATGCTCATGGTCGCCTTTGTGGGACCTCCCGCCGACCCTATCTGGCTGTGCGCTCCGCTTTGCGCAGTGCAGTGCGCAGCGCTCCGCGCGCTCTGTGTTCTGCAAAATCTGCCAAAGCCCGCGTGTTCGCCGCGGAAGCAGCGCAAACTGGTTTTGACGAACCAATCACGAAGTTGGTTGTGGGCCAACAACTTCGCCCCATCCGCACATCATCAACTCTTCGCCGGGTTCTCCAACCCCAAGGTCAAACGCACATTCACTCGTCATGACTCATGAAACCCCAAGAGGCCCCACCCAGGCCCACACAGCCAACCCCTGACATATCAGCCGTATTCCTCTCAACTTCAATTTACTGCCAGTGTCTCCCTTGCATCAACGCCCGTCGCCTCCTAATTCTCATACAGCCGCCGCGTAGCCGTTGATGTTAGCGCCAACTCCAATGAATGCGACTCGAAACTGAGTCGCTTTGGTGGGGTGATCCTCGCTTTTCGGTTCCCTTGTTTTTCATCTACTACCGTGTAGTCACTTTGCTCAAGGTCGTAGATCCGTGGCTAGGCAATGATATATAGCAACGTTTCATTCTTGTCTCGCACATTCTCCTAGCTTCATAATCTCAGCGGAGAGTTTCTCCGTTACGGTTCCACATCAATCTCCAAGCTCAATGTGTGCAAGATATGCTCGTGTGCAACTCGACTTTTACCGGTGCAAGCTTGGAGTTTCCGCCCATGTTTCGCAAGCTGCTCTAGCATGATCGAGCATTCCAAGGTCAGCCTACATGTTTCCCTTCAAACGTTTCATTCGTCTTGAGCGTGCCGTTTTAATCGGTTTGCACAACCAACTTGTACTCATTCGCGTTTTTTACCTTTGTGCAGTGGAATGAAGACATTCAAGACCCGCGGTTTGGCATCACTCAAGCCATTGGACCCCCAATCTGCACTCATCGCGACGCTGGCGGCACGTCCATCCAACATTCTTTAACCAGCTCAACGGTCCTAAATCCTCAAGCCTACGTTCATCGCCGATCATCCTTCTTTCCAGCTAAGTACTCACTTCACCCTCATCGTGTCAGCAATCTGTTTTTTCATCCGTTCTGCTTGTTTGTTTTTCAGCCAAATATCCGCCCGTAGAGCTCCCTGTCTCTTCCCCTAGGTCTGGGTTATTCTCTCTCTACGTTTGTCTAGTGTCAGCGTCGCTAAGTCGTGCGTAGATTCGTCCGTCAGTCTGAGCTCTACGGTGCGGTTTTTTGGCTGGAATACCCGCTTCCTCCCACATGCTTCGTCGCATTTCTTCGTTTATCGCATCCTTCCGTTACTGTAAACTTAAGACGTCTTCTTATCTTCGTTTTGCTGGCAGGTTTTCGGCTACGATGCTTCAATCACCTGGGAGAAGCAAGGCCGCAGCACCCCTGGTTTCAACATCTCAAGACCAAGACTCGAAGCCAGTCGTCCAAGCCAATACACCCAGCCAAGGCGTCAACCAACAATCAGGATCTGAACTTCGATAACAAGTATCAATCTTTCCTCGTTTCTCCCAACTTCATTTTCCGCACATCGTTTCTGTAAATGTTTTTTTGTCATGCTGGAGCGCTTACCACAACTGCTATAGGAGCCATTCCCCTTAGGTTTTTTATCAGGTACTCTCTCTGGTGAGTCCTTCAGGTCTCTCTTGGTATTTCTGGTACTTGGCTCTTATAGCTGTGGTGTTAAGCGCTTTTGCATTGTGTTCCTACGTACCTGTAGCACCCGTCACGCACATGCCTACTTTTCTTGCTCGTTTGGATCTTCCGCTGCTACATGTACTCACCCACTCTCCCTCCTCTGTCCTTCAATGGCAGATGCTCTACTTTCTTGGACACCATCGGGAGCAACATCAATGTCACGGTCCTGCCTTCAAGCCATCATCCAAGCTATATCCTGGAGCCAACATTGAAGCAGCAGAGTCAACTTCCAAGCATTTGAAGGCACAGCTGGAGCGAGCACATCTGAAGATAAGTATCTCTCAAGCCTCGCCTCTGGTATTTCGAGCTTTTACACCATGGTTTCGGTTCCATCATTTCATGCACCTTCTCATGCATGTATGCATGAGCGCTACCCACCATCACCACACGAGCCATTCCCCCTTAGCTGGTCAGGTATTTGGTATAAGGTACTCTGGTGAGATCCTCAGGTCTCTTGAGGTATTTTTCTGGTACTTGGCTCGTGTGAATGTGGTGGTGAGCGGTCATACATTTATGCTACTCTATCCTTCCCAACATGCGCATGGTACATGCCTTCGTCCTCCATGGAGCTCCTAGTGGCACTTTTATTAACATTTTCTTCCCAAACCTTTCTTTTTATTGGCAGGCCTTCTTCTCAACGCCGGGCAATCAACCGAGAGAACCTACCTGGCTGCTTTGAAGAAAAAGCTTACCACCAAGTCCCTTCAAAGATTTCAAGCCTTCAGATCCAAGGTAAAGCTCCCAACTTTCAGTGGTTAAGCGTTTTTCAACTTTGACTGACAACTCCTTGTTTTCTTTCCACAGGCACCTCACAAATCAAGCTCTTCAACAGCCACTCACTCTCAAGTCGTTCAACAATCAAGCGTTCCAACATCCAAGGCCCCCAAGGTAACGCTCTTAGCTTCTTAAATTGTTTATTGTTCTTTGTCTTGTTAAAACCTTGACTGACGTTTCCTTGTTTACTTCCGCAGGTACCTCACCTCACCACTTGAGTCCTTCAACAACCATCTCCCTCTCAAGATGTTCAACATATAAACATCCCAACACCCAAGGCCCCCAAGGTAACGCTCTTGATTTGCCTTGTTTCCTGACCGTTTTTCGTTTCAACCTTGACTGACTCTCCTTGGTTTCTTTCTGCAGGTGCCTCACCACTCAAGCCCTTTCAACAGCCTCTTGCCCCTCGAGACCTTCAACAATTGGCATCACATCCCAAGATCCTGGAGCCAACATTGAAGCATATGAAGGCACAGCTAGAGCGAGCACATCTGAAGATAAGTATCTCTCGATCCTCGCCTCTGGTATTTCGAGCTTTTACACCATGGTTTCGGTTCCATCATCTCATGCACCTTCTCAAGCATGTATGCATGAGTGCTTCCCACCGTCACCGCATGAGCCATTCCCCCTTAGCTGGTCAGGTATTTGGTATAAGGTACTCTTCTCTGGTGAGATCCTCAGGTCTCTTGAGGTATTTTCTGGTACTTGGCTCTTGTGGATGTGGTGGTGAGCACTCATACATCTATGCTACTCTATCCTTCCCATCATGCGCATGATACATGCCTTGGTCCTCTATGGAGCTCCTAGTGCCACTTTTATTAACATTTTCTTCCCCAACCTTTCCTTTGATTGGCAGGTCTTTTTATCAACGATGCGCGGTCAACCAAGAGAACCTACCTGGCTGCTTTGAAGATAATGCTTACCACCAAGTCCCTTCAAAGTTTTCAAGCCTTGGGATCCAAGGTAAAGCTCTCAACTTTCAGTGGTTAAGTGTTGTTCAACTTTTCAACTTTGACTGACAACTCCTTGTTTTCTTTCCACAGGCACCTCACAAATCAAGCACTTCAACAGCCACTTACCAGTCAAGACACTCAAGCATTCCAACATCCAAGGCCCCCAAGGTAACACTCTTGGCCTCTTAAATTGTTTATTGTTCTTTGTTTTGTTAAAACCTTGACTGACGTTTCCTTGTTTACTTATGCAGGTACCTCACCACTTGAGCCCTTCAACAGCCATCTCCCTCTCAAGATGATCAACATATAAACATCCCAACACCCAAGGCCCCCAAGGTAACGCTCTTGATTTGTCTTGTTTCTTGTCCGTGGTTTGTTTCAACCTTGACTGACTCTCCTTGGTTTCTTTCTGCAGGTGCCTCACCACTCAAGCCCTTTCAACAGCCACTTGCCTCTCAAGACCTTCAACAATCAGCATCACATCCCAAGCTCCAAGGCCCCCAAGGTAATGTTCTTGACCTCTTAAATTGTTTCTTGTTCGTTTTTCGTTTTAACCTTGACTAACGTCTCTTTGTTTCCTTTCCGCAGTTACGTCACCACTCGAGCCCTTCAACGACCACTCGTCCCTCAAGATCTTCAACAAGTCAAGACATTTCAACATTCAAGGCCACCAAGGTAGTGATTTCAACCTTCTTTTTATTTGCTTCCGCACCCAGACTGACATTAGTTTTTTCACCCTGCAGGTATTTCAGCAGTGGAGGCTTTCGACCAACAGTTTCCACTCAAGGCCCTCTCCATCCTCTTTACAAAGGTACATATGTTAACTTCCAGCTTTTTCTTATTACTCATTCCAAGGTACTGACATTTGCTCTTGTCTCCTGCAGATGCCCCAGGAGGGGTGGAGTGGCAAGTGGCATTGAAGGCACCAAGGCATGGTTGAGAGTACTCTTGGGGTTGGCTAATCTCGAATCCGGGCCATACACACACAATGGTTCTGTCGGGTAGCAGAGCTGACTGCAGCAGCTCTGCTACTTGATGGGGGTCCAAAAGGACAGAACCAGCGTGTGCACATGGGCTCCCGCAAGTCTTGATACTAGCAACCCTGAGGGTGGGCCAGTCCTCCCTGTGGTGGGGGAGGATGGCTTAAACCTCCAACAGCTAGTCCTCCCTGTGGTGGGGGAGGATGGCGCATGCCTTAAAGGCCAGTCCTCCCTGTGGTGGGGGAGGATGGCGCATGCCTTAAAGGCCAGTCCTCCCTGTGGTGGGGGAGGATGGCTCAATGCCTCCTGCCTGCAGCCAGCTCCTTTAAGGCTTGAGACATTCAACTCAACCTATACCCAGGTGAGCTGTTCTGCTTTCTCTGTTTTCATTCCTTGAAGTCTCTGTCAGAGTATTAACATTAATTCGTGGCCCTCTGCAGGTTTCTACCACATGTATCAACACTATACAGTGTCTGCAACAGTAACCACTTGCTACCTTCATTGTTGGAGTAACAGCAAGAGCTGTTAGGAATGCATGAGACTTAGTATCTAGTACCAAGCTAATGTTCTCTACTGCTGCTGTATGAATATAATAAAACTTGAGTTGCTAATGTTCTCTAAAAATAGTTGTATCTAGCTGAGGTGACTTGACTAATGACCATGGGCTTATGTCTGAAATCTCAGGACATACTAAATTCATATGCTTCGTTGCTGATAAAGTGATACCTAGCTAACTGGTCCAGCACTAAACGAAACGGCCTCCACTTTCCCTGCCTGACAACCTGGGGATTTCCCTAATGCCGCCAATTCGAGGTCAGCCAATCAGCGACCTTGCGTCAGTTTTCCCGCGTTGCTCCCTCCATCGAGATCACCCCCAAAGTCCGCGGAAAGCTTGCGCTTGGCGGAAGACAGAATCAGCCGAGGCTGGAGAGCTTGGCGTGCTTCTTCCGCTCTCCCGCGCACATCACTTCCGCTTACTTCCCACCCCGACATTCTCGCTCCTCGAGAAAGGAACACAGAACGACAGTCGCAGCGAACACAGAACAGAGTCCATCAACCAGCAAAGAGTCACCTGCGATCAGGCAACTAGTGGCGGTCCTAAAGTGGCGATCTCTTGCAGATGCACGTCGTAGCGCGTCGATGCGAAGGGTGCTGCCGACCCGCCATCTAGTCTTTGTGGAGAGACATAGTCTCGTTATCTCAAGATCTGGTCGGCTAAGTTATTGAGCTATTGTCGCAGGATCTTCGTCAGCCAAACCGATCTGTCGCTTGTCGTCGCAATGGTAGCATCTGACCTCTCCGCGTCGGCGGCGCAGCCAGCGCAGTCGCACATTCCGCTTACCGTCGCAAGTGTAATAAGCGGAGCTGCGTCCATCGACGAGCAGTACTTAGAGGTAGCGCCGCGTCAGTGCAGATGCATGTGGTATAAGTGATCTTTAGTTCGAACCAATCGTCATGTGCTGTAGGTGATCTTTAGCTCGACTCAATAGTCATGTGATCGAGCCTGATCTGCGAAATGTCATTCTGCTTCAAAGCTTCCAAGCTTCGTTTGAAGTTATTACGTCCATAGCGAAGATGCTCGCTCCTGTATCCCGTGGTTTCCTAGAGTTGCGACGCTCTTCACCTCTTCTTTCTTCCTCCTTTTTTTCGCACGCGTGCCCTCTTTCGCTCCATTCAGTCGCAAGCTCGTCGCTGGCTGTCGCAGACTCTGTCGCGAACGCTTCCCGCCGATAAGCCGTTGAGCGATCTGCTAGGGGATGGCGAAATACTGTGAGTCCTCGTTGCCTCTAGTCGTCGATGCCTATAGTAGTCGTCGATGCCTCTACTTCTCAATGCTTCGAGACGATGCTTCTTAGCCTCTTGAATTCCGGATGCCTTTCGCATTGAACCTATTGCGCGGTGCCCTCTTCGTTCGTTGCTTCTACCCGCGTATTCCCAATGTTACTTCACCTTCTTCCCCTCGTCTCCCCTGGTACCTGTTATCCGCACCCACCCTGCCATCAGCTTCCGTTTCAAAAATCCACGTCTCACGTACTCGAGCCTCGCGCTGCCGCTTCTACCCTCTCTCCTTTCAGTCCTTCCAATGTTTCCCACTCGACTCTCCCCCTCTCGTCCCCCGCCTCCCTCCCCCGCTCCAGGCTCAAGCTCGCCTGTTCGGTGCAGCAGCTGTCTGCGCCCGTCTTTGCATCCTATGTCAAGACGTCTTAGAACCTCTCCACTCCCCTCTCCCCCACTCGTCCACCTCCCTCCCACGACCTTCCCCCCATACAGCCTCGAGCTCGCCTGCTTGGTGCAGCAGCTGCTTGCGCCCGACGGCCCCCCCTCCGACAGTGTCCCCTTGACTCCGAACTTTGACTCCGCCCCGCCTGCAAAACCTCCCACCGCCCCCACTGCCGAGAGTGGTGCTTTTGCCGCCGCCGCTGCGGCTGCTGATGCTGCTGACGGTGCTGCTGAGGGTGGCGTTGATGTTAGTGCTGGTGGTGACAGCAGCAGCAGCAGCGCAAACGGGGGCCGTTCCAGTGAGGAGAGTGGTGGGTCGGGCTTTAAGCGCGCGTACTGGCATGCGTGCACCAACGTGGAACGATTTCTCAAGGTGAGAGCCGCTGGTGTGGGCGTTCACACGATGCCAAAATTCGCCTGCATAACCGTCACTCCTCGTGTGGCTGTGCGGGATAAATTCATGAGGAGCCTCAACAGTAAGCGTGTAGTGAGGCGGTTTTTGAGGCGCCTAAAATAGTAGCCGACACTCCTCGTGTGGCTGTGCTGGATGGATCTGTGGGTCTGAGAGACGTACCGCTCTTCACCTCGCCCGACCTCGTAGTTTCAAGAGAAGCTCACCGTTCCCTTACACTCATGTCCCCCGTTCTCCCGTTCAGGTGTGTCGGCGGGTGGGTCTGAGAGACGTATCGCTCTTCACCTCGCCAGACCTTGTGGATGGCAGGGACGTTCAGCACCCCCTTACGGCCATGTCCCCTGCTCTCCCCCCTCTTCCCCCTCTGTTCCCCTGGTGTCCCCCTCCTTTCTCCCCAGGTGTGTCGGCGTGTGGGTCTGAGGGACGTATCGCTCTTCACCTCACCTGACCTCGTGGATGGCAGGGACGTTCGGCGTGTCTGCCTGTGCCTGCGCACACTGTCCAAGCGGCTAGTGGGCATTCGGGTGAGAGCAATGGCATCATGTTGTTGTCGTCATTGTTGTTGATACTTGTTTCCCCTGCCCGGAACTGCTTGTGTACAATCTGCCGACCTGCCTGCCTGCGTTCCTGCATCTGTGCGTTTCTGCCCCCTGCTCGTGAGCGTCAGGATTTCGACCTCCTCCTCTGCTACTCGCCAAAGACTCATTTTCTCCCTACGTGCCTGGCTCCCTGCGTGTGTCAATTTTGAAAATTCTTAACAGAGGCTCATACTCCCTGCGTCTCCGCCTCCCTGCGTGCCTGTCTCCCTGCATCTGTGTGCATCAGGATTTCGACGGCATAATGGTGACTGCCTCTTCTGCTGCCCGCCAGAGACTCATCTCCTCCTCCTCCTCCTCTTCCACCTCTGCCACCTCCTTCTCATCCAATCCTTGTGCTCAGCCGTCCTCTCTCGCCCCTTCGCTCGCTGACTTGACCCGCGCGGCCTCCATCACCCTTCCCTCCACCACCCCTGCTGCTGCCGCTGCTGCTGCTGCCGCCGCTGCTGCTGGTGCTGCTGCTGGTGCTGCTGCTGACAACATGAGTGGGCTTTTCTTGAGTCCGGACTATGGTGAATTAGGCGCAGGAGGAGGAGACGAGACGGCAGCTGCAGGAGCAGGTGCAGCACTTGCAGGCCCTCCTGCTCCCACCACTACTCCTCTCTTCAAGTCTGACCAGCCGAAGCAGCAGCAACAACAGCAGGAGAAGCAGAATCAGCAGCAACAACTGTTTACTCTAGAAGCTGCCAGAGAATCGTTAGATTCAGAGCCACCAGACTCAGAGGCGCTTTCAAGCACCAACGGAGAAGCAGGTGTTTCCCCAGGTGTTGACTCGAGTCAAAAGCCGCATGCAGCCGAACCCCAGAATGCACCGGCCTGGTTTGGGCTGAAGGAGGAGGAGAGGCGCAGCATGGTGGGTGCCATACCTGCTGGCCTTCCGTCGCTCCGTGTGCATGGGAGGCCCGTGGGAGGAGCGCCAGTAGCAGCAGTGTCAGCAGCAGCAGCGGCAGTGCGTACAGAGCGTGCAGCTGTAGCAGGTGTGGCAGTTGCAGGTAGTGCAACGGTGCGATCACATGATTGGAGGGGCGACAGGGCGGATGCGTGGCATGAGAGCCACGAGCAGCGGCATGTGTACCATCGCCGCAGTCAGCACTCGAATGAATGTGATCGTGTGCGTGGGGCACGTCACGAGCAGAATCGTTCGCATGAGGGGCACGAACAGCAGCAGCACGGGCACCATCAGTACCGTCAGCACACTGACCAACATAGCCACGCTTCTGCTTCGGAAGCTCGCCAGAACAGTCGACGTCTGAGCGAATATCACCACTGTTTAGAGCAGAAGCAGAGTGGGGAGCGTCATCTGGCAACCAGTGCAGCTGCAGCTGCTGCTGCTCCGGTGGACGTGTCTCCCCGTTTCCTTCCGCCCGACCCCACCTCCCTCACCCCGGTCCTCGTATGTCCTCGTCCCCCCCTCTCCCTCGCTCTCCCTCGCTCTCCCGATCGTCAACCCCCACCCCCCTCCCTCCCCTTCCCACTCTCGCCTTCACTCTTCCCCCTCACAACCCCCCCCCTCCCCCCCTCCCCTCCCTGGTTCTTCCGCACCTCTCCTGCCCCTCCTTCTGTTCATGTGCGTGCATTTCCCAAGCCTTCCTCTCCTTCGGCTGAGCTTGTGTCCATTCCCACCCCACCCCACACCCACCATGCTCCACCAGCCGGACCACCTGAGCAGTCCCCGTCAACTCCTCTCCAGCACTCACTTGAACGCCTCCTCCTCCTCCTCCTCCTCCTCCTCCTCCTCCTCCTCCACCGCCCTCCACAGCACTCACTCGCTCTCCCCATGCCTGTTCTCTCTCTCCCGCCCCCCCGCCTTTCCCCTTACCCGTGGCCTGTTCCCCTGCTCCACCAGCCGCCCACCTGAGCAGTCCTCGCCGAGTGGCCTCCCCTCTCTCTCTGCTCCCTCTCCCTCTTACTTACTATCTCTTCTTCCCTCCTGCCCCCTTTCCTCCCCCTACCACAGCCGGACCACCTGAGCAGTCCTCGCAGAGTGGCCTCCCCCCTCTCTCGTACTCACTCCAACGCCTCCTCGACCTCCACCGCTCTCCACAGCACTCACTCACTCTCCCGCCACAGTCACACCCGCGGCAGTCACCGCAGCCACAGTCACGCGCTGGGTCTGGTGGGGGAGGGGGAGGGCGAGCAGAGGCGGAGAGGGGTGTGGGATCTGGTTGCTGCTGCTGGGGCTGTGGCGTTGGTGGGTGGGGCGATGGTGCTGGCGAATAAGAGTAACAGACGGACGCGGGAGGAGAGGAGGAGGTGAGTGGGAGGAGGGGAGGGCAGAGGAGGAGGTGAGTGGGAGGAAGGGGAGAGGAGAGGTGAAGGTGAGTGGGAGGAGGGGAGAGGCAAGGGGGAAGGGGAGGAGAGGAGAGGAGAGGAGAGGAGAGGAGAGGAGAGGGGACGAAGCGATAGGAGAGGAGGTGAGTGGGCGGAAGGGAGATGGGAGGCGGAGGTGAGTAGGACGGGAGGACCGGAGTGGGGATGAGCAGACTGTGCTTGTGAGGTGGCTCAAATGCTGTGGTGCGGTAAGTGAGGCTCGGATAAGGTCCTTTCTCTTGTAAAGTCCATTCTGCTGCTTCCTTGCACTACCTCACCACCACACCTCCGTGCATTGCACTGCACCACATTGCACCGCACTGGACCGTCTCTTTCTTTGCAGGCGAGCACTGGAGTATGAGAGGCCGAGTTTCACCGACCACATCGCACAGCGGCCACACCTCAACATGTGAGCGGCATGTGCTCTTTGTAAGAGAATGCAATGAGAAGGTGCAATGCGGTGCAGTGCGATGCATGCTGATGTGGTAGTTAGTGCGAGTTTTACCGACCACGTTGCGCAAGGGCCACACCTCAACATGCGAGTGTCACTCTTCTGTTGCAAGGCCGATATCAACCACGCATAAGCACAAGTTGAGTTGCAGCCCCCCCTCCCTCCCTCTCCACACATAGCCTGTGGCCGCCCCTGGCGGTTCCGCCTCCATCCTCCTCCCTTCTCCCCACTCTCTCCTCCCCCCCTTCCTTCCTTCCTTCCTTCTCCCATCTGCCGCTCACACCATCCCAGGGTTTGAGCTCAACTTTGGGGACTCGCCTGTGGCCGTTCCTAGTGGTTCCCCATGCATCCCGTCTTCCCGTATCCCCACTCGCCTTCCCGATTTCCCTCCTCTCCGCCTGCCCTTCCCACCATGGCAGGGGCTTCGGCGGCGTGTTTGAGCTCAACTTTGGGGACTCGCCTGTGGCTGCTGCGTCCTCCGACGCTCCAGATGGCGAGGGCGAGGGGAATGAGGGCAGCGAGGCAGGGAGGGAGAGGGGGAGGGGCGGGGGCAGAGATGGGGGGAGAGAGGGAGGGGCGGAGCGGGCGGCTGGGCAGGAGGAGCGGACAGGGCTGGGCAGACGGGAGGCGCGGTGAGTACTGGTGGTGTTGCCGGTGTCATGGCCGCTGCTGCCATGGGTGCTACTGTCATTGATTGGCATGGCATGGCAAGGCAGGCATGGCATGGGATGACATGATCTGGATTATGGATTAGCAGGACTTGGCATTGCATGGCATGGCATGGCATGGCATGGCACAGCAACGCATGGCATGGCAGTGGTGGCGGAGGGCGATGGATAGTCACTCACCTGAATGCAGTGGGACTGACACTTTCATTCTCGCGCTGCCACTCTGCTCTGTGTCCCCCTTTCCCCTGCTCTCTCCCTGTTCTCTCCTTTCCCGCACCCTTTCCCCAGTCGCCCCTGGTTCATGTCTCTCGGCTCGCAACGGAACCCAGCAGGGCAGGGAAGCAACGCCACCAGCAGCAGCAGCGTCAGCAGCAGCAGTGGAGGGTGGCGGAGGGGACCCAAGCCGCTGCCGCGGTGGCAGCAGGCGGAGGTGGTGTTGAGGCAGCAGGGGGAGATGGATGGTCATTCGACTGAATGCAACTGTGCTCTGTGTCCCCCGTCCTCTCCCGTTCCCTCAATGTCCCCGTACCCTTCCCCCAGTCGCCCCTGGTTCATGTCTCTAGGGTCGCAGCGAAACTCAACCTCAACAGGAGAAGCAAGAAACACCACCAGCACAACCGGCAGCAGCAGCAACGCCACCAGTAGCAGTGGAGGGTGGCGGAGGGGTCCCAAGCCGCTGCCGCGGTGGCAGCAAGCAGAGCTGGCGTTGAGGCAGCAGAGGGAGATGGTCATTCAACTCGAAGGCAATGGGACTGACATTTCCATATTCATGCCGCCACTGTGCTCTGTGTTCCCCTTTCCCCTGTTTTCTCCCTGCCCGCGCACCCTTCTCCCAGACGCCCCTGGTTCATGTCCCTCGGCTCGCAGCGGAATGCAGCGGGAGAAGCAACAAACACCACGAGCACCACTGACGGCAGCACCAGCACCAGCAGCAGCAGCAGCAGCAGCAGCAGTGGAGGGTGGCGCAGGGGACCCAAGCCGCTGCCGCGGTGGCAGCAGGCGGAGCTGGCGTTGAGGCAGCATCGGGAGATGGTAATCCGCCGCTTGCATGGGGATCGCCGCAGCATGGCTGAGATCTGGTGGGTGCAGATGGGTGCTGCTCGGTTATTGTGGGTGGTGGTGGGTGCGGATGGGTGCTGGTGGCAGCCGCATGTGACACGGGGGTTTCACACCTCCTCTTATCGGTCCTGTGCTGCCCATGCCGCGTGCGTGCAGCGGCCTCGCCTCGACGAGGACAGGTACTCGGACCTCTGCCTGACTTTTGAGTCGACTCAAAAGCCTCGACGAGGACAGGTACTCGGACCTCTGCCTGACTTTTGAGTCGACTCAAAAGCCTCGACGAGGACAGGTACTCGGACCTCTGCCTGACTTTTGAGTCGACTCAAAAGCCTCGACGAGGACAGGTACTCGGACCTCTGCCTGACTTTTGAGTCGACTCAAAAGCCTCGACGAGGACAGGTACTCGGACCTCTGCCTGACTTTTGAGTCGACTCAAAAGCCTCGACGAGGACAGGTACTCGGACCTCTGCCTGACTTTTGAGTCGACTCAAAAGCCTCGACGAGGACAGGTACTCGGACCTCTGCCTGACTTTTGAGTCGACTCAAAAGCCTCGACGAGGACAGGTACTCGGACCTCTGCCTGACTTTTGAGTCGACTCAAAAGCCTCGACAAGGACAGGTACTCGGACCTCTGCCTGGGCTATGCAGCTGCTATTCTGTTGTCGAGACCTCCTTATCTTGATTCCCCCCGTCTTCCTCCCCACCCCTCTTCCCTCCCTTTGCAGTCGCCTGTACTCGGATCTCTGCCGGGGCTTCAAAGAGGCTACTTGCTTGTCCAGTCCACCCTCTGATGCGATCCCTTCCTCCCCCTCCCCCTCCCCCCCCCCTCCCCTCGGTTCCTTCCAGTCGCCTGGACGAGGAGAGGTACTCGGATCTCTGCCGTGGCTACGAAGAGGCTCGCAGGAAGGAAGAGAGCGCTGAGGGGAGGAGCTATGCAGCCCCTATCCTGTTGTCGGTTGTGGGAAGAGAGTGCACCCTCTGACGATCCCTTCCTCTCCCTTCCCTCCTTTCCCCCTCCCTGCAGTCGCCTGGACGAGGAGAGGTACTCGGACCTCTGCCGAGGGTACGAAGAGGCTCGCAGGAAGGAGGAGAGCGCTGAGGGGAGGAGCTATGCAGCCCCTATCCTGTTGTCGAGTGCACCTTTGACGATCCCTTCCTCTCCCTTCCCTCCTTTCCCCCTCCCTGCAGTCGCCTGGACGAGGAGAGGTACTCGGACCTCTGCCGAGGGTACGAAGAGGCTCGCAGGAAGGAGGAGAGCGCTGAGGGGAGAGAAGGAGGCGAGGGTGGGGGGAGGGCGGAGGGGGGGATGTATGAGGTGCAGGAGGGGGATACTCTGAGCACGATTGCAGACAAGTTCAGGCAGAGTGTGGGGGAAGTGTTGCGGCGCAACCCGCAGATTAGGGATCCCGATGCTATTTACCCGCATGACAGGCTGGTGCTGTGACAGGGTGTGGAGGGGGGGATGTATGAGGTGTAGGAGGGGGATACGCTGAGCACCATTGCAGACCGGTTCAGGCGGAGCGTGGGGGAAGTGCTGCGGCGTAACCCCCAAATTAAGGATCCCGATTCCATATACCCGCATGACCGACTGGTGCTGTGATGAGGAGACGAGGAGAGGGGAGGGGCACATGGGGGAGGTGCACCTGCTGTGCGCGCTGTTGACTTGCCACGAGGTGAGCTGCTTGTGTGGTCTTGAGGGCATGTGGGTGCAGACTATGGGGATGACTGACTTTTGAGTCGACTCATAAGGTGAGCTGCTTGTGTGGTCTTGAGGGCATATCGTTGCAGACTATGGGGATGACTGAGAGGCGGCATGCTCTGACGGCCGGCTTGCTTTTAGGCGCCTCGGAAATAGCACTGGGGCACTAGAAAAGGAGCAACCATTGGCTGCTCTACCAGAGATTCTTCCCGCTCAGTTCTTCCTGGCAATCCCCCACCCGCCCCACCTGTTCTCCTTACGCCCCTCCCCCCTCCCCACTGCATCGAGCACCAGGCTTCTGTGCAGCGTTGAGTGAGGAAGTAAGGCCGGGTGCACGTGGCTGTGTGTTTCAGCAGCCTTTTGGAGAGGACAGGACAGGACGGGGAGATGGCATGTGTGGTACATGGTTGGGGGAAAGGCTGTTCAGTGTTCATCGAACAGTGCTAAGAGTTAATGTTGGATCTTGTGTTTAGATTGATGCACCTCTCAGCTCTTACAGGCACAAGTACCGGGAAAGTATGGTATCTCGTGTCAGGAATAAGATGCCTCTATGGGAGAAATGTTGTACCGGTGCAAGTGAATTTTATGTTCGATGCAGTGCAGTCCAGGTTGATTCATTACCACTTGTTGGAGGGTTTCAAGTGATAGGCGCATTTGATATCATGCCCGCACCGAAGTTTGTCTATACAAAGTGGTGCTGAGCAATAGCTGTGTTGCAGAATGTACAAGCTCCTGATTTGGATACCCTACAACAATACAGGGTAGGGCCTCCAGCACAACAGCACTCTACAAGTGCGATATGGGCAGCACAGCACAGCACACCAATAGCAAGGGCACATCACGCCATTGCAATGCCAGGAGTGCAGCACACATGGCATTGTCGCAAGGCATGTCTTAGCAACCCCGTCTCTCTCTCCCTGCCTGCCTCTTTGTCACCCCACAGCAGCACGTGCCTCCAGTATCAAATCTCATACCCTCAATTGCGGTTCCAGCACTGCGGGACAAAGCACGCCACCCACTTGTCCGCTCCCCCCAGCGCAGCCCTCCCGCCTGCCCCAAAGTCGGGCCCGTTTCCCCTCGGCCACACGAAGGAGGAGGAAGAGGAACTGGGCGAGGAGAGGGAAGGGGAGTGGCAGATGGCGGTTCCAGTGGATGCAGGAGGAGAGAGAGGAGGGGAGCAAGGGGAGGTGTAGGGATGGGAGTGAGCAGGGGAGTAAGGGGAGGAGCAAGGAGGAGGAGATTGGGACAAGGTTTGGTACGAGGAGGATTGGGTCGGCTCTGGAGCAGCTAGGCATGCCCGCTGTGCCTGTGTGTCTGCCCGCTCTCTGTGAGGGTCTGGCTGCTGTTTCTGCGCTTTTGTATCAAGAGGGGGCATTCTCCTCAGCTGCCGCAGCGACCTGCTCGGCAGCAGCTGAGGAACCACCTGACCAGGTGCAACCTGGTTGGGCACTAGCACCTGGGCAGGAACCACCTGGTCAGGTGAATCACAGTCAGGTGAATCTCGGTTAGGTGCCACCTGGCCGGTTATTGCGCGTCCGTCTGACGCAGCACGTTGCAGGTGGCTGGTGCAGGTAGGATTGCTGGGGAGAGCAGTGCCAGTGCAAGACTGGTAGTGTTGAGGCAGCGAACGTGTGCGATGGGCGAGAGACTGGTAAGGTGACGTGGTTGTCTGTTCCCTTTCGTATTCGCCTCTCTCTGGTTGTTGCTGCTCATACATCTGCTGCTGCTGCTGCTGCTGCTGCTGCTGCTGCTGCTGCTGCTGCTTTTGGAACCACTCCTGTTGCTGCTCTTGCCCCTGCCCCTGTCCCTGCTGCCCCTGCTTCTGCCCCTGCTCCTCCTGCCCCTGCCACTGCTGCCCCTGCTGCCGCTGCTGCTGCTGCTGCTGCCACAGCTGCTGCCCCTGTTCCTCCTGCCACTGCCCCTGCCCCTGCTGCTGCCGCCACAGCTCCCACTGCTGCCGTCGCTCCGCCATAAGTCGGTGCGCCGCCTTGCGCTGCCGTTCGTGGTGCCACTGCTGCTGCCGCCGCCGCTCCACGCGCCGCAGTCGCAGCTCTATAAGCCGCTCGCGGTCCGGCTCGCTCCTGTCCACGTACATGCCGTCCGCATGCCGCCTGTCCAGATGACGCCTGTCCGGTTGTTGCCTGTCAGACTGTTGTTGCCTGTCCGGTTGTTGCCTGTCCGGTTGTTGCCTAACCTGCTGTTGCCTGTCCAGTTGTTGCCTGTCCGGCTGTTGCCTGTCCGGGATTTGCCTATCCGGGTAGTGCCTGTCCGGGTATTGCCTGTCCTGCCCGTCTTGCGCGTCCCCGCGTGTCCCCCGCCCATACCCGCCGTTGCGCGCCAGGCATTGCCCGTCCGATGCTTGGCGCAGCAGGCTCGCGCCTCTCCCCTCCCGCCCTTCCGCCCGCTCCCCGTCCCCCCGCGTTTGCGCGCAGCGGTTGTCTGTCAAATGCGGCTCCAGGCTTAAATGTCTCGCAAGATGCGACTGCTGCTGCTGCTGCTGTTCTTGGTTGTACGGGCTCGTCTGGTAAGCGCTGTCCAGTTGCCGCCGGGGTTCCTCTCCGCGCCACCCCCGCATTTCCCCTCCCGCCGCCCCCCCAGTCCGCGCGCTCACTCCCCATCCGCCCGCGCCGCTCATCTCCCCCCTGCGCCCTTCCCCTTCAGCCGCCATCTCGTTTTCCCCCATCTCCTCCTCCCAGTCCTCCCCCTCTTCTTCCTCCTCCCCATCTTCCCCATATTCCCTTTCCTCTTCCCAAGCCTCGTCATCAGGCACGGGTGCTGACGTGGACCGATGAATAAACGGTTTCTCCCACCCGCCCGCCTGAACGGATTTCCCGCTGCCGTCTCTGCTGGTTACCGGGTTACCAGCAGGCTCTTTCGCGTGTCTTTGAAAGTTACTGGGAGCGGGATATGGGCTGTTTGTAACGGCGGAAGAATAGTTCCCGCTGGGATAGGCGGAAGCCGCAAGAGGGAGGGAAGAGTGGCGCGGAATCGGCGCAGCGCGGTGGGATGCGGCGCCGCAGGCGGCGGGATTTCCGCCGCCGTTTCCCCGCGCGAGCGGCCCCGCCGGTCCCCGTGGCGGCGGGCCCCGCTGTTCATACGCGCAGCTGGGCGCAAAGGAACGGTCCGCGGGCCCCGGAGGGGGGTGGTCGGGGGGAATATAGAGCGGAACTGCTATCGGAAGGGGCTCGGAGGCGGTGGGCGGGAGAAACATGGGCGGCGGCTGTTGTTCTCTAGCGGCGGCGATTCGCACAGGGGCGCCGAGCGAGGGCGTGCGGAAGAGGGGAGACTTGGGCGCGGGGGAAGTTCCAGCGGGGGGAAGGGAAACGGGGGGCGGGGCGGGGGATGTGACGGAGTTATACCGGCGGAGCGGAGCGGGGGAAGCGGAAGGGACTGCGCCATAGGGGCTTCCGCTGTGGGGACTCGCACCGTAAGGACTGGCGGAAGCTTCTTGCGCACAAGTGCGGGGAGGAATGGGCGCGGGGAAGCGTCTGGTGGCGGGATTGAGCGGGGATGGCGGACGTTGAGCGGGGTCCCATGGGACTTGCCTACTAGTGGATACGGGATACGCGAGTATCGGCGGTCCGTCGTCCATTTGGAGATTTGTGATTGGATGATCGATGTTGGCGGTAAGTAGCACAGGATTAACAAAATATCGAGGGACACGGAGGAATAAGAATACAGAGGAGTGCGGAGGGTTGCGGAGTGGGATGCAGCAGTCGAAGTACAGAGCTGGCAGCTCCTACTAGCTCAGAGAGTGGCGGTTAGGTGACTCGGGCTGCTAGATACACTCACAGATGGATAGGCGTAAGTTGGGGTGGATGGGGTTCGAAAGCGACGTGGGAAGCGGGATGAAGGGAAGTGGTGGTGATGGGTGGTTGGACTGGCAGAAGGACGCACGTGATTCTGCAAGCCATTCACAGCTGGTGGGCAAGGAGAAATGGGCTGTGCAGCGTAACGAAATCAAACGAAACCAAGGAAGAAGGATACAAGTGGAGGCAAAACCAACCGTGAAGTACCAGAGCAAACATTTGTGAAAACGTTTTGCAACGCCTTCAACCAAGCATTTTTATGCGACAAATGTCCTGGACGAAACGCGGATTGATGCGGTGCGTTGCGAAACAATGTTGTTGGCATGCGAAGCAGTTCCACGCGGCGATCTTTGTTTGGAAACGCCAGCTTGAAACGAAACGCTTTTCTATTGGCTGAGGAAGTGACCCCCAGCTCCAAGTAACAGTGCTTCTCGCGTCTTGGTCGTGGTCGTGAAATCTGATGCGGAGTACAGTTCGCACAGTGGGATCAAAGCCCACAACTAGTTACACGTTTTTGCCAGAACATTCACATTCTGTGAACTGAGTTGTTCTTGTCATTAGTAAGCTTGTTTCATAGGCACCTGTGAATTTTATTCGTGGGGCACGATTTCGATTCTTGTACACCACTCAGCAAAGACAGCGGGGGACGACACCCGTTTTGCTGCTGTTTGCGAAGTACACGACACCCGTGTATTGTAGATGAAATCACGCCGTTTCCCTTCTGAACGTCAGCAATTGCTGCTCTTCACGGTCGCAATTCCGAAACGGGATGTACGTTTTGTCGCATACAACGGTTGCACCTCGTCCTAGCACAACACCTGGTCGTCCTTTGAGCTTCCAGAAACGGATGTGCGAATCTGAGGCTTCGGCAGCTCTGCAGTGCCGGACTAACCTGAGGCACGGACTGCTGCGTGGATGAGAGCTGGCCAATGCAAAATCTGGCGTTTTCCTGCGCGTGACATCAAGCATTGAATGCGAATCTCGACGAACCTCACCCACGTCCGCTAAGGTGTTGCACGGAACCGGCTAGGATACATGGCAGAACTGATACCTACGTACTACACGTCGGTCGTAAGGTATTATAAATATGCAAATCTACAATATAAACTCCAAGGCAACATAAACCTCTAATCGTCTACGCTAAGCCGGATACACTTTGGTCATCATCCTCATCGTCATCATTGCCTTGATAGACACGGCAAAAGGGCATTCCGAGCGATGAGAATATGGTGCCTGTAGACCGAGCAATGTCTTTCTTTCGCCTGCCAGAGAGGCTTGACGTGTCGGTCGAAGAGGCTGTGCTGTGTGCAGGAGATGGCGGCATATCACAGCCATTGGCTGCCATCCACGGATGAGCTGCAATGATCCAACGGCAGAAACAGGAGGTATGAAGCGGGCTTGAGCGATGCACTGGTGTGCAATGTGCAATGTGCAATGTGCAATGTGCTCATCCTGAGAGCATCCCAATGAACTCTGACAGCATCCCTTGCACAACAATCCCCCCCCTCATACAACCTGCTCCAAGCAATCGGTCCAGAGTGATCGATTGGGATGATTATTTTCCATTTTTTTATTCCCTGTGCTGCTGCTTGCATCCATCCCGAATCCTTCATCCTCAGACCAGATCCCGGATCTCTGGACACCACACCAGATCCTTGGACTCATTGCACACTTCTGAGTCAACTCAAATCCCCACACCCTTGAAACACCCAGCGAGCAATCTATCAAGGTTGATTCGCTGGTGCACGTCCACCGAGAGCATCCCGAGCACCAGATCCTGCCCTTGTCAGATGCTGTTTGAGTCCGACCCAAACAGAATCCCCTACAACCCACACGGCACGTACCCAGCGATCGATCCAGAGTGATTCGTTGGTGCGGGTCGGTTGAGAGCGTCCCGAGCACCAAATCCTTCCGCGTCCGTGTCGTCCCAGAAGGGAACGACGTCAAAAACAAACAGAAACCCGTACAACAACCGTGCAGCAGGGCACATACCGAGCAATCGATCCAGAGTGATTCGTTGATGCGGATCCGCGGACAGCATCCCAAGCACAAGATCCTTCCCCTCATCTGAAATAGCCGGCCACACGCCGCTCTCCATGTCCACCTGGGCGCGCTTGATCTGCCGATACACACCCGCGTCCGTGTCGTCCCAGAAGGGCAGCTTCTGGGAGAGCATGGTGTAGAGGATCACCCCCAGGCTCCACACGTCTGCCTCGTGCCCGTAGATGCTGTCAAGGACCTCTGGTGCCATGTAAAAAGGTGAACCGGCATATCCCGTCATGCGCTCTCCTGTTGATTTTAGTTTACAAGGTGGGGAAAGAGGCACAGCGCCGGGGCATGGGGCATGAGACACGAGGCATGGTGTAGAGGATGACCCCCGGGCTCCACACGTCTGCCTCGTGCCCGTAGATGCTGTCCAGCACCTCCGGCGCCATGTAGAATGGCGAACCGGCATAGCCTGTCATGCGCTCTCCTGGTAGAAACACAGGGTATGGGGCATGAGCATTGGGCATGGGACATGGGGCATGGTGTAGAGGATGACCCCGAGGCTCCACACGTCCGCCTCGTGCCCGTACACGCTGTCCAGCACCTCCGGTGCCATGTAGAAAGGGGACCCGGCGTAGCCCGTCATTCGCTCTCCTGTTGATATATAAACAACAGGTCCCACCAGCACCCGGGCTGCGCGAGCAGGGTGTTCTCGGGCTTCAGGTCGCGGTGCATGATGCCGTGGGCGCAGGTATGGGCGTGGCAGTGTGGCTATATGAGGGAGGAAGAGAAGAACATAGGCCCACCCACTCACCGGCTTTAAGGTGAACGGAGAGGCCGAAATCAGCGAGGCGAAGGTCCCACCAGCACCCGGGCTGCGCCAGCAGGATGTTTTCGGGCTTTAAGTCGCGGTGCATGATGCCGTGTGCGTGGCTGTGGGCGTGGGCGTGCGTGTGGGAGTGAGGTTACTCACCGGCTTTAAGATGAACGGAGAACCCAAAGTCTGCTAATCGCAGGTCCCACCAGCACCCGGGCTGCGCCAGCAGGATGTTCTCGGGCTTCAAGTCGCGGTGCATGATGCCGTGGTTGTGTTGCCGTGGTTGTGTTGCCTTGGGCGTGTTGCCTTGGGCGTGTTGCCGTGGGCGTGTTGTCGTGGGTGTGACAAAGAGCAGAACCCCACTCACCGGCTTTAAGGTGAACGGAGAATCCAAAGTCAGCCAATCGAAGGTCCCACCAGCACCCGGGCTGCGCCAGCAGGATGTTCTCGGGCTTTAAGTCGCGGTGCATGATGCCGTGGTTGTGTTGCTGTGGGTGTGAGGAAGAGCAGAGCCCAACTCACCGGCTTTAAGGTGCACAGAGAATCCGAAATCAGCCAGGCGCAGGTCCCACCAGCACCCGGGTTGCGCGAGCAGGATGTTCTCGGGCTTTAAGTCGCGGTGCATGATGCCGTGGTTGTGGCACGACCGCAGCGTCTCTGCCAGCACGCGCAGGATGATGGCTGCCTCTCTTTCGGAGATGAACGGAGAGGAGTTGATGTGATCTAACAGGTCTCCTCCCGAGCAGAGCTCCATGATGATGTACACGCACTGGAAAAGAGGGGAAAGGGCCAGAGGGGATGAGGGAAAGGAGGCATGGTGGTTGTGGCACGACCGCAGCGTCTCCGCCAGCACGCGCAGGATGATGGCCGCCTCCCTCTCCGAGATGAATGGCGAGGAGTTGATGTGGTCCAGGAGATCGCCCCCCCAACAGAGCTCCATGATGATGTACACGCACTGGAGGGTGGGGAGAGGGCGGAGGGCGGAGTGGTGAGGTCTGGTGTCTCTGCGAGCATGCGCAGGATGATGGCGGCCTCTCGCTCCGAGATGAAGGGCGAGGAGTTGATGTGATCCAGGAGGTCCCCTCCCGAGCAGAGCTCCATGGCAATACACACGCACTGGGGGCAGAGCGGGGGCAAAAAAAGGGGGCAGCGATGTGGCAAGGGAGGGAGGAAGATGAACAGGACAGGAGGGAGAGAGGTTAAGGGATGGAAGGGGAAGAGGGGTGGGGGGGGGGTGGGGAGGGGGGTAGTGGGGTTTGGTTAGGGAGAAATGGGGGCGTGGTTGAGAAGGTAGATTGGAGTCACGTGCGAAACTTTGAACATTCTCAAAAGTGATGCAAGCATTGGAGTCATTTTTTTAGTATTCTCAAAAGAAGGTTGTTTGTTCCCCAAACAGCTCCATCATGACGCAGAGGTTAATAACTTCTCCCTGACGACTCCCTCAAGTCAAGTGACCACAACTGGCGATTCTCCCGACGATTCTCTTCAAGTGACCACAACTGGCGATTCTCCCGACGATTCTCTTCAAGTGACCACAACTGGCGATTCTCCCGACGATTCTCGTCAAGTGACCACAACTGCACGCTCACCTTTTCGTCCACAAGTGCGTCTTTGATCCCCACCACATGCGGCCATCCCAGAATCTCCTCTCGCTCAAACCCTAATCTTCACTCAAACCCTAACCCCTAGTCCAAACCTCACCTTTTCGTCCTCTAGTGCGTCTTTGATCCCCACCACGTGCGGCCATCCCAGCAGCGTCCTCATAACGTCCACCTCAGCCCGCACAGCCGCCACCTTCCTCGCCTCCACCAGAGTCGCCTTGTCAATCGCCTTGCACGCATACGCCCGCCCCGTGCGCCGCTCCACACACCCACACACCCAAACCTTGCTCACACACCCCAAACCCCACTCTAGCCCTCCTGAGGCTCACCTTTTCGTCCTCTAGTGCGTCTTTGATCCCCACCACGTGCGGCCATCCCAGCAGCGTCCTCATAACGTCCACCTCAGCCCGCACAGCCGCCACCTTCCTCGCCTCCACCAGAGTCGCCTTGTCAATCGCCTTGCACGCATACGCCCGCCCCGTGCGCCGCTCCACACACCCACACACCCAAACCTTGCTCACACACCCCAAACCCCACTCTAGCCCTCCTGAGGCTCACCTTTTCGTCCTCTAGTGCGTCTTTGATCCCCACCACGTGCGGCCATCCCAGCAGCGTCCTCATAACGTCCACCTCAGCCCGCACAGCCGCCACCTTCCTCGCCTCCACCAGAGTCGCCTTGTCTATCGCCTTGCACGCATACGCCCGCCCCGTGCGCCGCTCCACACACCCACACACCCAAACCTTGCTCACACACCCCAAACCCCACTCTAGCCCTCCTGAGGCTCACCTTTTCGTCCTCTAGTGCGTCTTTGATCCCCACCACGTGCGGCCATCCCAGCAGCGTCCTCATAACGTCCACCTCAGCCCGCACAGCCGCCACCTTCCTCGCCTCCACCAGAGTCGCCTTGTCTATCGCCTTGCACGCATACGCCCGCCCCGTGCGCCGCTCCACACACCCACACACCCAAACCTTGCTCACACACCCCAAACCCCACTCTAGCCCTCCTGAGGCTCACCTTTTCGTCCTCTAGTGCGTCTTTGATCCCCACCACGTGCGGCCATCCCAGCAGCGTCCTCATAACGTCCACCTCAGCCCGCACAGCCGCCACCTTCCTCGCCTCCACCAGAGTCGCCTTGTCAATCGCCTTGCACGCATACGCCCGCCCCGTGCGCCGCTCCACACACCCACACACCCAAACCTTGCTCACACACCCCAAACCCCACTCTAGCCCTCCTGAGGCTCACCTTTTCGTCCTCTAGTGCGTCTTTGATCCCCACCACGTGCGGCCATCCCAGCAGCGTCCTCATAACGTCCACCTCAGCCCGCACAGCCGCCACCTTCCTCGCCTCCACCAGAGTCGCCTTGTCTATCGCCTTGCACGCATACGCCCGCCCCGTGCGCCGCTCCACACACCCACACACCCAAACCTTGCTCACACACCCCAAACCCCACTCTAGCCCTCCTGAGGCTCACCTTTTCGTCCTCTAGTGCGTCTTTGATCCCCACCACGTGCGGCCATCCCAGCAGCGTCCTCATAACGTCCACCTCAGCCCGCACAGCCGCCACCTTCCTCGCCTCCACCAGAGTCGCCTTGTCTATCGCCTTGCACGCATACGCCCGCCCCGTGCGCCGCTCCACACACCCACACACCCAAACCTTGCTCACACACCCCAAACCCCACTCTAGCCCTCCTGAGGCTCACCTTTTCGTCCTCTAGTGCGTCTTTGATCCCCACCACGTGCGGCCATCCCAGCAGCGTCCTCATAACGTCCACCTCAGCCCGCACAGCCGCCACCTTCCTCGCCTCCACCAGAGTCGCCTTGTCTATCGCCTTGCACGCATACGCCCGCCCCGTGCGCCTCTCCACACACATATACACCACCACCCCCCGCCGCCCCTGCCCGATCTGCTGCCCGACCTCGAATCTCTTCCGGATGTCTGTGAACCCGCGCTCGAAAATTCCTTCTGTGCTGCCCGTGCCCGGCTGCTGCTGCTGCCCGTCGCCGCGGGGGGTCCTGGGACTCAGAGTTTTCGGGCTGGTGGTTCGCGAAGAGCTTTTCTTCTCGGTCTGCCCGGAACTTAGCTTCCCGGGACCCTGTTCGTCTCTCTTCCCCGGGCTTTTAGTCCTGCTGGTGCGAGGGCTTTTGCTCCTGGTGTCTGCTCGGCCTTTAGCAGTAGCAGAAGCACCAGCACCGCCAGTGGCGGCAACAGAAGGGGCATTAGCAGTGGCACCAGCAGGGGAATTGGCAGAGGGACTGCCGGTGGCACTGGCAGAGCCAGGCGAAGAGGCTTTGCCCGAACCTGCTGCGCTCTTCGGCGTGGACGAGCCGGTTCGGCCCGAACCTGACACGGATGGAGCAGAACCAGACGAACCGCCGCCAGCTGCAGAAGCAACAGCAGCGGCAGCAGCAGCAGCAGCAGCAGGTGTGCCAGTGGGAGTGCTGGTAGAAGCAGGGGAATGTTTCTGCGAGTTATCAGTGAAAGTGGAGGACGGAGAGGAGGACTGGGCTGCAGTGGTGGCGCCGCTGCTGCTGAGGCGACGAGGCGACGTTGACACGGTCAAACCCTTGACCTTTTTCATTCCACCGCCCTCACCACCACCACCAGCAGCACCAGCGCCAGCACCAGCACCAACAGCGGCACCAGCAGCAGCGGCACCAGCAGCAGCAGCACCAGCAGCAGCACCGTTACCACCGCTACTACCAGCGCCAGCGGCAGCAGCAGCAACAGCGTTACTAGCAGAAGCAGAGGCGTTACCAGCAGCGGAGCCAAAGGAGCCTTTAGGAGCAGTGAGGCTGCGGCTAAACCCCTCCACTGCAGCCACCAGCCCCCCTCCCCACGTGCCCGACCCAGACCGCTTCGACCTGTGCTGGCTGGCCTCCATTGGCGTTTTGCTGCTGCCCGCACTCGTGCTGTGATCCGATTTGTGGTCCAGTTTGAACGACCGAGAAGCCAAACTGATGCTGCCGATGCCGCTGCTGCTGCTAGCGCCACCACCACCGCCAGTGCTGGTGCTAGCAGTGTTGCTAGTGCTGCCACTTGTGCTGGTGCCGCCCTTGGGTGTTTTAGAGCCTCTACTGCTGGAGGAGCGAGGCTGGGTGAAGGAGCGGAGGAAGCTAGGCGTCTTGACCTCTCCTCCCCCACCTCCCTCGCTTCCTTTCCCTCCTGCTCCCGCTGCCCCTCCGACCTTGCGCTTTTCCCACAACGACAAGCCCTTTGCCTCCTTGAACAAACCGTCTGTGCTCTTGCGCATAGACTCCCCCTCTGCCCCTCCTCCTGCCCCTCCTCCGCCCACCCCTCCTGCCCCTCCCCCTGCCCCTCCGCCCGCCCCTCCTGCCCCACGACTGCCTGCTATCCCCGGCCTCGCTACCTCCGTCCTGGCCTTCCCTCTTGCTGGTGACTCCACCCTCCTCGTGGGCATGTCTAAGAGTGCCTCTACCATCCTCCTCCCCTTCTCCCGATCCCCCTCCCTCTCCTTCTCCCTCTCCTTGCCTCCGCCCTTCCCTGTTGCCGATACCACTGCGTCTGCCTCCCTCCTCGTCCTCTCCCCTGTGATACTGCGCCCCCACCCGCCCACTCCCCCTCCCCCTCCCCCAGCCCCGGGAGTCACTGCATTCCTCCTTCCCACTCCCTTCCCCCCTTTCCCCTCACCCTTCCCCCCGGCCTTCTTCCCCTCCTCCTCCTGCTTCCCCTCCGCCTCCCCATCCTCCCCCTGCCACCCCCTCGCCTTCCCCTTATCCTCCCTAAAACGCGGTGAGGCCAGGCCCTTCAGCTTTTGAATAAACGCCTGCCGTCTCTGCCCTCTCCCTCCGTTTCTTTCTCCCTCTCCCCCTCCCGCCCCTCCCCCTCCCACCCCTCCTCCCCCCAGACTCCCCGTCCGTCTATGCCCTTTCCTCCGAGCCTCCTCTCGCTCCTTCTCCTCCTCTCCCTCCTCCATCTCCCCCCAGTCGTACCCCCCGTACCCCTCCCCCTCCTCCTCCTCCTCATCCGGATCACCAGCAAGAGGCTCTAGAGAGTCTAGAAGCGTGGTGCTGCCATTGTCGCCGGACCAATCTGCCGAACCAGTCACCAAGGCTCGGGGCTTAGGCTTGGTGCGGGAGTGGCCTGCTGCAGCTGACCCAGCTACTGCCGGCGGCTGCTGCTGCTGCTGCTGCTGGTGAGGCTGCCGCTGCTGCTTCTGCTGTTGGTGGTACTGCTGTTTCTGGTATTCTGACACGTCATCCTGCTCGTCTAAGTAATAAACCTCTTCCTCCCACCCTTGCTGATCCGCCCCGTCTGCCTTCCCCACCTGTTCCTGACCCTGTGGCTGCTGCATATACTGCTCGCGTGTTAGCCCCTCCCCTTCCTCCACCACCTCCTCTTCCTCATCTCCCAATCGCACCATAACTTCCTGCCCGTCTTCTTCCTCCGCGTCCTCTGGCTCCAGCTGATTGGTTGGCGAGAGCTGCCCGAGATCCAGGGCAGCGGGGCGGCGAAACTTTCCGCTGTTGCTGCGGACGGTCAGGGTAGGGGCGGAGAGGAAGGGCGGGGAGACGGAGGGCGAAATTCTTTGCTCCTGCGGCCTTACCAGCAGCGGTTGCTGCTGCTGCTGCTGCTGCTGCTGCTGCTGCGGCTGCTGCGGCTGTGTATGGCCCATGCGTTCCAACCCACCTGCCGCTACTCCCCCATCCCCACCGTAACCACCATGCCCACCAACAGGGTCATAATGCAAGGACGTGGGTGACTGTAACGATGCCTGGTTAGAGTCAAACGAGAAAGACGAGGAGGCAGGGTAGGCGGGGAACAGACCAGCACCGCCAGCGTCAGCACCACCAGCAGCCGCTTCTCCCCCCACTTCCGCCCCACGCGCCCCTGCCGCCCCTCCCGTCTTTTCCGCTCCCCCTGAGACGGAATTGGCGGAATCGCCAGAGGAGGGGCGGAGGGAAAACGAGTTGCTAGGAGGATACGAGCTTTTTGGAGGGTAGGAGGAGGGAGAGTGTGAGGGAGAGGATGCATCGCGGGGAGATGAACCGGTACGAAGGGACGACCCCGTACGCGGAGACGTTTCAGTACCGGAAAGTAACCCCCCACGGGGAGTTGAAACCGTACGGGGAGATGAAACCGTACGGGGAGATGAGCCTGTACGAGGGGAGGAACCAGTACGAGGGGCGGAGGCTGTTCGCGAGTCATAAACAGGGCTTGCACTTTGTTTCTCCGAACCCTGAAACGCCTGGGAGAACACACCTGAGCTTGCATAAGAGCCGGATTCGGAATAAAGATCAGTACTGGTGCTAGAGTGAGGTGATAATCCTGGGGCAGCAGTGGTGGGGGAAGCATTGGCGGAACGCGCTAAGGCGCGCGCGGAGGAGGAGGGGGACTTGGGGAAGCGGTGGCGGGCGGGAGAAACCGGGGGAAGCACGGGCTGGGGAGTGAGGGGCGGCGGAACAACGCGCGGCGCAGCGGAAAGCGGGGATTTCGGCACAGCAAGGCTGCGCGATTTGGGGAAGTACAAGGCGGCGTCCGCTCTGGGGGATCTCCGCCCCCCCTCACCGCTGCTTCCCCCAATCCCCGCCGCCGCAGCAGCTCTGGGGGTCACCCCGCCTCCTGTCCCCTGATGCCTGAGATTCTCATTCCTTCTCCAAGCTTGCCCGCCTCCCTCTCTCTCCCTCTCCCTGCTTCCTCTCCCCCCTGCTCCGCCGGCATCCCCTTTCCCCGTCCCCGCGTCCTTCCCCCGCCCTTTTGCCTTCCGCCCGTCTCCCCCGCGCCTCCTTCCATCGTCGAAGCCCCCGCTAGGGTTCGGGCCTGCGGGGCTCTCTTCGTCCACTAGGAATCTTAGCAGGCGCGGAGACATGATGCCTATGCTCCCCGCGCGCACCCCGCGGGGTCCCCCGATCCCCGCGACTCCGCCTGCGCCTTCCCTCCCCCCGCTGTTCCCGCCTCCAGCGCCCGCCAGTCTGCCGCTACCTCCCGCGGCTCTCTGCTGCTCCGCCCCTATCCGCGCTTCCCCCGTCGTCTGCCCCTCACTGGCACCGCTTTGCACCGATCCGCCTGAGGAAGACTTCGGCGCGCCGCCCGCGCTTCTGAACCCCCCGCCAAAGCCGCCGAAGCTCTCCCCGTGTCCCGATGCGCCTCCCCAAGAAGCACCTGCTGCCGCGTTCCCCGCCGTACTCCCCGCGGCAACCAGCGTGTTGCCTCTGGGATAATCAGGTCCCGTTTTCGATCGCCGCTGCAGCAGCACTCCCTGCGCCCGCTCCGCCCTCTCCCCTTGTAACCCGCTCCGCCACTGACCGTCTTCCCCAGTCCCCTCCCCCACCTTCCCCCTCTCCCCGCGCGAAACTGCCACACCCCCTATGCCCGTGGTATGGCGCCGAACCATGGGCATAGGCTCGGGCACATCCTCGGGATTATCCACCCAACCTGACAGCCCGTCACTGCCCCTCCGCCACTCCTGCCGGCGGTTTACGGCTGGTCGGCTATTGTCGCCGGCACGGCGCGCAGACGGAGATTTGGCCATAACATGCCGAGCATTAGAGACCCCTCGTCCCGGATCGTCTCTTATCGCGTCGTCGAATCTACCGCTGCCACCAGTACCGCCACCCGCAACGCCGCCAAACCCGCCGCCAGTTCCGCGCTCGAACTCATCACCGCCAGAAACCCACGCGCCAGCTCCAACCCCCCCCTCTCCAAAAAGATATTCCGTGAGCTCGTTGTGCTCACCACCGATATCGTCACACTGCCTAGAGTCATCATTTCGATGGCGCACGGAACTAGGCGGATCTAATTGCGCGGACGAGGCGGAGATACCCTTGCGGAGGGCGCGGTTGGCGCGGTCGCGCTTAGCGGGGGCGTCGGCGGAAAGAGGAATGTGCTGGTCGCTGAAGGGCCGAGCGTCGTTACCGGGCTCGGGTTGTGGGCGGTACCGCTGGTTCGGCGGGTGGTTCGGATAATGGTATGGCGGGTGGTTCGGAAGGTGGTTCGGAAGGGTGGACGAACGTGGAGAGCGGTTTAGAAGTTCGGGAGCGGCTTCAGCAGGCGTCGTTGCGACTACGTGCTGACGTGGCGGCATGGAGCGGGACGCGCCGAAACGAGCGCCGGCATCCTGTGGCTGGGCGTACCAGTCCATGGTGACTTAAAAGTGATAAAAACGGAAGGGATCAACGCGAAGGAATAAAGCCGAGATAAATAAGTAGTCGAGCCGTTGCGCGGCTTCTAGCGCGGTAACGTCCCGATAGTATGCTAACCCTCCATCGCGTATTGCGAAATACTGATTTCTAGCTAAGCACGCAGACAAAGACGAGGTTCGGCGCGAGGGCTTAAGGCCATATCGCGAGTAGCTGGTATTATGTCGTAGAACGAAAGACGCAGGGAAACTGTCAATTGATAACCGACTGGCATTAGCTCGGGTACAACTAAGCGAATCAAATTACCGGACTAGGGTCGTCGTCGTGAAACTAACAGCGACGTTCGCAGGAAACCATCAAAAGCATCCGTCGCAGCAACTCCTTGTAATAGGGAAGCAACCTATACTCGCTAATTCCTTCGTCACATGATGCGACTAAGTGAGCTCTTTAACACTTAGAAACTTAGCAACCTCGAATCGCCTCGTCGTCACTTTAGCAGCCTGCGTATATCAGAGGCGTGACATTTTGCAAAACAAGAAACAGGAAGTCTGAAACTTGAAAAACAGAGGTGCGATGCGAAACTGAGAAATCTCTAGGTCATCTTATCCACCCACCATGGTGCCGCCAATGCCTTTCTGGATTCTGTAGAGCATGTGACGCCAATGACAGTCTGTAATACCAATCAGTAGGTAAGTGAGGAGAGCTGAGGACAATACGAATGTGATGCGGCCAGAACCAGACTGGATGGCTAGAGAAAGAGAGGTGGTGATGATAGGTTACAGACAGACTTCGCGAGGGGAGGGAGGGACCTGTGAGACGGAACGGAATGGTCAAACCTAGCGAGGAGGAGCAACAAGCGACAGGGGGAGAAAACAAGCAAAGCGTGATGCGAAAGCAAGCCCAAGGTTCATTGGGATTGGGGGAGCGAGAGCTTGTGTTGTGTGATGCGAAAACGGCAAGCTCAAGGGTATGTCACACTTTCGTCCAGCCCAGTGCGGTTCAGATGGTTTTCACACATGAATGGCTTGGGACAACCCAAAAGTCGAGTTTCCTATGACAAGCCCAAGGTGAGCTGGAAAAGATCGGGCAATTCACAAAGCAAGGCGCAACTTGATGGTGCCAGTCTTAGAAAATCCACACCACACTGTCGTCAATGCACGACCCTCTGGCACTGTATTTACTGTACATTATCTGACGCAGCTGCTGCTGCTGACCTGACTCGGTAAAATTCTTGACCTACGACTATGACCCTTCTGACAACGCTTTCTGCTGACTAAAAAACGCGTACTTTGGTAACTTGCACTGCACTGTAGTATGGTGATGTGTTCGTTGGTTGAAAGCTTTCGCCTACAGCATTTTCGATGTTGTTACTGGCCGAGTTCGCTGGCCGTGGATGTGTCCTCTCCTCGGGCAGTGAACACATTTCCGCACCACACCCTCGACATGAAAAGGACGATGATATTATCGAGTGCGGCTCGTCCACAAGTATTTCGGTACAACGCAAGCAGTGTAGCAAACTCTACGGTCCCATTTACCTAAGAAGCCATTTCCATTCATAATTAGCTGTAAATTCAAGGTGTTCAAATCTGGCACCATTCTAAGCTCTGCATAACCTATGTGAAGTAAATGGACATGGCGTTTGCACGAGCCATTCTCTGCATTATTCAAGGGGTTGGGCAGCAAACATGGATGCGAAGGCAGACAAACCACAAGCAAACCACATGCTAACGTTAGAACCAATCGAACCTCACCTCACAGAAAACGCCATGTGCATGAACGTAAAATTAAGGTGTGGCGTGCGCAAAATAAAGGTGGTTGTGGTGCCAACCCAAGCCAGCAGTAGCAAGAAATGTGTGGATGAGTGTTCTTACCAGGTAAAGGTATTTGCGATGGTATGTGACCGCCTTTTTGCAGAGCTTCTTTATGTTCCAACTGGTTGCTGCGAGATTGAAATACTGGGAAGGGGCAGGAGAGAATGAGAGGTTACAGAAGGGGGGAAGAGGGGAAGGGGGTTGGGAAGAGGAGAGGAAAGAGGGGAAAGTTGAGAGGAGCAAGAAGGTAGAGAAGTGGGAAGGTGCTAAGCATGAAATGTGGGAAACTTGGTTGATGCAATGCATGTGCCACTGACATGCCCCACTCTCATGCCCCACTCTCATGCCCCACTCTCATGCCCGACATACGCCACTGACATGCATGACGTGATCCAGCCCCTGAGCACACACACAGCACCAGGTCGTCCCTCATTTCCACCAGGACTGCCAGCATGCATGCACAACACATGCCTCATTCTCATTCCCAACATGCCCCCCCTCTTCATGCACCACATGCCCCACTCTCATCCCCCACATACGCCACCCACATGTACTATATCGTCCAGCCCCTGCGCATACTGCACCAGGTCTTCCCTCATCTCCAGCAGAATCGCCAGCATGCACGCACCACACGTACCCCACTCACATTACTCACATGCCGCACTCTCTCATGCCCCAACTTGCCCCACTCACATGTACCACATCGTTCAGCCCCAAAGCAAACTGCACCAGGTCTTCACTCATCTCCAGCAGAATCGCCAGCATGCATGCACCACGTGCCCCACCCACTACCATAATCCATTCCCATGCCCCACTCCCATGCCCCACATACGCCACTCACATGCACCACATCGTCCAGCCCTTGAGCATACTGCACCAAATCTTTCCGCATCTCCAGCAGAATCGCCAGCATGCATGCACCACACATATCCCACTCAAATTGCTCTCATGCCCCACATGCCCCACTTACATGTACCACATCATCCAACCCCTGAGCATACTGCACCAGGTCTTCCCTCATCTCCAGCAGAATCGCCAGCACACAAAAAGTCGTCATTCTCTCAACCTCCACCTCTGCATCCTCCTCCCCCTCCCCCACCAGCACCCCCTCCTCATCCACCTCCCCCTGTGGCGACGGGATCTCAGCCACGGATAGAGCAGGGGACGATAGGTTAGACTCGGTAGGGGACGACGGAGGCTCGGCGGCATGTTTGGTGACGGAGCTGGGGAGAGGTGCGGACGGGGCGAGGACCATGAGAGGCGGAATTGAGGGGCGTCTGCGGTCCAAGCCTAACCCCGAGCCTGAGCCCGAGCCTGTGCTTGAGGCTAGGGAGGGAGAGGTTTGGGAGATGGAGCTGGGGGTGCTGCTTGGGCTGTCTGTTACTGTTGCTAATGTTGCTGCTGCTGCGGAAGAAGACGACGATGGGGATGATGACGATGGTAGTGCGGTTGTTGAGGGTGTAGAAAAGGCTGGGGGTGGTGGTGGTGGTGGCAGCACTTTGGGAGACGTGGAAGTCAAGAGGGGCTTGAAATGAAACGCTTCCTCTGAACCAACAGCAAGAGCAGCAGCAGCAGCAGGAGGAGGAGGAGCAGCAGCAGCAGGAGCAGGAGAAGCAGCAGGAGCAGCAGGAGCAGCAGGAGAAGCAGCAGCAGCGGCAGCAGGAGCAGGAGTCAAGGACAGCGATGGGCTGTGCACCACCCCGAATCCCTGCCAGTCCCCTTCCACGTCAGCCTCTTGCCCTGCTTTCACGCCCTCCGTCTCCTTTTCAAACACTGCTTTTCCCTCCCCGTCCTCCCTCTCCTCTTCACACGCTGCTTCACCCTTCTCCAACCCTTCCGCTGTCGCTTCTCCCCCACTCTCAGCCACCCTTTCACCAGGCATCCCTGCTTCTCCCAGGGTATTCCCCTTCTCCCCTGCTGCCCCTCCTGCCTCTTTCTCCTTCTCCTCCTCCCCTTTAGCCTTCAACCCCCAAAACCCCTTCATCCCTGCTTCACCACTAGCGCTTCTGTGATGCGTTGCGTTCCTCTGATCCCTTTGATTCCTTTGCTTCCGTTCCCCACTTAAACTCCTTTGAGGCGTTCCCAGCCACTCCACCCCCCCTCCACTCTCCTTGCCTGTGTTTCTCCTCCCCTGCTCCTCCTCCCCCCCCTCCCCACGCCCTCCCATCACCCCTCCTGCGTCTCTCGGAAGGCTGTGCCACCCCTTGGCACCCCCTTTCACCGCACTCGCCCGCATCGTCGCTCGGTTGGTATCGTCGAAAATCTTGGCCAGGAAATCTCTAGAAGACGGGGATTTAAGTGCCAGCGGGGATTTAAGCAGATCTGGGGGAATGAACGGCCGAGGAGACTTCATTCCAGTGCTTAGCTCAGGCGGGATTCGGAACGGACCAGGGGATTTTAACCCCAGAGTCACCTCAAAAGGGAGGGCAAAGGGCATGGAACCCGGGGATTTCGGAGGGTGTTCCGCCCGGGGTGACTTGAGATTCAGGTGTAGTTCAGGGGGAACCTTGAGGTTTAACCGGCGGAGAGGAGCCTTGAAGATGCTAGCAGGAGAGGGGGGAGAGGCACCAGATAGAGACCTTGAGTGGGGGAACAACAAGTGAGGGGGTTGATGAGGATGGTCTTTGCTCATATGGGTTCCTCTCTCGTGCATCGACCCGCCTCTGCCTTCGTGGGACGCTCTAGCGAGGGATTTGGAGGGTGGGAAGAGGAACGGCGCGTCGGGTAGGGCGCCTGGTAGATCGTCTGGTAGGGCGCCTGGTAGATCGTCTGGTAGGGCGCCTGGTAGATCGTCTGGTAGGGCGCCTGGTAGATCGTCTGGTAGGGCGCCTGGTAGATCGTCTGGTAGGGCGTCATCTGGCTCCTCCAGTTCTCCCTCTGGCGTAAGATCGACCGTGTCGTCTTGCATGGGCCCCGCCTGAACACCAACGCCCGTCTCAGGTGCAGAATCGTGTTTCGGTTTGCCCACCAGAAGCGCACTGGATATGCTGCCTGCCATGCTGCCTGTGCTGCCTTCTGTGCTGCCTGCTTCTGTGCTCCCTGCTGTGCTACCAGCCACGCTACCAGCCATGCTGGGAGCAGCCGGCAGGAAGCGAGGGGATTTAGTGGAGCCTCCCCAGCCGTGCCCGAACATGCTGCCGGATCCCGAACCTGCAGGCTCGGTTCCCGAGCCTGCCGAGCTGACCCTGGGAGATATGGGAGGCAGGCCTAGGGGAAAATGGCTAGTGCGAGCAGCACCACTAGCACCAGCACCA
This sequence comes from Closterium sp. Naga37s-1, assembly GCA_947471745.1. NCBI lineage: Eukaryota > Viridiplantae > Streptophyta > Zygnematophyceae > Desmidiales > Closteriaceae > Closterium > Closterium sp. Naga37s-1. Next base: position 2,309,120 of record CANJKZ010000977.1, read on the forward strand.
GCAGCAGCACCAGCAGCACCACCCATGCTGCTGCCGGCCTGCCTGCGCTTCCCCACTGCAGTGGGCAGATCAGCAGGTGAGGCGGGGCGAGCGGAAGCAGAGGAGGAGGGTGAAGGGAGAGAGCGGGAGGGCTTGTGGGAGAAAGTGCCAGGGGACCTGGGAGGCAGGAAGAGGGAAGGCTTTGTGTCTGAACCAGCTGCAGCAGTTGCGCCAGCCGCACCAGCACCAGCAGTAGCAGCAGCAGCACCAGAACCAGCACCAGTGGCGGCAGCAGTGGCAGCACCAGTGGCAGCACCAGCAGCAGCACCAGCGCCAGCAGCAGTTTCAGGGAGCTCAACACGCGGGGGCCTTAGTCGCTGCAGGGGAGCACGCGGGTCCTCCTTGGTACCATCCCCCCCCCTGCTCTCACCACCCAACTGAGCACCAACAGGTGCAGGCCCACCCACTACAGCAGTACTGGCAGCAGCAGGGGAGCAGAGAGAGGAGGGCGAGGAGGCGTCCCTAGGGGATTGCGCTCGCATATGCCTCTGGCCCCACTCAAACGTTGCACGTGTGGGCGCAGGCACTGAGAGCACCGGCGGCGAGTCTCCATCCGCCTCCCTCCGCAACGCTCCTTCCAGTGCCGGGATCTTGGGACTGCCCATTCTCCCCAGCTCCCTTTGCATCACACCCAGAGGCATTTTCGGGCTGTCTCTCAGCATACCCCCCATGGGCGACCCTGGACTGTCCTGCTGGCCTTTCAGGGCACCTATGGGCGGTTTTGGACTGTCCTTTGCGACCCCTATGTGCATTCTTGGACTGTCTTGAGCGGCCTTCAGGGCGCCTATGGGAGCTTTTGGACTGTCTCTCAAGGGGAGAGGCGGCATGCCCCGAGGGACCAGGTTAAGTGAAACCAAGTGCTCCTCGTCACTCCTTACCCGTCTCACATTCATATTCCCAACTCCTCCCGCCGCCGAAGCTGGTACTGCTGCTACAGCTGCTGCTGCTATGAACGCTCCTTCTCCTTGCCCATCTGCTCCTCCTTCCCTTCCCTCCCTCCGAACCTCGGAGCTTCTCCTCCGTTGCTGTTCCGATGGCGATCCGAACCCCCCACCCGAGCCTCGTCCCGAGCCTAGGTCCGGCTCCGAACCGAAACTCACCCCCCTCCGCAGCTTCTCCCTGCGGGACCTCGCCGAGCGACCACCAGCGCTCCGTGCCGAGCCTAACGCCGGGCTCCCGTGCCTGCGGAGGCTGGTTCGGGGGGAAGGCTCGCGCAGAGCAATGGTGGCCGCGAACCTAAGGTTATCCCTTCTGTAAGGCCCGGAATCAGCCCAGGAGAAGGAGCGGGAGAGGGAGCGAGAGGAAGGGGGGGTGGTGGAGGGGTTGAAGGAGGAATCTTCTGTGAAGCTGCGGGTGGCATTGTGGTTGGTGCCTCCTGTTCTGCTGAGAGAAGCAGTAGCAGCAGCAGCATTCGAAGCAGGCCCAGCAGAAAAGACTCTAGCAGGGCTCCAATTGCTAGTGGCTGTAGCAGCAGCAGCAGCAGCAGCAGCAGGAGCGGGTTTGTCAGTGTGTTCGAAATCAAGAGCAGTGCTGAAACCCCAAAATCCGTCATTACTGCCTTTGCCCGCCGCAGCAGAAGCAACAGAGGCAAGAGCAGCAGAGAAGTCGTGAGCCGCTGCTGCTGCTGCTTCTGCTGCTGCCTCTCCCATGCTCCCACGCTCCCTCAGGCTCCTATGGCTTTTCAGCTCAGCCAACTGCTGTTCCTGCTTCCACACCAGCGGCAGGTGCAGCGGGCGCAGCAGCATCAGCCCCGGATGCATGCTCTGATACCTCCTCAGAAACCCGTGCTTCTGCTTCACCTGCTGCAGCTGCTGCTCCAGCTGCTGCTGCTTCTGCCGCTGCTGCTGCCGCTGCACGGCCACCGCTGCTGCCTTCTGCTTCTGAGAGCTGTTTTGCCGGCGGAGCAGGCGCGAGTGGAAGGACGAGGAGGACGGCTGGTGGTGGGAGGAGAGGGGGAAGGGGAAGTGGGTGCGGGCACGCTGAGACGGGTGGGAGGGGTGCGAGGGCGGGGCGAGGATGGTGGGGAGTGCGGGGACGTCAATGCGGGGAACGTCGAATTTGAGCGAGCCTCCCATGGGGCGCTGCAGGGAGCGGTTGGAGCTGGAAGAGCTTGCAGAAGAACCTGCAGCTCCTGCTGCAATGACGCTTAAAGAAGCTCCAGTGGCGCTTGGTTGTCTACCGCTGCTAGAGATGTTCCCCCTGTTGCTCATGCTGTTGCCGCTCGTAGTGGTGCTGCTGGTGGTGATGCTGGGGATTTTTCTTTCTCTCTCGGTCCCCATTGACTGGTATCTGCGCAGCGGGAGCGGCGGCCGATCCTGACCGTCCATCTGGAGTGGCCTCGCAGCTGGAGAATCGGCACCGTTGCTACCTCCACTGCCATCCACCAACTCATCTCCTGCCCTTTCCAGGTTCTCTCCTCTCCTCTCGTCCCCGTCTTCCTCCCTCCTCCTCTCCCCCTCCTCTCTCTCACGCCCTCGACCCTTCCGAGCAACAGCAGGAGGAGGCCTTCCCGCATCAAGCCCTGCCCTCCCATAACCCCCATAACCACTCCTGACCGAACCCCCATCCCCACCATCCCCACCACCCCCACCTCCTCTGACCCCACAATCTGCCTCCTTTCCTTCTCTTCCGTCTCTCCCCACTCCTCCCTCTCGTTCAGTCGTGGTCTCCTTCCAGTCTCCCCCCGAAACCGACCGTACGATCCGCTGCCTCCCCTCACTCCTCCCCTCACTCCTCCCCTCACTCCTCCCCTCACTCCTCCCCTCGCTCCTCCCCTCGCTCCTAACCTGCTCCACACCGCTCCCCACGCCCCCTCTCAGCGCCGCCCTCCTCCGAGCCTCCAGCTGCTGACTCGTGGGCAGCCTCTCATCCGGAGGAAGGTCCTTGGACGGATCAAAGGCCACTCGAGACGACACAGCTGAGAGATCAAGCACTGTGTCCTCTGCGTTGCTGCTGCTGTGCCTGTGTGCAGAGGCGAACGGAGGAGAGGAGGCGGCAGGGAGGGGCGGGCGGCTCGTGCCGCCCATGACGTGAATGGTGATGCTGCGGGTGAAGCCGAACAGCCCGTCAAATAGCCCCTCGCTGCTGCTGCCTGTTACTGCCGCTGCTGCCGGTTCTGCTGCTGGTTCTGCTGCTGACGCTGGGGGTGGTGGGTCACATGGTACAGCTAGTACTGCAGTGGATGAACCTCCTGAAGCTCCGCTAGCATGGGTGTGGGTGCTGCTGCTGGTCGTGCTGCTGCTGATTGTGCTGGTTGTGCTGATCGTGGTGGTCGTGGTGCTGCCGTGAACGTGTGTCAGCTCGGTTGCAGACCTGCTTTGATGCACACGCCTGCCCACTCTCTCCTCGCCCACACCGGCAGAACTACCTGCAGCAGCAGCAGCAGCAGGAGGAGGAGGAAGAGCAGCAGCAGGAGGAGCAGGAGGAAGGGAAGGGTCGTCCTTCTTGCCCCACAGGGACCGCATGCGGCCAAAGAAGGACGACTCAATGCCACCAGACGCACTCCAGCTGACTCCCACCGCCCCCCCTGCTATGCCTGTCCCTGCCCCTCCCGCTGTTACCATGCCTACCTCTCCACCACCTGCCCCTCCAACTGCTACTCCTTCCCCTCCCACTTCTACCCCTGCAACCCCCACCTCTTCAGCTTCCTCCCACACTCCCGCTATCCTAGCTGCTTCGTGTGACAGGCGCCTATCCTCCCCCCACTCTCCCTCCTCCTCCCCTCCGCTCTCTTCCCCTTCCTCCCCCTCCTCTCCCTCCCTGTCCTCCTCTGACCCATACCCCATATTCCCCTGATCCTCCTCCCCACTCTCACCTTCGAAGTCACTGCCCTGACTCTCACTCCTACTTTCCCCCTCTCTCTCCTCGTCCTCCTCATCCTCCTCTTCACTCTCACTCTCCCCATACGCCTCCTCATCCTCCTCCTCCCCTTCCCACCCGTCCTCTCCTTCCTCCACCCCTCCATCCTCCTCCCACTCCGCAGGCACCACAAACTCCCTCCCACCCACTCCCCCAACACCTCTCCTCCCCATAAGAGCCCCAGAAGCAGGGGTATCAGGCACAGCATGCACGGCGGCCTGAGTCACAGCCAGCTCTGCAGCCATAAGGGCGATTTCCAGCCTCTGTGGGGACGAAAAGAGGTCCACTGAGCCCCGATCCGCATCCTCGTGCGGTGCTGCAAACGCCGACGTGCCGCCGCTGCCGGCAATGCTGCTCGCAGTACCCACCGAGCCAGATGCATACGTCGAAAGCGAACCCCCACCACTGCCGCAGCTGCTGCTGCTGCTGCTGCTTGCCCCAACCCCACCAGCACTGGCAGCACCAGCGCCGCCGGTTACAGCAGAGAGGGGCACGCGGGTGGCATTGGCGATATCGACAGCGATAGCCGTGAAGAGATCTGCGTCGAGTAAGACGGAAGCCGCTGCCCGGACGGCAGCGGCGGTGGCGGCAATGTAAGCAGATCGGTCCATGGTGAGGTGCGGCAGGTGGCGGGCCGTATGGAAGATGGCTTGATCTGCTAGTGGGAGGAGTGCTGCACTGCATGCGTCATAGTCCCACGCCCACATCATCTGCCAGGGAGGAGGAGAAGCGGGAGAGAAGCAGAACCAGGCGGAGGGAGGGAGATTGGGTGGGGGTGGGTGGGGTAAGGGGATGGAACCAGCGCCACACTGCATGAGTCATAGTCCCACCCCCATCACCTGCATGGGGAGGAGAATTTCGAGACGTTTCAGCACACACCGGAGACTCGCTGTCTTTACTTCGGATGGGATGCGGTGGGGGGTTGGGGGAGACTCGCTGTCTATACTTTCCCCTAAAAGATGAATCTCTCCTCCATGTAGGAAAATTATCCTGAGACGAGACCCTGGCAAGCTAAGGCCCTACCATGTCACATACTCCGACCCACGGGAAGTCAGTGATACAGGAAGTCACTAGTGGTCACTCACCTCCCAGAGGTAGAGTGCGTCAGCAAAGGAGAGCTCGCGGCGGAACATGGCCATGACCGTGCGGACTGTGAAGAACATGGTGCCCGCTCCTATCTCGTCTGTTGGGGGGTAGGGGGGAGAAAGAGAGGGAGAAGATGAGAGGGAGACAGATGGCATGCAAAGAGAAAGGGGAGCTCGTAGGCAGCTCGCGGCGGAACATGGCCATGACTGTGCGCACCGTGAAGAACATGGTGCCTGCCCCAATCTCGTCTGTCAGGGTGAAGGGGGGGAAGGGGGAAAGGAGAGGAGGATGAGAGGGAGGCATAGGGCATGAGGAGGACTCCCAGAGAGCTCCCGGCGGAACATGGCCATGACTGTGCGCACCGTGAAGAACATGGTGCCTGCCCCTATCTCGTCTGATGGGGAAGGGGAGGGAGAGGGCGAGACGGGAACAAAGAGAAGGAGACGGAGCGGTTGCACAGAGGAAGGAGAGTTCATGGGGGAACATGGCCATGACTGTGCGCACCGTGAAGAACATGGTGCCTGCCCCTATCTCGTCTGTTAAGAAGGGACAAGGGGGCGGGGCAGAGGGGGAAAGGGTGTGCGGGGAGAGGGGTGAGACCGTGAGAGTGAGGGAGAGGGAGCATGCATGCATTAAGCCAGTGGTATGCAGCTCAGGGTAGAGAGTGTAGACCATGTGGGAGAGAGATGTTGGGGGGAGGGGGGGGACGTGCAGCTCGCATGAGTGAATTCACACACTCACCCAAGTGCGCGTGCAGCTCAGGGTAGAGAGTGTAGACCATGTGGGAGAGAGATGTTGGGGGGAGGGGGGGGACGTGCAGCTCGCATGAGTGAATTCACACACTCACCCAAGTGCGCGTGCAGCTCAGGGTAGAGAGTGTAGACCATGTGGGAGAGAGATGTTGGGGGGAGGGGGGGGACGTGCAGCTCGCATGAGTGAATTCACACACTCACCCAAGTGCGCGTGCAGCTCAGGGTAGAGAGTGTAGACCATGTGGGAGAGAGATGTTGGGGGGAGGGGGGGGACGTGCAGCTCGCATGAGTGAATTCACACACTCACCCAAGTGCGCGTGCAGCTCAGGGTAGAGAGTGTAGACCATGTGGGAGAGAGATGTTGGGGGGAGGGGGGGGACGTGCAGCTCGCATGAGTGAATTCACACACTCACCCAAGTGCGCGTGCAGCTCAGGGTAGAGAGTGTAGACCATGTGGGAGAGAGATGTTGGGGGGAGGGGGGGGACGTGCAGCTCGCATGAGTGAATTCACACACTCACCCAAGTGCGCGTACAGCTCAGGGTAGAGAGTGTAGACCATGTGGGAGAGAGATGTTGGGGGGAGGGGGGGGACGTGCAGCTCGCATGAGTGAATTCACACACTCACCCAAGTGCGCGTGCAGCTCAGGGTAGAGAGTGTAGACCATGTGGGAGAGAGATGTTGGGGGGAGGGGGGGGACGTGCAGCTCGCATGAGTGAATTCACACACTCACCCAAGTGCGCGTGCAGCTCAGGGTAGAGAGTGTAGACCATGTGGGAGAGAGATGTTGGGGGGAGGGGGGGGACGTGCAGCTCGCATGAGTGAATTCACACACTCACCCAAGTGCGCGTGCAGCTCAGGGTAGAGAGTGTAGACCATGTGGGAGAGAGATGTTGGGGGGAGGGGGGGGACGTGCAGCTCGCATGAGTGAATTCACACACTCACCCAAGTGCGCGTGCAGCTCAGGGTAGAGAGTGTAGACCATGTGGGAGAGAGATGTTGGGGGGAGGGGGGGGACGTGCAGCTCGCATGAGTGAATTCACACACTCACCCAAGTGCGCGTGCAGCTCAGGGTAGAGAGTGTAGACCATGTGGGAGAGAGATGTTGGGGGGAGGGGGGGGACGTGCAGCTCGCATGAGTGAATTCACACACTCACCCAAGTGCGCGTGCAGCTCAGGGTAGAGAGTGTAGACCATGTGGGAGAGAGATGTTGGGGGGAGGGGGGGGACGTGCAGCTCGCATGAGTGAATTCACACACTCACCCAAGTGCGCGTACAGCTCAGGGTAGAGAGTGTAGACCATGTGGGAGAGAGATGTTGGGGGGAGGGGGGGGACGTGCAGCTCGCATGAGTGAATTCACACACTCACCCAAGTGCGCGTGCAGCTCAGGGTAGAGAGTGTAGACCATGTGGGAGAGAGATGTTGGGGGGAGGGGGGGGACGTGCAGCTCGCATGAGTGAATTCACACACTCACCCAAGTGCGCGTGCAGCTCAGGGTAGAGAGTGTAGACCATGTGGGAGAGAGATGTTGGGGGGAGGGGGGGGACGTGCAGCTCGCATGAGTGAATTCACACACTCACCCAAGTGCGCGTGCAGCTCAGGGTAGAGAGTGTAGACCATGTGGGAGAGAGATGTTGGGGGGAGGGGGGGGACGTGCAGCTCGCATGAGTGAATTCACACACTCACCCAAGTGCGCGTGCAGCTCAGGGTAGAGAGTGTAGACCATGTGGGAGAGAGATGTTGGGGGGAGGGGGGGGACGTGCAGCTCGCATGAGTGAATTCACACACTCACCCAAGTGCACGTGCAGCTCAGGGTCGAGAGTGTAGACCATGTGGGAGAGAGATGTTGGGGGGAGGGGGGGGACGTGCAGCTCGCATGAGTGAATTCACACACTCACCCAAGTGCGCGTGCAGCTCAGGGTAGAGAGTGTAGACCATGTGGGAGAGAGATGTTGGGGGGAGGGGGGGGACGTGCAGCTCGCATGAGTGAATTCACACACTCACCCAAGTGCGCGTGCAGCTCAGGGTCGAGAGTGTAGACCATGTGGGAGAGGCGGAAGTGGGGGGTGCACGTGCAGCTAGCATAAGCGTGTGTGCAAACACACACTCACCCAAGTGTGCATGCAGCTCGGGGTCGAGAGTGTAGACCATGTGGGAGAGGCGGCTGATCTCCCTCTGAATGCCCAGCCCCGTGTCCGTGTTCATAAAGTCCTCTCTCTGGGGCCAAAAGTAGAAAGGTGGGATAGGTATGCAACAGATGCAAGGTACGTTCTGAGAATGTGAGGTGCTTGTTTCCACAGGCGCATCTCCCTCTGAATGCCCAGCCCCGTGTCTGTGTTTATAAGTCCTCCCTCTTCCCGACAGTGGAAGCACAGAGGAGGCGGCAGGAATAGGCGGGCGGGGCAAGAGCAACAAGTGTGTAACATACGAGCTTGACTCCAATCCAGACTCCAGACGATAACCACTCACCACTCTCCACATGAGAATTTCAAACGCCAAGAATGCATCAGTGTTGTTGGAAAAGAGCAGCACCATGGGGGGCATGAGGTCGCTCATGCCCTGGCAGCACCCCACCTCGGGGTCGAACCACGCGTACACCGCCAGCACGTTCATCAGGCGCTGCTGGCACGCTCACAACAAGGCACGAGCGCCACAAGGGAAAGGCAGGACTGTGTGCGACAAGAGGTAAGTCACCTCTGCTCCTGACTCACCACTCTCCGCATGAGCCGCTCGAAAGCCCAAAACGCATCCGCGTCGTCAGGGTACAGGACGACCATGGGGGACATGAGGTCGCTCATGCCCTGGCAGTACCTTCCTACCACACCACACACCCAAACACGCTGCTGCCAACCAATCAAACCAGACGCACTCACCACTCTCCTCATGAGCCGCTCAAACGCCCAGAAGGCATCCGCGTCGTCAGGGTACAGGACGACCATGGGAGACATGAGGTCGCTCATGCCCTGGCAGTACCCCACCTCGGGGTCGAACCACGCGTACACCGCCAGCACGTTCATCAGGCGCGCTCGGCTGCGGCTGCTCTCAAAGAAGAGCAGCGAGCGGTCCGCCCGCGTTACATCCACTCCTGTGGGGAGATGGGTTAAGGGGAGTTGGAGGAGTCGAACAATGCATACACCGCCGGCACGTTCATCAGGCGCGCTCGGCTGCGGCTGCTCTCAAAGAAGAGCAGCGAGCGGTCCGCCCGCGTTACATCCACTCCTGCAGGGAGAGGGAGGGATAAGGGGGGTAGCGAAAGGGGGGGAGAAGGGTCGAACCGCGCGTACACCGCCAGCACGTTCATCAGGCGCGCGCTGCTGCAGCCGCTCTCAAAGAAGAGCAGCGAGCGGTCGGCGCGGGTCACGTCTACTCCTGAGCGGAGACGGGGGGAGGGAAGGGGGTGTGGGGAGGGGATGGGGTACAGGACATGGGGAGGGAACTGGGAGGGGCTCGGGGAGGGAATGGGGCAAGGGTGATGGGAGAAGGAGTTTGGGAAGGGATTCGGGACGGGATTTGGGCAAAGATGTGGGATACTTGCGCTGGCAACAGTGACAGATGGTGGTGATAGAAATCTTGAGGCGTGTTAGGGTGGAGGATGACAAATGAGAATTCCGATCCAGCCATCTCAATACCCATGTTTGCCGACCTATTTGGCAAAACCCCTGGTGCCACTTCACCTGTGTAATTATCTTTCTTGGTGTAGGCCTTTACCAACCTATTTGGTAGAGCCTTTGGCGCCACTTGTGGATTCGATCTAGCCCCACGCGCGCCACCACCTCTGCCTTGAATCGTACAGCATTTGGTTCACGCATATGTCAATCTGGTTCAACCCAAAAGACGCTACATTTCACCCGAATGCTGACCTATCTGATAGAGCCCCTGGCGCCACTTGTGGATTCGATCCAGCCCTACTCGCGCCACCACCTCTGCCCTCTCCGCCGCCCACGTCCTCATCGCCTCATCCACCTCGTTCTCACTCGCCCGTCGACCCCTCCTGCTGCTGCCACCACCGCCATTGACCCTGCCACCACCACCAACATCACAACGACCGCCACCACTGTCAGTTGTACCTCCCTCCACTTCGCCCCCCTCCCCCTCCCCCTCCTCCTCCTCCTCCCCCTCCTCCAGCACCCCCAGCTGTGCTCCGGTCTCCTCCCAGGCGGCGTCTAGGGGCGGGATGGGCGGCACCAGGCGCAGCGGGCCGGCATAGGAGTCTGGGAGATCGACCTCTGTGCCATCGTCCTGGGAGGAAGGGAGCGGGAGGTGGGAGATGGGAAAGGGAAACAGGGGGCGTTGAGAGGAGAGGGGCGGGATGGGCGGCACCAGGCGCAGCGGGCCGGCATAGGAGTCTGGGAGATCGACCTCTGTGCCATCGTCCTGGGAGGAAGGGAGCGGGAGGTGGGAGATGGGAAAGGGAAACAGGGGGCGTTGAGAGGAGAGGGGCGGGATGGGCGGCACCAGGCGCAGCGGGCCGGCATAGGAGTCTGGGAGATCGACCTCTGTGCCATCGTCCTGGGAGGAAGGGAGCGGGAGGTGGGAGATGGGAAAGGGAAACAGGGGGCGTTGAGAGGAGAGGGGCGGGATGGGCGGCACCAGGCGCAGCGGGCCGGCATAGGAGTCTGGGAGATCGACCCCTGTGCCATCGTCCTGGCATTGGGGGGCATGGGGGGAGGAAGAGGGGAGAGGGAGGGAAACATGCACCCATGTCCAGCCATCCTTCTCCACCGCTCTGCACCCATCTGCACTCTGGGAAGGTCGACCACAAAGCCACTGCCATTGACCGGGTATACCAGCTGGAACTTCCTGAGCAGCGAGCACACACCCCCTCCTCTGTCATGCCACCCCTCTGCACCCATCTCCACCCCTCTGCACCCTTCTTCCCTGCACTCCACCGCTCTGCACCCACCTGCACTCTGGGAAAATCGACCACGAAGCCACTGCCAATGACCGGGTCCACGAGCTGGCACTCCTTGAGCATCGCAGCATAGGCCTCCCTGCGCATGCTCCTCAGCTCGCCACACTCGCCACTCGTGGCTGCCGGGCTGACGAGCCCCAGCAGGTACTCCCACACCTCCGGCCGGATGCCCGGCTCGCACCCCTGAGGGAGAGAGGGGTATAAGTGGGGAAACAGCTGTGCGGAAATGAGAGGGGGAACGGGTTGGAAGCAGAGCAGCATAAGCCTCCCTGCGCATGCCTCTCAGCTCGTTAAACTCGCCACTCGTGGCTGCCGGGCTGACCAGCCCCAACAGGTACTCCCACACCTCCGGCCGGATGCCCGGCTCACAGCCCTGGGGGGTTTGGGTTACATTGGGAGAAACAAAGGGGAAGGGGCGAGAGGAGGCAAGGGGTACACTGTACAATCACTAGGGTTAGCCTCTCTATTCATGCCTCTTTGCTAAGCTTGGCGCACTCTGCACTCGTGGCTCCAGGGCTAACCAGACACAACAGGCATGACACATGCCGTCCTGGCATGACACATGCCGCATTGGCACGTACCCCGCGCTGTATGAGGCGGAGAGCAGCCTCGAGGTTCACCATGCGAGGTGAACTCCCCGCACCATGACACATACCCTCGGCATGATACGTACCCCGCGCTGTATGAGGCGGAGAGCAGCCTCGAGGTTCACCATGCGAGGTGAACTCCCCGCACCATGACACATACCCTCGGCATGATACGTACCCCGCGCTGTATGAGGCGGAGAGCAGCCTCGAGGTTCACCATGCGCACAGAATCCATCCTTGAGTGAGAGCACTCAAGCAGATTAGCCAACATGCATACCGCCTCAGCACGACACATACATACCCCTCGCTGTATGAGGCGAAGAGCAGCCTCGAGGTTCACCATGCGCCCCTCTGCGTCAAACATGTCGCTCCATTTCTCCTCCGACAGCCGCTTGCTCGCCTGCATTGCACAGACCGGCCATGTCACGCCATGTCATGCAGTGCCGTGCCATGCCATGCCATGCCGTGCCATCAGACATTGGAACATGCCACACCATGCCGTGAGGGGGAGTGGGAGAAGGAGGGGTGTAGGAGCGGAGTGATAGACAGCAAATGTTGGTTGCCAAGGGTAGCGATAGGAAGGCATAGTTGGTCGCAAAAGCGAGAGGTGGAAGATCCACAACGCAAGGAAAGCGGTGCTTGCTTGTTCCCTGACCCACCCACTCCACCGAGGTCAAAGTTTGCTGACTGATTCAAGCTCGGAACTTGCTGACTGGGATGTGCTGACTGGGATGTGCTGACTGGGATGTGCTGACGCTCCTGGCACACAGGCTGGCACGAAGTGTCTATGGAAATTTCTCAAAGAATACTTGTTCCCTGACTCACCCGCAGTCAGAACTTGCTGACGCTGCCGACCCGCACGCCTGGTGCACGGGGTAGCATGCTTCCAGGCGACAGTGAGTCTGTTTTGAGCAGTCCCAAGCAACCTGACTCACCCGCACTTGGTGGAACTCACCCGTGGTCGGAACTTGCTGACGGTGCCGACCTGCACGTCCTGGCGCACGGGATAGAAGGCATCTAAGTCCTCCTCCACCAGCCCTCCTTTGAAGAACCCTCGGAAGAACGACAGCGCCATCGCCGGCACGACAAGGCTTGCGTGTGATTGGACCGGATCAGCGGCTTCAGGAACCGTGCCGTGCCATGTTTCGTCGCTTTGCCATGTTCCGTTGTCGTTCCATGTTCCATCGTCGTGCCATGTTTCGTCAAATCAGGACATTCTGGATGGAGTTATGTCGTTTGAACCTGTATCATGTCATCCACTGTGGTGTAATGTCGTGTTTATGTCATGCGCTGCGGTATCCTGTCGTTTCAAGCCATGTTATTAAACATTACAGGCGGGTCGTGCGGAAAGGTTCCTGTATGACAGCTTCCGATACGCGTTCCCGAAAGTACGCACATTCGTTGTGGGAAGCACCATGCTAACGGTCAAGAAACACGCAAACGTACGCGCGTCGCAAGTGACTAGGTTTCTCAAATTCTCAAATAAATCGATGGTTATGATTCCTAAGGTGTAACATGGTCTGGACTGGACTGAGTGCATTTCATGGAACCAGATGCAATGCGAGGTGTATGAGCACGCAAGGACAAACTTTAGGAACGACAGCCTACCAACTAAGATGTTCCAGTCCTCTGTCAAGTCATGACAAAGCCTAACTCCAGCCTAGCCACTATTTCGTCCGGTGCCGCCTCCGCACTTGGTTCCTACTGGAGACTGGCTGACTGGCAGTTTGTGGGAGATCTTTTGGAATTCCACTGGGGCTTGACCTGCTGGTGGCATTGCGATTGGTTGACTGTCCTGTTCTTGGGGTTGGTTTCTGTTTGTCAAGATATTGGCGAACGGAACACGCGTCAGTACATTTCTGTTCGATATATATACACTTGTATAAGATCCTCGTGAAGTCTCGGTTCCTCCAATAGATGGTTTTGTGCTTGATATTGCACTCTTCGATAGGAGGGTTCAGTGGTCCTGAGTTCATATCCTCGTGCAGTCACATTTTCCTCTCTGAAATCCATATTTCCTGCTACGAACGTGATGCAATCGCAGGCACTGTTTGGAGAACGCGAGCCGTCCAAATCGAGCCGCGCAAAGCGCGCCTCGATAACACGGGCCAATTTCCCCAAGCCAACCCCTCTCCCGCAACCACGGGCCAAAATGCGTTCTCCAGCTTCGAAATTACGCCCCCTATTGCGCTCCGCTTTCCTCCCTCAATCAATCAAAATGACAGGCGCAAGTTTCATAATTTCCCCCTACTGTTCCCCCTGACTTCCCCGTAGGCTCGGTGCGTACCTAGCTTCCGTTTGTGTGGCGTGGGCAAGGTTGTTGCGGCGTGACGACGACGCTTCGGTTCGGACCACCCTGGGCGCGCCTCCAGTTAGCCACGCTCCCTGCACCCTTGCTTCTTCCTATCCCACCTCTCCCCTCTCTTCTTGACTCTACCCAACTCGCCTCATCGCGACAATAAACGTCATCTTGCCTTTGTCCTTGCTCCATTGCCACCACGACTCACCACCACCACACTGCTCGCTCTCTCTCTTTCCCCCACGGGCAATTTCATATTCATTAGCGAAACTGTCAAGCAGAACAGGAAGCTCTTAGCGTCTCTCACGCTATCGTGTCCCTCGTAATGTGAATCAGCTTAGACGCGGGAAAGTACGAACGTGACAAGGCCATGGTGCGAAAATACAGCGACAGTAAACGGCATACGCGCTATTAGAAGCCTGTTGTTATTCCGATAAATAGTCGGCGCGCCTACGACGTGCAGTTTAGTCACTGGTCCAAATACAGTAGGACCACATAGAAGGAGCTCTGACCATACCTCTATCCATACTGGTCAAACCTCGAGACCGGCGAACGAATGGTGAGTGAAGCGAGATGTCAGGTATCGTATGACGCGAGCCATGCAGTCCGCCTGTCCCGCTTTCTGGGGTGCGCTTGCAGCCCCGGAACGTAAGTGCGTCAAGAAGGCGTGCCGCTCTCATTATCGCCCTGACATAACGAGCGCCTATTCAGTCCGCTTACTCCGCGCAAGGTGGCGCGGGAGCTGTGGGTGCTGCGGGCGCCGCTCCGCATCCACCGACCGCCAACCTCCCCCGCGCCTTCCACACGCCCACACGCTAACCTTCCCACTTCTCCCTCCCCTCCCCCCCTCCCCCCCCCCACACACGCCCTCTCTCCCTTCCCCTGCCCCCTGCCCCCTCCGCCTGCCCGCCGCCTGCCTCGCTTTTGCCCACTCCTTCCAGGCAAGTGTCATTGGCGCGCCGCTCCCCCCGCGCGTGGCGCGTTAGGTGGCGCGGGAGCTGAAGGCGCTGATCCGCATCCAGTAACCGCCAACAACCCTTTCTTACCCCCCTTCCCCGCATCCCGCTCCCTCCCTCTTCCCCCTCCCTAGTCGAGCGCTGCTGGCGCGCCCTTCCCTCCGCGCGTGGCGCGCGAGGTGGCGCGGGAGCTGAAGGCGCTGCAGCAGAGCGCGCTGGACGGTATCCGGGTGACGGTCCACGACGACAACATCGCAACCGTCCATGCTGAGATCGACGGCCCTGGTGAGCCCACGCCGGTTAGCGAGTGAGGTAACAGACTACAGGGCTGCAGCGTATGAAATAACTCTCGTAATGCGTAGCGTACTACCTTCATGTACCTCTCGTAATCCACTCGCGTGCTCTACCCATGGTCTTATGTTTTGCGTTACGCACGTTTTTTGCTCTGAGGGCATGTTTTTCGCCTTTCGCCCTTCCACTTCCATTTACCCAACCTTCCCCTCCTCCTCCTCCCCCGTCCCCCCGTCCACCCCCTTATCGGATGCGCAGAGGGCACGCCGTACGAGGGCGGGGTGTTCCGCATGAAGCTGCTGCTCGGGCGCGACTTCCCCCACGCCGCCCCTAAAGGTAATCCGTGCCCTTCGTTCCCGCTGTCTATCTCCATCGATCCCCTCCCCTCTAGAACCAACCCCCGCTCTTGTTCCGCATGAAGCTGCTGCTCGGGCGCGACTTCCCCAACGCCGCCCCCAAAGGTGACAATCCTATCCCACGCTCAACGCCTCCCCTGAAAGAGTGTACTTACACAGGCTTCCCCCGCCCACAGGCCTCTCGGGGCCACATATTCCATCTCAGTCACTTCCCAACCACCCCTCAATCGCTCCTTCCAGTCGCCCCCTCAATCCCCCTTCGATCCCCCTTATTCTACTCCATCCTCCACACAATTCTCTGCAGGCTTCTTCCTGACGCGCATCTTCCACCCCAACGTGGCCAAGAGCGGCGAGATCTGCGTGAGCGTGCTCAAGAAGGACTGGAAAGCCTCGCTTGGACTCAAACACGTGCTGCTGGTAAGCTGGAACGGTTGATTTGATTCTATTCTGATTCGATTGGTTTGTTCTCTAGAGGAACTGGAAAGCCACCCTCAACTCAAACACGTGTAGCTGGTGAGCTGGGTGGACTGTACGTTCCATTCACTTCGGTTTGACTCGATATAATTTGGTTTGACTTGGTGTGGCCGGCTTGCAGCGATACAGAGATTTAAAGGGATGCCATTTCTTGGTCTTGGATGTGTTTGTGCCCTCAGTGCTGCTTCTTGGTAATCTAATGCTGTCAAGTGCCCTTACATTCTCTCTAGTCCGTTTGGGCCAATGCAGGTGGTGCGCTGCCTGCTGATTGAACCTTATCCCAAGTCTGCTCTTAACGAAGACGCAGGAAAGCTGCTTCTGGAGGACTATAACGCGTATGCCCGCCATGCCCGCCTGTTCACATCCATCCATGCCACCCCTGCCGCCTCCTCCGCCCTGACCTCTGCTGGGAAAGCCAAGCAGCAAGCTCAGCAGCAGCAACCGCAGCAGCAGCAGCAGCAGCATGAGAAGGAACGGCAGGGGGCGGATGATCACGCCAGCAAGAACCTGCAGAGAGCATGCACACAGTCGGCAACAGCAGCTGCCCTGCTTTCAGACTCTGGCTATGCTGCTGCTGCTCCTGATGCTGCTGTCTCTCCCACTGCCACTCCCACTCCCGCTCCTGCTGCTGGTGCTGGTGCTGCTGCCACTGACACTGACACCGCAGTGATTTCTCGAGACTCCAGCAGCAGCACCCCACCAGCCCTTCCCATCACTTCCATTTCTGCCTCATCTGTTGATCCTACCAGTGGCAAAAATCCGGCTGGCACTGCTGGTATTTCACCAGCCCATCACACGCCCCTTGCAACTAATCGGTCACTTGCAAACGCTGACTCGAGACTGCAAGCAAAGGCCGGAAACGGCTCAGCAGCAGCAGCTGTGGAGGAGCCTGTGGCAGCATCAAGCACGGGTGGTGGTGTGGTGAAGGCTAAAGGGAAGGGAGAGAACACGGGCCGGGGTGGGACGGACAAGAAGGCTGATTTGAGAAAGAAGAGCCTACGGAGACTGTAGCTTTAGCTGTATGGTGTTTCCCACATTGTATGTAGCGTTTTGTTGTTAAAGTCAAGCGTATGATTATGAGCTTCTAACCGGAGTGTTGTTTATGACAAAGTTTTTCCACTTAAGCATTTCTGCTTTGCATGGAAGTGGGGTGCAGCCTTGACAACTACCGGTATTGGTACAGCAAGAGCAGCAAGCAGCAGGCCCTCAGATATCAGCGTAAAACACGCTGATTAGGCTGATTTTGTAGCTGTGATTTTCGTTTTCCCTGAGAATTCAGCATATGCTTCAATTTTGCACTGAAATTTCAGTATAAGTAACACTGACCATCTTGTCACACTGACCATTTTGCGTGTTTCTGTACAAGTAACACTGACGAATCAGTATAGTGATGTGAGTCACACTGAAACGAACTTGACCGCGTGAGGGAGGGGGGGGGGGGGGGGGGGGGGGGTGAGGACAGGGTACGCGTGTACAGTCTGTACCTTCCCGTGATTCACGAAACCCCACCCACACTTGGATTTTTTTCCCATGCGCTGTACAGACAGCTGGTGCGCGTCAAACCGTTTTGCCTCGCTGGAAACTACCTATCACAACACAACAGCTCTGGTGACGCTGCTGCACAACACTCCGTTTTAACCTTGTTCACGACTGCCCACTATCACCTTGTTTTTTACACTGATGGTTCAGTATACTAAGAATTTTTACACTGACAAAATCAGTATAAACAGAACCATGAACGCTGATTTGGACACCTGGGCGGCCGGGGCACGCTGATCCATCAGCATACCCTCAAACCTATCTGAGGGCCTGGCAAGCAGGAAGTCAGGAGGGGCCACTGCTGAAGGGGCAGGCTAATGGGGACAGCAAGGTCTGTGTCTAGACTCTAATGGTGCAGGTGTAAAGCAGGAACAGCCTCCAGGCATACTGGAATTGATCAAGGGAACAGCAGCTACAACTGGAGGTTGTGCATGTGCAGCAGGCATAGGGTAGGTACTGGTCAGCAGGGCTGCAGCCAGCAGGCGTTGCATTTGTGGAGGTGTATTGTAACTAGATTGGCGAATTACTAGTTAGATATGGCTGTTCCATTTAGTATATCCTTCGCCTAAGCGTAGCGTAAGCGTGGCATTTATGTATGGTTATTGTTACAATCCCAAGTGGGACTTAGCGAAGGATCGCTCAGGGTTGATCGCAGAGTAGTGTTGCAGCGGAAGTTCGAATCTCATGTCAGAGTGAATGTAAATGACTGAGTTGATAAAAGCATGCATACATCGGGTTTATATAAGAGTACAGGGGAATACGAAAAGACCTAGACTAGCCATGTACTCTAAGGGGTACATTCCCTTATTCTAAATTCAAACCGTGCGGCGCGGGAACCCGTTTCAAACCTGTTCCCGCTCTTTTCACTTCAAATGTTTCTGCCTGCATCGGTCTTGGTCAGACGGTTGCTGCGTCGCTTCGACTCTTCTGACTCCTCGACTTCGTACTCGGTAGAGTCGGCTCCTGCAGCATACAGGAATGTCTACTCATGCAATTTCATATCGTAACACCCCCCTTCATTCCTGGGCGCAGGAGGAGCTGACTCGCTTGACTACTCCGGTGAGGTCAGAGCAGTGCTTGTACTGCTGACGTGGCAGGCGCTTGGTGAGGAAGTCTGCTGCCATCTCAGTAGTCGGGCAGTAGGCGAGGTCAACTTTTCCTTGGTCAATTTCGTCCTTGACGAAAAAGTACCGGAGTGCGATGTGCTTCGTGCGGTTCACGAAACCTGGCTTGTTCGCGATCCTGATGGCACTCTGGTTGTCGAAGTGGAGGCGAAAGGTTGGCGAAGTTGGAATTTTCGCCTCCTGTAGCAGCTCCTGCAGATACAGGCCTTCGCGAACTGCTGCTGTCGCGGCGATGTATTCTGCTTCAGCCGATGACAGGGCAACCAGCTCCTGCTTCTGTGAGTTCCAGGAGATTGGCCCAGTAGGTTCCAGGCGAAAAACAAAGCCCGTTCGGGACCGTCGATTTGCAGGATCAGCTGCGTTATCTGCGTCCACGTAGCCGTTGAGGTTGAAGGAGGTCGTCGTCAGCGTGGAGTAGGAGAGCCCGATGCCAGGTGTGGAGATGAAGTACTGCAGGGCGCGCTCCAGGTCCAGCTGGTTCTCTGCTACTGGCTTGCGAGAATACTGCGCCAGTTGACTAGCGATGTACGAGAGATCGGGTCGGCAGGTGACCGAGGCGAATAGCAGGCACCCCAACTTCTGCTGGTACATTTGGAGTCCTGCGGGTGACAGAGGTTTGTTGTCCGGTTTGTAGTTGGCGCTGGGGTTGCGGTAGGGAGTTGAGAGTGGTGCGGGTGAGATGTAGAAGCGTCCCCCCAGCTGCTCTGCGTACTTTGATGCTGACAGGTGAATTGCTTCTGGCGCGTAGGTCATGTTCAGCCCCAAAAACTGCTTCACGTCGTGGTTGATGGTGATGTCCACGCGCTGCGCCAGGTTCTCCTCAAACTGGTTAAGGAGTTTGTTGCAGGTGCCTGTGTACAGCAGGTCGTCGACGTAGACTGTCAGGAGGATGTAATCACCGCTGAAGTGAAGGCGATACATTCCCGGGTCGTGCGGCAGCTGCTTGAAACCGATCTCCAGGAGAATTTTGTGCAGATGCTGCTGCCAGAGTCGAGGCGCCTGCTTGATCTCGTAGAGGGACTTCTTCAGTTGACAGACCCTGGGATCACCTTCTCCGTAGGTGTGCGGCTGTTCCACGAAGATGGTAGCATCCACCAACGCGTATAGGAACGCGTTTTTCACGTCGATCTGTCGCAGTGGTAGGTGCTTAGCGGCGGCAATGGCGAGTAGGATTCTGACGGAGGTGTGGCGACTGACGGGAGCGAAGGTCTGGTCAAAGTCGATGCCGTGGCGCTGATCGTACCCACGTACGACCCAACGTGCCTTGAACCGCTCGATGGTTCTGTCAGCGTTAGTCTTCAGGCGAAAAACCCATTTTCCGCTGAGTACCCTTCTCCCCTTCACTGCTGCACGATCGACTAGGACCCACGTGTCTCGAGATTCCAGTGCTTTCAGCTCCGCATCCATCGCTGCACGCCACTCCTTGGTGTGAGGACCGGTCAGAGCCTGGCGAGGATTCTTTGGTTCCGCGGCCCGTGCGAGAGTAGTGACGGACGTGTGTAGGCCGAGTAGTTGTAGGCCGGACACATTGGTGGTGTCTGTGTTGGTGGGAACTTCCACCACGTCGTCATCTCCGCTCTCGTGGCCGGGTGTTGTGGTGCTTGCCTCTGCTTGGCGCCGTGATGGACCTGGCGCGGGATTGTCATATCTGTCATCGTCATCGTCGTCGTCGCGCGGGCGAGGCGGGATGCTGGGATGTTCGTCGGTGTCGTCGCGATCCAGTGCTGTTGCTGCTGCCTCGTCTTCTGGAGTCGCGAAGCTGCGACCGCTGTTGATGTAGCCGCGTGCTTCGTTGCGCCGCTTGTCCTCGATCCACTGCTTCAAGGTGAGCCGCTCGTAGAAGAGGATATCGCGCGCGGGAACAACCTCCTTGCTGTCCATGTCGAGGATGAGCCAACCCTTGTGCTCATTACTGAGGCCCAAGTGAATACCCCAGCGTGCGCGATGAACGAATTTGCCGATTGTGGCCAAGGTCGGCCGATATTGCACCATGCACCCCCAGACCCTGAGCATGGAGGGGTCTCCCCTTGAGCCGGTCCACTTCATGTGAGGGGACAGGTTGTCCCTGTTGGCGGTGGTGGAGAGTAGGTTGTGCTGGCGCACCGCGTGGTTCATGGCGTAAGGCCAAAACTTCTTGGGTAGGCCGGACTGGTTCATGAGGGCGCGGAATTTTGTCATGAGGGTGCGGTTAACCCTCTCTGCGACGCCTTGCTGGTGGTGAGCGTAGGGGAGTGAGATCTCATGCTTGATCCCCTTTTCTGTAAGAACACTCTCCAGCTCGTTGCTGCGAAATTCCTTGGCCCCGTCACTTTGCCAGATCTTCAGCTTCCTTCCTGACTGTCGCTGCGCGTGCGCGAGGAAGATGCGGAACACTTCCGGAGCTTTGGAGCGAGCGTCGACGTTGGCGATCCACACATGGCGCGAGTAGGCGTCGATGAAGGTGAGGGTATATTTCTCGCCGTTGATGCCGTCGAAGGTGAGCACGATGAAATCGCTGTATACTTTCTCCAACTTCTTGTAGCGGTTGGTGCTTGGCTCCAGGGAGGGGTAGGCGCTATGGGTGAGCGCGGCTGTGGGGCAGACAGTGCAGGTGACTGGGTGAGGGGTGTTGTGCGGTTCCGTTCCGTCGGGGCGCAGCAGTGCTCCTGGCGGAAAAACTTTAGCGCGGAGGCAGTTGGCGAGGGTCTGGCGCGAGGGGTGTCCCAGCCGCTGGTGCCAGAGATCATATTCGGCGCGGATGCCGGAAGTGCGCTTATAGCGTGCAAGGTATTCTGCCGCTTCTGCTTCCGTGACTTGCGGGATCTGGAGTGGAGGTTCTTCCTCTTCTCCTGGTTCTGCTTCGTTGTCCGGCTCCTCTGCTTCTGCTTCCGCTTCCCCCGTTGTTTCTCCTTCTGCAGGTGCCGTTGTGAGGTAGAGGGGGAGAAATTCGCGGTCGGGGATGATGGTGAGCGGAGTGGTGGTGCCTTCAATGAATCGAGCGAACGGATCTGGGCGGGAGATTGGACCAAGTGAGTCCCGCGGAGGATTTGGCGGTACATTCCCCTCCTCAATCTCCGACCATCGATCACGCCACCGATAGGGGGAGGAGGGAGGTGAGCGGGTGCGCGGGGGTCGTCCGAGTGGAATGGCGACGCGAGGTGATTTTTCTCCGCGCTCAGCCCTCATCTCTCGTTCAATCTCTTCTTCTTCTTCTTTGGTGAGCGGAGCATCCGCGTATTCGTCTTCTCCCCATCCGCCGGTGTTGCCCCATCCTCCTGTGGTGACTGCGCCGGTGGCGCTAGCTCCCCATGCTCCAGTGGCGGATCCCCAGGTTGCTCCATCGCCTTCTTCTGGTTCGTAATCATCGTCTCCCCATGCGCCTCGTCGTGCTGTCTCCTCGTCCCATCCAGCCGCGACACGTTCCTCAAACAGTTTCTGTTTCTTTTCCGCCCGGGCCTTGTCTTCTTCTTCCTTGACGCTTAGCTCCTCTGGGGCGTCAGAATCTTTCCAGGCCGGGTCAATTTCGCGGCGGTAAACTTCGCGGGTGTAAGGACGTGGTCGTCCATCTTCGTCGAGGGTGGTGGTGTTAGCTTGTAAGACGAACCGGAGGTTTTCCGAGGATGGCGCTGTCCGCTCCTCTCGCGGAAGTCCGAGGTCATCGTTTGCTTCGCCGAAGATGCGGTAGGACGACACGGCGAGTTCTTCTGTAGTCATGCCTGTTGGTTCTGCCTCGGCGCTCTCCGCTTCCTGAATTGCCGCGTACTCCCTTTCGACTTGCTCTGTGCGGCTCGCCGTGGGAGTGTGGCAGGTGGTGCAGAGTCCATTGATGTCCGGCTCGTGCAGGTTGATTTCGCGGGGATGTGGACTGTGGCGAACCCATGGTCGTCCGTCCGGATGCTCCCAGGATTCCTTGTTCGTGAAGGCAAACTCAAGAGGAACAAGGTCCACGAGCTCGTCTGATGACGCTTGGCAGGGTGGTACGTCGAAGTCCAGAACATAGATCCCGTTGATCGAGCGGGCTCGTCCGAGATACTTGAACGATTCGGGAGGGGTATCTGGCGGGGCGTATGTGAGAATGAGATCGCGTGTGACGAGGTCCGTGGTGAGGATGACGCCGCAGTCGCGAAGTTGTCCAGCCGAGAGCAGATTGAAACGGAGATTCGGAACGTAGAGCACGTCGTTGAATGAGATGTGAGTGTTGCTGTCTCGTGCTTGCAGGACGACAATGCCTTGTGAGTTGGCGCGCAGCTGCTCGTTGTTGGCAACGGTGACGTAGGTTGCGGGGGCGCGACTCAGGTTCGAAACGTATCGCGTGGATCCCACCATGTGCTGTCCGCAGCAGCTGTCCAGGTACCAGGTGTTGTAGTTGTCGGTATTGCTCCTGCGCAGAAGTAGCGCCAATCGCGGAGTCACCAGGGTTGCCTTGTAGAGTCTGTGGAAGTCAGGGTCTTCGTCCTCCTTCCATCCCACCGGTACGTAGTGTTGATTGTCGTGCGGCGGGCTTTCCCGTAAGGTGATTGGCAGGTTCCAATCCTGCTCGTCCTCGTCATACCGGTAATAGAAATTTTCAGTGAGGGGATTGTTCCATCCCTCTTCTGGTTCAAGGAGTCTTCCTTGAATCTCGTTTTCCTCGTCAGGTTCAGCAGTGCGACGTCGGCGCGTCGTCATATTTGCGATGATATTCCTAGGAGCTCCTGATTGAGATCCTTGAGTTTGCTGATGTTGTTGTTGCGCAGGAGGACGAGGTGTCTGATACTGAGACTGAGGATGACGAGCATCTTGTCGGCCGACCCAGTTGTTGTGGTGAGTGGAATTTGGGTGGCGAGTGTTGGATCGGGACTTGCATCGATCCGTTGAGTGTCCGAAGACTTTGCATATTTTGCAATAATGGCGCCTTGGTTGTCGTCGCTCTTCACGGTTGTCAGCGTAGAAGGCGAGGCGCTCTCGGCGCGGCGCGGAGCTTGTTCTGCTCGAATCCATGTCCTGTTGTTCGGACAGGAGTGCGGCGCATAGCGCGGCTTCTGAGATGGTCCCTCGCTGTCGGAGTAACGCTTTATAGGGCTTCCACTCTGGCCCGAGTCCTTGAAGGACTATGTTGACGAAAATCTCTTCCGAGATTGTACTCCGATGCTTCGTGATCTGGTCACGGATGTTGCGACAGCGGTTAATATACGGATTCGCTTTCTTCCCGTGCCCCATCTTTATCTCCAAAAGTTGCTGCAGAAGCCTGCTGGCGGTGACCGAGTCCTTCGGTTGATAAACTTCAACGAGGTGCTTCCAAGCTTCCAAGGCTGGAGCGTCGCTCTCTTTGTAGGAGCGAATGTTGAGTTGTTCCGCAGGCGTCATGTTGCGTAGCAGCACACTGTAGGCCATGAGGGACTCACTGTAGTACTGAGCCCTGGCGACTTCGGTGTTTTCCACCGGTTTAGGGTAGGAGCCGTCGAAGTAATTGTAGATCTGCGCCGTTTGTAGGAGGAGCTCAAGCTCGAAACTCCATGTGTAGAAGTCTTTGCCGTCAAACGCGGCAGTAGTTTTGATTTTTGAAACGCTGAGGAAGCGTGTTTGCGCAGAGTTGATGGCTTCATCACTTGGACGGGGGGCAGTTGTTGTTGATTTGTCTGTGTCGAGGGAGAAGGTATGCGCGGCGGTATCACGGCTTTTCACAGCCGGTTTTCCAGGTTGAACTGGTTGGGAAGAGGTTCCCGCGTCGCCTTTGCGCAGATCTTGGAGTTCTTTCTCCATAGTTGAAAGTCGAGCGAATAACTGCTCGAGTGCGGCAGTGCCGATCGTAGTTGTCGCCTCATTTGTCGCAGCCTGGTTGGTTTGTCCTTCAGCCGTCAGATTGGCTTGGCCTCCGGATCCTCCGGCCATCTTAGTCTTGGAGCGTGTGCCGCTCGCCAGATCTTGGTTCGGCGAATTTCAAGGAAGTGTTGACGCGAAGAATCCCTGAGTAGCTCTCATACCATGTTACAATCCCAAGTGGGACTTAGCGAAGGATCGCTCAGGGTTGATCGCAGAGTAGTGTTGCAGCGGAAGTTTGAATCTCAGGTCAGAGTGAATGTAAATGACTGAGTTGATAAAAGCATGCATACATCGGGTTTATATAAGAGTACAGGGGAATACGAAAAGACCTAGACTAGCCATGTACTCTAAGGGGTACATTCCCTTATTCTAAATTCAAACCGTGCGGCGCGGGAACCCGTTTCAAACCTGTTCCCGCTCTTTTCACTTCAAATGTTTCTGCCTGCATCGGTCTTGGTCAAACGGTTGCTGCGTCGCTTCGACTCTTCTGACTCCTCGACTTCGTACTCGGTAGAGTCGGCTCCTGCAGCATACAGGAATGCCTACTCATGCAATTTCATATCGTAACAGTTATTATGCCAGAAGCATTGATCCACTTTCACCTGATGTGAAGGAGACAGACTGAAGCGAGATAATTTGAACGGTAGATAAATAATTTGTGTGATTTGACACGATTATGGCAGTGAGATGGATCTCATGTGAAACATTACCGTATGTTTATATATTGTCAACCATATAGTTAACATTATGCGTGCATAGGGTACGTACGTACGTATGTGTATATAATAATGAGTGGAGCTGACCTGATCTTTACTGCGTTGGTTCATCTCGTCCGTTGGATCAAGATGATGTCGAGGGCGTATTGTGGATGACAAATCAGAGATTCCATCCTGCTGAACAATTTCCCCACATTGCGCCTGTTGCGAATATGTTTGTACGTTTTATTATGAAGTACACTGTTCGAAGTGTGCTAACGAGCCTCGCCATAGCGAGGGTATTGACTGGACTATCGAGCTACAAGGGCGCAACCGCGTACAGTGGTTGCGACCCTCTTGGCAGCTGAAGAGTCGCGATCTACAGTTGGAAGCGTGCACTGCACACGTAACTGACCTGCGGGGCGCGGCAGGATACTGCGCCCTGGCCGAAGCTGAAAGGTCTCGCCAGCGCGACTGTAACAAGGCAACCCAAGCAGGCCCTCAGAAGTCAGGAAAAAAACGCTGATTTGCCCTTGAAAAACTTTTTTTTCAGGGTTTTTTTGGGGCCTAAGGCTGACTGGAAAGTGTTTTTTTCCATGTAAGGACTGATTTTTCAGGCAAGTTATTTGTACCAACACTGAAATTTCAGGCAAGTTTCATGTACCAACACTGATTCGAACCGAGTCCTGTTGCTAAAAAATGCGCGAATTCTTTGGAATTTGCCGAAAAATTCTCCAGTGGCTACATTGAAACCCGCCAGCACACGGTATTAAACCCGGAACCGGCCCCTTCGGAGGTCCACATTCTATTGACTGGGCCATTTCAGCCTACATAGAGGTTATTAATCTTAATCTACACCTACAGAAAGTTTTTTTTGTACCTTAACACTGATTTTTCAGGGTTTTTTTTGGACCCAACCCTGACAGAAAGTTTTTTTCCAGGGACCAACACTGACGAATCAGCGTGCCCCAAAACCAATCTGAGGGCCTGAACCCAAGCGACGCAGCGCAACTGTTATACAGTTGCGCCTCGATAACCGTTTGCCCTATGCGTTTGCTATATAACAGAATGTAATGCCTTGCTATTATTACACAATTCTCATCCTTGTGTCCGGCCTACCCTCGGCCGCCGCTCTGGCACCACGTTACAAGCCACGAGAGCTACCTCTGAGTGAACATTGCCCCGCCGCAGGGACGTCGTTAATTCCTAGAGTATTTCCGCTACTCTAGCGACCTCTTAATTTCAACATGGTATCAGAGCAAGTGTTCAAACCCTTGGAACCTGTGGGAGCATATTTACTCAGTTTGGCTCACCACCTTCTTCATCACCAGGAGCATCTCCTGGAGCAGGTTCGACCTGCCACTTTCCACGGAGCATTTCGTGGAGTAAATCTTCAACGTGCCGACGCAACATTTCGAGCGACTCGGCGAAACGCCTCCCAAGGCGTTCTAGCAAATTCCCCGGCAAGGACTTCACAGTTTCAACCTGGCAGAACTTCATCTCTCCTCGTTTCTACACTTCTAACAGTGGAGGGGAGTGTTGCGAATATGTTTGTACGTTTTATTATGAAGTACACTGTTCGAAGTGTGCTAACGAGCCTCGCCATAGCGAGGGTGTTGACTGGACTATCGAGCTACAGGGGCGCAACCGCGTACAGTGGTTGCGACCCTCGTGGCAGCTGAAGAATCGCGATCTACAGTGGGAAGCGTGCACTGCACGCGTAACTGACATGCGGGGCGCGTCAGGATACCGCGCCCTTGCCGAAGCTGAAAGGTCTCGCCAGCGCGACTGTAACAAGGCAACCCAAGCGACGCAGCGCAACTGTTATACAGTTGCGCCTCGGTAACCGTTTGCCCTATGCGTTTGCTATATAACAGAATGTAATGCCTTGCTATTATTACACAATTCTCATCCTTGTGTCCGGCCTACCCTCGGCCGCCGCTCTGGCACCACGTTACAAGCCACGAGAGCTACCTCTGAGTGACCATTGCCCCGCCGCAGGGACGTCGTTAATTCCTAGAGTATTTCCGCTACTCTAGCGACCTCTTAATTTCAACAGCGCCGCCCGCAGCCAGCCCGTTCGAGCAGCAGCCCCGCTTTCTGAGACTGCGCTCCGAGAAACCCCCGAGTCCGCGTACACTCAGTTGTGTGTCAGGCATTTTAGGGGAAAGCATTCACAAGCGCGCGGATAGCCAAACGGAACCGTTAAAGCTCAAGGCCCAAATTGCGGGCCGCGCGAGGCAAGTTTAGTAAGGTTGATCGAGTGCTGCTTTGCAGCTTTAGCTGGGCGAATTGTGGTTACGAAATGTACGAAGCCATCTGATTGGCCAGAACATTTGAGTCAGCGAATGGAACAGGTGGTGCGGGAAACTGGCAAGAGTAATATTTGTGCAATATGGGACTCGCGCAACCAAACCTGAGCGTCCCCTAGGCTTTGCTGAGTCAGCGAATTTTGTTTTGAGTGTGGCGAGAAGCTGGGCGAAACCAAACCCCTACACCCCTCAAACACCTCGACTTTCCTACTCTGCTTTCCCACCACCCAAGGGTCAACTTTAGTAATCCTGAACAATTTGGGCTTTGAGCTTTAAGGTTCGACGTTTGTGACGAAACTCACGAGTCTCGCAACAGTCTGTCCTCCTAGCACTTGACTGCTAGGTACGCAGAAGTGAAACAACCATTGCTTCGCCAGTGTCATTTCGCTTATCGGAACCGCTTTTTGTCACTTGGCCATTTGTTGGAAATCATGCGCGCTCGCGGAAATTCGCGGGCGAATCTTGTGGGCGGTGCTTCCTCCTCCGCCGCTTGGTTCACCTCGGGATTGGTTGGGATAACTCTGGGCTGTGCTGAACCATTCCTAAATGCCCAGCAGAAACTGGGAGAAGGCAGACACACAACAATTTTGAACCACTTTGCAACCATCTCAACCGCGCTCAACATGCCATCTAATGTGCCAATTCCATTCGAGGAAATCCTGGTCTCGGCCAACCCAACAGCCACACCCCCCCCTCATTCTTTCTGCTCCATCTCCTCATTTCTCCTGAACGGGCGAACTTCTCTGTTCTCGACTAGAGAGCCTCTCACACGTTTTCGTTACGTTTGCTTCATGCTCGCGACTGTCCTGGATGCTAGTTTCGTTCTTGCTGATGACGATTTCTATCTTCCTTGCGGCGATTAGTTCTCGCGTCGACCGGCCTTCTCTAGTGGTCGCTCGCTGGCTGCGTTTTCCGGCGGGAATTCGACTTCCCCGTGCTGTCGAGACGGCGATGAGGCAATAATGTCCGAATAGTTCGTTCGACAAGGTTAGTCTTCCAATGCGATATTCCGAATAAATTTTGTTCGCCGCGAGTTTTTATCGTCGATCAGATTTCACGTTTCGTTGTCGCACATCTCAGATGATACTTTCCCGATTTGCATTTGTTCTTCCCGACTCACGCTCGCCATATCCTCTTGTCGCGGCGACGCAATTCCTCGTTCATGCGAACGCCGTTCCTTGCATCGTCCGTCCTCCGGCTACTGGTCACGCTCATCATAACGATATCCGCAAATGATTCGGTACGACTCACGATGATTGAGATGTTTTTACGAGTGCCTTTCCTGATGCTCCTCTTAGTCTCCACAATCGCATTTCTCGTCCCTACGACTCGTCGTTATTGCTGCGTCGTTACGGCCGTTATCCCTAACCGTCTCTTCCCGTTATTGCTGGGTTGTCTGCGTTCAGATGCGACTGACGACGCTGTCGAAGTCGTCCGCGCGTCGTCGCATGGCGAGATCGTTGTCCGCGCGTCGTCGCACGCCGAAACCGTCGTCCGCGCGTCGTCGCATGGCGAAATCGTCGTCCGAGCGCCGTCGTGCGGCGGAATCGTTGTGTGCACATCGTCGCATGGCGAAATTGTCGTCCACGCGTCGTCGCATGGCGAAATCGTCGTCCACGCGACGTAGCATGGCGAAATCGTTGACAGCGCGTTGTCGTTTATCGAAATCGTCGCCCGCGATTCGTGGCATGGCGAAATGGTTGCACGGTTGTGCCTCCGTTGGCGTGGGGGTGAGCATCAGCAGCATCAGCTCTCGCTGCTTCTTCAATCGCCAGCTAAGTTCCTTCCCCTCCCTCCACTCTCCCTCGCTTGCTGCTCACCATTGTTGCTCACCGTTTCTCCCTGAAATTCTCGCAACTGGTTGGGGCCCGCCTCACAAGCAACAGACCCCCATCTCCCACTGCAGGTAAATCCATCAGGTTCAGGTTCAGCCCTCCTAAAGCCTTACAGCCCACTCAGGTTCCCCTGGGGGTCTGTGGCTTGTGGATGTGCTCCTCCAGTGGCCCCTCCCTTGCCTTGCTTGTTGTTTCTGCCGTCTCGCACGCTGCACTCTCCATTCCTCATCTCACTCTCGCTCCCACTTCTCCCGCTACCTTCACCTCGTTCCTCACGACCCTCTCCTCTCCTCCCTCACCTCCCCGCGCTCCCATCATTTCCCTGCCAGGCGAGCCCAATGCAAGGGGAGGGCAACAGGCGAGCAGCAGGCGAGGGGAGCACCAGGGCGGGCAGCAGGAGCGCAGGCAGCGGTTCAGCAGCGCCGGCCTCATCAACGGTTGAGGTTGCAGTATCGTCCCTGCCACCACACTCCACTCGAGCGCACTCCCCCTCAGGTTCAAGTTCAGGTTCAGGTTCAGGTGCAGGTTCAGGTTGGTAGCGGCTCTTGTGGGGTTGTGGTTGGCGTCACATGCACTGTCGTTTCTGCTGTTGCACGTGTGTTTGACACTTTTCTCCATTGCAACCCCTCTTACTTTCGGCTGCCTTTCCTTTCCGCCCTGCCCTCCCTCCCCTCCCTTCCCTGCCAGGCAAGCCCAAGGCAAGGGGAGGGCAGCAGGCGAGCAGCAGGCGAGGGGAGCACCAGGGCGGGCAGCAGGAGAGTGGGCAGCGGTTCAGCAGCGCCGGCCTCATCAACGGTTGAGGTTGCAGTATCGCCCCTGCCACCACACTCCACTTGAGCCCACTCCCCCTCAGGTTCAGGTTCAGGTGCAGGTTCAGGTTGGTAGCGGCTCTTGTGGGGTTGTGGTTGGCGTCACATGCACTGTCGTTTCTGCTGTTGCACGTGTGTTTCACACTTTTCTCCATTGCAACCCCTCTTACTTTTGGCTGCCTTTCCTTTCTGCCCTGCCCTCCCTCCCCTCCCTTCCCTGCCAGGCCTTCACAAGCCAGGGGGAGGGCAGAAGGCGAGCAGCAGGCGAGGGGAGCACCAGGGTGGGCAGCAGGAGCGGGGGCAGCGGGGCAGCAGCGCCGGCCTCATCAATGGTCGAGGTTGCAGTATCGCCCCTGCCACCACACTCCACTCGAGCCCACTCCCCCTCAGGTTCAGGTTCAGGTGCAGGTTCAGGTTCAGGTTCAGGTGCAGGTTCAGGTTGGTAGCGGCTCTTGTGGGGTTGTGGTTGGCGCCACATGCACTGTCGTTTCTGCTGTTTGCACGTGTGTTTGACACTTTTCTCCATTGCAACCCCACTTACTTTCGGCTGCCTTTCCTTTCCGCCCTGTCCTCCCTCCCTTCCCTTCCCTGCCAGGCCTTCACAAGCCAAGGGGAGGGCAGCAGGCGAGCGGAGCACCAGGGCGGGTAGCAGGAGCGCGGGCCCCTCCCCTGTGGCCGTGCAGGGAGGAGGCACCTGGAGGAGGGCTGCTGCGGAGGGAGGCAGCTGGTGGTGCTGCAGCTGCCTTGAGCTCGCCCTCACGCTATCAGGTAAGTCACCCACTTCCATGCCCTCACCCTTGCCCGCCACATCATGGCTTGTTGCTTTGTTGTTGCCATTTCGTTTGCCGGTTGTGCTTTCGCCCTTCCCTTTGAAACAATGCCACTGGTTGAGCACGATATACACGCCTCAGACCCCCTCACTTCAGGTAACCCTCTCAGGTGCATGTAACCCCTTCAGGTGTAGGTACACCCCTCAGGTTTTTTCTCAGGTGCCCTTGGGTCTGCAGCTTGTGGCCGTGCCTCAACCAATGGCTCCTCCTCCCTTCCCTTGTGCTGGACTTCGAGTCACAGTCTCCCATTCAACTTGCTCCCACCATTGTCCTCTAACTAGCTCTGTGTGTGCGCATTGCAGGTGGCGGGGAGGGGTGTGGGGTCAACACCGACGCTCCCTCACGCCCCTCCCCTGTGGCCGTGCAGGCACTCGTGGGGACGGGAGGGAGGCAGCACTGCCTACTGCGGCAACAGAGAGTATCGAGATGGGCTTGGCCTCTCAAGGTAAGCCTCTTACCTCTCTTTCTCGCTGCATTCGTTTTCTGCTAAGTTGCCCTCTCGCGCTCATCCCTTTGATTCGCCCTTGCCTGTTTGAAGGCATGCACTCACTCCCCTCCTTGCCTTCCCTTCCGTTCTGCCCCCTTTCCAGCCGAGACAGCTGACGGGACCAGTGGATGCAGCATCAGCAGTGGGGAGCACTGGTGCAGCAGGGGAGGGGAGAGGGGGAGACGTGGACATAAGGCGGCATCTCTTGGCTCTTCTTCAGCTGCCAGCTAAGTGTTTTCTCCTCCCTGGACTCACTCCTGCTTGCTGCTCACTGCTCATGTTGCTCGCTCACTCGTTTTCGCATGAGCTTCTGTGTTTTATCCCTAAATGATCGCCACTGGTTGGGACCTGGTTCACAAGCCACAGACCTTGCCCTACTCTTGGTAAGCCCCTCAGGTTAAGTCCTCCCTAGGCTTCACAGCCCCATCAGGTTTATCCCCTCAGGTTCCCTTGCAGGTTTATCCCCTCATGTTCCCTTGAAGGTCTGTGGCCTGTGGTTCCTTCCACCTTCACCAGTGGTCCCTCCCCTCGCTTATGCTGCCTTCACTCCTATTTGCCAATTCACCTTCATCCTGTGATTGCACACTGACAGACTGTGTGCTTGTTCGTTGCAGGTGGAGGGGAGGGGCGCTGGGGTCAACACCGACGCTTCCCCACGCCCCTCCCCTGTGGCTGTGCAGGAGAGAGGGAGGGAGGAAGCGCTGGGAGGGGACGGGAGGGAGGGAGGCAGCTCTGCAGCATGACAATCCCGTTGCTTCATGGGAGAGTATTGGCTTGAGGCTTGGCCCTTTCAAGGTAAGCCTCTTTCCAGCTCGTTCCTGCCACAATCACTTGTTGGTGTGAGTCTCTGGTGCTGCTTACTCATCTGCTTCGCCCTTGCTTGCCCCACGTCCTGCACTCACTCTCAACGCAGCAGAGGCAGCTCAGTGGCACATTGACGGCACCAGTTGCGGCGGCAACAGCAGCAGCAGCAGCAGCAGCAGCAGCAGCAGCAGCAGCAGCAGCAGCAGCGGTGGTGGCGGCAGCAGTAGCAGCAGGGGAGGGGAGGGAAGGAGTCAACATCTTCAGCTCCCAGCTAAGTGCCTTCTCTTCCCTCGAATCTTCCTTGCTTGCTGCTCTTTCCTCACGTTGCGCCTCTGCGTTTTCTCCCGAAACAACTCGCCACTGGTTGGGGCCCGGTTTGCAATCCACAGACCCTCCCCCTTAGCTCCTAAGCCCCTCAGGTTAAGCCCGCCCTAGGCCTTACACCCCCCTCAGGTTACCCCCTACTGTCAGGTTTATCTTTCAGGTTCCCTTGATGGTCTGTGGCTTGTGATTCTTCCCTCCACCAGTGGCCCCTTCCCTCCACTTCCCTGCGTTTGAAGTCCCAGCTGCCATGTCAGCCTTGTGTTTTGATTGCACACTCACTATCTCTGTGTGTGTGCCTTGCACGTGGAGGGAGGGGCCTGTGGGTCAACACCGACATTACCCCACGCCCCTCCCCTGTGGCCGTGCAGGTACCCACGGGGATGGGAGGGAGGCAGCACTGCAGCAGCTTGCAGTTGGTACCACGAGGGAGAGTATTGGGATGGGCTGGCCTCTCAAGGTGCGTTACCTCCTCCCTCCTTGGAGTGCATTTGTTGCTGCTGTTCTCTCTGCATTTTGCCCTTGTTGTCTTCATCAGCTCATGCGTTTTTCCGTTGACTTGATTCTTTCTGTTCACGTCACATCACCAACCTCCTTCCCTTTCTCCCCTGTCCCCCTCCCCCTTTTCTGCCTGCCACCAGGTCACGTGGCATCAAGCCAAGAGTGCAGCAGAGGAAGCAGAGTAGCAGACCGGCAGCAGCAGTCGCAGCAGCAGAAGCAGCAGCGCAGCAGCAGTGGCGGGTGGGGGGCAGGACAGGGGATTAGGCTAGGCATGGTGTGAGCGAGGTGTGGTAAAAGGTTTGGTATGGAACTAGGTGAGGTATGATGGTCTGATTTCCTCCTCCCTCTTTCTCCCTCCCTTTCTCCTCTGCAGGCTGAAGGTGGGAGCACTGGAGCAAGGGCGGGAGAGTGGAGTCCACCCTCTCACTCACCTCCTCCTCTCTCCCTTCTCCCTTCCCTCCCAGCAGCACCCTGCCTGGACCACAGTGGAGTCTCTTCCTCCACTAATCCCCCCTTCTCTCTCCACTTCTCAGGAGCCTCAGCATCATGGCGCTCTGCACGGCTGTGGTAGGTACAGGTAAGCAGGCATGGGAGTGAAGTATGGGGGGAGTGGGTGGGGAGCATGGGAGCAAGCGGGAAGTTCACTGCCTTACGGGCAGCATCTCCTGGAGTTGTGCCTTGTGGGTGGGGTGTGGTGGGTGGAATCTGCGCGGCACGGCACTCGGTGCTCAAGTAACCGTTCTGACGTGCAAGGCCTAATGGACACCGTCAGAGCCGACCGGCCGGCGGCTCTAGTTCGCGTCAGCTCTGGCTACGTCAGGGGTGGGATTTGAGTCTTGGGCTGGAAGAAATTTTCCACTACCACACCTCGCCCCACAAGGCACCGCCTATGGGGGTGTTGTTTCCTAAAGGAAGTGGGCTTTCTGCTGCTCCTACTGCTGGCAGGTGAGTGTGGGGATGGGCTGGGTGGATGGGTGAGAGAAGGGGCTGAATCCCCTTGGGTGGGTGAGCGAGATAGAAGGGGACTGAACCCTCTTGGCTGGGTGAGTGAGAGGGAAGGGGACTGAACCCCCTTGGCTGGGTGAGTGAGAGGGAAGGGGGACTGAACCCCCTTGGCTGGGTGAGTGAGAGGGAAGGGGACTGAACCCCCTTGGCTGGGTGAGTGAGGGGGAAGGGGGACTGAACCCCCTTGGCTGGGTGAGTGAGAGGGAAGGGGACTGAACCCCCTTGGCTGGGTGAGTGAGAGGGAAGGGGACTGAACCCCTTGACTGGGTGAGTGAGAGGGAAGGGGGACTGAACCCCCTTGGCTGGGTGAGTGAGAGGGAAGGAGGACTGAACCCCCTTGGCTGGGTGAGTGAGAGGGAAGGGGACTGAACCCCCTTGGCTGGGTGAGTGAGAGGGAAGGGGGACTGAACCCCCTTGGCTGGGTGAGTGAGACAGAAGGGGACTGAACCCCCTTGGCTGGGTGAGTGAGAGGGAAGGGGACTGAATCCCCTTGGCTGGGTGAGTGAGAGGGAAGGGGACGAAAACCCCTTGGGTGGTGAGAGGGGCCTGAAACCCCTTGGGTGGGTGAGTGGGGCTTGAAACCCCTTGGGTGGGTGAGTGGGGCCTGAATCCCCCAGGGTAAGTGGAGTGAGAGGGCGAGGAGAAAAGGGGGCTGACACGAAACGTCAGGGTGAGTTGAGTGAGGGGCAATGGTGGGGGCCTGGATACCCCAGGGTAAGTGGAGTTAGAGGGCGAGGACAAAAGGGGGCTGAAACGAAACCCCAGTGTAAGTTGTTTGAGGGGCAATGATGGGGGCCTGAATCCTTTAAGGAGTGGGCTTTCTGCTGCTCCTACTGCTGGCAGGTGAAGGTGGGGATGGGCTGGGTCGGTGAGTGTGTGGGAATGGGGCTGAAACCCCTTGGGGGATGAAACCCCGTGGTTGGGCGAGTGAGAGGGAGGGGGACTGAAACCCCTTGGGTGGCGAGTGAGAGGGAAGTGGCCTGAAAGCCCATGGGTGGGCGAGTAAGAGGGAAGGGGCTGAAACTTATTTGGGTGGGCGATTGAGAGGGAAGGGGGCTGAAATCCCTTCGGTGGGTGACTGAGAGGGAATAGGTCTGAAACCCTTTCCATGTGAATGATAGGGTAGGGTGGTGAAACCCCTTGTGTGGGTCGAGGAGAGAATGGGGCTGAGATTCCTTGGGTGAGTTGAGTAGAATGTGAGCCTGTGCAGGGAGTGTGTGTGAGTATGAGTGTATGTGAGACTGTGTGTAAGTGGGTGGGTGTGGGTGTATTATTTAGTATTGTGTGTATGTGAGTGAGTGTGTGTGTGTGTGTGTATGAATGTGTATGCGTGTGCATATATGTGTGTTGGTGTGAATGAGGGTGACTAATTGACTGATTGAGGACGTGAGTGTAAGTGAATGCGAGTTAGTATGAATGAGTGACAGTGAGCGAGTGTGACTGATTGCGAGTGGAAATGTGTGAGTGATTTAGGAAGAGTGAGTGTGGGTGAGTGACTGAGTGTGAGTGCGAGTGAGTACAAGTGAGTGAATGTGAGTATGATGCAGAGTGAGTTTGTGTGTATGCGAGTGTTGGTGACTCTACGTGTGTCGAGGTGTGTCTGAATGTGTATCTGGCAGGTGAAAATGACATTGAGATGCTCCAGATGGTTGGTGTGGGTGTGGTGATGGCAAATGCTGGCCCTTCGGTCAAGGCAGAGGCTAACCATGTGTCGAGCACGAACGACCATGATGGCTTCACGTCGCGGCTGCTGTGAAAATTCTTGCTCTCACTGCTGAACTCTGGTGCTGGGACCAGGGTGTGAGGACGAGCAAAACTTGTCTGGGTGGAGTATTTAATCTGTGCACTGGATTCAGAATGACCCTAATTGTTTGTAGGTCAGTACCAGTACTTGACTAGCACTAATATGTTGCGCCTGCTCAGGGGTTCTGAGAATCCTATGTACACACAAATTGGGTGGCTCCCCTCCCCGTCATGATTTTGCACCATGCCAGCTGCCTGCTGCAACTCTGTAAATAGCTGACTGACTCAATAGATTGTCCGTCTAGGGATTGTTTGTGTATCTTTTAGAGCTACTTATCATTAAGTTTTGATGTACAGTTGACTTTATTCTCCCAGGCTGGGCGAAACGCGAACTGTGGATTCGGGTGCTTCTGCGATAATTCGTAGAAATACGCACGGATGCTTCGCAAAGAACTGCACTGTACGGGAGGCAACTTGGCAAGGCAGGGAGCGCTCGCCCGCCCATTCAAACAAAATCGTGCATGCACTCGCTCACGATTTCCAGCCAAATTTCGTTCTACACCAATCACAGTCCCGGAATCCATGCTGGAAGTAGGAAAGCATTACCACAAGGGCTCCACGCGCTCGACAAGGCGCACCGTCACCTGGTCTATAAATTTACAAGATACAAAGCGATGCGGATTAGGGGATACTGACGAATCCTGCCCTGATTTCGTGCTACCCCGTGTTTGATCTCCAGAAGAGATGGCTAAGTGAAGGATTCGGGTGAATCATACTCAAGTAGTCTGTATATACTGTGTTCGAAAAGACATAGACTTAAGTCTACATAGTCCGGAGGAAGGCCTAAGGTCCTTTACTTTAGGGAAATCACAAAAGTAAACTGAACCGTTCACGAGCCGCCTCCATGCGCGACGCGTCCCCTTCCGCAACCTGCCCTGGCGGGTTTGTTCGCGGCACGTGGGCTCCACGCCACTACCACCAGTTTCGTAAAGCGCCTCTCTCCACTCCGCTGAGCGGAGTCCGCTCGCCGTGCTGCTGATGGCTTTCCAGCCAGCCATCCGCCAGTCCCAGTTCGCCCGAAAGCTTTCCTGATAAGCGACGGTGCAAAATGGGAGTGCGGGGCGGGAGGATCGACGCACCTCCACGCATCCAGATTCCCAACATGGCAACTGGTGTAGGAAATGGATTGTCGCACACAGAGAAGGGGGGAAAGAATCCCTGTTGGAGTGGCTGACACCCACAACAAAGCACTTAGCGGACTGTACAGTAACGCAACTACCAAGTGCTGCCCAGCCCAAGAAAACCCCACAAAACCCGGTTTCGGTTGTGCGGGCTGAGGTGCGATGTTGGGAACAGTGAGCGGAATGCACCCACCCTTCGTCCTAAATTGCTGTCCGCTAGTGCTGCAGCTCTTCTGTTCCTCGACTCGTCTCTGCGTCACATCTCGGTCTCAGCTTTCTGCGCAAGCTTGAGGTGTCATCTGGTAGGCTGAACCCCATTTCTGATTTTTGATTCACCTTGACTGCCTCCGCAACCACACGCCACCGCACGATGCTCCGCGCATTCTCAGCAGCACAGCAGCGAGAATGGGCGCGCGGGACAGGAGGCGTGGAAAGGCCGCCATTTGACATGCTGAGCCTCCAAAACCGGCCACTACGGGTCGTACTACGCACACGCAGCGAGCTAGCGTTAGTAGACCGCACAAGACTCTCCCATACTTGGCGTTAGTAGACGCACCTCCACTTCTCCGCTTTCCAACCGATAACTCCCACCAAGTGTCATTCCGCGACACATTCTTCGTTTCTCTCGAATCCCGTACACTCGCCACGGTTGATCGCAGCACATTAACGAATCCAGCCGTGCCGCGTTACACTCCCGATCTCGATATCGGACCGTCACGGTGCCTCGCCGGCCCTGCCATGTTGCTGACCCTATCAGCGTCGTCCATTCCATCGGATTCGCTAGCTTCGCTCTCCACGCCGCGACGCCCCTACTCGCTGCCGTTTCGCGCCCTTTCGCGCGCCGCAGCCCCCGGCAAGGAGGGGCCTTTCGCGGCGTTCGTCCCCCGCACATGCGCCATGACCGCCGCTGCGCCCATCGCGGACGATCTACGCGCGCTGGACGGTGGCGCCCACCTGCCCCCGCAGGACTCCGCGGGGAAGAGCTCCGCGGACTTGGCGGAGCGCAGGGATGATGGCGCGCAACAATCACGCGGGGAATGCTCGCACGCGGAGAAGCGGAAGCTGAGCGCCAGCGGCGACGCCGAATGCCGCATTGGCGGCGATGCGGCTGCGGCGCTGCCCGAGGGAACGGAGAGCAAAGCCGACTCGACGAGATCCGCGGAACCCGCCGCGAAGAGACCCCGCGCGAGCGCCGATCACGACGAAAAGCCGCCACTGGCGCAGCTTGCGGAGTCGAACAGCCACGGCCGCATCTCGCCGCGAAATGCTCCCGCCTCACCGCCCGCCGCCGCGCCTCTCCCTGCGTCTGCAGTGCACCAACCCTCTGATCTTCCGCCCCGCCTCCCCTGGGCGGCGCCGCCCGTTGACTCGACGGTCAACGCCACCGGCCATCCCGCTGCTGACGCCGCTGCCAAGTCGGGGGAGAGCGGAGGCGCGGGTTTGGAGGAAGGGGACGAGGCGGAGGGGGAAGAGGTCGAGGGGGAGGGCGAGGAGGCGGTTGGCGGAGTGACCGCCGCGGATGGCGGCGCGTGCGGGAAGAAGAAGCGGTACCGTTATAAGCGGCTGTCTAAAGCGGGTTACATTCCGGACGACGGGCAGCACTGGCACAAGTACGGGCAGAAGAACCTCGTCGACGCGGGATACTGCAGGTGAGCACGCAATGTGATGTGCTCCACCATAACCATTTTGCACCGTGCTGCACCGTGCACACCCTTTCCCCGCCGCCTCTCACGTGTCTCACCCTCTCTTCCCGCCTCCCCTTACCATCCCTTCCTCTCCTCCCGTTCCGCCGCGTCCGCAGGGCGTACTATCGGTGCGCGCGCAGGAGCGCGGGGTGCGCGGCGAAGAAGACGATCGACTTCCCCATCCGGTGGGGCTGGACATGCGCGTCACGTACAGCGGCCAGCACACGCACGGCCTGCCTCTCACCCTCTGCTTCCCTCCTCCCCCCTTTCCTCCCCCCTCTCCCCGCAGGGCGTACTATCGCTGTGCGCGCAGGAGCGCGGGGTGTGCGGCAAAGAAGACGATCGACTTCCCCATCCGGTGGGGGCTGGACATGCGCGTCACGTACAGCGGCCAGCACACGCACGGCCTGCCGCCCAGGCTGCAGCGCGAGGTCTTCACATACGCCACCACGCCCGCCCAGCTGCCGCCCAACATCTCCGTGCCGCCCAACGTGCTCGCTGCTGCGGCAGCCAATGCTGCTTCAGCCGGCGCTGCTACAGCCGGCGCTGCGAGCTCCTCTGCTGCGTCTGCGGAATCCCATCCCGCCAGTGCCGGCCCGTCCCCCATCTCACCCCCGCTCACTGCTTCCCCCGCCCCACCCGCTCCTGCTCCTGCTGCTGCTGTTGCTTCTGCTCCTGCTGCCGCTACTCACCCTGCTGCCTCTGCCCCTCCTGCTCTCAACTCACCTGTTATGAGCGGCGCTGGTAACCATGTAACTGGTAACACGGCGAATGCGTGCAGCCCTGCTCACCACGGGCAGTCACAGCCCACCCAGACGCCCCCTCGCTTCCTCTCTCCACAGCAACCACAGCAACCACAGCAGCCGCAGCAGCAGCAGCAGCAGCAGCAGCAGCAGTATCAGCAGCAGCAGCAAGCAGCGCAGCAGCAAGCAACACAGGGGTACCGCTTCAGCCCCACAATGCAACAACCGATGCCACCCAGTCCGGGCCTGGCCTCCCCTGGTCCCTCCGCGTCCTCCCTCTTATCCTCCTCCCCCTCCCTCTTGACTATGCCGCCCGCCCACCACCCCTCTCCCGGCGGAGCCCCCGCCGCGCCTGGCGCCCCCATTGAGCAGCGGCAGCAGCAGCAGCAGCAGCAGCGTTGGCTGCCACAGCAACAAAAATGGGAGCAGCAGCAGCACCAACAGCCGCAACAAACGCAATGGCAGCATCAGGAGCAGAACCAGCAGCAGCAACAGCAGCAACAGCATCAACAGCACACCGCCTCACCTGCACAGCCCTCCCCATTGCACCCTCCAGGAAACTTCATGCTGCCGCCACCCGCCTTTGCACCCAGCAGCCGTGGAAGCAACGCGGAGCCTTCCAAGCCTGTCGCTGCATCTACCTTCCGCCCCTTGACCACCACCTCCTCCTTCCACCGCTACCCTCCTGCTCCTGCCGCTTCCGCTCCTGCCGCTGCTGCCATCCCGTCTGCTGCTCCTTCCGCTGCTGCTGCTTCACCTGCTGCGCCCATGAATACCCACCCATGCCGCCCACCCATGCCACCCCCGCACGCCGTCAACCCGCCCCAGTACATGCACATGCCGCCCCAAAACACGCCAATGCCGCCCCAAAACACGCCAATGCCGCCCCAAAACACGCCAATGCCGCCCCAAAACACGCCAATGCCGTCTCAGGCGTCACCCGTCCCTCCCAGCTGCACCTGCCCTGTCCACCACCCCCAGCACCAGCAGCACCAACACCAGCACTACCCCCACCACCAACACCAGCACTACCCCCACCACCCACACCAGCCCCAGCAGCAGCAGCAGCAGCCCCACCCCAGTCCTCCCCCCTCCGCCTTTGCCCCTCCGCCCTCACCTGCGCCCGTCTGCCCCCCTGCTTCGTTGCACGCGCCTTGGAGTGGCGCTGCAGGGTGCCCTGGCGGCACGGCGATTGCCGTTCACTACCAGCCGGACACGCTGACTCAGCACGGGATGACCACTCAGCATGGCGTGGTGAGTCAGCAAGGGGTGGTGAGTCAGCAACGGGTGGTGGTGAGTCAGCAAGCTTCAGCAGGACAGCAGTCCCTCACACCCCCATCTCCCCTTCTCCGCCTGCCCTCCTCACTGCAAGCACCACCCCACACTCACACCAGCAGCCCCGCCTGTTCCTTCTCCACCCCTCCCTACCCCTCCTCCTCCACCTCCTCCACCCACACTCTCTCCCTCTCCCCCCCGTGCGTCCCCCTCCCTCACCTCCCCCTCTGCGCCGCCGTCTCCCCCTCCCCCATTCAGTCCAAACGGCCGCCCATGCTGCAGGCCTCCCCGCAGCTACAGCCGTCCCAGCAGCAGCAGCAGGCATCGCCGTCCCCGCTACAACCGTCCCCGTTACAACCATCACCGCTACAACGGGGAACGCTACAGCTACAGCTACAGCCGTCCGCATCGCCAGTGCAGCAATGCACACCTCCCCCCCACCTGCAGCAGGGCGCACAGCCCACGTGGTGTGCTGTGCCGCCTGCAGGGGTGACTTGCTCGCCTGCCCAGCCGTGCACACTGCACCCGCCTTCTGTGCCGCCTTCTGTGCCGCCTTCTGTGCCGCCTTCTGTGCCGCCTTCTGTGCCGCCTTCTGTGCCGCCTGCTGCTCCGTGCCTGCAACACACTGCTGCGCCCTGCTGCCCACATGCCTCCCTGCCCTGCCAGCAGCAGCAGCAACAGTGGCAGTACCAGCAACAACAGCAGCAGCAGCAGCAGCAGCAGCAGCAGCAGCAGCAGCAGCAGCAGCAGCAGCAGCAGCAGCAGCAGCAGCAGCAACAGCAGTGGCAGCAGCAGCAGCAACAGCAGTGGCAGCAGCAGCAGCAGCAGCAGCAGCAGTGGCAGCAACAACAACAGCAGCAACAATGGCAGCAACAGCAGCAGCAGCAACAACAACAGCAGCAGCAGCAGCAACAGCAAGTGTGTTCGCATGCTGTTGCTGCTGCTACTGCTCCCGCCCCTCCTGTTCTCTCCACATTCCACACAGCCACCATGGTACCCGCTTCGCATGCGGTTACCACAACACACAGCACCGGAGCAACAACTACTCCCCACACGCATCACTTTTCTACTCTCAGTGCTGCTGGTGGGGCCAGTCAAGAGGGGACAGCAGCACAAGCAGTGGCGCAAGTAGCCCCTCAGGCTCAGGGGGAGGGGATGATGCTGCTGGGGAAGTTTATTGCATCGCCCTCCCCGTCCCCGTCCCCTTCGCCTGGCGACTCGCCGCGCAGACGCCTGAAAAGGGAGGAGTCGTTTCATGTGGGTAGGGATGAACAGCAGGGGCGTGTGGCGAGGGTGAGGGGAGGAGGTGCGAGGGGGAGTGGAGGCGTGGTGCAGCGGCTGACAGCGCAGTTTGATGCACAGTGTGATGCAGAGGGGGCTGCTGCTGATGCTGCTGCAGGTCTCACACAGCGTGGTGCTGACTTGAGGACATCTAAGGACCAGAGCCGCCAGGTCAATTTGAACCTCTCCCTCTAGAAACGTACCTTCTGGTGTTGGGAGATGTGTTACATTCTGGTGCTATGCTCTGTCTAGGGACTACCGTAGTTTTAGTGAACAGAAGGCTACGATGATAATATTATCCTATGTTCCCGTAAGCATTTTGCATTAAAATGATGACTTCGTTATTGAGTGACCAGCTAAGGGATGAATGAACCTCACAACAGAAGAGGGGGCAGGCAGGCTCTCATGCACTTCCACAACAATGTGTACAAATATTATTGCATACGGTAGTAAGCCTACTGTACTTGTCTTGACCTATACTCCACACCCCTCCTTGGCCCCTCTCACGCTGCCCCCACTGCTCTCTGCCTCATCCTCCTCGTCACCACTCCCTTCCCCACTGCTACCACTGCCACCACTACCACTCCCCTCCATCTCTGGCTGCACCTCTGCGCCTCCAGCATGGATCCCGGCGTTTCCCCCGTGCACTCAGACACACTCTGATGCACTCTGATGCACTCCGATGCGCGCCCCTCCTCACCTGCCCCCACTGCTCTCCACCTCATCCTCCTCACCAGCACTGCCCTCCCCGCTGCTACCGCTGCCACCGCTCCCACTGCCCTCCATCTCAGGCTGCACCTCCGGTGCATCCAGCATGGACCCCGGTGTTTCCCCCGTGCACTCTGATGCGCGCCCCTCCTCACCTGCCCCCACTGCTCTCCACCTCACCATCCTCCTCACCACCACTCCCTTCCCCACTGCTACCACTGCCACCGCTACCACTGCCTTCCATATCAGGCTGCACCTCTGGTGCTTCCAGCATGGATCCCGGTGTTTCCCCCGTGCACTCAGACGCACGCCCCTCCTCCTCGCCCGCCCCCGCACACGCCTGCAGCTGCCGCACCCACAGGGGGAAGTCCACACTCGCTGCAATCGCCGCTGCTGCTGCCGCTGCTGCCGCTGCCACTGCTGAGCCGGGCGCTGCTGCGTCAGCTGAGGCTGCCGCTGCTGCTGCCGCGCCTGAAGCAACGGGGTGTCCGGTCTGCCGAGCCTGCACAGGCTCGGCCAGCCGTGGGGTGATTCGGCATGGTAGAGGAGGTCGGGAACGGTGGGGAGCGTCTGAAGAGAGGAG
This sequence comes from Closterium sp. Naga37s-1, assembly GCA_947471745.1. NCBI lineage: Eukaryota > Viridiplantae > Streptophyta > Zygnematophyceae > Desmidiales > Closteriaceae > Closterium > Closterium sp. Naga37s-1. The sequence continues at coordinate 2,351,971 of CANJKZ010000977.1, forward strand.
AGGGAAAGCGAGAGCGGCGTTGGGTGCGCTGGGGAGTGCGCGGGGGAGTGCAGGCGGCGCAATGCCAAAGCGCGCCTTCGCGGGAGGAGCGACAGGAGCAGCAGTGCTTGGCATAGCAGCGGGTCCTCCCAGGCGGCTGGGAAGGCCATGGCGACGGCGCACGTGGGCGCGGCCGGCAGCGCCGTCCGCTGCAGCCTGCGCCTCGTTTGCCTTCCGCTTCTCCCCCGCTCGCTCCGCCTCGTCCGCATCCAAACAGGGCGACGAGATCGGATGCGCTGCCTCCCCGCGCTCCGCCAACCCCGACCCCTCTTCCGCCATCTCCGCCGCGCACTGCGTTGACTCCACCTCGTACTCTCCGCCTCGTCCGCCACCCCCATTCCTTCCGCCGTTTCTCCCGGTCGAGCTTCCGCCGATGCGCACGGTCGCAACACTGGAGCCCAGCTCCCGCGCGTGATGCGGCGCCGCGGCGGTCGCATCTACACCGCCAGCCGCGCCCACGCGGCCTCCAACGGCTAGTTGCGCCGCGTTGTGCGTTGCGAGTGTCGCGACATCAGCTGCCGCGCGCGCGTTTTCCACCTCCCTGGCGGCTTCCGCCGCGTGCCCCTCGGAGTTAGTGTGCTCGCTCGATTGGTCGCCGCTTGCGCTCGCACTCGAGGTGCCTCGCATTGTCGGCAGGCGGTGCCTCAAGCCTCCTTGACGGACGATAAATCTTCTCTTCTTCTGCCCGCGGGCAGCCGCGAAACCAGGACTGTCCAGCATCTGACGCATCCCGCTCAGAATGCCCAGCCGCTGCTTCCGCCGCCTCTCCTCCTCCGCTTCCGCCTCTAACTTCCCCCAATCTTGCGCTCCGCCAGTCCCCCCAGCTTCAACGTGCGCAGCTCCCTCGCATTCCCGCGCATCCATCCGCCGGCGCTTGACTGCGCGGAGGCGCTCCTGCCACGTCCAGGGCCAAGCGGAAGGTTCCTCTACTGGAGGCGGAAGGGCCGTCGTATCCCCCGCAACCAGAACAAGCTGTAGATGCGACGCGGGCAACCCCGACTCGAGCGGATTCACGCTTGCGCCTCCCCTCTCGCATGCCTCTCCCCCTCCCCCGGGAGACGGGGTTTCCGCCAGCGGTTCACGGGAAGCGATGCCCTCGCCTCTCGAGCACCGCAGCGGCTGGAATGGACCGAAGGGAAACATTGGAGTGGCAGATTCGGGCCGAACCAGCGGCAATGGCTGGGTCGCACCAGCTACGGGAGACTCCGCGAGAGAGGCGAGCGGGAGATGCGGCCGAGCAGGCGGGAGAGAGAGCGGCGACGACGCATCGTGGGGCCGCTGTGAATATCCCGGTGATCGGCAGGTATTCGAAACGCAAGGGAGGGGAAGGGGAAGGGGAAGGTATGTACTACGCGGATTTGGTGCGGTGGGAACAGCAATGGCGGGGCGCGTGGGTCCGAGCTGAATGACCTTCCACGTGTCGCTAAAGCTCTTTGAGTTGGTGCGATTCCGCGACAGATTTATCCACGCCATGGATTCGTTCGTAGCTCGCCTTTATCCACGAAGCTATTCGAGGAAGAATTCAGAGACTGGTGTGCGCGATGGCTTCGTAAATGACCGAGAAAAATGTTCCTATTTCGCCACACGCTGTGAAGAATACTGAAGTGCTTGGACGAAAGAATGGTGAGGATGTTCGATTCTGCAGACGCTGTGGTTGTACAGTATGTGAGCAACGCAAGACGATGTAGCTTCGTGTGATCGCTGTTCCTTACCATACCACTCCCCACCACTTCCTGTCAAGTCCAATATGGATTCTGGACCCTGCCTGGAGTGCATCTCCAGAAGCAGAGGAGCATGCAGCAGAGCAGAGCAACAGGCTGTACTCACAACAACAACCTTGCAGAAGAGTGTATCTTGCAGGGAAATTGCTCCACAACGCTCCATCAAACTCCGCTGAAACAATCAGTTGCTCTGTGCTGAGGTAAATGGAGGCCGAAGAAGTTTGGGGTGGAGGTTGTACAGAAGCAACGACCACATTTTTGTAAATTTATGAAGTTCATTGATTTTTTGGGCGTAATACATCCAGTCCCATGTTTTCGCCCGTCGTGCCAGGACAGCGTGAATCCGTGTCCTAGTGGCACGGGTTTCGAGTGTAGGAGTTCTGGTCGGCTGAGAGTCGTGATCCCGTAGCCATAGCCTTTAGGGAAACCCATAGCATCCGCCCAACACTGAATGAAATGGCTGCATTGCTGCACTCCGAATCATGTGCTTCGAGTACAGTACGCATACGGCCGAGGACGATTTGCCGTGTGCGTGGATAGATTGGAAGCCGTTGGCACAACCATTAGCATCATGATTGGACGATCCAGTGCTGGGAGAGCTGGACAGGTGTCCTCCTCAAGAGTGGAGGAGAGACCAAACCAGCACGAGATGTGCGATCTTGCGCAAGCACGCGCGGACGATCACATGAGACAGTCAGTGTGCCAGCGAAGCAAGGCTGGATCCGACGGCTGTGTTTGTTGTACATAAAAACCAGAAGCGCAATATGTGGTTGCCCAGCCCACAGGGAAAAATATCAGAAGCACAGCTTCTAGATGGCGAGTCTGGTACACTCGTTGTGAGGGCACGAGAGGAACTATTATGAAGGAGAGTAAACACCCTACACCTGAAAATAATACAGTGTACAGAACTGTCTGGCTGTCGAGCTGTACACTTGCGGTGCAAAATCTCGGGTTCCGCTCGGACTGCGCTATCGTTTGCTGTGAACACAAGTGAAAAACGATCCACACCTATGGGGACAGCTTCAGTCTACTTAAAGCCAGCAGGCAAAATAGTGACCCCCCCCTTCTAGTTGGGTCCACTTGAAAATGAAGTATTTTTGTTGTGTTTGGGAAAGTTGGAAGTGCTGTGTGAGTGCTTTTTTTTCCGACCTTCAGAAGAGTTTCGTATTGGACCAGGAACGAAAGTTCATTCTCAATTCTGATTGGCAGCCAGGTTCAGGGACATGATGTGCGAATTTGGCGCAAAGTTGAGCGACGAGCACTCCTGCATTCACTAGAGCCACTAGTTCATCAAATTCACAACTAGCAAACATCTCACGCTAAATCCCAAGCAGACACACATGTACGTGATGCGAGTGAAAGTGTTTGAACGTTGTTAGAGCTAGTAGAGCTCTGATCAATGTGCTGCCTTGGACTTGAGGCCTGGGAGAGGTGCAATAACGGGGTACAGAAGAGAAAAACAGCACGGGCGACGGGAAATGGGAGTGCGACGGGAAAGGGGAGGGCGACGGGAAAAGGCGACGGGAAACGGGAGGACGACGGGAAACGGGAGGGCGACGGGAAACGGGAGGGCGACGGGAAACGGCGACGGGAAACGGGAGGACGACGGGAAACGGGAGGGCGACGGGAAACGGGAGGGCGACGGGAGAGAGGATAGGCGACGAGAGAGAGGATAGGCGACGGGAGAGAGGGTGACGAGAAGGGATGGAAAGACGGGGAAAAAAATCAAACAAACAAACAAAACACAATAACAGAGTACGGAATGGGTCACGATGACGAAAAGGGCGCGGAGAGAGAGAGAGGGCGACGAAAAGGTCGCGGAGAGAGAGAGGGCGACGGGAAGGGAGGGGCGAGAGAGAGGGCGACGGGAAGGGCGCGGAGAGAGAGAGGGCGACGGGAAGAGAGGGGCGAGAGAGAGGGCGACGGGAAGGGAGGGGCGAGAGAGAGGGCGACGCGGAGAGAGAGAAGGCGACGGGAAGGGAGGGGCGAGCGGGAGGGCGACGGGAAGGGCGCGGAGAGAGAGAGGGCGACGGGAAGGGAGAGGCGAGAGAGAGGGCGACGAAAAGGGCGCGGAGAGAGAGAAGGCGACGGGAAGGGAGGGGCGAGAGAGAGGGCGACGGGAAGGGAGGGGCGAGAGAGAGGGCGACGCGGAGAGAGAGAAGGCGACGGGAAGGGAGGGGCGAGCGGGAGGGCGACGGGAAGGGCGCGGAGAGAGAGAGGGCGACGGGAAGGGAGAGGCGAGAGAGAGGGCGACGAAAAGGGCGCGGAGAGAGAGAGGGCGACGGGAAGGGAGGGGCGAGAGAGAGGGCGACGGGAAGGGAGCGGAGGGAGAGCGCAATGGGAAGGGAGGGGCGAGAGAGAGGGCGACGCGGAGAGAGAGAAGGCGACGGGAAGGGAGGGGCGAGCGAGAGGGCGACGGGAAGGGCGCGGAGAGAGAGAGGGCGACGGGAAGGGAGGGGCGAGAGAGAGGGCGACGGGAAGGGAGCGGAGAGAGAGAGCGCGATGGGTAGGGAGGGGCGTGAGAGAGGCCGACGGGAGGAGAGGAGGGGAGAGAGGGCGACGTTACGCGCGACGGGACGGGCGACGAGATGGCGACGTGACGCGCGACGGAATGGGAGACGGGAGGGCGATTTGGCGAACTCGAGGACAGCGTGGTGGGCGATGAGAGGGGTGAGAGGAATGGCGACGGGAATGGGGTTCTCTGCGATCGGAGGAAAATATCACTACGCAGCAAGGGCGACGAAGTATCACACACAACCTAATGATAATTTCATATCTATGCCGCATCAGCCTAATCCCTCGTCCCTTGCTATTCTATGCTAGGCAAGCTACGTGAGTTAGGCAAGCTACGTGAGTTAGGCAAGCTACGTGCGTTAGGCAAGCTACGTGAGTGAGTTGTGAACCCAGTTCCAGCTTGAAATCGATGTTGGAGCTGGCGACCAAAACGATCGCTTTGCGCTGGTCGTGAGGCTGCCGCACGTAGGAGGCGACAGCTAACATGAGCGCCAAAATTGATTTGGCGGGAGCCTGAAGAAGTATCATTTTGGTGAGAGCCAATCACATCATTTCGATCTGTGCACTTGAAATGTTTGGAACAGTGCTGAATCGGCCCGATCATCGCACACCCTTTCAAGCTGGGTTGGGGTTCACTATTTTGCATTCTGGTTTTAATATTTACAAGCACCTACACCATATTTTATTTGCAAGCATTACAGTTTGAGTTCCAGGTCTAGGTTGGAAGCCTTTGACACACTAGTAGTTCTATGCTTCTCCTTCGAAGAAGAATCAATATGTGCAGATCCTTCATGAGTGGAGTTGGTAGTAACTGCAGCAACCAGGGGAGTAGCGCCTGGAGCTCCAGTCCCAGTCTGCCCCCACTCCACACGTATCCTCTTGGCCACCTGGTTACTTTCCTCAATATTAATATTCCAATCGCTACCAGACGATCCCAGGTGGCGTGCTGACCCAACTCCTCCGTGGTGATCTGCAGTTTTGGCAGGCCCAGATGAAGCATGGTGTGGTTGAGTCCCAGAGGTGGACAACTGTTGATGTATCGAGGAGGTAAAATTTGAGGGATGAGAGCTAGCCATGGGATCAGCTGCGCCTGGTAGCTGTGCCTGGAGATGAGGGAATGGTACTGACGGTTGTTGTGCTTGCAGGTGTGCCTGTAACTGTAGATGTGCTTGTACTTGCATCTGTGCCTGCATCTGTGCCTGCATCTGTGATGCCTGGAGTTGGGCAGATGGATAGGCACTTGCGCTCCCACTGCCAGCTGGTACATGGCTGTGGTGCAAGGGGTTGAAGAGCGGTGCTGGTGGGTGCATGGAAGACATTCCTACCAGCCCAGGCGGCATGTGGTGGCCAAGAGGAGACAGAGAAATCGCAGCAGCAGACGGGAGGGAGGGGTGGGAGTGATGGCCCCATGCGTGAGCCATCGAAGCAAGGTGGGTGGAAGTTGCCGGGTGTGTCTGCATGGGCATGGGTAATGCAGGAAGAGGCAGGCATTGGAAGCTGTTGCTGCTGGTGCCGCCAAGGGGAATGGCACCAGGGATGCTGGTGCCAGGAGGAGGCGCCATGGCCCAGGGGTTTCCAGGGCCTGCGGATGGGAGCGCAAAGGCGGGTCCAGAAGCCGCGGCACTGGCAGCGGCAGCAAAAGCTGCCGATATAGAGGGATGGCTCCCAGCAGTTGTAGCAGCAGCGGCAGATGGATGAAGGAGCAAGGCACCAGCCATGGCTCTTTCTTCTCCATAAACCCCATTGCCTCCTCTCTGTGACGCGTCGCCATTCTCCCTGGGTTGCGCCTCCACCGAGTGTGACCTGGCACGTGTAGGCGAGCATGCAAGACGGCCCCCCTCGGCGCGCACTGACCCCACCTCCATGGACCCTCTCGTGCCCGCGGGGCTCTGCTTCGACTGCTCCGTCATCGGCTCGTCCGTGCAGCTCCCAGAATCACCAGCCGCTGCTGCCGCCGCCGCCGCTGCTTCCGCAGTACTGGGCCTCTGGGCGTCTGCTGGTGTGGGTGCAGGGAGATTGTGAGCGGCGGTGCGCGTGGCCAGGGTGAGTGCGAGTGCGGGGTGGGCAGCAGCGGAGGCGGGTGAGAGCAGCGCACGGTCGAGGGACACGGTAGAGTTGAGACTCAGGCGGTGGGTTAGTCCAAGCGGGGCCACGGCAGAGGCCGCATCGGCCGCACCTGTGCCACTGCCAGCAGCCACATCTGCTGAGTCTGCCACCGCCGGTCTTCTCTCATGGTCCGTCCGGCTTACAGGGACCACTGCAGCAGCGCCATCGCCCCCGTCAGCTCCTGGCGAAGCAGACACAGGCACCTGCATGTCTCCCTCTGCCGCAGCAGCTGAGGCAGCAGCGGCAGCACAGTTGGGGAGGCTGAGAGAGCAGGGGCCCGGCTGGCTGTGGTTGTGTGTCCCGTGGTACGACACCTGCGGCTTCAGTGCTGCTGCGCTGGAAGGGGCGGCGTCACTGGGCTTGGCGATGCTCCCATCGGCTGTGGCAAGCGACGCTGCAGCTGCTGAGACGGACGGAGCGGAGGCTGTAGCGGCTGACGATGTAGCGGCTGCGGCTGTAGCGATGGGGACGTCCACGGTCTTGCGCGCCATGCACCCCATGCTGTGCCGTGCACACCGGAAGTATGCCCTGAAGGGGGGAGAGGGGGAAGGTGTGCATGAGGAGAACGAGGGTGAAGGCGTGACGACAACAACCACGAGGTACAGCAAAGGGCGCCGGGTGCCGCAAGCGTCATGCGGATTGCAGCGGCGACCTCAACAATGCAACGCAATGCAGCTGCTTGCGCCTCGCCTCCACGGTGTGCAACCGAGACGAGACCACACCGCGACAACAATTGCAGCAGCAACAATGACGACGGTAGCCACACCAAGGATGGGCTTCACCCGGTTACGGCTGTACCTGGGGTAGGCTGTATCTGGGGAAGGCTGTACATGGGAAAGGCTCTACCTGGGAAAGGCTGTATATGGGGAAGGCTGCATCTGGGGAAGGCTGCATCTGGGGAAGGCTGTATATGAGGAAGGCTGCATCTGGGGAAGGCTGGATATGGGGAAGGCTGTACCTGGTGACGGCGCGGTCCATGACGCTCTTCTGGCCGTACTTGTGCCAGAAGTACCCGTCCGCCGCCACCACCGACCGGCTCCCCGCGTGCGCCACGGGCTTGCGCTTCCTGCGAGGACGGACGTACGGGAGGGTAACTCAGTGAGGCGTGGAACATGATGCGACGGAAATCGCGGGGAATGTGCGACGGGGAGTTGCAGGACGTGCGACGATGGAGCGGAATAAAATGGATCTGAAAGTTGGACACACGGAAATCGGAGAGGGACTCGCGAATTGAGGACAGACGAGAGCGAAATGCGGTTACCACATGGCTCGTTGATCAAACCACCATCTGACACCGATTTACGGTCGGACATCGACCACAAGCGTCATTTACTTACTTCGACGCTCCCCGCATTGAAGTGTTGTTCGGACCACCGCTCCCCCCGCCGTCGCCTCCTTCAGTCCCGCCGCATTGGCCGCCGTGAAATGCGGCGGTCTCCGTGGATGCGCCGGCAATTGATCCCGACGGTGGGGCGTCGCTCAGGGGGTGATGATTCTGTCCCACCGGCAACGGCGCGGCGGGCTTGGCGAAGGCAGACGGAGCCGCGTCGCCGCGGTCGGAATCGAACCGCGAAGCGCCCGGGAACGTCTTCGATAATACGTGCCTCGACAGGAGGGGCTCTTGGCCTTTGCTGTGGTTGCTGCGATCGTGCCATGAACGCGGGTCGGTCGTCGGGCTCTGGCCGAACAGCTGCGAGCTCGACGTGACCATCTGTCCCTGCGCCGACGACCCAGCATTGCTCCCGTCGAGCTTCTCGTTTCCGCCAATGTAATTGTAATGAGCGTGACTGAAGCGATCGCTATGTGTCGTCGCAGTGTACGGCATGCTTTCTCTCGGCGAGCCGCTGAAGACGTCCATCGTTGAGCTTCCAGCGCGCGTCAGCGCGGTGGACCACGTGGCAGGAACGTGCATCGCGGCGGATGCGCCGCGATCCGAGGCGGATCTCCGGAGTGCGTCGCCGTGAGCAATCTCGCCGCCAGGGGCGCTGAAAGCGCCAGCGCCGGAGCCGGAGAGCGACGCGAACATCAGTGACGAGGGACCCGGACCCCACGAGGGCGACGCGAAGGACGGGATAAAATTGAGGCTGGATGGCATTTTCTCCGCATTTGACGGAGGGAGGGGGAGTGCTGGTCGGTTGTCCGGCTTATTAAGCCCTTGATCGGCGTGTGGATACATCACGATCCGCTGATATCTGATATAGGATGATTGACTTGGTCGACAAACAACTAAATTACTAATTTAGTATATGTCGTTAAGATCACCCTCCTACGGCAGTGTAAGGCAATCACGGTGCAGAATAGGCGATAAAAGCGCGTATTCACGACATTCGAAGAAGATATGTTGCTAAGCGAAACTCGTGGGTGAGTTAGCGTAGGAGGTATGGTACGCGTGTGTCTCTGAACTGAACCACATGAATCCTTGAAACTGGAAATGAGAGAGGATAGCACGACCGGGTCAAGATGGACTCCTCTCCAATGATCGGTTGGTCAGAAACGATGCACATCCACCCATGTGTCTCGTCTCGCCTCGCCTCGACCACGCTAATTTCGCTTTCCTGTTCCTGCCATGCCATGGCTGCCGTGGCTGGGAGTGCTGCTGAGTTCACTCACCGCACCATCACCGCCCGTGCCCAACACCTGCCCTGCCCAGCTGACAATGGGGGGGTCGAATCGAAGCCTCACTCAGTTGGCTGGATGGCTTGTGCTCCCCCTTTAGTGCGGCGGCAGCTGTCTGTTTGGAATTTCGAACCACGCTACTGGTGGTGTGAAGCTCAGAGTGCTTTCAATATTTTGTTGTGAATGTGGGATGGGAAACTCGGAATTCATTTGTGGTCAGCTCGCATCCGCGGCTCCAGAAATTCCGGTACAGTAATGCGCAAAGCCGGATCAGCCTTGATTCCCGTGAACCACCAAGTGAACATGGGTGATGTGGATTCCCAGGCAGTTCTGTACAAAGCTCTAGTTGACGTGTAAGTAGGCCGTAAGTCTCCCTAACAGAAAGGTGGCTTTCGTAATATAAGGTCTAGTTCCATGCAGTTTTGATTCAAAACCGAAAAGGTTGGGTTTGAAAATGTATTTCGTCACCGCCTTTACCATCAGCATTATATGCCACGGCGCCGGTGTGCAGCAAACAGCAAACAGAACTTCCAGATGGGTACAATCTTGAATCTTGCTTGCCTCGTCAGGAATTGCTGGGGCCTGGCTCAACTGGATGGCCAACCCTTTCGATGTTCAGACAGCAGAACCTGTTCTTTTTAGCGAACACATTTTGCTACCTTGACATTGGAATATCTGCTGGGTCCAGGGAAATGACCCAATTCTTGCTTTCTGATCCCCAGCACAAGGAATCTGTCAAGAAGGTTGCTTCCCTGGGCATCAAAAGAAATTGCTGCGGGCAGCGAGAAAGGAGTGTTGAGAGAATGATGTCCCGCCAAATTGTTTGGATCTGTGATGTACAGTGGCCGCGGATACGATTTGCATGGGTGGTGTTTATCAAAGGCCATCGAGAAATCCGTTTCTTCACCGAGATTCAAGCCAAGCTGCGCTGGCCGTTATGAGCTGTCGTTAATTAGCGGTGGTGCGAAGGGACAAAGTGTGCTTGCCCTGCGAGACAAAACTTGGAAATACACGGGAAAGGAAGCAAATACATTCAATGTTGCAACCTACAGTGATTCTATATGTTAGTAGCTATCCTACATTTAGCAACCACATCACCCTCTTATAGCCTCCATACTGTACTCATGTTCTTCAACTTTTCAACAAGCAAGCCCTCCATCAACTTTCCCATGTGGAAGCTGGCCAATTCCTCTCTTTTTTGCTGAACCGGAATGTAGAGGGCACATTTCTCAACCAATTGTCACAAAAACCTGTACCAGTAGTGTGCGGTTTTGAAAAACAATAAATACATTAAGTGAATTGCAATAAGAGATGCCAAAAATACATGAGCTCCCTGGACATCTGGCTTGCCTACAACCTGTAAGGAGCATGCAAGCTAGCACCACAAGCACCCTGTCATTTACTGTTCCCGAGTCAAGAACTTACCAGTAGACCAGCAGCAGCAAAGAATGCATCATCCACTAACACTACCACTTGCAATGCAACTGGATCCACATCCACAATCACGTGTATCTGTGACCTGAACGGTCATACAAGAGTGTAAATGAGCGGGGCACACATTTCATGCACCACAGTGGGAGCCACGTTCTCTCTCAGCTTGAACACGCTGTCAATCACATACAGCTCTGTGGCCGTCGTGTCAAACCCTGCAAATGCCACACAGTCATTCGCCACAGGCCCCGCCCCCACCACCTCACTGCCGCGGTTCACTGTGCCGGCCACCAGGGGCACTTGTAGCAATAATGACAGCTTGTCCAGATCCTCCACTGAGGACTTCTGAGGCGCCTCTTGCAGGTGGATCTGGTGGCATGGCGAGTGGTCACACACATGGGTGGTTGTACGCATGAGCAGAGGGCGACCATGCAACATGCGAGCCACTCCAACAATGAAATAGCAAGTGAGCACAGGAACGAGTGAGACTAGAGTGGGTCAAAGAGTGGAAGGAAAGGAGGAGGGGGGAGGGGAGAAGGATGGCGAAGGGTGTGTGCGAGCGTTGTGAAACGAAGTGGCAAAGACGGCTCTGCACTGCAGTGCTTGACATCGATGGGACAGCAGCGGGAGTGCAAGTGATCAGGCCGCCACGGTTGGTGAAGACGCTGTAGCTGTAGCTGCCCATGAGGATGTTGCCGGTGATGGTCTGCCGGAACACCTCCAACCCCAACACGTCCGCTATCCGCTCCTCCGTCTCCTGCCACACCGAGGCACACGGAACATACAGGGCACAGCAAGCACACGCGGCACAGGAAACACACGGGGCAGAGGAAGAGAGCACGAGGCGATTCTCTACTGGAACACCTCCACCCAGCACGTCCGCTGTCAGCTCCTCCGTCTCCTGGTGGCGGCGAGGGAGAGCAGCATGAGGGGAGGCACACGGAGCACACGGGGCAAAGGGAACTCAGAGTGCAGAGGAACACAGCATGAGGCAATGGTGGCGGCGCAACACCTCCACCCCCAACCCAACACGCCCGCTATCAGCCCCTCCGTCTCCTGGTGGCGGCGAGGAGAGCAGCATGAGGCAGAGTGACAGAGAGGTGTGACGAACTGCAGTGCAAGCAGCGGCAAGAGAGTAGCACAAGTGAAGTGCATGGGGGATAAGGTAGGATTCGCGGGATGAGGAGGATATAACAGGGATATCAGAAGGTGAGGCGAGTGGGGGCTCAGGGAATACAAGCCAGAGTGAAGGGTTCATCTCTCACAGGTGAGTGAGATCACCCACTGAACAATCCTCATCACTGCACCCACACCTCCCTTGCCAGTCATAGCATTCGCCGCAGCAGTTGTGTGATCCAAGCACACGGGCACGTGCACAGGAAAACCTGGGAGGCAAATTCACTGATAACGACAGAGGGGTCATACCGCAACGCGCGTGGGGGCTCAGGGAATACAAGCCAGAGTGTCGGGTTCATGTCTCACAGGTGAGTGAGATCACCCACTGAAACGGTCTCATCACTGCACCCACGCCTGCCTTGCCAATCACATGCGCTGGGTTTGCCGCAGCATGGGCAAGAGTTATGTCATGCACGCACACTGGCACCCGTAGAAAGCAGACTTAAGGATATCAAAAAGTGGGCGCTCAGGGAATACAAGCCAAAGTGTTTGGCTCATGTCTCACAATGTGAGATCACCCACTGAATGATCCTCATCACTGCACCCACGCCTGACTTGCGGAGCAAGGGATGTTGCAGCATGTGCAAGAATCATGCAATGAAAGCACACGGGCAAGTGCACAGGAAACGTGGCAGGCGGATTCGCATACTGATGCTGAAGCACAAATATATCCTAAAGCCAGGACCGAGAGCTCACACAGCGAGGCGAGTGGGCGCTCAGGGAATACAAGCCAGGGTGAAAGGCTCATGTCTCACACATGAGATCACCCACTGAATGATGCTCATCACTGCTCCCACGCGTGCCACGCAGATCACATGCGGCTGCGGTTGTTGCAGCAAGCAGAAGCACCCGCAATGCACGCAGCACAGTAGCACAGTAATTCGTTCAGTTGACCTGCTCTGATTGGTCATTTGAGGTCCGGAAAAACCAGTCCCAAACCACAATGCAGCAGCTTCGGGAGTGATGAGGGGTCATTGAGTCTTATCAACCGCACTCACTCTATCAAGATCCGCGTTCCGCGTGGATGCGCGTCGCGCCACATAGTCCTTGCACCTCACGCAGTTGCCCGCTGCCTTATGAGTCGACTCACGGCAGGGTCGCTCACTGCACCGAAGAGTGGGCAGTGAGGAGGGGTCATTCTCTCTTATCGAGATCCGCGCGGATGTGCGTCGCGCCAAATAGTCCTCGCACCTCACGCAGTTGCCCAGCGCCGACAACAGCTCGTCCACTCGCGGCACCACCACCGATTACGGCAGCGCGTTGCGCATGTGCAGTAGCTCTATGAGAAGGGGGCGAGGGACGGGGGGAGCAGGGGAAAAGGTGTGTGTCGAGGAGGGGAAGGAGGCGGGACGAGGGGGTTTTGGGGGAGGAAAACGGGAATGCCGGGGACGGAACGGGAGACCGGGAGGGGCGGAGGAAGGAGGTGCGGAGCGGAGCAGTGGCGCGGGAGCAGGAGTAAGGGAAGGCACGAGATGGCGCATGCAGAATGAGTTCACGTGCAAGAGCGGAGAAAACGTGTAGTAAGTCGATTTTTAAGTCGACTAAAAAATCGACTTACTACATGCAGAATGAGTTCACGTGCTAGAGCGGAGAAAACGGGGTGAGAGTGAGCGGGGAGAGAGGAGGAATTAGGCAGCGCGGGGAAAGGTGGGAAGCACCACTGCTCTGCGCACTAAGACTAGAACTGATTCTGAATGAGCTGCTTCTGAAAATGGCCGGACGGAGACTTGGGGATTTGAACTGAAGAACCCTCGACCCTGATCTCTCCTAGTGCAAAATGAAGCGGTTGGCGACAGATGCGAAAGGAAGGGGCCTTTCGCGAGCGCTGCCCCACGCGCAACCCTGGGGTGCGTGGCTGCGGACCCTCGGTAAAACTCATGGACAGAATAATCAAATTACTAGCTAACGACGAATATGTACAGCAAAATAAAAAATTCAGCAATATAAACAGCAGGGCCATAAGGACTACACGGTTTACAATTTCTAAAGCAATGTTCCACGCAGGCCGCAATAATCAAATCTAACCAGAGAGAAGAATCTTCCCTTGGCGATTCTCCGCCATCTGGTTCTTGAGCGCAGCGGCAAACTCTGAGAGGTCCATTTTGTCACCCGTAAAGGGGGTGACGGTGCCATTGGCGATCAGATCAAACGCCTCCTTCACCACAGTCTGGCGCTGCTCGTGGCCCAGCGCCTTCAAGTAGGGCCCCACCCAGAAGCCCTTGAGCGTCACATCCCTGCGTTGCAAAGCAGGGCACAGGTCAAAACACACGAAGGCGCTTGTGATACGAGGCAAGCTGAGCACTGGTACAGGTCAGCGTGAATTTCCCCACAAGGGGTTGAACGAGCGTCAGAGCAGAAAATAAGCCGGCCAATGAAAAGCAAGCAGCATGTGACCTGAGTTGAAATGGAAAGAAATAAACTTCACTCACCTGAAGATGAAGTCTCCGATGGAGGCGGATAAGGTGGCCCCGGAGGGTTAAACAAGCATAAAAACAGTCGGGCCAATGAAGGGCGACCAGCAAGTGACTGGAGTTGAAATACACAGTTCACCGACCGGAAAATGAAGTCTCCAATGGAGGCGGAGAAGGTGGCCCCGGAGGCGCCTTTTGAGGCGCCTCAAAGGGCAGGCAGCAAGTGACCTGTACTGAGGGAGACAGTTTCACTGACCTGAAAATAAAGTCTCCAATGGAGGCGGAGAAGGTGGCCCCGGAGGCGCCTTTTGAGGCGCCTCAAAGGGCAGGCAGCAAGTGACCTGTACTGAGGGAGACAGTTTCACTGACCTGAAAATAAAGTCTCCAATGGAGGCGGAGAAGGTGGCCCCGGAGGCGCCCCCAAAGAGCAGCATGGTGCCACCCGGACGCACGGAGGCGCCACACCTGACCTGAGTTGAAATGGAAAGAAATAAACTTCACTCACCTGAAGATGAAGTCTCCAATGGAGGCGGAGAAGGTGGCTCCGGAGGCGCCTCCAAAGAGCAGCACGGTGCCGCCCGGACGCACAGAGGAGAGCACTGCACCCGTGAGGTCGCCCGCCACGCTCTCCACCGCTGCATGCGCCATTCTGCCGCCCGTTATGGCTCGCACCCTCTCCGGCACACTCTCGTCCGAGGAGCAAATGACCTGCATGTGAGCATGCGGGTGCGGACCAGGATGGGGATATTTGAGTCGACTCTGAGGTCGCCCGCGACGCTCTTCACCACTGCATGCGCCATTCGCCCTCCCGTTATGGCTCGCACCCTCTCCGGCACACTCTCGTCCGTTGAGCAAATCACCTGCATGTGTGAGCATGGGGATGGGGATGGGGGGGATGGGGATGGGGATGGGGATGGGGATGGGGATGGGGATGGGGATGGGGATGGGGGGGATGGGGATGGGGATGGGGATGGGGATGGGGATGGGGATGGGGATGGGAAAGAGGGAGAAAAGATGGGACGAGACGGAAGTGAAACCCATGCCAGTGAGCTCTCCATGTAAATAACTCCATTCACCTTCAGCAGCCCCTCCCAACACGGAAACTCACACCGCTCTACCCCTTCCCGCCTCCCCCACTGCCTCTCCCCCACCTCCCCTGCTCTGTCTCCCTTCCCAACGTCTCCCCAAGCTTCCCCCTCCTACTCAGCGCACCTCATCGCCGCCCAGCGCACCTCATCGCCCCCCCCTCCCCCCTTCTGTCTCCCTCCTCCTACTCAGCGCACCTCGTCGCCGCCCAGCGCCTTGAGCTCGGCGGCCTGAGCGGCGCGGCGCACGACGTTGATTGTCTTAATGCCGCGTGCGCGCGCCACCTGGATGAGCATGCGCCCCAGCGTCGACCCCGCCTGTGTCTGCACCAGGTACTCGCCTGCGCGGAAGAGAGCCAGGGGGAGGGGGAAGGGCAAGGGAAAAAAGGGGCCCGGGGGGGGAGAGGGCAAGTGGGCAAGGGGCCAGGGGGGCGGGGAGTGGGGGGAAAGTTTGGGACGGGGGTAGGGGCAGTGATAAAAGGGAGGAAGAATGTGGGTGCTGTGTGTGTGTGCATAACCCACCTAGCCTGGTGAAAGGATGCACTCTTCTAGGATAGAATGTGAGGGGATGGATAGAGAAGAAAACGGGGAGGGGGTACGATGAGCGCGTGAGCATGGAAGGAGCATTTGATACAAAACGAGTCAGCCTGTAACGAGTCCGCGTCTCACCCTTGGGAACGTTCAGTTGGTTCAGCATGCCCAGCACCGTCAGCGGATTCACCGCCAGTTGCGCCGCGTCCTCGTCGCGCACCCCCGCGGGCACCGCCGCCACATGCGCCGCGTCCACCGCCATGTATTCCTGCCACGCGCCGCTGCCCGCCTCCAGCGCGCCCAGCGCCAGCAGCGGCACCACGCGCCGCCCCACCGCCAGATCCGGCGCCGATTGCGCTACGGCTTCCCCCAGCGCCGCCACGACTCCCATGCCCTCAAGCCCGAGCGTTGCGGGAAGCGCGCTTGCCGGCGCGAATCCCGGATAGTAGCCCATGGCGCAGAAGCCGTCCGCGGGATTCACGGGCCGAAGCTGCATCCGAACCAGAACCTGGTTTGGGCCGGGGCTAGGAACGGGCTTGTCTGCTACGAGCCGCAGGTTGTCTGTGAGGCGAGTTGGCCCCTCGAATGCGAGCACTGTAGCTGCGCGCTGCGTCGCTGGGATCTCGGCGGCGGATGACGTGGCCATTGCGCGGTGCGGCAGGCGCGAGGGGCAGGGAGATGGCGGCGTGACGTGCGGCGGCGTGTGTGGGGCAAGCGGGGCAAGCGGCGCGAGTGGGGCAAGGGAGAAGGCTCGGAGAGGCGCCGATCTGGTCAGGAGGTGAGGAGTAGAGGCGGGAAGAAGAGGAGGAAACGCGATGGAAGCGACGGAGGCAAGGGAGGCAAGGCGGGCGGGTGCTCTGAAAAGCATCACTGGGCAAAAGGGGGCCGGGGGCGGAGACTAGCGCGCCGAGCGCGCAGGGTGCAGATCTAGAATGAGGTCGGGCGCGGAAATGTGGAGGGCAAGGGGAGGAAGGAAGTGGAGGTGTGTGGATGGGAAGTTAGCCAAACGATTGACGATGGATGGAGGGGAGGGGCGAATTCCAGTTTCGGAATTCCAACATTGTGCGATGCACGTGTGGACGCGTGGCCGTGAGCTGGCAGATGTATCTGGGTCTGGACTGGGCATCGCCTTCCCACAGACGCGTTTGTGCAGGCTTCGAACACATTGTCAGTTACATTCAACAGCACGAAACTCTTATTTCATTCTACCACTCCCTATGTTGCTACAATCGTGGCACAACTAGAATGCGACACTTGCAAAGAGCAACATGCCTGAAACGTCACAACTTCCAGCCGTGCGCGCTTCTCTATTGCGCGGCCGAGGGGGCCGAGAGCACATCGGCGGAAACCCAGGTGTGGGTCTTGGTGGGAATGATGCCCTGCCGGCAGTAAAACACACATGCCGGCTGCTTCACCTGCGCCCGCGCCTCATCACTGCACGCGGGCGGCCAGTCGGTCGGCAGAGCGGGCGGCTGGGAGGTGCCGGTGGTGCTGGGGTCGGCGAGGGCGAGAATGGCCGGGCTGAGCTGCTTGCGGCACAGCTGCTTGCCGGGCGGGCGGATGATCGAGGGGTCCTCCATGGCGTTACGGGAGTACTTTATAAGGAGGATGGCCCAGTAGAGCGCATGGCCCTGCTTGGAGCATGCCCACCTGTGGTGGGGCGGAGGAGGGAAGGGCACGTTGTGAGAGCATGGGCACGTTGTGAGAGCATGGGCACGTTGTGAGAGCATGGGCACGTTGTGAGAGCATGGGCACGTTGTGAGAGCATGGGCACGTTGTGAGAGCATGGGCACGTTGTGAGAGCATGGGCACGTTGTGAGAGCATGGGCACGTTGTGAGAGCATGGGCACGTTGTGAGAGCATGGGCACGTTGTGAGAGCATGGGGATGACGACATGTGATGGCAGGAATATGTTGGGTTGCATCTATGGCGATGGGGAGGTTCATTCATGCACGTGGGGTAGGCAGGGCATGCGATGTACAGCCACCGACAGCATCGCACACCACTCGGGATGGTTTTGGAGCGCCTAAAAAACAGCCCTGCGGATCACTTCGGCACATGGGTCAGGCATGTGGGTCAGGCATGTGGGTCAGGCATGTGGGTCAGGCATGTGGGTCAGGCATGTGGGGTAGGCCCGTGGGGTAGGCAGGGCATGCGATGTGCAGCCACCGACAGCATGGCACACCACTCGGAATGGTTTTGAAGCGCCTCATAAACAGCCCTGGGAATCACATCGGCACATTGGCACACAAGACGAGACTCACTTGGCAACTCTCTTCCCTGCCATCGCCATGTTGCGCACGTGCCTGTCGTGGTTCTGCGCCCACCGCAGCTTCTCCACCAGGTTGTCAAAGTGCCGGTTGGCAGGGATGAAGTTGACGTACGGCTTCAACATCGGGACAAAGAACTCCGAATACGGTGACTCCTGCCGGATCGCCACCTGGTGGTAGCACGTGTACGAAGGGGGAGAGTGGGGTTGGGGTGTGGTGGGTGGGGTGTGCCGGTTGGCCGGGATGAAATTGACGTACGGCTTCAGCATCGGCACGAAGAACTCTGAATACGGTGACTCCTGTCGGATCGCCACCTGCAGTCACGTGCACGAGAGGGGAGGGTGGGGGGGGGGGCGTGTGCCGGTTGGCCGGGATGAAGTTGACGTACAGCTTGAGCATCTGTACAAAGAACTCCGAATACGGTGACTCCTGCCTGATTGCCACCTGCCAGCTGCACGCCTGAGCGGGTGGGGTGGTGGGGTGAGGGGGGGTGAGGGGCGAAGAGGTGAGTGTGAGCACTGTGGGTGGCCGATCTGGAAGAGCAATAGGCCATCCATTGGATGGGCACGCGCTGTGCTGCTAGGAAGCAGCTGGTAGCTGCAGTGGAAGCGTCAGGGCTATATGTCATGTTCATACCCTCCCATGGCAGATGCATTAAAAGTGGGGCACATCACCTGTGCGCTCTCACGTGTGCACCAGACCAGGGGCAAATGCATGCTCCGACCTGGCGAGGATACGGCAAATGTGTGCGCGGCTCACTCACCTGCGCGCCAGTGGTGAGGATGGGGCACATCTGGTGGTGGTGTGCGCTGCCCGCCACAATGCCATACTTGAAGCGCGCCGGTGCCGCCTCCTCCACCGCCGCCCTGCCCTGCATCGCCACCCCGTCCGCCTTCATCCTGCCAACAGAGGGGAGGGGGAGGAGAGGAAAGGAGGAGGTTAGCCTCACTCAGTGCCGCCCTGCCCTGCATTGCCACCCCGTCCGCTTTCATCCTGCCAACAGAAGGGGAGGGAAGGGAGAGAGGCAGTGAGGAGGGGGCAGGGATCGAAGGAGGTTTGCCCTGCATCACTCACTGACGGCCGCCCTGCCCTGCATTGCCACTCTGCCCTCTCTCATCCTGCAGCGTCACCACCAATGGAGGGGGCAGAGGGGCACGGGATCGGGGTGAGGTTTGAGGGGGAGAACGAATGTGGTGGGCAGGGGCAGGCAGAGTGGGAGGAACACGATGAGGTGGTGATGAGACGAGCAGATAAGGAGCGGATGTGAGTGGGAGCAGCAAGGAAGGAGGCAACCATGATGCTGATGATGATAATGCTGATGCTGATGCTGATGCTGATGCTGATGCTGATGCTGATGCTGTTGCTGCTGCTGATGCTGATGCTGATGCAGTGATGCTGATGCCGATGCTGATGCTGATGCTGATGCTGATGCTGATGCTGATGCACTGATGCTGATGCTGATGCTGATGCTGATGCTGATGCTGATGCTGATCCTGATGCTGATGCTGATGCTGATGCTGATGCTGATGCTGATGCTGATGCTGATGCTCTGATGCTGATGCTGATGCTGATGCTGATGCTGATGCTGATGCTGATGCTGATGCTCTGATGCTGATGCTGATGCTGATGCTGATGCTGATGCTGATGCAGTGATGCTGATGCTGATGCTGATGCTGATGCTGATGCTGATGCTGATGCTGATGCTGATGCAGTGATGCAGTGATGCAGTGATGCTGATGCTGATGCTGATGCTGATGCTGATGCTGATGCTGTGCTGATGCTGATGCTGATGCTGATGCTGTGCTGTTGCTGATGCTGATGCTGATGCTGATGCTGATGCTGATGCTGATGCTGATGCTGATGCTGATGCTGATGCTGATGCTGATGCTGATGCTGATGCTGATGCTGATGCTGATGCTGATGCTGATGCTGATGCTGATGCAGTGATGCTGATGCAGTGATGCTGATGCTGATGCTGATGCTGATGCTGATGCTGATGCAGTGATGCTGATGCTGATGCTGATGCTGATGCTGATGCTGATGCTGATGCTGATGCTGATGCTGATGCTGTGCTGATGCTGATGCTGATGCTGATGCTGATGCTGATGCTGATGCTGATGCTGATGCTGATGCTGTGCTGATGCTGATGCTGATGCTGATGCTGATGCTGATGCTGATGCTGATGCAGTGATGCTGATGCTGATGCTGATGCTGATGCTGATGCTGATGCAGTGATACAGTGATGCAGTGATGCTGATGCTGATGCTGATGCTGATGCTGATGCTGATGCTGATGCTGATGCTGCATTGCCAGGTGTGACTTCAACAGAACGTGGAACCCCGCTCATCGTCCTAACTATCACTCACCTCTTCCGAACCTCCAGGTCTCACCTCTTCCGAACCTCCAGGTCCAGCTCTCTGCTCCACCCATACAGCTTCGCGTCCAGCAGGTCCGACCGTGCCTCTGACAGCCTGGGGTGCACGGGATGGGGAGGTTCGGCAGGAGGCATGGGGCCGAGCACAGGGCAGCAGGGAGGAGCATGCAGAGGAGAAGGGTGAAGGGCACGCATGGCAGTGAGAAGGCCACGCATGGCAGTGAGAAGGGCACGCATGGCAGTGAGAAGGGCACGCATGGCAGTGAGAAGGGCACGCATGGCAGTGAGAAGGGCACGCATGGCAGTGAGAAGGGCACGCATGGCAGTGAGAAGGGCACGCATGGCAGTGAGAAGGGCACGCATGGCAGTGAGAAGGGCACGCATGGCAGTGAGAAGGGCACGCATGGCAGTGAGAAGGGCACGCATGGCAGTGAGAAGGGCACGCATGGCAGTGAGAAGGGCACGCATGGCAGTGAGAAGGGCACGCATGGCAGTGAGAAGGGCACGCATGGCAGTGAGAAGGGCACGCATGGCAGTGAGAAGGGCACGCATGGCAGTGAGAAGGGCACGCATGGCAGTGAGAAGGGCACGCATGGCAGTGAGAAGGGCACGCATGGCAGTGAGAAGGGCACGCATGGCAGTGAGAAGGGCACGCATGGCAGTGAGAAGGCCAAGGACATGGGAAAGAGAGAGTGTCGCAGTAGGTGACGGTGGGAGACGGCAAGCTGCTGATGGGCTATGAAACGTCTCTAAAGCTGGGCTTTAAGATGTACTTGGGCTTTGAGAAGGCTCAGAACTCACCTTTGCAGGCGGATGAGCGGGTTGGGTACGTCCTCCAGAGGCTTGCTGCTGATGGGCTTTAAGACGTCTCGGGGCTTGGGCCTTTTCGAGACGAGTCAAAGCCTGGGCCTTGAGACGTGCCAAAGCGTTGGATTTTGAAGCCTCAGAAAGAACTGACCTCTGCAGGCGGATGAGCAGGTTGGCACGCCAGTTGGGTACGTCCTCCAGAGGCAGGCTGCTCACTGGCTTTAAGACGTGTCAGAAGTTGGGCTTTAAGACGTACTTGGGCTTTGAGAAGGCTCAAGACTCACCTCCGGAGGCGGATGAGTGGGTTGGCGCGCCAGTTGGGTACGTCCTCCAAGGGCAGGCTGCTGATGGGCTTTAAGACGCGTCACAGCTTGGACTCTCACAGCTTACCTCTGCAGGCGGATGAGCGGGTTGGCGCGCCAGTTGGGAACGTCCTCCAAGGGCAGGCTGCTGATGGGCCCGCGGAATATGGCGCGGCTCTCCTTCTCCTCCCATGGGATCTGCAAGTATGAGGGGGGCAGAGAGGGAGGGGAGAGGCGGGGAAGGGCGGGGAAGGGAGGAGTAGATGGTTCAGAGGCAGGCTGCTGATGGGCCCTCGGAATATGGCGCGGCTCTCCTTCTCCTCCCATGGGATCTGCCACCGCGGATAAGGATGGGTTCCACCCGCTTGTGCCCACCGCGGATAAGGATGGAGCGGGTGGGCACAAGCGGGTGGGCAGCTCACCCCCTCAGGCGTCCACCCATGCCCCCTGCCACCCCCATCACAACCCACGCCTGCCCAATTCTCTGCCTGCGTCTCTCGCTCCCCACCTCGGTCTCAGGCGGCGGTGGAAGGTTGATGTTCTCATTGAGGTCAAGGCTGCCCTCCACCGTGCGCGTGCTCACAAGTCAACTGCCCCCCCCCCACAAGCACATGCAATGCCCCACCCCACTCCCCACCTCGGTCTCTGGCGGCGGTGGCAGGTTGATGTTCTCATTGAGGTCAAGGCTGCCCTCCACCGTGCGCGTGCTCACAAGTCAACTGCCCCCCCCCCACAAGCACATGCAATGCCCCACCCCACTCCCCACCTCGGTCTCTGGCGGCGGTGGCAGGTTGATGTTCTCATTGAGGTCAAGGCTGCCCTCCACCGTGCGCGTGCTCACAAGTCAACTGCCCCCCCCCCACAAGCACATGCAATGCCCCACCCCACTCCCCACCTCGGTCTCTGGCGGCGGTGGAAGGTTGATGTTCTCATTGAGGTCAAGGCTGTCCTCCACCGTGCGCGTGCTCACAAGTCAACTGCCCCCCCCCCACAAGCACATGCAATGCCCCACCCCACTCCCCACCTCGGTCTCTGGCGGCGGTGGAAGGTTGATGTTCTCATTGAGGTCCAGAGGGTCAGGCATGGCGATGTCAAGGCTGCCCTCCACTGTGCGCGTGCTCATGAGAGGGAAGCCCACCGACCGCTGCCCTCCCCCACACGCTCATGCCACCACACCCATGCAATGGCCCACCTCAGTGTCTGGCGGGGGCGGCAGGTTGATATTCTAGTTCAAATCCAGAGGGTCAGGGACAGCGATGTCAAGGCTGCCCTCCACGGTGCGCGTGCTCATCAGAGGGAAGCCCACCGACCGCTGCCCTCCCCCACACGCTCAGGCATCAACCTCAGCCCCCTACCACCCCCACCCACCTCAGTCTCAGGCGGCGGTGGAAGGTTGATGTTCTCATTGAGGTCGAGAGGGTCCGGCACAGCAATATCCAAGCTGCCCTCCACAGTGCGCGTGCTCATCAGAGGAAAGCCCACGGAGCGCTGCCCTCCCACGTCGTTGTCGTAGCTGGCCGGCAGGTCGCACACGTTGAGGAAGAACTCCGCTGAGATAGAGGAGAGCTCGAAGCGCGTCACTGCGAGCTGCAGGAGAGGGGGAAGAGAATAGGGATCAAGGGGACAGGGGACAGTGGAGCATGGGAGAGGATGCAGCTGGTGGGCAGGTCGCAGACGTTGAGGAAGACCTCGGCTGCTATGGATGACAGCTCGGAGCGAGTCACTGCAAGCTGGGGAAGGGACAGACGGGCAGGGGGGCAGGGGGGGGGGGGAAAGCATTAGGGGGGATGTGGCAAGTTGGTAGGCAGGTGAACATGCTATTGTGGGCGGGAGCAATAACGTATGGCAGGTCGGTGTGGATCATACGAGCGTTACTTGACCTTGTGACACAGAGCTTTTGAGGCGCCTCAAAAGTCGTATGGCAGGTCGGTGTGGATCATCATACGGGCGTTACTTGACCTTGTGACACAGAGATGTGTTGGCATTGCAATGATAAGCTGTGAGATCAACTGAAAGCACCTGAACACCAGGCAGCCCACCTGAATGCACCTGGCAGCGCACCTGAATGGTCTTGACCATCTGCAGGAAGCGTCTGAGGCGGTAGGCGTTGTCAAGGAAGCCGCCCAGTCGGAAGTACACCTCGCCCTCCACCACCCTCACGTGGCCCGCGCATGACATGAACTGGCGGGAGGAGAGAGCAGGGCGGGGGCAGGGGAAGAGGGACGGGGAGGGAGAGTGTTATTTAGAGCCGCCCAGTCGGAAGTACACCTCGCCCTCCACCACCCTCACATGCCCCGCACATGACATGAACTGGGGGGGGTTACACGAGGGAGGTGGGGCGAGCAGGGGGAGCAGACCGGGATGAGGCGGGAAAAGAAAGTGTGTTTTCGAACCCCCAGTCGGAAGTACACCCCGCCCTCCACCACCCTCACGTGGCCCGCACATGACATGAACTGGGGGAGCAGGGCAGAAAAGAGTGGGGAGAGTGTGGGAAGAGAGTGGGAAAGAGGGGAGAGAGTTGGGGAGAGGGGGGAGAGTGGAGAGAGAGTGGGAAGAGAGTGGGAAGAGAGTGGGGATAGAGTGGGGAGAGAGTGAGGAGAGAGTGGGGAGAGAGTGGGAAAGAGAGTGGGGAGAGTCGGAGAGAGTAGGGAGGGGGGCGGCGGGGAGAGGGGGGAGCAAGGTTCCGTCCAGTGCTCAACTGTCCACAACTCGCACATGGCCCGCACACACACGCCACGCACAGGAGAAGCATAACTATTAGCCTCCCTACATCCATTCCCAGTTCCCCCTTCCCCGTCACCATTTCCCCTTCCACAACCCCTCTTCTCCATTCCCCTTTTCCCGTCCCCCTTCCACATTCCCTCTTTCCCGTCCCCCTTCCCCACTCCCCCTCCACCTTCCCTCTTCCCCTCCCCCCCCCACTCCCTCCCCCCCTCACCCGGGGGCGCATGGCGATGGAGCGGAGCAGGGAGGGCGAGACCATGCCGCTCTGCCCCATGCCGTTGCTGCTCGCCGGAATGCGACTCCACGGCGCAAGCGAATGATCCGCCATCTCAGCAAACAGCTGCACCACGGCGGTGGACACGTTGATGCGGTGGAACGCGCGCAGGTCGCGCAGGGAGCGCACCAGCCGCTTGCTCAGCCCCGCCTCCGCCAGTGGCTGCAGCGGCTGCAGGGCTGCAGGTTCCGCGGACGCTGCTGCTGCCGCCGCCGCCGCGAACACGTTCGGCTGCGCGGAGAGGGTAGGCTCGGGGGCGGCAGGCTCGGGGAGGGTTGGTTGCGGGTCGGGAGTAGGTTCGGTGGGGGGGATAGGGGCGGGGTCGGCGCCGCGGGGCTCGTCTGCGGGCCTGGCGGAGGGGACGTAGGGGTTGGCGGGTTCGTTGTACGACCCCATGTCCCCCGCGCCTGTTCCCCCCGCGCCCAGCGTCTTAGGTTTCCCCCGACCTCGTGGTTTTGCGCTTGCGGCTTCCGCGCCTCCCTCAGTGGCGCCGCTCGGGCCTCCGCCTGAGCGCTTCTTGCCTCCGCCTGCTCCGCCCGCTCCGCCGGCGCCTCCCTCCGCGCGCGGCTTCCGCCCCAGCGCGGGCTTAGCGAGGGCGTCGGCGGCCGCGAGATCGACTCGCGCGCGGAAGAGCGACATTCCGGGCGTATCGTCGAGCTGCTTGCGCCATGGCTGCGGGGGAAGCGGAGAATGTGCGGGAGGGGGAGGCGGGGAATGTGGGGGAGGGGGATGGGGAAGCAGGTAGATTGAGAAATTGGATTATGGAGGATCACGAGTCGACTCAAAGCCCAGGATTCCAGGGGATGCGGAGAATGTGCGGGAAGTTGATGGATTGGAATATGGAGAAGGATGGATTGATGATGTGGCAACATTCGTAGTTCGCAAACGTTCTCGTGGGATGAGCGGGAATAGTTGGATGAATGACGTGATCAGCAGAAAGGAAGGAAGCCGATCACGGAGACGCGCGAGATACGGCTGTCTGGCAGCATTGAAGGTCGTCTGGCAGCAATGTCGACAGTCTGGCAGCGGTGACGGCCGTCTGGCAGCAATGACGGTCATCTGGCAGCATGACGGTCATCTGGCAGCGGTGACGGCCGTCTAGCAGCATTCACGACGTAGGGTTCCGAGCGATATTGAGGCGACAACACCCGCGCATTGCACAGCCTCCTACGCTAGAATCGCTAGGGTTCCTTCGCGAGGAATGGCGAAATCATAGCGTCCGCTCGCACAAAATACACATTATTGTGCAAAATCGCACAGAATCGCACAGAATCGCAAGCTAATTCCTGGCGCTGACCTGCGCTTGCAGCAGTCGGCGCTGAGGAAGGGTTGCGAGCGATACATGCGACGATGGTCGACTGGTCGCAGGGATGCCGTTGGGTGCTGCGACTAGCGAACGCGACGGATGCGCGAGGAGCGGGAGCGGAGCGAGAGCTAAGACGAGAAACGCCAGCGTCGCGGAGACTGCGCCGGGCGCCCGAGCGGCGAGATCCCGTTTCATGATCGCACGCCGCATGGAGATTAATTTACACGAGGTGGCCCAATGGGCCGGGCTCGGGATGAAGACACGCAGTGACGCGGCGGAGGGAATATTTACCACTGGGGTTAGTAGATAAGACCATTGGGAGTTGCTTTCTGAGGCAGGCCACAAGCACCCATAGCTCGCCGGTTAGGTGGTGTGTGGGTGTGGGTGATTGGGTGAGGTAACCGAAACGGACCTCATCTTCGCGAAATATTGAGAAACTTGGTAACTTATCATCAAGCCGGCGGCACTTGACGGCAATTGGCGACCCTGGCGAAGGGTCCACCTAATCCACACTGCAATTCCTGCCATCACCAATTGCAGGCTTTCGCGCGAAACGCTTGTCCCGTAACATCTGCTGCAACCTGAAGTGTACAAATAAAACCCAGGTGTGAAATGTTTACACCCACACGTTATTTTGCCAATACACTCACTTGAACTGTATCCGACCTCTCATTCGTCGCATTGCACGATAGCGCCGTACAGGCAAACTAGTTCTGTTATAACGCATACATATCTTGACACCAGATGCCTTATCTTTCATCTCACGCATCACCATAATTGGTTGGTGGGATGAAGGACTTCACCGGATTTTATTAGCGATTTTAAAGGGAACTTGGGAAACCCACTCGGCTAGCACTGTATAATCCTTCTGTACCGCACTGCACTCAGGTGCACAAGGAAGATACCTGTGTGGGTGTGGAAGGTACTGTATCAGTCTGACAAGGCGAGGTTACCCATGCGAGGCCAGCACAGCGTTGAGCATTGTGCAAACGACACCAGAAGTGCTCAAATCCCGTTGCTGGATTGGCTGTGCGACACGCAATTTGGGCCTGGCTGGCACATCAAACTCAGTGGAAACAGGGCCCGTCTACCTAGATTGTTTGAGGCAGTGGCGGGTGTGCTGACCCGAGAGACCTTCCTGGGCTAGCTGTCTGCGGAGAACCAAACCGAACCTAGGGCAAGACTTGTGTTGCGAAGTGCGAACGCACCTGCCTGGTAACTATACACAAGAAAGCTCGTGATGCGGGTGCATTCCCACAACCCAAAGGAGTTTCTTGGTGCTTGCGACCCGCGGCAGGTCCAGCAGCCAGCCTTGTCGCTTGGCACCCGATTAAAAATCATAAGATTTGATCAAGGTCGAACTGTGACCGCAAACGAGCGAAAATAGCGGAAAACCAACCGAACCCCGAGGTGAGCTGACCACCTCACCTCACCTCGCACACACGCCACATTCCTCCCTTCCCTTCCCCTTCGCCTCTTCTTCTCCTCCCAGCCTCCCACCTACTCCACTGCTCCAGCCTGGCTGCACCCTGGTCCCTCCCGCCCTGACCTTTGGTCGCCTTTGGCTGCTCACGTGCGACACCGCAAGTGTAGTGCGCGAGGTTTATGACGACACTATGCGACGCAGAAGAAGCAGGCGACCACAATCAATGCAGTCGTGCTGTCGTTGGCCTGAGGTCTGCCTGCTGCAACTTGAGCTAGTGCTCAACCTTTCGCCATGGTCGCTATGTACTCTCTCCCACTGGTCTATTGCGAAGCTTTGTTAGCTCGCCGCCAACCAACACCGCCATAAGCTGTCAGCTTCCACACAGCAACGGTCGCCTCACCTCCAGCTTGAAATGGAACCCTGCGCTTTGCGATTGGTGAGCACACGCGCTTTGAGCTTGATGCCACAATTGAGGAGCGTGCAGTGCTGCCCCATCATCAGACCTTAGGTCGAGCGACCACGCATGCACGGCATCCTTCGCATTGAATCACTATTGGCTGCTCTCAATCATTCCGCGGCTAAAACGTGTGGCCCGCCCAACGCTGCAGCATACAGTCGCCATGCTCGCTGTCTTCCCGCCACAAGCCCGCCGCTCACGCGCTCTGCCGGAGACCAGACATCTCAATTCTATAACCCGATGCTCCTCGCGGAATGACCTCACGACCTGAATTACCTGATTCTAGGACCGATACATGCGCTGTGACGCCAGGGTGGGACCTAACAAAGTTGACAAAATGCATCGTCGTCGCAAGGTGGAACCTTTTACCACTGGTGGCGCCATGGCACAACGTCTCCCGTTTCAAACCTCCCACCGGCCCTGCGACCCCCCTGTCTCTCGAGCATATATCATCGCAAGCAACAGCCCACATTCTCAACAGGACGTTTTTCAAAAGCGAGAAGTACTGATTGTACTCAGCAAGCTCACTCCCACGAATGCCGCT
The DNA here is from genome assembly GCA_947471745.1 of Closterium sp. Naga37s-1. Taxonomy (NCBI): domain Eukaryota; kingdom Viridiplantae; phylum Streptophyta; class Zygnematophyceae; order Desmidiales; family Closteriaceae; genus Closterium; species Closterium sp. Naga37s-1. The sequence goes on from CANJKZ010000977.1 coordinate 2,380,085, forward strand.
GTTAGTGTCCACTGAAACAACAAGCCCACCCAAACATCTAGCAGACCACTCCCTGATCCTTCCCTCTCTCCCGTCAAAAGACTCCACCGTTGAGTGACTTCCGTCCAATCCGCCTGACTGAAAATGTGGAGGTCGCAGAACCCTGGTAGCGTTGCGACGACGCCAGAGAGTGTTAGCATCGACTTTAAGCATCCTTCTCATGACGTGTGGCCGGATTGCTCTCACTCCGGGACCAAACGAGCGCGTGAGCGCGCCGCGACGCTGTGGGAAGAGCTGCTGGCGGCCGCGCCTCCCCGCTGCGGCGACGAGCCGGCGGAGAGCGGCGGGTCCACGTGGAGCGGCTACTTCAACACGCTCTCACTGCGACGGCACGTCTCTGCGGATGTTTTCGCCTGCGAAGCCGCCGCGGACTTCGCCGGCTTGCTGCAATCGCTGCGCTCCGTCTCTGCGGATTATGAGAAAGATTTTGCGCAAGGGACATCATCGCCAGCCGGACCACGGCCAACTGGATTTTCCGACGTCGTTTCTGTGTTGGATCCTCGTGATTCTCCCACCTCACCACTTCCTCTGAACCTCTCATACGAGTGCTCCGTGTGTCATCTGCGATTCGCCACGGTGCACGCCTTGGGTGGTCACAAATCGGTGCATAACGTCAAGAAGAGACCGCAAAGGAGCAATTTGCAACGAAGCTATCCGCGAAGCTATTCTGCTAACGCGCGCACGGCGGGAGATTCGAATCCTGGCAATCGACTTGAAGGGGACGTTGTGCTGCTAGTGGATGCTGCTACACGGCTCACGAACCAGGTTTCCCCAAGGGAGCGCGATTCAACCAGCCAGACGCATGACTCCACGTCAGGAATGAGCAACGCTCAGCCAGCGGATAGCTGGGATAATAAGGAAGGCAGCGAGCTTGTCAAAAACACGGGCAAACGAGCAGCACTGCTTGCGGAGATCCGAGGTCTGCTTCAGCTGAAGCGCCAACGGTCGTGCGGCCATGAAAAAGAGGAATCTCTGGGGTTCGGGGAGAGGGAAGTTTTTCTCGGTGCTGGCGGAGGCGAGGGCATCCTTGAGGCTCACAGCAGTGCTGCTGAAATGGACGTGGTTGACCTCTCGCTGCACTTATAAACTGCATACGGGAATCCCTTCACTTGTACAGGAATTGTATAATGGTCAACACCTCATACCGTATTAAGCTAAAGAGACTGTATACTTTTAGGCTAGGTTTTATTCCAGTACCCTCAGTGTTCTGCAATACATTGCAAGTATAATGAGTCTTTGTTATTAGTCGTTGAATACAAGAACAGTGCTGCACAAAAAAAAAAATTGGAGACCTACTCCTGAACTAATGTGCAACTATGTCAGAGAGTTAGGTTGCAGAACCAGGTTAGCAGGTTAGGCAGCTGAGTGCAACCTCGCTGCAGAAGTGTCAATACCCTACACAAGTCAATTAGTGGCGCCTCCAGCGATGCATCTATGTTCCATCAGTATGGCTTGTATCCTTGCAGTGATTGCTCATGGCCGCTGCCTCTCTTGTAGTAAACCTGATACCAATCCACAAACTTTTGCAGCCCCACTTCAAGATCCGTGGATGGGCTATACCTGCAAGACAAAAACAAGAAGCTTAATGTCAGGAAGCAGGCCAGCTATAAGCCAAAACAGACTTCGGAACTGCAAGAGTCTGGAGAGCAAGGGACGATGTGTGCTCCCTTCCACTCACCCTAGGTCATTCTTTGCCCTGGTCACATTGGCGTGCGTGAACATCACATCCCCAGTGCTTGGCATTTGGACAACCCTGCAGGAATCAGTGAGTCGGAATGTCAGATAAAAACATTGACAAGGAAATCCATACCAAAACTTGAACAGATGCGAAAACATGGATGGGGAAAAGGCACAAGAATCACTTACTCCCTAATGGCGTTGACCTTCAGGTGCTTCTCCAGGATGCTGACGAAGTCCCCCACCTTAACCGGCTGGGTGTTACCAAGATTGTACACCCGGAACTGAGCCTTTCGCCGCTTCCCCTTGCTGCCAACGCTCGGCAAGGCGGTGTCCAGAGAGGCCACGCAGCCCTTCACGACGTCGTCAATGAACGTGAAATCGCGAGCCAGCTCCTCTCCCTTGGGCCCACGGAAGATCTTGATGGGCTTGCCGGCCATGATGTTCCTTGTGAAGGAGAAGTACGCCATGTCTGGACGACCCCAAGGCCCGTACACCGTGAAGAATCGAAGAGCAGTGATGGAGAGGCCGTAGATGTGGTTGTAGGTGTGTCCCAGGACCTCATCCGCTTTCTGCATACAGTGACGAAACAGAATCAAAAGCGTTAGTGATATATTAATCACTGGCCATTCGCCACAAGCCTGGCTGAAATCACAAACGCTAATCAACTTGCAAACATTTCGTGCCCGAATCGGAAGCATCCAATACCTTAGTGGCGGCGTACAGGCTTGCTGGGCGATCAGTCCGATCTTCTTCGGAAAACGGCACTTTGGAGTTCAGGCCGTACACGCTGCTGGACGACGCGTAGACAACTGCCGGCTGTGGATCTGCTTTCTGTGACATCGAAACAAAGAGGCGTGAGTTGAGTGTCAACCGCAAGTAGGACAAGGACGAAGCAAAAAACAAGCGGCGAAATAGCCACCTTAATTTCTTCAAGGAGAGTGACGAAGCCGGCGACATTGCTCTGAACATACGCCAATGGGTTGTGAACGGCATAGCGCACACCGGCCTGCAATGAACACACAGAGGTTCAGCTTTGAACTTAAGATGTCAAGGTCGCTAGCGTTTCGGGCTGTCGCTTCGGATCCTACCTGTGCTGCTAGATGAAGGACGTGCGTGAATTTGACGATCTCAAAAAGCTTGGCCAGAAGACGCTGGTCGTTGATATCGCCCTCCACGATGAACCTGCGAAGGTTCATGCCGACGGATGTAAGTTCAGGCAATCACACAACGGACAACTCGGGAGTTGAAACGGAAAGCACGCTTACACTCCGTTAGTTAATAGACGCTCCTGTCTGGCGCGCTTCAAGGCAACAGGGTAGTAGCTATTGAAGTTGTCAATTCCAACAACGCCATCGCCTCTCCTCTTCAAAGCAAGCGACGTGTGCGAGCCAACGAATCCTGCTGCTCCCGTCACGAGCACCGCCATCCCGCTTCCTCGAGTACCCGCGGAAGATCTGACCTGATCTTCCCACACAGCTCCCCCCCATGTCGAGGCATCCATGTCGGAGAAAGCGTCTATTGTGCTTTGCCTTTGACCGCCATGTCTAGTGATTCCGAAAGCCCTGAAATAGAAGCGGCAATTGTACGTTAGAACTCCGTCCCCTCAAGCTTAGAGGGCGATAGCTGCTTATGCACAGAACTCACATGACTATAACGAAGACGACGATGCAAGCGGCCTGAATGATAGTCAAGCTCCTGGCGGTCCGCTGAATAAAGGAGTTACTTCGCAACTTCTCGAAATCTTCTACATTTGAGGCTGTCTTGGTCAGAGGCGTCGATGCGAGCAGCTTAGTCGCCATGACAGCGGATCCACCACCAAGGCAGAGGTAATCACCAGTGGAGGATCGAGTCGCAGGATGGCAACCTAGCGATCACTAGAATGAAGCTGACGCGTCGAACCGAGGAGCATGTAGTGACTGTTCAGCTTATTGCTCTTCTATGGCTTTTATGGTTGCATGCATGCTCCAGCCTCCAACTCAGTGTCATCAAGGCATTGTGTGGGGTGGGGTGGGGCAGAAGGGGCGCTTTTCTCGCAGTCGCCAGGCGCAGGGGCCAGTGTTCCTCGAGGTGCTGTTGGATTGGCTGGAACAGGTAACCAGACTGGCGGAGCGGAGCAACAAAAGCGGAATAGGCGGAGAATGTGCAGAGAATGGGGAAGCGCGCAACCACGAACTGGCGGAGCGGAGCAGGGGATGGCGGGGCGGCGGAACGCGGCTTGGGATGAGCTCGTGGCCAGGGGATGGTCCACCAATCCCGAGGTCACCCGTCCAAAACGCGCAGCGGGTTCCTTGTGCGCCAAAACATTTTGGCCTTCACAAAAATTTCTAGGAAACTCCAGGAGCCAAGCCCAAGGAACGGTGACGCGTCGCACGAGCAAACCTAGGGTGGACCTAGACACGATCCTTTGGGCCTTCGTGTCCGACCGATGAAAACGTCTTCATAATCGCACGGCTAATAGTAGCTCTCGGTGCTCGGTCGGCCACATCAAGGCGGGAACCTTGGGCAAATAATTAAGCTCCGTTGATCTTGAAAGTTTTCCATGAATCACTTGTTTGAACAGAGCCAGTACATGTATTTCACATAAACTCATATCGGAGCTCTAATGGTGAGTATATTTCGCTCGTTGTTCGTGCGACTTGCACCATGCACGACGACAGCTCCGAGAATTCGTCTCCGTACGATGCGAAAAAAACAAAATGTCGCGAGCCTCGCCACAAAAGAACCACCACCAACTAACGACATGACACACTATACGAGAAGCCTCGTTACACGCTTCAGAGGGTTCAATTGAACTTTCCATAATAGCGGTGCAAACAAAGGCAAGCAATAGACGTATCTACTGACCGAAGCATGGTCCGTCCGATTTGCTGCAGCACATCATCATCCAGCCGTCCGCGCATTGAAACAGACGTGGCATGGATGTCAATACCTCTGGCAGCCACTGTCAATCGAGGTTCCTCCTTCCCTGTGGAAATGAAACCCAACTCGCTCTTCCCAAGGCTCCTCTTGTTTCCTTTTGGCAGTCAAGTCCCAAGGCAAGCCAGACCACTCACACTTTCTCCCTCGATGCCGAACTTCATCCACTACGAAGACTAGCTCCTCTGCCCAGTTGGGGTTGACTCGCTTAGTGTCAGGACCTTCAACCTCGGTATTAGGAGGTCTGGTCGAGCCAGAAGCGGATTTCTCGTTATTGAGCGTTCCGTGTGGATTTCCATCTAGTTGGCCAGCCAATAAACCATGGAGGACGATGACGACTATTATCGAGGACCCATGCAGCTCGCAAATTCTAGGAATGGGCTCCAGCCAGTGCCAGCCAATCGCAGACGGTCATTCCCTCAGCCAAACCTTTCTCAGTCAAAACCTGCTCTTTCCGCGCCGACGGTTTCCGACGTGTCACCACGTAATCGCCCTCTCGGCAGCAGCAACACGTTCTCAGGCCGGCAATTAGACGGCGCCGAGGCTCGGCGCGCTTTAGGGAAGACAATGTCAGGCTACCGGCCGGGAGGCGGGGTACCTGGCGACGAGTCACAGGTAGGGTTACCACCGTCGCAAGGAGGTCCGCAGCGGGGATTTGTGCGACCACAGCGTGCGACTGGTAACCATCGCAGAGCGATGTCGTTCAGCGGTGGCCAGGCGTCGAGCTCCATGGAATTTTCGCCGGAGGCATTTTCCCGCGAAGGGTTTCAACAGACGCAGCAGAAACCGCATGCGATGCAGCAGCAACAGCAACAGCAGCAGCAGCAGCACGGACGATTACCGGTGCGCTCGGCCTCACAAGACGGCGACGGCAGCAGTCGGCCGTTAGTCGCCGGCAGCAGGTCCCCCCAAGGAGCTGTCGCGGCCGGCCCACGCCCCGTTGCTGTGCGTGTGCCCGCAATGCGCGGGGGAGCGGGCGGGGGAAGGGGGAGCTCCGCCGCCGCTTCCGCGATTTCCTATGGCGGCGCTAAAGTCGCGGAAGAGGAGGAGGAGGAGGATGGCGAGGGCGAATACGAGGAGGAGGAGAGTCCGCAGCGGGTGGGGCGGCAGGATTCCGTGCGGAGCTCCATCTCCGACACTAGCGCCGACCGCGGGACTTTGATGGGCGGAAGGGGCGGGCTACGACCGCAGCGGATGAAAAACGGGCCGGACGGGGGGAGTGCGTCCTTGCGCATGCCCCCGCGCCCTCCCGGCGCGAACCCCGCGCCCTATGGGGGGGCGAACCCGTCCGTCGACAGCCCGACGGCGCGCCAGCAGCACCGGCGAGGCGCGTCGTTCGACTCGCGCGTGGTTACGGAGTCGTTGAGTGGTCCGCCCTCATTTCCCTCCCCCTCCTCGTCCTCAGGCGCAGTTACGTCAGGGGGTTCCGCTTCCGCGCATGTGCTTTCGCAGTCGCGCTCGGCGAATCTGTCCTGCGCGCCGTTCCCAGGTGGTGCGCCGACCAGGGATCCGCGCGCCTCTGCGGGAAGCAGCGGCCTTGCGGGCAATGCGGGGCGCGGCGGCAGTAGCGATGGTAGCGGCGCCGTTAGCAGCGGTGCTAATAGTGCTGGAAGCGGTGCTGCTTTTAACGCGAATACCGGAGGCGGTGGCGGCATGAGGGGTCCGACCGGGTCGCAAGCAGGGTCGCAGGCAGGGTCGCAGGCTAGGTCGCATGGGTCGCAGGCAGGGTCGCAAGCTGGGTCGCGGCCGTGGCACCGGCGGTCGCTGTCGACGCCCGTGGAAGAGTTCGCGCCGCAACTCTCCTCGCCCATCACCAGGCCGATGCCGCCTGGAGCAGGGGGGGCAGGGAGGGCAGGCGTGGGCGTGGGGGCAGGGGGGTTGGGGGGGTTAGGGGGGGTCGGGCGAGTAGGGGGAGGGCCAGGAGCAGCGATATCCGGCCGCTCTCCGCCCCAGGCTCCAAGTTCCGGTATGGGCGTGAGCATGGGCATGGGCAGCGGCAGATTAGATGCGCGGGTAGCAGCAGGAGCAAGGGGGGAAACTCGCGGCGTTAGCAACGCCAGCTTCAGCGGCAGTGACGAGGAAGAGGAAGAGGACGATGATAGCAATGATAGCAATGAGCCGGTGGCAGCTCCAGCGAGGGTTGCGGGAAGGACCTCAGGCGCGAGCGGGACTGGTCGAGGTGCTGCCGCCGCCCCTGCTGCCTCCGCCGCTGCCCCAGCAGCGCGCGGAAGAGGGCGGGGCAGAGGCGTGGATGGGAGAGGAGAGATGGCGTTCCGGGGCGGGCGCGCGGGAATGGGCGGAATGGGGGGAATGGGGGGACGGGGGCGGGGACGCGCGCACCACCGCACGTTTTCGGAGTCTCAGATGGGTTTCCTGCACACCACTGATTTCAGCTCCATGCAGGATGACGCGGAAGGGGGGCACGCGGAGTGGGGTTCCGCCGCTGGCGCGCATGGGGGAATGCCAGGGGGAATAGGCGGAGGCAGGGGCGCGGCAGGGGGGAGAGTGCTCGGGGGAGCAGCGGGGAAATCGCGGTTCCTGAGCGTACAGGAGACGAGACGGGGGGAAAGTGCTCTTAGCAGGTTGGGAGGGGGTATTGGACGGAGTGTGAGGGAGATGCGTGATTATAACGAAGGTGGTAGTATGAGTGGTGCTGGTGGCGATGATTATGATGATGATGATGATGATGGGATGAGGGACAGGGTAGACGCGCTGTATGAAGACCTGGATAGGGTGAGACGGGGGGCAGGTGATGGGAGGAACGGGAGCGAGAGCCAGGAGGACGAGGAGGAGGGGGAGGGGAGGGGAGCACACGGGGAGAGGGGGCGGGGGTGGGAGCGCAGGAGAGGAGGGGGCAGCAGGGACGCGAGTCCTGGAAGCTTACGGTCGCGAGGCAGTGAGAGTGGGAGTGGGAGTGATGGGGAGCACAGCAGAGTGAGCTTCAGTGGGAGCGAGGAGGGCGAGAGGGAGAGGCGGAATAGCAATGGTAATGGCGTGCACAGGGAAGGGCCGGTGCCTGTGGCAACAGCGGCAAGAGGAGGAGGGGGAGGGAGAGGCGGGGGGGCGGCAGGAGGAATGGGAATGGGCAGCAGTGGGCGCGGAGGAGGCATGGGCAGGGGTGTGGGAGGAGGGAGAGCAGGTGGGAGCGGAACTGCAGCAGCAGGTATGGGTGGGGCGCCGAACCTGGGTGGTAGGGGCGGGAGAGGCCCGGGAGTGATTCGTGGCATGGCCAGTGGTATGCCACGGGGTGGCATGGGCGGCAGAGGGGGCATGGGCGGGCGGCACAGGCGCACGAGCTCGGAGTCACAGGCAGCATCGGCGTTCTACAGCGCGCCTGGAGATGACTTCTTCTGGAGCGGAGGGGGCGACACTGGCGGCCCCCCTGTGAGGCAGGGCGGGCAGCGGGGACTGGGGCAAGGGCAGGGGTCTGGGCAGGGGTCTGGGCAGGGGCAGGGGCAGCAACGGCAGGAGAGTGTGGGGTCAGGACGGAGTATGCAGAGAGGTGGGGCAGAGGCGGGGAGGGGAGGAGGCGACGTGGGGAGGGGGAGGATGCAGGGTGCAGGTGGGCGTGGTGGTGGTGCTGGTGCCGGTGCCAGTGGGAGGGGTGTGGTTGGGTCAAGTGGGAGAGGGCAGGGAGGGGTGGGGAGAGGTGCAGGGAGTGTTGGCAGGGGGGGTGGCGGCTCTGTGAGAGCCCAGCAGCAGCAGCAGCGACAGCAGCAGGGGCAGCCGGAGCAAGAGCAGGGGCAGGAGCAGGGGCAGTGGGGGGAACAAGCGGAGGAGTGTGAGCCGCCAGAGCTGCAGAGGGAGTTGACGTTCCGAGTGAACCTGGAGGAGCCGGTGGTTGAGAGAGAACCCGCACTGGAGCGCGAACTCACCTTCCGCATGGGGGCGACCTGATGCCCGCCTGATGATGGCTCATGGGGGGCACCTAGTGGATCAGAGTGAACCTGGAGCAGCCGGTGCTGGAGAGAGAACCCACCTTCCGCTTGGGCGCCAGATGATGGGGTAATGTCACCTAGGCAGGGAGCTCCGGTGGAACCTGATGGGGTCATGGCGGCACCTGATGGGGTCATGGCGGCACCTGATGAGGCCCACCTAGTGAGCTCCTGTCAGCGAAGCAGGGAGAGAGAGGGTGTGTGGCAGGTGATGCACACAACCGGTAATTCCTGTTTCTGATGCCCAGTGCCCACCCACCTGTTGTGCTGCTCATGCGCGTGTTTGAATGGCAGCCGATGTTTCATGCGGTTGTGACAGACAGTCTTGGCATGGGTACGGTAGTTTGTCTGTAGCGTAAGTATTTATGTAACCCGTGATGCAATTCAAGAGATTGTGGCACGACTTTCCGACAAGTGTGCAGTACAGTCATCATTGAGCATGCAATGGGCTGCTGCATGCTGTTTCTTTTTGGCATGGCGCCCGCCCCGTAGTGCTGCCCAATAGCTCAAGGAACACAAGAAGAGAACCCAACCCAAGAAAGGAAGAACCCAAAGGAAACTACCGTATTACCCCGGATAGTAGCGCATATGCGCTTATAATAAAATCAGTTTTTATAAGGGGGGCGCTTGTAATTGAGTAACGGGGATAAGCGCATGCGCTTATGAGACGGGAAAATGAAATTTATTTTTAAAGGCACCAAATCGAAGCTCTCCTTAAGGTGAACACAGCCGAACGTTCGTTCACGTGGGATCGTGCATGGAATTCAGGGAAAATCAACCGCGACTCGGTTTCCCACCACACATTCACGTCCAGAAGCAGCGCACCTGCCTTTGCTGACTCGCATCCTGCCGTGCGGCCCAATCGCATTGTCATGCGCCTCATGGCAGTCGATTCCACCCGAATCCTCTAGAAGGGGGTGGAATCTTTCCTGCCAGCGCTGACGCAAATCCTGCCGTGCGGTCCAATCACAGCAGGATGCGTTGCCATGCAGGCAAATTCCACCCGAATCCACTAGAAGGTGGTGGAATCTACCATGGCAACGCAGCGTCGTGCACGCCACGCAAGTTCCTCGACGAGTCTAGGCGGGGGTTTCCCGTCGGTCATCGACGAGGACCCCGTGGCGCCTTGGCGAAGGGGTCCCTCCCAAGTGCATTTCATTCCTCATTCTTGCTCGTTCTGATTCAGTTTTCCTTCCTCTCCCGCCGGGCTGCTTCAGCCATGGCGGAATTCACTGACACTCATTTTCTCTTCAAGAAGAAGCCTAGTAGGCCCGCGTTTACCGTTACCGCTGACGGATGGTACTGCCGTGCCCCACCATCGCCTCCCGACCCACCACATCCTCCTGCGCCTCCTGTTCCCCCTAATCCTCCCGTTCCTCCGTCGCCTCCCGCACCTCTTGCTCCTCCTGCTCCTCCTTTAGAAACCTTGGGCAACCGGCCCGTGCTCCAGCTTTGCCAGTATCTCCCGAAGGCCTTTAACGAGTGGCTGGAAGAACCTGTCTTGGACAAGCCTCAAGATGAGTCCACGGAGGCTCCCGCGTCGGCTCCACGCTGGGGCGAGCCAGAAGACTGCGCGTGGGATGAATCCGCCGTGGGCGCTGACGACGATGTGCATGCCGAGAGCACGGAGGGCGACAAGGGCGCCGAGGCTGACGACGAGACCGGCACAGAGGCTGGCACCGGGGCGGGCACCGGGGCGGGCACCGAGGCAGATGTGTATCCCGAGGGTGCCATGGGCGGCGACGACGACGACGGTGTCGAATACTGGTCGCGCGATGGCCTTCCTGAAAAGTTGCCGATACCGTCTTATCCACCGATTAACCGCAAGCGTCCCCACCCTTCTTCAAAGAACCGTGATGCCCGCCCCCCCTCTCCCAGGCACAAGATGTCGCAGCACAAGCGAAAGGGTTACACAGCTCAGGAAAAATTGAAGTGGCTCGCGCTGCTGGAGGTGGCGGTTTCCGTGCGCTCTCTATCTCGTGAGTCTGGCATCCATCGGAAGTGCTTGACACAGTGGAAGAAGGAGGAGGCCGCCGTGAAAGATGCTCACGGCGCACGGATGCGGATGCACGGTCGCGGCCGAGCGTCTTGGTACAGGCCTATGGAGCTAAAGGTCTATGCGAGGCTTCTGGAGTGGCGGCGCAAGGGATGCGCCGTCTCCGTTGGTCGTCTGCAGGAGTGGTCGAAGGAATTCATGAAGATTCTCTACCCCGACGTCAAGTGGAAGGGCAGTCAGAGGTGGTCGGACCGTTTTCGGCGCCGCTGGAATTTGAGCGTTCGCATGAAGACAAAGGTAGCACAAAAAACCGCCGAACGTAAGTGCCTCCCTTCGTTTTAGTAACTTTTATTACGCGTCTTCCTTGATGTTTTTACGGTTACCAGTGATTTAATATCCCTACCGCCTCTCCCCCCCCCCCCCCCCCCCCTCTCTACCTCTGATGTCGCGGAGCAGTGCACTAAGTTCTGGGAGTTCGTCCGCAACAACCGTCGTGAGCGCGGCATCGAAACGACGTGGATTATCAACGCCGACCAGACGCCGCTGTGGCTTGAGATGCCAGCCACCACCACCGTGGAACAAACGGGAGTTCGCTCGGTGCCCATCAGGAGCGCTGGTTACCAGAAGCAGCGCGTTACCGTGATGCTGGCGTGCACGGCTGACGGTCTGAAGCTGAAGCCATTGGTGTACTTCAAGCGCAAGACGGTCCCGAAGGGGGATTTCCCGCCAGGTAAGACAAGCTTGACATTTTACCTTGCTTTGTCATGCGACAGAGGCATGTTTAAGTTGGACCCTTTGTTGCGTGCGCAGATGTGGTGGTGGCTTGCCAAGACAACGGCTGGATGGACGCCGACGGCGTTCTGGCGTGGCTTGACGGGTGTATCAAGCCTTTCATAAGGCCCCGGTTCGGCAGGCAGGCGAAGAGCGCGATGCTCGTTCTGGATTCGTACCGCGGGCATCTCACGGACGAGGTGAAGGCGAAGCTTGCGGAGCTCAACATCGTCCCCGCGGTCATCCCGGCAGGCTGTACATCGGAGGTACAGCCTCTCGACGTGTCGGTCAACAAAAGTTTCAAGGCCTTCGTCCGCGAGCAGTACCAGACCTGGTTTGAGGAGGAAGGATTGGAAAGGCTGACAAAAGCAGGTATGGGCCGAATTGTTTTACGTCCACACGAGTCAAATTCTTCCCGTCTCTTTGTTGCGCTAATCTCCCCTCTGATCGTCATGTGGTGCAGGGAACCTCAAAAAGCCGCCTACAGAGGTGGTCCTCAGGTGGATCTCCCGGGCATGGAGGGCAGTCCCCGCAGATCTGATCAAGAAGGCGTTCCTCACATGCGGGATTAGCAACGCGCTAGACGGGAGCGAGGACAAGCTCGCCATGGCGCACAGAAGGGGCCAGCTGTCGCACGAGGTGGACGTAGACGACGACATCAGGACCGACGGATTCTGGGGCAACAACTGCCCGGAGCCAGAGTCAGACGAAGAGGAGTAGTGCTAACGGTAGAAATGCTAGAGTTGTACCGGTAGGTTCATGCTGGCAGGAGCTAGACTTGTTGCTACCATCTAAAAAGCGAGATTCAATCATATGAATGTTAGATTGAGTAGATTGACTGTGACAGTAGAATGTTTGTCGAAGAGATTATATAAAATACAAAAAAAAATATACAGAACTGAAGGGGGTGGCGCTTATAATAAGTACAGGATTCTCAAGGGGTGCGCTTCTAATCGAAGTGCCGCCATAGACGCATGGCTCCAGATAGAAGCGCCGGCGCCCTTAAACGGACGGCGCTTATATCCGGGGTGAAAGGAAGGAACCCAAGAAGAGAACCCAAGAAATCCAAGAAACTTGAAGGGACCCAAGAACGGAGGGTAACCCAAGGGAACCCAAGAGGGAAATCCAGAGTACGGTACCGTAACCCAAGGAAACCCAAGAAGAAAACTCATGGTACCAAAGGGAACCAAGAAGGGAACCCACGAGAGAACCAAAAGGAGCCCGTGTTCCCAAGTTCCTGGTAGGAATCGATTATGGCAACATAGCTCAATTGGTTAGAGTGCTCGACTCATATTTGAGAGGTTGTAGGTTCGATCCCTATGGTGAACACGGGGAGCATGGGGAGCATGCGTCCAAGTGAGCAGCTGGTCCAAGTGAGCAGCTGCCAATAGACCAAGTCAATTGGCAGGTAGGTCAATTGGCAGGTAGGTCAATTGGCAGGTAGGTCAATCGGCAGGTAGGTCAATGGGCAGGTAGGTCAATCGGCAGGTAGGTCAATCGGCAGGTAGGTCAATCGGCAGGTAGGTCAATCGGCAGGTAGGTCAATCGGCAGGTAGGTCAATCGGCAGGTAGGTCAATCGGCAGGTAGGTCAATCGGCAGGTAGGTCAATCGGCAGGTAGGTCAATCGGCAGGTAGGTCAATCGGCAGGTAGGTCAATCGGCAGGTAGGTCAATCGGCAGGTAGGTCAATCGGCAGGTAGGTCAATCGGCAGGTAGGTCTATTGGCAGCTAGGTCTATTGGCAGCTAGGTCTATTGGCAGCTAGGTCTATTGGCAGCTAGGTCTATTGGCAGCTAGGTCTATTGGCAGGTAGGTCTATTGGCAGGTAGGTCTATTGGCAGGTAGGTCTATCGGCAGGTAGGTCTATCGGCAGGTAGGTCTATCGGCAGGTAGGTCAATCGGCAGGTAGGTCAATCGGCAGGTAGGTCAATCGGCAGGTAGGTCAATCGGCAGGTAGGTCAATCGGCAGGTAGGTCAATCGGCAGGTAGGTCAATCGGCAGGTAGGTCAATCGGCAGGTAGGTCAATCGGCAGGTAGGTCAATCGGCAGGTAGGTCAATCGGCAGGTAGGTCAATCGGCAGGTAGGTCAATCGGCAGGTAGGTCAATCGGCAGGTAGGTCAATTGGCAGGTAGGTCAATTGGCAGGTAGGTCAATCGGCAGGTAGGTCAATCGGCAGGTAGGTCTATTGGCAGCTAGGTCTATTGGCAGCTAGGTCTATTGGCAGCTAGGTCTATTGGCAGCTAGGTCTATTGGCAGGTAGGTCTATTGGCAGGTAGGTCTATTGGCAGGTAGGTCTATTGGCAGGTAGGTCTATTGGCAGGTAGGTATATTGGCAGGTAGTTCTATTGGCAGGTAGGTCAATCGGCAGGTAGGTCAATCGGCAGGTAGGTCAATCGGCAGGTAGGTCAATCGGCAGGTAGGTCAATCGGCAGGTAGGTCAATCGGCAGGTAGGTCTATCGGCAGGTAGGTCAATCGGCAGGTAGGTCAATCGGCAGGTAGGTCAATCGGCAGGTAGGTCAATTGGCAGCTAGGTCTATTGGCAGCTAGGTCTATTGGCAGGTAGGTCTATTGGCAGGTAGGTCTATTGGCAGGTAGGTCTATTGGCAGGTAGGTCTATTGGCAGGTAGGTCTATTGGCAGGTAGGTCTATTGGCAGGTAGGTCTACTGGTAGGTAGGTATATTGGCAGGTAGGTCTGTTGGCAGGTAGGTCTATTCGCAACCTGTCAGAATAATGAACGAGGATGGATGAACTAACAGCATGTAGGAGTACATGTAGCAAACCCTAATTGGGTTGTACCCCATATGGGCTACCCCACTATAGCCTACACAATATGCAACATATAAGTTTGACACACCCCCATAGGCAAAGTGGGGGAGAACAAGAGGTCACAAGACCAGTCAAGAAAAGCAAAGCAAGCCCAGGGTGGATGACGAAGTCACCACACACTCTGAGCACAAGCAAATGGCCACAAGGCCAGTTCACATGCAGAGTTATATAATGGAGAGCAAGCAGTACAGTGATCACAACCTAGCAAGTGTAAGCATGCAGGTATAAGTATATAGATCACAGTACAAGCAAAGTCAAGAAGTGAGCAAGTGAGGCCAAGTAGGTACAAGGCCTAAGATAGTACAGAAACGCTGATGATCACAAGGCTGAAGTGCCTTGGTGAATATATCAGCAGTGTTGGCCCGAGAGGCCACGTAAGTAAGACGAAGCTGACCACGCTGCTGCAACTCTCGTGCAAGGAAGTAACGCAGAGCGATGTGCTTCGTTCGGTGCTCCAGCCTGTGCTCCTGACACAAGGCAATCATGGCCTTGTTGTCGACGTACAAAACTGGAGGAGAACGAGGCGGCTCTCCCAAGTCGGTCAGCAGGTAGGTAAGCCAGTGTAACTCCTGTGCAGCCATGGCCCCTGTGTAGATCTCAGCCTCACAACTGGAACTGAGAACAGAAGACGAGCGGGTAGACCACCAAGAAACAGAGCCGGAGCCAATGCTGAAAGTGTAACCCTGTCACGACCGCTGCGTAGCCAAGTCGTCAACCCAAGATGCGTCAGCGTGTCCAGTGAGGACAACTCGACCCCGTCCTCCAAGCACGAGCCCCATGCCCGACGTACTGCACAAGTAGCGCAACACCCTCTTAGCGGCCTCCCAGTGCTCTGGTCGGTGTCTCCCGGGCGCAACGTAGCGTGCCAGGATGCTAAGAGGGTAGGCAAGGTCAGGTCGAGTGCAGGTCATCAGGTACATGAGGCAGCCCACAAGCTCTGGATACGGGCCACTCGGCTCTACGGACTCGTCCGAAGGTGGAGCTGAGAGCGAGTGACCTGTAGGCAGAGGAGTGGACTGTGGCGAGGAATACGTGAAGCGGAAGCGCTGAAGGACCTGCTGCACCATGTGTGACTGAGTCAAGGTAATGGTGCGCCGTGCTCGGTCCCGGGTGATCTGCAAGCCAAGATAGCTGCGCAGCTCACCCAGGTCTGTGCACGTGTGTCTCTTCTGCAGCTCCGACTTCACTAGGGCCAGTCCCTCAGTGTCAGCAGTGGCAAAGACCAAGTCGTCGACGTACACGAGGATGTAGAACGGCGGCAGTGAAGTGTCGGTGCGTAGAAACAGCGACGGGTCAGCAGTCGAAGGAGCAAACCCAAGAGCCGCAAGCGTCGTCCTCAGTGTGTCATGCCACTCACGAGGCGCCTGGCGGAGACCGTAGACTGGCCGCCGGAGGCTCCACTGGGTACCTGCAGGAAACGACCCAGTGAAGCCAGGTGGGCGGCGCAGCCAGATCTCCTCGTGCAGACTGCCCTGTAAGAAAGCTGTGCTGAAGTCAAGAGAGTGAAGCTCGTAGTCACGCTGAGCGGCGACGTGCAGCAGCACCCGAAGAGTGGTCATCTTTGGGGTAGGGGAGAAGGTCTGGAAGAAGTCAACTCCCTGTCGTTGACTGAAGCCTCGTGCAACGTAACGCGCCTTGAAGGCAGGCGGAGAACCCGGCGGCCGCTTCACCCTGAAAATCCACATGCCATCGACTATGTTCGCCCCAGGAGGGGGAACCTCGTCGACGTAAGTGCCTGTGGACTTCCAGGATGCCATCTCTGCGTCCATGGCCGTCTACTACTGAGAGGAGTAGGGACCCTCTATCGCCTCTGCGTAAGAGCGCGGGATCGGGATGTCTGGTGCATCTGGGTCTCCCTCAGGTGCAATCAGCATGGACACGAGATGAGGTACAGCAGCTGCAAGACACTCAAAGTCCTCCTGCGTGTCCTCAAGGACGTCCGTGCCAAGAGCACACTCACCCCCGACGGACGGAGGACAGACAGACTCAGACTCAGCAACAAGACTAGCGGCGTAGTCGAGGCGACAGGCGGCAGCAAAGTCAACAAGCTCAGCAACTAGGGCAGACGCAGCAGTGGACTCAAACGAAGGGTCATTGACAACAGTGGCTAGAAGACGCGTGACAGTAGGACTGGCAGCACGAGCAAGGTCTGACGGCGGGTCAGGAATGTCAAGAAGAGAGGACACAGGAGGAGACGGCAGAGGGACACGCTGTGGAACAGAGGAGGGACGAAGTGCCATCTGGTGCGTGCCGGGGACAGGAGGAGGACGCTGACGCGGAACACGACGACCAATGCGAACAGCGCGAACAGGTGACGCAGGACGAGACGCAGGCTCACGACGCTCTCCTAAACCGCCTGTCTGCTCAGTGTAAGGAGAAGGAACAGGCAGTGGGGAGGCTGGCTGTAACTGCGGCTGCGACTGGTCAGGCGGTGGACACAGTAAGGGAGGAGTAAGGCCAGTAGAAGGCGGGAGACCAAGAACCTGCTGAAGCAGTGGAACGAAGTACGGTCGCGGCCGCACAGCGCCTCCAGAACAAGCACCGACAGCACCAGCACCCCCAGGGTCAGCACCTCCAGCTCCAGGGTCTCTAGCTCCAACGCCTGCAGCACCACCAGCTCCAGCAGCTCCAGTACCTCCAGTACGAGCACCTCCGGGACCAGCGGCTCCAATACCTCCAACAGCTCCAGCTCCAGTAGCTCCAGCACCTCCGGGTCCAACGCCTGCAGTACCTCCAGGACCAGCAGCTCCAGCACCTCCGGCTCCAACGTCTGCAGCACCACCAGCTCCAGCAGCTCCAGTACCTCCAGTACGAGCACCCCCGGGACCAGCGGCTCCAGTACCTTCAGCAGCTCCAGCTCCAGCAGCTCCAGTACCTCCAACTCCAACGTCCGCAGCACCACCAGCTCCAGCAGCTCCAGTACCTCCAGTACGAGCACCTCCGGGACCAGCGGCTCCAGCAGCTCCAGCACCTCCAGGACCAGTAGCTCCAGTGCCTCCAGCTCCAGGACCCTGAGGGGGGAGGGGGTCTACCGGAGGAGGACCTAGTGCGAGGAAGAGCGGCGGGGGGGGGAGAGGGGCAGTGCGGTAGGGGAAGAGACGGTAAAAGGGAATCGACTCATCAAACGTGACGTCCTGAGAGGGCAGGACACGGCGTGAGGTGGGGTGGTAAAACTGCCAGCCAGGCGCATCAGGGGGAAAGCCAAGGAAGACGCAGGGAATGGCGCGGGAGGAGAGCTTGTCCGCGGAAGTATCGCGGACAAAGGCACGAGAGCCCCAGACCCGGAACACCGACGCATCGCCAACCTCCCCCGTCCAACGCAGTGTCGGCGAGGTCTCCGGCAAGGAGACACGGGGCCAGAGGTTGAGCTGATGCGCAGCGTACCGGACCGCAAACGGCCACAGAAAATGGGGGGCAGCCGCATGGATCATGGAGGTACGAGCGACCTCCATGACTAAGCCAATGCGGCGCTCAGCAACCCCATTCTGCTGCGGAGAGGCCGGAAGCGTGAACGACTGGAGAATGCCCTCCCCACGACAAAAGTCCCGCAAGAGGTCGGAGGAAAACTCACCACCTCTGTCAGAGTGCAGACGCAGGACTGGAAGGTCCGTGTGGAACCGCTCGCGGAGCTGGAGACGGACAGCGCGGATCCAAGGGATCAAAACATCAGGGACCTGTGGTGTAACGTGAGTAGTCGTCAACAACCAGCAGAAAGTAGCGCTCGTGGCCCTGTCCACGGATGCGGGCTGGGCCCCACACGTCCATGTGGAGAGTCTGCAGGGGAGCAGTCGTCGGGGGAAACGAGGAGGAGTGAGGAGCGGCGCGCTACCGCCCCTCAACACAGGGAAGGCAGGGAGGGGCAGGCGAGGGTGGGAGGGGAGGCAGAACCCTGGGAAGACCAGAGACAAGGACACGGGAGTGCATGCCACGGAGGCGTGGCACGGAGGGGTGACCAAGACGGTGGTGCCAAAGGAGCGTCTGGTGCGACAGGGCGCGACACGAGCAGGGGGCCGCTAGCTGACCTGACGCAGACGCAGACGCAGCTACCTGAGGAGGCGCAGTATTCAGTGTATACAGACTCGACCCAGGCCGACGGGTGAACGTGGCCAGGTGACGGTCAGTCCGGGAGCACGTACAGATCGCCACACGCTGTCCTCCAGGGGTGAAGGTGTCAACCCATTCATCATGAAGGACGGCGTTGCTCACCAAGTTCGTAGAGAACAAGGGGAGGTGAAGACCTGACAGTGAGTCAGACGGAACCGCCGGACATGGGAGAACAGTGGAGGAACGTGCAAGGACTGGGCCCCCAGAGGGGTCAGCCAGAGAGATAGCAACAGGTGCAGGGAGCGGTGTGACTGTGGTACTGTCGCGAAAGAAACAGCGGGAAGCACCTGAGTCAAGCGTGAAGGTGTGCAAGGCAGCAGCAGGCGCAGTACCAGAGAGAGCAGACTCACTAGCACCGAGAGCAGCAGACTCACTAGCACCTAGAGCAGCAGACTCACTAGCACCTAGAGCAGCAGCCTCTATACCTGGGTCGGGCGGCACACACAGGTAACAGGCACCCTCAGCACTAACAGTCAATGCATACATGGCAGTGAGGATAGCATCATAGTCAAGAGCAAAGATACCCACCCTCTGCCTAAGCAGCTCCAGCCAGCGGGGGAGCTCAGCCGCGTCGCCAAACTCCGCACGCCAGGCGTCGCTCAGACAGGAGAAGCAACGGGACTGTGTGTGACCAACCGTCCCGCAAGTCTGACCAGCCTGATCACTTGTGCGAATGACGTACGGGCAGCGAGCAGTACTCCGAGACCCCCCACTCTGAGCGAACCACTCACGAAGCTGCTGGGGCGTAAGAGTCTCGCGCGGACGCCGCTGCAGCTGCATCTGGCCACCGCCAGAAACTCCCCACTGAACAGCTCCACTGCGACTGCCACTACGGCCGCCGCCACTACTCCAACTAGCGAACCACTCACGAAGCTGCTGGGGCGTGAGGGTCTCGCGCGGACGCCGCTGGAGCTGCATCTGGCCACCGCCAGAAACTCCCCACCGAACAGCTCCACCGAGACTGCCACCACGGCCGCCGCCACCACTCCCACTGCTGCCACCACCGCCGCCACCACTCCCACCGCTACCTCGAAGAGATGTCATAGCGGGCACTAGGGTAGGTCGGGGCGGCGCACGGTCAGAGAAGGGCGGCGCGTTACAAGTAGGGCGGCGCTCGGGCAGGGGAGGGCGCGCGGGCAGGCAAGGGCAGCGTGCGGGTTGCAGAGGGCGGCGCGTGGGCTGCCAAGGCGAACGCGACGGGCAGGGGCAGGGCGGAGCGCGGGCAGCAGGGCGGCGCGCGGGCTGCAGAGGGCGGCGCGCGGGCAGGAAGGGGCGGCGCGCGGACAGGCAGGGGCGGGGCGGACGGGCGACGCGACGGGCAGAGGCAGGGCAGACGGGCGACGCGACGGGCTGGGGCAGCCCGCACGGGCGACGCGACGGGAAGAGGCAGGGCAGACGGGCGACGCGACGGGCTGGGGCAGCCCGCACGGGTGACGCGAGGGGCAGAGGCAGGGCAGACGGGCTACGCGACGGGCTGGGGCAGCCCGCTTGAGCGACGCAACGGGCAGCAGGGGCGCACGGGCGGCGCGACGCGACTGGCTGCAGGGGCGCACGGCGCGACCGACAGCAAGGGGCGCGCGACGTGACGGGCAGCAGGGGCGCGCGACGCGACGGGCAGGGCGTGCGCAGGGCGGCGCGACGCGGGGCAGGGCAGGGCGTGCGCGGGCAGCGTGACGCAGGGCAGGGCGTGCGCGGGGCGGCGCAACACAGGGCAGTGCAAGGCAGCGCGGCAGCCAGCAGGGCGGCGCGCGGGCAGGGTAACGCGACTGGTGGGGCAGCGCGACGGACACGGTAGGGCGATACGGGCAGGGTAACGTGCTACGGGCAGGGAACTATTCGGTGGGCCCTAAAAAAACGGTCCTACGTCAGGACCTGCTCTGATACCATGTCAGAATAATGAACGAGGATGGATGAACTAACAGCATGCAGGAGTACAAGTAGCAAACCCTAATTGGGTTGTACCCCAGATGGGCTACCCCACTATAGCCTACACAATATGCAACATATAAGCTTGACACAACCCTCCCACGCCCTTGCTGGCTTGGTAATAGGCTCAGACAAGTGTATCCACGTGACCCAACGGAAGAAAAACGCTCGAAATGAGCGCTTCCAGCCCCAAAACGCGGAAGGATCCGCACATGTGCAGGAAGTGCAGCGGGCGCTCTTCATTCGCGAGCGCCGATGACCGATGATGCTCGCAACCCTCCCACGCCCTTGCTGGCTTGGTAATAAGACCAGACAAGCGCAGCCACGTGACCCGGCGGAAGAAAAATGCTCGGAATGAGCGCTTCCACCCCCAAAACGCGGAAGGATCCGCACATGTGCAGGTAGTGCAGCGGGCGCTCTTCATTCGCGAGCGGCGATGACCGATGATGCTCGCAACCCTCCCACGCCCTTGCTGGCTTGGTAATAGGCACGGACAAGCGCAGCCACGTGACCCGGCGGAAGAAAAACGCCCGGAACGAGCGCTTCCACCCCCAAAACGCGGAAGGATCCGCACATGTTCAGGAAGTGCAGCGGGCGCTCTTCATTCGCGAGCGCCGATGACCGAAGATTCTCGCAACCCTCCCACGCCCTTGCTGGCTTGGTAATAGGCCCAGACAAGCGCAGCCACGTGACCCGGCGGAAGAAAAACGCCCGGAACGAGCACTTCCAGCCCCAAAACGCGGAAGGATCCGCACATGTGCAGGAAGTGCAGCGGGCGCTCTTCATTCGCGAGCGCCGATGACCGATGATGCTCGCAACCCTCCCACGCCCTTGCTGGCTTGGTAAAAGGGCCCATGCAAGCGCAGCCACGTGACCCTGCTGCTGGCGGTATAGCTGCTGGCGGGGTCCCTGCTGGCGGGGTCTCTGCTGGCGGGGTCTCTGCTGGCGGGGTCTCTGCTGGCGGTGTAGCTGCTGGCGGGGTCTCTGCTGGCGCTGTAGCTGCTGGCGGGGTCTCTGCTGGCGGTGTCACTGGCGCTGGCGGTCCCGCCATGCCCTTCCCCCGTCCCTCTCATCCCCCACAGCGACTGTCGCTGCACACGGGAACGGCCGCGATAAGGGGAGACGTGAAGGGGCCACGACGGGGAAAGGGGAGGCGACGGGAGGCGACGGGGACGGCGGCAAGGACTGCAGGTGCACTGGCGGTCGTCGCTGACGTTCCGCCGCCACTCCCTTCCCCTCTTCCCTCTCCCCCCCACAGCGTTCGACCGCCACTCCCTGCCCTTCTTCCCTCACCCCCCCACAGCGACCGCCGCGGCACACGCGAACAGCCACGACGAGGGGGGGGGTGACGGGCAGGGGGCGGGGGTAATGCGACGGGCAGAGCGACGGGGGGGGAAGAAATCGGGACGGGGGGGGGAAGGGCCGCGACGACCGCCACGGACGCCGTCCCCTTCATTCCCGCTGCCGCCCCCCACCCCCCCTCCCCACTCTCGCGCAAACTCGGCAGCAGGCGTAGGCGCGGGCAGAGGGGGCGACGTGGGGGAAACGCGACGGGCTGACGACGAGGGAAACGCGTCGTGCTGGCGACGGGGGAATCGCGACGGGCTGGCGACGGGGGAAATGCGACGTGCTGGCGAAGGGAGAATCGCGACGGGCTGGCGACGGGGGAAAACGCGACGGGCTGGCGACGGGCAGGCGACGAGGGAAAAGTGACGGGCTGGCGACGAGGGAAACGCGGCCAGCTCGCCGCCGCGACCGTCGTATCAAGCGCCTTCCGCGAATGGGTGGGCCCATTGAAATGTTAGGTCCTAGGAGCGAAACTTAGCTCAATACCATGTTACGAAACGATCTGAACTATGGCGCCGGGTTTAACTAAGGGCCTAGGCTAGAAGCCTAGGCCAAGCGGGAGTCGAGTGAGTTGTGCCAAGGGAGAATATCGAGAATGATTGTGTTCACTATAGCACTCAAGGTACATATAGCAAACTAGCAAAGGTGCACCACCAAACAAGCAAATATATAACTACACTAACACTAACTACAAACAGTTATATAAACTATGCAAAATCTAGTTTGACATTGCGAGCATCATCGGTCATCGGCGCTCGCAAATGAAGAGCGCTCGCTGCACTTCCTGCACATGTGCGGATCCTACCGCATTTTGGGGCTGGAAGCGCTCGTTCTGAGCGTGTTTCTTCCGCCGGGCCATGTGGCTGCGCTTGTTTGGGCCTATTACCAAGCCAGCAAGGGCGTGGGAGGGTTGCGAGCATCATCGGTCATCTGCGCTCGCGAATGAAGAGTTCCCGCTGCACTTCCCGCACATGTGCGGATCCTTCCTCGTTTTGGGGGTGGAAGTGCCCGTTCCGAGCGTTTTTCTTCAGCCGGGTCACGTGGCTGCGCTTGTCTGGGCCTATTACCAAGGCAGCAAGGGCGTGGGAGGGTTGCGAGCATCATCGGTCATAGGCGCTCGCGAATGAAGAGCGCCCGCTGCACTTCCTGCACATGTGCGGATCCTTCCGCGTTTTGGGGGTGGAAGCGCTCGTTCCGAGCGTTTTTTTTTCCGCCGTGTCACGTGGTTGCGCTTGTCTGGGCCTATTACCAAGCCAGCAAGGGCATGGGACGGTTGCGAGCATCATCGGTCATCGCCGCTCGCGAATGAAGAGCGCCCGCCGGGTCACGTGGCTGCGCTTGTCTGGTCCTATTACCAAGCCAGCAAGGGCGTGGGAGGGTTGCGAGCATCATCGGTCATCGGCGGTCGCGAATGAAGAGCGCCCGCTGCTCTTCCTGTACATGTGCGGATCCTTTCGCATTTTGGGGCTGGAAGCGCTCGTTCCGAGCGTTTTTCTTCCGCCGGGTCACGTGGTTGCGCTTGTCTGGTCCTGTTACCAAGCCAGCAAGGGCGTGGGAGGGTTGCGAGCATCACCGGTCATCGGTGGTCGCGAATGAAGAGCGCCCGCTGCACTTCCTGCAGATGTGCGGATCCTTCTGCGTTTTGGGGGTGGAAGCGCTCGTTCCGAGGGTTTTTCTTCCGCCAGGATGCGCTTGTCTGGTCCTATTACCAAGCCAGCAAGGGCGTGGGAGGCTTGCGAGCATCATCGGTCATCGGCGCTCGCGAATGAAGAGCTCCCGCTGCACTTCCTGCACATGTGCGGATCCTTCCGCGTTTTGGGGGTGGAAGCGCTCGTTCCGAGCGTTTTTCTTCCGCCAGATCACGTGGCTACGCTTATCTGGTCCTATTACCAAGCCAGCAAGGGCGTGGGAGGGTTGCGAGCATCATCGGTCATCGGCGCTCGCGAACGAAGAGCGCCCGCTGCACTTCCTACACATGTGCGGATCCTACCGCATTTTGGGGTGGAAGCACTCGTTCCGAGCGTTTTCTTCCGCCGGGTCATGTGGCTGCGCTCGTTTGGGCCGAGTCCGCCGGGTCACGTGGCTGCGCTTGTCTGGGCCTATTACCAAGCCAGCAAGGGCGTGGGAGGGTTGCGAGCATCATCGGTCATCGGCGCTCGCGAATGAAGAGCGCCCGCTGCACTTCTTGCACATGTGCGGATCCTTCCGCGTTTTGGGGCTGGAAGCGCTCGTTCCGAGCGTTTTTTCTTCCGTCAGGTCACCTGGCTGCGCTTGTCTGGGCCTATTACCAAGCCAGCAAGGACGTGAGATGGTTGCGAGCATCGTCGGTCATCGGCGCTCGCGAATGAAGAGCGCCCGCTGCACTTCCTGCACATGTGCGGATCCTTCCGCGTTTTGGGGCTGGAAGCGCTCGTTCCGAGCGTTTTCTTCCGCCGAGTCACGTGGCTGCACTTGTCTGGGCCTATTACCAAGCCAACAAGGGCATAGGACGGTTGCGAGCATCATCGGTCATCGGCGCTCGCGAATGAAGAGCGCCCGCTGCACTTCCTGCACATGTGCGGATCCTTCCGCATTTTGGGGCTGGAAGCGCTCGTTCCGAGCGTTTTTCTTCCGCCGGGTCACGTGGCTGCGCTTGTCTGGTCCTGTTACCAAGCCAGCAAGGGCGTGGGAGGGTTGCGAGCATCACCGGTCATCGGCGGTCGCGAATGAAGAGCGGCCGCTGCACTTCGTGCACATGTGCGGATCCTTCTGCGTTTTGGTGGTGGAAGCGCTCGTTCCGAGGGTTTTTCTTCTGCCAGGATGCGCTTGTCTGGTCCTATTACCAAGCCAGCAAGGGCGTGGGAGGGTTGCGAGCATCATCGGTCATCGGCGCTCGCGAATGAAGAGCGCCCGCTGCACTTCCTGCACATGTGCGGATCCTTCCGCGTTTTGGGGCTGGAAGCGCTCGTTACGAGCGTTTTTCTTCGGCCGGGTCACGTGGCTGCGCTTGTCTGGGCTTATTACCAAGCCAGCAAGGGCATGGGAGGGTTGCGAGCATCATCGGTCATCGGCGCTCGCGAATGAAGAGCGCCCGCTGCACTTCTTGCACATGTGCGGATCCTTCTGCGTTTTGGTGGTGGAAGCGCTCGTTCCGAGCGTTTTTCTTCCGCCGGGTCACGTGGCTGCGCTTGTCTGGTCTTATTACCAAGCCAGCAAGGGCGTGGGAGGGTTGCGAGCATCATCGGTCATCGGCACTCGCGAATGAAGAGCGCCCGCTGCACTTCCTGCACATGTGCGGATCCTTCCGCGTTTTGGGGGTGGAAGCGCTCGTTCCGAGCGTTTTTCTTCCGCCGTGTCACGTGGCTGCGCTTGTCTGGGCTTATTACCAAGCCAGCAAGGGCGTGGGAGGGTTGCGAGCATCATCAGTCATCGGCGCTCGCTAATGAAGAGCGCCCGCTGCACTTCCTGCACATGTGCGGATCCTTCCGCATTTTGGGGGTGAAAGCGCTCGTTCCGAGCGTTTTTCTTCCGCTGGGTCACGTGGCTGCACTTGTCTGGTCCTATTACCAAGCCAGCAAGGGCGTGGGAGGGTTGCGAGCATCATCGGTCATCGGCGCTCGCGAATGAAGAGCGCCCGTTGCACTTCCTGCACATGTGCGGATCCTTCCGCGTTTTGGGGCTGTAAGCGCTCGTTCCGCGCGGTTTTCTTCCGCCGGGTCACGTGGCTGCGGTTATCTGGGCCTATTACCAAGCTAGCAAGGGCGTGGGAGAATTGCGAGCATCATCGGTCATCGGCGCTCGCGAATGAAGAGCGCCCGCTGCACTTCCTGCACATGTGCGGATCCTTCCGCGTTTTGGGGGTGGAAGCGCTCGTTCCGAGCGTTTTTCTTCCGCCGGGTCACGTGGCTGCGCTTGTCTGGGCCAATTACCAAGCCAGCAAGGGCGTGGGAGGGTTGCGAGCATCATCGGTCATCGGCGCTCACGAATGAAGAGCGCCCGCTGCACTTCCTGCACATGTGCGGATCCTTCCGCGTTTTGGGGGTGGAATCGCTTGTTCCGAGCGTTTTTCTTCCGCCGGGTCACGTGGCTACGCTTATCTGGTCCTATTACCAAGCCAGCAAGGGCGTGGGAGGGTTGCGAGCATCATCGGTCATCGGCGCTCGCGAATGAAGAGCGCCCGCTGCATTTGCTATAGTCACAATAGGCTCAAATGTGCCTAAAACGAAAGATAGAGTGCACAGTCGGATTTCTGCACAGCAGCTTCAAACGTTCGTAGCGATCTCTCCACATCTCCAAATGACATCATTCAAATTGGATCTGGAGCGTCTTAATGTCGCCTACACTAGGCAATTTTGATCGCACGATTTCACTAAGTATTGACAACACAGCGTCGGTTTGAACGAGCGGCACTATGGCAGCCACTATAGTCTTAGAACACAAATTAGGAAGAGTTACGAGTTCGGAATGACTCCCAGCTCCTACAAACCCCAAGATCCGAGGTACGGTGATGTGGAACAGTGCCACACTGTCCCCAACCACGAAGGGTCTCAAAACTATCCTCCACAAGCCTACACAAAGAGAAATGTTACACTACACAAAGTAATGTAACTTTTCTCAATATCTTGAAGTGTACCATTTTCGTGGGCTTCGCGATCACTTGAATCTTGACACCAAGGCTCTGGTTCTTCATCATAAACTCATCCTTGAGTCCTTGATGGGTCTGCTGCACACACATGCGACACGCCGAACGCTCGACACACGACAAAATAGAAACCGCGTGAGACACACAAACGACGAAATAGAAACCGCGCGAGACACACAAACGACGACGTAGACACGCGACTAGCGATGACTCGCTATTGACTCGACACACACACATTCGACATCACGACTCATCATTCACACACTATTATAAGCATGAAATATATATTATCCCATGCCCTCATACCATTCCATGCACACACGCATGCACGCACACGGACAACAAGCCGAGTGCAAACCGTAGGGTTGCACCCACAATTTCCCCCTCGGATTGTTGGCCTTAGGATCTGCTCCTCTCAGTTCAGAGCCATCCCAACCAGCTTGCAACACTTCTAATGCTGCTGCTCCACCAGCCTCTTAGTCATCATGTCAGCCGGCTGCCCTGTCGTCTTCACGTAACGCAACTCAAATTCACCCGCGGCCACCATGCTCCTCGTCCAATGCCACTTCACCCTCATGTGCTTGGTGAGGCCATGCAACACAGGGTTCTTAGCAAGAGCAATGGCTCCCTGGCTGTCACAGTAGAGTGGGGTAGGTCCTTGCTGCTCCTCCCCCAATTTAGCCAACAAACGCCGCTGACATACAATCTCCCTTACGGCACGGAATAGTGCCATGTACTCGGACTCCACCGAGCTCAATGCTTGGTCCACCTGCTTCTTGCTCTCCCAAGCAGTTGGGCCTCCACCAACACAGCAAATGAACCCTCCAAAACTTGTCATGTCCTCTGGTTCCGATGCATATGAATCATCCGAATAGGCGGTGAGGAACAAACGCCCGGGTTCTACACCATCCGCGCCCTTTTGGCGCCTTTGCGCCGCCGCCGAGTATTGCAGCCCAACGGTCGGTGTTTGGCCAAGATACTTGGCCATCCTCATTCCAGCTGCTACTTTCTCCTCATTAGGGCATTGCACAACCCTAGCCAGCTGCCCGGTAGCAAAGGCCACGTCCGGCCGAGTGTTGACCGCTGCATACATGAGGCTGCCCACCAACGAGTGAAAACGGCGCCTCTCCTCTTCACCAACTCTCTCCTCCTCTGGTCTCTTCACACACTTGAACCCAGAAGGGAATGGAGTAGCCACATGGCCTTCACTCTGCCCAAAGTTGGCAGCCAACGCCTCCAGGTACTTTCGTTGATGCACTCGCATCGACCGCTTCTCCACGTCGCGTTCGATGTGGAGCCCGAGGTAGAAGTTCACATCGCCAAGTGCCTTGCACTTGAACTTGTCCTGAAGCTTCAGCATCACCTCCTTCACAAGGTTAGAGGAGGGTGAGAAGATGAGGATGTCATTTACATAGACCACCATGAAGCTCCTCTGCTCCCCCTCGCCAAGCATGAACAAGGAGTGACTGGCCGTTGAGGGGGTGAAGCCGATCTCCTCCAAAACTTCTCGCAGCTTCAAGTACCACTGCCTAGGGGCCTGCTTCAGCCCATAGAGGGCCTTCTTCAGCTTCAAAACTCTGCCACTACCATCATCAAACCCCTCTGGCTGCGCCAAGAAAATATCTTCTTCAAGAATGCCGTTAAGGAACGCGGTTGTCACGTCCATCTGCTTCACCACCCATCCTTTGATGGGAGCCCCCGCGAGTAGGGTCCGCAGCGTCGTCGGCTTCACCACAGGAGCAAACAACTCCTTGAAGTTCACCTTCTCCTTCTGCTGATACCCCTTGGCTACAAGCCTAGACTTGTAGCGCTCGATCTTGCCGTCGGCGTCGGACTTGATCTTGAAGAGCCACTTGGACGTAATCGCCTTACGCCCCTCCGGTAGCTCCACCAATTCCCACGTGTCGTTCTCCTCAATGCTCTTCAGCTCACTCTCCATGGCCTTCTTCCACTCCTCAGCATCACTACTCTCCAAGGCCTCCTTGAGAGTTGCCGGTTCTCCCGGCATCTCCACCGGAGAGGGAAACACGAACGCACATTCCTCGTACTCATTTTCCTCATCATCTCCGACCATCATTGCCGCTCCGACCAGGGCTGACTTGCCCTGCTTTCCCGGTGCATCATAGGTCAGCCGATTAGGGGCTTGAAGTCTCCTCTTGCCCCTTCCTTCCTCCTCAGCTGCAGGGACGTGAAGGCCTTGGCGTTGCTGCGGGGTGACTCGGATCCGTGGAGCACTTGTAGCGCGTGAAGGAAGTGTCGGTGCACGCTCGATCACTTGCTGCACCTCCTCCTCTTCTTCCTCTGCATCCTTGGCCTCCTCTCCCCCATTCACAAGGGAAGATTGCCTTGTGGTGGTGCTGCCGCTGTTCAGCTCCAAATGCAGCCCCACATGCTCCAAGCCGGAACTCTTCACCTCCCCAAACCGCACGCCTATCTTCGCCTCATTCTCCACCTTCCAATCCTTGTACATGAGGTTCTCCATGAACTTGCAGTCCCTGCTCACCAAGAACTTCTTGGTGAATAGGTCCCAAAGAAGCCACCCCTTGCTGTTTTGAGCCATGCCCAAGTGCACAGCCCATATCGCCTTGGCACCAAGCTTGTTGTGCCGAAGATGCTTAGGTACGAGCGCCATGCACATGCACCCGAACACCCGAAGCATATCCACCTTGGGCTTCCTTCCGATCCACTCCACATAGGGCACCCATTTGTCTACTCCCACATGAGTCAAAGCTCTGTTCTTGGCCACACACGCACTCCGCACCGCATCAGGCCAGAAATAGTTGGGTAACCCGGCTTCAATGAGCAACCCGCGTGCCGTCTCCGTGATTGTGCGGTTCGCTCGCTCGGCGATGCCGTTCATTGCAGGGGAGTATGGCATGGTGAGGGAGTGCCTTATGCCATTCTTCTTCAGCCACAATGAGAACTCCTTGCTCAGGAACTCTCCCCCTCTATCGGTGCGGATCGACTTCACTAGCCGGTCTTGTTGCCGCTCCACCATTGGCAACCAATCGGTCTTCACCGTTTCAGCCACGTTGCTCTTCTTGGACAGCACGTACACCCAAGTCATGCGAGTGTAGACGTCCACTATGGTGAGAAAGTACTCAGCTCCAGCAGCTCCAAGCTTCAGGGGGCCCACCACGTCCATCACCACCTCATCAAGTGGTGCCTTAGCCGTTGTCTCCGAACTAGAGAACGGGTAACGGGTGAACTTGGCTTGCATGCACGTCGGGCAGCCAAGAACCTCATCGGGCTCCCCCTTCACACGTATGCCAGCAACCATCTCATTCTTCACTAGCTC
This sequence comes from Closterium sp. Naga37s-1, assembly GCA_947471745.1. Taxonomy (NCBI): domain Eukaryota; kingdom Viridiplantae; phylum Streptophyta; class Zygnematophyceae; order Desmidiales; family Closteriaceae; genus Closterium; species Closterium sp. Naga37s-1. The sequence continues at coordinate 2,409,546 of CANJKZ010000977.1, forward strand.
CTGCAAGATGGGCAATGCCACATGCCCCATGCGCCGATGCAAGGTGAGCCAATCACACTCCCCTGTAGCCGAAGTCGGATCGGAGAACGCCGCGCTCGCAATAGCGCCCCACATGTTCTCTCGGTACTCCTCCTCCGCTGCTGCCTCGGGGTTCTCCTCACCCTTGTGCTGCTTCTTAGCTGCTGCAACACTCTCCTTGTGTTCCCCAAGCTTGCTGGTCCCTCCAAGTTTGCACGTCTTGGACTTATTCTCCTTAGCGCGACCGTTCGTGCCATCGCCGCTACCAACCGCTTCACCCTTGGTGCTGACGCTTGCTGCCACTTGCCTCTCCTTAGGCATGGGGACCACAGGGATCTGCCACATCTCGTTGTAGACATCCATATCCTCGTGAAGGTCCCAAAGAATCCGCTCGCCAATCCTTGCGGTGTAGGTCTTGGCTCCCTTCGAGCTCGTGTCCATGCCGGCCTTTTGCAACCGCCGCACGGAAATCAGGTTTGCAGCAAGGTTGGGCACCCAAAGCACATTCTTGAGGCCCACCATCTTCCCATCAACACCCTTGAACATGGCCTTGCCCATGCCTTTCACCTCTGCTCGCTGCCCCAAGGCCGATGTGACATGCTTCACCGGTGACAATTCGAGTTCGGTGAGCAAGTCCGCACGAGGTGTCATGCTATAGGTAGCGCCGCTATCGATCACCCAATAGTCCAGGGAGTGTAGGGTCACCTTCCCCACAGCTGCTGGCTCCTCAAAGCCTTCATCCTTCTCTGGATCAGCCGGTGCTTGCGTCGAGACGTAGAAGAATTGGCCCGGAAAGCGATCGTCCCTCGACTCGCTCTCGTTGCCGTCATTCTTCATATTTGCAGCACCACCTCCGCGACTGCCACGACCTCCACGGCCTCTTCCTCTCCCTCCTCCTGCTCCTCTACCCTCTTGGCCTTGAGCAGGGGTCCATCCATCTGGGAGCTTGTAGCAATCGCGCCACATGTGTCCGCTCTTGTGGCAATAGTGACACTCCCCGTCGAATCGGCCGCGACCGCGTCCGTAACTCTTGTCGTCGCTGCCATATCCGCCATTTCCGCGGCCTCCACTAAAGTTGCTGCCACCAAACCTTCCTCCCCCTCGTCCTCTGCCCCTTCCACGGCCGTACCCACGGCCGATGCTTGCTGCCCCGGCGCCATCCGAACCCGCCAACTCACGGCGGCGGAAATCCTCTTGAAGGATAGCTCGCTTCACGTCTTCAAGCGAGAGGCAAGGCAGATCACGGTTGAGGTTGATGATGAGGGAGGACCATGACTCAGGGAGTAGGGCCAGCAACTTGGTCTTCTTCTGGAGCTCACTGTAGTTCAAATCAGCTCCCTCAAGCCGCGTCAACAAGTCGAAGAATTTCTGCACCCCTTCTTCCACGGATTCATCTTCTTCAATTCGTAGTGTCGCCATTTGCCGTTCCAATACCACTGCTACCGCCGCTGTTGCAAGAGAGTGTACACCCTTAAGAGCAGCCCATGCCTTTGGTCCCTTCTCTGGTTCACGCTGGAATGGCTTGATGTGGCGGATTTGGCTGCTCCCCAACGCTTGCCCAAGTAGGAGATAGCCTTGTGCGCTCTTCCGCACCCACGGGCTCTTCTCCGGGTCGTTCTCGGGGCACTTCTCCGTTCCTTCCATCACCTCCAGCAGGTCATAGTGGTCAAACACGTTCTCCATTCTGAAGGACCATTCAGCAAAGTTATCGCCGTTGAACTTGTCAAGCCCGAACACTCTTGGTTCATCCCTAGAAGGTCCAAGAGTAGGTTGCACGGGCGCCATGGCTGAATCACGGGGTTGACCTTGTGCTTGGGGTCCTCCACTGCCTCCAGCACCTCTGTCACCCCTTTCTTCAGGTCCAGCCATCGTCGAAGCTGCTCCAAGGCGCTCTGATACCACTTGTTATAGTCACAATAGGCTCAAATGTGCCTAAAACGAAAGATAGAGTGCACAGTCGGATTTCTGCACAGCAGCTTCAAACGTTCATAGCGATCTCTCCACAGCTCCAAATGACATCATTCAAATTGGATCTGGAGCGTATTAATGTCGCCTACACTAGATCGCACGATTTCACTAAGTATTGACGACACAGCGTCGGTTTGAACGAGCGGCACTATGGCAGCCACTATAGTCTTAGAACACAAATTAGGAAGAGTTACGAGTTGGGAATGACTCCCAGCTCCTACAAACCCCAAGAGCCGAGGTACGGTGATGTGGAATAGTGCCACACTGTCCCCAACCACAAAGGGTCTCGAAACTACCCTCCACAAGGGCCTACCCCAAGGGAAATGTTACACTACACGAAGTAATGTAACTATTCTCAATATCTTGAAGTGTACCCTTTTCGCGGGCTTCGCGATCACTTGAATCTTGACACCAAGGCTCTGGTTCTTCATCATAAAATCATCCTTGAGTTCTTGATGGGTCTGCTGCACACACATGCGACACGCCGAACGTTCGACACACGACAAAATAGAAACCGCGCGACACACACAAACGACGAAATAGAAACCGCGCGAGACACACAAACGACGACGTAGACATGCGACTAGCGATGACTCGCTATTGACTCGACACACACACATTTGACATCACGACTCATCATTCACACACTATTATAAGTATGAAATATATATAATCCCATGCCCTCATACCATTCCATGCACACACGCATGCACGCACACGGACAACAAGCCGAGTGCAAACCGTAGGGTTGCACCAGCAGCACTTCCTGCACATGTGCGGATCCTACCGCATTTTGGGGTGGAAGCGCTCATCCGAGCGTTTTTATTCCGCCGGGTCATGTGGCTGCGCTCGTTTGGGCCAAGTCCGCCGGGTCACGTGGCTGCGCTTGTCCGGGCCTATCACCAAGCCAGCAAGGGCGTGGGAGGGTTGTGAGCATCATCGGTCATCGGCGCTCGCGAATGAAGAGCGCCCGCTGCACTTCTTGCACATGTGCGGATCCTTCAGCGTTTTGGGGCTGGAAGCGCTCGTTCTGAGCGTTTTTCTTCCGTCGGGTCACCTGGCTGCGCTTGTCTGGGCCTATTACCAAGCCAGCAAGGGCGTGGGAGGGTTGCGAGCATCATCGGTCATCGGCGCTCGCGAATGAAGAGCGCCCGCTGCACTTCCTGCACATGTGCAGATCCTTCCGCGTTTTGGGGGTGGAAGTGCTCGTTCTGAGCGTTTTTCTTCAGCCGGGTCACGTGGCTGCACTTGTCTGGGCCTATTACCAAGCCAGCAAGGGCGTGGGAGGGTTGCGAGCATCATCGGTCATCGGCGCTTGCGAATAAAGAGCGCCCGCTGCACTTCCTGCACATGTGCGGATCCTTCCGCGTTTTAGGGCTGGAAGGGCTTGTTACGAGCGTATTTCTTCCGCCGGGTCACGTGGCTGCGCTTGTCTGGGCTTATTACCAAGCCAGCAAGGGCGTGGGAGGGTTGCAAACATCATCGGTCATCGGTGCTTGCGAATGAAGAGCGCCCGCCGGGTTACGTGGCTGCGCTTGTCTGGTCCTATTACCAAGCCAGCAAGGGCGTGGGAGGGTTGCGAGCATCACCGGTCATCGGCGGTCGCGAATGAAGAGCGCCCGCTGCACTTCCTGCACACGTGCGGATCCTTCCGCATTTTGGGGCTGGAAGCGCTCGTTCCGAGCGTTTTTCTTCCGCCGGGTTACGTGGCTGCGCTTGTCTGGTCTTATTACCAAGCCAGCAAGGGCGTGGGAGGGTTGCGAGCATCATCGGTCATCGGCGCTCGCGAATGAAGAGCACCCGCTGCACTTCTTGCACATGTGCGGATCCTTCCGCGTTTTGGTGGTGGAAGCGCACGTTCCAAACGTTTTTCTTCCGCCGGGTCACGTGGCTGCGCTTGTCTGGTCTTATTACCAAGCCAGCAAGAGCGTGGGAGGGTTGCGAGCATAATCCGTCATCGGCGCTCGCGAATGAAGAGCGCCCGCTGCACTTCCTGCACATGTGCGGATCATTCCGCGTTTTGGGGGTGGAAGCGCTCGTTCCGAGCGTTTTTCTTCCGCCGTGTCACGTGGCTGCACTTGTTTGGGCCTAATACCAAGCCAGCAAGGGCATGGGAGGGTTGCGAGCATCATCGGTCATCGGCGCTCGCGAATGAAGAGCGCCCGCTACACTTCCTGCACATGTGCGGATCCTTTCGCATTTTGGGGGTGGAAGCGCTCATTCCGAGCGTTTTTCTTCCGCCGGGTCACGTGGCTGCGCTTGTCTGGTCCTAATACAAGGCCAGCAAGGGCGTGGGAGGGTTGCGAGCATCATCGGTCATCGGAGCTCGCGAATGAAGAGCGCACGCTGCACTTCATGCACATGTGCGGATCCTTCCGCGTTTTGGGGGTGGAAGCGCTCGTTCCGAGCGTTTTTCTTCCGCCGGGTCATGTGGCTGCGCTTGTCTGGGCCTATTACCAAGCCAGCAAGGGCGTGGGAGGGTTGCGAGCATCATCGGTCATCGGCGCTCGCGAATGAAGAGCGCCCGCTGCACTTCCTGCACATGTGCGGATCCTTCCGCGTTTTGGGGGTGGAAGCGCTCGTTCCGAGCGTTTTTCTTCCGCCGGGTCACGTGGCTACGCTTGTCTGGGCCTATTACCAAGCCAGCAAGGGCGTGGGAGGGTTGCGAGCATCATCGGTCATCGGCGCTCGCGAATGAAGAGCGCCCGCTGCACTTCCTGCACATGTGCGGATCCTACCGCATTTTGGGGTGGAAGCGCTCGTTCCGAGCGTTTTTCTTCCGTCGGGTCATGTGGCTGCGCTCGTTTGGGCCGAGTCCGCCGGGTCACGTGGCTGCGCTTGTCTGGGCCTATTACCAAGCCAGCAAGGGCGTGGGAGGGTTGCGAGCATCATCGGTCATCAGCGCTCGCGAATGAAGAGCGCCCGCTGCACTTCTTGCACATGTGCGGATCCTTCAGCGTTTTGGGGCTGGAAGCGCTCGTTCCGAGCGTTTTTCTTCCGTGGGGTCACCTGGCTGCGCTTGTCTGGGCCTATTACCAAGCCAGCAAGGGCGTGGGAGGATTGCGAGCATCATCGGTCATCGGCGCTCGCGAATGAAGAGCGCCCGCTGCACTTCCTGCACATGTGCGGATCCTTCCGCGTTTTGGGGGTGGAAGCGCTCGTTTTGAGCGTTTTTCTTCAGCTGGGTCACGTGGCTGCGCTTGTCTGGGCCTATTACCAAGCCAGCAAGGGCGTGGGAGGGTTGCGAGCATCATCGGTCATCGGCGCTCGCGAATGAAGAGCGCCCGCTGCACTTCCTGCACATGTGCGGATCCTACCGCATTTTGGGGTGGAAGCGCTCGTTCCGAGCGTTTTTCTTCCGTCGGGTCATGTGGCTGCGCTCGTTTGGGCCGAGTCCGCCGGGTCACGTGGCTGCGCTTGTCTGGGCCTATTACCAAGCCAGCAAGGGCGTGGGAGGGTTGCGAGCATCATCGGTCATCAGCGCTCGCGAATGAAGAGCGCCCGCTGCACTTCTTGCACATGTGCGGATCCTTCAGCGTTTTGGGGCTGGAAGCGCTCGTTCCGAGCGTTTTTCTTCCGTGGGGTCACCTGGCTGCGCTTGTATGGGCCTATTACCAAGCCAGCAAGGGCGTGGGAGGGTTGCGAGCATCATCGGTCATCGGCGCTCGCGAATGAAGAGCGCCTGCTGCACTTCCTGCACATGTGCGGATCCTACAGCATTTTGGGGGTGGAAGCGCTCATTTCGAGCGTTTTTCTTCCGCCGGGTCACGTGGCTGCGCTTGTCTGGTCCTATTACCAAGCCAGCAAGGGCGTGGGAGGGTTGCGAGCATCATCGGTCATCGGCGCTCGCGAATGAAGAGCGCACGCTGCACTTCCTGCACATGTGCGGATCCTTCCGCGTTTTGGGGGTGGAAGCGCTCGTTCCGAGCGTTTTTCTTCCGCCGGGTCATGTGGCTGCGCTTGTCTGGGCCTATTACCAAGCCAGCAAGGGCGTGGGAGGGTTGCGAGCATCATCGGTCATCGGCGCTCGCGAATGAAGAGCACCTGCTGCACTTCCTGCACATGTGCGGATCCTACCGCATTTTGGGGTGGAAGCGCTCGTTCCGAGCGTTTTTCTTCCGTCGGGTCATGTGGCTGCGCTCGTTTAGGCCGAGTCCGCCGGGTCACGTTGCTGCGCTTGTCTGGGCCTATTCCCAAGCCAGCAAGGGCGTGGGAGGGTTGCGAGCATCATCGGTCATCGGCGCTCGCGATTGAAGAGCGCCCGCTGCACTTCCTGCACATGTGCGGATCCTTCCGCGTTTTGGGGGTGGAAGCGCTCGTTCCGAGCGTTTTTCTTCCGCCGGGTCACGTGGCTACGCTTGTCTGGGCCTATTACCAAGCCAGCAAGGGCGTGGGAGGGTTGCGAGCATCATCGGTCATCGGCGCTCGCGAATGAAGAGCGCCCGCTGCACTTCCTGCACATGTGCGGATCCTACCGCATTTTGGGGTGGAAGCGCTCGTTCCGAGCGTTTTTCTTCCGTCGGGTCATGTGGCTGCGCTCGTTTGGGCCGAGTCCGCCGGGTCACGTGGCTGCGCTTGTCTGGGCCTATTACCAAGCCAGCAAGGGCGTGGGAGGGTTGCGAGCATCATCGGTCATCAGCGCTCGCGAATGAAGAGCGCCCGCTGCACTTCTTGCACATGTGCGGATCCTTCAGCGTTTTGGGGCTGGAAGCGCTCGTTCCGAGCGTTTTTCTTCCGTGGGGTCACCTGGCTGCGCTTGTCTGGGCCTATTACCAAGCCAGCAAGGGCGTGGGAGGATTGCGAGCATCATCGGTCATCGGCGCTCGCGAATGAAGAGCGCCCGCTGCACTTCCTGCACATGTGCGGATCCTTCCGCGTTTTGGGGGTGGAAGCGCTCGTTTTGAGCGTTTTTCTTCAGCTGGGTCACGTGGCTGCGCTTGTCTGGGCCTATTACCAAGCCAGCAAGGGCGTGGGAGGGTTGCGAGCATCATCGGTCATTGGCGCTCGCGAATGAAGAGCGCCCGCTGCACTTCCTGCACATGTGCGGATCCTTCCGCGTTTTGGGGGTGGAAGCGCTCGTTCTGAACGTTTTTCTTCTGCCGGGTCGCGTGGTTGCGCTTGTCTGGTCTTATTACCAAGCCAGCAAGGGCGTGGGAGGGTTGCGAGCATCATCGGTCATCGGCGCTCGCGAATGAAGAGCGCCCGCTGCACTTCCTGCACATGTGCGGATCCTTCCGCGTTTTGGGGGTGGAAGCGCTCGTTCCGAGCGTTTTTCTTCCGCCGGGTCATGTGGCTGCGCTTGTCTGGGCCTATTACCAAGCCAGCAAGGGCGTGGGAGGGTTGCGAGCATCATCGGTCATCGGCGCTCGCGAATGAAGAGCGCCCGCTGCACTTCCTGCACATGTGCGGATCCTACCGCATTTTGGGGTGGAAGCGCTCGTTCCGAGCGTTTTTCTTCCGTCGGGTCATGTGGCTGCGCTCGTTTGGGCCGAGTCCGCCGGGTCACGTGGCTGCGCTTGTCTGGGCCTATTACCAAGCCAGCAAGGGCGTGGGAGGGTTGCGAGCATCATCGGTCATCAGCGCTCGCGAATGAAGAGCGCCCGCTGCACTTCTTGCACATGTGCGGATCCTTCAGCGTTTTGGGGCTGGAAGCGCTCGTTCCGAGCGTTTTTCTTCCGTGGGGTCACCTGGCTGCGCTTGTATGGGCCTATTACCAAGCCAGCAAGGGCGTGGGAGGGTTGCGAGCATCATCGGTCATCGGCGCTCGCGAATGAAGAGCGCCTGCTGCACTTCCTGCACATGTGCGGATCCTACAGCATTTTGGGGGTGGAAGCGCTCATTTCGAGCGTTTTTCTTCCGCCGGGTCACGTGGCTGCGCTTGTCTGGTCCTATTACCAAGCCAGCAAGGGCGTGGGAGGGTTGCGAGCATCATCGGTCATCGGCGCTCGCGAATGAAGAGCGCACGCTGCACTTCCTGCACATGTGCGGATCCTTCCGCGTTTTGGGGGTGGAAGCGCTCGTTCCGAGCGTTTTTCTTCCGCCGGGTCATGTGGCTGCGCTTGTCTGGGCCTATTACCAAGCCAGCAAGGGCGTGGGAGGGTTGCGAGCATCATCGGTCATCGGCGCTCGCGAATGAAGAGCACCTGCTGCACTTCCTGCACATGTGCGGATCCTACCGCATTTTGGGGTGGAAGCGCTCGTTCCGAGCGTTTTTCTTCCGTCGGGTCATGTGGCTGCGCTCGTTTAGGCCGAGTCCGCCGGGTCACGTTGCTGCGCTTGTCTGGGCCTATTCCCAAGCCAGCAAGGGCGTGGGAGGGTTGCGAGCATCATCGGTCATCGGCGCTCGCGATTGAAGAGCGCCCGCTGCACTTCTTGCACATGTGCGGATCCTTCAGCGTTTTGGGGCTGGAAGCGCTCGTTCCGAGCGTTTTTCTTTCGTGGGGTCACCTTGCTGCGCTTGTCTGGGCCTATTACCAAGCCAGCAAGGGCGTGGGAGGGTTGCGAGCATCATCGGTCATCGGCGCTCGCGAATGAAGAGCGCCCGCTGCACTTCCTGCACATGTGCGGATCCTTCCGCATTTTGGGGTTGGAAGCGCTCGTTCCGAGCGTTTTTCTTCCGCCGGGTCACGTGGCTGCGCTTGTCTGGTCCTATTACCAAGCCAGCAAGGGCGTGGGAGGGTTGCGAGCATCATCGGTCATCGGCGCTCGCGAATGAAGAGCGCCCGCTGCACTTCCTGCACATGTGCGGATCCTTCCGCGTTTTGGGGGTGGAAGCGCTCGTTCCGAGCGTTTTTCTTCCGCCGGGTCACGTGGCTGCGCTTGTCTGGGCCTATTACCAAGCCAGCAAGGGCGTGGGAGGGTTGCGAGCATCATCGGTCATCGGCGGTCGCGAATGAAGAGCGCCCGCTGCACTTCCTGCACATGTGCGGATCCTTCCGCATTTTGGGGCTGGAAGCGCTCGTTCCGAGCGTTTTACTTCCGCCGGGTCACGTGGCTGCGCATGTCTGGTCCTATTACCAAGCCAGCAAGGGCGTGGGAGGGTTGCGAGCATCATCGGTCATCGGCGCTCGCGAATGAAGAGCGCCCGCTGCACTTCCTGCACATGTGCGGATCATTCCGCATTTTGGGGGTGGAAGCGCTCGTTCCGAGCGTTTTTCTTCCGCCGTGTCACGTGGCTGCGCTTGTCTGGGCCTATCACCAAGCCAGCAAGGGCGTGGGAGGGTTGCGAGCATCATCGGTCATCGGCGCTCGCGAATGAAGAGCGCCCGCTGCACATCCTGCACATGTGCGGATCCTTCCACGTTTTGGGGGTGGAAGCGCTCGTTCCGAGCGTTTTTCTTCCGCCGGGTCACGTGGCTGCGCTTGTCTGGTCCTATCACCAAGCCAGCAAGGGCGTGGGAGGGTTGCGAGCATCATCGGTCATCGGCGCTCGCGAATGAAGAGCGCCCGCTGCACTTCCTGCACATGTGCGGATCCTTCCGCGTTTTGGGGGTGGAAGCGCTCGTTCCGAGCGTTTTTCTTTCGCCGGGTCACGTGGCTGCGCTTGTCTGGGCCTATTACCAAGCCAGCAAGGGCGTGGGAGGGTTGCGAGCATGATCGGTCATGGGCGCTCGCGAATGAAGAGCGCCCGCTGCACTTCCTGCACATGTGCGGATCCTTCCGCATTTTGGGGCTGGAAGCGCTCGTTCCGAGCGTTTTTCTTCCGCCGGGTCACGTGGCTGCGCTTGTCTGGTCCTATTACCAAGGCAGCAAGGGCGTTGGAGGGTTGCGAGCATCATCGGGCTATCGGCGGTCGCGAATGAGGAGCGCCCGCTGCACTTCCTGCACATGTGCGGATCCTTCCGCGTTTTGGTGGTGGAAGCGCTCGTTCCGAGCGTTTTTCTTCCGCCGGGTCACGTGGCTGCGCTTGTCTGGTCTTAATACCAAGCCAGCAAGGGCGTGGGAGGGTTGCGAGCATCATCGGTCATCGGCGCTCGCGAATGAAGAGCGCCCGCTGCACTTCTTGCACATGTGCGGATCCTTCCGCGTTTTGGGGGTGGAAGCGCTCGTTCCAAGCGTTTTTCTTCTGCCATGTCACGTGGCTGCGCTTGTCTGGGCCTATTACCAAGCCAGCAAGGGCGTGGGAGGGTTGCGAGCATCATCGGTGATCGGTGCTCGCGAATGAAGAGCGCTCGCTGCACTTCCTACACATGTGCGGATCCTTCCGCATTTTGGGGGTGGAAGCGCTCGTTCCGAGCGTTTTTCTTCCGCCGGGTCACGTGGCTGCGCTTGTCTGGTCCTATTACCAAGCCAGCAAGGGTGTGGGAGGGTTGCGAGCATCATCGGTCATCGGCGCTCGCGAATGAAGAGCGCTCGCTGCACTTCCTGCACATGTGCGGATCCTTCCGCGTTTTGGGGCTGTGAGCGCTCGTTCCGCGCGGTTTTCTTCCGCCGGGTCACGTGGCTACGCTTATCTGGTCCTATTACCAAGCCAGCAAGGGCGTGGAAGGGTTGCGAGCATCATCGGTCATCGGCGCTCGCGAATGAAGAGCGCCCGCTGCACTTCCTGCACATGTGCGGATCCTACCGCATTTTGGGGTGGAAGCGCTCGTTCCGAGCGTTTTTCTTCCGTCGGGTCATGTGGCTGCGCTCGTTTGGGCCGAGTCCGCCGAGTCACGTGGCTGCGCTTGTCTGGGCCTATTACCAAGCCAGCAACGGCGTGGGAGGGTTGCGAGCATCATCGGTCATCGGCGCTCGCGAATGAAGAGTGCCCGCTGCACTTCTTGCACATGTGCGGATCCTTCAGCGTTTTGGGGCTGGAAGCGCTCGTTCCGAGCGTTTTTCTTTCGTGGGGTCACCTGGCTGCGCTTGTCTGGGCCTATTACCAAGCCAGCAAGGGCGTAGGAGAGTTGCGAGCATCATCGGTCATCGGCGCTCGCGAATGAAGAGCGCCCGCTGCCCTTCCTGCACATGTGCGGATCCTTCCGCGTTTTGGAGGTGGAAGCGCTCGTTCTGAGCGTTTTTCTTGAGCTGTGTCACGTGGCTGCGCTTGTCTGGGCCTATTACCAAGCCAGCAAGGGCTTGGGAGGGTTGCGAGCATCATCGGTCATCGGCGCTCGCGAATGAAGAGCGCCCGCTGCACTTCCTGCACATGTGCGGATCCTTCCGCGTTTTGGTGGTGGAAGTGCTCGTTCTGAACGTTTTTCTTCTGCCGTGTCACGTGGCTGCGCTTGTCTGGTCTTATTACCAAGCCAGCAAGGGCGTGGGAGGGTTGCGAGCATCATCGGTAATCGGCGCTCGCGAATGAAGAGCGCCCGCTGCACTTCCTGCACATGTGCGGATCATTCCGCGTTTTGGGGGTGGAAGCGCTCGTTCCGAGCGTTTTTCTTCCGCCGTGTCATGTGGCTGCGCTTGTCTGGGCCTATTACCAAGCCAGCAAGGGCGTGGGAGGGTTGCGAAAATCATCGGTCATCGGCGCTCGCGAATGAAGAGCGCCCGCTGCACTTCCTGCACATGTGCGGATCCTTCCGCATTTTGGGGGTGGAAGCGCTCATTCCGAGCGTTTTTCTTCCGCCGGATCACGTGGCTGCGCTTGTCTGGTCCTATTACCAAGCCAGCAAGGGCGTGGGAGGGTTGCGAGCATCATCGGTCATCGGCGCTCGCGAATGAAGAGCGCACGCTGCATTTCCTGCACATGTGCGGATCCTTCCGCGTTTTGGGGGTGGAAGCGCTCGTTCCTAGCGTTTTTCTTCCGCCGGGTCATGTGGCTGCGCTTGTCTGGGCCTATTACCAAGCCAGCAAGGGCGTGGGAGGGTTGCGAGCATCATCGGTCATCGGCGCTCGCGAATGAAGAGCGCCCGCTGCACGTCCTGCACATGTGCGGATCCTTCCGCGTTTTGGGGGTGGAAGCGCTCGTTCCGAGCGATTTTCTTCCGCCGGGTCACGTGGCTACGCTTATCTGGTCCTATTACCAAGCCAGCAAGGGCGTGGGAGGGTTGCGAGCATCATCGGTCATCGGCGCTCGCGAATGAAGAGCGCCCGCTGCACTCCTTGCACATGTGCGGATCCTTCCGCGTTTTGGTGGTGGAAGCGCACGTTCCAAACGTTTTTCTTCCGCCGGGTCACGTGGCTGCGCTTGTCTGGTCTTATTACCAAGCCAGCAAGAGCGTGGGAGGGTTGCGAGCATAATCCGTCATCGGCGCTCGCGAATGAAGAGCGCCCGCTGCACTTCCTGCACATGTGCGGATCATTCCGCGTTTTGGGGGTGGAAGCGCTCATTCCGAGCGTTTTTCTTCCGCCGTGTCACGTGGCTGCACTTGTTTGGGCCTAATACCAAGCCAGCAAGGGCATGGGAGGGTTGCGAGCATCATCGGTCATCGGCGCTCGCGAATGAAGAGCGCCCGCTACACTTCCTGCACATGTGCGGATCCTTTCGCATTTTGGGGGTGGAAGCGCTCATTCCGAGCGTTTTTCTTCCGCCGGGTCACGTGGCTGCGCTTGTTTGGTCCTAATACCAAGCCAGCAAGGGCGTGGGAGGGTTGCGAGCATCATCGGTCATCGGAGCTCGCGAATGAAGAGCGCACGCTGCACTTCCTGCACATGTGCGGATCCTTCCGCATTTTGGGGGTGGAAGCGCTCGTTCCGAGCGTTTTTCTTCCGCCGGGTCACGTGGCTGCGCTTGTCTGGTCCTAATACCAAGCCAGCAAGGGCGTGGGAGGGTTGCGAGCATCATCGGTCATCGGAGCTCGCGAATGAAGAGCGCCCGCTGCACTTCATGCACATGTGCGGATCCTTCCGCGTTTTGGGGGTGGAAGCGCTCGTTCCGAGCGTTTTTCTTCCGCCGGGTCATGTGGCTGCGCTTGTCTGGGCCTATTACCAAGCCAGCAAGGGCGTGGGAGGGTTGCGAGCATCATCGGTCATCAGCGCTCGCGAATGAAGAGCGCCCGCTGCACTTCCTGCACATGTGCGGATCCTTCCGCGTTTTGGGGGTGGAAGCGCTCGTTCCGAGTGTTTTTCTTCCGCCGGGTCACGTGGCTACGCTTGTCTGGGCCTATTACCAAGCCAGCAAGGGCGTGGGAGGGTTGCGAGCATCATCGGTCATCGGCGCTCGCGAATGAAGAGCGCCCGCTGCACTTCCTGCACATGTGCGGATCCTACCGCATTTTGGGGTGGAAGCGCTCGTTCCGAGCGTTTTTCTTCCGTCGGGTCATGTGGCTGCGCTCGTTTGGGCCGAGTCCGCCGGGTCACGTGGCTGCGCTTGTCTGGGCCTATTACCAAGCCAGCAAGGGCGTGGGAGGGTTGCGAGCATCATCGGTCATCAGCGCTCGCGAATGAAGAGCGCCCGCTGCACTTCTTGCACATGTGCGGATCCTTCAGCGTTTTGGGGCTGGAAGCGCTCGTTCCGAGCGTTTTTCTTCCGTGGGGTCACCTGGCTGCGCTTGTCTGGGCCTATTACCAAGCCAGCAAGGGCGTGGGAGGATTGCGAGCATCATCGGTCATCGGCGCTCGCGAATGAAGAGCGCCCGCTGCCCTTCCTGCACATGTGCGGATCCTTCCGCGTTTTGGGGGTGGAAGCGCTCGTTATGAGCGTTTTTCTTCAGCTGGGTCACGTGGCTGCGCTTGTTTGGGCCTATTACCAAGCCAGAAAGGGCGTGGGAGGGTTGCGAGCATCATCGGTCATCGGCGCTCGCGAATGAAGAGCGCCGCTGCACTTCCTGCACATGTGCGGATCCTTCCGCGTTTTGGGGGTGGAAGCGCTCCTTCCGAGCGTTTTTCTTCCGCCGAGTCACGTGGCTGCGCTTGTCTGGTCCTATTACCAAGCCAGCAAGGGCGTGGGAGGGTTGCGAGCATCATCGGTCATCGGCGCTCGCGAATGAAGAGCGCCCGCTGCCCTTCCTGCACATGTGCGGATCCTTCCGCGTTTTGGGGGTGGAAGCGCTCGTTATGAGCGTTTTTCTTCAGCTGGGTCACGTGGCTGCGCTTGTTTGGGCCTATTACCAAGCCAGAAAGGGCGTGGGAGGGTTGCGAGCATCATCGGTCATCGGCGCTCGCGAATGAAGAGCGCCCGCTGCACTTCCTGCACATGTGCGGATCCTTCCGCGTTTTGGGGGTGGAAGCGCTCGTTCCGAGCGTTTTTCTTCCGCCGTGTCACGTGGCTGCGCTTGTTTGGGCCTATTACCAAGCCAGCAAGGGCGTGGGAGGGTTGCGAGCATCATCGGTCATCGGCGCTCGCGAATGAAGAGCGCCCGCCGGGTCACGTGGCTGCGCTTGTCTGTTCCTATTACCAAGCCAGCAAGGGCGTGGGAGGGTTGCAAGCATCACCGGTCATCGGCGGTCGCGAATGAAGAGCGCCCGCTGCACTTCCTGCACACGTGCGGATCCTTCCGCATTTTGGGGCTAGAAGCGCTCGGTCCGAGCGTACTTCTTCCGCCGGGTCACGTGGCTGCGCTTGTCTGGTCTTATTACCAAGCCAGCAACGGCGTGGGAGGGTTGCGAGCATCATCGGTCATCGGCGCTCGTGAATAAAGAGCGCCCGCTGCACTTCTTGCACATGTGCAGATCCTTCCGCGTTTTGGTGGTGGAAGCGCTCGTTCCGAACTTTTTTCTTCCGCTGGGTCACGTGGCTGCGCTTGTTTGGTCTTATTACCAAGCCAGCAAGGGCGTGGGAGGGTTGCGAGCATCATCGGTCATCGGCGCTCGCGAATGAAGAGCGCTCGCTGCACTTCCTGCACATGTGCGGATCATTCCGCGTTTTGGGGGTGGAAGCGCTCGTTCCGAGCGTTTTTCTTCCGCCGTGTCACGTGGCTGCGCTTGTCTGGGCCTATTACCAAGCCAGCAAGGGCGTGGGAGGGTTGCAAGCATCATCGGTCATTGGCGCTCGCGAATGAAGAGCGCCTGCTGCACATCCTGCACATGTGCGGATCCTTCCGCATTTTGGGGGTGGAAGCGCTCGTTCCGAGCGTTTTTCTTCCGCCGGGTCACGTGGCTGCGCTTGTCTGGTCCTATTACCAAGCCAGCAAGGGCGTGGGAGGGTTGCGAGTATCATCGGTCATCGGCGCTCGCGAATGAAGAGCGCACGCTGCACTTCCTGCACATGTGCGGATCCTTCCGCGTTTTGGGGGTGGAAGCGCTCGTTCCCAGCGTTTTTCTTCCGCCGGGTCATGTGGCTGCGCTTGTCTGGGCCTATTACCAAGCCAGCAAGGGCGTGGGAGGGTTGCGAGCATCATCGGTCATGGGCGCTCGCGAATGAAGAGCGCCCGCTGCACTTCCTGCACATGTGCGGATCCTTCCGCGTTTTGGGGGTGGAAGCGCTCGTTCCGAGCGTTTTTCTTCCGCCGGGTCACGTGGCTGCGCTTGTCTGGTCCTATTACCAAGCCAGCAAGGGCATGGGAGGGTTGCGAGCATCACCGGTCATTGGCGGTCGCGAATGAAGAGTGCCCGCTGCACTTCCTGAACACGTGCGGATCCTTCCGCATTTTGGGGCTGGAAGCGCTCGTTCCGAGCGTTTTTCTTCCGCCCTTGTTACGTGGCTGCGCTTGTCTGGTCTTATTACCAAGCCAGCAAGGGCGTGGGAGGGTTGCGAGCATCATCGGTCATTGGCGCTCGCGAATGAAGAGCGCCCGCTGCACTTCTTGCACATGTGCGGATCCTTCCGCGTTTTGGTGGTGGAAGCGCTCGTTCCGAACTTTTTTCTTCCGCCGGGTCACGTGGCTGCACTTGTCTGGTCTTATTACCAAGCCAGCAAGGGCTTGGGAGTGTTGCAAGCATCATCTGTCATCGGCGCTCGCGAATGAAGAGCGCCCGCTGCACTTCCTGCACATGTGCGGATCATTCCGCGTTTTGGGGGTGGAAGCGCTCGTTCCGAGCGTTTTTCTTCCGCCATGTCAGGTGACTGCGCTTGTCTGGGCCTATTATCGGTCATCGGCGCTCGCGAATGAAGAGCGCCCGCTGCACTTCCTGCACATGTGCGGATCCTTCCGCATTTTGGGGGTGGAAGCGCTCATTCCGAGCGTTTTTCTTCCGCCGGGTCACGTGGCTGCGCTTGTCTGGTCCTATTACCAAGCCAGCAAGGGCGTGGGAGGGTTGCGAGCATCATCGGTCATCGGCGCTCGCGAATGAAGAGCGCACGCTGCATTTCTTGCACATGTGCGGATCCTTCCGCGTTTTGGGGGTGGAAGCGCTCGTTCCTAGCGTTTTTCTTCCGCCGGGTCATGTGGCTGCGCTTGTCTGGGCCTATTACCAAGCCAGCAAGGGCGTGGGAGGGTTGCGAGCATCATCGGTCATCGGCGCTCGCGAATGAAGAGCGCCCGCTGCATTTCTTGCACATGTGCGGATCCTTCCGCGTTTTGGGGGTGGAAGCGCTCGTTCCGAGCGATTTTCTTCCGCCGGGTCACGTGGCTACGCTTATCTGGTCCTACTACCAAGCCAGCAAGGGCGTGGGAGGGTTGCAAGCATCATCGGTCATCGGCGCTCGCGAATGAAGAGCGCCCGCTGCACTTCCTGCACATGTGCGGATCCTTCCGCATTTTGGGGCTGGAAGCGCTCGTTCCGAGCGTTTTTCTTCCGCCGGGTCACGTGGCTGCGCTTGTCTGGTCCTATTACCAAGCCAGCAAGGGCGTGGGAGGGTTGCGAGCATCATCGGTCATCGGCGCTCGCGAATGAAGAGCGCCCGCTGCACTTCCTGCACATGTGCGGATCCTTCCGCGTTTTGGGGCTGTAAGCGCTCGTTCCGCGCGGTTTTCTTCCGCTGGGTCATGTGGCTGCGCTTGTCTGGGCCTATTACCAAGCCAGCAAGGGCGTGGGAGGGTTGCGAGCATCATCGGTCATCGGCGCTTGCGAATGAAGAGCGCCCGCTGCACTTCCTGCACATGTGCGGATCCTTCTGCGTTACAGGGGTGGAAGCGCTCGTTCCGAGCGTTTTTCTTCCGCCGGGTCACGTAGCTGCGCTTGTCTGGGCCTATGACCAAGCCAGCAAGGCTGTGGGAGGGTTGCGAGCATCATCGGTCATCGGCGGTCGCGAATGAAGAGCGCCCGCTGCACTTCCTGCACATGTGCGGATCCTTCCGAGTTTTGGTGGTGGAAGCGCTCGTTCCGAGCGTTTTTCTTCTGCCGGGTCACGTGGCTGCGCTTGTCTGGGCCTATTACCAAGCCAGCAAGGCTGTGGGAGCGTTGCGAGCAACATCGGTCATCGGCGGTCGCGAATGAAGAGCGCCCGCTGCACTTCCTGCACATGTGCGGATCCTTCCGCATTTTGGGGCTGGAAGCGCTCGTTCCGAGCGTTTTTCTTCCGCCGGGTCACGTGGCTGCGCTTGTCTGGTCCTATTACCAAGCCAGCAAGGGCGTGGGAGGGTTGCGAGCATCATCGGTCATCGGCGGTCGCGAATGAAGAGCGCCCGCTGCACTTCCTGCACATGTGCAGATCCTTCCGCGTTTTGGGGCTATGAGCGCTCGTTCCGCGCGGTTTTCTTCCGCCGGGTCACGTGGCTGCGCTTGTCTGGGCCTATTACCAAGCCAGCAAGGGCGTGGGAGGGTTGCGAGCATCATCGGTCATCGGCGGTCGCGAATGAAGAGCGCCCGCTGCACTTCCTGCACATGTGCGGATCCTTCCGCGTTTTGGGGCTGTGAGCGCTCGTTCTGCGCGTTTTTTCTTCCGCCGGGTCACGTGGCTGCGCTTGTCTGGGCCTATTACCAAGCCAGCAAGGGCGTGGGAGGGTTGCGAGCATCATCGGTCATCGGCGGTCGCGAATGAAGAGCGCCCGCTGCACTTCCTGCACATGTGCGGATCCTTCCGCGTTTTGGTGGTGGAAGCGCTCGTTCCGAGCGTTTTTCTTCCGCCAGGTCACGTGGATGCGCTTGTCTGGGCCTATTACCAAGCCAGCAAGGGTGTGGGAGGGTTGCGAGCATCATCGGTCATCGGCGCTCGCGAATGAAGAGCGCCCGCTGCACTTCCTGCACATGTGCGGATCCTTCCGCGTTTTGGTGGTGGAAGCGCTCGTTCCGAGCGTTTTTCTTCTGCCGGGTCACGTGGCTGCGCTTGTCTGGTCTTATTACCAAGCCAGCAAGGGTGTGGGAGGGTTGCGAGCATCATCGGTCATCGGCGCTCGCGAATGAAGAGCGCCCGCTGCACTTCTTGCACATGTGCGGATCCTTCCGCGTTTTGGTGGTGGAAGCGCTCGTTCCGAGCGTTTTTCTTCCGCCGGGTCACGTGGCTGCGCTTGTCTGGTCTTTTTACCAAGCCAGCAAGGGCGTGGGAGCGTTGCGAGCATCATCGGTCATCGGCGCTCGCGAATGAAGAGCGCCCGCTGCACTTCCTGCACATGTGCGGATCATTCCGCGTTTTGGGGGTGGAAGCGCTCGTTCCGAGTGTTTTTCTTCCGCCGTGTCACGTGGCTGCGCTTGTCTGGGCCTATTACCAAGCCAGCAAGGCTGTGGGAGCGTTGCGAGCAACATCGGTCATCGGCGGTCGCGAATGAAGAGCGCCCGCTGCACTTCCTGCACATGTGCGGATCCTTCCGCATTTTGGGGCTGGAAGCGCTCGTTCCGAGCGTTTTTCTTCCGCCGGGTCACGTGGCTGCGCTTGTCTGGTCCTATTACCAAGCCAGCAAGGGCGTGGGAGGGTTGCGAGCATCATCGGTCATCGGCGGTCGCGAATGAAGAGCGCCCGCTGCACTTCCTGCACATGTGCAGATCCTTCCGCGTTTTGGGGCTATGAGCGCTCGTTCCGCGCGGTTTTCTTCCGCCGGGTCACGTGGCTGCGCTTGTCTGGGCCTATTACCAAGCCAGCAAGGGCGTGGGAGGGTTGCGAGCATCATCGGTCATCGGCGGTCGCGAATGAAGAGCGCCCGCTGCACTTCCTGCACATGTGCGGATCCTTCCGCGTTTTGGGGCTGTGAGCGCTCGTTCTGCGCGTTTTTCTTCCGCCGGGTCACGTGGCTGCGCTTGTCTGGGCCTATTACCAAGCCAGCAAGGGCGTGGGAGGGTTGCGAGCATCATCGGTCATCGGCGGTCGCGAATGAAGAGCGCCCGCTGCACTTCCTGCACATGTGCGGATCCTTCCGCGTTTTGGTGGTGGAAGCGCTCGTTCCGAGCGTTTTTCTTCCGCCAGGTCACGTGGATGCGCTTGTCTGGGCCTATTACCAAGCCAGCAAGGGTGTGGGAGGGTTGCGAGCATCATCGGTCATCGGCGCTCGCGAATGAAGAGCGCCCGCTGCACTTCCTGCACATGTGCGGATCCTTCCGCGTTTTGGTGGTGGAAGCGCTCGTTCCGAGCGTTTTTCTTCTGCCGGGTCACGTGGCTGCGCTTGTCTGGTCTTATTACCAAGCCAGCAAGGGTGTGGGAGGGTTGCGAGCATCATCGGTCATCGGCGCTCGCGAATGAAGAGCGCCCGCTGCACTTCTTGCACATGTGCGGATCCTTCCGCGTTTTGGTGGTGGAAGCGCTCGTTCCGAGCGTTTTTCTTCCGCCGGGTCACGTGGCTGCGCTTGTCTGGTCTTTTTACCAAGCCAGCAAGGGCGTGGGAGCGTTGCGAGCATCATCGGTCATCGGCGCTCGCGAATGAAGAGCGCCCGCTGCACTTCCTGCACATGTGCGGATCATTCCGCGTTTTGGGGGTGGAAGCGCTCGTTCCGAGTGTTTTTCTTCCGCCGTGTCACGTGGCTGCGCTTGTCTGGGCCTATTACCAAGCCAGCAAGGGCGTGGGAGGGTTGCGAGCATCATCGGTCATTGGCGCTCGCGAATGAAGAGCGCCCGCTGCACTTCTTGCACATGTGCGGATCCTTCCGCGTTTTGGTGGTGGAAGCGCTCGTTCCGAACTTTTTTCTTCCGCCGGGTCACGTGGCTGCGCTTGTCTGGTCTTATTACCAAGCCAGCAAGGGCTTGGGAGTGTTGCAAGCATCATCGGTCATCGGCGCTCGCGAATGAAGAGCGCCCGCTGCACTTCCTGCACATGTGCGGATCATTCCGCGTTTTGGGGGTGGAAGCGCTCGTTCCGAGCGTTTTTCTTCCGCCGTGTCATGTGGCTGCGCTTGTCTGGGCCTATTACCAAGCCAGCAAGGGCGTGGGAGGGTTGCGAAAATCATCGGTCATCGGCGCTCGCGAATGAAGAGCGCCCGCTGCACTTCCTGCACATGTGCGGATCCTTCCGCGTTTTGGGAGTGGAAGCGCTCGTTCCGAGCGTTTTTCTTCCGCCGGGTCACGTGGCTGCGCTTATCTGGTCTTACTACCAAGCCAGCAAGGGCGTGGGAGGGTTGCAAGCATCATCGATCATCGGCGCTCGCGAATGAAGAGCGCCCGCTGCACTTCCTGCACATGTGCGGATCCTTCCGCGTTTTGGTGGTGGAAGCGCTCGTTCCGAGCGTTTTTCTTCCGCCGGGTCACGTGGCTGCGCTTGTCTGGGCCTATTACCAAGCCAGCAAGGGCGTGGGAGGGTTGCGAGCAACATCGGTCATCGGCGGTCGCGAATGAAGAGCGCCCGCTGCACTTCCTGCACATGTGCGGATCCTTCCGCGTTTTGGGGCTGGAAGCGCTCGTTCCGAGCGTTTTTCTTCCGCCGGGTCACGTGGCTGCGCTTGTCTGGTCCTATTACCAAGCCAGCAAGGGCGTGGGAGGGTTGCGAGCATCATCGGTCATCGGCGCTCGCGAATGAAGAGCGCCTGCTGCACTTCCTGCACATGTGCGGATCCTTCCGCGTTTTGGGGCTGTAAGCGCTCGTTCCGCGCGGTTTTCTTCCGCCGGGTCACGTGGCTGCGCTTGTCTGGTCCTATTACCAAGCCAGCAAGGGCGTGGGAGGGTTGCGAGCATCATCGGTCATCGGCGCTCGCGAATGAAGAGCGCCCGCTGCACTTCCTGCACATGTGCGGATCCTTCTGCGTTACAGGGGTGGAAGCGCTCGTTCCGAGCGTTTTTCTTCTGCCGGGTCACGTAGCTGCGCTTGTCTGGGCCTATGACCAAGCCAGCAAGGCTGTGGGAGGGTTGTGAGCATCATCGGTCATCGGAGGTCGCGAATGAAGAGCGCCCGCTGCACTTCCTGCACATGTGCGGATCCTTCCGCATTTTGGGGCTGGAAGCGCTCGTTCCAAGCGTTTTTCTTCCGCCGGGTCATGTGGCTGCACTTGTCTGGTCCTATGACCAAGCCAGCAAGGGCGTGGGAGGGTTGCGAGCATCATCGGTCATCGGCGGTCGCGAATGAAGAGCGCCCGCTGCACTTCCTGCACATGTGCGGATCCTTCCGCATTTTGGGGCTGGAAGCGCTCGTTCCGCGCAGTTTTCTTCCGCCGGGTCACGTGGCTGCGCTTGTCTGGTCCTATTACCAAGCCAGCAAGGGCGTGGGAGGGTTGCGAGCATCATCGGTCATCGGCGCTCGCGAATGAAGAGCGCCTGCTGCACTTCCTGCACATGTGTGGATCCTTCCGCGTTTTGGGGCTGTGAGCGCTCGTTCCGCGCAGTTTTCTTCCGCCGGGTCACGTGGCTGCGCTTGTCTGGGCCTATTACCAAGCCAGCAAGGGCGTGGGAGGGTTGCGCGAATCATCGGTCATCGGCGCTCGCGAATGAAGAGCGCCCGCTGCACTTCCTGCACATGTGCGGATCCTTCCGCGTTTTGGTGGTGGAAGCGCTCGTTCCGAGCGTTTTTCTTCCGCCGGGTCACGTGGCTGCGCTTGTCTGGGCCTATTACCAAGCCAGCAAGGGCGTGGGAGGGTTGCGAGCATCATCGGTCATCGGCGCTCGCGAATGAAGAGCGCTCGCTGCACTTCCTGCACATGTGCGGATCCTTCCGCGTTTTGGTGGTGGAAGCGCTCGTTCCGAGCGTTTTTCTTCCGCCGGGTCACGTGGCTGCGCTTGTCTGGGCCTATTACCAAGCCAGCAAGGCTGTGGGAGGGTTGCGAGCAACATCGGTCATCGGCGGTCGCGAATGAAGAGCGCTCGCTGCACTTCCTGCACATGTGCGGATCCTTCTGCGTTTTGGTGGTGGAAGCGCTCGTTCCGAGCGTTTTTCTTCCGCCGGGTCACGTGGCTGCGCTTGTCTGGTCCTATTACCAAGCCAGCAAGGGCGTGGGAGGGTTGCGAGCATCATCGGTCATCGGCGCTCGCGAATGAAGAGCGCCCGCTGCACTTCCTGCACATGTGCGGATCCTTCCGCGTTTTGGGGCTGTGAGCGCTCGTTCCGCGCGGTTTTCTTCCGCCGGGTCACATGGCTGCGCTTGTCTGGGCCTATTACCAAGCCAGCAAGGGCGTGGGAGGGTTGCGAGCATCATCGGTCATCGGCGGTCGCGAATGAAGAGCGCCCGCTGCACTTCCTGCACATGTGCGGATCCTTCCGCGTTTTGGGGCTGGAAGCGCTCGTTCCGAGCGTTTTTCTTCCGCCGGGTCACGTGGCTGCGCTTGTCTGGGCCTATTACCAAGCCAGCAAGGGCGTGGGAGGGTTGCGAGCATCATCGGTCATCGGCGCTCGCGAATGAAGAGCGCCCGCTGCACTTCCTGCACATGTGCGGATCCTTCCGCGTTTTGGTGGTGGAAGCGCTCGTTCCGAGCGTTTTTCTTCCGCCGGGTCACGTGGCTGCGCTTGTCTGGTCTTATTACCAAGCCAGCAAGGGCGTGGGAGGGTTGCGAGCATCATCGGTCATCGGCGCTCGCGAATGAAGAGCGCCCGCTGCACTTCTTGCACATGTGCGGATCCTTCCGCGTTTTGGTGGTGGAAGCGCTCGTTCCGAGCGTTTTTCTTCCGCCGGGTCACGTGGCTGCGCTTGTCTGGTCTTTTTACCAAGCCAGCAAGGGCGTGGGAGCGTTGCGAGCATCATCGGTCATTGGCGCTCGCGAATGAAGAGCGCCCGCTGCACTTCCTGCACATGTGCGGATCATTCCGCGTTTTGGGGGTGGAAGCGCTCGTTCCGAGCGTTTTTCTTCCGCCGTGTCACGTGGCTGCGCTTGTCTGGGCCTATTACCAAGCCAGCAAGGGCGTGGGAGGGTTGCGAGCATCATCGGTTATCGGCGCTCGCGAATGAAGAGCGCCCGCTGCACATCCTGCACATGTGCGGATCCTTCCGCATTTTGGGGGTGGAAGCACTCGTTCCGAGCTTTTTTCTTCCGCCAGGTCACGTGGCTGCGCTTGTCTGGTCCTATTACCAAGCCAGCAAGGGCTTGGGAGGGTTGCGATCATCATCGTTGATTGGCGCTCGCGAATGAAGAGTGCCCGCTGCACTTCCTGCACATGTGCGGATCCTTCCGCGTTTTGGGGCTGTAAGCGCTCGTTCCGCGCGGTTTTCTTCCGCCAGGTCACGTGGCTGTGCTTGTCTGGGCCTATTACCAAGCCAGCAATGGCGTGGGAGGGTTGCGAGCATCATCGGTGATCGGCGCTCGCGAATGAAGAGCGCCCGCTGCACTTCCTGCACATGTGCGGATCCTTCCGCATTTTGGTGGTGGAAGCGCTCGTTCCGAGCGTTTTTCTTCCGCCGGGTCACGTGGCTGCGCTTGTCTGGGCCTATTACCAAGCCAGCAAGGGCGTGGGAGGGTTGCGAGCATCATCGGTCATCGGCGCTCGCGAATGAAGAGCGCCCGCTGCACTTCCTGCACATGTGCGGATCCTTCCGCGTTTTGGGGGTGGAAGCGCTCGTTCCGAGCGTTTTTCTTCCGCCGGGTCACGTGGCTGCGCTTTTCTGGGCCTATTACCAAGCCAGCAAGGGCGTGGGAGGGTTGCAAGCATCATCGGTCATCGGCGCTCGCGAATGAAGAGCGCCCGCTGCACTTCCTGCACATGTGCGGATCCTTCCGCGTTCTGGGGGTGGAAGCGCTCGTTCCGAGCGTTTTTCTTCCGCCGCGTCACGTGGCTGCGCTTGTCTGGGCCTATTACAAAGCCAGCAAGGGCGTGGGAGGGTTGCGAGCATCATCGGTCATCGGCGGTCGCGAATGAAGAGCGCCCGCTGCACTTCCTGCACATGTGCGGATCCTTCCGCGTTTTGGTGGTGGAAGCGCTCGTTCCGAGCGTTTTTCTTCCGCCGGGTCACGTGGCTGCGCTTGTCTGGGCCTATTACCAAGCCAGCAAGGGCGTGGGAGGGTTGCGAGCATCATCGGTCATCGGCGGTCGCGAATGAAGAGCGCCCGCTGCACTTCCTGCACATGTGCGGATCCTTCCGCATTTTGGGGCTGGAAGCGCTCGTTCCGAGCGTTTTTCTTCCGCCGGGTCACGTGGCTGCGCTTTTCTGGGCCTATTACCAAGCCAGCAAGGGCGTGGGAGGGTTGCAAGCATCATCGGTCATCGGCGCTCGCGAATGAAGAGCGCCCGCTGCACTTCCTGCACATGTGCGGATCCTTCCGCGTTCTGGGGGTGGAAGCGCTCGTTCCGAGCGTTTTTCTTCCGCCGGGTCACGTGGCTGCGCTTGTCTGGGCCTATTACAAAGCCAGCAAGGGCGTGGGAGGGTTGCGAGCATCATCGGTCATCGGCGGTCGCGAATGAAGAGCGCCCGCTGCACTTCCTGCACATGTGCGGATCCTTCCGCGTTTTGGTGGTGGAAGCGCTCGTTCCGAGCGTTTTTCTTCCGCCGGGTCACGTGGCTGCACTTGTCTGGGCCTATTACCAAGCCAGCAAGGGCGTGGGAGGGTTGCGAGCATCATCGGTCATCGGCGGTCGCGAATGAAGAGCGCCCGCTGCACTTCCTGCACATGTGCGGATCCTTCCGCATTTTGGTGCTGGAAGCGCTCGTTCCGAGCGTTTTTCTTCCGCCGGGTCACGTGGCTGCGCTTGTCTGGGCTTATTACCAAGCCAGCAAGGGCGTGGGAGGGTTGCGAGCATCATCGGTCATCGGCGCTCGCGAATGAAGAGCGCCCGCTGCACTTCCTTCACATGTGCGGATCCTTCCGCGTTTTGGGGGTGGAAGCGCTCGTTCCGAGCGTTTTTCTTCCGCCGGGTCACGTGGCTGCGCTTGTCTGGGCCTATTACCAAGCCAGCAAGGGCGTGGGAGGGTTGCGAGCATCATCGATCATCGGCGGTCGCGAATGAAGAGCGCCCGCTGCACTTCCTGCACATGTGCGGATCCTTCCGCGTTTTGGGGCTGGAAGCGCTCGTTCCGAGCGTTTTTCTTCCGCCGGGTCACGTGGCTGCGCTTGTCCGGGCTTATTACCAAGCCAGCAAGGGCGTGGGAGGGTTGCGAGCATCATCGCTCATCGGCGGTCGCGAATGAAGAGCGCCCGCTGCACTTCCTGCACATGTGCGGATCCTTCCGCGTTTTGGGGCTGGAAGCGCTCGTTCCGAGCGTTTTTCTTCCGCCGGGTCACGTGGCTGCGCTTGTCTGGGCTTATTACCAAGCCAGCAAGGGCGTGGGAGGGTTGCGAGCATCATCGGTCATCGGCGGTCGCGAATGAAGAGCGCCCGCTGCACTTCCTGCACATGTGCGGATCCTTCCGCGTTTTGGGGCTGGAAGCGCTCGTTCCGAGTGTTTTTATTCCGCCGGGTCACGTGGCTGCGCTTGTCTGGGCTTATTACCAAGCCAGCAAGGCTGTGGGAGGGTTGCGAGCATCATCGGTCATCGGCGCTCGCGAATGAAGAGCGCCCGCTGCACTTCCTGCACATGTGCGGATCCTTCCGCGTTTTGGGGGTGGAAGCGCTCGTTCCGAGCGTTTTTCTTCCGCCGGGTCACGTGGCTGCGCTTGTCTGGGCCTATTACCAAGCCAGCAAGGCTGTGGGAGGGTTGCGAGCATCATCGGTCATCGGCGCTCGCGAATGAAGAGCGCCCGCTGCACTTCCTGCACATGTGCGGATCCTTCCGCGTTTTGGGGGTGGAAGCGCTCGTTCCGAGCGTTTTTCTTCCGCCGGGTCACGTGGCTGCGCTTGTCTGGGCCTATTACCAAGCCAGCAAGGGCGTGGGAGGGTTGCGAGCATCATCGGTCATCGGCGCTCGCGAATGAAGAGCGCCCGCTGCACTTCCTGCACATGTGCGGATCCTTCCGCGTTTTGGGGGTGGAAGCGCTCGTTCCGAGCGTTTTTCTTCCGCCGGGTCACGTGGCTGCGCTTGTCTGGGCCTATTACCAAGCCAGCAAGGGCGTGGGAGGGTTGCGAGCATCATCGGTCATCGGCGCTCGCGAATGAAGAGCGCCCGCTGCACTTCCTGCACATGTGCGGATCCTTCCGCGTTTTGGGGCTGGAAGCGCTCGTTCCGAGCGTTTTTCTTCCGCCGGGTCACGTGGCTGCGCTTGTCTGGGCCTATTACCAAGCCAGCAAGGGCGTGGGAGGGTTGCGAGCATCATCGGTCATCGGCGGTCGCGAATGAAGAGCGCCCGCTGCACTTCCTGCACATGTGCGGATCCTTCCGCGTTTTGGGGCTGGAAGCGCTTGTTCCGAGCGTTTTTCTTCCGCCGGGTCACGTGGCTGCGCTTGTCTGGGCTTATTACCAAGCCAGCAAGGGCGTGGGAGGGTTGCGAGCATCATCGGTCATCGGCGCTCGCGAATGAAGAGCGCCCGCTGCACTTCCTGCACATGTGCGGATCCTTCCGCGTTTTGGGGGTGGAAGCGCTCGTTCCGAGCGTTTTTATTCCGCCGGGTCACGTGGCTGCGCTTGTCTGGGCCTATTACCAAGCCAGCAAGGCTGTGGGAGGGTTGCGAGCATCATCGGTCATCGGCGCTCGCGAATGAAGAGCGCCCGCTGCACTTCCTGCACATGTGCGGATCCTTCCGCGTTTTGGGGGTGGAAGCGCTCGTTCCGAGCGTTTTTCTTCCGCCAGGTCACGTGGCTGCGCTTGTCTGGGCCTATTACCAAGCCAGCAAGGGCGTGGGAGGGTTGCGAGCATCATCGGTCATCGGCGGTCGCGAATGAAGAGCGCCCGCTGCACTTCCTGCACATGTGCGGATCCTTCCGCATTTTGGGGGTGGAAGCGCTCGTTCCGAGCATTTTTCTTCCGCCGGGTCACGTGGCTGCGCTTGTCTGGGCCTATTACAAAGCCAGCAAGGGCGTGGGAGGGTTGCGAGCATCATCGGTCATCGGCGGTCGCGAATGAAGAGCGCCCGCTGCACTTCCTGCACATGTGCGGATCCTTCCGCGTTTTGGGGGTGGAAGCGCTCGTTCCGAGCGTTTTTCTTCCGCCGGGTCACGTGGCTGCGCTTGTCTGGGCCTATTACCAAGCCAGCAAGGGCGTGGGAGGGTTGCGAGCATCATCGGTCATCGGCGGTCGCGAATGAAGAGCGCCCGCTGCACATCCTGCACATGTGCGGATCCTTCCGCGTTTTGGGGCTGGAAGCGCTCGTTCCGAGCGTTTTTCTTCCGCCGGGTCACGTGGCTGCGCTTGTCTGGGCCTATTACCAAGCCAGCAAGGGCGTGGGAGGGTTGCGAGCATCATCGGTCATCGGCGGTCGCGAATGAAGAGCGCCCGCTGCACTTCCTGCACATGTGCGGATCCTTCCGCGTTTTGGGGCTGGAAGCGCTCGTTCCGAGCGTTTTTCTTCCGCCGGGTCACGTGGCTGCGCTTGTCTGGGCCTATTACCAAGCCAGCAAGGGCGTGGGAGGGTTGCGAGCATCATCGGTCATCGGCGGTCGCGAATGAAGAGCGCCCGCTGCACTTCCTGCACATGTGCGGATCCTTCCGCGTTTTGGGGGTGGAAGCGCTCGTTCCGAGCGTTTTTCTTCCGCCGGGTCACGTGGCTGCGCTTGTCTGGGCCTATTACCAAGCCAGCAAGGGCGTGGGAGGGTTGCGAGCATCATCGGTCATCGGCGGTCGCGAATGAAGAGCGCCCGCTGCACTTCCTGCACATGTGCGGATCCTTCCGCATTTTGGGGCTGGAAGCGCTCGTTCCGAGCGTTTTTCTTCCGCCGGGTCACGTGGCTGCGCTTGTCTGGGCTTATTACCAAGCCAGCAAGGGCGTGGGAGGGTTGCGAGCATCATCGGTCATCGGCGCTCGCGAATGAAGAGCGCCCGCTGCACTTCCTGCACATGTGCGGATCCTTCCGCGTTTTGGGGTTGGAAGCGCTCGTTCCGAGCGTTTTTCTTCCGCCGGGTCACGTGGCTGCGCTTGTCTGGGCCTATTACCAAGCCAGCAAGGGCGTGGGAGGGTTGCGAGCATCATCGGTCATCGGCGGTCGCGAATGAAGAGCGCCCGCTGCACTTCCTGCACATGTGCGGATCCTTCCGCATTTTGGGGCTGGAAGCGCTCGTTCCGAGCGTTTTTCTTCCGCCGGGTCACGTGGCTGCGCTTGTCTGGGCTTATTACCAAGCCAGCAAGGGCGTGGGAGGGTTGCGAGCATCATCGGTCATCGGCGCTCGCGAATGAAGAGCGCCCGCTGCACTTCCTGCACATGTGCGGATCCTTCCGCGTTTTGGGGGTGGAAGCGCTCGTTCCGAGCGTTTTTCTTCCGCCGTGTCACGTGGCTGCGCTTGTCTGGGCCTATTACCAAGCCAGCAAGGGCGTGGGAGGGTTGCGAGCATCATCGGTTATCGGCGCTCGCGAATGAAGAGCGCCCGCTGCACATCCTGCACATGTGCGGATCCTTCCGCATTTTGGGGGTGGAAGCGCTCGTTCCGAGCTTTTTTCTTCCGCCGGGTCACGTGGCTGCGCTTGTCTGGTCCTATTACCAAGCCAGCAAGGGCTTGGGAGGGTTGCGATCATCATCGTTGATTGGCGCTCGCGAATGAAGAGCGCCCGCTGCACTTCCTGCACATGTGCAACCCTACGGTTTGCACTCGTCTTGTTGTCCGTGTGCGTGAATGTGTGTGTGTATGGAATGGTATGAGGGCATGGGATAATATATATTTCATGCTTATAATTGTGTGTGAATGTTGAGTCATGATGTCGAGTGTGTGTGTCGAGTCAATAGCGAGTTATCGCTAGACGCGTGTTACGCGATCGTTTGTGTCTCGCGCGCGGTTTCTATTTTGTCGTGCGCGGTTTCTATTTTGTCCTGTGTCGAACGTTCGGCGTGTCGCAGGTGTGTGCAGCAGACCCATCAAGAACTCAAGGATGAGTTTGTGATGAAGAGCCCGAGCCTTGGTGTCAAGCCTCAAGTGATTTCGAAGCTTGCCAAAAGGGTACACCTCAAGATATTGAAGATAGTTACATTACTTTGTGTAGTGTAACATTTCACTTGGTGTAGGCCCTAGTGAAGGGTAGTTTCGAGACCCTTCGTGGTTGGGGACAGTGTGGCACTGTTCCACATCACTGTACCTCGGCTCTTGGGGTTTGTAGGAGCTGGGAGTCATTCCCAACTCGTAACTCTTCCTATCTTGTGTTCTAAGACTATAGTGGCTGCCATAGTACCGTTCGTTCAAACCGACGCTGTGTCGTCAATTCTTTATCAAATCGTGCAATCTAAATTGCTTATTGTAGGCGACGTCAAGACGCTCCAGATCCAATTTGAATCAAGTCATTTGCTACTGTGAGCAGAACGCTATCAACGTTTGAAGCCGCTGTGCAGAAATCCGTCTGTGCACTCTATCTTTCGTTTTAGGCACATTCAAGGCTATTGTGACTATAACATCATCGTTGATTGGCGCTCGCGAATGAAGAGCGCCCGCTGCACTTCCTGCACATGTGCGGATCCTTCCGCGTTTTGGGGCTGTAAGCGCTCGTTCCGAGCGTTTTTCTTCCGCCGGGTCACGTGGCTGCGCTTGTCTGGGCCTATTACCAAGCCAGCAAGGGCGTGGGAGGGTTGCGAGCATCATCGGTCATCGGCGCTCGCGAATGAAGAGCGCCCGCTGCACTTCCTGCACATGTGCGGATCCTTCCGCATTTTGGGGCTGGAAGCGCTCGTTCCGAGCGTTTTTCTTCCGCCGGGTCACATGGCTGCGCTTGTCTGGGCCTATTACCAAGCCAGCAAGGGCGTGGGAGGGTTGCGAGCATCATCGGTCATCGGCGCTCGCGAATGAAGAGCGCCCGCTGCACTTCCTGCACATGTGCGGATCCTTCCGCGTTTTGGGGGTGGAAGCGCTCGTTCCGAGCGTTTTTCTTCCGCCGTGTCACGTGGCTGCGCTTGTCTGGGCCTATTACCAAGCCAGCAAGGGCGTGGGAGGGTTGCGAGCATCATCGGTTATCGGCGCTCGCGAATGAAGAGCGCCCGCTGCACATCCTGCACATGTGCGGATCCTTCCGCATTTTGGGGGTGGAAGCGCTCGTTCCGAGCTTTTTTCTTCCGCCGGGTCACGTGGCTGCGCTTGTCTGGTCCTATTACCAAGCCAGCAAGGGCTTGGGAGGGTTGCGATCATCATCGTTGATTGGCGCTCGCGAATGAAGAGCGCCCGCTGCACTTCCTGCACATGTGCAACCCTACGGTTTGCACTCGTCTTGTTGTCCGTGTGCGTGAATGTGTGTGTGTATGGAATGGTATGAGGGCATGGGATAATATATATTTCATGCTTATAATTGTGTGTGAATGTTGAGTCATGATGTCGAGTGTGTGTGTCGAGTCAATAGCGAGTTATCGCTAGACGCGTGTTACGCGATCGTTTGTGTCTCGCGCGAAGTTTCTATTTTGTCGTGCGCGGTTTCTATTTTGTCCTGTGTCGAACGTTCGGCGTGTCGCAGGTGTGTGCAGCAGACCCATCAAGAACTCAAGGATGAGTTTGTGATGAAGAGCCCGAGCCTTGGTGTCAAGCCTCAAGTGATTTCGAAGCTTGCCAAAAGGGTACACCTCAAGATATTGAAGATAGTTACATTACTTTGTGTAGTGTAACATTTCACTTGGTGTAGGCCC
Organism: Closterium sp. Naga37s-1; assembly: GCA_947471745.1. Classification (NCBI taxonomy): domain Eukaryota; kingdom Viridiplantae; phylum Streptophyta; class Zygnematophyceae; order Desmidiales; family Closteriaceae; genus Closterium; species Closterium sp. Naga37s-1. Next base: position 2,440,173 of record CANJKZ010000977.1, read on the forward strand.
TAGTGAAGGGTAGTTTCGAGACCCTTCGTGGTTGGGGACAGTGTGGCACTGTTCCACATCACTGTACCTCGGCTCTTGGGGTTTGTAGGAGCTGTGAGTCATTCCCAACTCGTAACTCTTCCTATCTTGTGTTCTAAGACTATAGTGGCTGCCATAGTACCGTTCGTTCAAACCGACGCTGTGTCGTCAATTCTTTATCAAATCGTGCAATCTAAATTGCTTATTGTAGGCGACGTCAAGACGCTCCAGATCCAATTTGAATCAAGTCATTTGCTACTGTGAGCAGAACGCTATCAACGTTTGAAGCCGCTGTGCAGAAATCCGTCTGTGCACTCTATCTTTCGTTTTAGGCACATTCAAGGCTATTGTGACTATAACATCATCGTTGATTGGCGCTCGCGAATGAAGAGCGCCCGCTGCACTTCCTGCACATGTGCGGATCCTTCCGCGTTTTGGGGCTGTAAGCGCTCGTTCCGCGCGGTTTTCTTCCGCCAGGTCACGTGGCTGCGCTTGTCTGGGCCTATTACCAAGCCAGCAAGGGCGTGGGAGGGTTGCGAGCATCATCGGTCATCGGCGCTCGCGAATGAAGAGCGCCCGCTGCACTTCCTGCACATGTGCGGATCCTTCCGCGTTTTGGGGGTGGAAGCGCTCGTTCCGAGCGGTTTTCTTCTGCCGGGTCACGTGGCTGCGCTTGTCTGGGACTATTACAAAGCCAGCAAGGGCGTGGGAGGGTTGCGAGCATCATCGGTCATCGGCGCTCGCGAATGAAGAGCGCCCGCTGCACTTCCTGCACATGTGCGGATCCTTCCGCGTTTTGGGGGTGGAAGCGCTCGTTACGAGCGTTTTTCTTCTGCCGGGTCACGTGGCTGCGCTTGTCTGGGCCTATTACCAAGCCAGCAAGGGCGTGGGAGGGTTGCGAGCATCATCGGTCATCGGCGCTCGCGAATGAAGAGCGCCCGCTGCACTTCCTGCACATGTGCGGATCCTTCCGCGTTTTGGGGCTGGAAGCGCTCGTTCCGAGCGTTTTTCTTCCGCCGGGTCACGTGGCTGCGCTTGTCTGGGCCTATTACCAAGCCAGCAAGGGCGTGGGAGGGTTGCGAGCATCATCGGTCATCGGCGCTCGCGAATGAAGAGCGCCCGCTGCACTTCCTGCACATGTGCGGATCCTTCCGCATTTTGGGGCTGGAAGCGCTCGTTCCGAGCGTTTTTCTTCCGCCGGGTCACATGGCTGCGCTTGTCTGGGCCTATTACCAAGCCAGCAAGGGCGTGGGAGGGTTGCGAGCATCATCGGTCATCGGCGCTCGCGAATGAAGAGCGCCCGCTGCACTTCCTGCACATGTGCGGATCCTTCCGCGTTTTGGGGCTGGAAGCGCTCGTTCCGAGCGTTTTTCTTCTGCCGGGTCACGTGGCTGCGCTTGTCTGGGCCTATTACCAAGCCAGCAAGGGCGTGGGAGGGTTGCGAGCATCATCGGTCATCGGCGCTCGCGAATGAAGAGCGCCCGCTGCACTTCCTGCACATGTGCGGATCCTTCCGCGTTTTGGGGGTGGAAGCGCTCGTTCCGAGCGTTTTTCTTCCGCCGGGTCACGTGGCTGCGCTTCTCTGGGCCTATTACCAAGCCAGCAAGGGCGTGGGAGGGTTGCGAGCATCATCGGTCATCGGCGGTCGCGAATGAAGAGCGCCCGCTGCACTTCCTGCACATGTGCGGATCCTTCCGCATTTTGGGGCTGGAAGCGCTCGTTCCGAGCGTTTTTCTTCCGCCGGGTCACGTGGCTGCGCTTGTCTGGGCTTATTACCAAGCCAGCAAGGGCGTGGGAGGGTTGCGAGCATCATCGGTCATCGGCGGTCGCGAATGAAGAGCGCCCGCTGCACTTCCTGCACATGTGCGGATCCTTCCGCGTTTTGGGGGTGGAAGCGCTCGTTCCGAGCGTTTTTCTTCCGCCGGGTCACGTGGCTGCGCTTGTCTGGGCTTATTACCAAGCCAGCAAGGGCGTGGGAGGGTTGCGAGCATCATCGGTCATCGGCGCTCTCGAATGAAGAGCGCCCGCTGCACTTCCTGCACATGTGCGGATCCTTCCGCGTTTTGGGGGTGGAAGCGCTCGTTCCGAGCGTTTTTATTCCGCCGGGTCACGTGGCTGCGCTTGTCTGGTCTTACTACCAAGCCAGCAAGGGCGTGGGAGGGTTGCGAGCATCATCGGTCATCGGCGCTCGCGAATGAAGAGCGCCCGCTGCACTTCCTGCACATGTGCGGATCCTTCCGCGTTTTGGGGGTGGAAGCGCTCGTTCCGAGCGTTTTTCTTCCGCCGTGTCACGTGGCTGCGCTTTTCTGGGCCTATTACCAAGCCAACAATGGCGTGGGAGGGTTGCGAGCATCATCGGTCATCGGCGCTCGCGAATGAAGAGCGCCCGCTGAACTTCCTGCACATGTGCGGATAATTCCGCATTTTGGGGGTGGAAGCGCTCGTTTCGAGCATTTTTCTTCCGTCGGGTCATGTGGCTGCGCTCGTTTGGGCCGAGTCCGCCGGGACACGTGGCTGCGCTTGTCTGGGCCTATTACCAAGCCAGCAAGGGCGTGGGAGGGTTGCGAGCATCATCGGTCATCGGCGCTCGCGAATGAAGAGCGCCTGCTGCACTTCTTGCACATGTGCGGATCCTACAGCGTTTTGGGGCTGGAAGCGCTCGTTCCAGGCGTTTTTCTTCCGTGGGGTCACCTTGCTGCGCTTGCCTGGGCCTATTACCAAGCCAGCAAGGGCGTGGGAGGGTTGCGAGCATCATCGGTCATCGGCGCTCGCGAATGAAGAGCGCCCGCTGCACTTCCTGCACATGTGCGGATCCTTCCGCGTTTCGGGGGTGGAAGCGCTCGTTCTGAGCGTTTTTCTTCAGCTGGGTTTCATGGCTGCGCTTGTCTGGGCCTATTACCAAGCCAGCAAGAGCGTGGAAGGGTTGCGAGCATCATCGGTCATCGGCGCTCGCGAATGAAGAGCGCCCGCTGCACTTCCTGCACATGTGCGGATCATTCCGCGTTTTGGGGGTGGAAGCGCTCGTTCCGAGCGTTTTTTTTCCGCCGTGTCACGTGGTTGCGCTTGTCTGGGCCTATTACCAAGCCAGCAAGGGCGTGGGAGGGTTGCGAGCATCATCGGTTATCGGCGCTCGCGAATGAAGAGCGCCCGCTGCACATCCTGCACATGTGCGGATCCTTCCGCATTTTGGGGGTGGAAGCGCTCGTTCCGAGCTTTTTTCTTCCGCCGGGTCACGTGGCTGCGCTTGTCTGGTCCTATTACCAAGCCAGCAAGGGCGTGGGAGGGTTGCGATCATCATCGTTGATTGGCGCTCGCGAATGAAGAGCGCCCGCTGCACTTCCTGCACATGTGCGGATCCTTCCGCGTTTTGGGGCTGTAAGCGCTCGTTCCGCGCGGTTTTCTTCCGCCAGGTCACGTGGCTGCGCTTGTCTGGGCCTATTACCAAGCCAGCAAGGGCGTGGGAGGGTTGCGAGCATCATCGGTCATCGGCGCTCGCGAATGAAGAGCGCCCGCTGCACTTCCTGCACATGTGCGGATCCTTCCGCGTTTTGGTGGTGGAAGCGCTCGTTCCGAGCGTTTTTCTTCCGCCGGGTCACGTGGCTGCGCTTGTCTGGTCTTATTACCAAGCCAGCAAGGGCGTGGGAGGGTTGCGAGCATCATCGGTCATCGGCGCTCGCGAATGAAGAGCGCCCGCTGCACTTCTTGCACATGTGCGGATCCTTCCGCGTTTTGGTGGAGGAAGCGCTTGTTCCGAGCGTTTTTTTTCCGCCGGGTCACGTGGCTGCGCTTGTCTGGTCTTATTACCAAGCCAGCAAGGGCGTGGGAGCGTTGCGAGCATCATCGGTCATCGGCGCTCGCGAATGAAGAGCGCCTGCTGCACTTCCTGCACATTTGCGGATCATTCCGCGTTTTGGGGGTGGAAGCGCTCGTTCCGAGCGTTTTTCTTCCGCCGTGTCACGTGGCTGCGCTTTTCTGGGCCTATTACCAAGCCAGCAAGGGCGTGGGAGGGTTGCGAGCATCATCGGTTATCGGCGCTCGCGAATGAAGAGCGCCGGCTGCACATCCTGCACATGTGCGGATCCTTCCGCATTTAGGGGGTGGAAGCGCTCGTTCCGAGCTTTTTTCTTCCGCCGGGTCACGTGGCTGCACTTGTCTGGTCCTATTACCAAGCCAGCAAGGGCGTGGGAGGGTTGCGATCATCATCGTTGATTGGCGCTCGCGAATGAAGAGCGCCCGCTACACTTCCTGCACATGTGCGGATCCTTCCGCGTTTTGGGGCTGTAAGCGCTCGTTCCGCGCGGTTTTCTTCCGCCAGGTCACGTGGCTGCGCTTGTCTGGGCCTATTACCAAGCCAGCAAGGGCGTGGGAGGGTTGCGAGCATCATCGGTCATCGGCGCTCGCGAATGAAGAGCGCCCGCTGCACTTCCTGCACATGTGCGGATCCTTCCGCGTTTTGGGGGTGGAAGCGCTCGTTCTGAGCGTTTTTCTTCAGCTGGGTCACGTGGCTGCGCTTGTCTGGGCCTATTACCAAGCCAACAAGGGCGTGGGAGGGTTGCGAAAAACCCGGCGGAAGAAAAACGCTCGGAACGAGCGCTTCCACCCCCTAAATGCGGAAGGATCCCCACATGTGCAGGAAGTGCAGCGGGCACTCTTCATTCGCGAGCGCCGATGACCGATGATGCTCGCAACCCTCCCACGCCTTTGCTGGCTTGGTAATAAGCCCATACAAGCGCAGCCACGTGACCCGGCGGAAGAAAAACACTCGGAACGAGCGTTTCCACCCCCAAAACGCGGAAGGATCCGCACATGTGCAGGAAGTGCAGCGGGCACTCTTCATTCGCGAGCGCAGATGACCGATGATGCTCGCAACCCTCCCACGCCCTTGCTGGCTTGGTAATAGGCCCAGACAAGCGCAGCCACGTGACCCGGCGGAAGAAAAACGCTCGGAACGAGCGCTTCCAGGCCCAAAACGCGGAAGGATCCGCACATGTGCAGGAAGCGCAGCGGGCGCTCTTCATTCGCGAGCGCCGATGACCGACGATGCTCGCAACCCTCCCACGCCCTTGCTGGCTTGGTAATAGGACCAGAAAAGTGCAGCCACGTGACCCGGCGGAAAAAAAATGCTCGGAACGAGCGCTTCCACCCCCAAAACGCGGAAGGATCCGCACATGTGCAGGAAGTGCAGCGGGCGCTCTTCATTCGCGAGCGCCGATGACCGATGATGCTCGCAACCCTCCCACGCCCTTGCTGGCTTGGTAATAGGCCCAGACAAGCGCAACCACGTGACACGGCGGAAAAAAAACGCTCGGAACGAGCGCTTCGACCCCCAAAACGCGGAAGTATCCGCACATGTGCAGGAAGTGCAGCGGGCGCTCTTCATTCGCGAGCGCCGACGACAGATGATTCTAGCGACCCTCCCACGCCCTTGCTGGCTTGGTAATAGGCCCAGACAAGTGCAGCCACGTGACCGGGCGGAAGATAAACGCTCGGAACGAGCGCTTCCAGCCCCAAAACGCGGAAGGATCCGCACATGTGCAGGAAGTGCAGCGGGCGCTCTTCATTCGCGAGCGCAGATGACCGATGATGCTCGCAACCCTCCCACGCCCTTGCTGGCTTGGAAATAGGCCCAGACGATCGCAGCCACGTGACCGATGATGCTCGCAACCCTCCCACGCCCTTGCTCGCTTGGTAATAGGCCCAGACAAGCGCAGCCACATGACCCGGCGGAAGAAAAACGCTCGGAACAAGCGCTTCCACCCCGAAAACGCGGAAGGATCCGCACATGTGCAGGAAGTGCAGCGGGCTCTCTTCATTCGCGAGCGCCGATGATCGACGATGCTCGCAACCCTCCCACGCCCTTGCTGGCTTGGTAATAGGCCCAAACAAGCGCAGCGACATGACCCGGTGGAAAAAAAACGCTCGGAACGAGCGCTTCCACCAACAAAACGCGGAAGGATCCGCACATGTGCAGGAAATGCAGCAGGTGCTCTTCATTCGCGAGCGCCGATGACCGATGATGCTCGCAACCCTCCCACGCCCTTGCTGGCTTGATAATAGGACCATAAAATCGCAGCCACGTGACCCGGCGGAAGAAAAACGCTCGGAACGAGCGCTTCCACCCCCAAAACGCGGAAGGATCCGCACATGTGCAGGAAGTGCAGCGGGCGCTCTTCATTCGCGAGCGCAGATGACCGATGATGCTCACAACCCTCCCACGCCCTTGCTGGCTTGGTAATAGGCCCAGACAAGCGCAGCCACGTGACCGGGCGGAAGAAAAACGCTCGGAACGAGCGCTTCCAGCCCCAAAACGCGGAAGGATCTGCACATGTGCAGGAAGTGCAGCGGGCGCTCTTCATTCGCGAGCGCCGATGACCGACGATGCTCGCAACCCTCCCACGCCCTTGCTGGCTTGGTAATAGGACCAGAAAAGTGCAGCCACGTGACCCGGCGGAAAAAAAATGCTCGGAACGAGCGCTTCCACCCCCAAAACGCGGAAGGATCCGCACATGTGCAGGAAGTGCAGCGGGCGCTCTTCATTCGCGAGCGCCGATGACCGATGATGCTCGCAACCCTCCCACGCCCTTGCTGGCTTGGTAATAGGCTCAGACAAGCACAGCCACGTGACCCGGTGGAAGAAAAACAATCAGAACGAGCGCTTCCACCCCCAAAACGCGGAAGGATCCGCACATGTGCATGAAGTGCAGCAGGCGCTCTTCATTTGCGAGCGCCGATGACCGATGATGCTCGCAACCCTCTCACGCCCTTGCTGGCTTGGTAATAGGCCCATAAAAGTGCAGCCACTTGACCTGGCGGAAGAAAAACGCTCGGAACGAGCGCTTCCAGCCTCAAAACGCGGAAGGATCCGCACATGTGCAGGAAGTGTAGCGGGCGCTCTTCATTCGCGAGGGCCGATGACCAATGATGCTCGCAACCCTCCCACGCCCTTGCTGGCTTGGTAATAGGCCCATACAAGCAGATAGGTCTATTGGCAGGTAGGTTTACTGGCACGTAGGTCTACTGGCTGTAGGTCTGTTGGCTAGCAGGTCTATTGGCTGGCATGTCTATTGACAGGCAGGTCTATTGGTAGGTAGGTCTATTGGCAAGTAGGTCTATTGGCAGGTAGGTCTACCGGCAGGTAGGTCTATTGGCACGGAGGTCTATTGGCTGGGAGGTCGATTGGCTGGTAGGTCGATTGGCAGGTGGAAGGTCTATAGGCAGGTAGGTCTATTGGCAGGTAGGTCTATTGGAAGGTAGGTCTATTGGCAGGTAGGTCTATTGGCAGGTAGGTCTTTTAGCAGGTAGGTCTATTGGCAGGTAGGTCTATTGGCAGGTAGGTCTATTGGCAGGTAGGGCTATTGGCAGGTAGGTCTATTGGCAGGTAGGTCTACTTGCAGGTAGGTCTATTGGAAGGTAGGTCTATTGGCAGGTAGGTCTATTGGCAGCTAGGTCTATTGGCAGGTAGGTCTATTGGCAGGTAGGTCTATTGGCAGGTAGGTCTATTGGCAGCTAGGTATATTGGCAGGTAGGTCTATTGGCAGGTAGGTCTATTGGCAGGTAGGTCTATTGGCAGCTAGGTCTGTAGGTCTATTGGCAGCTAGGTCTATTGGCAGGTAGGTCTATTGGCAGGTAGGTCTATTGGCAAGTAGGTCTATTGGCAGGAAGGTCTATTGGCAGGTAGGTCTATTGGCAGGTGTCTATTCGCAGGTAAGTCTATTCGCAAATAGGTCTAATGGCAGGTAGGTCTATTGGCAGATAGGTCTGTAGGTCTATTGGCAGGTAGGTCTATTGGCAGGTAGATCTATTGGCAGCTAGGTCAATTGGCAGGTAGGTCTATTGGAAGCTAGGTCTATTGGCAGGTAGGTCTATTCGCAGGTAGGTGTATTGGCAGGTAGGTGTATTGGCAGATATGTCTGTAGGTATATTGGCAGCTAGGTCTATTGGCAGGTAGGTCTATTGGCAGGTAGGTCTATTGGCAGGTAGGTCTATTGGCAGGTAGGTCTATTGGCAGGTAGGTCTATTGGCAGATAGGTCTGTAGGTCTATTTGCAAGTAGGTCTATTGGCAGGTAGGTCTATTGGCAGGTAGGTCTATTGGCAGGTAGGTCTATTGGCAGGTAGGTCTATTGGCAGGTAGGTCTATTGGCAGGTAGGTCTATTGGCAGAGAGGTCTGTAGGTCTATTGGCAGGTAGGTCTATTGGCAGGTAGGTCTATTCGCAGGTAGGTCTATTGGCAGATAGGTCTGTAGGTCTATTGGCAGCTAGGTCTATTGGCAGGTAGGTCTATTGGCAGCTAGGTCTATTGGCAGGTAGGTCTATTGGCAGCTAGGTCTATTGGCAGGTAGGTCTATTGGCAGGTAGGTCTATTGGCAGGTAGGTCTATTGGCAGGTAGGTCTATTGTCAGAGAGGTCTGTAGGTCTATTGGCAGGTAGGTCTATTGGCAGGTAGGTCTATTGGCAGATAGGTCTGTAGGTCTATTGGCAGCTAGGTCTATTGGCAGGTAGGTCTATTGGCAGCTAGGTCTATTGGCAGGTAGGTCTATTGGCAGCTAGGTCTATTGGCAGGTAGGTCTATTGGCAGGTAGGTCTATTGGCAGGTAGGTCTATTGGCAGGTAGGTCTATTGGCAGGTAGGTCTATTGGCAGCTAGGTCTATTGACAGGTAGGTCTATTGGCAGGTAGGTCTATTGGCAGCTAGGTCTATTGGAAGGTAGGTCTATTGGCAGGTAGGTCTATTGGCAGCTAGGTCTATTGGCAGCTAGGTCTATTGGCAGGTAGGTCTATTGGCAGCTAGGTCTATTGGCAGGTAGGTCTATTGGCAGGTAGGTCTATTGGCAGGTAGGTCTATTGTCAGAGAGGTCTGTAGGTCTATTGGCAGGTAGGTCTATTGGCAGGTAGGTCTATTGGAAGGTAGGTCTATTGGCGGGTAGGTCTATTGGCAGATAGGTCTGTAGGTCTATTGGCAGCTAGGTCTATTGGTAGGTAGGTCTTTTCGCAGGTAGGTCTATTCGCAGGTAGGTCTATTCGCAGGTAGGTCTATTGGCAGGTAGGTCTATTGGCAGCTAGGTCTATTGGCAGGTAGGTCTATTGGCAGGTAGGTCTATTGGCAGGTACGGCTATTGGCAGGTAGGTCTATTGGCAGGTAGGTCTACTTGCAGGTAGGTCTATTGGCAGGTAGGTTTATTGGCAGCTAGGTCTATTGGCAGGTAGGTCTATTGGCAGGTAGGTCTATTGGCAGCTAGGTCTATTGGCAGGTAGGTCTATTGGCAGCTAGGTCTATTGGCAGGTAGGTCTATTGGCAGGTAGGTCTATTGGCAGGTAGGTCTATTGGCAGGTAGGTCTATTGGCAGGTAGGTCTATTGGCAGGTAGGTCTATTGGCAGGTAGGTCTATTGGCAGCTAGGTCTATTGGCAGGTAGGTCTATTGGCAGGTAGGTCTAGTGGCAGCTAGGTCTATTGGCAGGTAGGTCTATTCGCAGATAGGTCTATTCGCAGGTAGGTCTATTGGCAGGTAGGTCTATTGGCAGATAGGTCTGTAGGTCTATTGGCAGCTAGGTCTATTGGAAGGTAGGTCTATTGGCAGGTTGGTCTATTGGCAGGTAGGTCTATTGGCAGGTAGGTCCATTGGCAGGTAGGTCTATTGGCAGATAGGTCTGTAGGTCTATTGGCAGCTAGGTCTATTGGCAGGTAGGTCTATTCGCAGGTAGGTCTATTCGCAGGTAGGTATATTGGCAGGTAGGTCAATTGGCAGGTAGGTCTATTGGCAGGTAGGTCTATTGGCAGGTAGGTCTATTGCCAGGTAGTTCTATTGGCAGAGAGGTCTGTAGGTCTATTGGCAGGTAGGTCTATTGGCAGGTAGGTCTATTCGCAGGTAGGTCTATTGGCAGAAAGGTCTGTAGGTCTATTGGCAGCTAGGTCTATTGGCAGGTAGGTCTATTGGCAGCTAGGTCTATTGGCAGGTAGGTCTATTGGCAGCTAGGTCTATTGGCAGGTAGGTCTATTGGCAGGTAGGTCTATTGGCAGGTAGGTCTATTGGCAGGTAGGTCTATTGGCAGAGAGGTCTGTAGGTCTATTGGCAGGTAGGTCTATTGGCAGGTAGGTCTATTGGCAGGTAGGTCTATTGGCAGATAGGTCTGTAGGTCTATTGGCAGCTAGGTCTATTGGCAGGTAGGTCTATTGGCAGCTAGGTCTATTGGCAGGTAGGTCTATTGGCAGCTAGGTCTATTGGCAGGTAGGTCTATTGGCAGGTAGGTCTATTGGCAGGTAGGTCTATTGGCAGATAGGTCTGTAGGTCTATTGGCATCTAGGTCTATTGGCAGGTAGGTCTATTCGCAGGTAGGTCTATTCGCAGGTAGGTATATTGGCAGGTAGGTCAATTGGCAGGTAGGTCTATTGGCAGGTAGGTCTATTGGCAGGTAGGTCTATTGGCAGGTAGGTCTATTGGCAGAGAGGTCTGTAGGTCTATTGGCAGGTAGGTCTATTGGCAGGTAGGTCTATTGGCAGGTAGGTCTATTGGCAGATAGGTCTGTAGGTCTATTGGCAGCTAGGTCTATTGGCAGGTAGGTCTATTGGCAGCTAGGTCTATTGGCAGGTAGGTCTATTGGCAGCTAGGTCTATTGGCAGGTAGGTCTATTGGCAGGTAGGTCTATTGGCAGGTAGGTCTATTGGCAGGTAGGTCTATTGGCAGGTAGGTCTATTGGCAGCTAGGTCTATTGACAGGTAGGTCTATTGGCAGGTAGGTCTATTGGCAGCTAGGTCTATTGGCAGGTAGGTCTATTCGCAGATAGGTCTATTCGCAGGGAGGTCTATTGGCAGGTAGGTCTATTGGCAGGTAGGTCTATTGGCAGGTAGGTCTATTGGCAGGTAGGTCTATTGGCAGGTAGGTCTATTGGCGGGTAGGTCTATTGGCAGATAGGTCTGTAGGTCTATTGGCAGGTAGGTCTATTGGCAGGTAGATCTATTGGCAGGTAGGTCTATTGGCAGGTAGGGCTATTGGCAGGTAGGTCCATTGGCAGGTAGGTCTATTGGCAGGTAGGTCTATTGGCAGGTAGGTCTATTGGCAGGTAGGTCTATTGGCGGGTAGGTCTATTGGCAGATAGGTCTGTAGGTCTATTGGCAGCTAGGTCTATTGGTAGGTAGGTCTATTCGCAGGTAGGTATATTGGCAGGTAGGTCAATTGGCAGGTAGGTCTATTGGCAGGTAGGTCTATTGGCAGGTAGGTCTATTGGCAGAGAGGTCTGTAGGTCTATTCGCAGGTAGGTCTATTGGCAGGTAGGTCTATTGGCAGGTAGGTCTATTGGCAGGTAGGTCTATTGGCAGGTAGGTCTATTGGCAGATAGGTCTGTAGGTCTATTGGCAGCTAGGTCTATTGGCAGGTAGGTCTATTGGCAGCTAGGTCTATTGGCAGGTAGGTCTATTGGCAGGTAGGTCTATTGGCAGGTAGGGCTATTGGCAGGTAGGGCTATTGGCAGGTAGGTCTATTGGCAGGTAGGGCTATTGGCAGGTAGGTCTATTGGCAGGTAGGTCTACTTGCAGGTAGGTCTATTGGAAGGTAGGTCTATTGGCAGGTAGGTCTATTGGCAGCTAGGTCTATTGGCAGGTAGGTCTATTGGCAGGTAGGTCTATTGGCAGGTAGGTCTATTGGCAGCTAGGTATATTGGCAGGTAGGTCTATTGGCAGGTAGGTCTATTAGCAGGTAGGTCTATTGGCAGCTAGGTCTGTAGGTCTATTGGCAGCTAGGTCTATTGGCAGGTAGGTCTATTGGCAGGTAGGTCTATTGGCAAGTAGGTCTATTGGCAGGAAGGTCTATTGGCAGGTAGGTCTATTGGCAGGAAGGTCTATTGGCAGGTAGGTCTATTGGCAGGTAGGTCTATTGGCAGGTAGGTCTATTGGAAGGTAGGTCTATTGGCAGGTAGGTCTATTGGCAGCTAGGTCTATTGGCAGGTAGGTCTATTGGCAGGTAGGTCTATTGGCAGCTAGGTCTATTGGCGGGTAGGTCTATTGGCAGATAGGTCTGTAGGTCTATTGGCAGCTAGGTCTATTGGTAGGTAGGTCTATTCGCAGGTAGGTCTATTCGCAGGTAGGTCTATTGGCAGGTAGGTCTATTGGCAGGTAGGTCTATTGGCAGGTAGGTCTATTGGCAGGTAGGTCCATTGGCAGGTAGGTCTATTTGCAGCTAGGTCTATTGGCAGGTAGGTCTATTGGCAGGTAGGTCTATTGGCAGCTAGGTCTATTGGCAGGTAGGTCTATTCGCAGGTAGGTCTATTCGCAGGTAGGTCTATTGGCAGGTAGGTCTATTGGCAGATAGGTCTGTAGGTCTATTGGCAGGTAGGTCTATTGGCAGGTAGGTCTATTGGCAGGTAGGTCTATTGGCAGGTAGGTCTATTGGCAGGTAGGTCTATTGGCAGGTAGGTCTATTGGCAGGTAGGTCTATTGGCAGGAAGGTCTATTGGCAGCTAGGTCTATTAGGTCTATTGGCATCTAGGTCTATTGGCAGGTAGGTCTATTCGCAGGTAGGTCTATTCGCAGGTAGGTCTATTGGCAGGTAGGTCTATTGGCAGATAGGTCTGTAGGTCTATTGGCAGGTAGGTCTATTCGCAGGTAGGTCTATTCGCAGGTAGGTATATTGGCAGGTAGGTCTATTGGCAGGTAGGTCTATTGGCAGGTAGGTCTATTGGCAGGTAGGTCTATTGGCAGGTAGGTCTATTGGCAGAGAGGTCTGTAGGTATATTGGCACCTAGGTCTATTGGCAGGTAGGTCTATTGGCAGGTAGGTCTATTCGCAGGTAGGTCTATTGGCAGGTAGGTCTATTGGCAGGTAGGTCTATTGGCAGGTAGGTCTATTGGCAGGTAGGTCTATTGGCAGCTAGGTCTATTGGCAGGTAGGTCTATTCGCAGGTAGGTCTATTCGCAGGTAGGTCTATTGGCAGGTAGGTCTATTGACAGATAGGTCTGTAGGTCTATTGGCAGGTAGGTCTATTGGCAGGTAGGTCTATTGGCAGGTAGGTCTATTGGCAGGTAGGTCTATTGGCAGGTAGGTCTATTGGCAGGTAGGTCTATTGACAGCTAGGTCTATTGGCAGGTAGGTCTATTGGCAGGTAGGTCTATTGGCAGCTAGGTCTATTGGCAGGTAGGTCTATTCGCAGATAGGTCTATTCGCAGGAAGGTCTATTGGCAGGTAGGTCTATTGGCAGCTAGGTCTATTGGAAGGTAGGTCTATTGGCAGGTAGGTCTATTGGCAGCTAGGTCTATTGGCAGGTAGGTCTATTGGCAGGTAGGTCTATTGGCAGGTAGGTCTATTGGCGGGTAGGTCTATTGGCAGATAGGTCTGTAGGTCTATTGGCAGCTAGGTCTATTGGTAGGTAGGTCTATTCGCAGGTAGGTCTATTCGCAGGTAGGTCTATTGGCAGGTAGGTCTATTGGCAGGTAGGTCTATTGGCAGGTAGGTCTATTGGCAGCTAGGTCTATTGGCAGGTAGGTCTATTCGCAGGTAGGTCTTTTCGCAGGTAGGTCTATTGGCAGGTAGGTCTATTGGCAGATAGGTCTGTAGGTTGGCAGGTAGGTCTATTGGCAGGTAGGTCTATTGGCAGGTAGGTCTATTGGCAGGTAGGTCTATTGGCAGGTAGGTCTATTGGCAGGTAGGTCTATTGGCAGGTAGGTCTATTGGCAGGTAGGTCTATTGGCAGCTAGGTCTATTGGCAGGTAGGTCTATTGGCATTTAGGTCTATTGGCAGGTAGGTCTATTCGCAGGTAGGTCTATTCGCAGGTAGGTCTATTGGCAGGTAGGTCTATTGGCAGATAGGTCTGTAGGTCTATTGGCAGGTAGGTCTATTCGCAGGTAGGTCTATTCGCAGGTAGGTATATTGGCAGGTAGGTCTATTGGCAGGTAGGTCTATTGGCAGGTAGGTCTATTGGCAGGTAGGTCTATTGGCAGGTAGGTCTATTGGCAGAGAGGTCTGTAGGTATATTGGCACCTAGGTCTATTGGCAGGTAGGTCTATTGGCAGGTAGGTCTATTCGCAGGTAGGTCTATTGGCAGGTAGGTCTATTGGCAGGTAGGTCTATTGGCAGGTAGGTCTATTGGCAGGTAGGTCTATTGTCAGATAGGTCTGTAGGTCTATTGGCAGCTAGGTCTATTGGCAGCTAGGTCTATTGGCAGGTAGGTCTATTGGCAGGTAGGTCTATTGGCAGGTAGGTCTATTGGCAGGTAGGTCTATTGGCAGGTAGGTCTATTGGCAGGTAGGTCTATTGGCAGGTAGGTCTATTGGCAGGTAGGTCTATTGGCAGCTAGGTCTATTGGCAGCTAGGTCTATTGGCAGGTAGGTCTATTGGCAGGTAGGTCTATTGGCAGGTAGGTCTATTGGCAGAGAGGTCTGTAGGTATATTGGCACCTAGGTCTATTGGCAGGTAGGTCTATTGGCAGGTAGGTCTATTCGCAGGTAGGTCTATTGGCAGGTAGGTCTATTGGCAGGTAGGTCTATTGGCAGGTAGGTCTATTGGCAGGTAGGTCTATTGGCAGCTAGGTCTATTGGCAGGTAGGTCTATTCGCAGGTAGGTCTATTCGCAGGTAGGTCTATTGGCAGGTAGGTCTATTGACAGATAGGTCTGTAGGTCTATTGGCAGGTAGGTCTATTGGCAGGTAGGTCTATTGGCAGGTAGGTCTATTGGCAGGTAGGTCTATTGGCAGGTAGGTCTATTGGCAGGTAGGTCTATTGACAGCTAGGTCTATTGGCAGGTAGGTCTATTGGCAGGTAGGTCTATTGGCAGCTAGGTCTATTGGCAGGTAGGTCTATTCGCAGATAGGTCTATTCGCAGGAAGGTCTATTGGCAGGTAGGTCTATTGGCAGCTAGGTCTATTGGAAGGTAGGTCTATTGGCAGGTAGGTCTATTGGCAGCTAGGTCTATTGGCAGGTAGGTCTATTGGCAGGTAGGTCTATTGGCAGGTAGGTCTATTGGCGGGTAGGTCTATTGGCAGATAGGTCTGTAGGTCTATTGGCAGCTAGGTCTATTGGTAGGTAGGTCTATTCGCAGGTAGGTCTATTCGCAGGTAGGTCTATTGGCAGGTAGGTCTATTGGCAGGTAGGTCTATTGGCAGGTAGGTCTATTGGCAGCTAGGTCTATTGGCAGGTAGGTCTATTCGCAGGTAGGTCTATTCGCAGGTAGGTCTATTGGCAGGTAGGTCTATTGGCAGATAGGTCTGTAGGTCTATTGGCAGGTAGGTCTATTGGCAGGTAGGTCTATTGGCAGGTAGGTCTATTGGCAGGTAGGTCTATTGGCAGGTAGGTCTATTGGCAGGTAGGTCTATTGGCAGGTAGGTCTATTGGCAGGTAGGTCTATTGGCAGCTAGGTCTATTGGCAGGTAGGTCTATTGGCATCTAGGTCTATTGGCAGGTAGGTCTATTCGCAGGTAGGTCTATTCGCAGGTAGGTCTATTGGCAGGTAGGTCTATTGGCAGATAGGTCTGTAGGTCTATTGGCAGGTAGGTCTATTCGCAGGTAGGTCTATTCGCAGGTAGGTATATTGGCAGGTAGGTCTATTGGCAGGTAGGTCTATTGGCAGGTAGGTCTATTGGCAGGTAGGTCTATTGGCAGGTAGGTCTATTGGCAGAGAGGTCTGTAGGTATATTGGCACCTAGGTCTATTGGCAGGTAGGTCTATTGGCAGGTAGGTCTATTCGCAGGTAGGTCTATTGGCAGGTAGGTCTATTGGCAGGTAGGTCTATTGGCAGGTAGGTCTATTGGCAGGTAGGTCTATTGTCAGATAGGTCTGTAGGTCTATTGGCAGCTAGGTCTATTGGCAGGTAGGTCTATTGGCAGGTAGGTCTATTGGCAGGTAGGTCTATTGGCAGGTAGGTCTATTGGCAGAGAGGTCTGTAGGTATATTGGCACCTAGGTCTATTGGCAGGTAGGTCTATTGGCAGGTAGGTCTATTCGCAGGTAGGTCTATTGGCAGGTAGGTCTATTGGCAGGTAGGTCTATTGGCAGGTAGGTCTATTGGCAGGTAGGTCTATTGTCAGATAGGTCTGTAGGTCTATTGGCAGCTAGGTCTATTGGCAGCTAGGTCTATTGGCAGGTAGGTCTATTGGCAGGTAGGTCTATTGGCAGGTAGGTCTATTGGCAGGTAGGTCTATTGGCAGGTAGGTCTATTGGCAGGTAGGTCTATTGGCAGGTAGGTCTATTGGCAGGTAGGTCTATTGGCAGCTAGGTCTATTGGCAGCTAGGTCTATTGGCAGCTAGGTCTATTGGCAGCTAGGTCTATTGGCAGCTAGGTCTATTGGAAGGTAGGTCTATTCGTAGATAGGTCTATTCGCAGGAAGGTCTATTGGCAGGTAGGTCTATTGGCAGATAGGTCTGTAGGTCTATTGGCAGCTAGGTCTATTGGATGATAGGTCTATTGGCAGGTAGGTCTATTGGCAGGTAGGTCTATTGGCAGGTAGGTCTATTGGCAGGTAGGTCTATTGGCAGGTAGGTCTATTGGCAGGTAGGTCTATTGGCAGGTAGGTCTATTGGCAGGTAGGTCTATTGGCAGGACGGTCTATTGGCAGGTAGGACTATTGGCAGCTAGGTCTATTGGCAGGTAGGTCTATTCGCAGGTAGGTTTATTCGCAGGTAGGTCTATTGGCAGGTAGGTCTATTGGCAGATAGGTCTGTAGGTCTATTGGCAGCTAGGTCTATTGGCAGGTAGGTCTATTCGCAGGTAGGTCTATTCGCAGGTAGGTATATTGGCAGGTAGGTCTATTGGCAGGTAGGTCTATTGGCAGGTAGGTCTATTGGCAGGTAGGTCTATTGGCAGGTAGGTCTATTGGCAGAGAGTTCTGTAGGTCTATTGGCAGCTAGGTCTATTGGCAGGTAGGTCTATTCGCAGGTAGGTCTTTTCGCAGGTGGGTCTATTGGCAGGTAGGTTTATTGGCAGGTAGGTCTATTGGCAGGTAGGTCTATTGGCAGGTAGGTCTATTGGCAGATAGGTCTGTAGGTCTATTGGCAGCTAGGTCTATTGGCAGGTAGGTCTATTGGCAGGTAGGTCTATTGGCAGGTAGGTCTATTGGCAGGTAGGTCTATTGGCAGGTAGGTCTATTGGCAGGTAGGTCTATTGGCAGGTAGGTCTATTGGCAGCTAGGTCTATTGGCAGGTAGGTCTATTGGCAGGTAGGTCTATTGGCAGCTAGGTCTATTGGCAGGTAGGTCTATTCGCAGATAGGTCTATTCGCAGGTAGGTCTATTGGCAGGTAGGTCTATTGGCAGATAGGTCTGTAGGTCTATTGGCAGCTAGGTCTATTGGAAGGTAGGTCTATTGGCAGCTAGGTCTATTGGCAGGTAGGGCTATTGGCAGGTAGGTCCATTGGCAGGTAGGTCTATTGGCCGGTAGGTCTATTGGCAGGTAGGTCTATTGGCAGGTAGGTCTATTGGCAGGTAGGTCTATTGGCAGGTAGGACTATTGGCAGGTAGGTCTATTGGCAGCTAGGTCTATTGGCAGGTAGGTCTATTGGCAGCTAGGTCTATTGGCAGCTAGGTCTATTGGCAGGTAGGTCTATTGGCAGCTAGGTCTATTGGCAGGTAGGTCTATTGGCAGGTAGGTCTATTGGCAGGTAGGTCTATTGGCAGGTAGGTCTATTGGCAGGTAGGTCTATTGGCAGGTAGGTCTATTGGCAGAGAGGTCTGTAGGTCTATTGGCAGGTAGGTCTATTGGCAGGTAGGTCTATTGGCAGGTAGGTCTATTGGCAGGTAGGTCTATTGGCAGGTAGGTCTATTGGCAGATAGGTCTGTAGGTCTATTGGCAGCTAGGTCTATTGGCAGGTAGGTCTATTGGCAGCTAGGTCTATTGGCAGGTAGGTCTATTGGCAGCTAGGTCTATTGGCAGGTAGGTCTATTGGCAGGTAGGTCTATTGGCAGGTAGGTCTATTGGCAGGTAGGTCTATTGGCAGGTAGGTCTATTGGCAGGTAGGTCTATTGGCAGATAGGTCTGTAGGTCTATTGGCAGCTAGGTCTATTGGCAGGTAGGTCTATTGGCAGCTAGGTCTATTGGCAGGTAGGTCTATTGGCAGCTAGGTCTATTGGCAGGTAGGTCTATTGGAAGGTAGGTCTATTGGCAGGTAGGTCTATTGGCAGGTAGGGCTATTGGCAGGTAGGTCCATTGGCAGGTAGGTCTATTGCCAGGTAGGTCTATTGGCAGGTAGGTCTATTGGCAGGTAGGTCTATTGGCAGGTAGGTCTATTGGCAGGTAGGACTATTGGCAGGTAGGTCTATTGGCAGCTAGGTCTATTGGCAGGTAGGTCTATTGGCAGGTAGGTCTATTGGCAGCTAGGTCTATTGGCAGGTAGGTCTATTCGCAGGTAGGTCTATTCGCAGGTAGGTCTATTGGCAGGTAGGTCTATTGGCAGATAGGTCTGTAGGTCTATTGGCAGCTAGGTCTATTGGCAGCTAGGTCTATTGGCAGGTAGGTCTATTGGCAGGTAGGTCTATTAGCAAGTAGGTCCATTGGCAGGTAGGTCTTTTGGCAGGTTGGTCTATTGGCAGGTAGGTCTATTGGCAGGTAGGTCAATTGGCAGGTAGGTCTATTGGCAGGTAGGTCTATTGGCAGCTAGGTCTATTGGCAGCTAGGTCTACTGGCAGGTAGGTCTATCGGCAGGTAGGTCTATTGGCAGGTAGGTCTATTGGCAGCTAGGTCTATTGGCAGGTAGGTCTATTGGCAGGTAGGTCTATTGGCAGCTAGGTCTATTGGCAGCTAGGTCTATTGGCAGGTAGGTCTATTGGCAGGTAGGTCTATTGGCAGGTAGATCTATTGGCAGGTAGGTCTATTGGCAGGTAGGTCTATTGGCAGGTAGGTCTATTGGCAGGTAGGTCTATTGGCGGGTAGGTCTATTGGCAGATAGGTCTGTAGGTCTATTGGCAGCTAGGTCTATTGGTAGGTAGGTCGATTCGCAGGTAGGTCTATTCGCAGGTAGGTCTATTGGCAGGTAGGTCTATTGGCAGGTAGGTCTATTGGCAGGTAGGTCTATTGGCAGGTAGGTCTATTGGCCGGTAGGTCTATTGGCAGGTAGGTCTATTGGCAGGTAGGTCTATTGGCAGGTAGGTCTATTGGCAGGTAGGTCTATTCGCAGGTAGGTCTATTCGCAGGTAGGTCTATTCGCAGGTAGGTCTATTCGCAGGTAGGTCTATTCGCAGGTAGGTCTATTGGCAGGTAGGTCTATTGGCAGGTAGGTCTATTGGCAGGTAGGTCTATTGGCAGGTAGGTCTATTGGCAGGTAGGTCTATTGGCAGCTAGGTCTATTGGCAAGTAGGTATATTTGCAGGTAGGTTTATTGGCAGGTAGGTCTATTGGCAGCTAGGTCTATTGGCAGGTAGGTCTATTGGCAGGTAGGTCTATTGGCAGGTAGGTCTATTGGCAGGTAGGTCTATTGGCAGGTAGGTCTATTGGCAGGTAGGTCTATTGGCAGGTAGGTCTATTGGCAGGTAGGTCTATTGGCAGGTAGGTCTATTGGCAGGTAGGTCTATTGGCAGCTAGGTCTATTGGCAGGTAGGTCTATTCGCAGATAGGTCTATTCGCAGGTAGGTCTATTGGCAGGTAGGTCTATTGGCAGATAGGTCTGTAGGTCTATTGGCAGCTAGGTCTATTGGAAGGTAGGTCTATTGGCAGCTAGGTCTATTGGCAGGTAGGGCTATTGGCAGGTAGGTCCATTGGCAGGTAGGTCTATTGGCCGGTAGGTCTATTGGCAGGTAGGTCTATTGGCAGGTAGGTCTATTGGCAGGTAGGTCTATTGGCAGGTAGGACTATTGGCAGGTAGGTCTATTGGCAGCTAGGTCTATTGGCAGGTAGGTCTATTGGCAGCTAGGTCTATTGGCAGCTAGGTCTATTGGCAGGTAGGTCTATTGGCAGCTAGGTCTATTGGCAGGTAGGTCTATTGGCAGGTAGGTCTATTGGCAGGTAGGTCTATTGGCAGCTAGGTCTATTGGCAGGTAGGTCTATTGGCAGGTAGGTCTATTGGCAGGTAGGTCTATTGGCAGGTAGGTCTATTGGCAGAGAGGTCTGTAGGTCTATTGGCAGGTAGGTCTATTGGCAGGTAGGTCTATTGGCAGGTAGGTCTATTGGCAGATAGGTCTGTAGGTCTATTGGCAGCTAGGTCTATTGGCAGGTAGGTCTATTGGCAGCTAGGTCTATTGGCAGGTAGGTCTATTGGCAGCTAGGTCTATTGGCAGGTAGGTCTATTGGCAGGTAGGTCTATTGGCAGGTAGGTCTATTGGCAGGTAGGTCTATTGGCAGGTAGGTCTATTGGCAGGTAGGTCTATTGGCAGATAGGTCTGTAGGTCTATTGGCAGCTAGGTCTATTGGCAGGTAGGTCTATTGGCAGCTAGGCCTATTGGCAGGTAGGTCTATTGGCAGCTAGGTCTATTGGCAGGTAGGTCTATTGGAAGGTAGGTCTATTGGCAGGTAGGTCTTTTGGCAGGTAGGGCTATTGGCAGGTAGGTCCATTGGCAGGTAGGTCTATTGGCAGGTAGGTCTATTGGCAGGTAGGTCTATTGGCAGGTAGGTCTATTGGCAGGTAGGTCTATTGGCAGGTAGGACTATTGGCAGGTAGGTCTATTGGCAGCTAGGTCTGTTGGCAGGTAGGTCTATTGGCAGCTAGGTCTATTGGCAGCTAGGTCTATTGGCAGGTAGGTCTATTCGCAGGTAGGTCTATTCGCAGGTAGGTCTATTGGCAGGTAGGTCTATTGGCAGATAGGTCTGTAGGTCTATTGGCAGCTAGGTCTATTGGCAGCTAGGTCTATTGGCAGGTAGGTCTATTGGCAGGTAGGTCTATTAGCAAGTAGGTCCATTGGCAGGTAGGTCTTTTGGCAGGTTGGTCTATTGGCAGGTAGGTCTATTGGCAGGTAGGTCAATTGGCAGGTAGGTCTATTGGCAGGTAGGTCTATTGGCAGCTAGGTCTATTGGCAGCTAGGTCTACTGGCAGGTAGGTCTATCGGCAGGTAGGTCTATTGGCAGGTAGGTCTATTGGCAGCTAGGTCTATTGGCAGGTAGGTCTATTGGCAGGTAGGTCTATTGGCAGCTAGGTCTATTGGCAGCTAGGTCTATTGGCTGGTAGGTCTATTGGCAGGTAGGTCTATTGGCAGGTAGATCTATTGGCAGGTAGGTCTATTGGCAGGTAGGTCTATTGGCAGGTAGGTCTATTGGCAGGTAGGTCTATTGGCGGGTAGGTCTATTGGCAGATAGGTCTGTAGGTCTATTGGCAGCTAGGTCTATTGGTAGGTAGGTCGATTCGCAGGTAGGTCTATTCGCAGGTAGGTCTATTGGCAGGTAGGTCTATTGGCAGGTAGGTCTATTGGCAGGTAGGTCTATTGGCAGGTAGGTCTATTGGCAGGTAGGTCTATTGGCAGCTAGGTCTATTGGCAGGTAGGTCTATTGGCAGGTAGGTCTATTGGCAGGTAGGTCTATTGGCAGGTAGGTCTATTGGCAGGTAGGTCTATTGGCAGGTAGGTCTATTGGCAGGTAGGTCTATTGGCAGCTAGGTCTATTGGCAGGTAGGTCTATTGGCAGGTAGGTCTATTGGCAGCTAGGTCTATTGGCAGGTAGGTCTATTCGCAGATAGGTCTATTCGCAGGTAGGTCTATTGGCAGGTAGGTCTATTGGCAGATAGGTCTGTAGGTCTATTGGCAGCTAGGTCTATTGGAAGGTAGGTCTATTGGCAGCTAGGTCTATTGGCAGGTAGGGCTATTGGCAGGTAGGTCCATTGGCAGGTAGGTCTATTGGCCGGTAGGTCTATTGGCAGGTAGGTCTATTGGCAGGTAGGTCTATTGGCAGGTAGGTCTATTGGCAGGTAGGACTATTGGCAGGTAGGTCTATTGGCAGCTAGGTCTATTGGCAGGTAGGTCTATTGGCAGCTAGGTCTATTGGCAGCTAGGTCTATTGGCAGGTAGGTCTATTGGCAGCTAGGTCTATTGGCAGGTAGGTCTATTGGCAGCTAGGTCTATTGGCAGGTAGGTCTATTGGCAGCTAGGTCTATTGGCAGGTAGGTCTATTGGCAGGTAGGTCTATTGGCAGGTAGGTCTATTGGCAGGTAGGTCTATTGGCAGAGAGGTCTGTAGGTCTATTGGCAGGTAGGTCTATTGGCAGGTAGGTCTATTGGCAGGTAGGTCTATTGGCAGGTAGGTCTATTGGCAGGTAGGTCTATTGGCAGATAGGTCTGTAGGTCTATTGGCAGCTAGGTCTATTGGCAGGTAGGTCTATTGGCAGCTAGGTCTATTGGCAGGTAGGTCTATTGGCAGCTAGGTCTATTGGCAGGTAGGTCTATTGGAAGGTAGGTCTATTGGCAGGTAGGTCTATTGGCAGGTAGGGCTATTGGCAGGTAGGTCCATTGGCAGGTAGGTCTATTGGCAGGTAGGTCTATTGGCAGGTAGGTCTATTGGCAGGTAGGTCTATTGGCAGGTAGGTCTATTGGCAGGTAGGACTATTGGCAGGTAGGTCTATTGGCAGCTAGGTCTATTGGCAGGTAGGTCTATTGGCAGCTAGGTCTATTGGCAGCTAGGTCTATTGGCAGGTAGGTCTATTCGCAGGTAGGTCTATTCGCAGGTAGGTCTATTGGCAGGTAGGTCTATTGGCAGATAGGTCTGTAGGTCTATTGGCAGCTAGGTCTATTGGCAGCTAGGTCTATTGGCAGGTAGGTCTATTGGCAGGTAGGTCTATTAGCAAGTAGGTCCATTGGCAGGTAGGTCTTTTGGCAGGTTGGTCTATTGGCAGGTAGGTCTATTGGCAGGTAGGTCAATTGGCAGGTAGGTCTATTGGCAGGTAGGTCTATTGGCAGCTAGGTCTATTGGCAGCTAGGTCTACTGGCAGGTAGGTCTATCGGCAGGTAGGTCTATTGGCAGGTAGGTCTATTGGCAGCTAGGTCTATTGGCAGGTAGGTCTATTGGCAGGTAGGTCTATTGGCAGCTAGGTCTATTGGCAGCTAGGTCTATTGGCAGGTAGGTCTATTGGCAGGTAGGTCTATTGGCAGGTAGATCTATTGGCAGGTAGGTCTATTGGCAGGTAGGTCTATTGGCAGGTAGGTCTATTGGCAGGTAGGTCTATTGGCGGGTAGGTCTATTGGCAGATAGGTCTGTAGGTCTATTGGCAGCTAGGTCTATTGGTAGGTAGGTCGATTCGCAGGTAGGTCTATTCGCAGGTAGGTCTATTGGCAGGTAGGTCTATTGGCAGGTAGGTCTATTGGCAGGTAGGTCTATTGGCAGGTAGGTCTATTGGCAGGTAGGTCTATTGGCAGGTAGGTCTATTCGCAGGTAGGTCTATTCGCAGGTAGGTCTATTCGCAGGTAGGTCTATTCGCAGGTAGGTCTATTCGCAGGTAGGTATATTGGCAGGTAGGTCTATTGGCAGGTAGGTCTATTGGCAGGTAGGTCTATTGGCAGGTAGGTCTATTGGCAGGTAGGTCTATTGGCAGAGAGGTCTGTAGGTATATTGGCACCTAGGTCTATTGGCAGGTAGGTCTATTGGCAGGTAGGTCTATTCGCAGGTAGGTCTATTGGCAGGTAGGTCTATTGGCAGGTAGGTCTATTGGCAGGTAGGTCTATTGGCAGGTAGGTCTATTGTCAGATAGGTCTGTAGGTCTATTGGCAGCTAGGTCTATTGGCAGCTAGGTCTATTGGCAGGTAGGTCTATTGGCAGGTAGGTCTATTGGCAGGTAGGTCTATTGGCAGGTAGGTCTATTGGCAGGTAGGTCTATTGGCAGGTAGGTCTATTGGCAGGTAGGTCTATTGGCAGGTAGGTCTATTCGCAGCTAGGTCTATTGGCAGCTAGGTCTATTGGCAGCTAGGTCTATTGGCAGCTAGGTCTATTGGCAGCTAGGTCTATTGGAAGGTAGGTCTATTCGCAGATAGGTCTATTCGCAGGAAGGTCTATTGGCAGGTAGGTCTATTGGCAGATAGGTCTGTAGGTCTATTGGCAGCTAGGTCTATTGGATGATAGGTCTATTGGCAGGTAGGTCTATTGGCAGGTAGGTCTATTGGCAGGTAGGTCTATTGGCAGGTAGGTCTATTGGCAGGTAGGTCTATTGGCAGGTAGGTCTATTGGCAGGTAGGTCTATTGGCAGGACGGTCTATTGGCAGGTAGGACTATTGGCAGCTAGGTCTATTGGCAGGTAGGTCTATTCGCAGGTAGGTTTATTCGCAGGTAGGTCTATTGGCAGGTAGGTCTATTGGCAGATAGGTCTGTAGGTCTATTGGCAGCTAGGTCTATTGGCAGGTAGGTCTATTCGCAGGTAGGTCTATTCGCAGGTAGGTATATTGGCAGGTAGGTCTATTGGCAGGTAGGTCTATTGGCAGGTAGGTCTATTGGCAGGTAGGTCTATTGGCAGGTAGGTCTATTGGCAGAGAGTTCTGTAGGTCTATTGGCAGCTAGGTCTATTGGCAGGTAGGTCTATTCGCAGGTAGGTCTTTTCGCAGGTGGGTCTATTGGCAGGTAGGTTTATTGGCAGGTAGGTCTATTGGCAGGTAGGTCTATTGGCAGGTAGGTCTATTGGCAGATAGGTCTGTAGGTCTATTGGCAGCTAGGTCTATTGGCAGGTAGGTCTATTGGCAGCTAGGTCTATTGGCAGGTAGGTCTATTGGCAGGTAGGTCTATTGGCAGGTAGGTCTATTGGCAGGTAGGTCTATTGGCAGGTAGGTCTATTGGCAGGTAGGTCTATTGGCAGGTAGGTCTATTGGCAGCTAGGTCTATTGGCAGGTAGGTCTATTGGCAGGTAGGTCTATTGGCAGCTAGGTCTATTGGCAGGTAGGTCTATTCGCAGATAGGTCTATTCGCAGGTAGGTCTATTGGCAGGTAGGTCTATTGGCAGATAGGTCTGTAGGTCTATTGGCAGCTAGGTCTATTGGAAGGTAGGTCTATTGGCAGCTAGGTCTATTGGCAGGTAGGGCTATTGGCAGGTAGGTCCATTGGCAGGTAGGTCTATTGGCCGGTAGGTCTATTGGCAGGTAGGTCTATTGGCAGGTAGGTCTATTGGCAGGTAGGTCTATTGGCAGGTAGGACTATTGGCAGGTAGGTCTATTGGCAGCTAGGTCTATTGGCAGGTAGGTCTATTGGCAGCTAGGTCTATTGGCAGCTAGGTCTATTGGCAGGTAGGTCTATTGGCAGCTAGGTCTATTGGCAGGTAGGTCTATTGGCAGGTAGGTCTATTGGCAGGTAGGTCTATTGGCAGCTAGGTCTATTGGCAGGTAGGTCTATTGGCAGGTAGGTCTATTGGCAGGTAGGTCTATTGGCAGGTAGGTCTATTGGCAGAGAGGTCTGTAGGTCTATTGGCAGGTAGGTCTATTGGCAGGTAGGTCTATTGGCAGGTAGGTCTATTGGCAGGTAGGTCTATTGGCAGGTAGGTCTATTGGCAGATAGGTCTGTAGGTCTATTGGCAGCTAGGTCTATTGGCAGGTAGGTCTATTGGCAGCTAGGTCTATTGGCAGGTAGGTCTATTGGCAGCTAGGTCTATTGGAAGGTAGGTCTATTGGCAGGTAGGTCTATTGGCAGGTAGGTCTATTGGCAGGTAGGTCTATTGGCAGGTAGGTCTATTGGCAGGTAGGTCTATTGGCAGATAGGTCTGTAGGTCTATTGGCAGCTAGGTCTATTGGCAGGTAGGTCTATTGGCAGCTAGGTCTATTGGCAGGTAGGTCTATTGGCAGCTAGGTCTATTGGCAGGTAGGTCTATTGGAAGGTAGGTCTATTGGCAGGTAGGTCTATTGGCAGGTAGGGCTATTGGCAGGTAGGTCCATTGGCAGGTAGGTCTATTGGCAGGTAGGTCTATTGGCAGGTAGGTCTATTGGCAGGTAGGTCTATTGGCAGGTAGGTCTATTGGCAGGTAGGACTATTGGCAGGTAGGTCTATTGGCAGCTAGGTCTATTGGCAGGTAGGTCTATTGGCAGCTAGGTCTATTGGCAGCTAGGTCTATTGGCAGGTAGGTCTATTCGCAGGTAGGTCTATTCGCAGGTAGGTCTATTGGCAGGTAGGTCTATTGGCAGATAGGTCTGTAGGTCTATTGGCAGCTAGGTCTATTGGCAGCTAGGTCTATTGGCAGGTAGGTCTATTGGCAGGTAGGTCTATTAGCAAGTAGGTCCATTGGCAGGTAGGTCTTTTGGCAGGTTGGTCTATTGGCAGGTAGGTCTATTGGCAGCTAGGTCTATTGGCAGGTAGGTCTATTGGCAGGTAGGTCTATTGGCAGCTAGGTCTATTGGCAGCTAGGTCTACTGGCAGGTAGGTCTATCGGCAGGTAGGTCTATTGGCAGGTAGGTCTATTGGCAGCTAGGTCTATTGGCAGGTAGGTCTATTGGCAGGTAGGTCTATTGGCAGCTAGGTCTATTGGCAGCTAGGTCTATTGGCAGGTAGGTCTATTGGCAGGTAGGTCTATTGGCAGGTAGATCTATTGGCAGGTAGGTCTATTGGCAGGTAGGTCTATTGGCAGGTAGGTCTATTGGCAGGTAGGTCTATTGGCGGGTAGGTCTATTGGCAGATAGGTCTGTAGGTCTATTGGCAGCTAGGTCTATTGGTAGGTAGGTCGATTCGCAGGTAGGTCTATTCGCAGGTAGGTCTATTGGCAGGTAGGTCTATTGGCAGGTAGGTCTATTGGCAGGTAGGTCTATTGGCAGGTAGGTCTATTGGCAGGTAGGTCTATTGGCAGGTAGGTCTATTGGCAGGTAGGTCTATTGGCGGTAGGTCTATTGGCAGATAGGTCTGTAGGTCTATTGGCAGGTAGGTCTATTGGCAGGTAGGTCTATTGGCAGGTAGGTCTATTCGCAGCTAGGTCTATTGGCAGGTAGGTCCATTGGCAGGTAGGTCTATTGGCAGGTAGGTCTTTTGGCAGGTAGGTCTATTGGCAGGTAGGTCTATTGGCAGGTAGGTCTATTGGCAGGTAGGTCTATTGGCAGCTAGGTCTATTGGCAGGTAGGTCTATTGGCAGGTAGGTCTATTGGCAGGTAGGTCTATTGGCGGTAGGTCTATTGGCAGATAGGTCTGTAGGTCTATTGGCAGCTAGGTCTATTGGCAGGTAGGTCTATTGGCAGGTAGGTCTATTGGCAGGTAGGTCTATTCGCAGGTAGGTCTATTCGCAGGTAGGTCTATTGGCAGGTAGGTCTATTCGCAGGTAGGTATATTCGCAGGTAGGTCTATTCGCAGGTAGGTCCATTGGCAGATAGGTCTATTCGCAGGTAGGTCTATTCGCAGGTAGGTCTATGGGCAGATAGGTCTGTAGGTCTATTGGCAGGTAGGTCTATTGGCAGCTAGATCTATTGGCAGGTAGGTCTATTGGCAGGTAGGTCTATTGGCAGCTAGGTCTATTGGCAGGGAGGTCTATTGGCAGGTAGGTTTATTGGCAGGTAGGTCTATTGGCAGATAGGTCTGTAGGTCTATTGGCAGGTAGGTCTATTGGCAGGTAGGTCTATTGGCAGGTAGGTCTATTGGCAGATAGGTCTGTAGGTCTTTTGGCAGGTAGGTCTATTGGCAGGTAGGTCTATTGGCAGGTAGGTCTATTGGCAGGTAGGTCTATTGGCAGGTAGGTCTATTGGCAGGTAGGTCTATTGGCAGGTAGGTCTATTCGCAGGTAGGTCTATTCGCAGGTAGGTCTATTGGCAGATAGGTCTGTAGGTCTATTGGCAGGTAGGTCTATTGGCAGGTAGGTCTATTGGCAGGTAGGTCTATTGGCAGGTAGGTCTATTGGAAGGTAGGTCTATTGGCAGATAGGTCTGTAGGTCTATTGGCAGCTAGGTCTATTGGTAGGTAGGTCTTTTCGCAGGTAGGTCTATTCGCAGGTAGGTCTATTCGCAGGTAGGTCTATTGGCAGGTAGGTCTATTGGCAGGTAGGTCTATTGGCAGGTAGGTCTATTGGCAGGTAGGTCTATTGGCAGGTAGGTCTATTGGTAGGTCTTACTACCAAGCCAGCAAGGGCGTGGGAGGGTTGCGAGCATCATCGGTCATCGGGGCTCGCGAATGAAGAGCGCCCGCTGCACTTCCTGCACATGTGCGGATCCTACCGCATTTTGGGGTGGAAGCGCTCGTTCCGAGCGTTTTTCTTCCTCCGTGTCACGTGGCTGCGCTTGTCTGGGCCTATTACCAATCCAGCAAGGGCGTGGGAGGGTTGCGAGCATCATCGGTCATCGGCGCTCGCGAATGAAGAGCGCCCGCTGCACTTCCTGCACATGTGCGGATCATTCCGCGTTTTGGGGGTGGAAGTGCTCGTTCCGAGCGTTTTTCTTCCGCCGTGTCACGTGGCTACGCTTATCTGGTCCTATTACCA
The DNA here is from genome assembly GCA_947471745.1 of Closterium sp. Naga37s-1. Classification (NCBI taxonomy): domain Eukaryota; kingdom Viridiplantae; phylum Streptophyta; class Zygnematophyceae; order Desmidiales; family Closteriaceae; genus Closterium; species Closterium sp. Naga37s-1. Next base: position 2,468,431 of record CANJKZ010000977.1, read on the forward strand.
AGCCAGTAAGGGCGTGGGAGGGTTGCGAGCATCACCGGTCATCGGCGGTCGCGAATGAAGAGCGCCCGCTGCACTTCCTGCACACGTGAGGATCCTTCCGCATTTTGGGGCTAGAAGCGCTCGGTCCGAGCGTTTTTCTTCCGCCGGGTCACGTGGCTGCGCTTGTCTGGTCTTATTACCAAGCCAGCAACGGCGTGGGAGGGTTGCGAGCATCATCGGTCATCGGCGCTCGTGAATAAAGAGCGCCCGCTGCACTTCTTGCACATGTGCAGATCCTTCTGCGTTTTGGTGGTGGAAGCGCTCGTTCCGAACGTTTTTCTTCCGCTGGGTCACGTGGCTGCGCTTGTTTGGTCTTATTACCAAGCCAGCAAGGGCGTGGGAGGGTTGCGAGCAACATCGGTCATCGGCGCTCGCGAATGAAGAGCGCCCGCTGCACTTCCTGCACATGTGCGGATCATTCCGCGTTTTGGGGGTGGAAGCGCTCGTTCCGAGCGTTTTTCTTCCGCCGTGTCACGTGGCTGCGCTTGTCTGGGCCTATTACCAAGCCAGCAAGGGCGTGGGAGGGTTGCAAGCATCATCGGTCATTGGCGCTCGCGAATGAAGAGCGCCTGCTGCACATCCTGCACATGTGCGGATCCTTCCGCATTTTGGGGGTGGAAGCGCTCGTTCCGAGCGTTTTTCTTCCGCCAGGTCACGTGGCTGCGCTTGTCTTGTCCTATTACCAAGCCAGCAAGGGCGCGGGAGGGTTGCGATCATCATCGGTGATTGGCGCTCGCGAATGAAGAGCGCCCGCTGCACTTCCTGCACATGTGCGGATCCTTCCGCGTTTTGGGGCTGTAAGTGCTCGTTCCGCGCGGTTTACTTCCGCCGGGTCATGTGGCTGCGCTTGTCTGGGCCTATTACCAAGCCAGCAAGGGTGTGGGAGGGTTGCGAGCATCATCGGTCATCGGCGGTCGCGAATGAAGAGCGCCCGCTGCACTTCCTGCACATGTGCGGATCCTTCCGCGTTTTGGGGCTGTGAGCGCTCGTTCCGCGCGGTTTTCTTCCGCCGGGTCACGTGGCTGCGCTTGTCTGGGCCTATTACCAAGCAAGCAAGGGCGTGGAAGGGTTGCGAGCATCATTGGTCATCGGCGCTCGCGAATGAAGAGCGCCCGCTGCACTTCCTGCACATGTGCGAATCCTTCCACATTTTGGGGGTGGAAGCGCTCGTTCCGAGCGTTTTTCTTCCGCCGGGTCACGTGGCTATGCTTATCTGGTCCTCTTACCAAGCCAGCAAGGGCGTGGGAGGGTTGCGATCATCATCGGTCATCGGCGCTCGCGAATGAAGAGCGCCCGCTGCACTTCCTGCACATGTGCGGATCCTTCCGCATTTTGGGGTGGAAGCGCTCGTTCCGAGCGTTTTTCTTCCGCTGGGTCACGTGGCTGCACTTGTCTGGTCCTATTACCAAACCAGCAAGGGCGTGGGAGGGTTGCGAGCATCATCGGTCATCGGCGCTCGCGAATGAAGAGCGCCCGCTGCACTTCCTGCACATGTGCGGATCCTTCCGCGTTTTGGGGGTGGAAGCGCTCGTTCCGAGCATTTTTCTTCCGCCGGGTCACGTGGCTACGCTTGTCTGGGCCTATTACCAAGCCAGCAAGGGCGTGGGAGGGTTGGGAGCATCATCGGTCATCGGCGCTCGCGAATGAAGAGCGCCCGCTGCACTTCATGCACATGTGCGGATCCTTCCGCGTTTTGGGGGTAGAAGCGCTCGTTCCGAGCGTTTTTCTTCCGCCAGGTCACGTGTCTGCGCTTGTCTGGTCCTATTACCAAGCCAGCAAGGGCGTGGGAGGGTTGCGAGCATCATCGGTCATCGGCGCTCGCGAATGAAGAGCGCCCGCTGCACTTCCTGCACATGTGCGGATCCTTCCGCGTTTTGGGGGTGGAAGCGCTCGTTCCGAGCGTTTTTCTTCCGCCGGGTCACGTGGCTGCACTTGTCTGGTCCTATTACCAAACCAGCAAGGGCGTGGGAGGGTTGGGAGCATCATCAGTCATCGGCGCTCGCGAATGAAGAGCGCCCGCTGCACTTCTTGCACATGTGCGGATCCTTCCGCGTTTTGGTGGTGGAAGCGCTCGTTCAGAGCGATTTTCTTCCGCCGGGTCACGTGGCTGCGCTTGTCTGGGCCTATTACCAAGCCAGCAAGGGCGTGGGAGGGTTGCGAGCACCATCGGTCATCGGCGCTCGCGAATGAAGAGCGCCCGTTGCACTTCCTGCACATGTGCGGATCCTTCCGCGTTTTGGGGGAGGAAGCGCTTGTTCCGAGCGTTTTTCTTCCGCCGGGTCACGTGGCTGCGCTTGTCTGGGCCTATTACCAAGCTAGGAAGGGCGTGGGAGGGTTGCGAGCATCATTGGTCATCGGCGCTCGCGAATGAAGAGCGCCCGCTGCACTTCCTGCACATGTGCGGATCCTTCCGCGTTTTGGGGGTGGAAGCGCTCGTTCCGAGCGATTTTCTTCCGCCGGGTCACGTGGCTGCGCTTGTCTGGTCTTATTACCAAGCCAGCAAGGGCGTGGGAGCGTTGCGAGCATCATCGGTCATCGGCGCTCGCGAATGAAGAGCGCCCGCTGCACTTCCTGCACATGTGCGGATCCTTCCGCGTTTTGGGGGTGGAAGCGCTCGTTCCGAGCGTTTTTCTTCCGCCGGGTCACGTTGCTGCGCTTGTCTGGGCCTATTACCAAGCCAGCAAGGGCGTGGGAGGGTTGCGAGCATCATCGGTCATCGGCGCTCGCGAATGAAGAGCGCCCGCTGCACTTCCTGCACATGTGCGGATCCTTCCGCGTTTTGGGGCTGTGAGCGCTCGTTTTCCGCGCAGTTTTTTTCCGCCGGGTCACATGGCTGCGCTTGTCTGGGCCTATTACCAAGCCAGCAAGGGCGTGGGAGGGTTGCGAGAATCATCGGTCATCGGCGGTCGCGAATGAAGAGCGCCCGCTGCACTTCCTGCACATGTGCGGATCCTTCCGCGTTTTGGGGGTGGAAGCGCTCGTTCTGAGCGTTTTTCTTCCGCCGGGTCACGTGGCTGCGCTTGTCTGGGCCTATTACCAAGCCAGCAAGGGCGTGGGAGGGTTGCGAGCATCATCGGTCATCGGCGCTCGCGAATGAAGAGCGCCCGCTGCACTTCCTGCACATGTGCGGATCCTTCCGCGTTTTGGGGGTGGAAGCGCTCGTTCCGAGCGTTTTTCTTCCGCCGGGTCACGTGGCTGCGCTTGTCTGGTCTTATTACCAAGCCAGCAAGGGCGTGGGAGGGTTGCGAGCATCATCGGTCATCGGCGCTCGCGAATGAAGAGCGCCCGCTGCACTTCTTGCACATGTGCGGATCCTTCCGCGTTTTGGTGGTGGAAGCGCTTGTTCCGAACGTTTTTCTTCCGCCGGGTCACGTGGCTGCGCTTGTCTGGTCTTATTACCAAGCCAGCAAGGGCGTGGGAGCATTGCGAGCATCATCGGTCATCGGCGCTCGCGAATGAAGAGCGCCCGCTGCACTTCCTGCACATGTGCGGATCCTTCCGCATTTTGGGGGTGGAAGCGCTCGTTACGAGCTTTTTTCTTCCGCCGGGTCACGTGGCTGCGCTTGTCTGGTCCTATTACCAAGCCAGCAAGGGCTTGGGAGGGTTGCGATCATCATCGGTCATCGGCGGTCGCGAATGAAGAGCGCCCGCTGCACTTCCTGCACATGTGCGGATCCTTCCGCATTTTGGGGCTGGAAGCGCTCGTTCCGAGCGTTTTTCTTCCGCCGGGTCACGTGGCTGCGCTTGTCTGGGCTTATTACCAAGCCAGCAAGGGCGTGGGAGGGTTGCGAGCATCATCGGTCATCGGCGCTCGCGAATGAAGAGCGCCCGCTGCACTTCCTGCACATGTGCGGATCCTTCCGCGTTTTGGGGGTGGAAGCGCTCGTTCCGAGCGTTTTTCTTCCGCCGGGTCACGTGGCTGCGCTTGTCTGGGCCTATTACCAAGCCAGCAAGGGCGTGGGAGGGTTGCGAGCATCATCGGTCACCGGCGGTCGCGAATGAAGAGCGCCCGCTGCACTTCCTGCACATGTGCGGATCCTTCCGCATTTTGGGGCTGGAAGCGCTCGTTCCGAGCGTTTTTCTTCCGCCGGGTCACGTGGCTGCGCTTGTCTGGTCTTACTACCAAGCCAGCAAGGGCGTGGGAGGGTTGCGAGCATCATCGGTCATCGGCGCTCGCGAATGAAGAGCGCCCGCTGCACTTCCTGTACATGTGCGGATCCTTCCGCGTTTTGGGGGTGGAAGCGCTCGTTCCGAGCGTTTTCTTCCGCCGTGTCACATGGCTGCGCTTGTCTGGGCCTATTACCAAGCCAGCAAGGGCGTGGGAGGGTTGCGAGCATCATCGGTCATCGGCGCTCGCGAATGAAGAGCGCCCGCTGCACTTCCTGCACATGTGCGGATCCTTCCGCATTTTTTGGGTGGAAGCGCTCGTTTCGAGCATTTTTCTTCCGTCGGGTCATGTGGCTGCGCTCGTTTGGGCCGAGTCCGCCGGGACACGTGGCTGCGCTTGTCTGGGCCTATTACCAAGCCAGCAAGGGCGTGGGAGGGTTGCGAGCATCATCGGTCATCGGCGCTCGCGAATGAAGAGCGCCTGCTGCACTTCTTGCACATGTGCGGATCCTACAGCGTTTTGGGGCTGGAAGCGCTCGTTCCGGGCGTTTTTCTTCCGTGGGGTCACCTTGCTACGCTAGCCTGGGCCTATTACCAAGCCAGCAAGGGCGTGGGAGGGTTGCGAGCATCATCGGTCATCGGCGCTCGCGAATGAAGAGCGCCCGCTGCACTTCCTGCACATGTGCGGATCCTTCCGCGTTTTGGGGGTGGAAGAGCTCGTTCTGAGCGTTTTTCTTCAGCTGGGTCACGTGGCTGCGCTTGTCTGGGCCTATTACCAAGCCAGCAAGGGCGTGGAAGGGTTGCGAGCATCATCGGTCATCGGCGCTCGCGAATGAAGAGCGCCCGCTGCACTTCCTGCACATGTGCGGATCATTCCGCGTTTTGGGGGTGGAAGCGCTCGTTCCGAGCGTTTTTCTTCCGCCGTGTCACATGGTTGCGCTTGTCTGGGCCTATTACCAAGCCAGCAAGGGCGTGGGAGGGTTGCGAGCATCATCGGTTATCGGCGCTCGCGAATGAAGAGCGCCCGCTGCACATCCTGCACATGTGCGGATCCTTCCGCATTTTGGGGGTGGAAGCGCTCGTTCCGAGCTTTTTTCTTCCGCCGGGTCACGTGGCTGCGCTTGTCTGGTCCTATTACCAAGCCAGCAAGGGCGTGGGAGGGTTGCGATCATCATCGTTGATTGGCGCTCGCGAATGAAGAGCGCCCGCTGCACTTCCTGCACATGTGCGGATCCTTCCGCGTTTTGGGGGTGGAAGCGCTCGTTCCGAGCGTTTTTCTTCCGCCGTGTCACGTGGCTGCGCTTGTCTGGGCCTATTACCAAGCCAGCAAGGGCGTGGGAGGGTTGCGAGCATCATCGGTTATCGGCGCTCGCGAATGAAGAGCGCCCGCTGCACATCCTGCACATGTGCGGATCCTTCCGCATTTTGGGGGTGGAAGCGCTCGTTCCAAGCTTTTTTCTTCCGCCGGGTCCCGTGGCTGCGCTTGTCTGGTCCTATTACCAAGCCAGCAAGGGCTTGGGAGGGTTGCGATCATCATCGTTGATTGGCGCTCGCGAATGAAGAGCGCCCGCTGCACTTCCTGCACATGTGCGGATCCTTCCGCGTTTTGGGGGTGGAAGCGCTCGTTCCGAGCGTTTTTCTTCCGCCGGGTCACGTGGCTGCGCTTGCCTGGGCCTATTACCAAGCCAGCAAGGGCGTGGGAGGGTTGCGAGCATCATCGGTCATCGGCGGTCGCGAATGAAGAGCGCCCGCTGCACTTCCTGCACATGTGCGGATCCTTCCGCATTTTGGGGCTGGAAGCGCTCGTTCCGAGCGTTTTTCTTCCGCCGGGTCACGTGGCTGCGCTTGTCTGGGCTTATTACCAAGCCAGCAAGGGCGTGGGAGGGTTGCGAGCATCATCGGTCATCGGCGCTCGCGAATGAAGAGCGCCCGCTGCACTTCCTGCACATGTGCGGATCCTTCCGCGTTTTGGGGGTGGTAGCGCTCGTTTCGAGCGTTTTTCTTCCGCCGGGTCACGTGGCTGCGCTTGTCTGGGCCTATTACCAAGCCAGCAAGGGCGTGGGAGGGTTGCGAGCATCATCGGTCATCGGCAGTCGCGAATGAAGAGCGCCCGCTGCACTTCCTGCACATGTGCGGATCCTTCCGCATTTTGGGGCTGGAAGCGCTCGTTCCGAGCGTTTTTCTTCCGCCGGGTCACGTGGCTGCGCTTGTCTGGGCTTATTACCAAGCCAGCAAGGGCGTGGGAGGGTTGCGAGCATCATCGGTCATCGGCGCTCGCGAATGAAGAGCGCCCGCTGCACTTCCTGCACATGTGCGGATCCTTCCGCGTTTTGGGGGTGGAAGCGCTCGTTCCGAGCGTTTTTATTCCGCCGGGTCACGTGGCTGCGCTTGTCTGGTCTTACTACCAAGCCAGCAAGGGCGTGGGAGGGTTGCGAGCATCATCGGTCATCGGCGCTCGCGAATGAAGAGCGCCCGCTGCACTTCCTGCACATGTGCGGATCCTTCCGCGTTTTGGGGGTGGAAGCGCTCGTTCCGAGCGTTTTTCTTCCGCCGTGTCACGTGGCTGAGCTTGTCTGGGCCTATTACCAAGCCAGCAAGGGCGTGGGAGGATTGCGAGCATCATCGGTCATCGGCGCTCGCGAATGAAGAGCGCCCGCTGCACTTCCTGCACATGTGCGGATCCTTCCGCATTTTTTGGGTGGAAGCGCTCGTTTCGAGCATTTTTCTTCCGTCGGGTCATGTGGCTGCGCTCGTTTGGGCCGAGTCCGCCGGGACACGTGGCTGCGCTTGTCTGGGCCTATTACCAAGCCAGCAAGGGCGTGGGAGGGTTGCGAGCATCATCGGTCATCGGCGCTCGCGAATGAAGAGCGCCCGCTGCACTTCCTGCACATGTGCGGATCATTCCGCGTTTTGGGGGTGGAAGCGCTCGTTCCGAGCGTTTTTCTTCCGCCGTGTCACGTGGTTGCGCTTGTCTGGGCCTATTCCCAAGCCAGCAAGGGCGTGGGAGGGTTGCGAGCATCATCGGTTATCGGCGCTCGCGAATGAAGAGCGCCCGCTGCACATCCTGCACATGTGCGGATCCTTCCGCATTTTGGGGGTGGAAGCGCTCGTTCCGAGCTTTTTTCTTCCGCCGGGTCACGTGGCTGCGCTTGTCTGGTCCTATTACAAAGCCAGCAAGGGCGTGGGAGCGTTGCGAGCATCATCGGTCATCGGCGGTCGCGAATGAAGAGCGCCCGCTGCACTTCCTGCACATGTGCGGATCATTCCGCGTTTTGGGGGTGGAAGCGCTCGTTCCAAGCGTTTTTCTTCCGCCGTGTCACGTGGCTGCGCTTGTCTGGGCCTATTACCAAGCCAGCAAGGGCGTGGGAGGGTTGCGAGCATCATCGGTTATCGGCGCTCGCGAATGAAGAGCGCCCGCTGCACATCCTGCACATGTGCGGATCCTTCCGCATTTTGGGGGTGGAAGCGCTCGTTCCGAGCTTTTTTCTTCCGCCGGGTCACGTGGCTGCGCTTGTCTGGTCCTATTACCAAGCCAGCAAGGGCTTGGGAGGGTTGCGATCATCATCGTTGATTGGCGCTCGCGAATGAAGAGCGCCCGCTGCACTTCCTGCACATGTGCGGATCCTTCCGCGTTTTGGGGCTGTAAGCGCTCGTTCCGCGCGGTTTTCTTCCGCCTGGTTATGTGGCTGCGCTTGTCTGGGCCTATTACCAAGCCAGCAATGACGTGGGAGGGTTGCGAGCATCATCGGTCATCGGCGCTCGCGAATGAAGAGCGCCCGCTGCACTTCCTGCACATGTGCGGATCCTTCCGCGTTTTGGGGGTGGAAGCGCTCGTTCCGAGCGTTTTTCTTCTGCCGGGTCACGTGGCTGCGCTTGTCTGGGCCTATTACCAAGCCAGCAAGGGCGTGGAGGGTTGCGAGCATCATCGGTCATCGGCGCTCGCGAATGAAGAGCGCCCGCTGCACTTCCTGCACATGTGCGGATCCTTCCGCGTTTTGGGGGTGGAAGCGCTCGTTCCGAGCGTTTTTCTTCCGCCGGGTCACGTGGCTGCGCTTGTCTGGGCCTATTACCAAGCCAGCAAGGGCGTGGGAGGGTTGCGAGCATCATCGGTCATCAGCGGTCGCGAATGAAGAGCGCCCGCTGCACTTCCTGCACATGTGCGGATCCTTCCGCATTTTGGGGCTGGAAGCGCTCGTTCCGAGCGTTTTTCTTCCACCGGGTCACGTGGCTGCACTTGTCTGGGCCTATTACCAAGCCAGCAAGGGCGTGGGAGGGTTGCGAGCATCATCGGTCATCGGCGCTCGCGAATGAAGAGCGCCCGCTGCACTTCCTGCACATGTGCGGATCCTTCCGCGTTTTGGGGGTGGAAGCGCTCGTTCCGAGCGTTTTTCTTCCGCCGGGTCACGTTGCTGCGCTTGTCTGGGCCTATTACCAAGCCAGCAAGGGCGTGGGAGGGTTGCGAGCATCATCGGTCATCGGCGGTCGCGAATGAAGAGCGCCCGCTGCACTTCCTGCACATGTGCGGATCCTTCCGCATTTTGGGGCTGGAAGCGCTCGTTCCGAGCGTTTTTCTTCCGCCGGGTCACGTGGCTGCGCTTGTCTGGGCTTATTACCAAGCCAGCAAGGGCGTGGGAGGGTTGCGAGCATCATCGGTCATCGGCGCTCGCGAATGAAGAGCGCCCGCTGCACTTCCTGCACATGTGCGGATCCTTCCGCGTTTTGGGGGTGGAAGCGCTCGTTCCGAGAGTTTTTCTTCCGCCGGGTCACGTGGCTGCGCTTGTCTGGGCCTATTACCACGCCAGCAAGGGCGTGGGAGGGTTGCGAGCATCATCGGTCATCGGCGCTCGCGAATGAAGAGCGCCCGCTGCACTTCCTGCACATGTGCGGATCCTTCCGCGTTTTGGGGGTGGAAGCGCTCGTTCCGAGCGTTTTTCTTCCGCCGGGTCACGTGGCTGCGCTTGTCTGGGCCTATTACCAAGCCAGCAAGGGCGTGGGAGGGTTGCGAGCATCATCGGTCATCAGCGGTCGCGAATGAAGAGCGCCCGCTGCACTTCCTGCACATGTGCGGATCCTTCCGCGTTTTGGGGGTGGAAGCGCTCGTTCCGAGCGTTTTTCTTCCGCCGGGTAACGTGGCTGCGCTTGTCTGGGCCTATTACCAAGCCAGCAAGGGCGTGGGAGGGTTGCGAGCATCATCGGTCATCGGCGCTCGCGAATGAAGAGCGCCCGCTGCACTTCCTGCACATGTGCGGATCCTTCCGCGTTTTGGGGGTGGAAGCGCTCGTTCCGAGCGTTTTTATTCCGCCGGGTCACGTGGCTGCGCTTGTCTGGTCTTACTACCAAGCCAGCAAGGGCGTGGGAGGGTTGCGAGCATCATCGGTCATCGGCGCTCGCGAATGAAGAGCGCCCGCTGCACTTCCTGCACATGTGCGGATCCTTCCGCGTTTTGGGGGTGGAAGCGCTCGTTCCGAGCGTTTTTCTTCCGCCGTGTCACGTGGCTGCGCTTGTCTGGTCCTATTACCAAGCCAGAAAGGGCGTGGGAGGGTTGCGAGCATCATCGGTCATCGGCGCTCGCGAATGAAGAGCGCCCGCTGCACTTCCTGCACATGTGCGGATCCTTCCGCATTTTTTGGGTGGAAGCGCTCGTTTCGAGCATTTTTCTTCCGTCGGGTCATGTGGCTGCGCTCGTTTGGGCCGAGTCCGCCGGGACACGTGGCTGCGCTTGTCTGGGCCTATTACCAAGCCAGCAAGGGCGTGGGAGGGTTGCGAGCATCATCGGTCATCGGCGCTCGCGAATGAAGAGCGCCTGCTGCACTTCTTGCACATGTGCGGATCCTACAGCGTTTTGGGGCTGGAAGCGCTCGTTCCGGGCGTTTTTCTTCCGTGGGGTCACCTTGCTGCGCTTGCCTGGGCCTATTACCAAGCCAGCAAGGGCGTGGGAGGGTTGCGAGCATCATCGGTCATCGGCGCTCGCGAATGAAGAGCGCCCGCTGCACTTCCTGCACATGTGCGGATCCTTCCGCGTTTTGGGGGTGGAAGCGCTCGTTCTGAGCGTTTTTCTTCAGCTGGGTCACGTGGCTGCGCTTTTCTGGGCCTATTACCAAGCCAGCAAGGGCGTGGAAGGGTTGCGAGCACCATCGGTCATCGGCGCTCGCGAATGAAGAGCGCCCGCTGCACTTCCTGCACATGTGCGGATCATTCCGCGTTTTGGGGGGGGAAGCGCTCGTTCCGAGCGTTTTTCTTCCGCCGTGTCACGTGGTTGCGCTTGTCTGGGCCTATTACCAAGCCAGCAAGGGCGTGGGAGGGTTGCGAGCATCATCGGTTATCGGCGCTCGCGAATGAAGAGCGCCCGCTGCACATCCTGCACATGTGCGGATCCTTCCGCATTTTGGGGGTGGAAGCGCTCGTTCCGAGCTCTTTTCTTCCGCCGGGTCACGTGGCTGCGCTTGTCTGGTCCTATTACCAAGCCAGCAAGGGCGTGGGAGGGTTGCGATCATCATCGTTGATTGGCGCTCGCGAATGAAGAGCGCCCGCTGCACTTCCTGCACATGTGCGGATCCTTCCGCGTTTTGGGGCTGTAAGCGCTCGTTCCGCGCGGTTTTCTTCCGCCAGGTCACGTGGCTGCGCTTGTCTGGGCCTATTACCAAGCCAGCAAGGGCGTGGGAGGGTTGCGAGCATCATCGGTCATCGGCGCTCGCGAATGAAGAGCGCCCGCTGCACTTCCTGCACATGTGCGGATCCTTCCGCGTTTTGGTGGTGGAAGCGCTCGTTCCGAGCGTTTTTCTTCCGCCGGGTCACGTGGCTGCACTTGTCTGGTCTTATTACCAAGCCAGCAAGGGCGTGGGAGGGTTGCGAGCATCATCGGTCATCGGCGCTCGCGAATGAAGAGCGCCCGCTGCACTTCTTGCACATGTGCGGATCCTTCCGCGTTTTGGTGGTGGAAGTGCTAGTTCCGAACGTTTTTCTTCCGCCGGATCACGTGGCTGCGCTTGTCTGGTCTTATTACCAAGCCAGCAAGGGCGTGGGAGCGTTGCGAGCATCATCGGTCATCGGCGCTCGCGAATGAAGAGCGCCCGCTGCACTTCCTGCACATGTGCGGATCCTTCCGCGTTTTGGGGGTGGAAGCGCTCGTTCCGAGCGTTTTTCTTCCGCCGGGTCATGTGGCTGCGCTTGTCTGGGCCTATTACCAATCCAGCAAGGGCGTGGGAGGGTTGCGAGCATCATCGGTCATCGGCGCTCGCGAATGAAGAGCGCCCGCTGCACTTCATGCACATGTGCGGATCCTTCCGCGTTTTTGGGGTAGAAGCGCTCGTTCCGAGCGTTTTTCTTCCGCTGGGTCACGTGGCTGCGTTTATCTGGTCTTATTACCGAGCTAGCAAGGGCGTGGGAGGGTTACGAGCATCATCGGTCATCGGCGCTCACGAATGAAGAGCGCCCGCTGCACTTCCTGCACATGGGGGTGGAAGCGCTCGTTCCGAGCGTTTTTCTTCCGCTGGGTAACGTGGCTGCGCTTGTCTGGTCATATTACCAAGCCAGCAAGGGCGTGGGAGGGTTGTGAGCATCATCGGTCATCCGCGCTTGCGAATGAAGAGCGCCCGCTGCACTTCCCGCTCTTCATTCGCGACCGCCAATGACCGATGATGCTCGCAACCCTCCCACGCCCTTGCTGGATTGGTAATAGGCACAGACAAGCGCAGCCACGTGACCCTGCGGAAGAAAAACGCTCGGAACGAGCGTTTCCACCCCGAAAACGCGGAAGGATCCGCACATGTGCAGGAAGTGCAGCGGGCGCTCTTCATTCGCGAGCGCCGATGACCGATGATGCTCGCAACCCTCCCACGCCCTTGCTGGCTTGGTAATAGGCCCAGACAAGCGCAGCCACGTGACCCGACGGAAGAAAAACGCTCGGAACGGTCGCTTCCAGCCCCAAAACGCGGAAGGATCCGCACATGTGCAGGAAGTGGAGCGGGCGCTCTTCATTCACGAGCGCCGATGACCGATAATGCTCACAACCCTCCCACGCCCTTGCTGGATTGGTAATAGGCCCAGACAAGCGCAGCCACGTGACCCTGCGGAAGAAAAACGCTCGGAACGAGCGCTTCCACCCCCAAAACGCGGAAGGATCCGCACATGTGCAGGAAGTGCAGCGGGCGCTCTTCATTCGAGAGCGCCGATGACCGATGATGCTCGCAACCCTCCCACGCCCTTGCTGGCGTGGTAATAGGCCCAGACAAGCGCAGCCACGTGACCCGGCGGAAGAAAAACTCTCGGAACGAGCGCTTCCACCCCCAAAACGCGGAAGGATCCGCACATGTGCAGGAAGTGCAGCGGGCGCTCTTCATTCGCGAGCGCCGATGACCGATGATGCTCGCAACCCTCCCACGCCCTTGCTGGCTTGGAAATAGGCCCAGACAAGCGCAGCCACGTGACCCGGCGGAAGAAAAACGCTCGGAACGAGCGCTTCCAGCCCCAAAACGCGGAAGGATCCGTCCATGTGCAGGAAGTGCAGCGGACGCTCTTCATTCGCGAGCGCCGATGACCGATGATGCTCGCAACCCTCCCACGCCCTTGCTGGCTTGGTAATAGGACCAGACAAGCGCAGCCACGTGACCCGGCGGAAGAAAAACGCTCGGAACGAACGCTTCCAGCCCCAAAACGCGGAAGGATCCGCGCATGTGCAGGAAGTGCAGCGGGCGCTCTTCATTCGCGAGCGCCGATGACCGATGATGCTCGCAACCCTCCCACGCCCTTGCTGGCTTGGTAATAGGCCCAGACAAGCGCAGCCACGTGACCCGGCTGAAGAAAAACGCTCGGAACGAGAGCTTCCACCCCCAAAACGCGGAAGGATCCGCACATGTGCAGGAAGTGCAGCGGGCGCTCTTCATTCGTGAGCGCCGATGACCGATGATGCTCGCAACCCTCCCACGCCATTGCTGGCGTGCTAATAGGCCCAGATAAGTGCAGCCACGTAACCCGGCGGAAGAAAAATGCTCGGAACAAGCGCTTCCACCCCCAAAACGCGGAAGGATCCGCACATGTGCAGGAAGTGCAGCGGGCGCTCTTCATTCGCGAGCGCCGATGACCGATGATGCTCGCAACCCTCCCACGCCCTTGCTCGCTTGGTAATAGGCCCAGACAAGCGCAGCCACATGACCCGGCGGAAGAAAAACGCTCGGAACAAGCGCTTCCACCCCGAAAACGCGGAAGGATCCGCACATGTGCAGGAAGTGCAGCGGGCTCTCTTCATTCGCGAGCGCCGATGACCGATGATGCTCGCAACCCTCCCACGCCCTTGATGGCTTGGTAATAGGCCCAGACAAGCGCAGCCACATGACCCGGCGGAAGAAAAACGCTCGGAACAAGCGCTTCCACCCCGAAAACGCGGAAGGATCCGCACATGTGCAGGAAGTGCAGCGGGCGCTCTTCATTCGTGAGCGCCGATGACCGATGATGCTCGCAACCCTCCCACGCCCTTGATGGCTTGGTAATAGGCCCAGACAAGCGCAGCCACGTGACCCGGCGGAAGAAAAACGCTCGGAACGAGCGCTTCCACCCCCAAAACGCGGAAGGATCCGCACATGTGCAGGAAGTGCAGCGGGCGCTCTTCATTCGCGAGCGCCGATGACCGATGATGCTCGCAACCCTCCCACGCCCTTGCTGGCTTGGTAATAGGCCCAGACAAGCACAGCCACGTGACCCGGCGGAAGAAAAACGCTCGGAATGAGCGCTTCCAGCCCCAAAACGCGGAAGGATCCCCACATGTGCAGGAAGTGCAGCGGGCACTCTTCATTCGCGAGCGCCGATGACCGATGATGCTCGCAACCCTCCCACGCCTTTGCTGGCTTGGTAATAGGCCCAGACAAGCGCAGCCAAGTGACACGGCGGAAGAAAAACGCTCGGAACGAGCGCTTCCACCCCCAAAATGCGGAAGGATCCGCACATGTGCAGGAAGTGCAGCGGGCGCTCTTCATTCGCGAGCGCCGATGATCGATGATGCTCGCAACCCTCCCACGCCCTTGCTGGCTTGGTAATAGGCCCAGACAAGCGCAGCCAAGTGACACGGCGGAAGAAAAACGCTCGGAACGAGCGCTTCCACCACCAAAACGCGGAAGGATCCGCACATGTGCAGGAAGTGCAGCGGGCGCTCTTCATTCGCGAGCGCCGATGACCGATGATGCTCGCAACCCTCCCACGCCCTTGCTGGCTTGGTAATAGGCCCAGACAAGCGCAGCCACGTGACCCGACGGAAGAAAAACGCTCGGAACGGTCGCTTCCAGCCCCAAAACGCGGAAGGATCCGCACATGTGCAGGAAGTGGAGCGGGCGCTCTTCATTCACGAGCGCCGATGACCGATAATGCTCACAACCCTCCCACGCCCTTGCTGGATTGGTAATAGGCCCAGACAAGCGCAGCCACGTGACCCTGCGGAAGAAAAACGCTCGGAACGAGCGCTTCCACCCCCAAAACGCGGAAGGATCCGCACATGTGCAGGAAGTGCAGCGGGCGCTCTTCATTCGAGAGCGCCGATGACCGATGATGCTCGCAACCCTCCCACGCCCTTGCTGGCGTGGTAATAGGCCCAGACAAGCGCAGCCACGTGACCCGGCGGAAGAAAAACTCTCGGAACGAGCGCTTCCACCCCCAAAACGCGGAAGGATCCGCACTTGTGCAGGAAGTGCAGCGGGCGCTCTTCATTCGCGAGCGCCGATGACCGATGATGCTCGCAACCCTCCCACGCCCTTGCTGGCTTGGAAATAGGCCCAGACAAGCGCAGCCACGTGACCCGGCGGAAGAAAAACGCTCGGAACGAGCGCTTCCAGCCCCAAAACGCGGAAGGATCCGTCCATGTGCAGGAAGTGCAGCGGACGCTCTTCATTCGCGAGCGCCGATGACCGATGATGCTCGCAACCCTCCCACGCCCTTGCTGGCTTGGTAATAGGACCAGACAAGCGCAGCCACGTGACCCGGCGGAAGAAAAACGCTCGGAACGAACGCTTCCAGCCCCAAAACGCGGAAGGATCCGCGCATGTGCAGGAAGTGCAGCGGGCGCTCTTCATTCGCGAGCGCCGATGACCGATGATGCTCGCAACCCTCCCACGCCCTTGCTGGCTTGGTAATAGGCCCAGACAAGCGCAGCCACGTGACCCGGCGGAAGAAAAACGCTCGGAACGAGAGCTTCCACCCCCAAAACGCGGAAGGATCCGCACATGTGCAGGAAGTGCAGCGGGCGCTCTTCATTCGTGAGCGCCGATGACCGATGATGCTCGCAACCCTCCCACGCCATTGCTGGCGTGCTAATAGGCCCAGATAAGTGCAGCCACGTAACCCGGCGGAAGAAAAATGCTCGGAACAAGCGCTTCCACCCCCAAAACGCGGAAGGATCCGCACATGTGCAGGAAGTGCAGCGGGCGCTCTTCATTCGCGAGCGCCGATGACCGATGATGCTCGCAACCCTCCCACGCCCTTGCTCGCTTGGTAATAGGCCCAGACAAGCGCAGCCACATGACCCGGCGGAAGAAAAACGCTCGGAACAAGCGCTTCCACCCCGAAAACGCGGAAGGATCCGCACATGTGCAGGAAGTGCAGCGGGCTCTCTTCATTCGCGAGCGCCGATGACCGATGATGCTCGCAACCCTCCCACGCCCTTGATGGCTTGGTAATAGGCCCAGACAAGCGCAGCCACATGACCCGGCGGAAGAAAAACGCTCGGAACAAGCGCTTCCACCCCGAAAACGCGGAAGGATCCGCACATGTGCAGGAAGTGCAGCGGGCGCTCTTCATTCGCGAGCGCCGATGACCGATGATGCTCGCAACCCTCCCACGCCCTTGATGGCTTGGTAATAGGCCCAGACAAGCGCAGCCACGTGACCCGGCGGAAGAAAAACGCTCGGAACGAGCGCTTCCACCCCCAAAACGCGGAAGGATCCGCACATGTGCAGGAAGTGCAGCGGGCGCTCTTCATTCGCGAGCGCCGATGACCGATGATGCTCGCAACCCTCCCACGCCCTTGCTGGCTTGGTAATAGGCCCAGACAAGCACAGCCACGTGACCCGGCGGAAGAAAAACGCTCGGAATGAGCGCTTCCAGCCCCAAAACGCGGAAGGATCCCCACATGTGCAGGAAGTGCAGCGGGCACTCTTCATTCGCGAGCGCCGATGACCGATGATGCTCGCAACCCTCCCACGCCTTTGCTGGCTTGGTAATAGGCCCATACAAGCGCAGCCACGTGACCCGGCGGAAGAAAAACGCTCGGAACGAGCGTTTCCACCCCCAAAACGCGGAAGGATCCGCACATGTGCAGGAAGTGCAGCGGGCACTCTTCATTCGCGAGCGCAGATGACCGATGATGCTCGCAACCCTCCCACGCCCTTGCTGGCTTGGTAATAGGCCCAGACAAGCGCAGCCACGTGACCCGGCGGAAGAAAAACGCTCGGAACGAGCGCTTCCAGGCCCAAAACGCGGAAGGATCCGCACATGTGCAGGAAGCGCAGCGGGCACTCTTCATTCGCGAGCGCCAACGACCGATGATGCTATCGACCCTCCCACTCCCTTGCTGGCTTGGTAATAGGCCCAGACAAACGCAGCCACGTGACCCGGCGGAAGAAAAACGCTCGGAATGAGCGCTTCCACCCCCAAAACGCGGAAGTATCCGCACATGTGCAGGAAGTGCAGCGGGCGCTCTTCATTCGCGAGCACCGACGACAGATGATTCTAGCGACCCTCCCACGCCCTTGCTGGCTTGGTAATAGGCCCAGACAAGCGCAGCCACGTGACCCGGCGGAAGAAAAACGCTCGGAACGAGCGCTTCCAGCCCCAAAACGCGGAAGGATCCGCACATGTGCAGGAAGTGCAGCGGGCGCTCTTCATTCGCGAGCGCAGATGACCGATGATGCTCGCAACCCTCCCACGCCCTTGCTGGCTTGGTAATAGGCCCAGACAAGCGCAGCCACGTGACCCGGCGGAAGAAAAACGCTCGGAACGAGCGCTTCCACCCCCAAAACGCGGAAGGATCCGCACATGTGCAGGAAGTGCAGCGGGCGCTCTTCATTCGCGAGCGCCGATGACTGATGATGCTCGCAACCCTCCCACGCCCCGGCGGAAGAAAAACGCTCGGAACGAGCGCTTCCAGCCCCAAAACGCGGAAGGACGCACATGTGCAGGAAGTGCAGCGGGCGCTCTTCATTCGCGAGCGCCGATGACCGACGATGCTCGCAACCCTCCCACGCCCTTGCTGGCTTGGTAATAGGACCAGAAAAGTGCAGCCACGTGACCCGGCGGAAAAAAAACGCTCGGAACGAGCGCTTCCACCCCCAAAACGCGGAAGGATCCGCACATGTGCAGGAAGTGCAGCGGGCGCTCTTCATTCGCGAGCGCCGATGACCGATGATGCTCGCAACCCTCCCACGCCCTTGCTGGCTTGGTAATAGGCTCAGACAAGCACAGCCACGTGACCCGTGGAAGAAAAACAATCAGAACGAGCGCTTCCACCCCCAAAACGCGGAAGGATCCGCACATGTGCATGAAGTGCAGCAGGCGCTCTTCATTCGCGAGCGCCGATGACCGATGATGCTCGCAACCCTCTCACGCCCTTGCTGGCTTGGTAATAGGCCCATACAAGTGCAGCCACTTGACCTGGCGGAAGAAAAACGCTCGGAACGAGCGCTTCCACCCTCAAAACGCGGAAGGATCCGCACATGTGCAGAAAGTGCAGCGGGCGCTCTTCATTTGCGAGGGCCGATGACCAATGATGCTCGCAACCCTCCCACGCCCTTGCTGGCTTGGTAATAGGCCCATACAAGCAGATAGGTCTATTGGCAGGTAGGTTTTCTGGCACGTAGGTCTACTGGCATGTAGGTTTGTTGGCTAGCAGGTCTATTGGCTGGCATGTCTATTGACAGGCAGGTCTATTGGTAGGTAGGTCTATTGGCAAGTAGGTCTATTGGCAGGTAGGTCTACTGGCAGGTAGGTCTATTGGCAGCTAGGTCTATTGGCACGGAGGTCTATTGGCTGGGAGGTCGATTGGCTGGTAGGTCGATTGGCAGGTGGAAGGTCTATAGGCAGGTAGGTCTATTGGCAGGTAGGTCTATTGGAAGGTAGGTCTATTGGCAGGTAGGTCTATTGGCAGGTAGGTCTTTTAGCAGGTAGGTCTATTGGCAGGTAGGTCTATTGGCAGGTAGGTCTATTGGCAGGTAGGGCTATTGGCAGGTAGGTCTATTGGCAGGTAGGTCTACTTGCAGGTAGGTCTATTGGAAGGTAGGACTATTGGCAGGTAGGTCTATTGGCAGCTAGGTCTATTGGCAGGTAGGTCTATTGGCAGGTAGGTCTATTGGCAGGTAGGTCTATTGGCAGCTAGGTATATTGGCAGGTAGGTCTATTGGCAGGTAGGTCTATTGGCAGGTAGGTCTATTGGCAGCTAGGTCTGTAGGTCTATTGGCAGCTAGGTCTATTGGCAGGTAGGTCTATTGGCAGGTAGGTCTATTGGCAAGTAGGTCTTTTGGCAGGAAGGTCTATTGGCAGGTAGGTCTATTGGCAGGTGTCTATTCGCAGGTAGGTCTATTCGCGGGTAGGTCTAATGGCAGGTAGGTCTATTGGCAGATAGGTCTGTAGGTCTATTGGCAGGTAGGTCTATTGGCAGGTAGATCTATTGGCAGCTAGGTCAATTGGCAGGTAGGTCTATTGGAAGCTAGGTCTATTGGCAGGTAGGTCTATTCGCAGGTAGGTGTATTGGCAGGTAGGTGTATTGGCAGATATGTCTGTAGGTCTATTGGCAGCTAGGTCTATTGGCAGGTAGGTCTATTGGCAGGTAGGTCTATTGGCAGGTAGGTCTATTGGCAGGTAGGTCTATTGGCAGATAGGTCTGTAGGTCTATTGGCAGCTAGGTCTATTGGCAGGTAGGTCTATTGGCAGGTAGGTCTATTGGCAGGTAGGTCTATTGGCAGGTAGGTCTATTGGCAGGTAGGTCTATTGGCAGGTAGGTCTATTGGCAGGTAGGTCTATTGGCAGGTAGGTCTATTGGCAGGTAGGTCTATTGGCAGGTAGGTCTATTGGCAGCTAGGTCTATTGGAAGGTAGGTCTATTGGCAGGTAGGTCTATTGGCAGCTAGGTCTATTGGCAGGTAGGTCTATTGGCAGGTAGGTCTATTGGCAGGTAGGTCTATTGGCGGGTAGGTCTATTGGCAGATAGGTCTGTAGGTCTATTGGCAGCTAGGTCTATTGGTAGGTAGGTCTATTGGCAGGTAGGTCTATTGGCAGGTAGGTCTATTGGCAGGTAGGTCTATTGGGAGGTAGGTCTATTGGCAGGTAGGTCTATTGGCAGGTAGGTCCATTGGCAGGTAGGTCTATTTGCAGCTAGGGCTATTGGCAGGTAGGTCTATTGGCAGGTAGGTCTACTGGCAGCTAGGTCTATTGGCAGGTAGGTCTATTCGCAGGTAGGTCTATTCGCAGGTAGGTCTATTGGCAGGTAGGTCTATTGGCAGATAGGTTTGTAGGTCTATTGGCAGGTAGGTCTATTGGCAGGTAGGTCTATTGGCAGGTAGGTCTATTGGCAGGTAGGTCTATTGGCAGGTAGGTCTATTGGCAGGTAGGTCTATTGGCAGGTAGGTCTATTGGCGGGTAGGTCTATTGGCAGGTAGGTCTATTGGCAGGTAGGTCTATTGACAGCTAGGTCTATTGGAAGGTAGGTCTATTGGCAGGTAGGTCTATTGGCAGCTAGGTCTATTGGCAGGTAGGTCTATTGGCAGGTAGGTCTATTGGCAGGTAGGTCTATTGGCGGGTAGGTCTATTGGCAGATAGGTCTGTAGGTCTATTGGCAGCTAGGTCTATTGGTAGGTAGGTCTATTCGCAGGTAGGTCTATTCGCAGGTAGGTCTATTGGCAGGTAGGTCTATTGGCAGGTAGGTCTATTGGCAGGTAGGTCTATTGGCAGGTAGGTCCATTGGCAGGTAGGTCTATTTGCAGCTAGGTCTATTGGCAGGTAGGTCTATTGGCAGGTAGGTCTATTGGCAGCTAGGTCTATTGGCAGGTAGGTCTATTCGCAGGTAGGTCTATTCGCAGGTAGGTCTATTGGCAGGTAGGTCTATTGGCAGATAGGTCTGTAGGTCTATTGGCAGGTAGGTCTATTGGCAGGTAGGTCTATTGGCAGGTAGGTCTATTGGCAGGTAGGTCTATTGGCAGGTAGGTCTATTGGCAGGTAGGTCTATTGGCAGGTAGGTCTATTGGCAGGTAGGTCTATTGGCAGGTAGGCCTATTGGCAGCTAGGTCTATTGGCAGGTAGGTCTATTGGCATCTAGGTCTATTGGCAGGTAGGTCTATTCGCAGGTAGGTCTATTCGCAGGTAGGTCTATTGGCAGGTAGGTCTATTGGCAGATAGGTCTGTAGGTCTATTGGCAGCTAGGTCTATTGGCAGGTAGGTCTATTCGCAGGTAGGTCTATTCGCAGGTAGGTATATTGGCAGGTAGGTCTATTGGCAGGTAGGTCTATTGGCAGGTAGGTCTATTGGCAGGTAGGTCTATTGGCAGGTAGGTCTATTGGCAGAGAGGTCTGTAGGTATATTGGCACCTAGGTCTATTGGCAGGTAGGTCTATTGGCAGGTAGGTCTATTGGCAGGTAGGTCTATTGGCAGGTAGGTCTATTGGCAGGTAGGTCTATTGGCAGGTAGTTCTATTGGCAGATAGGTCTGTGGGTCTATTGGCAGCTAGGTCTATTGGCAGTTAGGTCTATTGGCAGCTAGGTCTATTGGCAGGTAGGTCTATTGGCAGGTAGGTCTATTGGCAGGTAGGTCTATTGGCAGGTAGGTCTATTGGCAGGTAGGTCTATTGGCAGGTAGGTCTATTGGCAGGTAGGTCTATTGGCAGCTAGGTCTATTGGCAGGTAGGTCTATTGGCAGCTAGGTCTATTGGCAGCTAGGTCTATTGGCAGGTAGGTCTATTCACAGATAGGTCTATTCGCAGGAAGGTCTATTGGCAGGTAGGTCTATTGGCAGATAGGTCTGTAGGTCTATTGGCAGCTAGGTCTATTGGATGATAGGTCTATTGGCAGGTAGGTCTATTGGCAGGTAGGTCTATTGGCAGGTAGGTCCATTGGCAGGTAGGTCTATTGGCAGGTAGGTCTATTGGCAGGTAGGTCTATTGGCAGGTAGGTCTATTGGCAGGTAGGTCTATTGGCAGGTAGGTCTATTGGCAGGTAGGTCTATTGGCAGCTAGGTCTATTGGCAGGTAGGTCTATTCGCAGGTAGGTTTATTCGCAGGTAGGTCTATTGGCAGGTAGGTCTATTGGCAGATAGGTCTGTAGGTCTATTGGCAGCTAGGTCTATTGGCAGGTAGGTCTATTCGCAGGTAGGTCTATTCGCAGGTAGGTATATTGGCAGGTAGGTCTATTGGCAGGTAGGTCTATTGGCAGGTAGGTCTATTGGGAGGTAGGTCTATTGGCAGGTAGGTCTATTGGCAGGTAGGTCCATTGGCAGGTAGGTCTATTTGCAGCTAGGGCTATTGGCAGGTAGGTCTATTGGCAGGTAGGTCTACTGGCAGCTAGGTCTATTGGCAGGTAGGTCTATTCGCAGGTAGGTCTATTCGCAGGTAGGTCTATTGGCAGGTAGGTCTATTGGCAGATAGGTTTGTAGGTCTATTGGCAGGTAGGTCTATTGGCAGGTAGGTCTATTGGCAGGTAGGTCTATTGGCAGGTAGGTCTATTGGCAGGTAGGTCTATTGGCAGGTAGGTCTATTGGCAGGTAGGTCTATTTGCAGCTAGGGCTATTGGCAGGTAGGTCTATTGGCAGGTAGGTCTACTGGCAGCTAGGTCTATTGGCAGGTAGGTCTATTCGCAGGTAGGTCTATTCGCAGGTAGGTCTATTGGCAGGTAGGTCTATTGGCAGATAGGTTTGTAGGTCTATTGGCAGGTAGGTCTATTGGCAGGTAGGTCTATTGGCAGGTAGGTCTATTGGCAGGTAGGTCTATTGGCAGGTAGGTCTATTGGCAGGTAGGTCTATTGGCAGGTAGGTCTATTGGCGGGTAGGTCTATTGGCAGGTAGGTCTATTGGCAGGTAGGTCTATTGACAGCTAGGTCTATTGGAAGGTAGGTCTATTGGCAGGTAGGTCTATTGGCAGCTAGGTCTATTGGCAGGTAGGTCTATTGGCAGGTAGGTCTATTGGCAGGTAGGTCTATTGGCGGGTAGGTCTATTGGCAGATAGGTCTGTAGGTCTATTGGCAGCTAGGTCTATTGGTAGGTAGGTCTATTCGCAGGTAGGTCTATTCGCAGGTAGGTCTATTGGCAGGTAGGTCTATTGGCAGGTAGGTCTATTGGCAGGTAGGTCTATTGGCAGGTAGGTCCATTGGCAGGTAGGTCTATTTGCAGCTAGGTCTATTGGCAGGTAGGTCTATTGGCAGGTAGGTCTATTGGCAGCTAGGTCTATTGGCAGGTAGGTCTATTCGCAGGTAGGTCTATTCGCAGGTAGGTCTATTGGCAGGTAGGTCTATTGGCAGATAGGTCTGTAGGTCTATTGGCAGGTAGGTCTATTGGCAGGTAGGTCTATTGGCAGGTAGGTCTATTGGCAGGTAGGTCTATTGGCAGGTAGGTCTATTGGCAGGTAGGTCTATTGGCAGGTAGGTCTATTGGCAGGTAGGTCTATTGGCAGGTAGGCCTATTGGCAGCTAGGTCTATTGGCAGGTAGGTCTATTGGCATCTAGGTCTATTGGCAGGTAGGTCTATTCGCAGGTAGGTCTATTCGCAGGTAGGTCTATTGGCAGGTAGGTCTATTGGCAGATAGGTCTGTAGGTCTATTGGCAGCTAGGTCTATTGGCAGGTAGGTCTATTCGCAGGTAGGTCTATTCGCAGGTAGGTATATTGGCAGGTAGGTCTATTGGCAGGTAGGTCTATTGGCAGGTAGGTCTATTGGCAGGTAGGTCTATTGGCAGGTAGGTCTATTGGCAGAGAGGTCTGTAGGTATATTGGCACCTAGGTCTATTGGCAGGTAGGTCTATTGGCAGGTAGGTCTATTGGCAGGTAGGTCTATTGGCAGGTAGGTCTATTGGCAGGTAGGTCTATTGGCAGGTAGGTCTATTGGCAGGTAGTTCTATTGGCAGATAGGTCTGTGGGTCTATTGGCAGCTAGGTCTATTGGCAGTTAGGTCTATTGGCAGCTAGGTCTATTGGCAGGTAGGTCTATTGGCAGGTAGGTCTATTGGCAGGTAGGTCTATTGGCAGGTAGGTCTATTGGCAGGTAGGTCTATTGGCAGGTAGGTCTATTGGCAGGTAGGTCTATTGGCAGCTAGGTCTATTGGCAGGTAGGTCTATTGGCAGCTAGGTCTATTGGCAGCTAGGTCTATTGGCAGGTAGGTCTATTCACAGATAGGTCTATTCGCAGGAAGGTCTATTGGCAGGTAGGTCTATTGGCAGATAGGTCTGTAGGTCTATTGGCAGCTAGGTCTATTGGATGATAGGTCTATTGGCAGGTAGGTCTATTGGCAGGTAGGTCTATTGGCAGGTAGGTCCATTGGCAGGTAGGTCTATTGGCAGGTAGGTCTATTGGCAGGTAGGTCTATTGGCAGGTAGGTCTATTGGCAGGTAGGTCTATTGGCAGGTAGGTCTATTGGCAGGTAGGTCTATTGGCAGCTAGGTCTATTGGCAGGTAGGTCTATTCGCAGGTAGGTTTATTCGCAGGTAGGTCTATTGGCAGGTAGGTCTATTGGCAGATAGGTCTGTAGGTCTATTGGCAGCTAGGTCTATTGGCAGGTAGGTCTATTCGCAGGTAGGTCTATTCGCAGGTAGGTATATTGGCAGGTAGGTCTATTGGCAGGTAGGTCTATTGGCAGGTAGGTCTATTGGGAGGTAGGTCTATTGGCAGGTAGGTCTATTGGCAGGTAGGTCCATTGGCAGGTAGGTCTATTTGCAGCTAGGGCTATTGGCAGGTAGGTCTATTGGCAGGTAGGTCTACTGGCAGCTAGGTCTATTGGCAGGTAGGTCTATTCGCAGGTAGGTCTATTCGCAGGTAGGTCTATTGGCAGGTAGGTCTATTGGCAGATAGGTTAGGTCTATTGGCAGGTAGGTCTATTGGCAGGTAGGTCTATTGGCAGGTAGGTCTATTGGCAGGTAGGTCTATTGGCAGGTAGGTCTATTGGCAGGTAGGTCTATTGGCAGGTAGGTCTATTGGCGGGTAGGTCTATTGGCAGGTAGGTCTATTGGCAGGTAGGTCTATTGACAGCTAGGTCTATTGGAAGGTAGGTCTATTGGCAGGTAGGTCTATTGGCAGCTAGGTCTATTGGCAGGTAGGTCTATTGGCAGGTAGGTCTATTGGCAGGTAGGTCTATTGGCGGGTAGGTCTATTGGCAGATAGGTCTGTAGGTCTATTGGCAGCTAGGTCTATTGGTAGGTAGGTCTATTCGCAGGTAGGTCTATTCGCAGGTAGGTCTATTGGCAGGTAGGTCTATTGGCAGGTAGGTCTATTGGCAGGTAGGTCTATTGGCAGGTAGGTCCATTGGCAGGTAGGTCTATTTGCAGCTAGGTCTATTGGCAGGTAGGTCTATTGGCAGGTAGGTCTATTGGCAGCTAGGTCTATTGGCAGGTAGGTCTATTCGCAGGTAGGTCTATTCGCAGGTAGGTCTATTGGCAGGTAGGTCTATTGGCAGATAGGTCTGTAGGTCTATTGGCAGGTAGGTCTATTGGCAGGTAGGTCTATTGGCAGGTAGGTCTATTGGCAGGTAGGTCTATTGGCAGGTAGGTCTATTGGCAGGTAGGTCTATTGGCAGGTAGGTCTATTGGCAGGTAGGTCTATTGGCAGGTAGGTCTATTGGCAGGTAGGCCTATTGGCAGCTAGGTCTATTGGCAGGTAGGTCTATTGGCATCTAGGTCTATTGGCAGGTAGGTCTATTCGCAGGTAGGTCTATTCGCAGGTAGGTCTATTGGCAGGTAGGTCTATTGGCAGATAGGTCTGTAGGTCTATTGGCAGCTAGGTCTATTGGCAGGTAGGTCTATTCGCAGGTAGGTCTATTCGCAGGTAGGTATATTGGCAGGTAGGTCTATTGGCAGGTAGGTCTATTGGCAGGTAGGTCTATTGGCAGGTAGGTCTATTGGCAGGTAGGTCTATTGGCAGAGAGGTCTGTAGGTATATTGGCACCTAGGTCTATTGGCAGGTAGGTCTATTGGCAGGTAGGTCTATTGGCAGGTAGGTCTATTGGCAGGTAGGTCTATTGGCAGGTAGGTCTATTGGCAGGTAGGTCTATTGGCAGGTAGTTCTATTGGCAGATAGGTCTGTGGGTCTATTGGCAGCTAGGTCTATTGGCAGTTAGGTCTATTGGCAGCTAGGTCTATTGGCAGGTAGGTCTATTGGCAGGTAGGTCTATTGGCAGGTAGGTCTATTGGCAGGTAGGTCTATTGGCAGGTAGGTCTATTGGCAGGTAGGTCTATTGGCAGGTAGGTCTATTGGCAGCTAGGTCTATTGGCAGGTAGGTCTATTGGCAGCTAGGTCTATTGGCAGCTAGGTCTATTGGCAGGTAGGTCTATTCACAGATAGGTCTATTCGCAGGAAGGTCTATTGGCAGGTAGGTCTATTGGCAGATAGGTCTGTAGGTCTATTGGCAGCTAGGTCTATTGGATGATAGGTCTATTGGCAGGTAGGTCTATTGGCAGGTAGGTCTATTGGCAGGTAGGTCCATTGGCAGGTAGGTCTATTGGCAGGTAGGTCTATTGGCAGGTAGGTCTATTGGCAGGTAGGTCTATTGGCAGGTAGGTCTATTGGCAGGTAGGTCTATTGGCAGGTAGGTCTATTGGCAGCTAGGTCTATTGGCAGGTAGGTCTATTCGCAGGTAGGTTTATTCGCAGGTAGGTCTATTGGCAGGTAGGTCTATTGGCAGATAGGTCTGTAGGTCTATTGGCAGCTAGGTCTATTGGCAGGTAGGTCTATTCGCAGGTAGGTCTATTCGCAGGTAGGTATATTGGCAGGTAGGTCTATTGGCAGGTAGGTCTATTGGCAGGTAGGTCTATTGGCAGGTAGGTCTATTGGCAGGTAGGTCTATTGGCAGAGAGGTCTGTAGGTCTATTGGCAGCTAGGTCTATTGGCAGGTAGGTCTATTCGCAGGTAGGTCTTTTCGCAGGTGGGTCTATTGGCAGGTAGGTTTATTGGCAGGTAGGTCTATTGGCAGGTAGGTCTATTGGCAGGTAGGTCTATTGGCAGATAGGTCTGTAGGTCTATTGGCAGCTAGATCTATTGGCAGGTAGGTCTATTCGCAGGTAGGTCTATTCGCAGGTAGGTATATTGGCAGGTAGGTCTATTGGCAGGTAGGTCTATTGGCAGGTAGGTCTATTGGCAGGTAGGTCTATTGGCAGGTAGGTCTATTGGCAGAGAGGTCTGTAGGTATATTGGCACCTAGGTCTATTGGCAGGTATGTCTATTGGCAGGTAGGTCTATTGGCAGGTAGGTCTATTGGCAGGTAGGTCTATTGGCAGGTAGGTCTATTGGCAGGTAGGTCTATTGGCAGGTAGGTCTATTGGCAGATAGGTCTGTAGGTCTATTGGCAGCTAGGTCTATTGGCAGGTAGGTCTATTCGCAGGTAGGTCTATTCGCAGGTAGGTATATTGGCAGGTAGGTCTATTGGCAGGTAGGTCTATTGGCAGGTAGGTCTATTGGCAGGTAGGTCTATTGGCAGGTAGGTCTATTGGCAGAGAGGTCTGTAGGTCTATTGGCAGCTAGGTCTATTGGCAGGTAGGTCTATTCGCAGGTAGGTCTTTTCGCAGGTGGGTCTATTGGCAGGTAGGTTTATTGGCAGGTAGGTCTATTGGCAGGTAGGTCTATTGGCAGGTAGGTCTATTGGCAGATAGGTCTGTACGTCTATTGGCAGCTAGGTCTATTGGCAGATAGGTCTATTGGCAGCTAGGTCTATTGGCAGGTAGGTCTATTGGCAGGTAGGTCTATTGGCAGGTAGGTCTATTGGCAGGTAGGTCTATTGGCAGGTAGGTCTATTGGCAGGTAGGTCTATTGGCAGGTAGGTCTATTGGCAGCTAGGTCTATTGGCAGGTAGGTCTATTGGCAGGTAGGTCTATTGGCAGCTAGGTCTATTGGCAGGTAGGTCTATTCGCAGATAGGTCTATTCGCAGGTAGGTCTATTGGCATGTAGGTCTATTGGCAGATAGGTCTGTAGGTCTATTGGCAGCTAGGTCTATTGGAAGGTAGGTCTATTGGCAGCTAGGTCTATTGGCAGGTAGGGCTATTGGCAGGTAGGTCCATTGGCAGGTAGGTCTATTGGCCGGTAGGTCTATTGGCAGGTAGGTCTATTGGCAGGTAGGTCGATTGGCAGGTAGGTCTATTGGCAGGTAGGACTATTGGCAGGTAGGTCTATTGGCAGCTAGGTCTATTGGCAGGTAGGTCTATTGGCAGCTAGGTCTATTGGCAGCTAGGTCTACTGGCAGGTAGGTCTATCGGCAGGTAGGTCTATTGGCAGGTAGGTCTATTGGCAGGTAGGTCTATTGGCAGGTAGGTCTATTGGCAGGTAGGTCTATTGGCAGGTAGGTCTATTGGCAGGTAGGTCTATTGGCAGGTAGGTCTATTGGCAGATAGGTCTGTAGGTCTATTGGCAGCTAGGTCTATTGGCAGGTAGGTCTATTTGCAGGTAGGTCTATTCGCAGGTAGGTATATTGGCAGGTAGGTCTATTGGCAGAGAGGTCTGTAGGTATATTGGCACCTAGGTCTATTGGCAGGTATGTCTATTGGCAGGTAGGTCTATTGGCAGGTAGGTCTATTGGCAGGTAGGTCTATTGGCAGGTAGGTCTATTGGCAGGTAGGTCTATTGGCAGGTAGGTCTATTGGGAGATAGGTCTGTAGGTCTATTGGCAGCTAGGTCTATTGGCAGGTAGGTCTATTCGCAGGTAGGTCTATTCGCAGGTAGGTATATTGGCAGGTAGGTCTATTGGCAGGTAGGTCTATTGGCAGGTAGGTCTATTGGCAGGTAGGTCTATTGGCAGGTAGGTCTATTGGCAGAGAGGTCTGTAGGTCTATTGGCAGCTAGGTCTATTGGCAGGTAGGTCTATTCGCAGGTAGGTCTTTTCGCAGGTGGGTCTATTGGCAGGTAGGTTTATTGGCAGGTAGGTCTATTGGCAGGTAGGTCTATTGGCAGGTAGGTCTATTGGCAGATAGGTCTGTAGGTCTATTGGCAGCTAGGTCTATTGGCAGATAGGTCTATTGGCAGCTAGGTCTATTGGCAGGTAGGTCTATTGGCAGGTAGGTCTATTGGCAGGTAGGTATATTGGCAGGTAGGTCTATTGGCAGGTAGGTCTATTGGCAGGTAGGTCTATTGGCAGGTAGGTCTATTGGCAGCTAGGTCTATTGGCAGGTAGGTCTATTGGCAGGTAGGTCTATTGGCAGCTAGGTCTATTGGCAGGTAGGTCTATTCGCAGATAGGTCTATTCGCAGGTAGGTCTATTGGCATGTAGGTCTATTGGCAGATAGGTCTGTAGGTCTATTGGCAGCTAGGTCTATTGGAAGGTAGGTCTATTGGCAGCTAGGTCTATTGGCAGGTAGGGCTATTGGCAGGTAGGTCCATTGGCAGGTAGGTCTACTGGCAGGTAGGTCTATTGGCAGGTAGGTCTATTGGCAGGTAGGTCTATTGGCAGGTAGGTCTATTGGCAGGTAGGTCTATTGGCAGGTAGGTCTATTGGCAGCTAGGTCTATTGGCAGGTAGGTCTATTGGCAGGTAGGTCTATTGGCAGCTAGGTCTATTGGCAGGTAGGTCTATTCGCAGATAGGTCTATTCGCAGGTAGGTCTATTGGCAGGTAGGTCTATTGGCAGATAGGTCTGTAGGTCTATTGGCAGCTAGGTCTATTGGAAGGTAGGTCTATTGGCAGGTAGGTCTATTGGCAGGTAGGGCTATTGGCAGGTAGGTCCATTGGCAGGTAGGTCTATTGGCAGGTAGGTCTATTGGCAGGTAGGTCTATTGGCAGGTAGGTCTATTGGCAGGTAGGTCTATTGGCAGGTAGGTCTATTGGCAGCTAGGTCTATTGGCAGGTAGGTCTATTGGCAGCTAGGTCTATTGGCAGCTAGGTCTATTGGCAGGTAGGTCTATTGGCAGCTAGGTCTATTGGCAGGTAGGTCTATTGGCAGGTAGGTCTATTGGCAGGTAGGTCTATTGGCAGGTAGGTCTATTGGCAGGTAGGTCTATTGGCAGGTAGGTCTATTGGCAGGTAGGTCTATTGGCAGCTAGGTCTATTGGCAGGTAGGTCTATTGGCAGGTAGGTCTATTGGCAGCTAGGTCTATTGGCAGGTAGGTCTATTCGCAGGTAGGTCTTTTCGCAGGTGGGTCTATTGGCAGGTAGGTTTATTGGCAGGTAGGTCTATTGGCAGGTAGGTATATTGGCAGGTAGGTCTATTGGCAGATAGGTCTGTAGGTCTATTGGCAGCTAGGTCTATTGGCAGGTAGGTCTATTCGCAGGTAGGTCTATTCGCAGGTAGGTATATTGGCAGGTAGGTCTATTGGCAGGTAGGTCTATTGGCAGGTAGGTCTATTGGCAGGTAGGTCTATTGGCAGGTAGGTCTATTGGCAGAGAGGTCTGTAGGTATATTGGCACCTAGGTCTATTGGCAGGTAGGTCTATTGGCAGGTAGGTCTATTGGCAGGTAGGTCTATTGGCAGGTAGGTCTAATGGCAGGTAGGTCTATTGGCAGGTAGGTCTATTGGCAGGTAGGTCTATTGGCAGATAGGTCTGTAGGTCTATTGGCAGCTAGGTCTATTGGCAGGTAGGTCTATTCGCAGGTAGGTCTATTCGCAGGTAGGTATATTGGCAGGTAGGTCTATTGGCAGGTAGGTCTATTGGCAGGTAGGTCTATTGGCAGGTAGGTCTATTGGCAGGTAGGTCTATTGGCAGAGAGGTCTGTAGGTCTATTGGCAGCTAGGTCTATTGGCAGGTAGGTCTATTCGCAGGTAGGTCTTTTCGCAGGTGGGTCTATTGGCAGGTAGGTTTATTGGCAGGTAGGTCTATTGGCAGGTAGGTCTATTGGCAGGTAGGTCTATTGGCAGATAGGTCTGTAGGTCTATTGGCAGCTAGGTCTATTGGCAGATAGGTCTATTGGCAGCTAGGTCTATTGGCAGGTAGGTCTATTGGCAGGTAGGTCTATTGGCAGGTAGGTATATTGGCAGGTAGGTCTATTGGCAGGTAGGTCTATTGGCAGGTAGGTCTATTGGCAGGTAGGTCTATTGGCAGCTAGGTCTATTGGCAGGTAGGTCTATTGGCAGGTAGGTCTATTGGCAGCTAGGTCTATTGGCAGGTAGGTCTATTCGCAGATAGGTCTATTCGCAGGTAGGTCTATTGGCATGTAGGTCTATTGGCAGATAGGTCTGTAGGTCTATTGGCAGCTAGGTCTATTGGAAGGTAGGTCTATTGGCAGCTAGGTCTATTGGCAGGTAGGGCTATTGGCAGGTAGGTCCATTGGCAGGTAGGTCTACTGGCAGGTAGGTCTATTGGCAGGTAGGTCTATTGGCAGGTAGGTCTATTGGCAGGTAGGTCTATTGGCAGGTAGGTCTATTGGCAGGTAGGTCTATTGGCAGCTAGGTCTATTGGCAGGTAGGTCTATTGGCAGGTAGGTCTATTGGCAGCTAGGTCTATTGGCAGGTAGGTCTATTCGCAGATAGGTCTATTCGCAGGTAGGTCTATTGGCAGGTAGGTCTATTGGCAGATAGGTCTATTGGAAGGTAGGTCTATTGGCAGGTAGGTCTATTGGCAGGTAGGGCTATTGGCAGGTAGGTCCATTGGCAGGTAGGTCTATTGGCAGGTAGGTCTATTGGCAGCTAGGTCTATTGGCAGGTAGGTCTATTGGCAGCTAGGTCTATTGGCAGCTAGGTCTATTGGCAGGTAGGTCTATTCACAGATAGGTCTATTCGTAGGAAGGTCTATTGGCAGGTAGGTCTATTGGCAGATAGGTCTGTAGGTCTATTGGCAGCTAGGTCTATTGGATGATAGGTCTATTGGCAGGTAGGTCTATTGGCAGGTAGGTCTATTGGCAGGTAGGTCCATTGGCAGGTAGGTCTATTGGCAGGTAGGTCTATTGGCAGGTAGGTCTATTGGCAGGTAGGTCTATTGGCAGGTAGGTCTATTGGCAGGTAAGTCTATTGGCAGCTAGGTCTATTGGCAGGTAGGTCTATTCGCAGGTAGGTTTATTCGCAGGTAGGTCTATTGGCAGGTAGGTCTATTGGCAGATAGGTCTGTAGGTCTATTGGCAGCTAGGTCTATTGGCAGGTAGGTCTATTCGCAGGTAGGTCTATTCGCAGGTAGGTATATTGGCAGGTAGGTCTATTGGCAGGTAGGTCTATTGGCAGGTAGGTCTATTGGCAGGTAGGTCTATTGGCAGGTAGGTCTATTGGCAGAGAGGTCTGTAGGTCTATTGGCAGCTAGGTCTATTGGCAGGTAGGTCTATTCGCAGGTAGGTCTTTTCGCAGGTGGGTCTATTGGCAGGTAGGTTTATTGGCAGGTAGGTCTATTCGCAGGTAGGTCTATTGCCAGGTAGGTCTATTGGCAGATAGGTCTGTAGGTCTATTGGCAGCTAGGTCTATTGGAAGGTAGGTCTATTGGCAGGTAGGTCTATTGGCAGGTAGGTCTATTGGCAGGTAGGTCCATTGGCAGGTAGGTCTATTGGCAGGTAGGTCTATTGGCAGGTATGTCTATTGGCAGGTAGGTCTATTGGCAGGTAGGTCTATTGGCAGGTAGGTGTATTGACAGGTAGGTCTATTGGCAGCTAGGTCTATTGGCAGGTAGGTCTATTCGCAGGTAGGTTTATTCGCAGGTAGGTCTATTGGCAGGTAGGTCTATTGGCAGATAGGTCTGTAGGTCTATTGGCAGCTAGGTCTATTGGCAGGTAGGTCTATTCGCAGGTAGGTCTATTCGCAGGTAGGTATATTGGCAGGTAGGTCAATTGGCAGGTAGGTCTATTGGCAGGTAGGTCTATTGGCAGGTAGGTCTATTGGCAGGTAGGTCTATTGGCAGAGAGGTCTGTAGGTCTATTGGCAGGTAGGTCTATTGGCAGGTAGGTCTATTGGCAGGTAGGTCTATTGGCAGGTAGGTCTATTGGCAGATAGGTCTGTAGGTCTATTGGCAGCTAGGTCTATTGGCAGGTAGGTCTATTGGCAGCTAGGTCTATTGGCAGGTAGGTCTGTTGGCAGCTAGGTCTATTGGCAGGTAGGTCTATTGGCAGGTAGGTCTATTGGCAGGTAGGTCTATTGGCAGGTAGGTCTATTGGCAGGTAGGTCTATTGGCAGGTAGGTCTATTGGCAGGTAGGTCTATTGGCAGCTAGGTCTATTGGCAGGTAGGTCTATTGGCAGGTAGGTCTATTGGCAGCTAGGTCTATTGGCAGGTAGGTCTATTGGCAGATAGGTCTATTCGCAGGTAGGTCTATTGGCAGGTAGGTCTATTGGCAGATAGGTCTGTAGGTCTATTGGCAGCTAGGTCTATTGGCAGCTAGGTCTATTGGCAGGTAGGTCTATTGGCAGATAGGTCTATTCGCAGGTAGGTCTATTGGCAGGTAGGTCTATTGGCAGATAGGTCTGTAGGTCTATTGGCAGCTAGGTCTATTGGAAGGTAGGTCTATTGGCTGGTAGGTCTATTGGCAGGTAGGTCTATTGGCAGGTAGGTCCATTGGCAGGTAGGTCTATTGGCAGGTAGGTCTATTGGCAGGTATGTCTATTGGCAGGTAGGTCTATTGGCAGGTAGGTCTATTGGCAGGTAGGTCTATTGACAGGTAGGTCTATTGGCAGCTAGGTCTATTGGCAGGTAGGTCTATTCGCAGGTAGGTTTACTCGCAGGTAGGTCTATTGGCAGGTAGGTCTATTGGCAGATAGGTCTGTAGGTCTATTGGCAGCTAGGTCTATTGGCAGGTAGGTCTATTCGCAGGTAGGTCTATTCGCAGGTAGGTATATTGGCAGGTAGGTCAATTGGCAGGTAGGTCTATTGGCAGGTAGGTCTATTGGCAGGTAGGTCTATTGGCAGGTAGGTCTATTGGCAGAGAGGTCTGTAGGTCTATTGGCAGGTAGGT
Organism: Closterium sp. Naga37s-1; assembly: GCA_947471745.1. NCBI lineage: Eukaryota > Viridiplantae > Streptophyta > Zygnematophyceae > Desmidiales > Closteriaceae > Closterium > Closterium sp. Naga37s-1. Next base: position 2,501,572 of record CANJKZ010000977.1, read on the forward strand.
CTATTGGCAGGTAGGTCTATTGGCAGGTAGGTCTATTGGCAGATAGGTCTGTAGGTCTATTGGCAGCTAGGTCTATTGGCAGGTAGGTCTATTGGCAGCTAGGTCTATTGGCAGGTAGGTCTATTGGCAGCTAGGTCTATTGGCAGCTAGGTCTATTGGCAGGTAGGTCTATTGGCAGGTAGGTCTATTGGCAGGTAGGTCTATTGGCAGGTAGCTCTATTGGCAGCTAGGTCTATTGGCAGGTAGGTCTATTGGCAGCTAGGTCTATTGGCGGGTAGGTCTATTGGCAGATAGGTCTGTAGGTCTATTGGCAGCTAGGTCTATTGGCAGGTATGTCTATTGGCATGTAGGTCTATTGGCAGGTAGGTCTGTAGGTCTATTGGCAGGTAGGTCTATTGGCAGGTAGGTCTATTGGCAGGTAGGTCTATTGGCAGCTAGGTCTATTGGCAGGTAGGTCTATTGGCAGGTAGGTCTATTGGCAGCTAGGTCTATTGGCAGGTAGGTCTATTGCCAGGAAGGTCTATTGGCAGCTAGGTCTAATGGCAGCTAGGTCTATTGGCAGGTAGGTCTATCGGCAGGTAGGTCTATTGGCAGGTAGGTCTATTGGCAGCTAGGTCTATTGGCAGGTAGGTCTATTGGCAGGTAGGTCTATTGGCAGCTAGGTCTATTGGCAGCTAGGTCTATTGGCAGGTTGGTCTATTGGCGGTAGGTCTATTGGCAGATAGGTCTATTCGCAGGTAGGTCTATTGGCAGGTAGGTTTATTGGCAGGTAGGTCTATTGGCAGCTAGGGCTATTGGCAGGTAGGTCTATTCGCAGGTAGGTCTATTCGCAGGTAGGTATATTGGCAGGTAGGTCAATTGGCAGGTAGGTCTATTGGCAGGTAGGTCTATTGGCAGGTAGGTCTATTGGCAGGTAGGTCTATTGGCAGAGAGGTCTGTAGGTCTATTGGCAGGTAGGTCTATTGGCAGGTAGGTCTATTGGCAGGTAGGTCTATTGGCAGGTAGTTCTATTGGCAGATAGGTCTGTAGGTCTATTGGCAGCTAGGTCTATTGGCAGTTAGGTCTATTGGCAGCTAGGTCTATTGGCAGGTAGGTCTATTGGCAGGTAGGTCTATTGGCAGGTAGGTCTATTGGCAGGTAGGTCTATTGGCAGGTAGGTCTATTGGCAGGTAGGTCTATTGGCAGGTAGGTCTATTGGCAGCTAGGTCTATTGGCAGGTAGGTCTATTGGCAGCTAGGTCTATTGGCAGCTAGGTCTATTGGCAGGTAGGTCTATTCACAGATAGGTCTATTCGCAGGAAGGTCTATTGGCAGGTAGGTCTATTGGCAGATAGGTCTGTAGGTCTATTGGCAGCTAGGTCTATTGGATGATAGGTCTATTGGCAGGTAGGTCTATTGGCAGGTAGGTCTATTGGCAGGTAGGTCCATTGGCAGGTAGGTCTATTGGCAGGTAGGTCTATTGGCAGGTAGGTCTATTGGCAGGTAGGTCTATTGGCAGGTAGGTCTATTGGCAGGTAGGTCTATTGGCAGGTAGGTCTATTGGCAGCTAGGTCTATTGGCAGGTAGGTCTATTCGCAGGTAGGTTTATTCGCAGGTAGGTCTATTGGCAGGTAGGTCTATTGGCAGATAGGTCTGTAGGTCTATTGGCAGCTAGGTCTATTGGCAGGTAGGTCTATTCGCAGGTAGGTCTATTCGCAGGTAGGTATATTGGCAGGTAGGTCTATTGGCAGGTAGGTCTATTGGCAGGTAGGTCTATTGGCAGGTAGGTCTATTGGCAGGTAGGTCTATTGGCAGAGAGGTCTGTAGGTCTATTGGCAGCTAGGTCTATTGGCAGGTAGGTCTATTCGCAGGTAGGTCTTTTCGCAGGTGGGTCTATTGGCAGGTAGGTTTATTGGCAGGTAGGTCTATTGGCAGGTAGGTATATTGGCAGGTAGGTCTATTGGCAGATAGGTCTGTAGGTCTATTGGCAGCTAGGTCTATTGGCAGGTAGGTCTATTCGCAGGTAGGTCTATTCGCAGGTAGGTATATTGGCAGGTAGGTCTATTGGCAGGTAGGTCTATTGGCAGGTAGGTCTATTGGCAGGTAGGTCTATTGGCAGGTAGGTCTATTGGCAGAGAGGTCTGTAGGTATATTGGCACCTAGGTCTATTGGCAGGTAGGTCTATTGGCAGGTAGGTCTATTGGCAGGTAGGTCTATTGGCAGGTAGGTCTAATGGCAGGTAGGTCTATTGGCAGGTAGGTCTATTGGCAGGTAGGTCTATTGGCAGATAGGTCTGTAGGTCTATTGGCAGCTAGGTCTATTGGCAGGTAGGTCTATTCGCAGGTAGGTCTATTCGCAGGTAGGTATATTGGCAGGTAGGTCTATTGGCAGGTAGGTCTATTGGCAGGTAGGTCTATTGGCAGGTAGGTCTATTGGCAGGTAGGTCTATTGGCAGAGAGGTCTGTAGGTCTATTGGCAGCTAGGTCTATTGGCAGGTAGGTCTATTCGCAGGTAGGTCTTTTCGCAGGTGGGTCTATTGGCAGGTAGGTTTATTGGCAGGTAGGTCTATTGGCAGGTAGGTCTATTGGCAGGTAGGTCTATTGGCAGATAGGTCTGTAGGTCTATTGGCAGCTAGGTCTATTGGCAGATAGGTCTATTGGCAGCTAGGTCTATTGGCAGGTAGGTCTATTGGCAGGTAGGTCTATTGGCAGGTAGGTCTATTGGCAGGTAGGTCTATTGGCAGGTAGGTCTATTGGCAGGTAGGTCTATTGGCAGGTAGGTCTATTGGCAGCTAGGTCTATTGGCAGGTAGGTCTATTGGCAGGTAGGTCTATTGGCAGCTAGGTCTATTGGCAGGTAGGTCTATTCGCAGATAGTTCTATTCGCAGGTAGGTCTATTGGCAGGTAGGTCTATTGGCAGATAGGTCTGTAGGTCTATTGGCAGCTAGGTCTATTGGAAGGTAGGTCTATTGGCAGCTAGGTCTATTGGCAGGTAGGGCTATTGGCAGGTAGGTCCATTGGCAGGTAGGTCTATTGGCCGGTAGGTCTATTGGCAGGTAGGTCTATTGGCAGGTAGGTCTATTGGCAGGTAGGTCTATTGGCAGCTAGGTCTATTGGCAGGTAGGTCTATTGGCAGGTAGGTCTATTGGCAGGTAGGTCTATTGGCAGGTAGGTCTATTGGCAGGTAGGTCTATTGGCAGCTAGGTCTATTGGCAGGTAGGTCTATTGGCAGGTAGGTCTATTGGCAGCTAGGTCTAATGGCAGGTAGGTCTATTCGCAGATAGATCTATTCGCAGGTAGGTCTATTGGCAGGTAGGTGTATTGGCAGATAGGTCTGTAGGTCTATTGGCAGCTAGGTCTATTGGAAGGTAGGTCTATTGGCAGGTAGGTCTATTGGCAGGTAGGGCTATTGGCAGGTAGGTCCATTGGCAGGTAGGTCTATTGGCAGGTAGGTCTATTGGCAGGTAGGTCTATTGGCAGGTAGGTCTATTGGCAGGTAGGTCTATTGGCAGGTAGGTCTATTGGCAGGTAGGTCTATTGGCAGCTAGGTCTATTGGCAGGTAGGTCTATTGGCAGCTAGGTCTATTGGCAGGTAGGTCTATTGGCAGCTAGGTCTATTGGCAGCTAGGTCTATTGGCAGGTAGGTCTATTGGCAGGTAGGTCTATTGGCAGGTAGGTCTATTGGCAGGTAGGTCTATTGGCAGGTAGGTCTATTGGCAGGTAGGTCTATTGGCAGCTAGGTCTATTGGCAGGTAGGTCTATTGGCAGGTAGGTCTATTGGCAGCTAGGTCTATTGGCAGGTAGGTCTATTGGCAGCTAGGTCTATTGGCAGGTAGGTCTATTGGCAGGTAGGTCTATTGGCAGGTAGGTCTATTGGCAGGTAGGTCTATTGGCAGGTAGGTCTATTGGCAGCTAGGTCTATTGGCAGCTAGGTCTATTGGCAGGTAGGTCTATTGGCAGCTAGGTCTATTGGCAGGTAGGTCTATTGGCAGGTAGGTCTATTGGCAGGTAGGTCTATTGGCAGGTAGGTCTATTGGCAGGTAGGTCTATTGCAGGTAGGTCTATTGGCAGGTAGGTCTATTGGCAGGTAGGTCTATTGGCAGCTAGGTCTATTGGCAGGTAGGTCTATTGGCAGGTAGGTCTATTGGCAGGTAGGTCTATTGGCAGCTAGGTCTATTGGAAGGTAGGTCTATTGGCAGGTAGGTCTATTGGCAGCTTGGTCTATTGGCAGGTAGGTCTATTGGCAGGTAGGTCTATTGGCAGGTAGGTCTATTGGCGGGTAGGTCTATTGGCAGATAGGTCTGTAGGTCTATTGGCAGCTAGGTCTATTGGTAGGTAGGTCTATTGGCAGGTAGGTCTATTGGCAGGTAGGTCTATTGGCAGCTAGGTCAATTGGAAGGTAGGTCTATTGGCAGCTAGGTCTATTGGCAGGTAGGTCTATTGGCAGGTAGGTCTATTGGCAGGTAGGTCTATTGGCAGGTAGGTCTATTGGCAGGTAGGTCTATTGGCAGGTAGGTCTATTGGCAGGTAGGTCTATTGGCAGGTAGGTCTATTGGCAGCTAGGTCTATTGGAAGGTAGGTCTATTGGCAGGTAGGTCTATTGGCAGCTAGGTCTATTGGCAGGTAGGTCTATTGGCAGGTAGGTCTATTGGCAGGTAGGTCTATTGGCGGGTAGGTCTATTGGCAGATAGGTCTGTAGGTCTATTGGCAGCTAGGTCTATTGGTAGGTAGGTCTATTGGCAGGTAGGTCTATTGGCAGGTAGGTCTATTGGCAGGTAGGTCTATTGGGAGGTAGGTCTATTGGCAGGTAGGTCTATTGGCAGGTAGGTCCATTGGCAGGTAGGTCTATTTGCAGCTAGGGCTATTGGCAGGTAGGTCTATTGGCAGGTAGGTCTACTGGCAGCTAGGTCTATTGGCAGGTAGGTCTATTCGCAGGTAGGTCTATTCGCAGGTAGGTCTATTGGCAGGTAGGTCTATTGGCAGATAGGTCTGTAGGTCTATTGGCAGGTAGGTCTATTGGCAGGTAGGTCTATTGGCAGGTAGGTCTATTGGCAGGTAGGTCTATTGGCAGGTAGGTCTATTGGCAGGTAGGTCTATTGGCAGGTAGGTCTATTGGCAGGTAGGTCTATTGGCAGGTAGGTCTATTGACAGCTAGGTCTATTGGAAGGTAGGTCTATTGGCAGGTAGGTCTATTGGCAGCTAGGTCTATTGGCAGGTAGGTCTATTGGCAGGTAGGTCTATTGGCAGGTAGGTCTATTGGCGGGTAGGTCTATTGGCAGATAGGTCTGTAGGTCTATTGGCAGCTAGGTCTATTGGTAGGTAGGTCTATTCGCAGGTAGGTCTATTCGCAGGTAGGTCTATTGGCAGGTAGGTCTATTGGCAGGTAGGTCTATTGGCAGGTAGGTCTATTGGCAGGTAGGTCCATTGTCAGGTAGGTCTATTTGCAGCTAGGTCTATTGGCAGGTAGGTCTATTGGCAGGTAGGTCTATTGGCAGCTAGGTCTATTGGCAGGTAGGTCTATTCGCAGGTAGGTCTATTCGCAGGTAGGTCTATTGGCAGGTAGGTCTATTGGCAGATAGGTCTGTAGGTCTATTGGCAGGTAGGTCTATTGGCAGGTAGGTCTATTGGCAGGTAGGTCTATTGGCAGGTAGGTCTATTGGCAGGTAGGTCTATTGGCAGGTAGGTCTATTGGCAGGTAGGTCTATTGGCAGGTAGGTCTATTGGCAGGTAGGCCTATTGGCAGCTAGGTCTATTGGCAGGTAGGTCTATTGGCATCTAGGTCTATTGGCAGGTAGGTCTATTCGCAGGTAGGTCTATTGGCAGGTAGGTCTATTGGCAGATAGGTCTGTAGGTCTATTGGCAGCTAGGTCTATTGGCAGGTAGGTCTATTCGCAGGTAGGTCTATTCGCAGGTAGGTATATTGGCAGGTAGGTCTATTGGCAGGTAGGTCTATTGGCAGGTAGGTCTATTGGCAGGTAGGTCTATTGGCAGGTAGGTCTATTGGCAGAGAGGTCTGTAGGTATATTGGCACCTAGGTCTATTGGCAGGTAGGTCTATTGGCAGGTAGGTCTATTGGCAGGTAGGTCTATTGGCAGGTAGGTCTATTGGCAGGTAGGTCTATTGGCAGGTAGGTCTATTGGCAGGTAGGTCTATTGGCAGATAGGTCTGTAGGTCTATTGGCAGCTAGGTCTATTGGCAGTTAGGTCTATTGGCAGCTAGGTCTATTGGCAGGTAGGTCTATTGGCAGGTAGGTCTATTGGCAGGTAGGTCTATTGGCAGGTAGGTCTATTGGCAGGTAGGTGTATTGGCAGGTAGGTCTATTGGCAGGTAGGTCTATTGGCAGCTAGGTCTATTGGCAGGTAGGTCTATTGGCAGCTAGGTCTATTGGCAGCTAGGTCTATTGGCAGGTAGGTCTATTCACAGATAGGTCTATTCGCAGGAAGGTCTATTGGCAGGTAGGTCTATTGGCAGATAGGTCTGTAGGTCTATTGGCAGCTAGGTCTATTGGATGATAGGTCTATTGGCAGGTAGATCTATTGGCAGGTAGGTCTATTGGCAGGTAGGTCCATTGGCAGGTAGGTCTATTGGCAGGTAGGTCTATTGGCAGGTAGGTCTATTGGCAGGTAGGTCTATTGGCAGGTAGGTCTATTGGCAGGTAGGTCTATTGGCAGCTAGGTCTATTGGCAGGTAGGTCTATTCGCAGGTAGGTCTATTCGCAGGTAGGTATATTGGCAGGTAGGTCTATTGGCAGGTAGGTCTATTGGCAGGTAGGTCTATTGGCAGGTAGGTCTATTGGCAGATAGGTCTGTAGGTCTATTGGCAGCTAGGTCTATTGGCAGGTAGGTCTATTCGCAGGTAGGTCTATTCGCAGGTAGGTATATTGGCAGGTAGGTCTATTGGCAGGTAGGTCTATTGGCAGGTAGGTCTATTGGCAGGTAGATCTATTGGCAGGTAGGTCTATTGGCAGAGAGGTCTGTAGGTCTATTGGCAGCTAGGTCTATTGGCAGGTAGGTCTATTCGCAGGTAGGTCTTTTCGCAGGTGGGTCTATTGGCAGGTAGGTTTATTGGCAGGTAGGTCTATTCGCAGGTAGGTCTATTGCCAGGTAGGTCTATTGGCAGATAGGTCTGTAGGTCTATTGGCAGCTAGGTCTATTGGAAGGTAGGTCTATTGGCAGGTAGGTCTATTGGCAGGTAGGTCTATTGGCAGGTAGGTCCATTGGCAGGTAGGTCTATTGGCAGGTAGGTCTATTGGCAGGTATGTCTATTGGCAGGTAGGTCTATTGGCAGGTAGGTCTATTGGCAGGTAGGTCTATTGACAGGTAGGTCTATTGGCAGCTAGGTCTATTGGCAGGTAGGTCTATTCGCAGGTAGGTTTATTCGCAGGTAGGTCTATTGGCAGGTAGGTCTATTGGCAGATAGGTCTGTAGGTCTATTGGCAGCTAGGTCTATTGGCAGGTAGGTCTATTCGCAGGTAGGTCTATTCGCAGGTAGGTATATTGGCAGGTGGTCAATTGGCAGGTAGGTCTATTGGCAGGTAGGTCTATTGGCAGGTAGGTCTATTGGCAGGTAGGTCTATTGGCAGAGAGGTCTGTAGGTCTGGCAGGTAGGTCTATTGGCAGGTAGGTCTATTGGCAGGTAGGTCTATTGGCAGGTAGGTCTATTGGCAGATAGGTCTGTAGGTCTATTGGCAGCTAGGTCTATTGGCAGGTAGGTCTATTGGCAGCTAGGTCTATTGGCAGGTAGGTCTATTGGCAGCTAGGTCTATTGGCAGGTAGGTCTATTGGCAGGTAGGTCTATTGGCAGGTAGGTCTATTGGCAGGTAGGTCTATTGGCAGATAGGTCTGTAGGTCTATTGGAAGCTAGGTCTATTGGCAGGTAGGTCTATTGGCAGCTAGGTCTATTGGCAGGTAGGTCTATTGGCAGCTAGGTCTATTGGCAGGTAGGTCTATTGGCAGGTAGGTCTATTGGCAGGTAGGTCTATTGGCAGGTAGGTCTATTGGCAGGTAGGTCTATTGGCAGGTAGGTCTATTGGCAGGTAGGTCTATTGGCAGCTAGGTCTATTGGCAGGTAGGTCTATTGGCAGGTAGGTCTATTGGCAGCTAGGTCTATTGGCAGGTAGGTCTATTGGCAGATAGGTCTATTCGCAGGTAGGTCTATTGGCAGGTAGGTCTATTGGCAGATAGGTCTGTAGGTCTATTGGCAGCTAGGTCTATTGGAAGGTAGGTCTATTGGCTGGTAGGTCTATTGGCAGGTAGGTCTATTGGCAGGTAGGTCCATTGGCAGGTAGGTCTATTGGCAGGTAGGTCTATTGGCAGGTATGTCTATTGGTAGGTAGGTCTATTGGCAGGTAGGTCTATTGGCAGGTAGGTCTATTGACAGGTAGGTCTATTGGCAGCTAGGTCTATTGGCAGGTAGGTCTATTCGCAGGTAGGTTTACTCGCAGGTAGGTCTATTGGCAGGTAGGTCTATTGGCAGATAGGTCTGTAGGTCTATTGGCAGCTAGGTCTATTGGCAGGTAGGTCTATTCGCAGGTAGGTCTATTCGCAGGTAGGTATATTGGCAGGTAGGTCAATTAGGTCTATGGCAGGTAGGTCTATTGGCAGGTAGGTCTATTGGCAGGTAGGTCTATTGGCAGAGAGGTCTGTAGGTCTATTGGCAGGTAGGAATATTGGCAGGTAGGTCTATTGGCAGGTAGGTCTATTGGCAGGTAGGTCTATTGGCAGATAGGTCTGTAGGTCTATTGGCAGCTAGGTCTATTGGCAGGTAGGTCTATTGGCAGCTAGGTCTATTGGCAGGTAGGTCTATTGGCAGCTAGGTCTATTGGCAGCTAGGTCTATTGGCAGGTAGGTCTATTGGCAGGTAGGTCTATTGGCAGGTAGGTCTATTGGCAGGTAGCTCTATTGGCAGCTAGGTCTATTGGCAGGTAGGTCTATTGGCAGCTAGGTCTATTGGCGGGTAGGTCTATTGGCAGATAGGTCTGTAGGTCTATTGGCAGCTAGGTCTATTGGCAGGTAGGTCTATTGGCATGTAAGTCTATTGGCAGGTAGGTCTGTAGGTCTATTGGCAGGTAGGTCTATTGGCAGGTAGGTCTATTGGCAGGTAGGTCTATTGGCAGCTAGGTCTATTGGCAGGTAGGTCTATTGGCAGGTAGGTCTATTGGCAGCTAGGTCTATTGGCAGGTAGGTCTATTGCCAGGTAGGTCTATTGGCAGCTAGGTCTAATGGCAGCTAGGTCTATCGGCAGGTAGGTCTATTGGCAGGTAGGTCTATTGGCAGCTAGGTCTATTGGCAGGTAGGTCTATTGGCAGCTAGGTCTATTGGCAGCTAGGTCTATTGGCAGCTAGGTCTATTGGCAGGTAGGTCTATTGGCAGGTAGGTCTATTGGCAGGTAGGTCTATTGGCAGGTAGGTCTATTGGCAGGTAGGTCTATTGGCAGGTAGGTCTATTGGCAGGTCGGTCTATTCGCAGGTAGGTTTATTCGCAGGTAGGTCTATTCGCAGGTAGGTCTATTGGCAGGTAGGTCTATTGGCAGGTAGGTCTATTGGCAGGTAGGTCTATTGGCAGGTAGGTCTATTGGCAGGTAGGTCTATTGGCAGGTAGGTCTATTGGCAGGTAGGTCTATTGGCAGCTAGGTCTATTGGCAAGTAGGTCTATTCGCAGGTAGGTCTATTGGCAGGTAGGTCTATTGGCAGGTAGGTCTTTTGGCAGGTAGGTCTATTGGCAGGTAGGTCTATTGGCAGGTAGGTCTATTGGCAGGTAGGTCTATTGGCAGGTAGGTCTATTGGCAGGTAGGTCTATTGGCAGGTAGGTCTATTGGCAGCTAGGTCTATTGGCAGGTAGGTCTATTGGCAGGTAGGTCTATTGGCAGCTAGGTCTATTGGCAGGTAGGTCTATTGGCAGGTAGGTCTATTGGCAGGTAGGTCTATTGGCAGGTAGGTCTATTGGCAGGTAGGTCTATTCGCAGGTAGGTCTATTCGCAGGTAGGTCTATTGGCAGGTAGGTCTATTCGCAGGTAGGTCTTTTCGCAGGTAGGTCTATTGGCAGTTAGGTCTATTGGCAGCTAGGTCTATTGGCAGTAGGTCTATGGCAGGTAGGTCTATTGGCAGGTAGGTCTATTGGCAGGTAGGTCTATTGGCAGGTAGGTCTATTGGCAGGTAGGTCTATTGGCAGGTAGGTCTATTCGCAGGTAGGTCTATTCGCAGGTAGGTCTATTGGCAGGTAGGTCTATTGGCAGGTAGGTCTATTCGCAGGTAGGTCTATTCGCAGGTAGGTCTATTGGCAGGTAGGTCTATTCGCAGGTAGGTCTTTTCGCAGGTAGGTCTATTGGCAGTTAGGTCTATTGGCAGCTAGGTCTATTGGCAGGTAGGTCTATTGGCAGGTAGGTCTATTGGCAGGTAGGTCTATTGGCAGGTAGGTCTATTGGCAGGTAGGTCTATTGGCAGGTAGGTCTATTGGCAGGTAGGTCTATTGGCAGCTAGGTCTATTGGCAGGTAGGTCTATTGGCAGCTAGGTCTATTGGCAGCTAGGTCTATTGGCAGGTAGGTCTATTCACAGATAGGTCTATTCGCAGGAAGGTCTATTGGCAGGTAGGTCTATTGGCAGATAGGTCTGTAGGTCTATTGGCAGCTAGGTCTATTGGATGATAGGTCTATTGGCAGGTAGATCTATTGGCAGGTAGGTCTATTGGCAGGTAGGTCCATTGGCAGGTAGGTCTATTGGCAGGTAGGTCTATTGGCAGGTAGGTCTATTGGCAGGTAGGTCTATTGGCAGGTAGGTCTATTGGCAGGTAGGTCTATTGGCAGGTAGGTCTATTGGCAGCTAGGTCTATTGGCAGGTAGGTCTATTCGCAGGTAGGTTTATTCGCAGGTAGGTCTATTGGCAGGTAGGTCTATTGGCAGATAGGTCTGTAGGTCTATTGGCAGCTAGGTCTATTGGCAGGTAGGTCTATTCGCAGGTAGGTCTATTCGCAGGTAGGTATATTGGCAGGTAGGTCTATTGGCAGGTAGGTCTATTGACAGGTAGGTCTATTGGCAGGTAGGTCTATTGGCAGGTAGGTCTATTGGCAGAGAGGTCTGTAGGTCTATTGGCAGCTAGGTCTATTGGCAGGTAGGTCTATTCGCAGGTAGGTCTTTTCGCAGGTGGGTCTATTGGCAGGTAGGTTTATTGGCAGGTAGGTCTATTCGCAGGTAGGTCTATTGCCAGGTAGGTCTATTGGCAGATAGGTCTGTAGGTCTATTGGCAGCTAGGTCTATTGGAAGGTAGGTCTATTGGCAGGTAGGTCTATTGGCAGGTAGGTCTATTGGCAGGTAGGTCCATTGGCAGGTAGGTCTATTGGCAGGTAGGTCTATTGGCAGGTATGTCTATTGGCAGGTAGGTCTATTGGCAGGTAGGTCTATTGGCAGGTAGGTCTATTGACAGGTAGGTCTATTGGCAGCTAGGTCTATTGGCAGGTAGGTCTATTCGCAGGTAGGTTTATTCGCAGGTAGGTCTATTGGCAGGTAGGTCTATTGGCAGATAGGTCTGTAGGTCTATTGGCAGCTAGGTCTATTGGCAGGTAGGTCTATTCGCAGGTAGGTCTATTCGCAGGTAGGTATTTTGGCAGGTAGGTCAATTGGCAGGTAGGTCTATTGGCAGGTAGGTCTATTGGCAGGTAGGTCTATTGGCAGGTAGGTCTATTGGCAGAGAGGTCTGTAGGTCTATTGGCAGGTAGGTCTATTGGCAGGTAGGTCTATTGGCAGGTAGGTCTATTGGCAGGTAGGTGTATTGGCAGATAGGTCTGTAGGTCTATTGGCAGCTAGGTCTATTGGCAGGTAGGTCTATTGGCAGCTAGGTCTATTGGCAGGTAGGTCTATTGGCAGCTAGGTCTATTGGCAGGTAGGTCTATTGGCAGGTAGGTCTATTGGCAGGTAGGTCTCTTGGCAGGTAGGTCTATTGGCAGGTAGGTCTATTGGCAGGTAGGTCTATTGGCAGGTAGGTCTATTGGCAGCTAGGTCTATTGGCAGGTAGGTCTATTGGCAGGTAGGTCTATTGGCAGCTAGGTCTATTGGCAGGTAGGTCTATTGGCAGATAGGTCTATTCGCAGGTAGGTCTATTGGCAGGTAGGTCTATTGGCAGATAGGTATGTAGGTCTATTGGCAGCTAGGTCTATTGGAAGGTAGGTCTATTGGCTGGTAGGTCTATTGGCAGGTAGGTCTATTGGCAGGAAGGTCCATTGGCAGGTAGGTCTATTGGCAGGTAGGTCTATTGGCAGGTATGTCTATTGGTAGGTAGGTCTATTGGCAGGTAGGTCTATTGGCAGGTAGGTCTATTGACAGGTAGGTCTATTGGCAGCTAGGTCTATTGGCAGGTAGGTCTATTCGCAGGTAGGTTTACTCGCAGGTAGGTCTATTGGCAGGTAGGTCTATTGGCAGATAGGTCTGTAGGTCTATTGGCAGCTAGGTCTATTGGCAGGTAGGTCTATTCGCAGGTAGGTCTATTCGCAGGTAGGTATATTGGCAGGTAGGTCAATTGGCAGGTAGGTCTATTGGCAGGTAGGTCTATTGGCAGGTAGGTCTATTGGCAGGTAGGTCTATTGGCAGAGAGGTCTGTAGGTCTATTGGCAGGTAGGTCTATTGGCAGGTAGGTCTATTGGCAGGTAGGTCTATTGGCAGGTAGGTCTATTGGCAGATAGGTCTGTAGGTCTATTGGCAGCTAGGTCTATTGGCAGGTAGGTCTATTGGCAGCTAGGTCTATTGGCAGGTAGGTCTATTGGCAGCTAGGTCTATTGGCAGCTAGGTCTATTGGCAGGTAGGTCTATTGGCAGGTAGGTCTATTGGCAGGTAGGTCTATTGGCAGGTAGCTCTATTGGCAGCTAGGTCTATTGGCAGGTAGGTCTATTGGCAGCTAGGTCTATTGGCGGGTAGGTCTATTGGCAGATAGGTCTGTAGGTCTCTTGGCAGCTAGGTCTATTGGCAGGTAGGTCTATTGGCATGTAGGTCTATTGGCAGGTAGGTCTGTAGGTCTATTGGCAGGTAGGTCTATTGGCAGGTAGGTCTATTGGCAGGTAGGTCTATTGGCAGCTAGGTCTATTGGCAGGTAGGTCTATTGGCAGAGAGGTCTGTAGGGCTATTGGCAGGTAGGTCTATTGGCAGGTAGGTCTATTGGCAGGTAGGTCTATTGGCAGGTAGGTCTATTGGCAGATAGGTCTGTAGGTCTATTGGCAGCTAGGTCTATTGGCAGGTAGGTCTATTGGCAGCTAGGTCTATTGGCAGGTAGGTCTATTGGCAGCTAGGTCTATTGGCAGCTAGGTCTATTGGCAGGTAGGTCTATTGGCAGGTAGGTCTATTGGCAGGTAGGTCTATTGGCAGGTAGCTCTATTGGCAGCTAGGTCTATTGGCAGGTAGGTCTATTGGCAGCTAGGTCTATTGGCGGGTAGGTCTATTGGCAGATAGGTCTGTAGGTCTCTTGGCAGCTAGGTCTATTGGCAGGTAGGTCTATTGGCATGTAGGTCTATTGGCAGGTAGGTCTGTAGGTCTATTGGCAGGTAGGTCTATTGGCAGGTAGGTCTATTGGCAGGTAGGTCTATTGGCAGCTAGGTCTATTGGCAGGTAGGTCTATTGGCAGGTAGGTCTATTGGCAGCTAGGTCTATTGGCAGGTAGGTCTATTGCCAGGTAGGTCTATTGGCAGCTAGGTCTAATGGCAGCTAGGTCTATTGGCAGGTAGGTCTATCGGCAGGTAGGTCTATTGGCAGGTAGGTCTATTGGCAGCTAGGTCTATTGGCAGGTAGGTCTATTGGCAGGTAGGTCTATTGGCAGCTAGGTCTATTGGCAGCTAGGTCTATTGGCAGGTAGGTCTATTGGCAGGTAGGTCTATTGGCAGGTAGGTCTATTGGCAGGTAGGTCTATTGGCAGGTAGGTCTATTGGCAGGTAGGTCTATTGGAAGGTAGGTCTATTGGCGGGTAGGTCTATTGGCAGATAGGTCTGTAGGTCTATTGGCAGCTAGGTCTATTGGTAGGTAGGTCTTTTCGCAGGTAGGTCTATTCGCAGGTAGGTCTATTCGCAGGTAGGTCTATTCGCAGGTAGGTCTATTGGCAGGTAGGTCTATTGGCAGGTAGGTCTATTGGCAGGTAGGTCTATTGGCAGGTAGGTCTATTGGCAGGTAGGTCTATTGGCAGGTAGGTCTATTGGCAGGTAGGTCTATTGGCAGGTCGGTCTATTCGCAGGTAGGTTTATTCGCAGGTAGGTCTATTCGCAGGTAGGTCTATTGGCAGGTAGGTCTATTGGCAGGTAGGTCTATTGGCAGGTAGGTCTATTGGCAGGTAGGTCTATTGGCAGGTAGGTCTATTGGCAGGTAGGTCTATTGGCAGGTAGGTCTATTGGCAGCTAGGTCTATTGGCAAGTAGGTCTATTCGCAGGTAGGTCTATTGGCAGGTAGGTCTATTGGCAGGTAGGTCTTTTGGCAGGTAGGTCTATTGGCAGGTAGGTCTATTGGCAGGTAGGTCTATTGGCTGGTAGGTCAATTGGCAGGTAGGTCTATTGGCAGGTAGGTCTATTCGCAGGTAGGTCTATTGGCAGCTAGGTCTATTGGCAGGTAGGTCTATTGGCAGGTAGGTCTGTAGGTCTATTGGCAGCTAGGTCTATTGGCAGGTAGGTCTATTGGCAGGTAGGTCTGTAGGTCTATTGGCAGGTAGGTCTATTGGCAGGTAGGTCTATTGGCAGGTAGGTCTATTGGCAGGTAGGTCTATTGGCAGGTAGGTCTATTGGCAGGTAGGTCTATTGGCAGCTAGGTCTATTGGCAGGTAGGTCTATTGGCAGGTAGGTCTATTGGCAGGTAGGTCTATTGGCAGGTAGGTCTATTGGCAGGTAGGTCTATTGGCAGGTAGGTCTATTGGCAGGTCGGTCTATTCGCAGGTAGGTTTATTCGCAGGTAGGTCTATTCGCAGGTAGGTCTATTGGCAGGTAGGTCTATTGGCAGGTAGGTCTATTGGCAGGTAGGTCTATTGGAAGGTAGGTCTATTGGCGGGTAGGTCTATTGGCAGATAGGTCTGTAGGTCTATTGGTAGGTAGGTCTTTTCGCAGGTAGGTCTATTCGCAGGTAGGTCTATTCGCAGGTAGGTCTATTCGCAGGTAGGTCTATTGGCAGGTAGGTCTATTGGCAGGTAGGTCTATTGGCAGGTAGGTCTATTGGCAGGTAGGTCTATTGGCAGGTAGGTCTATTGGCAGGTAGGTCTATTGGCAGGTAGGTCTATTGGCAGGTAGGTCTATTGGCAGGTCGGTCTATTCGCAGGTAGGTTTATTCGCAGGTAGGTCTATTCGCAGGTAGGTCTATTGGCAGGTAGGTCTATTGGCAGGTAGGTCTATTGGCAGGTAGGTCTATTGGCAGGTAGGTCTATTGGCAGGTAGGTCTATTGGCAGGTAGGTCTATTGGCAGGTAGGTCTATTGGCAGCTAGGTCTATTGGCAAGTAGGTCTATTCGCAGGTAGGTCTATTGGCAGGTAGGTCTATTGGCAGGTAGGTCTTTTGGCAGGTAGGTCTATTGGCAGGTAGGTCTATTGGCAGGTAGGTCTATTGGCAGGTAGGTCTATTGGCAGGTAGGTCTATTCGCAGGTAGGTCTATTGGCAGCTAGGTCTATTGGCAGGTAGGTCTATTGGCAGGTAGGTCTGTAGGTCTATTGGCAGCTAGGTCTATTGGCAGGTAGGTCTATTGGCAGGTAGGTCTATTGGCAGGTAGGTCTGTAGGTCTATTGGCAGGTAGGTCTATTGGCAAGTAGGTCTATTGGCAGGTAGGTCTATTGGCAGCTAGGTCTATTGGCAGGTAGGTCTATTGGCAGGTAGGTCTATTGGCAGCTAGGTCTATTGGCAGGTAGGTCTATTGGCAGGTAGGTCTATTGGCAGGTAGGTCTATTGGCAGGTAGGTCTATTGGCAGGTAGGTCTATTCGCAGGTAGGTCTATTCGCAGGTAGGTTTATTGGCAGGTAGGTCTATTCGCAGGTAGGTCTTTTCGCAGGTAGGTCTATTGGCAGATAGGTCTGTAGGTCTATTGGCAGGTAGGTCTATTGGCAGGTAGGTCTATTGGCAGGTAGGTCTATTGGCAGGTAGGTCTATTGGCAGGTAGGTCTATTGGCAGGTAGGTCTATTGGCAGGTTGGTCTATTGGCGGTAGGTCTATTGGCAGATAGGTCTATTCGCAGGTAGGTCTATTGGCAGATAGGTCTGTAGGTCTATTGGCAGATAGGTCTATTCGAAGGTAGGTCTATTCGCAGGTAGGTCTATTGGCAGATAGGTCTGTAGGTCTATTGGCAGGTAGGTCTATTGGCAGGTAGGTCTATTGGCAGGTAGGTCTATTCGCAGGTAGGTCTATTGGCAGCTAGGTCTATTGGCAGGTAGGTCTATTGGCAGGTAGGTCTGTAGGTCTATTGGCAGGTAGGTCTATTGGCAGGTAGGTCTATTGGCAGGTAGGTCTATTGGCGGGTAGGTCTGTAGGTCTATTGGCAGGTAGGTCTATTGGCAGGTAGGTCTATTGGCAGGTAGGTCTATTGGCAGCTAGGTCTATTGGCAGCTAGGTCTATTGGCAGGTAGGTCTATTGGCAGCTAGGTCTATTGGCAGGTAGGTCTATTGGCAGGTAGGTCTATTCGCAGGTAGGTCTATTCGCAGGTAGGTCTATTGGCAGGTAGGTCTATTCGCAGGTAGGTCTATTCGTAGGTAGGTCTATTGGCAGATAGGTCTGTAGGTCTATTAGCAGGTAGGTCTATTGGCAGGTAGTTTAATTGAAGGTAGGTCTATTGGCAGGTAGGTCTATTGGCAGGTAGGTCTATAGGCAGGTTGGTCTATTGGCGGTAGGTCTATTGGCAGATAGGTCTATTCGCAGGTAGGTCTATTGGCAGATAGGTCTGTAGGTCTATTGGCAGATAGGTATATTCGCAGGTTGGTCTATTCGCAGGTAGGTCTATTGGCAGGTAGGTCTATTGGCAGGTAGGTCTATTGGCAGGTAGGTCTATTGGCAGGTAGGTCTATTGGCAGGTAGGTCTATTGGCAGGTAGGTCTATTGGCAGGTAGGTCTATTCGCAGGTAGGTCTATTGGCAGCTAGGTCTATTGGCAGGTAGGTCTATTGGCAGGTAGGTCTGTAGGTCTATTGGCAGGTAGGTCTATTGGCAGGTAGGTCTATTGGCAGGTAGGTCTATTGGCAGGTAGGTCTGTAGGTCTATTGGCAGGTAGGTCTATTGGCAGGTAGGTCTATTGGCAGGTAGGTCTATTGGCAGCTAGGTCTATTGGCAGGTAGGTCTATTGGCAGGTAGGTCTATTGGCAGCTAGGTCTATTGGCAGGTAGGTCTATTGGCATGTAGGTCTATTCGCAGGTAGGTCTATTGGCAGGTAGGTCTATTGGCAGGTAGGTCTATTGGCGGGTAGGTCTTTTGGCAGGTAGGTCTATTGGCAGGTAGGTCTATTGGCAGGTAGGTCTATTGGCAGGTAGGTCTATTGGCAGGTAGGTCTATTGGCAGGTAGGTCTATTGGCAGGTAGGTCTATTGGCAGGTAGGTCTATTGGCAGGTAGGTCTATTGGCGGGTAGGTCTACTGGCAGGTAGGTCTATTGGCAGGTAGGTCTATTGGCAGGTAGGTGTATTGGCAGGTAGGTCTATTGGCAGGTAGGTCTATTGGCAGGTAGGTCTATTGGCAGGTAGGTCTATTTGCAGGTTGGCCTATTGGCGGTAGGTCTATTGGCAGATAGGTCTATTCGCAGGTATGTCTATTCGCAGGTAGGTCTATTGGCAGATAGGTCTGTAGGTCTATTGGCATGTTGGTCTATTGGCAGGTAGGTCTATTGGCAGGAAGGTCTATTGGCAGGTAGGTCTATTCGCAGGTAGGTCTATTGGCAGCTAGGTCTATTGGCAGGTAGGTCTATTGGCAGGTAGGTCTATTGGCAGGTAGGTCTGTAGGTCTATTAGCAGGTAGGTCTATTGGCAGGTAGGTCTATTGGCAGCTAGGTCTATTGGCAGGTAGGTCTATTGGCAGGTAGGTCTATTGGCAGGTAGGTCTATTGGCAGGTAGGTCTATTGGCAGGTAGGTCTATTCGCAGGTAGGTCTATTGGCAGGTAAGTCTATTGGCAGGTAGGTCTATTGGCAGGTAGGTCTTTTGGCAGGTAGGTCTATTGGCAGGTAGGTCTATTGGCAGGTAGGTCTATTGGCAGGTAGGTCTATTGGCAGCTAGGTCTATTGGCAGGTAGGTCTATTGGCAGGTAGGTCTATTGGCAGGTAGGTCTATTGGCAGGTAGGTCTATTGGCGGGTAGGTCTATTGGCAGGTAGGTCTATTGGCAGGTAGGTCTGTAGGTCTATTGGCAGGTAGGTCTATTGGCAGGTAGGTCTATTGGCAGGTAGGTCTATTGGCAGATAGGTCTGTAGGTCTATTGGCAGGTAGGTCTATTGGCAGGTAGGTCTATTCGCAGGTAGGTCTATTCGCAGGTAGGTCTATTGGCAGGTAGGTCTATTCGCAGGTAGGTCTATTCGCAGGTAGGTCTATTGGCAGGTAGGCCTATTCGCAGGTAGGTCTATTCGCAGGTAGGTCTATTGGCAGATAGGTCTGTAGGTGTATTGGCAGGTAGGTCTATTGGCAGGTAGGTCTATTGGCAGGTAGGTCTATTGGCGGGTAGGTCTATTGGCAGGTAGGTCTATTGGCAGGTAGGTCTATTGGCAGGTAGGTCTATTGGCAGGTAGGTCTATTGGCAGGTAGGTCTATTGGCAGGTAGGTCTATTGGCAGATAGGTCTGTAGGTCTATTGGCAGGTAGGTCTATTGGCAGGTAGGTCTATTGGCAGGTAGGTCTATTCGCAGGTAGGTCTATTCGCAGGTAGGTCTATTGGCAGGTAGGTCTATTCGCAGGTAGGTCTATTCGCAGGTAGGTCTATTGGCAGGTAGGTCTATTCGCAGGTTGGTCTATTCGCAGGTAGGTCTATTGGCAGATAGGTCTGTAGGTCTATTGGCAGGTAGGTCTATTGGCAGGTAGGTCTATTGGCGGGTAGGTCTATTGGCGGGTAGGTCTATTGGCAGGTAGGTCTATTGGCAGGTAGGTCTATTGGCAGGTAGGTCTATTGGCAGGTAGGTCTATTGGCAGGTAGGTCTATTGGCAGGTAGGTCTATTCGCAGGTAGGTCTATTCGCAGGTAGGTCTATTGGCAGGTAGGTCTATTCGCAGGTAGGTCTATTCGCAGGTAGGTGTATTGGCAGATAGGTCTGTAGGTCTATTGGCAGGTAGGTCTATTGGCAGGTAGGTCTATTGGCAGCTAGGTCTATTGGCAGGTAGGTCTATTCGCAGGTAGGTCTATTGGCAGGTAGGTCTATTGGCAGGTAGGTCTATTGGCAGGTAGGTCTATTGGCAGGTAGGTCTACTGGCAGGTAGGTCTATTGGCAGATAGGTCTGTAGGTCTATTGGCAGGTAGGTCTATTGGCAAGTAGGTCTGTAGGTCTATTGGCAGGTAGGTCTTTTGGCAGGTAGGTCTATTGGCAGGTAGGTCTATTGGCAGGTAGGTCTATTGGCAGGTAGGTCTATTGGCAGGTAGGTCTATTGGCAGCTAGGTCTATTGGCAGGTTGGTCTATTGGCAGGTAGGTCTATTGGCAGGTAGGTCTATTCTATTTGGTCCACGCGCGCGACCTGGTTCACGCGCGCGACACGGGGAGCACGGGGAACAAGAAACCCGAAACCCAGGGTAACCCATGGAGATCCGAGTCTTACAGCATACCTGGCGTATTACGGTAGCTTGTGCCCATAAGAATTCCCGAAGAATTGTAGTGCTAACACATTGGTTGTACGGTGTGTTTCCTTTTTTACATTGTTGTGGCAGCCATGCAGAATCAAGCAGATTTCTTGATGTGGCTATAGGTTGTACAAAGAGAGCACTCTTGGACAGTGCACAGCAGATAGGGGAACCCAATCACATGGCCATATTGGGAAACATGTACCCCCACTGATGCTTTCTCTAACAGGGATGAAGCAGAACGGCAACTGTGGTAGAGGTGTGCGGCAGGTGATGTGGTGGTGGTGGTGCATCAGCCAAGCATCTTTGCCCGTGCGAACAGCACTCCTGCAAAGCACCCTGCGGAAGGAGAGAGAGGAGCAGGAAGGGAGGTGGTGGGTGGGTGAGATGATACAGGGTGATGTGAAGAAGGTACAAGATAGCGATGCCGTGTGGAGTGAAGCGCAGCCAGCAGTCCTGTGGTTTTTGTTGCGAAATAGAACGGCAATGTGTTCACTCCGTGAAAGAGTGGCTAGTATAGTAGCCAAGAGTTTTAGTCGAGTGAGGGGGAGTGGCTAGGTGAAGATAGCGCCTTCTCCCTACGGGGGGTTGGTTTCCTCCGGGGATCTCCTTAAAGCCCAAAAAAAAAAAAAAAAAAAAAAAAAAATAGGTGAAGATAGCAATTAGAGTGCAGGCCTAGTGGGTCCCGCACCGAAGAGGATGGAGAGGAGGGGGGTTGAACGGGACTGGAGAGGATAGAGGGGAAGGTGGGGGTGGACGCACTGACGAGGATAGAGAGAGGGATGGAGAGGGGAGTGGGAATGCAGTGCAAGTGGGGCACGCACCGAAGAGGATGGAGGAGATGTTGGCAGCGTTGGTGGGCGCTTTGAAGAGAATGATGCCGAAGAGGGAGAGTGGGATCTTGTTCAGCGACCCCACCAGACTGCCAGGGGCGATGATGGGCACACGGGTCGGCATTGGAGCCACGGGGTTGTGGGGCCAAAGGTTTGCAGGGAACAATGTGGGAGGGAGAAAATTTAGGGATTTTGGGGTTCGGGTGAAAGGATGGCATTGATGTGGAGGTGATGGCAAGAGTGCAGCACGTGGAATATGGGCGCTCTGTGTACTGTGCACGTGCACCTGTAGGTGGTGCACCTGTAGGTGGTGCACCTGTAGCTGGTGCACCTGTAGGTGGTGCACCTGTAGGTGGTGCACCTGTAGGTGGTGCACCTGTAGGTGGTGCACCTGTAGGTGGTGTACCTGTAGGTGGTGGGGGGACCACAAGCAGATGGCACCTGTAGCAAGCTGTGCAGTGCGTGCTGTGCAGTGCGTGCTGTGCAAGGGATATCTACCTGTAGGTGGAGGGCGTACCTGTAGGTGGAGGGCGTACCTGTAGGTGGTGGGCGTACCTGTAGGTGGTGGGCGTACCTGTAGGTGGTGGGCGTACCTGTAGGTGGTGGGCGTACCTGTAGGTGGTGGGCGTACCTGTAGGTGGTGGGCGTACCTGTAGGTGGTGGGCGTACCTGTAGGTGGTGGGCGTACCTGTAGGTGGTGGGCGTACCTGTAGGTGGTGGGCGTACCTGTAGGTGGTGGGCGTACCTGTAGGTGGTGGGCGTACCTGTAGGTGTGGGCGTACCTGTAGGTGGTGGGCGTACCTGTAGGTGGTGGGCGTACCTGTAGGTGGTGGGCGTACCTGTAGGTGGTGGGCGTACCTGTAGGTGGTGGGCGTACCTGTAGGTGGTGGGCGTACCTGTAGGTGGTGGGCGTACCTGTAGGTGGTGGGCGTACCTGTAGGTGGTGGGCGTACCTGTAGGTGGTGGGCGTACCTGTAGGTGGTGGGCGTACCTGTAGGGTGGCGTAGGGGGCGTACCTGTAGGTGGTGGGCGTACCTGTAGGTGGTGGGCGTACCTGTAGGTGGTGGGCGTACCTGTAGGTGGTGGGCGTACCTGTAGGTGGTGGGCGTACCTGTAGGTGGTGGGCGTACCTGTAGGTGGTGGGCGTACCTGTAGGTGGTGGGCGTACCTGTAGGTGGTGGGCGTACCTGTAGGTGGTGGGCGTACCTGTAGGTGGTGGGCGTACCTGTAGGTGGTGGGCGTACCTGTAGGTGGTGGGCGTACCTGTAGGTGGTGGGCGTACCTGTAGGTGGTGGGCGTACCTGTAGGTGGTGGGCGTACCTGTAGGTGGTGGGCGTACCTGTAGGTGGTGGGCGTACCTGTAGGTGGTGGGCGTACCTGTAGGTGGTGGGCGTACCTGTAGGTGGTGGGCGTACCTGTAGGTGGTGGGCGTACCTGTAGGTGGTGGGCGTACCTGTAGGTGGTGGGCGTACCTGTAGGTGGTGGGCGTACCTGTAGGTGGTGGGCGTACCTGTAGGTGGTGGGCGTACCTGTAGGTGGTGGGCGTACCTGTAGGTGGTGGGCGTACCTGTAGGTGGTGGGCGTACCTGTAGGTGGTGGGCGTACCTGTAGGTGGTGGGCGTACCTGTAGGTGGTGGGCGTACCTGTAGGTGGTGGGGCGTACCTGTAGGTGGTGGGCGTACCTGTAGGTGGTGGGCGTACCTGTAGGTGGTGGGGCCGTACCTGTACGGTGGGGGGCGTACCTGTAGGTGGTGGGCGTACCTGTAGGTGGTGGGCGTACCTGTAGGTGGTGGGCGTACCTGAGGTGTGGGCGTACCTGTAGGTGGTGGGCGTACCTGTAGGTGGTGGGCGTACCTGTAGGTGGTGGGGGTGGCGTACCTGTAGGTGGGTGGGCGTACCTGTAGGGTGGGCGTACCTGTAGGTGGTGGCGTACCTGTAGGTGGTGGCCGTACCTGTAGGTGGTGGGGCGTACCTGTAGGTGGTGGGCGTACCTGTAGGTGGTGGGCGTACCTGTAGGTGGTGGGCGTACCTGTAGGTGGTGGGCGTACCTGTAGGTGGTGGGCGTACCTGTAGGTGGTGGGCGTACCTGTAGGTGGTGGGCGTACCTGTAGGTGGTGGGCGTACCTGTAGGTGGTGGGGCGTACCTGTAGGTGGGGGCGTACCTGTATGTGGTGGCGTACCTGTAGGTGGTGGGCGTACCTGTAGGTGGTGGGCGTACCTGTAGGTGGTGGGCGTACCTGTAGGTGGTGGGCGTACCTGTAGGTGGTGGGCGTACCTGTAGGTGGTGGGCGTACCTGTAGGTGGTGGGCGTACCTGTAGGTGGTGGGCGTACCTGTAGGTGGTGGGCGTACCTGTAGGTGGTGGGCGTACCTGTAGGTGGTGGGCGTACCTGTAGGTGGTGGGCGTACCTGTAGGTGGTGGGCGTACCTGTAGGTGGTGGGCGTACCTGTAGGTGGTGGGCGTACCTGTAGGTGGTGGGCGTACCTGTAGGTGGTGGGCGTACCTGTAGGTGGTGGGCGTACCTGTAGGTGGTGGGCGTACCTGTAGGTGGTGGGCGTACCTGTAGGTGGTGGGCGTACCTGTAGGTGGTGGGCGTACCTGTAGGTGGTGGGCGTACCTGTAGGTGGTGGGCGTACCTGTAGGTGGTGGGCGTACCTGTAGGTGGTGGGCGTACCTGTAGGTGGTGGGCGTACCTGTAGGTGGTTGGGCGTACCTGTAGGTGGTGGGCGTACCTGTAGGTGGTGGGCGTACCTGTAGGTGGTGGGCGTACCTGTAGGTGGTGGGCGTACCTGTAGGTGGTGGGCGTACCTGTAGGTGGTGGGCGTACCTGTAGGTGGTGGGCGTACCTGTAGGTGGTGGGCGTACCTGTAGGTGGTGGGCGTACCTGTAGGTGGTGGGCGTACCTGTAGGTGGTGGGCGTACCTGTAGGTGGTGGGCGTACCTGTAGGTGGTGGGCGTACCTGTAGGTGGTGGGCGTACCTGTAGGTGGTGGGCGTACCTGTAGGTGGTGGGCGTACCTGTAGGTGGTGGGCGTACCTGTAGGTGGTGGGCGTACCTGTAGGTGGTGGGCGTACCTGTAGGTGGTGGGCGTACCTGTAGGTGGTGGGCGTACCTGTAGGTGGTGGGCGTACCTGTAGGTGGTGGGCGTACCTGTAGGTGGTGGGCGTACCTGTAGGTGGTGGGCGTACCTGTAGGTGGTGGGCGTACCTGTAGGTGGTGGGCGTACCTGTAGGTGGTGGGCGTACCTGTAGGTGGTGGGCGTACCTGTAGGTGGTGGGCGTACCTGTAGGTGGTGGGCGTACCTGTAGGTGGTGGGCGTACCTGTAGGTGGTGGGCGTACCTGTAGGTGGTGGGCGTACCTGTAGGTGGTGGGCGTACCTGTAGGTGGTGGGCGTACCTGTAGGTGGTGGGCGTACCTGTAGGTGGTGGGCGTACCTGTAGGTGGTGGGCGTACCTGTAGGTGGTGGGCGTACCTGTAGGTGGTGGGCGTACCTGTAGGTGGTGGGCGTACCTGTAGGTGGTGGGCGTACCTGTAGGTGGTGGGCGTACCTGTAGGTGGTGGGCGTACCTGTAGGTGGTGGGCGTACCTGTAGGTGGTGGGCGTACCTGTAGGTGGAGGGCGTACCTGTAGGTGGTGGGCGTACCTGTAGGTGGTGGGCGTACCTGTAGGTGGTGGGCGTACCTGTAGGTGGTGGGCGTACCTGTAGGTGGTGGGCGTACCTGTAGGTGGTGGGCGTACCTGTAGGTGGTGGGCGTACCTGTAGGTGGTGGGCGTACCTGTAGGTGGTGGGCGTACCTGTAGGTGGTGGGCGTACCTGTAGGTGGTGGGCGTACCTGTAGGTGGTGGGCGTACCTGTAGGTGGTGGGCGTACCTGTAGGTGGTGGGCGTACCTGTAGGTGGTGGGCGTACCTGTAGGTGGTGGGCGTACCTGTAGGTGGTGGGCGTACCTGTAGGTGGGGGGCGTACCTGTAGGTGGTGGGCGTACCTGTAGGTGGTGGGCGTACCTGTAGGTGGTGGGCGTACCTGTAGGTGGTGGGCGTACCTGTAGGTGGTGGGCGTACCTGTAGGTGGTGGGCGTACCTGTAGGTGGTGGGCGTACCTGTAGGTGGTGGGCGTACCTGTAGGTGGTGGGCGTACCTGTAGGTGGTGGGCGTACCTGTAGGTGTGGGCGTACCTGTAGGTGGTGGGCGTACCTGTAGGTGGTGGGCGTACCTGTAGGTGGTGGGCGTACTGTAGTGGGGCGTACCTGTAGGTGGTGGGCGTACCTGTAGGTGGTGGGCGTACCTGTAGGTGGTGGGCGTACCTGTAGGTGGTGGGCGTACCTGTAGGTGGTGTGCGTACCTGTAGGTGGTAGGGCGTACCTGTAGGTGGTGGGCGTACCTGTAGGTGGTGGGGTACCTGTAGGTGGTGGCGTACCTGTAGGTGGTGGGCGTACCTGTAGGTGGTGGGCGTACCTGTAGGTGGTGGGCGTACCTGTAGGTGGTGGGCGTACCTGTAGGTGGTGGGCGTACCTGTAGGTGGTGGGCGTACCTGTAGGTGGTGGGCGTACCTGTAGGTGGTGGGCGTACCTGTAGGTGGTGGGCGTACCTGTAGGTGGTGGGCGTACCTGTAGGTGGTGGGCGTACCTGTAGGTGGTGGGCGTACCTGTAGGTGGTGGGGCGTACCTGTAGGTGGTGGGCGTACCTGTAGGTGGTGGGCGTACCTGTAGGTGGTGGGCGTACCTGTAGGTGGTGGGGCGTACCTGTAGGTGGTGGGCGTACCTGTAGGTGTGGGCGTACCTGTAGGTGGTGGGCGTACCTGTAGGTGGTGGGCGTACCTGTAGGTGGTGGGCGTACCTGTAGGTGGTGGGCGTACCTGTAGGTGGTGGGCGTACCTGTAGGTGGTGGGCGTACCTGTAGGTGGTGGGCGTACCTGTAGGTGGTGGGCGTACCTGTAGGTGGTGGGCGTACCTGTAGGTGGTGGGCGTACCTGTAGGTGGTGGGCGTACCTGTAGGTGGTGGGCGTACCTGTAGGTGGTGGGCGTACCTGTAGGTGGTGGGCGTACCTGTAGGTGGTGGGCGTACCTGTAGGTGGTGGGCGTACCTGTAGGTGGTGGGCGTACCTGTAGGTGGTGGCGTACCTGTAGGTGGTGGGCGTACCTGTAGGTGGTGGGCGTACCTGTAGGTGGTGGGCGTACCTGTAGGTGGTGGGCGTACCTGTAGGTGGTGGGCGTACCTGTAGGTGGTGGGCGTACCTGTAGGTGGTGGGCGTACCTGTAGGTGGTGGGCGTACCTGTAGGTGGTGGGCGTACCTGTAGGTGGTGGGGTGGGCGTACCTGTAGGTGGTGGGCGTACCTGTAGGTGGTGGGCGTACCTGTAGGTGGTGGGCGTACCTGTAGGTGGAGGGCGTACCTGTAGGTGGTGGGAGTACCTGTAGGTGGTGGGCGTAACCTGTAGGTGGTGGGCGTACCTGTAGTGGTGGGCGTACCTGTAGGTGGTGGGCGTACCTGTAGGTGTGGGGGCGTACCTGTAGGTGGGTGGGCGTACCTGTAGTTGGTGGGCGTACCTGTAGGTGTGGGCGTACCTGTAGGTGGTGGGCGTACCTGTAGGTGGTGGGCGTACCTGTAGGTGGTGGGGCGTACCTGTAGGTGGTGGGCGTACCTGTAGGTGGTGGGCGTACCTGTAGGTGGTGGGCGTACCTGTAGGTGGTGGGCGTACCTGTAGGTGGTGGGCGTACCTGTAGGGTGGTGGGCGTACCTGTAGGTGGTGGGCGTACCTGTAGGTGGTGGGCGTACCTGTAGGTGAGGGGCGTACCTGTAGGTGGTGGGCGTACCTGTAGGTGGTGGGGCGTACCTGTAGGTGGTGGGCGTACCTGTAGGTGGTGGGCGTACCTGTAGGTGGTGGGCGTACCTGTAGGTGGTGGGCGTACCTGTAGGTGGTGGGCGTACCTGTAGGTGGTGGGCGTACCTGTAGGTGGTGGGCGTACCTGTAGGTGGTGGGCGTACCTGTAGGTGGTGGGCGTACCTGTAGGTGGTGGGCGTACCTGTAGGTGGTGGGCGTACCTGTAGGTGGTGGGCGTACCTGTAGGTGGTGGGCGTACCTGTAGGTGGTGGGCGTACCTGTAGGTGGTGGGCGTACCTGTAGGTGGTGGGCGTACCTGTAGGTGGTGGGCGTACCTGTAGGTGGTGGGCGTACCTGTAGGTGGTGGGCGTACCTGTAGGTGGTGGGCGTACCTGTAGGTGGTGGGCGTACCTGTAGGTGGTGGGCGTACCTGTAGGTGGTGGGCGTACCTGTAGGTGGTGGGCGTACCTGTAGGTGGTGGGCGTACCTGTAGGTGGTGGGCGTACCTGTAGGTGGTGGGCGTACCTGTAGGTGGTGGGCGTACCTGTAGGTGGTGGGCGTACCTGTAGGTGGTGGGCGTACCTGTAGGTGGTGGGCGTACCTGTAGGTGGTGGGCGTACCTGTAGGTGGTGGGCGTACCTGTAGGTGGTGGGGCGTACCTGTAGGTGGTGGGCGTACCTGTAGGTGGTGGGCGTACCTGTAGGTGGTGGGGCGTACCTGTAGGTGGTGGGCGTACCTGTAGGTGGTGGGCGTACCTGTAGGTGGTGGGCGTACCTGTAGGTGGTGGGCCGTACCTGTAGGTGGTGGGCGTACCTGTAGGTGGTGGGCGTACCTGTAGGTGGTGGGCGTACCTGTAGGTGGTGGGCGTACCTGTAGGTGGTGGGCGTACCTGTAGCTGAGGGCGTACTTAGGTGTGGGCGTACCTGTAGGTGGTGGGCGTACCTGTAGGTGTGGCGTACCTGTAGGTGGTGGCGTACCTGTAGGTGGTGGGCGTACCTGTAGGTGGTGGGCGTACCTGTAGGTGTGGGCGTACCTGTAGGTGGTGGGCGTACCTGTAGGTGGTGGGCGTACCTGTAGGTGGTGGGCGTACCTGTAGGTGGTGGGCGTACCTGTAGGTGGTGGGCGTACCTGTAGGTGGTGGGCGTACCTGTAGGTGGTGGGCGTACCTGTAGGTGGTGGGCGTACCTGTAGGTGGTGGGCGTACCTGTAGGTGGTGGGCGTACCTGTAGGTGGTGGGCGTACCTGTAGGTGGTGGGCGTACCTGTAGGTGGTGGGCGTACCTGTAGGTGGTGGGCGTACCTGTAGGTGGTGGGCGTACCTGTAGGTGGTGGGCGTACCTGTAGGTGGTGGGCGTACCTGTAGGGGTGGCGTACCTGTAGGTGGTGGGCGTACCTGTAGGTGGTGGGCGTACCTGTAGGTGGTGGGCGTACCTGTAGGTGGTGGGCGTACCTGTAGGTGGTGGGCGTACCTGTAGGTGGTGGGCGTACCTGTAGGTGGTGGGCGTACCTGTAGGTGGTGGGCGTACCTGTAGGTGGTGGGCGTACCTGTAGGTGGTGGGCGTACCTGTAGGTGGTGGGCGTACCTGTAGGTGGTGGGCGTACCTGTAGGTGGTGGGCGTACCTGTAGGTGGTGGGCGTACCTGTAGGTGGTGGGCGTACCTGTAGGTGGTGGGCGTACCTGTAGGTGGTGGGCGTACCTGTAGGTGGTGGGCGTACCTGTAGGTGGTGGGCGTACCTGTAGGTGGTGGGCGTACCTGTAGGTGGTGGGCGTACCTGTAGGTGGTGGGCGTACCTGTAGGTGGTGGGCGTACCTGTAGGTGGTGGGCGTACCTGTAGGTGGTGGGCGTACCTGTAGGTGGTGGGCGTACCTGTAGGTGGTGGGCGTACCTGTAGGTGGTGGGCGTACCTGTAGGTGGTGGGCGTACCTGTAGGTGGTGGGCGTACCTGTAGGTGGTGGGCGTACCTGTAGGTGGTGGGCGTACCTGTAGGTGGTGGGCGTACCTGTAGGTGGTGGGCGTACCTGTAGGTGGTGGGCGTACCTGTAGGTGGTGGGCGTACCTGTAGGTGGTGGGCGTACCTGTAGGTGGTGGGCGTACCTGTAGGTGGTGGGCGTACCTGTAGGTGGTGGGCGTACCTGTAGGTGGTGGGCGTACCTGTAGGTGGTGGGCGTACCTGTAGGTGGTGGGCGTACCTGTAGGTGGTGGGCGTACCTGTAGGTGGTGGGCGTACCTGTAGGTGGTGGGCGTACCTGTAGGTGGTGGGCGTACCTGTAGGTGGTGGGCGTACCTGTAGGTGGTGGGCGTACCTGTAGGTGGTGGGCGTACCTGTAGGTGGTGGGCGTACCTGTAGGTGGTGGGCGTACCTGTAGGTGGTGGGCGTACCTGTAGGTGGTGGGCGTACCTGTAGGTGGTGGGCGTACCTGTAGGTGGTGGGCGTACCTGTAGGTGGTGGGCGTACCTGTAGGTGGTGGGCGTACCTGTAGGTGGTGGGCGTACCTGTAGGTGGTGGGCGTACCTGTAGGTGGTGGGCGTACCTGTAGGTGGTGGGCGTACCTGTAGGTGGTGGGCGTACCTGTAGGTGGTGGGCGTACCTGTAGGTGGTGGGCGTACCTGTAGGTGGTGGGCGTACCTGTAGGTGGTGGGCGTACCTGTAGGTGGTGGGCGTACCTGTAGGTGGTGGGCGTACCTGTAGGTGGTGGGCGTACCTGTAGGTGGTGGGCGTACCTGTAGGTGGTGGGCGTACCTGTAGGTGGTGGGCGTACCTGTAGGTGGTGGGCGTACCTGTAGGTGGTGGGCGTACCTGTAGGTGGTGGGCGTACCTGTAGGTGGTGGGCGTACCTGTAGGTGGTGGGCGTACCTGTAGGTGGTGGGCGTACCTGTAGGTGGTGGGCGTACCTGTAGGTGGTGGGCGTACCTGTAGGTGGTGGGCGTACCTGTAGGTGGTGGGCGTACCTGTAGGTGGTGGGCGTACCTGTAGGTGGTGGGCGTACCTGTAGGTGGTGGGCGTACCTGTAGGTGGTGGGCGTACCTGTAGGTGGTGGGCGTACCTGTAGGTGGTGGGCGTACCTGTAGGTGGTGGGCGTACCTGTAGGTGGTGGGCGTACCTGTAGGTGGTGGGCGTACCTGTAGGTGGTGGGCGTACCTGTAGGTGGTGGGCGTACCTGTAGGTGGTGGGCGTACCTGTAGGTGGTGGGCGTACCTGTAGGTGGTGGGCGTACCTGTAGGTGGTGGGCGTACCTGTAGGTGGTGGGCGTACCTGTAGGTGGTGGGCGTACCTGTAGGTGGTGGGCGTACCTGTAGGTGGTGGGCGTACCTGTAGGTGGTGGGCGTACCTGTAGGTGGTGGGCGTACCTGTAGGTGGTGGGCGTACCTGTAGGTGGTGGGCGTACCTGTAGGTGGTGGGCGTACCTGTAGGTGGTGGGCGTACCTGTAGGTGGTGGGCGTACCTGTAGGTGGTGGGCGTACCTGTAGGTGGTGGGCGTACCTGTAGGTGGTGGGCGTACCTGTAGGTGGTGGGCGTACCTGTAGGTGGTGGGCGTACCTGTAGGTGGTGGGCGTACCTGTAGGTGGTGGGCGTACCTGTAGGTGGTGGGCGTACCTGTAGGTGGTGGGCGTACCTGTAGGTGGTGGGCGTACCTGTAGGTGGTGGGCGTACCTGTAGGTGGTGGGCGTACCTGTAGGTGGTGGGCGTACCTGTAGGTGGTGGGCGTACCTGTAGGTGGTGGGCGTACCTGTAGGTGGTGGGCGTACCTGTAGGTGGTGGGCGTACCTGTAGGTGGTGGGCGTACCTGTAGGTGGTGGGCGTACCTGTAGGTGGTGGGCGTACCTGTAGGTGGTGGGCGTACCTGTAGGTGGTGGGCGTACCTGTAGGTGGTGGGCGTACCTGTAGGTGGTGGGCGTACCTGTAGGTGGTGGGCGTACCTGTAGGTGGTGGGCGTACCTGTAGGTGGTGGGCGTACCTGTAGGTGGTGGGCGTACCTGTAGGTGGTGGGCGTACCTGTAGGTGGTGGGCGTACCTGTAGGTGGTGGGCGTACCTGTAGGTGGTGGGCGTACCTGTAGGTGGTGGGCGAGGTCTGGTGGAGGAACCACATGGAGGTGAAGGAGATGGCGAGCCCCAGCAGCCCACTCAGTGTCACCGCCACCCAGAACCCCCCATTCAGCATCAGCGGACTGCCAAAAGGGAGGGGGCGCGGGAGAGGTCAGATGGCATGGGATGAGGGGGGCGTGCGCACTGCAAGCATAGCATACCATACCAGTGAGTGAGCAGAGCATTGCTACCAGAGATATGTACGAAAGTTACGGATACTAGCGAGCATGTGGTGATTAGCTCACAAAGGACTCATTGAATGAGGAGGCACGCAATGGACTCAGGAGGGCAAGACAAAGGAGAGAAGGATTGACGAAGGCAGGAGGTATGGCAGCAAGGGACTCACGAGTGCAGAAGGCACAGCAGGCAACTCACGAGTGCAAGAGGTATTTGGTTTCGCTGAAGGCGATGATGAGGAGGATGGCGGGCGGGAAGGAGAGCGCGTTGTTGAGCAGCACCATTGTGAACTCCGATAACTGCCCGCTCTTGGTCGACGCCTTGGCGCTGTCCATCACCCTGCGCAGGGTTAACTGTGGGGAAGGGGAGCCAGGGAGGGAAGTGAAGGGCATGGGAGGAAAGGAAGGGGAAAGGGAAGAAGGGAAGGAGAGCGCGTTGTTGAGCAGCACCATCGTGAACTCTGACAGCTGCCCGCTCTTGGTCGAGGCTTTCGCACTGCCCATCACCCTGCGCAGGGTTAGCTGAGGATGGATGGGGGTGAGGATGGAGAGGGAGGGTAATGGGGAAGTGAGTCACAAAAGATTATAGTGGCTGCCTTGGCACTGTCCATCACCTTGCGCAGGGTTAGCTGGGGGGGAGGGGAGGGAGTAGGGGGGGAGAGATTGGGGCATTGGGACGGGAAAGGCGTTGCTGAGTGGTTGTGAGCTGTGAGGTCCTCAAGGCCCATGCACGGGCGATGAGCGTGGCAGGCAGTGCACACGGTGAGGCACCGTGAGAGCTTGGATTTGGGACGTTGTACGTTCCTCTTAAAGCCGGAAGCCCAAATTGCACAAGTTTTAAAAGGATGACGCGAGGGGTTTTTCCTGCTTTGGGCTTTGGCGAGTGATTCCGATTTCGGGCATTTCGTTTTTTTCGCCAAAACCAGCCAGCCCACGTATTTCGCCCTGGGGGTTGTGTCAGCACCCGAAAGTCCCAAATTGCAGGTGCGCTACTTTTCAAAGCTTGCACACTGCACTTCGTCAAGTTTTAAAAGCATGACCCACGCGCCTCGCAATTTGGGACTCGGGCTTTAAGGTCGTCAACATTGGCACAGTAACGAGTCATGGCATACCGAGTACGCGGCGGTGAAGAAGCAGTTGAAGATCTGCCACGTGTAGCCCACTGGGTGGAATGCCAGGTCCGTGAATCCGCCACAGAAGGCCGATAGGATCTGCCATGCGACACCGAGAGACATGGGGAGCAGAGGGAACACAGGGAACGATGAGATGAGCATAGCATGAGGGAGAGCGAGGTAGCATGGGGTACAGCGAGGGTGGCACGAAAAAGAGTGTACCATGAGGAAGAGCGAGCCCCAGACTTTGGAGGAGTGGCGCTTGCGGCGCCTCAAAAGTCAATATGGGCTCGTGAGAGAGGGAAGGGGGAAGAGAGGCGGTAGGTACCATGAGGAAGTGCGAGGGGAGGAGCTGACCATGAGGAAGAGAGAGCCCCAGACTTTGGAGGAGTGGCGCTTGCGGAAGAGGTACATCTCGCCCACCGCCGTTATCAGGTTCGTCACGTTCTTTAATATGGTTACCATCGCCACCTGCATGTACTGCAGACTGGAGCGGGAGGGAGAAAGAGAAGGATGGTTGACGCACTTGAGTGTTGGGGATGAGAGATAATGAAACGTTGAATTGAGAAGATTAGAAGCTCAGCAGTAAGACACCTGAACAGAGGGGCACCTGATGAAAGAGGGAGGGCACCTGAATAATCAGGCAGAGCACCTGAAGAAACAGACAGGGCACCTGAAGGAGGAGGGAGAGCACCTGAAGGAGGGAGAGCACCTGAAGAAGGAGGGAGAGCACCTGAAGAAGGAGGTGACGAGCATGCCAACGAAGATGAGGTTGACTGGTAACCACACGGTCATGAGTCGCAGTGTGAGGGGCTCCGTGACGATGACGCCCATGTACACCAGCACCAGCACCACCGTCACGCTCACCAGGTTCTGCAAGGGATGGTTAGAGGGGGGGACAGGGGGGGCAAGCAGGCGATGACGCCCAGATGCACCAGCACCAGCACCACCGTCACGCTCACCAGATTCTGCACAGTGTGAGGGTGGGAGGGATGGAAGGATGGAGAGGTGCAGCAACGGATGGATAGGGCGGGAGGGCGGGCAAGGGCAGGCGATGACGCCCAGATGCACCAGCACTAGTACCACCGTCACGCTCACCATGTTCTGTGCACACCAGCCCATAGCCATATGATCGTGGGATTGTGGGCCGTGTGCGCAGGGAGGGGGGGGGTGAGTGAGGAGGCGAGGCACAGGTGCGGAAGGCAGGGAGGGGGGTGAAAAGGACAGTAGAGGAGGAGAAGGCAGCGCGGGCCCTAAGATTGTGGAACGTAGCATGATGCAGGGAGCTGGGCGGTAGGGGCGTGAGGAGGGAAGCGTGGTGTGGATAGGGAAAGGGGGAGTTGTCAGGTAGGAAGAGGCAAGGGTGGGAGGGATGGAAGGACGGGCGGAGAGGTGCAGCAACGGAGCTGGATCGGACGGATGGGAAGGCAGGCAGACAGGCAGAAGGGAGGGATGGAGGGAGGGAGGGAGGGAGGGAGGGAGGGAGGGAGGAAGGGAGGGAGGGAGGGAGGGAGGGAGGGAGGGAGGGAGGGCGGGAGGGAGGGAGGGAGGGAGGGCGGGAGGGAGGGAGGGAGGGAGGGAGGGAGGGAGGGAGGGAGGGAGGGAGGGAGGGAGGGAGGGAGGGAGGGAGGGAGGGAGGGAGGGAGGGAGGGAGGGAGGGAGGGATGGAGGGAGGGAGGCAGGGAGGGAGGGAGGGAGGGAGGGAGGGAGGGAGGGAGGGAGGGAGGGAGGGAGGGCGGGAGGGAGGGAGGGAGGGAGTGGGGGAGCGATGGAGGGAGGGGGAAGGAAGGACTGAGGGGCGGACGGAGGGAGGGGGCCAGAGAGGGAGAGCGGGGTGGTGGGGCGTGCCTGGTAGAGCATGAGGGAGATCTGCGCGTCCCAGTGGTAACCCGAGAGCACCACTTTGTTAAGCAGGATCATGGAGCATGACGAGGCGCAGTAGCACATGCCCGACACCAGCGCGCTCCCCGCCACCTGGAACCGCCGCGACCGCCGCCCGCCCCCGCTCGCGCCCACCGCCCAGTTGTCGTCGCGCTTGCGCTCAGACGCGGAGTCCGCGCGGAAGAAGCTCGCGAGCTTCCCCTCGGACGCGGAGCTTCCGCCGCCGCCGGGGGAAGGGCCCGCGCCGCCGCCTATGCTGTTGCTGTGGTGATGGTGGCGCTCTTTCGGGCCCGCGCTTCCGCCGACGGAGAGGAGCGGGGAGCGGAGGTCCGCCTGCTGCGCGCCTTCCTCCACATCAGCCGCCGCGTGCGATCTGCATGCGACGCGGCGAGATGGAGTGGTGAGTGCGGTTGACTCACTGGCGGCATGTTCGGGGG
Source organism: Closterium sp. Naga37s-1 (assembly GCA_947471745.1). Taxonomy (NCBI): domain Eukaryota; kingdom Viridiplantae; phylum Streptophyta; class Zygnematophyceae; order Desmidiales; family Closteriaceae; genus Closterium; species Closterium sp. Naga37s-1. Next base: position 2,535,619 of record CANJKZ010000977.1, read on the forward strand.
CAAGCTGGGCGGCGAGGGATTACGACGCAGACGCGAGGAGCATTCAGGTGTCGTACCTGGGTGTTAGACTCGGCAAGTTGTGACTTTTGCTCCCCATGTTGCTGTGCGACGTGCTGCTGTGCGACGAGCTGCTGTACGACGAGCTGCTGTGCGACGTGCTGCTGCGCGACCTGCTGTTCTGCGATGGTCACGATACGAGGGGGAAATACGAGCTTCCACCGTGGCTTGACGAGCTGGCTATCTACGCGGGGCTCTGTACGACGCTCTGAGAAATGCTCTATGCGACGCTTTGAACGATACTTTGTGCAGTGCACTAGGCGGCTCCATTCTGCAGCATGGCGAGCAATCACCAGAGCAATTACGAAAAATCGAGAGCTTATAATGAGAACAGCGAATCGGCTCGTCCTAGTTGTGAGCGTTGTAGATCGCCCGGAAGCGCGAAAATTAGATACTGCATCGACATATTGAAATCATGACGGCCTTCCGGGGGTCTGGTAGATATCAAGTGACGGCAGAACAGGCGGTGTCCCTGTCGCTCTTCGCCTTCGGTAGATGTTCTATGATGTCTTGAAATGTGTGGAGTTGTGAGTCGCGTCTGTGTGATGATGTTGCTGCTGGCGCAGACCAGCTGGTGAATGCGCTGTCATGCGCTGGGGGGTATTTCTCTGTGACCTGCGCCTGCAAATTGAGGTTGGTGGGTCGGTGAGGCTTGACGAAACTCGTAACGAAGAATGGCGAAGACCTGGAGCTGGGAATTATTTTCCATGTATTTCGTTATTGCAACGCACTGATAACGGAAATACAAGGATGCTTTCAGTGGCGCACGAATATATTGCTATAAGAATCATCGTTTTATCTATCGTGGAACCGAAATGACAGTGTACCAAACAGTGATATCAAACCCTGATATCCCTGATTATTCAGACTTCGGCAACGCCTGTAATCTCACAAGTGTTTCTGTGCCAACAACCCACAGACCACGGCCCAAGGACGCGGTGAAAGTAGACGATCGGTCGTCAGTCGCGATCGATGTGCGGATCGGTTACCCTATTAACTACTCTGTAATCATGCTACAAAACGCTTTCTGGCCAAAATTTCCCTACAGTGTGAGAATGCGACTGATCACTGTTCGCGGGAAATCTGTCAATTTTCAGCCGCGATCGTTACAACTTCGCGGTCGCCACGTTTCGCCAAACGATCTGCCCACTCGATTGTGGGGATCGATATATGCAGACGATCCTGCGATATTTGCACTTTCAACGCGTCCTAAAGCGTTCCCACACCCTCGTTACAATCTCGAAACTGCCATCCATGTTCTGCACTCTCCTTCAAACCCTTGTTTCCAAGCCAACCCAAGCAACACCCACACACCCCGCCTTCGGACAGAAAGAACCACTCCGCGACATTTGTCCCCCGATCTGTTCGCACTCCGTTGTTCAAATCGCCAAACCCTCGCTTCAAACGCCACCCCGCAATCACCACCAAACCTCCCTCTGACCCTAGCTCCATGGCTCCCATGTAATTACCTCCACTCTATTCAAGACTCAATTTCGCTCCCACGCCGCATCCTCGACACGCCCTGTGGGAGGCACCAATTTGAAAATCGCTTCGTTTGAATTTTACACAGCGCGGGTATCACCGCGGTTCGTTGTTCGTGTTCTCTAGACTAGACTGTACTACCGTAGCACCGTGCTCCTCCATCCCACTCGCGCTTTCCAAAGAACTGCCGCCCCTCCACACTTAGCGAAAAGTTTCCGCCGCTTACTGCTTCCTTCCGCGCTCCGATCTCCAGTTCGCGCATGTCGCATCATCTGCCGCTGCTCCCCGGAATGGCGGACGACGGGCCGCTGGGCGTGGCGGGCGCGTACGATGACGCGCTCATGCCGTCGGCGGCGGACCGCCAGTCGCACTGGGGCTTACCAAGGAGCTGATCGCGCTGCGCGGCGAGATGGAGCGCGAGTTCGTGCCGGCGCGCACGAGCAACCACGTGTGGGAGACCATATCGTCGCGCATGAAGGAGAAAGGGTACCGCCGCACGCCCAACCAGTGCAAGTGCAAGTGGAAAGTGCTCGTCAACCGCTACAAGGTACCCGCCGCGCAACGCCCGCCGCATTACGGAGTTAGTGCTTTTTATTTTCCGTTTTAAACTTCCTCTCCTCCTTTCCTCCCGCGACCCTCTCCTCGTTCCACCCGTGCACCCGCGCTTCCCCGCGCGCCCCGCCAGAACAAGGAGCTTTCGGCGGACGGGTCGCGCTCGTGCCCGTTCTTCGATGAGCTAGACGCCATTTTCAAGCAGCGCGCGCTCAGCATGGACCGCCTGCTCGTGCAGGCGGAGGGCGGCGGCACGCCCGGCGGACTCGGCGCCACCGGCGTCGGCAGCGGGTTCTCCGCAGGAGGCGGCCGGGTCGGAGCAGTCGGAGGAACCCTGGGCACGCGCGGAAGCTTCGGCGGCGGTTTGGGCGCGCGGGGGGGCGCGGGGGGCGTGGGAGGGGGCTTGCTCACCCGTCGGGCGCGAGACGAGGAAGAGGAGGAGGAGGAAGACGAGGAGGAGGGGGACGACGAACTAGAGGACGAGTTGAACGTGGTGCGCAACAAGAGGCGCAAGCGCGACTTCAATGCTGGCGCGCGCAAGGCCGCTACCGGCCCCTACGGCGCGGGCTCCCCCGGCATGGGCAAGGGCGCGTCCGCTGGCGCTGGGGGCAGCGCGGGCGGAGACGCGTTTGATGGCGTGGGCGGGGCGGGCAACGGGGGGGGGGACAGGCGCGCGGGGCTGGAGAGGCAGCGCGCGGGGAGCATGCAGGAGGTGCTGGAGCAGTTCTTCGTGCAGCAGCTGCGCCTGGAGCAGGAGTGGCGCGAGGCCATAGAAAGGCGCGAGGCGGAGCGGCGCGTGCGGGAGGGCGAGTGGCGCAGCAGGCTGGAGGCGCTGGAGAGGGACCGGGCGCAGCGCGAGTCCATGTGGCGGCAGGTGGGTGCCGAGAGAGGGGGGGGTGAGGGGTGCTGTGGGGCCAGGTTGGGGGTTTGAGGCGTATTGAAATCGCTGGAGAGGGACTGCATCCAGAGGGAGTCCATGTGGCGCCAGGTGGGTGTGGTGGAGGGACAGGTGCATGTGGGGGTGTGTGTGAGGGGGGGTCAGAAACCGCTGGAGAGAGACCGCGCCCAGAGGGAGTCCATGTGGCGCCAGGTGGGTGTGGGGGAGGGGGGTCACCAATCCCCGTCAAACGCCCCTTGACAGCCTCCCTCGCCCCTGCTGCCGTTTTCCCTAACAAAGCCTTCCATCCCTTCTGCCCATGTACCTGTGTGTATGTGTGTGACTGTGTGTGCCTGCGTGCGTGCGGCAGATGGAGGCGGAGAGGGCAGGCAGGGAGGACGAGAGAGCAGCGCGCAGGGATCAGCTCATCATCGCCCTCATCACCAAGCTCTCCGCCCCGCCTGCTCCACCCCCTGCTGCACCCGCTCCCTCTGCACCGCCTGCAACCAGCCCCCCTGCTGCCCCTGGCACTGTTGCTGCTGACACTGCTGCCGTTGCTGCTGCTGCTGAGGCTGCTGCTACTGATGTGATTTCCTCTGCTGCTCGTGGTGCTGAGGGGGCAGGAACAGTGGGGGACAAGGGGAATGCAGGCAACGCTGCGGGTGGTGGTGGTGCGGGCAGTGCTGAAGGGGGTGGAGGTGGGGAGAAGGATGGGGTGGGGGCTGGGCAGACAGATGGTGCCATGGGAGGAGTGCAGGAGGGGCGGTCTGCTGCTCAGCCTGTTGCAGTGTAGCTTAGAGGACTGTTTAGAAGAGAATGTTTCTGGTTCCTGTTTGAGGGTAGATTCTCAATAAATCGTAGTATTCGTTGGCCCTTGCTTTTTTTTTGTTCTAGTTGATGCATTTCCCTGTGCCACTAACTGGTAGTATCAGGCCCTACTAACAACTCCTTTTGTAATCTCTGTCAAGAGAAGAGCAGGTCACGCTACACCGTTGTGAAATCTGCCTCCCAAATTAAATGCAAATGACATGGACAAGACCGGCTCAACAAAGGCACAGGGCTCTGCATCGGGCAATTGTTACAGCAGAGCTAGCCCCACACAGTGCTCTCTTGAGGCGACGCTCGTCAAACGAGCTCCTCCTCCCTCACGGCCCCCTTGAGCCCCTTCACCTCCGTCACCTTCTCCTCTATCTCCCTCCTCAACTCCTCCCTCCACAGCTCCTCCCTGCCCCCCTCCTCCTCCTCCTCCGCCTGACCGGGGGGGCAGACAGCGGGGAAGGGAGGGCAGCAGGTGGGGGGAGAGCAGCAGGGCGGGGAGGTCAAAGGGAGAAAGGGCAGCAGATGAGGGTACGGCAACAGGGGAGAAGGGAAAGGGGGAAGGGCAGCACGGGAGGGAAGGCATGCCTCAATCACTGGCATGCCAGAAATCATCAAGGTGCCTCAAAAACTCAATCATGCTTCCACAACACTGCCGGCATTGGTGCCTCAATCACTGAGTGAGAAGAAACACGCTATCATCCTCTCCCCCCAGGCCCCCCTCCCTTCCCCCCTCCCTGGTGTGTCTACATCCACAGAGTCTGAGCAGCTGTAGCTGGCCCTGCGACTCACCCGTTGGTAGATCCAGAACTGGGTGCCGTTGCCGCCCGCATTGCGGTACTCGTCGCTCTCGTAGTACTCGTCCTGTGGGGCACGTGCGGGAAAGGGGTAGGGGCATGTGCAGGAGGGGGGGTTGCATGCGCAGGGGGGGTGGGAGCGGGGGGATGGGAGACGGTGAAATGGGGGAATGACGGGTGTTACACGCAGTTTCTGCTGCTGCTGCTGCTGCTTCTGCTGCTGCTGCCTCTGCTGCAACTGCTGTTGTTACTGCTGAAGCTACTCGCCCTGCCGTGCGCACATGGGAGGCGGAGAATGCGCAGTGCACATGGTGCGTGGGTGGGGACGAGGGGTCTAGCGCATGGTGAGCGAGCGGGCAAAGGAGTGGCGACCATGAGAGATGGCAGTGCAATGCGGTGCCACGCGGTGCCAGGTAGACGGCAACGGGGAGTGTGGAGGAAACGGAAGGTGCGAGGGACGGGGATGAGAAGTGAACGGCGGACTGAGAATGGGAGAAGAGAGAGAAAAGATAATGGGAAAGAGGAGGGGGGGGAGGGATGAGCGGGGAAAGGAATGGAGAGAAAGGAAGAGGGGAAGGGAGCGAGTGAGAACAGCACGCATGAAAAAAAAACTGGAGGACGGGGTGGGAGACGTGGAGGGGAGGGGGGAAGAAAGGGAGCGATGACGGGGGAGGGACGTTGGGGCGAGAAAGCGAATGGGAGAATGGAGGGGGAGGGCAATATGGGAGGAGCGCGCACGCACGTGACTTTTGAGTCGACTCGAAAAAAGCGAATGGGAGAATGGAGGGTGAGGGCAATATGGGAGGAGCGCGCACGCACGTTCATGGAGCCGAAGACGAGCGCGCCCCAGCAGAAGACGCACGTGAAAATCATGTCTGCACGATGACGAGGGATGGCACAAGGGGGGGGGAGGAGGGGATGACACAGGCGAGAGATGGCACGGGGGGTGGGGTGATGGCACAGGGTGGGGAAGGGTGGGGGAGGGTGGGGGAGGGTAGGGGAGGGGGGGGGAAAGAAAACAAAGACAAGTATCAGACGCTGCATCGATGAACGGTGGATGAGATTATCGACCGCTTTACGAAGAAAGAAAGAAAAAAACACATATGTGTGGATGAAAAGTTCACAACAGGACAGAAGGCCTACGGAAGGCTGCAAAGAGGGCTTACAGAAGGCCTTGAAGGCGGGCTCGGTGATGTGGAAGTCGGAGAGCGCCGTGAAGGTGTCCATGGCGTTGGGCAGCTCCGCCTCCACGAACGCCAGCACCAGCGGGAGCGCCGCCACCGGCGCGGAGAGCAGGCGGAACGGCGCGGAGGCGGGGCGACGCGCGGGAGCGGCATCGGTGGACTTGGGGGAACGAGCCTGCGGGGGGACGACGGAGAGAAGAAAAAGGGAGAGGAAACGGGGGAGAGGGAGACGAGAAAGAGTGGTGGCGACAGGCGGACACGCAGGAGGGAAAATGAGAAGTCTTTTAATGCACTGCCGCTAAGGGTGGTTGCCTGATCTGAAGCTGGGATAGCGTGCCCTGATTTGACGGAATCCGGACAGAATGGCACTTGGCCTATTTCCGACATTGTCGTCAGGAACAAATCATGGTGAGCTCAAGGCCAGCGTTCATGGGAAGAAGCACAGCGGAACTGAGATCAAAACTAGGATAGAAGGTGGACGGCAAGACGAAGATTGTAGCACTTATAAAACGGCTGCAGCGAAGGGGAAGATTGTGGCAGTAATGGATGAGAAAGCCGCAAGGAAGGGCGAACTGGCGACAACTGTGCATTGTGGCTCGGCTTGACGTCACCAACTACCGCTATTGTCTACCAAAAGTCGATCTAGCGAAGCCTGAGATGAGCTTAACGAGCAGCATACAGCAATGGAGGTCACCAAGGAGGCTCCGTGACGATTAGTACAATAACGGATGTCGCGTTAGCCCCGCATTGATCTCTTACATATCCAAAACGTCACATCACGAATCCTGGATCACTTTGCGTTCTAATCACGCGACCCACTCGGCGAATAAGGACCTACCGCGCAGACGGCAACCAGGCTTTGGCTTCTGACTGGCCGGACGACGACGCTACGCTGGCCACTGGAAGCAGCGGGAAGAGTCAATGTGACTCTTGATGGCAAGGACGCGACAGCCTGGATGCACGCCATTCTGAATAATATAGATGGCGTTTTAGCAGCGGCTCGACAGACGACAGGAGTCAAAACGTTGCGGAGCTACTGATTAGGGATTATGGCTGGAGAAGCGAGAAACATATTTGACTGGGGAGGAGGGAGTGGCAGGGGAGGGTCAACGAGAACGAGTTCACGGTGACGTGCATGTGTGGCCCGGATGAGTGCTGTGGCTGACGTGGCCGAACTCGATGTTTTGAAGCAACAACCCCCAATTGCGGACGCATCGTTTTGATGCAATCAGTACAGATTGAGTGAGCGTACAAATGAATGCAATATAGATGTCTTGTATATAACATGGAATTCGATCAACTCTAAGCATAGCTCGTCATTAGTAGCAAAACCTATAGAAATGCCGTTAAAACCGTGCCGTCTGACGACACCTAATTCTAGAGAGTTGTTGCTGATGAATGGTGACTAGCTTTAGGCACACTCTTAACTCTCTTCGATGGACAAGAAGAAACATGAAAGTCACTACGCTCATATGCGCACAATGTGGGCCCCTTCAAATGTGCAGCATGCAAATCGGTCACCTGTCGACATTCAAGAAGATGTCAACCGACTCCATCTGCAAATTATCCTGTTGCTGGTCCTGGAAAATGTTATCTTGTTGGGAAAGCTGATACGCTGGGATCTCTTGCAGTTGATTCTGATGCTGCTGCGGGTACTGCTGCTGCACTTGAGGTTGAGGATTTTGCAGCTGCTGGTGCTGTGGTGGTATAGGCTGCTGGGGCTGCGGTGTTTGCTGAACTAATGGTGGCTGCGATGACTGCTGCTGCTGCTGTGGGTTTTGCTGGTAGTGCTGATAGTGTTGGTTAGAGGTCTGCAGCTGCTGCTGAGTTTTTTGCTGAAGCGGTTGAGGCTGTTGTTGGTATTGGTTGTATTGACCTTGCTGTTGATACTGAATCTGTTGAAACTCCTGCTGATACTGATTCTGATGCTGTTGCTGTTGCAGCTGGTTCTGCTGCTGGGGCTGTTCTTGTGACTGCTGCTGCTGTTGCTGTTGCTGTTGCTGTTGCTGTTGCTGTTGCTGTTGCTGTTGCTGTTGCTGTTGATGTTGATGTTGATGTTGATGTTGATGTTGATGTTGATGCAGCTGTCCTTGATGCTGCTGGAACTGCTGTGGCTGAAACTGGCGTGCATTAGCAGCATGGACCTGAGGCTGCTGCTGGTAAGTTTCATGAACCTGTCGCGAAACGTCGGCAGGGCTCTGGTACGAAGGGTTGATGGTAAGGGCCAGCTTACCAGGAGCCTCAGATATTGAATGGCTTCGCATCATCCCTCCAGCACGGGAATATCGAGGCTCAGGGACAGAGCTGCATCTCGTGAGAAAGGCAGGACGACTGGTAGAGATACCCGGCACAGGAGTTGAAGCAGGATGACTTAAAGAGTTCGTAACCACAGGAGCTGGAGCGTAGCTCAGGTGATGGCCCACGTGTGACTTGTCAGAATAAGATGAAGCAATCTGTAATGACGCCGACCTCTGGTGGGATTATGCACATGAAACGAAACTCGATAATTGCATTAGCTGAGATGTTGCAACACGTGCCAGGAAATTTGTTGAAGTCTGAGTTTGGTTTGCGATTTACCTGCAACATGTTTGGCAGACGAAGAAGTGGGACTCTTGAACTGCTTCCAGGGGTATCATCATCTCCATCCTTCTCCCATATAGCAGCTCTTGGGGTATGCTGAATCTGGTAATGTCCAGGCTGGAGCTGTCCGCCTGCTGTCCCCTGGTTACCAGACTGCGTAGGTCCGCTGTTCAAACCCACAATGCTCGAGCTGACACCAAGGGATCTGAGTGTTGATGGGGTTCCAGACGTGGTGTTCTCAACGTGCAGTGACTGGCCAGGGTGGAAGGAGGAGGTGAACCGAGTACCAAGGTTGCCACTCAGCTGATACTGCTGAACACGATTGGAAGTGCTGCAGTTCATGCTTTGATTCAAGCCTCCAGAATGAGGCGCAGCCTGCTGGTCTTGAGGTGGGTGTTGCATCCTGTGCTGCTCTTGCTGCACTTGTGGCTGGAAAGTTGTTGGAGTCGTCTGCCACGTTGATGTTGCGGTGGCTCGCCTGAGCAAAACGGAGCAAGATTATGTAAGAAACGGGACGAGAAAGTCGTCATGAAGTACAAAAGGGGTAAGTGGATGTCTTACGAGTTGAGTCCGGTCGATGGCTCCACTTGTGCTGAGCCCATTGGATGAACTGGGGGAGGTAACGTGAGAGGCGGTAGGGCAGATCTTTCTCCTATTTGAGCACTTAATTCGCATCTTGAGTCATTCTTGCGCTCCGAGGCAGAAACGATTGCATGTTCATCGATATGCCGCGTCTGCGTTATAGCACTCTCAGCGATGCTGCTTGTCGCAGCGTTGATTCCGCCTGCTACTTCTGACGCAGGTCCATCGGACGACGCAGCAGCAATGGATGCATTTGAGCCTGCAGTGCAGTTTTCATTCGTCTTCCGCGACCTATGTCTCCCTCTATGCATGTGGCGATCACAATACTTCTGATCTTTGACAGCCTGCAGAAATGATCAGGAAGAATTGAGTCAGGCATGCATGTCAATACTGACGGCGCGGTTGTGGAGCTGAAGTAAGCAAATCCATTATGTACCTCTCGAGAACATCGCCACTTTTTCCCATCAGTACGACGACACCTGTCAGGCTCCAAGTCAAGCCTCATCGGGTGCATCCACTCGCCTGTAAAGAAAGACACGTCATGCGCATGAGCTTTCGGTAAAAAACAGCGTAATTCAGGAGTCAAAATTGAAATTTATAATTACCTCGCTCGCCTTCCCGAGGACCTTTGAAAGTATCAGGGGATGCATTAAGTGACGCGACAAGATCTTGTGGAGGAGAAACACCAGATACGAGATACTTAAATATCAAAGCTTGCTTCTCCAGTTGTTGCCACTGGTTTATTGTGAAAGGGCCTGCGTTAGGATCTGCATGATCAATCAGAAAACAGAAGGTCAGACCTTGGAACGAAAAGAGGACGTACTCGGGACCACGACTTTAGATCACAACAACAAGCCGATGAGAAATCTACCTGCAGACACGGATGAGTCTGGCGAGCAAGCTTGACCATCAGGGCTAATGTTTGTCAGCGGCGGGATTGATGAGAACACAGGGGTTGTGAGAGGTGGAGGCGAAACCGGAGCTCCCAATATGTGTGGAGAGCGGACTTCAGCGATAGGTGAGAGCGCGGGAAGCTTTCGTACAGGCGAGCACCGAAACGAGCTGGAGGTGCCTGGCGTCGTGGGTGTTGAAGAAGGAGAATAGTCTGCAGACAATGGAGAATCGTTGAGCTTCGGGGTTGCCAGTGACTTGTGATGGTCAGAGGTTAGAGCGGTTTGCGGCTGATATGCTATCAGTTGCGGGGAGTTTTGCAGTTTGCCATCGAGCACCGGTTTCAGCTCCATCGACTTGCTTTCAGCGTTGCAGGCAAGTGCAGAGCCGTGGATGTTCTCCCCGGAAACTGCAGGGACTTCACTGGAGACTAACACAGGAAACGTTTGAGAATGAGGGGAAGATTGACTGCACGAAAGGTCCCCGGCTTGGTGCTCAAACTTCTGGTCCGTCTGTTGAACAGGCGCCATCGGAATTCCAGTTACAGGTTGAACGAGTATACTCATTGAGCTCTAGCTCTAGCCACAACCAGACACGGCTCAAGAAACTGGATTTCTGGCGCCTAACCTTGCGGTATAAAGGCAGAGATTCTCACTTGGTTTCCCTAAAGTAGGGTCCTGAATCTCAGAACACGGATTTCAGCAAGCAAGCACGTGAAATATCGCCAGCTGAAACCTTCCACAAATTCACTGGCCTCCCTCAATGTTAGCAGATGCTCCTGTGTGTTCCCATTTTATCTGAGTGGCTGCTGTGCTGGAGTCGTGGTAATGTGCATACTGTACATAAGGGTGCATTCTTGGCTCGTGTCAAACTTCCGGTCAAACTTCGTGTTTTCCGAGACCAGGGGCAAAATTTAGCCGGAAGACCCGAAGTGGGTCTCGGATGACACAAAGCGGGGCCAACTGTGGGCCAGCTTCGTGTCATCCCGGGAAGACCGGAAGTATGACACGAGCCAGGAATGCACCCTAAGACCCAGATTGTGTTTCGCTGGTTTGGTCCCGAACCAAGCAGCTTCTTCCCCTACACATCCAGGGCACACGATAAATCATGTGCCATGGCCTGTTGGCACCAAATTCCCAACATTTGTGCCCCCCAAACCTATCTACAATTGATGCCTGTTTGAGCCCCTCCCGGTTGCCTTGTGAAGGGGGCGCATAAGCTGTAACGAACATTTAGCATAAGTTTCGTCAATTCGCAGCTAGCTAAAAAGGATTCGCAGGTGCTTATAAACAAGATATGTTACCTTATTTGACTTCAGTCTCTTCTGCTTGACCTCGGTCTGTTCGTTACTATTGGTTGATAACCACGCGACGCGCTTATAACGTGGGAGCAACAGGCTGGGGAAACAACCTCGGGTGCAGCGTTTCCATCCGGCGCAAGGCAAATCCGCGTGCACTGGTTGGGCATCAATTGTATATAACCAGCAAGTCGCATGATCTGGTACGGGTTCATGTTACACGAGCCAATCATGCTTCATTGTTTAAAAGTCGCCAGGGTGATTGGACAAATTGTTGACAAGCACATCTGGAACTTGTCAGACCCCTGATCTCCAAGCCTTTTCGTCTGGGCTTGACGAACCATTGAAGCTTAGCTTCGAGATGCGCGTGCCTCATTTTCAGGCTTGATGGTCGCGTGAAATGTGGTTGGTAGTTCTTGAAAAAAATCAAGCGTCCATCCCTCCCTGCACTGTTGGAGCTGCTCGGATGCTAAAAGGCGGAAAGCTAGTGGTTCGACGCCTGGAGCTCAGTTACGCGTCTACCAATCAACGAGTCGTCGAGTTCCTCAGCCAGGAATGCCGACTTCTTTGGCGGGTCCACCCTCCCGCCTCAACTTGACGGAAAAAGTGAACGTCAACTCTGTCCCCAACCCCAAGGTGCCCTCTCTGACAAGCAAATATCTGCCACGAATTGGAGCAAAGCGCACCATTGAGCTCCTCCAATTTTGTCGTACATGTGATTTGAACAAATGGATGGTGCGGGTGTCAGGCGAATGGCATTCACGTGGCTATAGAGTGACGGAAGATTGGTCGAGACAGCTGACTGATATCGGTGACCTCTGACTTGTCACGCAATCTTTGGTGATTGAATTTCGTGGTCAGAATTGATTTCATATAATTGATCTACGGTACTCATCCTCTCCAAAACGTTTGAACTTCTCAAGAAGGCTACCCCTGAAACATACTTACCACTAGCTAACCTTTTGCAAAAAATGGTCAGGCTGCACTATTCCATCACAACGGGTACTCCCTCTGAAGAGCATCCACATCATGGGCATCACAAGCTGGGAGTAGCTCCGCCTTTCCAGCGCAGCTTAATGCGATTCTCAGGTACTGCCACGCATTCTCGGCTGTTGGATTCATCGCAATCGCACGAACATAGAAGCGAGCCGACTCCTCGTACTTGCCTTGGTTGGCATATCCAATGCCCATGTTCGTCCATGCACGAACATAATTCGGCTTCAAATCCAAAGCCTGGAAATTAACAGAATACCCAGGAAAGCATTTTATAGACAAAACAATTCACAATTTTGCCAGCATGTGCCCATCAGCGTGCGAGAACTTGACCATTGCATGCATACATACCTTCTGGTACGCCTCAATTGCTTCAGCGGACTGCGCACTGTTGGCCTGAGTGGCGCCCAGCTTGTTCCAGAGCGAGTAGTCGGAGGGGCGCAGCGCAAGGGCTCTGCGGAAGGAAGCCTTGGCACGGTCGTACTCGTGGGAGAGGTTGAACAGCACACCCAGCACCACCTGGCATGAATGGAGGATGAGGAGAGGGGAAAAAAACGGAAGAAGGTTCAGTTATCTTGCCTTGGCATGACAAAGAAATACAATCGCCAAGGTACAGAGAACACAGCAAGAGCACACGAAAGGCTGCCTTGGCATGACAAAGAAATACAATCGCCAAGGCCTGGAACGTGAGATCTTGACTGAGCATGGCATGGCATTGCATGGCGTGGCATGGCAAGGCCCTCCTGACCTGCAGGTCGGCATCCTCTGGCGCCATGCGAGCTGCCTCTGTGTACAGCTGTACAACCTGCCACACAGAAAGAGAGAGAGACACACATGCACACACACATACGCACGCACACACGCAAGCACGCACGCATGCACACACACACACACACACACACACGCACACGCACACACACACCCAACACACACACACTCAATCAGACAGATATGGGAGGAGAGGCGTAACAGATGCACAAGCGGACGCGAGCGGGATGGTTTGTGAGTCAGGTTGAAAAGGGGATGGCAGGGGGGAACTTGTCAGCAGAGCTGGAAACGTGAGAAAGGACTGCAGAGCCATTGAGCTGACATGAAAGGGAACTGGAGGAAGAGGTGGTGCGAGCAAGAGAGGTGGAGGGGTGGTGCAGCAAAAGAAGAGGCTTGTGGACGTGGTAAGAGCAAGAGAGGTGGATGTTGAAGAGGCGGGGGGAGGCGGATTGGATTTTGGACCGGAGCGCTGAGAGTGGAGAGAGTGCTGAGAGGGGTGAGAGGGGTGAGAGGGGTGAGAGGGGTGAGAGGGGAGGACGCACATCGGAGTGGGACATGGAGGCGGGGCCAGAGGGCGGCAGAGGGAGTGCGGGGAGGCGGATTGGGCTTTATATTGGGAGTGCTGAGAGGGCTGAGACGGCTGAGTGGGGTGAGAGGGGAGGACGCACATCGGAGTGGGACATGGAGGCGGGGCCGGAGGGCGGCACGAGGGACTTGTACTTGGCGTGGTTCTGCAGCCAGCTGCGCAGATGGTACAGCGCCTCCGCCTGCTCCAGCTCTGATGGCGGGGAGGGGGGAGGGGGGAGGGGGGCACAGTGTGGAGGCATGGAGAGGGAGGGGTGCAGGTGTGGGCATGTAGAGCATTCATGTGGTTCTGCAGCCAGCTGCGCAGGTGGTACAGTGCCTCTGCCTGCTCCAGCTCTGATGGCAGGGGGGGGGGGGAAAGACCAGAGGGAGGATGGGGGGCTTGGAGGAAGGGGGGGAGAAAGCAGGGGAGGAGGGGGTGGGAGAAGAGAGTGGGGTGGACATGTTACTTTGCAACCAGCCGCGCAGACTCTGCCTGCAATATTGGGGAAGGGGGAGGGGGGGGGAAAGAGGGGGGGGGGGAAGGGGGGGGGGATGGGGAGAGTAGGAACAGGGGAGGGGGTAGACGAGACAAGGATGAGGAGAAGGAGGATGAGGAGAGTAGTAAGGCGGGTGGTGCTTGATCTACTACAGAGTGAGAACATGAGTGAACGAGGACGCGAGTGTGTGGCAGACACGAGGGAGACTGACCGTTGGTGTGGCTGACGCCCAAGGCGAGCAGTACATCCAGGTTGGTGGGGTCCGCATCTCGAGCACGCGTCATGGCTGCTATGGCCTGAGAGCGATGGTGGGGTGGGGTTGGCATGGGAATGGCACGGGGGCATGGGGATGTGATGGGGATAAGCATGGGGATGTCATGGATAAGCATGGGGATGTCATGGGGATAAGTTAGGTCCCTTGCCCGCCTCCACCTCAAATCTCATTGACAGGTCCCACAGTGAGTGAGCAAACATGAAGAGCCCATGTGCGTGCACATGAGCGGCCTACCTGGCAAAGCACAAGAGCCCCACCTGTCTGTCATCGTCGTTCTCAGCGTGGGAGACGCCCAGCAGGCGCCAGGCCTCGGAGTTGCCCTCGTTGCACAGCACCTCGGCTTCCAGCGCCAGTATCGCCTCGCTCAGTAGCCCTCTGGGGGAGGGGAGGAGGGGAGTGTCGCCCAGGGCACACAGGAGTGCAGGGCAGAGAGAGCAGACTTGAGTGGGCATGGCAATGCATCATGCATGCCTCGGAGTTGCCCTCGTTGTGCAGCACCTCCGCCTCCAACGCCAGTATCGCCTCACTCAGTAGCCCTCTGGGGATGGGGGGGTGGCGGGAAGGGGGGGGTTGCATAGGCACATAACATGCACACAGGAATGCAGAGCAGAGGGAGCAGACTTGAATGGGCGTCACCCTCATTGCGCAGCACCTCCGCCTCCAACGCCAGAATCGCCTCGCTCAGTAGCCCTCCGTGGGAGGGGTGGCGCGTGGCATCGGTCACATGCACATGCACGCACATGCACATGCACGGCATGGGCACACCGGAATGCAGGGCAGAGGGAGCATACTTGAATGGGCATGCCAATACATCATGCACGGGCAAGTCGTCGACCCGGTAGCATCACCAACAGATCTGCCCCTGCTGGAAGGGCTGAGCGTGGCCCACATAAGGGTCTCTGCCTTGACACGTCTCAAAACAGTTTCGAGGTTAGCTTTGATTTGACTGCCCCAACTCACCGGCGGAAGAGGTCTTGCCCGTGCTGGAAGGGCTGGGGGTGCCGGGTGCCCCACGTAGGGGTTCTTGCCTTGACACGTCTCACAACAGTTTCAAGATCGAACTCTGAGACGTCTCACAACAGGTGCTCTTGACTGCGCCCCCCACTCACCGCCTGAAGAGGTCCTGGCCCTGTTGGAACGGCTGAGCTTATATCTACCTTACACCGCAAGCATAGAAAACACTTGAGATGTATCTTCCAGCGTAGCCCCCACTCACATGCGGAAGAGGTCCTGGCCCTGCTGGAAGGGCTGGGGGTGCCCCCACGTAGGGGTTCTTGCCTTGACACGTCTCACAACAAGCGCCCATGAATGAATGCTCCACATTTCCCACTCACCGCCGGAAGAGGTCCTGCCCCTGCTGGAAGGGCTGGGGGTGGCCCACATAGGGGTTCTTGTCGGCAAAGGCGTAGGGCCAGCGGGATGAGGATGACTCCGCCCTCCTCTGCTGCTCGTCGCGCAACTGCTCCTCCACGTACCTGCGGGGGGAGGAGAGGGGGGGGGGAGGTGTGGTGGAGGAGCGAAAGAGGGGGGGGAAGAGGGAGAAAGAGTGAAGGGGAGTGAAGAAATGAACGGAAGGGAATGGGAAGAGGGAGAAAGAGTGGAGGGGAGCGGAGAAATGAACGGAAGGGAATGGGAAGAATGGTGAAAAGTGGCGCGCTGTTCATGTGTGCCGTGCCGTGCATGCGTCCCAAGACGCGCAGTGGGGCCATCGTATCGTATGAAGGAAAGAAGTGTGGCATACCGCTCGTACGACTCGAACCACGCGCTGGGGTCGCCATCCTCCACCACACCCTCGCCCTCCGCGTGTGTGTGCCCGTGCGGGTGTGCATGTGGGTGTGGATGGGGGTGTGCGTGTGCCATGGTGATGAGGCGCAATGGGGATGAGAGCGTGCATACCGCTCGTACGACTCAAGCCATGCGCTGGGGTCGCCATCCTCCACCACACCCTCGCCCTCCGCGTGTGCATGCCCGTGCGGGTGTGCGTGTGCCATCTGCTGCGCAAACTCGTCCGCCCAGTCCCTTGAATCCAGCGACGTTGATGACTCGTTCTGCCATGGCGCACGTGGGTGGGTGGGGGCAGAATGGGAGGTGTGATGTTGCTTCCATGACCTGTGAGTGCACGTGCTCGTGCTGGTGCAGGTCCTGACTCACTCGCTCCTGACTCGCTCGCCCACTGCACGAGCACTCTACCCAGCACCCTCCACCCCTCGCACCACCACGCCCTCCCCATTCACAACGGCTTACCCGGGCAGCGAATTCAGTGGCCCAATCAGCGTCCGCCTTGATGGCATGTGAGTGCACGTGCTCGTGCTGGTGCAGGTTCTCAAACTCGCTCGCCCACTGCTCTGTTGCTGCGGCCGCCGCTGCTTCTGCAGGAGACACCTCCCTCACTCCGCCCTCCTCCGCTATCAGCTCGCCTCGACTCATCTTGGACACAAACTGCAAGAACTTGGATTGCTGGAGGGGAGGTGGTTGGTAACAGGGGAGAAAAGGGGGGGGGGAGGGCGAACGACTGGGAACCAAGCTCCCTATGATATGTCATCAGCTATCAACTATCAGCTCGCCGCGACTCATCTTCGATACAAACTGCAGGAACTTGGATTGCTGGAAGGGGAAAAGGGGGGGGAGAGAGGGGGAAAGGGGAAAGACTGAGAACCAAACTCCCTATGCTATCGGCTATGAGCTCGCCGCGACTCATCTTGGACACAAACTGCTTGAGTTGACTAAAAAACCGCCTGTGCTACTTCTAGAGGCGAGACCTCCCTCACTCCGCCCTCCTTGGCTATCAGCTCGCCGCGACTCATCTTGGACACAAACTGAAGGAACTGGGATTGCTGGGGAGGGGAAGAGAGTCGATGGGAGGGAAGCACAGCCATGGGAACGCACAGCGACGGGGGGTTTGGCACGCCAAATTGCAAAGGCTGGATGTAGAACCAGATGAGCAACAGTCAGAAGGCCGCGAAGACACATAAGGATGCCGTGGGGTCCCATCCCAAACCTACCTGGAACTTGGGGTTGGGGTCCTGGGCGAGTGTGTCCACGATGCGCTGTGTCTGCTGCCTCGCTGCCACCCTCTCCGCCTCGCTGCGTGGGCGAGGGGACGGTGGGCAGAACTCACCTGGAACTTGGGGTTGAAATCCCTAACGCTCATAGCAGGAGGCAGGGGAGAAAAGGGACTACCTGGAACTTGGGGTTGGGGTCCTGGGCGAGTGTGTCCACGATGCGCTGTGTCTGCTGCCTCGCTGCCACCCTCTCTGCCTCGCTGCGTGGACCCCCCGCCCTCGCCTCCTCCCTCACTCGCTGCTGCTGCTGCCAGTCCTGGTCAAGGAAGGGGGATAGAGAGGGACAGGGCAGAGGGGGATGGACGTACGGGAATGTGCATAGGGAGATGGAGGTTAAGAGGCAAGGAGGACGACAGGGGTAGTAGAATGGGGGCAGGGAGATGGGGTTAAGAAATAATGGCAGGGAGATGGCGGAAGGCGAATGGGGGTAGGGGAATGGGGACCGGGAGATGGGATGGCGATAGGAGAGCAAAGAAAACAGGATGGCAAGAAGGAGGACGGCAGGTGCAAGTGTGTGGGAGAGAGAGCTGCACATGAGAGTAGCACCACACACCCACACCCAACCTCCCAACCACACACAGCCGCACACCCCCACCCAACTGCACACCCCCACCCAACCCAACCGCACACCCACACCCTGCCGTCAAGGCTCATCCCCTTTCCCACCTCAGCAAACTCGTCCGCCCACCCCGTGCTGCTGCTCTCTCCCCCCTCCTCCCGCCACCTCTGCTGTTGCTGCGCCTCAAACTCCCCCACCCACCCCCCTGCGCCCCCCACTCCGCCCACACCCGCCACCATCCCCCCACCACCCGCCACCTCCCCCGCATCCTTCCAAAAGTCCTCAAACTCGCGGAACCTGCCCCCCAGCGGGCCAGGCGCGCCCATGAGCGCGCCCTCCGCGCCCCCTGCGCCCTCCCCCAGGTCCTCTATACCCAGGGAGCGCAGCAGCGCGGCCACCTGCGCGGAGGCAAAGCCCTTCCCCTGCGCGCCCGCCCCCCCCTGGTGTGCAAACACGTGGCGAGCGAGGATGGAGGAGCGGTTGCGGATGCGTGCTCGGTCCGCGGGGGAGAGGTGCGCGAGGGGGGGGAGGGGCGCGTGGGGGTGCGCGGGGAGGGGCACGCCTGCTTGTGTGGAGGAGAGGAAGGAGTGCAGCAGGGCGCGCACCGCCAGTTGCTGCTGGGGGGGCAGCCCGGGGACTGGCGGGGGGATTGGGGATGCGGGATGGGGATGCGAGATGGGGGGATGCGCGATGGCGGATGGGGGATGTGGAGAATGGGGGGACATGGGGGAATGAAGGAAATCAGGAACAGCTACGAGGGTGGAGAGGGTGGGAAGAGGAGGAGAGTGGAAGGCATCGCACAGGGGAGGAGGAAGAAACCCCAACTATAGGTTTCACAACCAAACTGAAAGGCACGAGCGCAAGATGGCATGCACTTCAGGACTTAACACATCCAATCCCTCAGAAAATTCCCCAAAGGTGTCTTACTTGCAGGTGGCTGCATGGCAGCATCGCCAGTGGCAGCAGCAGCACCCCCATCGAGAGACATGCCGCCAAAGATCTGCTCAAACTCCCGGAAATCACTCACTTGCAGGCGGCTGCATGGTAGCATCGCCACTGGCAGCAGCAGCAACGCCACCATCCAGCGACATGCCTCCAAAGATCTGCTCAAACTCGTGGAAATCACTCACTTGCAGGCGGCTGCATGGTGGAGGCATCACCGCTAGCAGCAGCGCCACCATCAAGTGACATGCCTCCAAAGATCTGCTCAAACTCCCGGAAATGCGCCGCTGCTGCTGCGTCCAGAGGCGCCATGCCTGCTGCCATGCCTGGCGGCATGGCTTGGGCATGCCGAGCCTCGTTCCACAGGGCCTCTAGCTGAGCATCGGGTGGCGCTGCTGCCGGGCCTGCTGCGTGGAAGGACGAGAGAAACTGCTGCGCCTGCCAGGTGGGCGGAGACGGGAGGGGGGAGGGAGGGAGAGAGAAAGGGAGGAAGGAAGGAGGGGTGGAGGAGGTAGGGGTAGAGGGGTTGGCAAAAGAGGGATTGAGGAAGAGTGTTAACGAAGAGAAAACTGCACAGTAGCCACAAAGCGTGCATACTTGCACAGGCTTCACACCACACCATGCGAGCACTCCCTGGTACTCACGCGGCACGCCTAACAATCAATCCACACCACTCCATCCTCACACGTTCAACCCACACGGCATTCTGCCACACTCACTTGCATTGACGGCCCCATGCCCCCCATGGCCCCCATCGGTCCCCCCATGGGTCCACCCATAGCGCTCTGCATGTCGGCGCCTGGCATCGGCATCATGGCCGGTCCCGCTCCTGCTTCCGCCGGACCAAACAGGTTGTTGCCCGAGGCTTGGCCCGGACCTGCGAGGCTCGGCAGCTCGCGAACCCTCTCCTGCCGAGGCGAGCACAGAGAAGGGACACAGAGCATGGCAGGAGGGCAGCGAGCAAGCTTTGACTATGGCGGGAGGGCAGGCCGCAAGCATAGAGCAGGGGGGGAGGACGAGCAGGAGAAATGGATCAAGGAGGCGAGCACGGAAATGCGCGGTAGGCTGGAGACACTCGGTGGAGCTGCTTCACCCGCGTAACGTCACGTCGGATGCCCGGTGTGACGGAGGGGGGAATGGACGCGCGTAGCCACGCGACTCCGTCTTCACGGACCACGCCATAACTGAGTCATCGTGCTCTGCCTAGCTCAACGCCAGGGCCAGTCGTGAGAGTCGCGCGCCGCGAGGCCGCTCGCGAAAACTGAGCGACCCTCTCCTGCGGCTTCGTCGCAACTAGAGCTTCGCCTGACTCCCGCGTGGACGTAGCTTCGATATAAGCCGACTCAAAGCTCGCCAAAGCGTGCGCTCACCTGCTGCTTCGCGGCGGAGCCGAGGATGGAATCCGCAAGCGCGCCGAGCGGGTTGCTGCTAGACGCCGACGGCCGTTCGCCCGGCACAGAGCACCCCCCGCCACCCGTCACCATGCCGCGGATCGACATTCTGCCGCGCAGCACCGTCGGTTTCGTACGGTCGGTTTCGTATAGCGGAGTCCGTACGACCACGTCGGATCGTACAGTCGGTCGGGTACGGTTGGTCTCGTACGACGATGATTTCGCACGACGGGTGACTAAAAGTAGGAGGTTAAAGTCGTACGACGAATCGCACTCGCAGGGCAGGTTGGAGAGTATCAAACTAGGGTTGCGAACAAAGTCGGAACCAACAGCTATTCGCAGTCGCGCACAAGCTTCTCGCAGCGAGTATTACTCTAACCCGCTGAAGGTGGCGAACTGAACTAATCTGCAAGTAACGACTGAGCACCTTCGTTGAGCGGGAGAGTAGGCACGCTACGAAGAAGATTCATGACATGACTCGAGTCATAAAAGATGGTAGTAGGTGGGCATGCCCGGCATAACCAGGGGAAGCTCGAATATTCTAAATACGATGTGCAGTGTAGCAGTAATGGTAACAAAATCTGTCAGATTTAGCTTATACTCTTGCTCAGACCTGTACATCATTCAGTCTTCAATTAGCATCTTCTCAACAAAATCTACTTCTAAACAAGAATGCTTGTTATTATTTTGCTAAAAACTCTCAAAAACTGTTCCGTTTCATCATTTTGGAACACAACCACCCAGCCCTACCAGCCACACTCAATCAGTTCCCACTATTTGTTGCACTCTGCAAAGTTTTCCTGACTTCAGTTCCCACCAACACCACCACCACTCAGGGAGGCTCACACTCCCCTGCCTTGCTCTCCCCTCACTCAGGGAGGCTCACCCTCCTTCCAGTGCACCCCCAACACTCCCCACCACTCCCCACCACTCTCCACCACACCTCCAGAGTGGGGCTGAGAGGAAACCCTGAGAACTGAACCCTCGCCGACGTGGCAAGAGGGGAGCCACACCAGACCCTCGGCCGCAGGGTGTGGTGATCGTCCATTATGCCTTAAACGTGCGGCTATTGGAATCCAGACTCAAGGCCTCCCCCCAAACACCACTCTCCACCCACCACCACCAACCACCACCACCACCACTCTCCACCACTCTCCACCACCACCACCACCACCACCACCACTCTTCCCTCACCAACAACCACCAGCAGTCGCCAATAAGCCTGCTGGGGTGGGGAGGGGAGAGAGTAGAGAAGGCGATTAGTAAGTGACAACTGGAGAGTGAGTCAAGGAGCAACAAGTGCAGCAGGGGCGAAAGCAGCAAGGAGAGCAGCAATTGACAAGGCAAGTAAGAAGTGACGAGCTGAGAGCGAGGAAACGAGTGGCAAAAAGCAGAGGGATGAAGGAGCATGGCAGGAGGGGGGGAGCAGGTAGAGACACTTAGCTGCGGTGCGGTGCAGTGGGATGCAGATGGGTGGAGTTGAAGCGGAATGAAGCACGCGAGTGGGTGCAGCAGCTCCAGTCCTCTCCGCGTGCTGCTTGCTGGGCGCTGGGCGGTGCTCTCTCTGGGTGGCCTGGGGGGCGGGGGAGGGGATGGAGGTGGGGGTGGGAAGGGGATGAGGGCGGGAGTGAGTGAGTGGAAACGGTGGATGCGCATTCAGTGACGTCAGCTGCAAGCTGCAAGCGCGGCAGGCACTCGAGCTACGCACGACCAAGGCTGCTGTGTCGCACACAAGGGGAGGGCTAAAGGGGACCTGAACCTCACACCTTACCATACCAAGGGAAGGGTTAAAGGGGACCTGCATCTCACCTTACCATACCAAGGGGATGACTGGGGGGACCTGCACCTCACCTCACCATACCAAAGGGGGGGGGGCTTGGGTGCGCCACAGACTGACAGATGGATGAGCAATGCGCATGAAGCAGTGAAACAGGGAGCATGCAACATGACCAGCGGAAAAACGGGTGAAGGCGGAGTTACTGGTAAAGAGATACTCATCTGTTACTTGGGTGCTGGATGGTGAAGCCCAGGAGGACCCTCTTCTGCTGCTCCCCTGCTGCTCCCTCTTCTGCTGCTCCCCTGCTGCTCCCTGCTGCTCCCTCTGCTGCTCCCTCTGCTGCTCCCTCTGCTGCTCCCTCTGCTGCTCCCTCTGCTGCCCCCTCTGCTGCTCCCCCTCTGCTGCTCCCTTTGCTGCTCCCTCTGCTGCTCCCTTTGCTGCTCCCCTGCTGCTCCCTCTTCTGCTGCTCCCCTGCTGCTCCCTCTTCTGCTGCTCCCCTGCTGCTCCCTCTTCTGCTGCTCCCCTGCTGCTCCCTGTTGCTCCCCTGCTGCTCCCTGCTGCTCCCCTGCTGCTCCCTGCTGCTCCCCTGCTGCTCCCTCTTCTGCTGCTCCCCTGCTGCTCCCTGCTGCTCCCCTGCTGCTCCCTCTTCTGCTGCTCCCCTGCTGCTCCCTGCTGCTCCCCTGCTGCTCCCTGCTGCTCCCTCTGCTGCTCCCTCTACTGCTCCCTCTGCTGCTCCCTCTGCTGCTCCCTCTGCTGCCCCCTCTGCTGCTCCCCCTCTGCTGCTCCCTTTGCTGCTCCCTCTGCTGCTCCCTTTGCTGCTCCCTCTTCTGCTGCTCCCCTGCTGCTCCCTCTTCTGCTGCTCCCCTGCTGCTCCCTGTTGCTCCCCTGCTGCTCCCTGCTGCTCCCCTGCTGCTCCCTGCTGCTCCCCTGCTGCTCCCTCTTCTGCTGCTCCCCTGCTGCTCCCTGCTGCTCCCCTGCTGCTCCCTCTTCTGCTGCTCCCCTGCTGCTCCCTGCTGCTCCCCTGCTGCTCCCTCTTCTGCTGCTCCCCTGCTGCTCCCTGCTGCTCCCTCTGCTGCTCCCTCTGCTGCTCCCTCTGCTGCTCCCTCTGCTGCTCCCTCTGCTGCTCCCTCTGCTGCTCCCTCTGCTGCCCCCTCTGCTGCTCCCCCTCTGCTGCTCCCTTTTGCTGCTCCCTCTGCTGCTCCCTTTGCTGCTCCCTCTTCTGCTGCTCCCCTGCTGCTCCCTCTTCTGCTGCTCCCCTGCTGCTCCCTCTTCTGCTGCTCCCCTGCTGCTCCCTCTTCTGCTGCTCCCCTGCTGCTCCCTCTTCTGCTGCTCCCTGCTGCTCCCCTGCTGCTCCCTGCTGCTCCCCTGCTGCTCCCTCTTCTGCTCCCTGCTGCTCCCCTGCTGCTCCCTCTTCTGCTGCTCCCCTGGTGCTCCCTCTTCTGCTGCTCCCCTGCTGCTCCCTCTTCTGCTGCTCCCCTGCTGCTCCCTCTTCTGCTGCTCCCCTGCTGCTCCCTCTTCTGCTGCTCCCCTGCTGCTCCCTCTTCTGCTGCTCCCCTGCTGCTCCCTCTTCTGCTGCTCCCCTGTAGCTCCCTCTGCCCCACGTTGCTTTACACCAGCAGGGCACTGAGAGTAAGGGAAGGGAGGGCGAAAGGGAGGGGGAGTTGGGGGATTAGACCAAGGGCAAGTAAGGAAAGTCAGTCGGATCACAAGCAGTCCATTCCAGATGCGAATAAGGGAGGGGAAGCACAGCTGCTGTCGCACACCCAAGGGGAGTGGGGTACCTTTACCTTACCGTACCAGGGGTAAAAGCTTTGTACCTAACAAGGGGGTTACCTGAAGTCTGAACCTTACCCAAAATAAATGAGGGAGGGACTCGGGTGTGCTACAGGCAGCTAGAACGATGAGAGAGCAAAACAGGAAACAAGCGAACGACAAGCGGCAAAACGCTTAAAGGCAAAACAGGGTGGGTGGTGAAACGATACTCATCTTTTTCGTGGTTGCTGGAGAGCCCAAGAGGACCCCCTGCAGCTGCTGCTCCTTCTGGTGCTGCTGCTTCCTCTGCTGCTCCCTCTGCTGCTCCCTCTGCTGCTCCCTCCGCTGCTGCCTCCATGGCTCCCTCTGCTGCTCCGCGCCCCACGCTGCTTGACACCAGCAGGGCACTGAGAGTCAGGGAGGGGAGGGCGAAAGGGAGGGCGGGTTGGGAGATTAGAACCAAGAGCAAGAAACAGGGGTCAGTCGAATCCAAAGCAGTCGAATCCAGATGCAAAGACGGGAGGGGAAGCACAGCTGCTGTCGCACACCCAAGGGGAGTGGGGTACCTTTACCTTACCATACCAGGGGTAAAAGTTTTGCACCTACCAAGGGGGTTACCTGAACCTCTAAGTAAAAAAACAAGAGGGACTTGGGTGTGCTACAGACAGCTAGAGTGACGAGACAGCTAGGAAGAGAAACAGGGAGCATGAGAAATGACCAGCGGAAAAAACGCTTAGAGGCAGAGGGAGGGTGTACGGTGGAGTGATATTCATCTGTTGGTGGGTGTGTGAGAGGCGCTGCAGAGCCCAGAGCGACCCGCTCCGCTGCTGCTCCCTCTGCTGCTCCCTCCGCTGCTCCCTCTGCTGCTCCCTCTGCTGCTCCCTCTGCTGCTCCCTCTGCTGCTCCCTCTGCTGCTCCCTCCGCTGCTCCATCCGCTGCTCCATCCGCGCCCCACGTTGCTTGACGCCAGCAGAGCTCTGAGAGTCAGGGAAGGAGGGGGAGTGGGGGAAAGGGGAGGGGGGGGAGTGGGAGATAAGAACCAAGAGAAAGAACAAGGAGTCAGTCAAGTCCCATCTGCTGGAGGAGAAGATGCAGATGCAAAGACGGGAGGAGAACCAAAGCTGCTGTCGCACACCCAACACAAGTGGGGTACCTTTACCTTACCATACCAGGGGTAAAAGTTTTGTACCTAACAAGGGGGTTACCTGGTGGCTGAACCTTCAGAAAAAGAAGGGGGAGGGACTTGGGTGTGCTCCAGGCGGCTAGCGTGACGAGGCAGTGAAACAGGAAGCAAGCAAAACGACAAGCGGCAAAACGGTCAAAGGCGAAGGCAGGGTGGGCGGTGAAACAACACTTATCTTTTTCTTGGCAGCTGGATGGTGAAGTCCATGAGGACCGTCTGCTGCTGCTCCCTCTGCTGCTCCCTCCGCTGATGCCTCCTCTGATGCCTCTGCTGCTCCCTCTGCGCCCCATGTCGCTTGACGTCAGCAGGACACTGAGAGTCAGGGAGAAAAGGGCGGAAGGGAAGAGGGAGGGGGGGGGGGGGGGGGGAAGGGGGGGTGATTAGAACCAACAGCAAGTAAAGGGAGTCAATCGAATCTTAAGCAGTGTCTTCCAGATGCGAATGCAGGAGGGGAAGCACAGCTGCTGTCGCACACCCAAGACGAGTGGGGTACCTTTACCATACCATACCAGGGGTAAAAGTTTTGTACCTACCAAGGGGATTACCTGAAGTCTGAACCTTAAAAAGAGGGGGAGGGACTTGGGTGTGCTACATGCAGCAAAGCAAGAACGACGAGGGAGCAAAACAGGCAGCAAGCGAAAGGACAAGCAGAAAACGGTCAAGGGCGAAGGCAGGGTGGGTGGTGCAACGATACTCATCTCCCGCTTCACTTGATGGTTGCTGGAGAGCCCATGCCGACCCGCTGCTGCCTCCATTGCTGCCTCCGTTGCTGCCCTTGCCTTCCCTGCCGCCTCCTCGTCCCATGTCCGCCAGGCAAAGCGATGGTCCTTGAAACTTGCAGGCACTGAGAGACAGGGAGGGGAGGGCCGGCGAGCGAGGGGAGGGAGGGTGTTAGCATCAGGAGCAAGGGGGAGTGCGGTCGAGTCACATGCAGTCCAGTCCGAGAGAGACGAGTGCGAGTGACCAGAGGGGAATGGAAGAGGTATAGCTGCTGTCGCACACCCAAGGGGAGTGGGATACCTTCACCTTACCGTACCAAGGGAGAAAACTTTTGCACCTACCAAGGGGGTTACCTGAACCTCTAAGGAAAAAAAAGAGAGGGGCTTGGGTGTGCTACAGACAGCTAGAGTGACGAGGAAGTGAAACAGGGAGCCTGCGAAATGACAAGCGGAAAAAACGCTTAGAGGAAGAGGGAGGGTGGATGGTGGAGCGATACTCATCTGTTGGTGGGTGTGTGAAGGGCGCTGCAGAGCCCAAAACGACCGGCTCCGCTGCTGCTCCCTCTGCTGCTCCCTCTGCTGCTCCCTCGGCTGCTCCCTCTGCTGCTCCCTCGGCTGCTCCCCCCGCTGTCCCTCTGTTGCTCCCTCCGCGCCCCACGTCGCCTGACGCCAGCAGAGCTCTGAGAGTCAATCAGGGAGGTGAGAGGGAAAGGGTGAAAGGCGGGAAGAGGGGGGGGGGGGGGGGGGGGGGGAGGGGGAGATTAGAACCAAGAGCAAGAACAAGGGGTCGGTCAAATCCCATCCAGTCGATTCCAGATGCAAAGACGGGAGGGGAAGCACAGCTGCTGTCGCACACTCAAGGGGAGTGGGGTACCTTTACCTTACCGTACCAGGGGTAAAAGTTTTGTACCTACCAAGGGGGTTACCTGAGGGTCTGAACCTTTAAAAGGGGAGGGACTTGGGTGTGCTACAGACAGCAAGAACGGCGAGGGAGCAGAACAGGCAGCAAGCAGAAGGACAAGCGGCAAAGGCGAAGGGAGTGTTGGCTGGGGAAACGATACTCATCTCCTTTTTCACTTGATGGTTGCTGGAGAGCCCAAGACCACCCGCTGCTGCCTCCATTGCTGCCTTCGCCTTCCCTGCTGCCTCCGCTGCTGCCTCCGCTGCTGCCTCCGCTGCTGCCTTCGCCTTCCCTGCTGCCTGCTCGCCCCGGGCCCCTTGAGAAGCGGTCGCCAGGCAGACGAAGGTCCTTACCACCCGCAGGTACTGAGTCAGGGAGGGGAGGGCAGGCGAGGGAGGGGTGGGAGGGCGTTAGCATGACGAGCAAGGCGGAGGAGTGCAGCGGAGTGAGTCACATGCAGTCCAGCCCGCGGGAGACGAGTGCGCGTGAGCAGATGCGAATGGAAGCGGGGAGGTATAGCTGCTGTAGCGCACCCAAGGGGAGTGAAGGACCTTCACCTTACCGTACCAGGGGAGAAAAAATCTGTACCAGGGGGTTACTTACCTGATCGGCTGAACATTAAAAAAAAGGGGGGAAGGGACTTGGGAGTGCTACAGGCAGCTAGAGAGAGGAGGCAGCGAAGCAGGGAGCATGCGAAATGACCAGCGGAAGAAACGCTTATAAGCAGAAAGGGGGTGGGCGATGGAGTGATACTCATCTCTTGGTTGGTGTGTGCGGGGCAGTGCAGAGCCCAAGACGACCCGCCTCCGCCCCACGTCCCCGCAGAGACTCTCCTTAATGCTCCTCGCGGCCAGCAGGGGGACTGAGGGACAGGGAGGGAGGAGGGGCGAGAAGGGGGAAGGGTTGTGATCAAACAAACAAGCGGAGGGCATTGAAGTCACGAGCAAGCAACAAGCACTCGTGTAGCAAATACGGGAGGGGAGGTAGAGCTTCTGTAGCACACCCAAAGGGGAAACGGGGACCTTTACCATACCGTACCAGGAGGAAAAAGTTTTATACCAACCGAGGGGGTTACCTGATCGTCTGAACCTTCAAAAAGAAAAGAAGGGGACTTGGGTGTGCTACGGACAGCTAGGGAGACGAGGCAGCGAAACAGTGGGCATGCGAAATGACAAGCGGAAAAGCGGTTAGGGCGAGGGTGGATGGTGGAGCGATACTCATCTCTTTTTTTCACTTGATGGTTGCTGAAGAGCCCATGACGACCCGCCTCCGCCCCACGTCCCCACAGCGACTCCCCTGATGCTCCTCGCGGCCAGCAGGGGGACTGAGGGACAGGGAGGAGTGAGGGGCGAGGAGGGGGGCGAGGAGGGGGAGGGGTTGTGATGGAACAAGTA
Organism: Closterium sp. Naga37s-1; assembly: GCA_947471745.1. Classification (NCBI taxonomy): domain Eukaryota; kingdom Viridiplantae; phylum Streptophyta; class Zygnematophyceae; order Desmidiales; family Closteriaceae; genus Closterium; species Closterium sp. Naga37s-1. Next base: position 2,563,513 of record CANJKZ010000977.1, read on the forward strand.
AGAGGAGTGCAGAAAAGACACATGCAAGCAACAGGCCCTCGTGTAGCAAATACGGGAGGGGAGGTAGAGCTTCTGTAGCACACCCAAAGGGGAAACAAGAACCTTTGCCATACCGTACCAGGAGGAAAATGTTTTATACCAACCGAGGGGGTTACCTGATCGTCTGAACCTTAAACAAAAAGGGGGGGACTTGGGTGTGCTACGGACAGCTAGAGTGAAGAGGCAGTGAAACAGTGGGCATGCGAAATGACAAGCGGATAAGCGGTTAGTGCCAGGGTGGATGGTGGAGAGATACTCATCTCCTGGTGGGTGCGTGAGGCGCGCTGCAGAGCCCAAGTCGACCCGCTGCTGCCTCCAATGCTGCTTCCGCCCCGCGTCCCCACAGCCACTCTCCTTTATGCGCCTCAACGCGTTTTTTAAGCGACGCTCCCCGAAGCGTTTCCATGCGACTCTCGAGGCCACCAGGGGGGCTGAGGAACAGGGAGGAGGGCGGGGATGAGCGAGGAGGAGGGGGGAGGGGATGCAATGAACCGATGTCCAAGTAATTGCAGTCGGATCACGTGCAAGCAACGGACGCTCGTCAAGCAAACACGCGAGGGGAGGCACAGCTGCTGTAACACACCCAAGGGGAAGCGGGGATCTTTACCTTACCGTACCAGGGGGGAGACAAGTTTTAAACCTACCGAGGGGGATTACCTTATAAAAAAAAGGGGAAGGACTCGGGTGTGCTACAGGCAGCTAGAGCCACGAAAGCAACAAAACCACACCAACGACAAGCGCGAAAACGGTCGGAAGCAGAGAAATACTCATCTCGCTGACAGCTGAAGCGCGTTGACTCGCGGCGGCAGCGCGTTGACTCGCGACGACAACGCGTTGACTCGCGACGACTGGAGCCGGCAGCAGGAGGGTTGACTCGCGGCGACAGGACGTTGACTCGCGGTGGCACCGGGCGCGTTGAGCGAAAGCGAGAGTCGAGAAGCGGCTCCTGGAGCAACGGGGGGGGCGAGCGGAGTACACGCGAGTGAGACAAGGGGACGAACTGCATAAAGAGCGGCGGAAATGAAGGCGTAGCGCGAAGCGGCGAAGCAGAGGCTGCTATAGCACACCGCAGGGAGGGATACCTTAGTCTGTACCGTACCAAGGCCGAACCTGTACCGAGGCTTACCTGTTTTGCACCTGGAATGGGGGGAATACCTGCACCAGTTACACCTGCACCTGGAACCTGAAGCGGGGGGACCCTTGGGTGTGCTACAGAGCATGCGATGCGAGCAGGGAGAGATGCGGATGGACAGCGAGAAGGCAGTGATACTCATCATGTCGGCTCGATGCAGCACGCGCGTTGACTCCACGCCGACGCGCGTTGTCTCGACACACGCGCGTTGACTCCACGCACACGAGCGTTGACGTCATGAAGACGGGCGTTAATTTGAATCACATGATCGTTGACCGCAAGACGAAGGATATTTCTTCAACGCGGATAGCTTGTTTGTTTCGTGCGAGAATGTCAAGAGAACCTGCAAGCGACGACGGAAAGGAAATGGCGTTAGTATGTTTCGATAAATAATAGAAACAAAAACAAGAACACACAAAAAAGGGAGTCTCGCAAAACGAAAGCATAAATTGCTACTCGTTCCCCATCTCCCTCAGGCTTACCGTGCAATTGCCGCTCGTCGCACAGCCAGCGTGCTCGCTCTTCGCAGATCCTGAATTGACACATCTTGAGCCAATGCCGATCTTCATGTTACGCATTGACCTGCACGGATAGAACGAAGAGTCAGAATAGCGTTTGATAATGAAATAGGAACGAATTTCGCCAAGTAGAAGCTTGGATATATTCGAAAATGAAATGGAAACTACTACTTACACATGAAGTCCTCGTGGAAATGTTGTCGCGTCGAAATAACCGGCTCGGCAGCAACGAGACCCCCGCGCTTTAAAGGGCTCCGAACTGTTCCGAGGCGTTCTCATCTTCCTACCAACGACCGGACGGACTGAAGGTTGAATGGTAATTTTGGAAATTGGAGTCTCAATGTGGGCAAATTGAATTTCGGGAAAATGGAGTGAAATAGAGGGCGAGTGGGAGAACATGCGGAGGTGAGAACGAGGCGAGGCGGTTGGGAAATGGGAAGCTGACGGGCTAACGGAGGGAGGAACGGTTGACGCTGAATGGGAGGAGAGTGGGGTAAGAACCGAGCCGCGATAGGAAAAAGCTCGACGGGTCCTAATCGCGCTGAGATTCGTTGGACGGTTGGCGCCAAGGTTAGCCAGAACCGTTGGCAACGAAATACAGGTGAAAATGTCATATGATTCGCTAGAAATGGAGACCACCAGTGGCCGAACCGCAAACTGCGAAAAAACAAGATTCCCTAGCCCGCTACTTTGCCGCCGAAGGGATAAGGTTGGCCCACGCCCACTGGAATAGAGTTGAGCGCCAGTCCCAAAGGCCACCAAACCCTAGCTTCAGCCTGGCAGGCAGAAACGAAGTTCAATCCCTTGGGAGCTGTTGTCAGGCAACCCCCAGTTTGTGTTGAGGTGGCTGCTCATCGTGTGTGTTTCCCCCACGAAACATAATGTATCGTGCCTCTTTCCAGATCTTACCCATCGCGAACCGATTTGACGGGGTTAGTTTTCAGATGGTGTGGAGGCCATTCCAGTAAGAATACCTACTTGAAAACAAATTGGTACTGGCCTGTCCGTACTTCCAGCTACACCAAATGGTTGCACTTTGCAGGGGAAACCCAGAACTGACCTGAGAACGGAAGTCGGTTTCCTTTATTGGAAGCGGACTGAACTGCACTGATTGGGCGAAACTGGCGAAAATTAGTTGCTCAGGATACCTCGTCGCTGAGTGGACGATTGACCTGTTACTGATCGCCTCGCGTAAATATGTTGAAACAAAAATGATGTTACAGATATTCTATTAACATACTCCAAAATCTGACACACATAAATGTGGATACTATTATAAAATGCTAGAAGCAGGCCAACACACTGTTTGCACAGCAGAACCACAGCCGACAAGGGTGATGACATTATTTAGAGAGTCGGTTGCTCTTACGTGCCCATTCTAATAATGTCAAGGCCTGAACAGCATTCTCTGTTTTGACTAAACAATCCAAAACATACAAACCAGTAAGTACCGTATGATTGCACCGGTAGGTCCTCCACTTGCCAGAAGGCATGAATATCTGTACCCTCTGTGTTGTTTTTCTTTTGCTGTTCTCCAGCCGGAAGATGCTAGTTCAAAGGTCGTTTATTATGCACATGAGTAAAGCAAAGCATGTACACATCGACAGCAGCTACAGGCGCTCTATAAAACATTGGCACCACCCGTGCTGCTTGCAACACATAACCTAGGCTTCCAATACTCTAATCCCAGAAGCCTACCCATAACCAAACCCGAGACCCAGCCTTAAACCTTGTATTACCAACCAACACCACATAACCAAGGCAGTGGCTACAATTACCTGTACAGCCTCCACTCCCCGTTTTGATTCAATCAGTGAGGTTTGGCGGAGTGGAGGGGTCAGGGCAGAAGTCAAAAGGCATCCATGCATCTCCCTCCTCTCCTGCCGCTGCAGCTGCTGCCACTGCTGCTTCTGCTGCTGCATCCCACCACGCAGTCTGCATTATTGCCTCGTCCCCTCCCTGCCACGCTGCCTCAGCTGCCCTCATAGCATCACCACCTCCATGCCCCTCGTCTCCTGCCTGCCCTAGCACCATGCACATGTCCTCATCTCGATGATCCTCCACGCCCGCATGCTCCATCGCCCCTGCTCTGCCCTCACAAGTCACAACACCACCTGCCACACCTCCACCTTCTACTGCAGATGTGTGTGCCTTCTCATCCATATTTTTCTCCATCTTATTCAACACATCATCCTTAGGACCGGCTGCCACAGCACCGGCCGCTGCCCTCTGCATGCCTGCACACTCTGTCACGCCACCTGGTGCTGCCACGCCTGCCACGCCTGCAGCCCCACCAGCGCCCGTCCGTCTCCCCACCTTGCCTCTTGCAGCCCCCTGAGAGTGCATGGTGGGTGGTACCACTGGAAGACTTTCCTTCCACCAGGAGGGGAGGGAGCCGGGGACAAGGTGAGCAGCAGAGCTGGTGGCATCGGGATCGGCAGCACCATCAGTAGTACCACCACCAGCGACGGTGGTAGCAGCACCAGCAGCAGCAAGGGAAGAGGCGTAGGGGGGGAGGATTTCTTGCAGCATCATTTGATTCTGCATCGCCATGCCTTGGGGCAGCACCATTGCCTGACTCGGTAGCATGCTTTGTGGCAGCATCACCATGCCATGCTGTGCCATCATGCCTTGTTGCCCCATCATGCCCTGTTGCCCCATCATGACCTGTTGCCCCATCATGCCCTGCTGTGCCATCATCCCCTGCTGCCCCACCATGCCTTTACTCCGCAGCATGGCTTGGTTCATCAGCATGGCTTGCTGCGGCAGCATGCCCCCGCCCACCATGCTCTGGTTCGGCAGCATGCTCTGGTTCGGCAGCATGCTCTGGTTCGGCAGAATGTTCTGGTTCGGCAGCATTGTTTGGTCCGGGTGCATGGTGTGGCTCTGCGCCAAGGCTGTGTGGGGAACCATGATCGGCTGGTAGACAGGGATGGGGCTGGGGGAGGAGGAGAAGAAGAGGGCACGTGGCACCGACCTTGCTGCACCTGCAGTGGCAGGGGAAGGCCCGCTGTGGAAGGGTGCTGGGAAACAGCTGCCGCTGCTGGGGCCTCTGGGGCTGCTGCTGCTGTTGGTGTTGGTGTTGGTTGTTGTTGTGGCGAAAAGCATTGCCTGCTGCTGCTGCTGAGCTTGTAACCGCTGCAACTGGTGCTGCTGCTGCTGAGCTTGTAACTGCTGCAACTGGTGCTGCTGCTGCAAATGCTGCTGCTGTAAACGCTGTTGCTGTAAATGCTGCAGGTGCAGCTGCTGCTGCTGTAACTGGTGTTCTTGTAACTGCTGCTGGTGCCAGTGCTGCTGCTGCTGCTGCTGTTGCATCTCCAGGTGAGAGAGAGGCGAGTGGAGGGGAAGAGAGGAGGGGAGGAGGGAGTGGCGTTGGTGAGGGGAGGTGGATAATGAAGCCTGGCTGGGGAAGCGGTGGAGTGAGGGCGAGTGGGACTGGGAGAGGGAGCGTGAGTGTGAGAGCGAGCGAGAGTGGGAGAGCGAGTATGAGTGGGAGAACGAGTATGAGTGAGAGAGCGAGTGTGAGTGGGAGAGCGAGTGTGAGAGGGACAGTGAGCGCGAGTGAGGGAGTGAGTGAGGGAGCGAGGAAGACTCGAGTGTGGGCGAGGATGCAATCCGGGTAAAGTGCAAGTCTCCTTCAACCTTATTCGCCGAAACGGCAACAGCTGAAGGAATGGTAGCAACTGTAGCAGCAGACGCAGTATTAGCAGCAGCAGCGGATGCATCATTTGTAATGGTCGTGGCAGCAGCGGCGGCAGCAGCAGATGCAGCGTTTGTAGCAGTCATAGCAGCAGCTGCAGCTGTTGCTGCTGCTGCTGCATTTCCACCTGCCCCTGCAGCCGCTTGGAGTGCATGACTCATTTTCTGGGCAGCTGAAAACGTTTCCACGGAAGGTGGCGATTGGCTGAGAGCGTCAAACAGCCGAGTGGTCAGCTCGTTTTGGACCGAGGTGCGAACAGGAAGGGCAGCAGCAGAGGACCCAGATGGGATCCGAGATAACAGGTTGGTCTTGACTGTTTCCACAGGAGTGTGAAGCGGTTGAGAGTGGTGAGACTGATGTGGGTTATGGCCGCTATTGATTTGGAGCCTGTCCAGGTTCGTTGCTGCTTTCATTGCTTGTTCCTCCTCCTGTCGCTGCTGCTGACGCTGCTGCTGCTGCTGCTGCTGCTGCTGCTGCTGCTGCTGCTGCTGCTGCTGCTGCTGCTGCTGCTGCTGCTGCTGGTGTTCCTCTGATGTCGCATCTTTCCCCTCCAGTCCTGCACGGCTCTCAGGTGCCCCTCCAGGTGAATTCTCAGGTGAGTTTGAGTCAGAGCTTGCAGAGGTGGTGGCGGCAGAAGCACCAGCCACACCCGCAGCACCAGCACCAGCAGCACCAGCAGCACCAGCAGCAGCACCAGCAGCACCAGCAGCACCAGCACCACCACCAGCAGCACGAGCAGCAGCAGCGGGTGAAGTGGTGGCAGCAGCATCAGCACCACCAGCAGCGGCAATGACAGCGGCAGCAGCAGGCGGGGGCGCGGGGAGGCGGAAGAAGTCAGCCATTCGGCGAATGAAGGCCGGGTCGTGTGAGTGCGGTGAACCGGAGAACGACGGGGAGTGTGGCGCCATTTTTCTTCTGGTGAGGGGGAGAGGGAGGGACGACGAGAGAAACAAATGGTAAGCAGAGGAAGTGGGAGAGAAATGCGAAACGGAGCGATGCGGAGTGTGGAGCCATCGCTTTTTGGTTAGAAGGAGTGAGGAGCACGCACAGAGCGAAAAGAAGAGAAGGGAGAAGAGGAGAAAAGGAGAAGCGCACACAGGTGAGGTACGAAACTCAGCGATGTTGAAGCATACCTGGCAGCGGTCTTGAACGACGTGGACGCGTGTGGGCGCAGCCCCTCTCGAATGGCGCGCTCCACCGCCCATGCATGTGCGCCCACCCCCCCTGCATGCGCGCCCACCCCCCCTGCATGCGCGCCCAACCCCCCTGCATGCGCGCCCACCCCCCCTGCATGCCCGCTCACCCCCACTGCGCTCGCCCTCCCTCTCCCCATGCTCCCGGCGCCTGCGTGACTGCCGCCCATCCACATGCCACGTGCTGCTGCCTGTTCCCCTTCCATGCCCTGCTGCGTGCTCTGCAAGCCTGCCATGCCATCCCGCCCCATCATACCCATCCCTGCCGCACCCATCCCTGCAACACCCAACCCTGCAACACCCATCGCTTCATCCATCATCGCTCCATCCATCATCCCTTCATCCGTCATCGCTCCACCCATCATCGCTTCACCATGCATCATACCACCACCGGTATGATAAGCTTCCCACATAGCATCCACCATCGCCCCATCCATCCCCCCCCCATCCATCATCCCCCCATGCGCCAACCCCCCATGCGCCATCCCCCCATGCGCCATTCCCCCATGCGCCATCCCCCCATGCGCCATTCCCCCATGCGGCATCCCCCCATGCGCCAGCCCCCCCTCCCTCTCCTCCCACTTGCCCCCTGCAGTAAGCGCCAGCCCGCGCAACTCCTCTTCCACCGCCTCAGGTGCTTTACTAAAAGCCGCGCTTAGCCCAGCACGCACTGCCGAACCGCCAGCACCACCAGCAGGCTCGGCAGTAGGTCCGGGATCCGAACCTGCAGGGACAGGCAACCCCCGAGGCTGCCCAGCCGAAACAGCAGCAACGGAAGAAGCACCAGCAGCAGCAGAAGCAGCAGCAGCAGCAACAGCAGGGCCGGTTTGCGGAGAGCTGGTAACCAGGTAACCGCGAGGGTTGTGCAGGTGAACGAAGGACTGATGGCTGGTACTAATCGCAGCAGGGGAGGACAAGGCAGTGGCGGTGGTGGCGGTGGTGCCATGGGGAGACGTGGGGGAGAGAATGGACAGCTCAGATTGGCTGTGCGCTGATCGGAGAGCTGGGGTGAGTCCTTGAGATAGCGGCTGGGTAAGGCTGTGGTAGACTGGCGCGCCTTCTTGGTCCAAGTAGCGCCTGCAGGGGGAATGGGGGAAAGGGGGGAGAAGGTGGGGGAACGAGGGGGGGGAGGGGGAAGGGGAAAAGGGAGGGGTGAGTGAAGAACGCGGTGAGAGAAGGAGTGGAGCGGCGAGAAAGGAGAGTTGGGAGGTGAGGGGGTGAGTGGGTGAGGGGGGGAGGGGAGAAGGGGGGGAAAGGGGGGGGCGTGGGAGGGGAGGGGGGAGGTGAGAGGGCGAGAGGTTGAAGGGTGGAGCTGTAAGGAGCAAAAGGATCACTCCTTAAGGAGGAATAAGTAGATCAGTTCTATTAATGAGGATACGGTAAGTGGTTTACTTCTTAAGGAGGATGAAGCGGTTGCAGCAGGCCTTGTTGTCGCGGTGCGGCAGCCGCCCGGACGCCTTGAGCACGCCCCAGTGCCGCGTGCCGTAGCTGCGCACGTGGTCCAATAAGATCAGATCCTCCTGCGGGGGTGGGGGGAAAGGCGCGGGGGGGGGAAGGAGGGGGAGAGAGGGGAAGAGGAGGGGCGGGGAGAAGTAGTGTTGAGGTGTGTCGCATTCTTTCGAAGTGCGGCTCGACGCATGGTGTGGTTTGACGGTGCACGGATAACGCGCAGCGACTCGCGACAAGTATTCAGCACGCCCCGGTGCCGCGCGGGGACCTGAAAGGGGGGGCGAAGGACTGCGGCATGACCGCACGCGCAGCGTTGGGGGCGGAAGAGCCGCGCGCGAGGCAATGGGGCGGCATGACCTTCCGCGCAGGAATAGGACGGCAATACCGCATGCGCGGCAGCGGGGCGGCAACAAATTTTTACCTCGGGGGACCACCAGCGGGAGTAGCTTCCCGTCGCCCCGGCCTCCGCGCCGATCGCGCTGTCCCCCGTCGGCTCTCGCGCCCCTTGAGGCTTCTCCGCTTCCGCCGATAGCGGCAAAGGCGACGGCTTGAAGGCTGCGCCCCTCGCCGCCACCGCCGCAAGCGCTGCTGCTGCGTCGGCGCGGTCGTCGCGCGCGGCTCGACCGCCAAAAGCCGCCGCCGTCGCCGCGTTCCCCGCCGCCATTATCGCAGCAGCGTCGCCAGTACCGAAACGGGTTGCAGCGATCATCGCATCGTCTTGTGCGACTTTTGAGAATTCTCAAAAGTCGCACTCGCTCGCCACACGACTATCTCGCTGTCAGGCGAATTCGCTCGACGCGGCAACGTCGTTGTCGCTGTCGCCAGCACCGTCGTGTCCCGTCGCTTTAGCTGACACCGTCGCCGTCGCTTTCGTCGTCGCCGTCGCCGTCGCCGTCGCCGTCGCCCTCGCCCTCGCCCTCGCCGTTGCTGCGGCAGAGAGCGCTTTGACTTCGAGTATCTTGGACGACAAAATCCAACCTCGCCTCTCCCGCAAGTTTGGCCCCTCGGGGGCTCAATACCTCGCTCCTTCGATCAAACCAACGGTCACCGCAGTCGACGGTCGACTCGATCAGACCAACGGCCGGGCTCTCTTGCAAGCTGAGCTGATGTCGCGACAGCTGTCGGGATGTGACGACGCGAGACGACTCTGATGATCGTATGGATGCAGAATGGCTTACACTCGGACTGTCGCGCGTGGTGCTACTGCGTTCGAGGCTTGCGGCTTGCGGGGAGGATCCGAATGAGATGCGCGATGCGAGACGGCTCGAAACGCAATGCCTTTCAAAATGTCGACGGCGGGACCGTAGGAAAGTTACAGCATGTGCTGCTGTGCCGCAGAATCTTCAATTCAGTGTATTGCGGCGCGGCTCATCTTGCGACACGGGCCGGGCGTGACAGCACGCGATGATTTGAATCGCCAGCTGAATCCAACATCCAATCGTAATGACCTGCGAATCGACAGGACACGCGGGTCGCCGATGCTCAACAGCTACGACGGGCAATGCGGGTAGCGGTAAGTGCGGAAATGTAGAGGTCGCCGATCACGAATCGCAGTAGCGACTGGCTCGTTTTTCGTTATGTTTCGGGCCCAGGCGAAAGGTAATCGTATGACGAAAGGCGTCAGGTGGAGAAAGGATGTCGGGAAATGTGAATGGGTGTCGGAAGATCGTCGTGGAAGCTGACATATGGAGACTACAGAGTTTTCGAGTGGTGGCGTCTGAAAATGCTGCGTTTCAATTTACTGTAATCAAAGGCGGTGGAGAATGTATGTGCACAGCTGGGATGGTCTTGTGGGGAAATGCACAGAGCGGGGCAGAACGGAGCAGGACAGTAGAAAAGGCAGAAGTGGTGCAGTGCAGCGCTAGAAGGCAGATTGCTGGGCCGCAATTGGCAAGTTGTGTGGGACTGTGTGGCGTCGAATCGTGGATGTGCAAATTGCAAAAGCTCAAATGTTGGGGGCTGAATGGAAGTGCAGAGCCGAGCTTCGGGAGGGATGGATGGAGAGAATTGGAGGACGAGCCGTGGCGCGTGTGGGATGAATGGGATGGAGATGAAGGAAGGCAGGGAAGAATCGGTGTATGGGAAAAATCTGTGGCTGAGCTGGACGAGAGCTTCTTTCGAAAGACTGGTTTGCTTTGGCCCAGCGATTTTCGAGAAAGTGCAACGCAGTCAAGAGGGCGCTGGAAATGTGACAATTCTCACAGCTGTGATGCATGCAGGCTTGTTGTTGGAGGGGGTGGATGGAATGGAGTGGGGAAGGGTGGGCAGTGGGATTTCAGAGAAATAGCCTGAGGATTTCTTTGGAGGAAGCATTGGCCATTGTTTAGTGCTGATGCTCCCGGGCAGTATAAGAGTTTCTGGAAAAGGAGACACAAGAGGGATTCGATAGCGACGAATGCGGTGAAACTATCTTCCTCACCAACGGCGAAGAACCGTCGGATAGGCAAACCAGGTTCTAGAAAATCTCGCGCGATCACTTCGTGACAACGCTGCAGTTGTGTGAGGACAAAGATCGGTGTGATTTTGATGAGTTGGATGCACAAAGGAGGCGTTTCCTCGCTGGCATGTATGAGATCTGGGCAAGTTGTCGTACACACAAAAACGTTACTGTATCTACAGTACACTGCACCCCAGCCCAGTCACGCTAGGCAAGAAGAAAGTTGGACTCAGCTGGGCACATTCCGATTCCCGAAGGGCTGTGTGGATTGGCAGAAGGGAAACCCATACTGTAATGGGAATCATGTGGCTGGCATGGAATGCTCGTGTGGCTGGCTTGCATGCCACAACAAATTGGGCCAAGATGACCAGGGGTGGAAGAAGAATATTCGTCTCGTCCGGCCTCCTGTGGTCAGTGTTTGCGAAATCCTAAAACGTTTTAGACTGATTTGTCTTTCCCAATCACGTTTTCCATAATCATCGCTAATCTACAATGAACTGTAGTATTACGTAGGGTGTTCCTTGAGCTGGATGCAGGGCGAATTCTGTGCTCAATTCAGCCCAACTGAAGAAAATCACTCGGAAACCCCTGACACAGAATTTCCTCTTGCTACTCACATAGACACGTCCATATTCTTGAGCAATCCTGCGAGGCCAAATGGCAGCCATCGATTAGTTCCATATGAATGGCAAATGTGGCATTTGCTTCCAATCGCGAACCATGATCTACATGTGGGGAAAGACTGTTTCTTGTACAGTATTCTTGCACCATGGTGTTAGGCCCCTTGGCCTAAATCCGCTAAGGAATAGCGGGGTTGACTAAATTGAGGATAAACGCGGCGGAAGACTTTGGCGAAAGAGAGTGTTGGCGAAATAGGCGAAGAGGTAACTGAGTAATTGAAGAGTTGAATGAGAATTGATTGATATGAGGGAATACAAGCAAGGTTGATATAGCATGCAAGAGCAATTGTGGGAAAGTGGGTTGTGGGACTAGGAACTAGAAGGCAAAGAAAGTAGAGTGCCACGTGGCACTAGGAAATCCAAGAAGATAAGGATAAGGATGGGGTTGGGAGTTACTGTGCAAAGTGAACAGTAAAACCCCCTGTAACACTACCCCCCTCCCAAGGAGGCGACGTCCGCGGCGCCTGCAGACTGAAGGTACGCTTGAAGGCAAGCGTTGTCGGGAGACAGCGAGGACGAAGGAACCCAGTTGTCGTCGGCTGCATCGTAACCACGCCAACGAACCAAGAAGTCGATGAAAGAGACACCCCCCTGGAGACGGCGTCGGTGCCTGAAGATGCGCTGGATCTGGTAGTCGGGCTCGTCGGTGTCAACAGCGACCGGCAGTGGATTGCGATCACGGCCCGAGAAGGTGGCGTTGGGATCGGTGTATGGACGAAGGAGAGACACGTGGAATGACGGGTGCATGCGGAAATGAGCGGGAAGGCGAAGGCGGTATGCGACTGGACCTAGTGCGCGCTCAATGACGAATGGACCAATGAAACGAGGGCGAAGCTTGCTGTCCTGTGGCAGTCGGAGGTTGCGGCTATCCAAAAGAACACGGTCGCCGACTGCAAACGACACCTCACGACGACTGCGGTTGGTGGTGCGTGCCATGCGTGCATTTGCGAGCTCAAGGTGCTTCCTCACGTGATCATGGATGAATGTGAGATGCTGGTGGAAGTTGTCCGCACGAGGGACTGTGGGTGTGAGATCGACACGAGTGGGGACGTTGGGGTGCTGACCGTACAGTGCGAAAAACGGTGACATGCCTGTGGACGAGTGGTGCGTGTTGTTGTAGGCGAACTCGGCCATGCTCAGCTTCTTGTCCCATGCGGCTGCGTCGTGCATCGTGATGCTGCGAAGAATCTGCTCCAAGGTCTGGTTCACACGCTCGGTCTGTCCGTCTGTCTCTGGGTGGTACGCAGACGACATGGCTAAGCGAGTCCCAAACAGTGCGAAAAGCTGCTTCCAGAACTTCGAAGTGAAACGAGGGTCGCGGTCTGAGATGATGGAATCTGGAACCCCGTGCAGTCGGACTACGTTATCTACGAACAGCGTCGCGGCTTCCTCTGCTGTGACCTTGCCGTGCGTGGGGATGAAGTGCGCTGCTCGAGAAAACTTATCCACTACCACGAAGATGGCGTCGTGACCCCTAACTGTGCGCGGTAAAGCCATGATGAAGTCCATCGTAACTACCTGCCAAGGGCGGTCGGGAGGTGGAATCGGCTGCAAAAGTCCTGCCTTGCGCTGGCGAGAGGACTTCGTACGCTGACACGTGTCGCACGAGCGAATGTAATCCTCTACGTCTGCTGCAAGCCCTGGCCAGAAGTACGTGCGACTAAGCGTCTTAGCCGTCTTATCTGCTCCGAAGTGACCTGCACTAACTACGTCGTGTGCCTCGGAAAGAAGGAGCTGTCGAAGAGGGCGGTAGGCGGGAACCCAAATCCGTGTGGTACCCTTCCGTATGTAGACACTACCCTGCACCTCTGCTCCTGCGGGCGGCTGCGGTGTGAAGTCGGGATCTACTGTGTAACCGTGCTCGAAGAGTGCTGTGAGAAGTGGGTGCCAGCAGTGACTGTGAGGCTAGCGAGCTGGCAACTAGGGCGAGTGAGCGGATCTGCTGGGTTGCGTACGCCTGGCTTGTACTCTATCCTGTAGTGAAAACTCCCCTCCATGAACTCCATCCATCTAGCCTGGCGACGACTCAGCTGCGGCTGCGACTTGAGGAAACGAAGCGAGCAATGGTCCGTGCGTATAACACTATCTGCCCCCTCTAGGTAGCACCTCCACACCTTATACGCATGGATGATCGCGAGCGCCTCCTTGTCGTGTATGGGATAGTTCAACTCCGCTCCCCTAAGTTTACGCGACTCGTACGCGATCGGCTGCAACCCGCGTCCCTGGTCCTGAAGAAGCACTGCTCCTATGGCCCGATCTGAAGCGTCGGTCACCACAACGTACGGGCGAGTGGGATCAGGGTACGACAGTGTCGGTGAAGATGTGAGCGACTGCTTCATCTGCTCGAACGCCTGCTGCTGCGCTGGACCCCAATCGAAATCTACGCCCTTCCGAAGTAGGTCGGTGAGTGAACTAGCGATCGATGCGTAACCCTGAACGAAACGACGGTAGTAATTGGCGAATCCGAGAAAGCTCTGCAACTCCTTGACTGAGGTCGGAGCTACCCAATCCTGTACTGCTGCAATCTTCTTCGGGTCGGTCCTAACGCCACTAGCGGATACGACGTGACCTAGGAACTCGACCTCTGGAAGGAAGAACTCGCACTTCGACTGCTTAGCGTACAACTGCTCCTTCCGCAAGACCTCGAACACCTTCTGCAAGTGCTGCACGTGCTCCTCTTTCGTCTTGGAGAAGATGAGGATGTCGTCTAGGTAAACTACGACGAACGAACCTAGGAACTCGGAGAGGACGGTGTTCATGAGCGTCTGAAACGTCGCTGGGGCGTTGGTCAAACCGAACGGTAGAACTCTAAACTCGTACAACCCCTGCTTCGTACGAAACGCCGTCTTGTCCTGATCCTCCGGAACTACTCGAATCTGGTGATATCCTGAGCGAAGGTCGATCTTGGAGAAAACTCTAGCGCCCTGCACTGCATCCAGAAGATCTTCTACTCTCGGCACCGGGAACCTATTCTTGACGGTGGCGGCGTTCAGTGCGCGGTAATCTATGCACATCCGTAACCCTCCGTCTTTCTTAGGCGCGAAAAGGATCGGTGTTGCCCAAGGCGATCTAGATGGCTGTATGAACCCCTGCGCGAGAAAGTGCCTAACCTGCTGCGTCATCTCCTCTGTCTCCGCTGGACTCAACCTCCACTGCGGCTTCGCTACTGGTCTGCTTCCCGGCTCCAACTCTATCCGATGGTCTACTGCTCGGCTGGGAGGCAACCCTGGGGGCAACTCGTCGGGGAAGACGTCTGCGAACTCTGCTAACAGTGCACTCACCTCAGCAGGAAGAGTCGCCTTCTCACCAACTGCTGCACTCCCTCCTTTCCCCTCCTCAGCTTCCACCTCCTCAAGGAAAACCGCAAAGATCCGCGCCGCACGCTTCACTAACTGTCGCACACGAACAGCATTAATGATAGCTGTGGAGGATGTGGCCGCATCGCTCCACTGTGGCAGCTCCCGGAACTCGCCATCTACCTTGACGCTGCAGCTTCCCTGAGCCCAATCGAACTGAGTGTTAACCGTCCGTAGCCAATCCCTACCGAAGATGAAGTCGTAACCGTCCAGCGTCGCAGAATCGAAATCACGCCTAACCGTGATTGGTCCTAGCACTACGCGCAGCTTGCGAATGACTGGTCCTATGTGAAGTGGCGTCCCATCTACCATGCGAGCGTCCTTGAAGTTGACTGCCGAATCTGCCTCGAGATGGAGACGACTAACTAATGAAGACGAAACGAACGAGTGGCTAGCTCCGCTATCGATGAGAATCTTGACTGGAACACCGCGAAGCTTCCCTAGAAGCACGACTGGACGATCAACAGTGTCTACCTCGTTCGGCGTAGATGACTGCTCTAAGGGCGTCTCCTCTACGTTGGTAGACGTGGCGGGTTCGGAAGCGTCCACACCAGCTAGCGACCCGCTATCTACTGGCGGTTTCCGTTTCCCTGCTGCCGCTCCTTAAGCTGTGGGCAGTCCCGCTTCATGTGTCCCGGCTTTTTGCAGTAGTGACAGTTCCCCCTAAATCCCGTTTTCTGTGAGCCGTCACTGTTAACTGCACCAATCTCCATGGGCGATGGTCCGTCCCTCGATCGAGTGTCGGTGATCGGTTTGTATCCCCTATCGCGATCGTCACGACCCCGTCGGCTTCGTACTGCGTCGACGCGTTCTGCTGCTGCGACTACCGACTCGAAGGTGGACAATCCGTGAATCGCTATGATCTCCGCTATGTCCGGCTTCAACCCTTCGAGGTAGCGATCGCGCATCTCTGCTTCCGCGATATCGTCTATCTCGTTGCAGATACGGAAGAACCGTCGTGCGTACTCCTGGACGTTTCCTATCTGTCGGAAATGACGCAGACGCTTCCTAGCAGCTTCGGAGGCATTCACTAAGTCGAACCTACTCTTCAGCGTCGCTTCAAATCCTTCCCATGTTGTCGGAACCGTGGTAACACCCAAAGCTAAACTCCCTAAGCTCGAAGTTGCAGCTGCATGCCCCTCACCCTGTTGATGCCCGTCCAAATGAGCCCTTCTTACAGCAGTTTGTGTGAGTTGGCGCCACCACTCCAAGGCCGGGCCCCTCAGCAGCGTAACGGAGTACTCGATCCGCTGCTGCGCGTCCGCCTCTTGCACCCCGCTTGCGGCGAAGTAGTTGTTCAGCATGAAGATCCACGTCCGCACGTTCGCGTCGCGTTGACTTGGGTCGAACGGCTCGGGCTTCTGCGGCTTGAGCGCGCTTCGACGTTCCGGCAGCGCTTCCGCGCCAGTCGACGTGTTGGGTGCAGGAGATGGTGCGGCATGACCATGAGAAATTGACGCGAATTCACGAAGCTGTTGCATTTCAGCCCGTACCTGACGATTTTCCAGCGTCAACGTTTCGAGTTGGCGCATGAGTTGAGCAAGCGTGTTGCCCATGTCGTTGGGGACAGCGGTCATGGTTTCATCCATGTCGGCTCGACGACTCCAAGTCTGCAAGTCGGCACCGCGGGACGATGACGTCGTAGTCTCGTCGTCGACGGTCGCTCGTTGGAAGTCGCTCCCCTCGAAGGCTCTTGATACCAAGTGTTAGGCCCCTTGGCCTAAATCCGCTAAGGAATAGCGGGGTTGACTAAATTGAGGATAAACGCGGCGGAAGACTTTGGCGAAAGAGAGTGTTGGCGAAATAGGCGAAGAGGTAACTGAGTAATTGAAGAGTTGAATGAGAATTGATTGATATGAGGGAATACAAGCAAGGTTGATATAGCATGCAAGAGCAATTGTGGGAAAGTGGGTTGTGGGACTAGGAACTAGAAGGCAAAGAAAGTAGAGTGCCACGTGGCACTAGGAAATCCAAGAAGATAAGGATAAGGATGGGGTTGGGAGTTACTGTGCAAAGTGAACAGTAAAACCCCCTGTAACAATGGTGTACCCTGGTGCAAATTCTTTCATCACCCCTTGCCCTTTCGAACTTGTTGAAGTTAACAGCACAACCCTGCGAGAGACTATAAACGTATCGCGACTGGCACTACACGGATGGCGGCTGTTCAAGATCCCATACCTGTCCCGGACCGTTAAAGCGGCAGTATACATTTGTCAGTGGGGTTTCGGGTTTGTGAGTGTGCCTCACAGTTTTGGGGCAACTTTTCAAGTTCCTAAGGATTTTGAACCTCTGCTGTGAAATTTATAGCTTTAACGGAACTTCGGGATTCCGAGCCGTATAGAATGTAGCGTGCTGGTGACGCATACTGAGGTCGCCATTCATGTTTGGATCTGCTATCTTTCCCCCTCGCCTGTCTGTGCTTTTGGCTGGTCCTGAAGGTTCTTACGCCATTCGCCTCGTATCCTCTTCCGTGTCAGTCGCCTTGACATTTCCTTCTCTACACGGATCATATTAATCGTCATTGATTGGGAAATCAGCAGCTCCTCTTGTTTGTTTAGTCGTCCTCGCCGCTACGATCAAAGCTGATCCGAGGGTATGTAGCACTACATTCAGTGAAGCGGGACGAAGGCGACGGTGGGACGAAAAGGGGCATTGATTGCTGGCAGCAGCAGCAGTATGAGCGACACTACAAGCGAAAGTTACCAACTGTGGGAGGGAGCCTCGTTAGCGCGAGACTGGCAGCTTTTCGCGACGGGAGCAAGGAATTTCACGAATTCAGTTACAGCCTCTTTTAGCGAGTCAAGGAGCTTCTTGTGCTATTAGCGAGGACAAGAGGGACACGGCATGTTTGCAAACCAGCAGGACATTGTTTCGACCGTCGCGGGCAGCATGGAAAACGTCGAGTATGTTCATGAGAAGCTTCTCCTGCCCGACGAAGAGTTCGCGCTCCTAGAAGCGGCAGTGGCGGCCGCGGAGCGGGAAGCGGCTGCGCGGAAAGCTGCGCGAGCTGGTAGTTCCGCGGAGGTAGTGGCGGTACATCCGCGGGTGGACGGGACGGCGGAGGCAGTGAAGGAATCCGCGCGCGAGAGGAACAATGCGCGGGGACGCGGGGACAGGATTGAGTCTGCGGAAAGCAGCGCGGAGGCGTCACGACGGCTGGTGTCCCCAGAGTCAACTCAGAATTCGCTTTATGCATGGATGCGACCAGAGACGCTTTTTGAGGCGCCTCAAAATCCCAAGGCGCCTTCTCAGGCTCCTCAAATGGCGGAGCCTGTGACAAGGAGGTCCCTTTTCCCGGACATTGAGGACGTGGCGAGTCGCGATTCGCTGCCAGCGGAATGGACACGTGTCGTTGCTGGAGCCGCAGGCGCTGATGGATGTGCGAGGGAGCGCGAGGCAGGAATGGAGGCTAGGGGAATGAGTACAGAGGCTCGGGGAATGAGTGCAGAGGCTCGGGGAATGAGTACAGAGGCTCGGGGAACGGGTTCAGAGGAGAGGGGAACGAAAGGAGAGGCGCGGGAAGCTAGAGAAGGGGCGCTGGAGGTTCGGGCAAGGCACGTGGCACGGCGGCCGTTGGATTGCAAGCGGAATCAGCGGCTGTCTGTGACGGATATCACAGACGCGGTACTTGCACATGCGTCGCGTGGCTCTTCCATCCCGTCCTGTTCTTTTCCTCCTTAGCCCTTCTTTTCCTCCCTAGCCCCAACTCTGAATTCAGACTGCGATGATTATAAAATCTTGTTCTTTTACAGATTTTTGCTCCTCATCTGTCCCTTGACTTACATCCCTTCGCCAACTCGTCAAGCACGAGCGCCCCATGATTGACATGCCTCACCACCCGTCCCTTCTCTTTCTACACACGTCCCAAGCCCGCCTCGTTTCTCTTTCCCTTCGTTCACCCTCTCGCCCATCTGCCCAATCACCCAATCACCCATCCGCCTGTGCTCGCAGGAGTGGTGTGAGCAGCGGGTCGTCTTCTCTCTCGCCCGCGGCAAACCCCCGCCAACAGCAGCGATGAGGGCGGGCGCGGAGAGGCATGCAGCGTTGGAGCGGGAGGTGGTGGAGACAGTAGAGGTGGCGGTGGAAACCAGGGAGGACGTGTGGGCGCTCAGACTGCTGGGGGCCGCTGCTAGAGTGCTCGCCCTGGGGGAGGGTATGAGGGAGGCGATGGGGGGTGCCATGGGGAGGGAGAATGGAGGAGCGGGGCTCTGTGGTGATGCTGCTGCCGGCATAACGCGAGAAGTCTTTGTGTGAGTGGCTCCTGCCCTGACCCACTGCCTGTTGCTTCATCACCTCCTCCTGCTGCTGCTGCGGCTGCTCCTCCACCTGCTGCTGCTGTTTGATTGCCCAATCAACGAGCTCATTTCTGTTGCTCTTACCGTCGAAACCCTCCATGCTCAGGTTGGGCAGGGTGCATGGCGTGTGGGTGGTGGGCGTGATTGATGAGCTGCGCCTCGTGCGTGCTGGAGTTGCTGCAGCAGAAGACAGAGAGGGGAGTGCCAGGATGGAAGGCTGCAGCGCAGGCAGTCAAACAAGTCAAAAAGTTGAAACCGGCGAAACAGGACAGACAGCTAGTCAGACAGGACAGGCAGGTCGAACAGGTCAAACAGGTCAGACAGGTCATGCAGGTCAAACGGGTCAAACGGTTCAAACGGTTCAAACGGTTCAAACGGGTCAAGCAGGTCAAGCAGGACAGACAGGTCAAACAGGTCAACCGAGCCGTACAAGTCCTGTGAAAAGGAAATCTGGGTGCATGGGGACCGAGGGAGAGCACATGCAGAAGAACGAGGAGAGAGCATCAGGTGGATCACAGCCGTTAGATTCACAGCCGTTGGGCTCGCAGCCGTTAGATTCACAGCCGTTGGAATCCCAGCCATTGGATTCACAACTGATGATTTCAGAACGCTCACTGGGATATCGTTCTGATTCACATGCGTTCACCTCTCAGTCATCCGATGTGTCCATGCAGCTTGCATCGCAACCTGATTCCGCTAGCAGCCCTGGCAGGGAGGGAGGCAGCAAGGGAGGTGGCGAGGCCAGCAGGGAGGGCGGCTGGGAGGGAGGCGGGGAAGGAGGAGATAAGGGAGGAGTGGGGGAGGGTGGGGGTGGGTGGCGTGTGATGGTAGTCGACACCAAGACTCGCGTGCGGCCTCGGGCACCACGGGCAGCGCAAAGCAGAAACAGCAGGTGGGCTTGTATGCACGGGTGGTTGCATGTGGGAAGGGAAGCGGGGAAGGCGGGAGCGGGTGGCGTGTGATGGTGGTGGACACCAAGACTCGCGTGCGACCCCGACCCCCACGGGCAGCGCAGAGCAGGAACGCCAGGTGGGTCTACATGCACAGGGGGGAGAAGACAGATTGACTGTATTCCTCACCCACGTGCCCCCGATTCCCTTCCTTGCTCTCTGCTCCTCCTCTGCCCATCCCCTTCTCTCACATGTTTCAGCTCATCTGCTGTAACTCGACCATTCGCGCACCACCACCCCCCCCCCCCCCCTCTCTCTCTCTCGCAGGCTGCAGCTGATGTGCTACAGTGCGCTGCTCAGCAGCATGGTGCAGCACGGCCTGCCTCAGGAGCCCTTCTTCTCCTCCTTCCGCCTCCAACCCCGCGCCACCCTCTCCCCCCAAGTGCTTGAACATGCGGCCGAGGTCTTTCCACGGAGAAAGGTGTGTTTATGGGGAGCTGAGGTTATGGGAAGGTGAGATTTTGGGGAGGTGAGATGTTGGCGAGATTTTGGGAATGTGAGATTTCCAAGGTGTGGTGTTGTTTGCCCCTGCCTGTAGCATCTGCGTGTTGTGTGTCTTATTCTCTTGTGCCGCATTTTTCAGATCACCTGTCTCGCTGACGTCACGAGTGCGGTCTCTCACGCCTTCCAGTCGCTGCAGCCACTGCACTCCACCCTGCTCTTACGGTACGCGGACTATCTTGCCTTGCAATGCCATGCATGTATGCGAGACAGTCGCAGTCACAGTCTCCTCTCTCACAGGCGCTCTTTGAACACTCTCCTCTGGGTTGCTTGAGATGCTTTTTGCCACGCTGCTGCTTGTTTGCAGGTATGAGTGGCAGGCGGATGGCTCACTCATTCACGAGGACCGCTTCCCCTATGATCCCCACTGGCTGCAAGCTAGCATCTCCACAAGCCTCGATTTCTGGCTCGGGCGCCGCCAACCCTTCATCGTGCCTCGTGAAGAGGCTTGGAAATGCTCCTGGTGCTCGTTTGCGCCAGTGTGCCGCCCGGATTTGAGGTGGAAGGGGCAAGCAGGCAATGGACTATTTGTCTGACCTGGGCATTGTGTGTATAGGGCTTTAAGTATAGTGCCATGACAGAGCATGCCCACCACACCATGTTAAGCCAACTAGCCAACACTTGTAAGTGCTACAGCTAGTTTGCATGTATGCTTTCATGTATTAAGCCACCTCGAAAACATAGGACAGTGATGGTCCCAGAGATTCTCCACCTAATCACCAATGTTTCATATTCTTCCATGTGATGCAAACTGTTTTGACTCCTTTTGTGAACCAGGTCCTGTTTATCCTGAGACATGTTCATGTGTACTTCCATCGTATACTTCCTTTCATGATTATACTCTTGATTATACTTTTCATACCAGCACACCTCCATTCTCTTTAGTAAGGTGCACTACTGGTAAAAATGGTCCATATATTCAATATATCAGGACATTACAAGCTGTTGCATCTCAGCAGAATGTACTACCGTACTAGAATGGTCCATTCTAGTGGCAGCATGCCATCCATGCCCACCCCGGCATGGACTGGCAGCGCAACAGGCAGAGAGGAAGGCTGAGCCATGAGCATTGCTTCGCCCAAGACGTGCGGGAGCCCTACTAGGGACTAGCTCTGCCCACCCCCACCTCCACCAAATGACAACAACTGCTGGCCAGACAGTGTTGGCACTTGGCGGGGGCGGAGGGGGACAGAACCAGTCCGGTTTGGCCCGGATTCGAGTGCTTAGCCCAATGCTCATGGGTTCAACCCCTCTCATGCACTGCCTTCACCACCAACAGCCATGATTGCTGCCCATGAACGCACCTGCATGGTAAGAAAGGAAAAGATTAGTCCAGGCTCTTAAAAAACAGAAAGGAGGCAGCATGCGACAAAGCAAAATGACAAACACAAATTCATAAAAAAGGTTTAGCAAAACCGACTAGGCGCAAAGGACTGAGACTTATCTGCAGTTGGGGAGTTGAAGGTGTTTAGCAGTGCGCAGAGACTTGAGGCTTCATGGTCGTGAAGAGATGCATTGAAGAGAGTCCTTGGAGAGAACCTGCCAGGAGGTAAACGGACCAGGTCAGTGAACGGGATCATTATGAAGCCACAACTTGAATAGAACGAAAGAATCAGCAAGCGTGGAAGCAGTCGAAGGGGAATGTGCAGCAAACTAAGGAGCGTTAAAGACAAGGGGCAGGAAACTTATCTCGCCAAGGTTGAGTCTTGAGGCGCCTCATCATACCATGGTGCTCCCATGGATGTTGGACATGCTCAAGGTCCCTTGGTTGAGTAACCTGCCACATCAAAGTAAAAATAAAACCAAGTTAGTAAATCAAGTAATTTCAGAATCACTAAGCAACAGAAAGCAAGAGATGAGGGGTAAAGTCCATAGAGAGGGGACTTACTGCTGGTGTAGAGAGAGGAGGCGCCTGCCAGTGGTGTCGGCAGGTACGTTCACCCCGCCTTGAAGCTTAGCAGTGTGGCACAAGGGCCTTGAATAGAACCTGCAAGAATAAAAAAGCGAACGTTAGTAAAGTGAATTAACAAAGGATGAAAAAACGGAACTCAAAGTATACTTACCACACCACCACAGAGCCGATTACCAACCAAAGGGACCTGTACCGCACCTGTACCAAACCTGTACCGAACCTAAACCGGGGGGAGTGGCTCTGTGGGGTCGATACGTTCAACCTTAACCGGGGAGGTAAGTTGAGGAGCTGCTCCTTCGCCCGCCATGAGCTCGGGAGGTTGATGCCACAAGGGCCTTGAATATAACCTGCAAGTTCAAAAACATGCACAGGTTAGTAAACGGAATTAAGAAAGCAGGAAAAAAGACTTTGCAAAACTCAAAAGCACGTGTTGCTGCTTACCTCAGCACCACAGAGCCGATTACCAACCAAAAAAATACCGTAAGGGGACCTGTACCGCACCTGTACCGAACCTGTACCAGGGGGGGTGGCTCTGTGGGTTGATACGTTCAACCTTCACCGTGAAGGTAAGTTGAGGAGCTGCTCCTTTAGCCCGCCATGAGCTTGGAAGGTTGATGGCACAAGGGTCTTGAATATAATCTGCAAGTTTAAACACAAGCACAGGTTAGTAAACGGAATTAAGGAAAGCATGAAAAAAGACTTTGCAAAACTCAAAAAGCACGTGTTGCTGCTTACCACAGCACCACAGAGCCGATTACCAATCAGAAAAATACCTTAAGGGGACCTGTACCGCACCTGTACCGCACCTGTACCGCACCTGTACCGCACCTGTACCGAACCTGTACCAGGGGGGGTGGCTCTGTGGGGTTGATACGTACAACCTTCACCGTGAAGGTAAGTTGAGGAGCTGCTCCTTTAGCCCGCCATGAGTTGGAAGGTTGATGGCACAAGGGTCTTGAATATAATCTGCAAGTTTAAAACAAGCACAGGTTAGTAAACGGAATTAAGGAAAGCATGAAAAAAGACTTTGCAAAACTCAAAAGCACGTGTTGCTACTTACCACAGCACCACAGAGCCAATTACCAACCGAAAAAATACCATAAAGGGACCTGTACCGCACCTGTACCGCACCTGTACCGAACCTGTACCAGGGGGGGTGGCTCTGTGGGGTTGATACGTTCAACCTTCACCGTGAAGGTAAGTTGAGGAGCTGCTCCTTTAGCCCGCCATGACATTGGAAGGTTGATGGCACAAGGGTCTTGAATATACTCTGCAAGTTTAAAAACAAGCGCAGGTTAGTAAACGGAATTAAGGAAAGCATTAAAAAAGACTTTGCAAAACTCAAAAAGCACGTGTTGCTGCTTACCACAGCACCACAGAGCCGATACCAACCGAAAAAATACCTTAAGGGGACCTGTACCGCACCTGTACCGAACCTGTACCAGGGGGGGTGGCTCTGTGGGGTTGATACGTTCAACCTTCACCGTGAAGGTAAGTTGAGGAGCTGCTCCTTTTGCCCGCCATGAGCTTGGAAGGTTGATGAGGGCTTTTGCTCCTCCAATGCCTTCTGAAGTGCGCCCAGGAGTCTCTATGCCCAACCTGCAAGTAAAAGGAAAAAAAAATGAGTAAACGGATTTAAAAAAAGCATGAAAGATAAATGAACAAAACATGAAAACGAAATACGGCGGGTTGTTGTACCTGACGTTGAAAACGGCAGTATGCAGGTGAAGTCGTCTCACTAAGGTACGAGACGTCGTGACGCTTGGCGATCCAGACCAGGCTGACTGGTGCCGACGTGAACGACGTCGATGGTTCGAAACCGCTAGAGTGAATGGAAGCAAAGCTCGTGTGACAAAAAAGCCAAGAGGCTGAGGAAACGAACACATTTTCAAAAAGAAAAGCAGAGACTACGAATGGATCTGCGGGAAAGGGTGCTCTTCCTGAATGCGGACCGTTGGGATCCCAACGTCGCGACGCCTAATGTGATGAAATCTGTCAATGGTTGAGAATCTGCCTTGCTGGCTCTGATGGGGTCCCAAACGTGCCACCCTGTCATATGGTGGATCAACACAATCCGCCGACAACATGAACTCCAGCTACTGATTGGACCGCCCAATGTGGAATCGACCCATATGCGATGGGAGAAAGGCTTCGGTTGAAGACAGGTAGGCTGGACAGAATGAAACACGGGTGGAAACAAAACTTCGAAAATCTCGTGACGTGGCCAAGAGCAGCCGCTAATCTAACAGGCGCGGTTCGTTTCCCGAAGCGTGCTATCAATTTGAGCCGCTCTAGTGCTAAGTAGGCGGATGCAGGGCGATGAGTTGGGAGGGAAATTAAGATTCTGTGCTGGGTCTGACACAAGCGGCGGTAGGGACAAGCTACAGAGCAGCCGCGAGGTCATCATCCGCTTGAAGGAGGAGGCCAGCCAACTCAGGTTCTTCCCGCCTTATCCATCCAGACAAACCCATGTTGTATACATTCATTGTACATCACACAGTTGGGTAAACATTTGCATTTTGTACTTTCTCCATTTGCAAACGAATTTGCTAAGGGCGCGTATTTGTGCAGGGGGAGGTGTGTTGAACGTGCTGGTGGAGAAGGGCAGGCTCGAACTTTCTAGGAGGTGGTTGACGTGGCACTATCTTTAGTTGGGTCATTAGTTTTTTTTGCGAAAATTCGTACAGCAGAGGTGAGCGTTTTTTAGTTCGGCGTGAGGTGCGGGACGGCTTCGATTTGGTCGTGGAATTCGTGCGTGGTGCTGAAAGGTCTGGATGGCTGGGCAGCAGGAAAAACAATTGGTGGATGAGAAAAGATTTACGTGAACCAATGGGAATGAAGGATGGTTTTGACACCCTGGCACGATCACCACGGCATTATCAATAACCCGAACCTCGACGTTCCGAACCTGCCACGTCCAATCCCTCACCCGTCATTGTCCAGAAAGTATAGCGAGGGTGTGACTTCTCGACCTGTTCTGCTTTTAGAAGTAGTTTCGCCGCTTTCAGTAGTAGTTTAGCAAGTGTTGCTCACTTTCTCGGTGGTACTTACTGTAAGTCGCTGTAGGCGCGTCTGTTGGCGTGCTAGCTGCATCAGATATGATAAGATGTCGCAGTACTCGTAAGAAGTTGCGCGATCCAGATCTGGCTTCTATTTACATGATGCGGACGGAATCGTAACTGGACGAATTAGTAGCGTCGATTTCGGACGCATCGGTGAGTTAGCGCGTTTCGTCGATTATACAGCGCGTTTCGACGACCTCGGAGCCTCGACGGTATCCTGAACGCAAGACGGGAAAAAGAGGGCGGGAGGTGAGTGGAGGTGAGAAGATGGGGAAATGGATGGTAAGGACTGGCGAAACGGCGAAGCGGCCACTTTCCCCTTGTTTTACGCTTCCCCCTCCCCTTTCCGCTCTCCCTTTCATCTTCCTGATTCTAGTGCGCGTCGATGGTACCCTGGACGCAAGACGATCAAAAGAGAGGCCGGGAGGTGGGTGGAGGGGAGAAAAGAAGGAATACACGGGTGAACGGTTTTAATTGAGGACGGAGAGGATTGGCAAAAGGTAAATGGCGAAGCGTCCACCCTTTGATCTCCCCTCCCCCTTCCCATTTCCCCGCTTTTTTGTCTCTCCCTTTCCCTCCCGTGACCTAGCCAAGAAACGTCTCCTCCACCCCCCCCCCCCCCCCCCCCTCCCCCCCGCCTCCCCTATCCCCCCTCCCTTCCCCTTCTCTCCCTTGTTTCCCTGTGGCCTAGCCCAGAAACGTCCTTTCTTCTCCCTCCCCCCTCCTTTCCTCCCTTCCCGTGCTTCCGCTTCTCTCCCTTTTTTCCCCTGTGTTCTGGCCTAGAAACGTCACGCATCTCTCAGCTCACCTTCTCGCTCATAATCCCCACTCTCCCCTCGTTTCCCCCGCTCTCCGTTCATTTCCGCTGCTCTCCCCTCATGTTCCCCGCTCTAGCTTCCCCTTCATATCACGCTCTGGCTGTTTCCGCCACGAGTGGTGCAGGCCAAGCTTCAGGCGAATCCGAGCCGTCCGTATCGGCTCAGATCCTCGAGATCGGGGAAGAGAGTTCCGGCGGGAAGTTTCTCGGAAGGTTCTTGCAGGATGACGTGTTTCCGAACCAGATAGTTCTCGAGGCGCAGGCGCGCGTGTGCACGGGACCCACGCAGACGCGGCCGCTGGGCGAGGAGGAGATGCGGCGCGTGTTGGAGCAGATCTTGCTCTCAGGTATGCCCTCAGGTGTTCTGTCAGGTGCGACCCCAGGTGTTCTGTCAGGTATGATTTCAGGTGTTCTGTCAGGTGTGATCTCAGGTGTTCCGTCAGGTGTTCCGTCAGGAGTCTCTCAGGCATGATAATGCGCATGTTCTCCTGTGCCACCTCCCCCCCCATCTCCCCCTCTCCAGGAGTCCATGTTGCTGCTGCAGAACCTGCTGCCTGCCCATGAGAGGTGGCTGTGAGGAGGAGGGATCGGGCGGAGTGAGTGACGCATTAGCGGCGGCATATCTGATTGCCGTGTGCATGAATGAACCGAGAGGCTGACAGAGAGCTCAAGGCCTTCTGCCTGGCCTTTGATCAGGTATGGGTGTAGTGGGGGGAGTTCCCAGTGCCATGCCTGTTGCGTGGCCTTTGACGTGGGGGGATGGGGTGACATGGAGGGAGTCAGCTTTGCACTGGTGGCAGCATATCTGATTGCTCCCACCCACCCGCCATCTAACCGTCTCCCCTCGCCTCTCGCCCCCTTGAGGAGCTGGGCCCAAGCTCAGGAGCACACGTGCCCTCAGTGACCCACTACAGGGAGCCCTACAGGGCTCGATGGCATGCCAGCATGCGCTGTTTCCGTCCGACCCTGTAAACACCCCCTTCCCCCACTCTCTCCCCTCGCCTCCCCTCCTCTTTCTGTCTCTCACTCCTCCTCCTCTACAGGAGATAGGCCCAGCCCCGATCGCAAGAGTGCCTTCACTGACCCCTACGACGGCAGCACGCGCTACCTCCGCCCGACACTTCATTTCTTTCCCCCCTGCGTCCCACCTTCTCCCCTGCCATCTTCAGGAGCTGAGCCCAGCCCCCATTGCAAGAGTGCCCTCCTTGACCCACTACGGGGAGCCCTACGATGGCAGCACGCGCTACTTCCGCCCGACGCTCTTCGTGGCAGCGGTCAGGGCGAGCTGTGGGGAGGCGTGCCTGCTGCATGGGGTGGACGCCTTTCCCCCCAAGGTGAGGGGCTAGAGGGGAAGGGGGCGGGGGGCGGAGGGGGTACCCTACGACAGCAGCGGCGAGCTGTGGAGAGGCGTGCTTGCTGCATGGGGTGGACGCCTTCCCTCCCAAGGTGAGAGACAGGGGGGAATAATTTCAGAGTGAGACGGTAGTGCAGAGAAGCACGGGAAAAAAAGGTCTGTTGATAGCCTGAAATGCTATCAACAACGTATAGTCTGGCAATGCTAATGCTGCTAGAGGCAGATCCAGTCTCTCCCTGTCTCGAGCTGCTGCAATCTGAATGTAAGGTGGACCCTAATGCTCCTTCACCATTCTCAGGAGGAGACGCCGCTTTGATCTCTCCTACCTCTCGTCACTGCAATCTCTGCCCTCAGCGACCTCTGCGAGTTGCAATCACTGTCTGTTGTGGTCCTGTGGCTTCTGCTGTCCATGTTTCTGCAGGTGCCTCAGGTGCGCATAGTGATTCTTGAGGCGTCTCAAAAATAGCCTGCTGTCCACATGGCCTATCTCAGCCTCAAGGACTGCTCTCCCTTAGAGCCACCACAAGAAGCCTCTATCCTCACGCTCTTATCTCCTCCATCTCTGCTATATATATGCCTGTGACCTTATATGCGGAGGCACATCCTTACTACGTTGTTCAAGATAGTAGCCCCGGTAAAATGCTAGACGTGAACACTTTATCTCAACTAGAATGTTATATTGGTATAAATGTAATTCTGCCGCATATTATATTATTGTGAATGTTTCTCTCATGCATGCTATATTGTTGCGAATGCAGTTATGATGCATGTTATATTGTTGTGAATCCGACTTGTGGTGGTGAGGGCATCAATGACGTCTCGCGGCACTTATGATTGGATGAGAACTCCACTATTTCGCTCGCTTCGTGCACCAATCACCTTCGCCCTGATACATTCCCACGAGCCACCTGGTACTACACCTGCGCTTTGACATTCCGCAAATCAAGGCGCCCATCCACCCTCCCTCGAGCTTTCCATGGCTCCACCTCGCATCGCTCGCCAACCTGGCTCTGTTTCTGAACCTTCCCGAGCACTCTGCCACGCCTTCTTTCTCCTTCCCTACGCCCTCAATTTCCGCTTTCCGCCTTGATTTATTTTCTTCAGGGGAGCTGCTGTGCTGTTCGCTGAACTTGGTTTTCGCTGTCCAGGTCAGCTTCGCTAGGTGCTACCAGCACATTTTTCACCATCGGCGGTGGACTTGGCCCGTACATGTTCTGACCATTTAGTAGCGGTATCCGTCCTCCCGGATGTATATTGCCTTGACTTGACACCGCCCGAGCCTTCGAGCCCATTCCCGTTGACCGTGATTTCCGTTCACGCATCTCGCAACTAGGGGCGTAGGGCCGAAGAATCTCGTCGTCAGTATCGCCACCGTGAGCGCATCGGCTCCATCCGGTAGTCCGCTAATGCCACTGGGCTGAAGTAGACTCTATTGACGCGTCAGCTCGTGCTCTCTTCTGATGGAATCGTCGGCTCTCAGTCCCGGTTCGTTACGCAGGACAACGTAATGGCATAGCAGCTGGCCTAGCGAGCGATATACAATAACGTAGGCATTCGTCGAAACAGATCGACGGAGGCGGCGCCTCCGCCTATCCCGTCTTGGGCTCCTCTCATTTAATACCACTTGCAAGATCAGCGTCTCGCAGCCATGGGTGTGCTTGACCGGACGAAGAAGGGCGACCAGAACAAAGGTTTGTCCATCGCAAATGCCATTTCTATCGACACTGTTTAACATATTCTACAGAATGTCATGTGATATCTAGCTTTAGGCTTTTGAAATCCAATCTAGGTTCAGGCTGAATGATTGATTGATGTGTCAATGTGTCAATGCAACCAGCTGATCGTGTAATCGTAAATTTTACTCCCACAAACGAGTCGACAATTCTTGCATGGCCACGTGGCATGAGCAGGCGGTGGCACGGTGGAGATGGGCGAAACCGGCGCGTGGCAGGCGGGCGGATTCGGCATCGACCCTGACGAACTCTCGCGAATGTCGCATCCGGGCGACTTCGCGAAATTGCAATCTCTAGGAGGAGTGAGTGGTCGTTGCTGTGTGTGTGCGCGCGCGCGTGTGTTGTGTGTGCGCGCGCGTTTACGGCGTGTGTGCGGCAAGCAGAGAAATACCCTCAGATACTCCCTCTCGTCATGCGAGTCACGGCGCAACAAATCCCCCCTCATCCATCCCCATACTGCACACACCCGACCTCCGCTTCCCCTCCAACCTTCCCCCTCTCCAAACCTCCCCACTTCTTCCCCTAACCCCCCCGGGCCACTGGGCTGCGTTGGCAGCTAGTGGGGGTGGCGGAGCGACTGCAGGTTGGACCCGCGGAAGGGCATCAGCGGCACGGACGAGGAAGTCAGCCGAGTGAAGAGCTAAAAGACTCTCCCCTCATCTCCCCCTCACTCCCCATCATTTCCCCCCTCCCTCCCCTCCCCACCCCCCCCCCACCGCAGCTAGCGGGGGTGGCGGAGCGGCTGCAGGTGGATCCGCGGAAGGGTATCAGCGGCACGGAGGAGGACGTTGCGCGCCGCCAGCTGCACTTCGGCGCCAACACGTACCCTGAGAAGCCCGGCAAGACCTTCTGGGTACGTGTCTGTGGCACTTCCCTCTGGGTCAGCGGTCAGTGGGTCAGTGGCAGTGGCCAGTGGGGTCCAGTCCAGTTGGTGCCAACACGTACCCTGAGAAGCCCGGCAAGACCTTCTGGGTACGCTTCCGTCTCAGGCGGTTAACATCTCAGCGTGGTTCAGCGTGGTTCAGCGTGGTTCAGTGTGGTTCAGCGTGGTTCAGTGTGGTTCAGTGTGGTTCAGTGTGGTTCAGTATGGTTCAGTGCGGTTCAGTGTGGTTCAGTGTGGTTCAGTGTGGTTCAGTGTGGTTCAGTGTGGTTCAATGGGTCAACGGTCAGTGGGACAGTGTGGCCCATTTCGGCGTCAACACGTGCCCCGAAAAGCCCGGCAAGACCTTCTGGGCACGTCCCTCTGGGGGTAGATGGTCAATGGGTCAGTGTCAACGGGTCAGTCAGTGTGAGTGGCTGTGACCAGTGTGGTCCAATTGCAGCCAACACGTACCCCGAGAAGCCCGGCAAGACCTTCTGGGTACGTCCGTGCATGTGGGTCAGTGGGTCAGTGGAAGGGAGGGAGGGAGCACAAAGACGCACGTCAAACCCCAAGCCTTAAACCCAGACTCTCTGTGCTGCCGTTGCTCTCTTCCCTGTGCGGCCCACCCTATGCCCCTCCGCCCTAAGCTTCTCCATTCTCCTCTCCCCCTTTTGCCCATCCCGGCAGTACTTGGTGTGGGAAGCCATGCAGGCCACGTTGGTGCTGCAGCGCAGATGCTCTTAGTGTGTGACAACCGGTGACCCGTCTCGCCTTACACACGCTGCAATCATCCTCCCCTACTCTCCCCTTCCCTCCTCCCATCCCACCCCAACAGTACTTCGTGTGGGAAGCCATGCAGGACACATTGGTGCAGATCCTGTTTGTGTGCGCCATCGCATCCATCGCACTAAGGCTCTCTATTCCCCTCCCCCACTCCAGTACTTCGTGTGGGAGGCAATGCAGGACACGTTGGTGCAGATCCTCTTTGTGTGTGCCATCGCATCCATCGCTGTCAGCATCCCCGCCGAGGGCTCCCTGGAGGGGCTCTATGACGGGCTGGGGATCTTCATCGCTCTCTTCCTCATCATCACTGTTGCTGGTAGGTGCTGTAGCTAACACATGCACACACACAGATACACGTCTCACCGTCACTGGTACGCACTGCTGCTGCACACTCACTTGGCTCCCTGGAGGGGCTGTACGACAGGCTGGGGATCTTCATCGCTCTCTTCCTCATCATCACTGTCGCTGGTAGGCAGTGGCACTGGTAGGCACCGTACCATCCTGGTAGGCACTGCTGCTGCACACCCACTTGCCCAATGGTGTCCGTGAACCATTGGGCTCCCTGGAGGGGCTGTACGATGGGCTGGGCATCTTCATCGCACTCGTCCTCATCATCACTGTTGCTGGTAGGTAACACATGGACACACACACATTCGCACGTGTCACTTGCTGCCAGTGAGCCCACTGGTACCGCCCGCTCTCCCTCGTCATCCTCCCTGGAGGGGCTGTACGATGGGCTGGGCATCTTCATCGCTCTCTTCCTCATCATCACTGTCGCTGGTAGGCAGTGGCACTGTTGCTGCTATGCTCTGCTGCTGGTAGCGCCCACGCACAGCCACACTTGTCCCATCTTCGCTGGTACGCACCGCTGCTGCACTCCCACTGGGCTCCCTGCATCATCATTGCCTCCACATGGGCTCTCCATCCCCTCACAATCCTTGCCAGTTGTTCCCCTTGAACCCCCCTGCGTGCGCCCATGTGTGTGTGGTGTGCAGCGAGATATGCAACTACCGGCAGGCAGTGCAGGTCCAGAAGCATTGAGGTGGTTCTTAAGGCGCCTCAGAAACCTCCTCCCATCCTCCTGTGTGCGCCCGTGTGTGTGCGTGTGCCCATGTGTGGTGTGCAGCGATCAGCAACTACCGGCAGGCCAGTGCAGTTCCAGAAGCATTGAGGTGGTTTTTATGGCGCCTCAAAAACCTCCTCCCATCCCCCTGTGTGCGCGCATGTGTGTGCGTGCGCCCATGTGTGGTGAGCAGCGATCAGCAACTACCGGCAGGCAGTGCAGTTCCAGAAGCTCAACCGCGAGAAGCAGAAGATCCAAATCGAGGTGAGGTGCCGCCGTGTCGCCCACTCAGAACAGGCTCCGCTGTTGCCATCCATGTTACCGTCTCGCCCTATTGTGCCCTCCCTAGCTGTGCCCATTCATGCCCTCCTAACCCACGCCCTTACATGCCTGTGCACCCTCACACACACCCTACGCCTCGTCCTGCTCCCCACAGGTGACACGGTCAGGGCGGCGGTGCAAGGTGTGGATAGACGACCTGGTGGTGGGCGATATCATCCACCTCTCCACCGGCGACCATGTGAGTCAACCATGCATGTGCTGGTGTACCCCCCCGGTACTTCTATCTCTGGTTGCCTCAAGGTGCTGCAAGGTGCTGCAAGGTGCTGCAAGGTGCTGCAAGGCGTGGATAGACGATCTGGTGATGGGGGATATCATCCACCTCTCCACGGGTGACCATGTGAGCTTGCCCCTTGCCTTGTATCTCAGCGCATGCCATGGCATTCTGCGATCTCCCACTCCCACATTGTGCTGGCTTTAGGATACACAAGTTCAAATGTAGTCTGTTTCTCACACTGTGTGCGCTCACTGTGTGCGTTGCTCTCTCTCTCTCGTGGCACACACAGGTGCCAACGGACGGGGTGGTGATGGAGGGACACTCGCTGGCAGTCAACGAGTCGAGCATCACAGGGGAGTCAGAGAACGTGAGTGCTGTGCTGCCCGCCTTGGCCCTCCACTCTCTGGCTTATGCGTTGGCACCAGCATTAACATTCACATCTGTTGTCAGTGGAGGGCCACTCGCTGGCAGTGAACGAGTCGAGCATCACAGGGGAGTCCGAGAACGTGAGTGCTGTGCTGCCCGCCTTGGCCCTCCACTCAATGGCTTATGCGTTGGCACCAGCATTAACATTCACATCTGTTGTCAGTGGAGGGCCACTCGCTGGCAGTGAACGAGTCGAGCATCACAGGGGAGTCCGAGAACGTGAGTGCTGTGCTGCCCGCCTTGGCCCTCCCCTCTATGGCTTATGCGTTGGCACCTGCATTAACATTCACATCTGTTGTCAGTGGAGGGCCACTCGCTGGCAGTGAACGAGTCGAGCATCACAGGGGAGTCCGAGAACGTGAGTGCTGTGCTGCCCGCCTTGGCCCTCCACTCTATGGCTTATGCGTTGGCACCAGCATTAACATTCACATCTGTTGTCAGTGGAGGGCCACTCGCTGGCAGTCAACGAGTCGAGCATCACAGGGGAGTCCGAGAACGTGAGTGCTGTGCTGCCCGCCTTGGCCCTCCCCTCTATGGCTTATGCGTTGGCACCTGCATTAACATTCACATCTGTTGTCAGTGGAGGGCCACTCGCTGGCAGTGAACGAGTCGAGCATCACAGGGGAGTCCGAGAACGTGAGTGCTGTGCTGCCCGCCTTGGCCCTCCACTCTATGGCTTATGCGTTGGCACCTGCATTAACATTCACATCTGTTGTCAGTGGAGGGCCACTCGCTGGCAGTCAACGAGTCGAGCATCACAGGGGAGTCCGAGAACGTGAGTGCTGTGCTGCCCGCCTTGGCCCTCCACTCTATGGCTTATGCGTTGGCACCAGCATTAACATTCACATCTGTTGTCAGTGGAGGGCCACTCGCTGGCAGTCAACGAGTCGAGCATCACAGGGGAGTCCGAGAACGTGAGTGCTGCCCTTTTGAGTGCCGCCCTTTTGTGGGTTGCCCTTCTAAGTGCTGCCCTTTCTAGTGCTGCCCTTTCTAGTGCTGCCGCTGGCAGTCAACGAGTCCAGCATCACAGGGGAGTCCGAGAACGTGAGTGCTGCCCTTTTCATTGCCGCCCATTTGAGTCCTCCTTTCAGTGAAGCACAGATCAGTGACGCCCTGTGCCATGCCACAATGCTGCTGTGCTGTGCTGTGCTGTGCTGTGCTGTGCTGTGCTGTGCTGTGCTTCGCTGTGGCATGCGGTTTGTGGTGTGGCATGATATGGTGCTGTGTTGTTCCATGGTGTGGTGTGGCATGATTTGGTGCCGTGTTGTGTTGTGCTGTGCGGTGCTGGGGTGTGGCAGATGCACAAGGACGAGGCCAGCCCCTTCATTCTCGCCGGCTGCACCATCATGGATGGATTCGGCGAGATGATGGTGAGTCGCCCTTGGGGGTCCTCACCAGAAGTTCACATCACAGGGAGCTAATGCTGAGATGCCGGTGAACCGTTCTAGTCAGACTGTCAGAACTTCGACCATGTATCTCCAACTTCAAACCTCTGCTCCCTCGATTTTCGTTAGACTCGAACCGAACCAGTTCAGTTGAGTTTATTGTTTTGCCAGATTGAGTTTGGTTGTTTCTCATGAATACCCGCCGCCTTGCCTACCTGTGTGTGTGCGTGCGTGTGCTTGTGTGAATGGCACCTCTTTCCACACTGCGTGCGTGCGTGCGTGCGTGCGTGCGTGCGTGCATGCATGGATGCATGTGTGCTGCATGGTGATCAGGTGACGGCAGTGGGCATGAGGACGGAGTGGGGCAAGGTGCTGGCAACCATCACAGAGGACAGCGACGAGCCCACACCGCTGCAGGTGGGGGAGGTGTGAGGCGAGCAGAGAGGAGAGGTGCAGGTGAGTGGTTGACTGGTAACGGTTGCACACTGCTGCATGAGGACGGAGTGGGGCAAGGTGCTGGCGACCATTACAGAGGACAGCGACGAGCCCACACCGCTGCAGGTCAGTGGGGAGGGGAGTGAGGTGGGCAGAGCAGCGGTGCAGGTGCGTGATTGCCAGGTAATGGTTGCGTGTGGGGCAAGGTGCTGGCGTCCATCACAGAGGACAGTGACGAGCCCACGCCACTGCAGGTTAGTTCGTTGGGGGTGTGAGGCGAGCAGAGGGAGAGGTGCAGGTTTGTGGTTGACGGGCAATGGCTGCACACTGCTGTATCATGAGGCAACACAGCCAGGCTGCTGTGGTTCGAATCCTTCTGTGTCCCCCCTCTGCCCTGCCCTCCACCAGGTGCGGCTGACCAGAGTGGCAGAGCTGCTGGGCATCATGGGCATCACTGTGGGCGTGCTCATTTTCCTCATCCTCAGTATAAGGTGTGTTCCTTACCGTCGCTGCTCTGGTTGGGAGCCGCTCTTTATTCACAAAAGTAATAAATATATAAAGAAGGAAGGAAAGAAAGAAAGACAAGTAAGAATGTTAAGGCGCGTGCAGTGTATAGCCGTTGGAAGTCTCAAGAAATGCCATCCCATGCCACACCACACCACACCACACCACACCACACCACACCACACCACACCACACCACACCACACCACACCACACCCCACACACACCACACCACACCACACCACACCACACCACACCACACCACACCACACCACACCACACCACACCACACCACACCACAAACCACACCACACCACACACCACACCACACACCACACCACACCACACACCACACCACACCACACCACACCACACCACACCACACCCCACACCACACCACACCACACCACACCCCACACACCACACCACACCACACCACACCACACCACACCACACCACACCACACCACACCACACCACACCACACCACACCACACCACACCCACACCACACCACACCCCACACCACACCACACCACACCACACCACACCACACCACACCACACCACACCACACCACACCACACCACACCACACCACACACCACACCACACCACACCACACCACACCACACCACACCACACCACACCACACCACACCACACACCACACCACACCACACCACACCACACCACACCACACCACACCACACACCACACCACACCACACCACACCCCACACCACACCACACCCCACACCACACCACACCACACCACACCACACCACACCACACCACACCACACCACACCACACACCACACCACACCACACCACACCACACCACACCACACCACACCACACCACACCACACCACACCACACCACACCACACACCACACCACACCACACCACACCACACCACACCACACCACACCATACCACACCACACCACACCACACCACACCACACCACACCACACCACATCACACCACACCACACCACACCACACCCTGCAGGTACCTGGTGACGGATGCAGACTTCAGCAACTTCACTGCCAATGACGTCAGCGTGCTGCTCAGCTACTTCACCATCGCGGTATGGCCTCACCCATCCCACCTCTCCCCCCATCCCTTTACCACTCACTCTGTCATTGCCACCAAGTGCTGTGTGTTTGCTTGCACTGCAACCGCTGCTGCGTGCTGCTCAGCTACTTCACCATCGCGGTATGCCACCTCTCCACCATCCCTCAACCGCTCACTCTCGTATTGCCACCCAAGTGCTGTGTGCTCGCACTGCAATGCTGCAACATGGCACATCCGATATCTGTCCTCCTGCCCGCCCCTCTCCGTGCTGGTCATTACGGTTACAGAAGGCCTTCCTCTCGCAGGCCTTCCCCTCGTAGGCCTTCCCCTCACAGGCCTTCCCCTCACAGGCCTTCCCCTCACAGACCTTCCCCTCAATGTCACCCTCCTATTGTGCCCAAGTGCAGTGCAGTCCCCCAAGGGCAGTGCAGTCGCCCAACTGCAGTGCAATGTAGCACTGGAATCACTGTCGTTCCTCCCCCCCATGCGCCCCTCTCCCCCCATCAGATCACAGTGCTGGTCATTGCAGTGCCAGAAAGCCTTCCCCGCGAGACTTTTGAGTCGACTCGAAAGTCAACCTCTCCGTCCCTCTCCCCATCCCCTCATCTCCCCCATCAGATCACAGTGCTGGTCATTGCAGTGCCAGAAGGCCTTCCCCTCGCTGTCACCCTCACGTAAGATCAGAAGCATTTCTTCAAATGGTAATTTCCCTGCCTGTTTAGCTCACTTTCCTGCTCACCCACCCATCCTTCCTCCTCCCCGCCTCTCTTTTCACACTTCTTTCCTCCCTCCTTTCCTGTTCCCCCCCTTGGTACCGGCATACCAGTCTGGCCTTCTCAGTGACAAAGATGATGGAGGATAATTCCCTGGTGAGATAAACAGTCATGTCCCTCTCTCTCATTCCCCTCACTGCTGCTGCCTGCTGCCACCTGCCAGTGCACTGCTATGTAAATCTCGCTGCATGTAAGTCGCTGCCCTGCATACCAGTCTGGCCTTCTCAGTGACCAAGATGATGGAGGATAATTTCCTGGTGAGCTCATGCTCATGGCTGTTTCGTTTCACCTTCTGTTGATGCCTGCTGCCACCCGCTGTTTCTGCTCTTCTATTTGTGCGCTGCTATTGGTGCATGAATTGCTGCTGGTACGTTGCCATGCAAATTTCACATGCGTGTTATCACATGCGTTCCGTGTGCCCTATGTGCTGCCCACTCGTCCCAGCCATCTGCAGTCGTGTGAGACCATGGGGTGTACCACCACCATTTGTGACTGTTGAGTCAACTCAAAAGTCGAAAATATTCACGTGCATGCTGTGTGCCATGTGCCATGTGATCTGCTTGCCCCCACCACCCCCACCAGGTGCAGCATCTGCAGTCATGTGAGACGATGGGATGCGCCACCACCATCTGTAGCAACAAGACCGGCACTCTCACTCTCTCCACACTTCCCCACTTGCTTTGTTCCATATGCCATGTGTGCTGCCCACTCACGCCCACCAGGTGCGGCACCTACAATCGTGTGAGACGATGGGATGCGCCACCACCATATGCAGCGACAAGACCGGCACGCTCACTCTCAACGAGGTGTGTGCTTTTGAGGTGCCTCACAAAGGGACTCGTGCGGCACATGGCAGCATGTGAGACGATGGGGTGTGACTTTTGAGTCGGCTCAAAAGTCACACAGCAGCATGTGAGACCATGGGGTGTGCCACCACCATCTGTAGCGACCGGCATGCTCACTCTCGATGAGGTCTCCTCTCTCTCTCTCTCTCTCTCTGCACTCCCTCCCTTGACAGACTCCCCCACTTGCCATTTCCCTTTCACACAAGTCATTGCACATGGCATAAGCATTCGGCATTCCACATGCCCACTGCCCTGCCCGTGCAAGCCCCCCTTGTGCTCCTCTCAACCTCTCTCATCCTCTCTCACACCCTCTTTTGCACCAACCATTCCGTCTTACCTCTCGCTCTCTCTCACTCCCCAGTGCCACCCATTCCTCCTTGCCTCCCATTCCCCTGCACCTCCCGTGTTCGCCCCCCCCACACACGCACACAGATGACAGTGGTGCAGGCGTGGGTGGCAGGCGACTTCCACAAGCCCCACAAGACCCACTCTCATGTGCCCGCGCCGCCCATTCACCCGCGCCTCTCATGTTCTCCCCATACACACATGCCTCCCCCCCCTCCACACAGATGACAGTGGTGCAGGCGTGGGTGGCAGGCGACTTCCACAAGCCCCACACCGTCCGCACTGGCGTCTCCACACCCGTCGCTCAGGTATGCCTGCCTCAGGTACACCCATGCCTCAGATACACCCATGGCTCAAATACACCCATGGCTCAAATACACCCATGGCTCAAATACACCCATGGCTCAGATACACCCATGGCTCAGATACACCCATGGCTCAGATATGCCTTGTCTGCTGCTGCTGCTGCTGCTGCTGCTGCTACGTCTGTCCCATGGCCCCACCGCGCCTCTCTCCTCCCCGCGCCACCTACCTGGGCTGTCCGACAATGCCTCCACTGCCTCCTGCCCCAACACGTCTCACACGCCCGAGTCCTCCTCTCCCCCTTTGCCATGTCTGTGCTCCCCCACGCAACAGCTGCTATACCAGGCCATCGCAGTCAACACCAGTGGATCCGTCGATGAGCCTCCGGTACCCTCTCTCCTCCTCACCTGAGTCACCTCACTCTCCTCCTCATCTTTCTCCTCACCAATCCCTCTTCCTCATCCCTCTCTCCTCCTCACCCCTCTCTCCCCATCATCACCCCTCCCCTTTACCCTTCTCTCCTCCTCACCCCCCTCTCCCCCCCATCCAAGCCTGCCATGCTATTCTTGCTGCTCTGCTCTGCTCTGCTCTGCTCTGCTCTGCTCACATCGTCTCACACAACCCCTCCATTATGTCGCCTCAACTTTTATCTTTCCATGGTTCACAAACCCCCCTCCCCTCGTTCCTCTCCTCACTCCCCTTCGCTCTTCTCTCCCTACATAATCTCTCTCCTTCTGCCTATCTCCCTCCTCCCCACACCCTGTGCTGCCACGTGGAAGGAGCAGGGCATGCCACCTGTCATCAGCGGCAGCCCCACAGAAAAGGCCATCCTCGCCTGGGGAGTCTCGGTAAGCCATCTCTCCCCATCTCTCCCACCCTCCACCCTCCCATACTGGATTCGTCCCTGAGAACTCTGCAGTTTGCCACTAACCCCATCCACCCCCATGTTCGATTCACACTCTTGACATTCTTTCAGAAATGCTGCCCTTCCCATCCTCTGCGAGGTGCCGGCAGTGCAGCCCTTCACCTCCGATGCTGCTGTGTCTTGCGCTAACCATTCCCCTACCCCTTCCCCATTTTGTCTCCCCCCAACCAGTTCGGAATGCGGTTCCATGAGACCAAGGGCCAGTACGAGGTGGTGGCGGTGCAGCCCTTCAGCTCCACGTCTGCTGAGTCATGTGCTAACCATTCCCCTTTCCCTCCACCACCCCTCACCATTTCCTCTTCGTCTCGTGTGCACCACCCAGTTCGGAATGCGCTTCCACGAGACCAAGGGCCAGTGCGAGGTGGTGGCAGTGCAGCCCTTCAGCTCCACACGCAAGCGCATGGGCGTGCTCATCCGCACCTCCGAATCCCCCACCACCACCACCGACTCCCTCACCGCCGCTTCTCCCTCCACCACCGGCACCACTGGCAGCACCAGCAGCGCAGGAACCGCCGGAAGCACCACCCCGGGGAGCCTGCGCGTGCACTGGAAGGGCGCAGCAGAGGTGGTGCTGCAGCACTGCGGGCACTACGTCAACTCCCTGGGCAGCATCGTGCCTCTCACCGAGCCCAAGCGCATGGAGCTAGAGCGAGCTCTGCGAGACATGGGAAAGGAGGCTCTGCGCACGCTGGGGTTCGCGTTTCGGGACTTTGACAAGCGCACGGGGGTGGAGGGGATGCCGAAGAGAGAGGACGGGAGCGTGGGGGTACCAGAGGACGATCTAGTGTATGTGGGGTTTGTGGGGATTAAGGACCCGTGTAGGGTGGAGGTGCCGGATTCGGTGCAGCACTGCCAGAACGCGGGGATTGTGGTGCGCATGGTGACAGGGGACAGTGTTGAGACGGCCACGGCTATCGCCACGGAGTGCGGGATTCTCACGGCGGGCGGCACTGTGATGGACGGTGCTCAGTTCCGTGCCATCCATGAAAACGACCTCCCCGCCACCGTTGACCGCCTGCAGGTGGGTGGCACACGGTGATGGGGGGTGGGAGGCATGCGCAGAGGGCTGTGCTGAGTGAGGCGAGCACACGAGGAATACATACAAGCTGCTTTTTCCCTCTGCATTCCTCACCTTTCCTCAGCTCCCTTACCCTTCTTCCCTCCCAGATGTTCAGGCCTGGACTTTGTTTCTGCGTCTGTGCACCAACTCTCTCGCTTCCCACCGTCCTGCCCTCCCACCCTCAATATTTCCTGCCTCAGGTGCTGGCACGTGCGTCCCCCACGGACAAGCTACAGCTGGTGCGGGCACTCAAGGAGATCTTGAGGTCATCTTATGGCCCCGCCCTCCCTCCCTTACCCTCCCGCCCTTCCACCCTCAACACCTTTGCCTCAGGTGCTGGCACGTGCGTCCCCCACGGACAAGCTACAGCTGGTGCGGGCGCTCAAAGAGATGGGGCATGTGGTGGCCGTCACTGGTGATGGCACCAACGATGCCCCTGCGCTGCATGAGGTATGTGTGTGTGAGGTGGGTGCATGGGGTGTGTTCATGGGTGGGTGGATGGGATAGATGTGATGTGATGGGTGCAGGAGGCTTCAAGCTACAGCTGGTGAGGGCGCTCAAGGAGATGGGGCATGTGGTGGCCGTCACAGGCGATGGCACCGACAACGCGCCTGCGCTGCATGAGGTGCGTGCTGTGGGTCACGGAGTATGTGGACGGGTGGATGGGTGGTTGGGTGGATGCGTTGATGGGTGGATGGGTGGATGGGTGGATGGGTGGATGGGTGGATGGGTGTATGGGTGTATGGGTGTATGTGATACGTGCATGCAGAATTAATGCTGTGCATGCATGCCCATGTGGCGCCCCAGCAGCAGCAGCAGCCACAGATGTGACAGGCATGGGGCAGTGCAGCACGGGCTTGCCAAAGAGAGAGAGAGTAAGCATCTGACAGCACGACTGCTACTGCGCCAGAACAACCCCAAGAAACCGGATTGGCCGGCCGTGACAGCACGACTCCGCCAGTTTTTCGAGGGCGAATGGGGAGCTTTATTCGAAGCAGCTCTGGCAGCTGTCGGCTCGGCCCCACCTCCGCGCCACCAGCCAGACGATTTAGGCAGGCGCTCCAGAGCAGAAGGTTTGGCGCGGCGTGGAAGTCTCCGTAGAGCAGTAATGGCGCTAGAGGCGACACCAGTGGCGTCAGCCTCGCCTGAGGTACTCGACGCACTGAAATCCAAACACCCACCCTCCACTGACGGGCCCATAGACTGGACCACAAGCCCAACAGTCACACCCACCTCCATCGACTTGGCGGCTTTCACGAAGCTGCTGTGCAGGACAGAAAACGGAGTAGGAGCCGGTCCATCAGGGATGACCTTCGAACACCTCAGAGATGCAGCCGTCACTAACGCCTCAGTCAACACTCACCTTCACGCACTCGTAAACACTATTATGCGAGGAGCACTTCCAGCTGAAATCAACGACCTACTCACATCATCCAGACTCCTCGCCTTGGAGAAACCCGGAGGAGGAACCAGACCCATAGCGATTGGCGAGTGCCTCCTCCGCCTCGCCGCCAAATCCGCGTTGTTTGCCATAGCCGACGCTGCCCGCACCTTCTTCCTCCCACTTCAGTTTGGGGTAGCTGTCCAGGGTGGAAGCGAGGCCATTATCCACGCGGCGAGAGCATACATGAGCGCGAATCAAGATGCACTCATCCTGCAAGCAGACTTAGTGAATGCATTCAATAGTATCAGCCGAGAGGCCATTATCAGGGCCATACGAGGGACTGACCTCGAACATTTGTTGCCGCTAGTCCGCCTCTCCTATGGAGCGCCATCAAAACTGTACCTAGGCGCTGAGTAC
Source organism: Closterium sp. Naga37s-1 (assembly GCA_947471745.1). Taxonomy (NCBI): domain Eukaryota; kingdom Viridiplantae; phylum Streptophyta; class Zygnematophyceae; order Desmidiales; family Closteriaceae; genus Closterium; species Closterium sp. Naga37s-1. The sequence continues at coordinate 2,605,782 of CANJKZ010000977.1, forward strand.
GGATGTGAGCCGCTGCTAAGCCAAGCAGGCGTCCGCCAAGGCGACCCTCTTGGCCCCCTGCTATTCGCTGCTGGCATGCACCCCGCCCTCAAAACAACAGCGGCGGCATTCCCCACCGTCCTGTGCATGGCGTACGCGGACGACGTGTCGTTTCTCGGGGCAGCGGCAGACTGTGCTGCTGCATTCAACCACTTCACACTGCAGCTGAGGGGCGTGGGGCTGACTCATAACCCCGCGAAGTGTTCTGCCTGGAGCCGGAGCCGGGACGACGTGGCCATCCTACCTGACGGAGTCCCGTACAAAGCGGAAGGACTTCGCGTACTGGGCAGCCACATCGGCCCAGAAGACGGCGCATCCGCGTTCATACGAGAGCAGCTCTCCAAAATGGCCGCGCCACTGCCACAAATCGCAGGAATGAACCCACAGCTGGCCAATTTGCTCCTGACGCGGTGCATCTCGAGAAGAGTGTCATACCTGGCCCGCACCACCCCCCTTCACCTCCTCCCTGAGGCTGAATGGTCCCGCTGGGGCCACGCGCAACTCCTCACGCTCCTAGACGCATGCGGCGTTCACCACCCGAGGGGGGCGGAGGAAGAACAGCGGGTGTGGGGACAGGCTTCTCTGCCGCCATCCCTTGGGGGGATAGGCCTCACAGACCCCGCGGTGGAAGGCAAATACAGCTTCCTGGCCAGCTTTGTGCAAGCGCAGAACCTGCTCGGCACGCTCCCAGGACCCGCAAGCCTTCACCTGACCGGAACCTTAGCACGACCAGCTGTTGACATACCGGACCAGCACCAGCTCCAGCGATGGCTCCTCGACTGCGAGGCCTCATTAGGTCAGGCGGCTATAGAGCTGCTGGCGGCAGAGCGGGTTAAACCAACAGGCAGGCTGCAACACAGCCTGGCCTTGCTCATCCAGGGCAACCGCTACGCCGCACAGGTGGTGGCATCGAGGCAGATGGAACTGAACCCGCTCAAGGGCCACACGCAGCGGCTACTGTCTCTCACGGGATACGGAGCCGGGGATTGGTTGCTGGCCATCCCCTACATGCCCTCCCTCCGCCTCAGCCCAGAGCTGTTTGCCTTCGCCCTCCAATTCCGGCTAGGACTGCCCCTCCCCGTACCAGACCGCTGCGACTGCCGTGACAGGACTGCTATCCTGGATAAACGGCTACCCAACCACCTCCTTCGCTGCGGCACGGGACATGGACGGACGGACACACACAACGGAATCAGAGATGAATGCATACGCATGGCTCAAGATGCGGGGTTTACGGTGCACAAGGAGACAATAGCTTTCTGCCCCGTGGATAAGCAAAAGGCGGATTTGGCAATCCGGGACCCTACCTCAGGCGCGGTACACATCTGTGACGTCACGGTCACCGACCCAATCAGCAGCCGTGACAAGGAAGCTACCAAGGGGCGGGGATGGATGGCGCGGGAGATGGCAGACAAGAAGATAGACCACTACCGGACGCGCCTACCTTGGGTGGGGTTCTTCCCACTAGCGGTAGAAACCTACGGGTGCCCTTGCGAGGAGGTCCACACCTTCCTCAAGCTGCTAGCTGACTCGGCTGCCAGGAACCTTTTCAACGCGGACCCTAGCTCCTACCAGGCAGCAAAAATGCTGCACCAGTACCGGCAGCGATGGTCTGTCGCCCTGCAGAGGGGACAGGCGCTCAGCTACCTCAAGAAGTTGAATTTGGCGGCACGCGCGGAGAACCCTCCGGTAGGATGGCAAGAGGGGGTGCTGAACCCAGGGGATTGCTTTGCAACCCTGGAGGGCTAGAAAGGGCAGAGAATAGAATGGTTAGGGCCACATGTCTAGGCCTAGATCACACTTGCTTTGCACCTGCCTGTACCTCCCTTTATACATCAATGAAAGGACCGTTCGAGAGTAAGCATCATTCTTCCATCCTGGGCAACACCTTAATACGCACAACACGTCTCCCCTCACCCCCCTCCCGCACACACAGGCGGACATAGGCCTTGCAATGGGGAAGTGCGGGACAGAGGTGGCGAAGGAGAGTGCGGACATCATAATCCTGGACGACAACTTTGCATCCATAGTGCGCACCGTGGTGTGGGGGCGCTCTGTCTTCGCCAACATACAGCGCTTCCTGCAGTTCCAAATCACTGTGAATTGTGTGGCGCTGACGCTCAACTTCATCTCCGCCGTTGTCACAGGGGACGCGCCCCTTACGGCAGTGCAGGTGAGTAGGAGCTGAGTGGCAGCTGTGTGCTGTGTGCTGTGCTGTGTCTGTGTGCTGTGTCTGTGTGGTGTGGGGGCGCTCTGTGTTTGCCAACATACAGCGCTTCCTGCAGTTCCAGATCACCGTCAACTGCGTCGCCCTCACTCTCAACTTCATCTCCGCCTTCGTCACTGGGGATGCGCCTCTCACGGCTGTACAGGTGCGTACCAGCTTTGTTGCTGAGAATCGACTATGCACCGTTGAGTCAACTCACTGTATTGCTGGCCAGAAGTGCGTGGCACCTTGCATGCACTCACGTCTCGTGCTCAACTGGCCCTTGCCCCTTCATTTCACCCTTTCCCCCACCCCTCGTGCTATCCAGATGCTGTGGGTTGACTTGATTCAGGACACGTTGGGAGCGCTAGCCCTGGCCACAGAGCCGCCCTCCGACAAGCTGCTGGAGCAGCCGCCCGTGGGGCGCAGCCAGCCAGGAGCTCATTTCCCCCTCCTCTGCACCCTTATCCCCTCCTCCTCAACCCCTTCTTCCCCTGTTCTTCAGATGCTCTGGGTAGATCTGATTCAGGACACACTAGGAGCGCTCGCACTCGCCACCGAGCCCCCCTCCGACAAGCTGCTGGAGCAGCCGCCTGTGGGGCGCAGCCAGGAGCTGGTATCCGCCGCCATGTGGCGCAACATCATTGGGCAGACGGTGTACCAGCTGTCGCTGCTGTGCGTGCTGTGGTTCAAAGGCATGGAGCTGCTTCAGCTGCCGGGACCTCCAGGCGTGCCGCGGGTGATCGCCAAGGGGGGAGAGGAGATTTCTGAAGGGGAGAAGCAGCTTGTTACCATCATCTTCTCCTCCTTCGTCTTCATGCAGGTGGGTTGGGGGTTGGGTGTGATGGCAATGGGACTGCTGTGCGTGCTGTGGTTCAAAGGCATGGAGATGCTGCAGCTGCCGGGGCCCCCAAGTGTGCTGAGGGTGATTGCCAAGGGCGGGGAGTACATATCGGAAGGGGAGAAGCAGCTCGTTACCATCATCTTCTCCTCATTCGTCTTCATGCAGGTGTGAAGGGGGCATCACAAAGTTGCCTTTGTGCTGGTGTACGTGGTACAAGGGGGGAGGGGTGGGAATGGGTGCAAAGGGTGGGGTTGGGGGTGGTGGTGATGGGACTAGTGGCTTGTATGTAAGTATGGTACCCATGAGCCATGTATTGGTTCGTAGTGGGAGATGATGGGATATGCAAGTTGAGCTCTGGAGCACCTTCCACCGTTCCTTCTCCCCCACGTGGCAAGGCCGATATTCAACCAGCTGAACTCGCGCAAGCTGGAGGAGTGGAACTGTGTGGCACAAGGTCAGAACTAACTACCCACTAACCTCTCCCATCCCTCTGTCCTTCCACCTTCAACACCCCCCTTCGTCACCCACGACTCATCAGATATTCAACCAGCTGAACTCGCGCAAGTTGGAGGAGTGGAACGTGTTTGAGGGGTTGCTGGGTGGTGCAGGTTCAAAAGCACCACCTCGCCGTTCCCCATCCCTCAGCACCCTACCCTTGCCACTCCGCCCATCAGATATTCAACCAGCTGAACTCGCGCAAGTTGGAGGAGTGGAACGTGTTTGAGGGGCTGCTCACCAACCGCCTCTTCATCCTCATCGTCGCCATCGAGCTCTCCGTGCAGGTCAGTGCTGGTCAAGCTTAACACCGCTGGTCCATACAGGTCAATGCAGGTCAATGCTAGTCACTGCCGGTTACTGCAGTCACTGTGGTCACTGCAGGTCACTGCAGGTCAGTGCAGGTCAGTGCGGGTCACTGCAGGTCAGTGCAGGTCAGTGCAGGTCAGTGCGGGTCACTGCAGCTCTGGGGGAACTCCCCTATCATGTGCGCCTCACGTGACCTCCATGTCCCGCCCCAATGAATCCAGCCTTTGCTCACTCTCCCCCCCTTCCTCTCCCTCCCCCTTGCCCCACACTGCACCCCCAGGTGCTGCTGGTGGAGCTGATGGGCAAGTTCGCGGGCTGTGTGCAGCTGACATAATGTGACAGTGCCCCCCTATGCCCACTCTCTTATCTTTCCCCCCCTCCCTCTCCTGCGCCTCACTACCCTCAATCCCCAGGTGCTGCTGGTGGAGCTGCTGGGAAAGTTCGCGGGCTGTGTGCAGCTGACGATGCTGCAGTGGACTCTCTGCTTCGTGCTGGGGGCTGGCTGCGTGCCCTTCGGCATGCTCACCAAACTCATCCCCCTGCCAGGTACGGCAGGAGCATGGCACTGTATGCACGGTACATACGTATGATATGATGGTAAGCTTGAAATCCCAGGCTGTGTGCAGCTGACGATGCTGCAGTGGGCTCTGTGCTTCGCCTTGGGGGCTGGCTGCGTGCCCTTCGGCATGCTCACCAAACTCGTCCCCCTGCCAGGTACGGCAGGAGCATGGCACTGTATGCACGGTACATACGTATGATATGATGGTAAGCTTGAAATCCCAGGCTGTGTGCAGCTGACGATGCTGCAGTGGGCTCTGTGCTTCGCCCTGGGGGCTGGCTGCGTGCCCTTCGGCATGCTCACCAAGCTCGTCCCCCTGCCAGGTATGCTTCACATTGCATGCATGCTTCTACACTTGAGGACAAATGTATGGTACGGTACATGTACGGGAAGCATGGGGTATGCACTCCAAGCTCACCCCCCTGCCAGGTATGCTTCACATTGCATGCATGCTTCTACACTTGAGGACAAATGTATGGTACGGTACATGTACGGGAAGCATGGGGTATGCACTCCAAGCTCGTCCCCCTGCCAGGTATGCTTCACATTGCATGCATGCTTCTACACTTGAGGACAAATGTATGGTACGGTACATGTACGGGAAGCATGGGGTATGCACTCCAAGCTCACCCCCCTGCCAGGTATGCTTCACATTGCATGCATGCTTCTACACTTGAGGACAAATGTATGGTACGGTACATGTACGGGAAGCATGGGGTATGCTCTCCAAGCTCACCCCCCTGCCAGGTATGCTTCACATTCTATGCATACTGGTACGCTTGGTTGGAACTTCATTCATGGTACACTGCCATGTTCTGTACACTATCTCCAGTCATGTATTCCTGGAAATGACACTGACTGTTTCCCTCCCAAACACTCCCCTTGCCTTGTCCATGCCTCATCATTCTATCTGCAGGAAAACGCCACGCTCGGAAGAAGATACTTTTTGGCCGGAATGCAAACCAGGGCTTTGAGCGCCTCGACGAAGCCCAATGATTGGATGCTCTCTAAGGTTTATCGGAAAATGTTTAGTCTTACCACAAAGGAGGCTTCAAAATGTCAAGCCTCTTGCATGCAAATTTTGAACCTATGGGGCATGGTAATATTGGCTTACGAAAATTCCACAAAACGCTGAACATTTTATATAGAGGGGGAAATAAGTCACTGAAGTTGAAGCTGTTTGAATTTTATGGTTAGGCTCTACTCAAATTTTCTGATAACTGACTTGAGATCGTAACACAAACATCACTACGTCGAAGTGTTGTTGAGATGGACAATGCGGTAAGAGCAGACATGCAGGTAGCGAGGACGTCTGGGTGGGAGCTTCTTGGTCGTTCCTCGCGCCACTTCAAATCGCTCCCGCAATTCGCGCCGTCGACTGCTCAGCCAATTGCTCTCTTGCAGTCATTTTCATTAGCGTCCAATCCGTTTAGCTGCGCGTTTCTCACCCTTTCTCGTCGCCCTCACAAGTGCCGCGTCATTCGCGCCGTCGACTGCTTAGCTGCGCGTTTCTCACCCTTTCTCGTCCGCCTCACGAGTGTCGCGTCGTGCGAATCGCTGTGATGTCAGCAGCAGCGGCGGCGGGCCGCGCCGCGTGGTTCGACGCGCACTGCCATCTGCAGGACCCGCGCATCGCCGCGCGCGCCGCGCGCATCGTGGGCGACGCGGCCGACGCGGGCGTCCAATGGATGGTCTGCAACGGCACGCATGAGGTCAGCGTGTGCGTAGTGACGTCAGTATTGACAGGAGTCGTGTCAACACCTCTTTATGACCTCCCCTCAACCCCACCCATTCTTCCTCTTTCCCCCCCCCCCCCCCCCCCCCCATCACCCCCGCGCCCTCTCCCTCTCCCAAGAAGGAGAGAAAAATAAGAGCTTCCTACTCCCATACTCCCATGCGCGCCCTCATGCCCCCATGCCCGCATAACCCCATGCCCCCATGCCCGCATAACCCCATGCCCCCATGCCCGCATAACCCCATGCCCCCATGCCCGCATAACCCCATGCCCCCATGCCCGCATAACCCCATGCCCCCATGCCCGCATAACCCCATGCCCCCATGCCCGCATAACCCCATGCCCCCATGCCCGCATAACCCCATGCCCCCATGCCCGCATAACCCCATGCCCCCATGCCCGCATAACCCCATGCCCCCATGCCCGCATAACCCCATGCCCCCATGCCCGCATAACCCCATGCCCCATGCCCGCATAACCCCATGCCCCCATGCCCGCATAACCCCATGCCCCCATGCCCGCATAACCCCATGCCCCATGCCCGCATAACCCCATGCCCCATGCCCGCATAACCCCATGCCCCCATGCCCGCATAACCCCATGCCCCCATGCCCGCATAACCCCATGCCCCCATGCCCGCATAACCCCATGCCCCCATGCCCGCATAACCCCATGCCCCCATGCCCGCATAACCCCATGCCCCCATGCCCGCATAACCCCATGCCCCCATGCCCGCATAACCCCATGCCCCCATGCCCGCATAACCCCATGCCCCCATGCCCGCATAACCCCATGCCCCCATGCCCGCATAACCCCATGCCCCCATGCCCGCATAACCCCATGCCCCCATGCCCGCATAACCCCATGCCCCATGCCCGCATAACCCCATGCCCCATGCCCGCATAACCCCATGCCCCATGCCCGCATAACCCATGCCCCATGCCCGCATAACCCATGCCCCATGCCCGCATAACCCCATGCCCCCATGCCCGCATAACCCCATGCCCCCATGCCCGCATAACCCCATGCCCCCATGCCCGCATAACCCCATGCCCCCATGCCCGCATAACCCCATGCCCCCATGCCCGCATAACCCCATGCCCCCATGCCCGCATAACCCCATGCCCCAATGCCCGCATAACCCCATGCCCCATGCCCGCATAACCCCATGCCCCCATGCCCGCATAACCCCATGCCCCCATGCCCGCATAACCCCATGCCCCCATGCCCGCATAACCCCATGCCCCATGCCCGCATAACCCCATGCCCCCATGCTCCCATAACCCCATGCCCCCATGCCCGCATAACCCCATGCCCCCATGCCCGCATAACCCCATGCCCCCATGCCCGCATAACCCCATGCCCCCATGCCCGCATAACCCCATGCCCCATGCCCGCATAACCCCATGCCCCCATGCCCGCATAACCCCATGCCCCCATGCCCGCATAACCCCATGCCCCCATGCCCGCATAACCCCATGCCCCCATGCCCGCATAACCCCATGCCCCCATGCCCGCATAACCCCATGCCCCCATGCCCGCATAACCCCATGCCCCCATGCCCGCATAACCCCATGCCCCCATGCCCGCATAACCCCATTCCCCCATGCCCGCATAACCCCATGCCCCATGCCCGCATAACCCCATGCCCCATGCCCGCATAACCCCATGCCCCATGCCCGCATAACCCCATGCCCCATGCCCGCATAACCCCATGCCCCCATGCCCGCATAACCCCATGCCCCCATGCTCCCATAACCCCATGCCCCATCACCGCATAACCCCATGCCCCCATGCTCCCATAACCCCATGCCCCATGCCCGCATAACCCCATGCCCCCATGCTCCCATAACCCCATGCCCCATGCCCGCATAACCCCATGCCCCCATGCTCCCATAACCCCATGCCCCATGCCCGCATAACCCCATGCCCCCATGCTCCCATAACCCCATGCCCCATGCCCGCATAACCCCATGCCCCCATGCCCGCATAACCCCATGCCCCCATGCCCGCATAACCCCATGCCCCCATGCCCGCATAACCCCATGCCCCCATGCCCGCATAACCCCATGCCCCCATGCCCGCATAACCCCATGCCCCCATGCCCGCATAACCCCATGCCCCCATGCCTGCATAACCCCATGCCCCCATGCCCGCATAACCCCATGCCCCCATGCCCGCATAACCCCATGCCCCCATGCCCGCATAACCCCATGCCCCATGCCCGCATAACCCCATGCCCCATGCCCGCATAACCCCATGCCCCCATGCTCCCATAACCCCATGCCCCATCACCGCATAACCCCATGCCCCCATGCTCCCATAACCCCATGCCCCATGCCCGCATAACCCCATGCCCCCATGCTCCCATAACCCCATGCCCCATGCCCGCATAACCCCATGCCCCCATGCTCCCATAACCCCATGCCCCATGCCCGCATAACCCCATGCCCCCATGCTCCCATAACCCCATGCCCCATGCCCGCATAACCCCATGCCCCATGCCCGCATAACCCCATGCCCCATGCCCGCATAACCCCATGCCCCATGCCCGCATAACCCCATGCCCCATGCCCGCATAACCCCATGCCCCCATGCCCGCATAACCCCATGCCCCCATGCCCGCATAACCCCATGCCCCCATGCTCCCATAACCCCATGCCCCATCACCGCATAACCCCATGCCCCCATGCTCCCATAACCCCATGCCCCATGCCCGCATAACCCCATGCCCCCATGCTCCCATAACCCCATGCCCCATGCCCGCATAACCCCATGCCCCATGCCCGCATAACCCCATGCCCCATGCCCGCATAACCCCATGCCCCATGCCCGCATAACCCCATGCCCCATGCCCGCATAACCCCATGCCCCCATGCCCGCATAACCCCATGCCCCCATGCCCGCATAACCCCATGCCCCCATGCCCGCATAACCCCATGCCCCCATGCCCGCATAACCCCATGCCCCCATGCCCGCATAACCCCATGCCCCCATGCCCGCATAACCCCATGCCCCCATGCCCGCATAACCCCATTCCCCCATGCCCGCATAACCCCATGCCCCCATGCCCGCATAACCCCATGCCCCCATGCCCGCATAACCCCATGCCCCATGCCCGCATAACCCCATGCCCCATGCCCGCATAACCCCATGCCCCATGCCCGCATAACCCCATGCCCCCATGCCCGCATAACCCCATGCCCCCATGCCCGCATAACCCCATTCCCCCATGCCCGCATAACCCCATGCCCCATGCCCGCATAACCCCATGCCCCATGCCCGCATAACCCCATGCCCCATGCCCGCATAACCCCATGCCCCATGCCCGCATAACCCCATGCCCCATGCCCGCATAACCCCATGCCCCCATGCCCGCATAACCCCATGCCCCCATGCTCCCATAACCCCATGCCCCATCACCGCATAACCCCATGCCCCCATGCTCCCATAACCCCATGCCCCATGCCCGCATAACCCCATGCCCCCATGCTCCCATAACCCCATGCCCCATGCCCGCATAACCCCATGCCCCCATGCTCCCATAACCCCATGCCCCATGCCCGCATAACCCCATGCCCCCATGCTCCCATAACCCCATGCCCCATGCCCGCATAACCCCATGCCCCCATGCCCGCATAACCCCATGCCCCCATGCCCGCATAACCCCATGCCCCATGCCCGCATAACCCCATGCCCCATGCCCGCATAACCCCATGCCCCCATGCCCGCATAACCCCATGCCCCCATGCCCGCATAACCCCATGCCCCCATGCCCGCATAACCCCATGCCCCCATGCCCGCATAACCCCATGCCCCCATGCCCGCATAACCCCATGCCCCCATGCCCGCATAACCCCATGCCCCATGCCCGCATAACCCCATGCCCCATGCCCGCATAACCCCATGCCCCCATGCTCCCATAACCCCATGCCCCATCACCGCATAACCCCATGCCCCCATGCTCCCATAACCCCATGCCCCATGCCCGCATAACCCCATGCCCCCATGCTCCCATAACCCCATGCCCCATGCCCGCATAACCCCATGCCCCCATGCTCCCATAACCCCATGCCCCATGCCCGCATAACCCCATGCCCCCATGCTCCCATAACCCCATGCCCCATGCCCGCATAACCCCATGCCCCATGCCCGCATAACCCCATGCCCCATGCCCGCATAACCCCATGCCCCATGCCCGCATAACCCCATGCCCCATGCCCGCATAACCCCATGCCCCCATGCCCGCATAACCCCATGCCCCCATGCCCGCATAACCCCATGCCCCCATGCTCCCATAACCCCATGCCCCATCACCGCATAACCCCATGCCCCCATGCTCCCATAACCCCATGCCCCATGCCCGCATAACCCCATGCCCCCATGCTCCCATAACCCCATGCCCCATGCCCGCATAACCCCATGCCCCATGCCCGCATAACCCCATGCCCCATGCCCGCATAACCCCATGCCCCATGCCCGCATAACCCCATGCCCCATGCCCGCATAACCCCATGCCCCATGCCCGCATAACCCCATGCCCCATGCCCGCATAACCCCATGCCCCCATGCCCGCATAACCCCATGCCCCCATGCTCCCATAACCCCATGCCCCATCACCGCATAACCCCATGCCCCCATGCTCCCATAACCCCATGCCCCATGCCCGCATAACCCCATGCCCCCATGCTCCCATAACCCCATGCCCCATGCCCGCATAACCCCATGCCCCATGCTCCCATAACCCCATGCCCCATGCCCGCATAACCCCATGCCCCATGCTCCCATAACCCCATGCCCCATGCCCGCATAACCCCATGCCCCCATGCTCCCATAACCCCATGCCCCATGCCCGCATAACCCCATGCCCCCATGCTCCCATAACCCCATGCCCCATGCCCGCATAACCCCATGCCCCATGCTCCCATAACCCCATGCCCCATGCCCGCATAACCCCATGCCCCCATGCTCCCATAACCCCATGCCCCATGCCCGCATAACCCCATGCCCCCATGCTCCCATAACCCCATGCCCCATGCCCGCATAACCCCATGCCCCCATGCTCCCATAACCCCATGCCCCATGCCCGCATAACCCCATGCCCCATGCTCCCATAACCCCATGCCCCATGCCCGCATAACCCCATGCCCCATGCTCCCATAACCCCATGCCCCATGCCCGCATAACCCCATGCCCCCATGCCCGCATAACCCCATGCCCCCATGCCCGCATAACCCCATGCCCCCATGCCCGCATAACCCCATGCCCCATGCCCGCATAACCCCATGCCCGCATAACCCCATGCCCCATGCCCGCATAACCCCATGCCCCCATGCCCGCATAACCCCATGCCCCCATGCCCGCATAACCCCATGCCCCCATGCCCGCATAACCCCATGCCCCCATGCCCGCATAACCCCATGCCCCCATGCCCGCATAACCCCATGCCCCCATGCCCGCATAACCCCATGCCCCCATGCCCGCATAACCCCATGCCCCCATGCCCGCATAACCCCATGCCCCATGCCCGCATAACCCCATGCCCCATGCCCGCATAACCCCATGCCCCATGCCCGCATAACCCCATGCCCCATGCCCGCATAACCCCATGCCCCATGCCCGCATAACCCCATGCCCCCATGCCCGCATAACCCCATGCCCCCATGCCCGCATAACCCCATGCCCCCATGCCCGCATAACCCCATGCCCCATGCCCGCATAACCCCATGCCCCATGCCCGCATAACCCCATGCCCCATGCCCGCATAACCCCATGCCCCATGCCCGCATAACCCCATGCCCCATGCCCGCATAACCCCATGCCCCCATGCCCGCATAACCCCATGCCCCCATGCCCGCATAACCCCATGCCCCCATGCTCCCATAACCCCATGCCCCATGCACCGCATAACCCCATGCCCCCATGCTCCCATAACCCCATGCCCCATGCCCGCATAACCCCATGCCCCCATGCTCCCATAACCCCATGCCCCCATGCCCGCATAACCCCATGCCCCATGCCCGCATAACCCCATGCCCCATGCCCGCATAACCCCATGCCCCATGCCCGCATAACCCCATGCCCCATGCCCGCATAACCCCATGCCCCCATGCCCGCATAACCCCATGCCCCATGCCCGCATAACCCCATGCCCCATGCCCGCATAACCCCATGCCCGCATACCCCATGCCCCATGCCCGCATAACCCCATGCCCCCATGCCCGCATAACCCCATGCCCCCATGCCCGCATAACCCCATGCCCCCATGCCCGCATAACCCCATGCCCCCATGCCCGCATAACCCCATGCCCCCATGCCCGCATAACCCCATGCCCCCATGCCCGCATAACCCCATGCCCCCATGCCCGCATAACCCCATGCCCCCATGCCCGCATAACCCCATGCCCCCATGCCCGCATAACCCCATGCCCACATGCCCGCATAACCCCATGCCCCATGCCCGCATAACCCCATGCCCCATGCCCGCATAACCCCATGCCCCATGCCCGCATAACCCCATGCCCCATGCCCGCATAACCCCATGCCCCCATGCCCGCATAACCCCATGCCCCCATGCCCGCATAACCCCATGCCCCCATGCCCGCATAACCCCATGCCCCCATGCCCGCATAACCCCATGCCCCCATGCCCGCATAACCCCATGCCCCCATGCCCGCATAACCCCATGCCCCCATGCCCAACCCCATGCCCCCATGCCCGCATAACCCCATGCCCCCATGCCCGCATAACCCCATGCCCCCATGCCCGCATAACCCCATGCCCCCATGCCCGCATAACCCCATGCCCCATGCCCGCATAACCCCATGCCCCATGCCCGCATAACCCCATGCCCCATGCCCGCATAACCCCATGCCCCCATGCCCGCATAACCCCATGCCCCCATGCTCCCATAACCCCATGCCCCATCACCGCATAACCCCATGCCCCATGCCCGCATAACCCCATGCCCCATGCCCGCATAACCCCATGCCCCCATGCCCGCATAACCCCATGCCCCCATGCTCCCATAACCCCATGCCCCATGCCCGCATAACCCCATGCCCCCATGCTCCCATAACCCCATGCCCCATGCCCGCATAACCCCATGCCCCCATGCTCCCATAACCCCATGCCCCATGCCCGCATAACCCCATGCCCCATGCCCGCATAACCCCATGCCCCATGCCCGCATAACCCCATGCCCCATGCCCGCATAACCCCATGCCCCATGCCCGCATAACCCCATGCCCCCATGCCCGCATAACCCCATGCCCCCATGCCCGCATAACCCCATGCCCCATGCCCGCATAACCCCATGCCCCATGCCCGCATAACCCCATGCCCCATGCCCGCATAACCCCATGCCCCCATGCCCGCATAACCCCATGCCCCCATGCTCCCATAACCCCATGCCCCATCACCGCATAACCCCATGCCCCCTGCTCCCATAACCCCATGCCCCATGCCCGCATAACCCCATGCCCCCATGCTCCCATAACCCCATGCCCCATGCCCGCATAACCCCATGCCCCCATGCTCCCATAACCCCATGCCCCATGCCCGCATAACCCCATGCCCCATGCCCGCATAACCCCATGCCCCATGCCCGCATAACCCCATGCCCCATGCCCGCATAACCCCATGCCCCATGCCCGCATAACCCCATGCCCCCATGCTCCCATAACCCCATGCCCCATGCCCGCATAACCCCATGCCCCATGCCCGCATAACCCCATGCCCCCATGCCCGCATAACCCCATGCCCCCATGCTCCCATAACCCCATGCCCCATGCCCGCATAACCCCATGCCCCCATGCTCCCATAACCCCATGCCCCATGCCCGCATAACCCCATGCCCCCATGCTCCCATAACCCCATGCCCCATGCCCGCATAACCCCATGCCCCATGCCCGCATAACCCCATGCCCCATGCCCGCATAACCCCATGCCCCATGCCCGCATAACCCCATGCCCCCATGCCCGCATAACCCCATGCCCCCATGCCCGCATAACCCCATGCCCCATGCCCGCATAACCCCATGCCCCATGCCCGCATAACCCCATGCCCCATGCCCGCATAACCCCATGCCCCCATGCCCGCATAACCCCATGCCCCCATGCTCCCATAACCCCATGCCCCATCACCGCATAACCCCATGCCCCCATGCTCCCATAACCCCATGCCCCATGCCCGCATAACCCCATGCCCCCATGCTCCCATAACCCCATGCCCCATGCCCGCATAACCCCATGCCCCCATGCTCCCATAACCCCATGCCCCATGCCCGCATAACCCCATGCCCCATGCCCGCATAACCCCATGCCCCATGCCCGCATAACCCCATGCCCCATGCCCGCATAACCCCATGCCCCATGCCCGCATAACCCCATGCCCCCATGCTCCCATAACCCCATGCCCCATGCCCGCATAACCCCATGCCCCATGCCCGCATAACCCCATGCCCCATGCCCGCATAACCCCATGCCCCATGCCCGCATAACCCCATGCCCCATGCCCGCATAACCCCATGCCCCCATGCCCGCATAACCCCATGCCCCCATGCCCGCATAACCCCATGCCCCCATGCCCGCATAACCCCATGCCCCCATGCCCGCATAACCCCATGCCCCCATGCCCGCATAACCCCATGCCCCCATGCCCGCATAACCCCATGCCCCCATGCCCGCATAACCCCATGCCCCCATGCCCGCATAACCCCATGCCCCCATGCCCGCATAACCCCATGCCCCCATGCCCGCATAACCCCATGCCCCCATGCCCGCATAACCCCATGCCCCATGCCCGCATAACCCCATGCCCCATGCCCGCATAACCCCATGCCCCCATGCCCGCATAACCCCATGCCCCCATGCCCGCATAACCCCATGCCCCCATGCCCGCATAACCCCATGCCCCCATGCCCGCATAACCCCATGCCCCCATGCCCGCATAACCCCATGCCCCCATGCCCGCATAACCCCATGCCCCCATGCCCGCATAACCCCATGCCCCCATGCCCGCATAACCCCATGCCCCATGCCCGCATAACCCCATGCCCCATGCCCGCATAACCCCATGCCCCATGCCCGCATAACCCCATGCCCCATGCCCGCATAACCCCATGCCCCCATGCCCGCATAACCCCATGCCCCCATGCTCCCATAACCCCATGCCCCATCACCGCATAACCCCATGCCCCCATGCTCCCATAACCCCATGCCCCATGCCCGCATAACCCCATGCCCCCATGCTCCCATAACCCCATGCCCCATGCCCGCATAACCCCATGCCCCCATGCTCCCATAACCCCATGCCCCATGCCCGCATAACCCCATGCCCCATGCCCGCATAACCCCATGCCCCATGCCCGCATAACCCCATGCCCCATGCCCGCATAACCCCATGCCCCATGCCCGCATAACCCCATGCCCCATGCCCGCATAACCCCATGCCCCCATGCCCGCATAACCCCATGCCCCCATGCCCGCATAACCCCATGCCCCATGCCCGCATAACCCCATGCCCCATGCCCGCATAACCCCATGCCCCATGCCCGCATAACCCCATGCCCCATGCCCGCATAACCCCATGCCCCCATGCCCGCATAACCCCATGCCCCCATGCCCGCATAACCCCATGCCCCATGCCCGCATAACCCCATGCCCCATGCCCGCATAACCCCATGCCCCATGCCCGCATAACCCCATGCCCCATGCCCGCATAACCCCATGCCCCCATGCCCGCATAACCCCATGCCCCCATGCTCCCATAACCCCATGCCCCATCACCGCATAACCCCATGCCCCCATGCTCCCATAACCCCATGCCCCATGCCCGCATAACCCCATGCCCCCATGCTCCCATAACCCCATGCCCCATGCCCGCATAACCCCATGCCCCCATGCTCCCATAACCCCATGCCCCATGCCCGCATAACCCCATGCCCCATGCCCGCATAACCCCATGCCCCATGCCCGCATAACCCCATGCCCCATGCCCGCATAACCCCATGCCCCATGCCCGCATAACCCCATGCCCCATGCCCGCATAACCCCATGCCCCCATGCCCGCATAACCCCATGCCCCCATGCTCCCATAACCCCATGCCCCATCACCGCATAACCCCATGCCCCCATGCTCCCATAACCCCATGCCCCATGCCCGCATAACCCCATGCCCCCATGCTCCCATAACCCCATGCCCCATGCCCGCATAACCCCATGCCCCCATGCTCCCATAACCCCATGCCCCATGCCCGCATAACCCCATGCCCCCATGCTCCCATAACCCCATGCCCCATGCCCGCATAACCCCATGCCCCCATGCTCCCATAACCCCATGCCCCATGCCCGCATAACCCCATGCCCCATGCCCGCATAACCCCATGCCCCATGCCCGCATAACCCCATGCCCCCATGCCCGCATAACCCCATGCCCCCATGCCCGCATAACCCCATGCCCCATGCCCGCATAACCCCATGCCCCATGCCCGCATAACCCCATGCCCCCATGCCCGCATAACCCCATGCCCCCATGCCCGCATAACCCCATGCCCCCATGCCCGCATAACCCCATGCCCCCATGCCCGCATAACCCCATGCCCCCATGCCCGCATAACCCCATGCCCCCATGCCCGCATAACCCCATGCCCCCATGCCCGCATAACCCCATGCCCCCATGCCCGCATAACCCCATGCCCCCATGCCCGCATAACCCCATGCCCCCATGCCCGCATAACCCCATGCCCCCATGCCCGCATAACCCCATGCCCCCATGCCCGCATAACCCCATGCCCCATGCCCGCATAACCCCATGCCCCATGCCCGCATAACCCCATGCCCCCATGCCCGCATAACCCCATGCCCCCATGCCCGCATAACCCCATGCCCCCATGCCCGCATAACCCCATGCCCCCATGCCCGCATAACCCCATGCCCCCATGCCCGCATAACCCCATGCCCCCATGCCCGCATAACCCCATGCCCCCATGCCCGCATAACCCCATGCCCCATGCCCGCATAACCCCATGCCCCATGCCCGCATAACCCCATGCCCCATGCCCGCATAACCCCATGCCCCATGCCCGCATAACCCCATGCCCCATGCCCGCATAACCCCATGCCCCCATGCCCGCATAACCCCATGCCCCCATGCTCCCATAACCCCATGCCCCATCACCGCATAACCCCATGCCCCCATGCTACCATAACCCCATGCCCCATGCCCGCATAACCCCATGCCCCCATGCTCCCATAACCCCATGCCCCATGCCCGCATAACCCCATGCCCCCATGCTCCCATAACCCCATGCCCCATGCCCGCATAACCCCATGCCCCATGCCCGCATAACCCCATGCCCCATGCCCGCATAACCCCATGCCCCATGCCCGCATAACCCCATGCCCCATGCCCGCATAACCCCATGCCCCATGCCCGCATAACCCCATGCCCCCATGCCCGCATAACCCCATGCCCCCATGCCCGCATAACCCCATGCCCCATGCCCGCATAACCCCATGCCCCATGCCCGCATAACCCCATGCCCCATGCCCGCATAACCCCATGCCCCATGCCCGCATAACCCCATGCCCCATGCCCGCATAACCCCATGCCCCATGCCCGCATAACCCCATGCCCCCATGCCCGCATAACCCCATGCCCCCATGCTCCCATAACCCCATGCCCCATCACCGCATAACCCCATGCCCCCATGCTCCCATAACCCCATGCCCCATGCCCGCATAACCCCATGCCCCCATGCTCCCATAACCCCATGCCCCATGCCCGCATAACCCCATGCCCCCATGCTCCCATAACCCCATGCCCCATGCCCGCATAACCCCATGCCCCATGCCCGCATAACCCCATGCCCCCATGCTCCCATAACCCCATGCCCCATGCCCGCATAACCCCATGCCCCATGCCCGCATAACCCCATGCCCCATGCCCGCATAACCCCATGCCCCATGCCCGCATAACCTCATGCCCCCATGCTCCCATAACCCCATGCCCCATGCCCGCATAACCCCATGCCCCATGCCCGCATAACCCCATGCCCCCATGCCCGCATAACCCCATGCCCCCATGCCCGCATAACCCCATGCCCCCATGCCCGCATAACCCCATGCCCCCATGCCCGCATAACCCCATGCCCCCATGCCCGCATAACCCCATGCCCCCATGCCCGCATAACCCCATGCCCCCATGCCCGCATAACCCCATGCCCCATGCCCGCATAACCCCATGCCCCATGCCCGCATAACCCCATGCCCCCATGCCCGCATAACCCCATGCCCCCATGCCCGCATAACCCCATGCCCCCATGCCCGCATAACCCCATGCCCCCATGCCCGCATAACCCCATGCCCCCATGCCCGCATAACCCCATGCCCCCTGCCCGCATAACCCCATGCCCCATGCCCGCATAACCCCATGCCCCATGCCTGCATAACCCCATGCCCCCATGCCCGCATAACCCCATGCCCCCATGCTCCCATAACCCCATGCCCCATCACCGCATAACCCCATGCCCCCATGCCCGCATAACCCCATGCCCCCATGCCCGCATAACCCCATGCCCCATGCCCGCATAACCCCATGCCCCATGCCCGCATAACCCCATGCCCCCATGCCCGCATAACCCCATGCCCCATGCTCCCATAACCCCATGCCCCATGCCCGCATAACCCCATGCCCCCATGCTCCCATAACCCCATGCCCCATGCCCGCATAACCCCATGCCCCATGCCCGCATAACCCCATGCCCCCATGCTCCCATAACCCCATGCCCCATGCCCGCATAACCCCATGCCCCATGCCCGCATAACCCCATGCCCCATGCCCGCATAACCCCATGCCCCATGCCCGCATAACCCCATGCCCCATGCCCGCATAACCCCATGCCCCATGCCCGCATAACCCCATGCCCCCATGCCCGCATAACCCCATGCCCCCATGCCCGCATAACCCCATGCCCCATGCCCGCATAACCCCATGCCCCATGCCCGCATAACCCCATGCCCCATGCCCGCATAACCCCATGCCCCATGCCCGCATAACCCCATGCCCCCATGCCCGCATAACCCCATGCCCCCATGCTCCCATAACCCCATGCCCCATCACCGCATAACCCCATGCCCCCATGCTCCCATAACCCCATGCCCCATGCCCGCATAACCCCATGCCCCCATGCTCCCATAACCCCATGCCCCATGCCCGCATAACCCCATGCCCCCATGCTCCCATAACCCCATGCCCCATGCCCGCATAACCCCATGCCCCCATGCTCCCATAACCCCATGCCCCATGCCCGCATAACCCCATGCCCCATGCTCCCATAACCCCATGCCCCATGCCCGCATAACCCCATGCCCCATGCTCCCATAACCCCATGCCCCATGCCCGCATAACCCCATGCCCCCATGCTCCCATAACCCCATGCCCCATGCCCGCATAACCCCATGCCCCCATGCTCCCATAACCCCATGCCCCATGCCCGCATAACCCCATGCCCCATGCCCGCATAACCCCATGCCCCATGCCCGCATAACCCCATGCCCCCATGCCCGCATAACCCCATGCCCCCATGCTCCCATAACCCCATGCCCCATCACCGCATAACCCCATGCCCCCATGCTCCCATAACCCCATGCCCCATGCCCGCATAACCCCATGCCCCCATGCTCCCATAACCCCATGCCCCATGCCCGCATAACCCCATGCCCCATGCCCGCATAACCCCATGCCCCATGCCCGCATAACCCCATGCCCCATGCCCGCATAACCCCATGCCCCATGCCCGCATAACCCCATGCCCCATGCCCGCATAACCCCATGCCCCCATGCCCGCATAACCCCATGCCCCCATGCTCCCATAACCCCATGCCCCATCACCGCATAACCCCATGCCCCCATGCTCCCATAACCCCATGCCCCATGCCCGCATAACCCCATGCCCCCATGCTCCCATAACCCCATGCCCCATGCCCGCATAACCCCATGCCCCATGCTCCCATAACCCCATGCCCCATGCCCGCATAACCCCATGCCCCATGCTCCCATAACCCCATGCCCCATGCCCGCATAACCCCATGCCCCCATGCTCCCATAACCCCATGCCCCATGCCCGCATAACCCCATGCCCCCATGCTCCCATAACCCCATGCCCCATGCCCGCATAACCCCATGCCCCCATGCTCCCATAACCCCATGCCCCATGCCCGCATAACCCCATGCCCCCATGCTCCCATAACCCCATGCCCCATGCCCGCATAACCCCATGCCCCATGCTCCCATAACCCCATGCCCCATGCCCGCATAACCCCATGCCCCATGCTCCCATAACCCCATGCCCCATGCCCGCATAACCCCATGCCCCCATGCTCCCATAACCCCATGCCCCATGCCCGCATAACCCCATGCCCCCATGCTCCCATAACCCCATGCCCCATGCCCGCATAACCCCATGCCCCCATGCTCCCATAACCCCATGCCCCATGCCCGCATAACCCCATGCCCCATGCCCGCATAACCCCATGCCCCATGCCCGCATAACCCCATGCCCCATGCCCGCATAACCCCATGCCCCCATGCCCGCATAACCCCATGCCCCCATGCTCCCATAACCCCATGCCCCATCACCGCATAACCCCATGCCCCCATGCTCCCATAACCCCATGCCCCATGCCCGCATAACCCCATGCCCCCATGCTCCCATAACCCCATGCCCCATGCCCGCATAACCCCATGCCCCATGCTCCCATAACCCCATGCCCCATGCCCGCATAACCCCATGCCCCATGCTCCCATAACCCCATGCCCCATGCCCGCATAACCCCATGCCCCCATGCTCCCATAACCCCATGCCCCATGCCCGCATAACCCCATGCCCCATGCTCCCATAACCCCATGCCCCATGCCCGCATAACCCCATGCCCCATGCTCCCATAACCCCATGCCCCATGCCCGCATAACCCCATGCCCCATGCTCCCATAACCCCATGCCCCATGCCCGCATAACCCCATGCCCCATGCTCCCATAACCCCATGCCCCATGCCCGCATAACCCCATGCCCCATGCTCCCATAACCCCATGCCCCATGCCCGCATAACCCCATGCCCCATGCTCCCATAACCCCATGCCCCATGCCCGCATAACCCCATGCCCCCATGCTCCCATAACCCCATGCCCCATGCCCGCATAACCCCATGCCCCCATGCTCCCATAACCCCATGCCCCATGCCCGCATAACCCCATGCCCCATGCTCCCATAACCCCATGCCCCATGCCCGCATAACCCCATGCCCCATGCTCCCATAACCCCATGCCCCATGCCCGCATAACCCCATGCCCCATGCTCCCATAACCCCATGCCCCATGCCCGCATAACCCCATGCCCCCATGCTCCCATAACCCCATGCCCCATGCCCGCATAACCCCATGCCCCCATGCTCCCATAACCCCATGCCCCATGCCCGCATAACCCCATGCCCCATGCTCCCATAACCCCATGCCCCATGCCCGCATAACCCCATGCCCCATGCTCCCATAACCCCATGCCCCATGCCCGCATAACCCCATGCCCCCATGCTCCCATAACCCCATGCCCCATGCCCGCATAACCCCATGCCCCCATGCTCCCATAACCCCATGCCCCATGCCCGCATAACCCCATGCCCCATGCTCCCATAACCCCATGCCCCATGCCCGCATAACCCCATGCCCCATGCTCCCATAACCCCATGCCCCATGCCCGCATAACCCCATGCCCCATGCTCCCATAACCCCATGCCCCATGCCCGCATAACCCCATGCCCCATGCTCCCATAACCCCATGCCCCATGCCCGCATAACCCCATGCCCCATGCTCCCATACCCCCATGCCCCATGCCCGCATAACCCCATGCCCCATGCTCCCATAACCCCATGCCCCATGCCCGCATAACCCCATGCCCCCATGCTCCCATAACCCCATGCCCCATGCCCGCATAACCCCATGCCCCCATGCTCCCATAACCCCATGCCCCATGCCCGCATAACCCCATGCCCCATGCTCCCATAACCCCATGCCCCATGCCCGCATAACCCCATGCCCCATGCTCCCATAACCCCATGCCCCATGCCCGCATAACCCCATGCCCCATGCTCCCATAACCCCATGCCCCATGCCCGCATAACCCCATGCCCCATGCTCCCATAACCCCATGCCCCATGCCCGCATAACCCCATGCCCCATGCTCCCATAACCCCATGCCCCATGCCCGCATAACCCCATGCCCCATGCTCCCATGCACGGGCGGGCATCAGGGGGACTGGGAGGCTGTGACCGCCATTGCTGCTGCCCACCCTCCTTCGGCCCCTCCTTCGGCCTGCACCCATGGTATGTGAATGTACATGCATGAGTCGTGGCACATGACAGATGGGTCATGGCCACAACCTGAAACGGATACCACGTGATCATGCACATAATACATGCCCTGCACCACACGGCATGCCCCCATGACCGCCCGCCCCATGCCCCCATGCCCACCCCATGCCCCCATGCCCGCCCCATGCCCCCATGCCCGTCCCGTGCTGCCATGCCCGACCCATGGCCCCCCATGCCCCTATGGTCCCATACCTCCATATACCCCCCATGCTCCCATGCCCCCATATCCCCATGCCCCCATGCCCCCCCATGCCCCCATGCCCCCCCATGCCCCCATGTCCCATGCCCCCATGTCCCATGCCCCCATGCCCCCATGCCCCCATGCCCCCATGCCCCCATGCCCCCATGCCCCATGCCCCCATGCCCCCATGCCCCCATGCCCCCATGCCCCCATGCCCCCATGCCCCCATGCTCCCATGCCCCATGCCCCCATGCCCCCATGCCCCCATGCCCCCATGCCCCCATGCCCCCATGCCCCCATGCCCCCATGCCCCCATGCCCCCATGCCCCCATGCCCCCATGCCCCCATGCCCCCATGCCCCATGCCCCCATGCCCCCATGCCCCCATGCCCCCATGCCCCCAGGTACGTGCACTGTCGGTCGCCCCAGTGGCTGCAGCATCTGGAGGAGCGGCTCTCAGCCCATCCCCACGCGGCCATGGGCGAGGTGCGTGCTGGGTTCTGGAGGGGTAGGGGGAAGGCACATGCAGGTACGTGCACTCTCGCTCGCGAGGCACTCCATGCAGCTTCGGGAAAGAATGAATGAAAAGAAAAAGAACAAGAGGGTTGGGGAAGGAGGGAGCCTGTGAACGGGGGGCTGTTGTCAGGGCCTGTGAACGGGATAGGACCAACGGGATAGGACCAACGGGATAGGACCAACGGGATAGGACCAACGGGATAGGACCAACGGGATAGGACCAACGGGTTAGGACCAACGCGATAGGACCAACGGGATAGGACCAACGAGATAGGACCAACGGGACAGGACCAACGGGATAGGACCAACGAGATAGGACCAACGAGATAGGACCAACGGGATAGGACCAACGAGATAGGACCAACGGGATAGGACCAACGGGATAGGACCAACGGGATAGGACCAACGGGATAGGACCAACGGGATAGGACCAACAAGATAGGACCAACGGGATAGGACCAACGGGATAGGACCAACGGGATAGGACCAACGGGATAGGACCAACGGGATAGGACCAACGGGATGGGACCAACGAGATAGGACCAACGGGATAGGACCAACGGGATAGGACCAACGGGATAGGACCAACGGGATAGGACCAACGAGATAGGACCAACGGGATAGGACCAACGAGATAGGACCAACGAGATAGGACCAACGAGATAGGACCAACGGGATAGGACCAACGAGATAGGACCAACGGGATAGGACCAACGAGATAGGACCAACGGGATAGGACCAACGAGATAGGACCAACGGGATAGGACCATAGGGATAGGACCAACGGGATAGGACCATAGGACCAACGAGATAGGACCAACTGGATAGGGCCAACGAGATAGGACCAACGTGATAGGACCAACGGGATAGGACCAACGGGATAGGACCAACGGGATAGGACCAACGGGATAGGACCAACGAGATAGGACCAACGAATAGGACCAACGAGTTAGGACCAACGAGATAGGACCAACGAGATAGGACCAACGAGATAGGACCAACGGGATAGGACCAACGAGATAGGACCAACGAATAGGACCAACGAATAGGACCAACGGATAGGACCAACGCATAGGACCAACAGGATAGGACCAACGGGATAGGACCAACGAGATAAGACCAACGGGATAGGACCAACGGGATAGGACCAACGGGATAGGACCAATGGGATAGGACCAACGAGGTAGGACCAACGTGATAGGACCAACGGGATAGGACCAACGGGATAGGACCAACGAGATAGGACCAACGGGATAAGACCAACGAATAGGACCAACGAATAGGACCAACGAATAGGACCAACGGGATAGGACCAATGGGATAGGACCAACGTGATAGGACCAATGGGATAGGACCAATGGGATAGGACCAACGAGATAGGACCAACGAGATAGGACCAACGGGATAGGACCAATGAATAGGACCAACGGGATAGGACCAACGGGATAGGACCAACAGGATAGGACCAACGGGATAGGACCAACGAGATAGGACCAACGAGATAGGGCCAACGAGATAGGACCAACGGGACAGGACCAACGGGATAGGACCAACGAGATAGGACCAACGGGATAGGACCAACGAGATAGGACCAACGTGATAGGACCAAAAGGATAGGACCAACGGGATAGGACCAACGGGATAGGACCAACGAGATAGGACCAACGGGATAGGAGCAACGAATAGGACCAACGAATAGGACCAACGAATAGGACCATCGGGATAGGACCAACGGGATAGGACCAATGGGATAGGACCAACGAGATAGGACCAACGGGATAGGACCAACGTGATAGGACCAACGGGATAGGACCAACGAGATAGGACCAACGGGATAGGACCAACGAATAGGACCAACGAATAGGACCAACGAATAGGACCAACGGGATAGGACCAACGGGATAGGACCAATGGGATAGGACCAACGAGATAGGACCAACGAGATAGGACCAACGGGATAGGACCAACGAGATAGGACCAACGAGATAGGACCAACTGGATAGGGCCAACGAGATAGGACCAACGGGATAGGACCAACGGGATAGGACCAACGAGATAGGACCAACGGGATAGGACCAACGGGATAGGACCAACGAGATAGGACCAACGAGATAGGACCAACGAGATAGGACCAACTGGATAGGACCAACGGGATAGGACCAACGGGATAAGACCAACGGGATAGGACCAACGAGATAGGACCAACGGGATAGGACCAACGGGATAGGACCATAGGGATAGGACCAACGGGATAGGACCAACGGGATAGGACCAACGGGATAGGACCAACGAGATAGGACCAACGAGATAGGACCAACTGGATAGGGCCAACGAGATAGGACCAACGGGATAGGACCAACGGGATAGGACCAACGAGATAGGACCAACGGGATAGGACCAACGGGATAGGACCAACGGGATAGGACCATAGGACCAACGAGATAGGACCAACTGGATAGGGCCAACGAGATAGGACCAACGAATAGGAACAACGGATAGGACCAACGCATAGGACCAACAGGATAAGACCAACGGGATAGGACCAACGAGATAGGACCAATGGGATGAACCAACGGGATAGGACCAACGAGATAGGACCAATGGGATAGGACCAACGAGGTAGGACCAACGGGATAGGACCAACGTGATAGGACCAACGGGATAGGACCAACGAGATAGGACCAACGAATAGGACCAACGAATAGGACCAACGGGATAGGACCAACGGGATAAGACCAACGAATAGGACCAACGAATAGGACCAACGAATAGGACCAACGGGATAGGACCAACGGGATAAGACCAACGAATAGGACCAACGAATAGGACCAACGAATAGGACCAACGGGATAGGACCAACGGGATAGGACCAACGTGATAGGACCAACGGGATAGGACCAACGGGATAGGACCAACGGGATAGGACCAACGGGATAGGACCAACGGGATAGGACCAACGGGATAGGACCAACGGGATAGGACCAACGGGATAGGACCAACGAGATAGGACCAACGGGATAGGACCAACGAGATAGGACCAACGGGATAGGACCAACGGGATAGGACCAACGAATAGGACCAACGAATAGGACCAACGGGATAGGACCAACGTGATAGGACCAACGGGATAGGACCAACGGGATAGGACCAACGAGATAGGACCAACGGGATAGGACCAACGGGATAGGACCAACGAATAGGACCAACGAATAGGACCAACGAATAGGACCAACGCATAGGACCAACAGGATAGGACCAACGGGATAGGACCAACGGGATAGGACCAACGGGATAGGACCAACGGGATAAGACCAACGAATAGGACCAACGAATAGGACCAACGGGATAGGACCAACGTGATAGGACCAACGGGATAGGACCAACGGGATAGGACCAACGGGATAGGACCAACGGGATAGAACCAACGGGATAGGACCAACGGGATAGGACCAACGGGATAGGACCAACGGGATAGGACCAACGAGATAGGACCAACGGGATAGGACCAACGGGATAGGACCAACGAATAGGACCAACGAATAGGACCAACGAATAGGACCAACGCATAGGACCAACAGGATAGGACCAACGGGATAGGACCAACGAGATAGGACCAACGGGATGAACCAACGGGATAGGACCAACGGGATAGGACCAATGGGATAGGACCAACGAGATAGGACCAACTGGATAGGGCCAACGAGATAGGACCAACGGGATAGGACCAACGGGATAGGACCAACGAGATAGGACCAACGGGATAGGACCAACGAGATAGGACCAACGAGATAGGACCAACTGGATAGGGCCAACGAGATAGGACCAACGGGATAGGACCAACGGGATAGGACCAACGAGATAGGACCAACGGGATAGGACCAACGAGATAGGACCAAAGGGGTAGGACCAACGGGATAGGACCAACAGGATAGGACCAACGGGATAGGACCAACGAGATAGGACCAACGAGATAGGGCCAACGAGATAGGACCAACGGGACAGGACCAACGGGATAGGACCAACGAGATAGGACCAACGAGATAGGACCAACTGGATAGGGCCAACGAGATAGGACCAACGGGATAGGACCAACGGGATAGGACCAACGAGATAGGACCAACGGGATAGGACCAACGAGATAGGACCAACGAGATAGGACCAACTGGATAGGGCCAACGAGATAGGACCAACGGGATAGGACCAACGGGATAGGACCAACGAGATAGGACCAACGGGATAGGACCAACGGGATAGGACCAACGAGATAGGACCAACGAGATAGGACCAACGAGATAGGACCAACTGGATAAGACCAACGGGATAGGACCAACGGGATAAGACCAACGGGATAGGACCAACGAGATAGGACCAACGGGATAGGACCAACGAGATAGGACCAACGGGATAGGACCATAGGGATAGGACCAGCGGGATAGGACCATAGGACCAACTGGATAGGGCCAACGAGATAGGACCAACGTGATAGGACCAACGGGATAGGACCAACGGGATAGGACCAACGGGATAGGACCAACGGGATAGGACCAACGGGATAGGACCAACGAGATAGGACCAACGAATAGGACCAACGAGTTAGGACCAACGAGATAGGACCAACGAGATAGGACCAACGAGATAGGACCAACGGGATAGGACCAACGAGATAGGACCAACGAATAGGACCAACGAATAGGACCAACGGATAGGACCAACGCATAGGACCAACAGGATAGGACCAACGGGATAGGACCAACGAGATAGGACCAACGGGATAGGACCAACGGGATAGGACCAACGGGATAGGACCAATGGGATAGGACCAACGAGGTAGGACCAACGTGATAGGACCAACGGGATAGGACCAACGGGATAGGACCAACGAGATAGGACCAACGGGATAAGACCAACGAATAGGACCAACGAATAGGACCAACGAATAGGACCAACGGGATAGGACCAATGGGATAGGACCAACGTGATAGGACCAATGGGATAGGACCAATGGGATAGGACCAACGAGGTAGGACCAACGAGATAGGACCAACGGGATAGGACCAATGAATAGGACCAACGGGATAGGACCAACGGGATAGGACCAACAGGATAGGACCAACGGGATAGGACCAACGAGATAGGACCAACGAGATAGGGCCAACGAGATAGGACCAACGGGACAGGACCAACGGGATAGGACCAACGAGATAGGACCAACGGGATAGGACCAACGAGATAGGACCAACGTGATAGGACCAAAAGGGAAGGACCAACGGGATAGGACCAACGGGATAGGACCAACGAGATAGGACCAACGGGATAGGACCAACGAATAGGACCAACGAATAGGACCAACGAATAGGACCATCGGGATAGGACCAACGGGATAGGACCAATGGGATAGGACCAACGAGATAGGACCAACGGGATAGGACCAACGTGATAGGACCAACGGGATAGGACCAACGAGATAGGACCAACGGGATAGGACCAACGAATAGGACCAACGAGATAGGACCAACGAGATAGGACCAACGAGATAGGACCAACTGGATAGGACCAACGGGATAGGACCAACGGGATAAGACCAACGGGATAGGACCAACGAGATAGGACCAACGGGATAGGACCAACGGGATAGGACCAACGAGATAGGACCAACGGGATAGGACCAACGGGATAGGACCAACGAGATAGGACCAACGAGATAGGACCAACGAGATAGGACCAACTGGATAGGACCAACGGGATAGGACCAACGGGATAAGACCAACGGGATAGGACCAACGAGATAGGACCAACGGGATAGGACCAACGGGATAGGACCAACGGGATAGGACCAACGGGATAGGACCATAGGACCAACGAGATAGGACCAACTGGATAGGGCCAACGGGATAGGACCAACGGGATAGGACCAACGGGATAGGACCACCAACGGGATAGGACCAACGGGATAGGACCAACAGGATAGGACCAACTGGATAGGACCAACGAATAGGACCAACGGGATAGGACCAACGGGATAGGACGAATGGGATAGGACCAACGAGATAGGACCAACGAGATAGGACCAACGGGATAGGACCAACGAGATAGGACCAACGAGATAGGACCAACTGGAGAGGGCCAACGAGATAGGACCAACGGGATAGGACCAACGGGATAGGACCAACGAGATAGGACCAACGGGATAGGACCAACGGGATAGGACCAACGAGATAGGACCAACGAGATAGGACCAACGAGATAGGACCAACTGGATAGGACCAACGGGATAGGACCAACGGGATAAGACCAACGGGATAGGACCAACGAGATAGGACCAACGGGATAGGACCAACGGGATAGGACCAACGGGATAGGACCAACGGGATAGGACCATAGGACCAACGAGATAGGACCAACTGGATAGGGCCAACGGGATAGGACCAACGGGATAGGACCAACGG
Organism: Closterium sp. Naga37s-1; assembly: GCA_947471745.1. Classification (NCBI taxonomy): domain Eukaryota; kingdom Viridiplantae; phylum Streptophyta; class Zygnematophyceae; order Desmidiales; family Closteriaceae; genus Closterium; species Closterium sp. Naga37s-1. Next base: position 2,635,539 of record CANJKZ010000977.1, read on the forward strand.
GATAGGACCACCAACGGGATAGGACCAACGGGATAGGACCAACAGGATAGGACCAACGGGATAGGACCAACGAGATAGGACCAACGAATAGGACCAACGAGTTAGGACCAACGAGATAGGACCAACGAGATAGGACCAACGAGATAGGACCAACGGGATAGGACCAACGAGATAGGACCAACGAATAGGACCAACGGATAGGACCAACGCATAGGACCAACAGGATAGGACCAACGGGATAGGACCAACGAGATAGGACCAACGGGATAGGACCAACGGGATAGGACCAACGGGATAGGACCAACGAGATAGGACCAACGGGATAAGACCAACAGGATAGGACCAACGGGATAGGACCAACGAGATAGGACCAACGAGATAGGGCCAACGAGATAGGACCAACGGGACAGGACCAACGAGATAGGACCAACGTGATAGGACCAACGGGATAGGACCAACGTGATAGGACCAACGGGATAGGACCAACGGGATAGGACCAACGGGATAGGACCAACGAGATAGGACCAACGGGATAGGACCAACGAATAGGACCAACGAATAGGACCAACGAATAGGACCAACGGGATAGGACCAACGGGATAGGACCAATGGGATAGGACCAACGAGATAGGACCAACGAGATAGGACCAACGGGATAGGACCAATGAATAGGACCAAAGGGGTAGGACCAACGGGATAGGACCAACAGGATAGGACCAACGGGATAGGACCAACGAGATAGGACCAACGAGATAGGACCAACGGGATAGGACCAACGAGATAGGACCAACGGGATAGGACCAACGAGATAGGACCAACGAGATAGGACCAACGGGATAGGACCAACGGGATAGGACCAACGAGATAGGACCAACGGGATAGGACCAACGGGATAGGACCAACGAGATAGGATCAACGGGATAGGACCAACGAGATAGGACCAACGGGATAGGAGCAACGAGATAGGACCAACGAGATAGGACCAACGAGATAAGACCAACGAGATAGGACCAACGGGATAGGACCAACGAGATAGGACCAACGGGATGGGACCAACGAGATAGGAACAACGGGATAGGACCAACAGGATAGGACCAATGGGATAGGACCAACGGGATAGGACCAACGAGATAGGACCAACGGGATAGGACCAACGGGATAGGACCAACGGGATAGGACCGACGAATAGGACCAACGGGATAGGACCAACGAGATAGGACCAACTGGATAGGGCCAACGAGATAGGACCAACGGGATAGGACCAACGAGATAGGACCAACGAGATAGGACCAACGGGATAGGACCAACGAGATAGGACCAACGGGATAGGACCAACGGGATAGGACCAACGAGATAGGACCAACGAGATAGGACCAACGGGATAGGACCAACGGGATAGGACCAACGAGTTAGGACCAACGGGATAGGACCAAGGAGATAGGACCAACGGGATAGGACCAACGAGATAGGACCAACGGGATAAGACCAACAGGATAGGACCAACGGGATAGGACCAACGAGATAGGACCAACGAGATAGGACCAACGGGATAGGACCAACGGGATAGGACCAACGAATAGGACCAACGAATAGGACCAACGAATAGGACCAACGCATAGGACCAACAGGATAGGACCAACGGGATAGGACCAACGAGATAGGACCAACGGGATGAACCAACGGGATAGGACCAACGGGATAGGACCAATGGGATAGGACCAACGAGGTAGGACCAACGGGATAGGACCAATGAATAGGACCAAAGGGGTAGGACCAACGGGATAGGACCAACAGGATAGGACCAACAGGATAGGACCAACGAGATAGGACCAACGAGATAGGGCCAACGAGATAGGACCAACGGGACAGGACCAACGGGATAGGACCAACGAGATAGGACCAACGAGATAGGACCAACTGGATAGGGCCAACGAGATAGGACCAACGGGATAGGACCAACGGGATAGGACCAACGAGATAGGACCAACGGGATAGGACCAACGGGATGGGACCAACGAGATAGGACCAACGGGATAGGACCAACGGGATAGGACCAACGGGATAGGACCAACGGGATAGGACCAACGGGATAGGACCAACGAGATAGGACCAACGGGATAGGACCACGGGATAGGACCAACGAGATAGGACCAACGAGATAGGACCAACGAGATAGGACCAACGGGATAGGACCAACGAGATAGGACCAACGGGATAGGACCAACGAGATAGGACCAACGGGATAGGACCAACGAGATAGGACCAACGGGATAGGACCATAGGGATAGGACCAACGGGATAGGACCATAGGACCAACGAGATAGGACCAACTGGATAGGGCCAACGAGATAGGACCAACGTGATAGGACCAACGGGATAGGACCAACGGGATAGGACCAACGGGATAGGACCAACGGGATAGGACCAACGGGATAGGACCAACGAGATAGGACCAACGAATAGGACCAACGAGTTAGGACCAACGAGATAGGACCAACGAGATAGGACCAACGAGATAGGACCAACGGGATAGGACCAACGAGATAGGACCAACGAATAGGACCAACGAATAGGACCAACGGATAGGACCAACGCATAGGACCAACAGGATAGGACCAACGGGATAGGACCAACGAGATAAGACCAACGGGATAGGACCAACGGGATAGGACCAACGGGATAGGACCAATGGGATAGGACCAACGAGGTAGGACCAACGTGATAGGACCAACGGGATAGGACCAACGGGATAGGACCAACGAGATAGGACCAACGGGATAGGACCAACGGGATAGGACCAACGAATAGGACCAACGAATAGGACCAACGAATAGGACCAACGCATAGGACCAACAGGATAGGACCAACGGGATAGGACCAACGAGATAGGACCAACGGGATGAACCAACGGGATAGGACCAACGGGATAGGACCAATGGGATAGGACCAACGAGGTAGGACCAACGGGATAGGACCAATGAATAGGACCAAAGGGGTAGGACCAACGGGATAGGACCAACAGGATAGGACCAACGGGATAGGACCAACGAGATAGGACCAACGAGATAGGGCCAACGAGATAGGACCAACGGGACAGGACCAACGGGATAGGACCAACGAGATAGGACCAACGAGATAGGACCAACTGGATAGGGCCAACGAGATAGGACCAACGGGATAGGACCAACGGGATAGGACCAACGGGATAGGACCAACGGGATAGGACCAACGGGATGGGACCAACGAGATAGGACCAACGGGATAGGACCAACGGGATAGGACCAACGGGATAGGACCAACGGGATAGGACCAACGGGATAGGACCAACGAGATAGGACCAACGGGATAGGACCAACGAGATAGGACCAACGAGATAGGACCAACGAGATAGGACCAACGGGATAGGACCAACGAGATAGGACCAACGGGATAGGACCAACGAGATAGGACCAACGGGATAGGACCAACGAGATAGGACCAACGGGATAGGACCATAGGGATAGGACCAACGGGATAGGACCAACGAGATAGGACCAACTGGATAGGGCCAACGAGATAGGACCAACGTGATAGGACCAACGGGATAGGACCAACGGGATAGGACCAACGGGATAGGACCAACGGGATAGGACCAACGGGATAGGACCAACGAGATAGGACCAACGAATAGGACCAACGAGTTAGGACCAACGAGATAGGACCAACGAGATAGGACCAACGAGATAGGACCAACGGGATAGGACCAACGAGATAGGACCAACGAATAGGACCAACGAATAGGACCAACGGATAGGACCAACGCATAGGACCAACAGGATAGGACCAACGGGATAGGACCAACGAGATAAGACCAACGGGATAGGACCAACGGGATAGGACCAACGGGATAGGACCAATGGGATAGGACCAACGAGGTAGGACCAACGTGATAGGACCAACGGGATAGGACCAACGGGATAGGACCAACGAGATAGGACCAACGGGATAAGACCAACGAATAGGACCAACGAATAGGACCAACGAATAGGACCAACGGGATAGGACCAATGGGATAGGACCAACGAGATAGGACCAACGGGATGAACCAACGGGATAGGACCAACGGGATAGGACCAATGGGATAGGACCAACGAGGTAGGACCAACGGGATAGGACCAATGAATAGGACCAAAGGGGTAGGACCAACGGGATAGGACCAACAGGATAGGACCAACGGGATAGGACCAACGAGATAGGACCAACGAGATAGGGCCAACGAGATAGGACCAACGGGACAGGACCAACGGGATAGGACCAACGAGATAGGACCAACGAGATAGGACCAACTGGATAGGGCCAACGAGATAGGACCAACGGGATAGGACCAACGGGATAGGACCAACGGGATAGGACCAACGGGATAGGACCAACGGGATGGGACCAACGAGATAGGACCAACGGGATAGGACCAACGGGATAGGACCAACGGGATAGGACCAACGGGATAGGACCAACGGGATAGGACCAACGAGATAGGACCAACGGGATAGGACCAACGAGATAGGACCAACGAGATAGGACCAACGAGATAGGACCAACGGGATAGGACCAACGAGATAGGACCAACGGGATAGGACCAACGAGATAGGACCAACGGGATAGGACCAACGAGATAGGACCAACGGGATAGGACCATAGGGATAGGACCAACGGGATAGGACCATAGGACCAACGAGATAGGACCAACTGGATAGGGCCAACGAGATAGGACCAACGTGATAGGACCAACGGGATAGGACCAACGGGATAGGACCAACGGGATAGGACCAACGGGATAGGACCAACGGGATAGGACCAACGAGATAGGACCAACGAATAGGACCAACGAGTTAGGACCAACGAGATAGGACCAACGAGATAGGACCAACGAGATAGGACCAACGGGATAGGACCAACGAGATAGGACCAACGAATAGGACCAACGAATAGGACCAACGGATAGGACCAACGCTTAGGACCAACAGGATAGGACCAACGGGATAGGACCAACGAGATAAGACCAACGGGATAGGACCAACGGGATAGGACCAACGGGATAGGACCAATGGGATAGGACCAACGAGGTAGGACCAACGTGATAGGACCAACGGGATAGGACCAACGGGATAGGACCAACGAGATAGGACCAACGGGATAAGACCAACGAATAGGACCAACGAATAGGACCAACGAATAGGACCAACGGGATAGGACCAATGGGATAGGACCAACGTGATAGGACCAATGGGATAGGACCAATGGGATAGGACCAATGAGATAGGACCAACGAGATAGGACCAACGGGATAGGACCAACAGGATAGGACCAACGGGATAGGACCAACGAGATAGGACCAACGAGATAGGGCCAACGAGATAGGACCAACGGGACAGGACCAACGGGATAGGACCAACGAGATAGGACCAACGGGATAGGACCAACGAGATAGGACCAACGTGATAGGACCAACGGGATAGGACCAACGGGATAGGACCAACGAGATAGGACCAACGGGATAGGACCAACGAATAGGACCAACGAATAGGACCAACGAATAGGACCATCGGGATAGGACCAACGGGATAGGACCAATGGGATAGGACCAACGAGATAGGACCAACGGGATAGGACCAACGTGATAGGACCAACGGGATAGGACCAACGAGATAGGACCAACGGGATAGGACCAACGAATAGGACCAACGAATAGGACCAACGAATAGGACCAACGGGATAGGACCAACGGGATAGGACCAATGGGATAGGACCAACGAGATAGGACCAACGAGATAGGACCAACGGGATAGGACCAACGAGATAGGACCAACGAGATAGGACCAACTGGATAGGGCCAACGAGATAGGACCAACGGGATAGGACCAACGGGATAGGACCAACGAGATAGGACCAACGGGATAGGACCAACGGGATAGGACCAACGAGATAGGACCAACGAGATAGGACCAACGAGATAGGACCAACTGGATAGGACCAACGGGATAGGACCAACGGGATAAGACCAACGGGATAGGACCAACGAGATAGGACCAACGGGATAGGACCAACGGGATAGGACCATAGGGATAGGACCAACGGGATAGGACCAACGGGATAGGACCAACGGGATAGGACCAACGAGATAGGACCAACGAGATAGGACCAACTGGATAGGGCCAACGAGATAGGACCAACGGGATAGGACCAACGGGATAGGACCAACGAGATAGGACCAACGGGATAGGACCAACGGGATAGGACCAACGGGATAGGACCATAGGACCAACGAGATAGGACCAACTGGATAGGGCCAACGAGATAGGACCAACGAATAGGAACAACGGATAGGACCAACGCATAGGACCAACAGGATAAGACCAACGGGATAGGACCAACGAGATAGGACCAATGGGATGAACCAACGGGATAGGACCAACGAGATAGGACCAATGGGATAGGACCAACGAGGTAGGACCAACGGGATAGGACCAACGTGATAGGACCAACGGGATAGGACCAACGAGATAGGACCAACGAATAGGACCAACGAATAGGACCAACGGGATAGGACCAACGGGATAAGACCAACGAATAGGACCAACGAATAGGACCAACGAATAGGACCAACGGGATAGGACCAACGGGATAAGACCAACGAATAGGACCAACGAATAGGACCAACGAATAGGACCAACGGGATAGGACCAACGGGATAGGACCAACGTGATAGGACCAACGGGATAGGACCAACGGGATAGGACCAACGGGATAGGACCAACGGGATAGGACCAACGGGATAGGACCAACGGGATAGGACCAACGGGATAGAACCAACGGGATAGGACCAACGGGATAGGACCAACGGGATAGGACCAACGGGGTAGGACCAACGAGATAGGACCAACGGGATAGGACCAATGGGATAGGACCAACGAGGTAGGACCAACGGGATAGGACCAATGAATAGGACCAAAGGGGTAGGACCAACGGGATAGGACCAACAGGATAGGACCAACGGGATAGGACCAACGAGATAGGACCAACGAGATAGGGCCAACGAGATAGGACCAACGGGACAGGACCAACGGGATAGGACCAACGAGATAGGACCAACGAGATAGGACCAACTGGATAGGGCCAACGAGATAGGACCAACGGGATAGGACCAACGGGATAGGACCAACGAGATAGGACCAACGGGATAGGACCAACGAGATAGGACCAACGAGATAGGACCAACTGGATAGGACCAACGAGATAGGACCAACGAGATAGGACCAACGGGATAGGACCAACGGGATAGGACCAACGAGATAGGACCAACGGGATAGGACCAACGGGATAGGACCAACGAGATAGGACCAACGAGATAGGACCAACGAGATAGGACCAACTGGATAAGACCAACGGGATAGGACCAACGGGATAAGACCAACGGGATAGGACCAACGAGATAGGACCAACGGGATAGGACCAACGAGATAGGACCAACGGGATAGGACCATAGGGATAGGACCAACGGGATAGGACCATAGGACCAACTGGATAGGGCCAACGAGATAGGACCAACGTGATAGGACCAACGGGATAGGACCAACGGGATAGGACCAACGGGATAGGACCAACGGGATAGGACCAACGGGATAGGACCAACGAGATAGGACCAACGAATAGGACCAACGAGTTAGGACCAACGAGATAGGACCAACGAGATAGGACCAACGAGATAGGACCAACGGGATAGGACCAACGAGATAGGACCAACGAATAGGACCAACGAATAGGACCAACGGATAGGACCAACGCATAGGACCAACAGGATAGGACCAACGGGATAGGACCAACGAGATAGGACCAACGGGATAGGACCAACGGGATAGGACCAACGGGATAGGACCAATGGGATAGGACCAACGAGGTAGGACCAACGTGATAGGACCAACGGGATAGGACCAACGGGATAGGACCAACGAGATAGGACCAACGGGATAAGACCAACGAATAGGACCAACGAATAGGACCAACGAATAGGACCAACGGGATAGGACCAATGGGATAGGACCAACGTGATAGGACCAATGGGATAGGACCAATGGGATAGGACCAACGAGGTAGGACCAACGAGATAGGACCAACGGGATAGGACCAATGAATAGGACCAACGGGATAGGACCAACGGGATAGGACCAACAGGATAGGACCAACGGGATAGGACCATCGAGATAGGACCAACGAGATAGGACCAACGAGATAGGACCAACGTGATAGGACCAAAAGGGAAGGACCAACGGGATAGGACCAACGGGATAGGACCAACGAGATAGGACCAACGGGATAGGACCAACGAGATAGGACCAACAGGATAGGGCCAACGAGATAGGACCAACGGGACAGGACCAACGGGATAGGACCAACGAGATAGGACCAACGGGATAGGACCAACGAGATAGGACCAACGTGATAGGACCAAAAGGGAAGGACCAACGGGATAGGACCAACGGGATAGGACCAACGAGATAGGACCAACGGGATAGGACCAACGAATAGGACCAACGAATAGGACCAACGAATAGGACCATCGGGATAGGACCAACGGGATAGGACCAATGGGATAGGACCAACGAGATAGGACCAACGGGATAGGACCAACGTGATAGGACCAACGGGATAGGACCAACGAGATAGGACCAACGGGATAGGACCAACGAATAGGACCAACGAATAGGACCAACGAATAGGACCAACGGGATAGGACCAACGGGATAGGACGAATGGGATAGGACCAACGAGATAGGACCAACGAGATAGGACCAACGGGATAGGACCAACGAGATAGGACCAACGAGATAGGACCAACTGGAGAGGGCCAACGAGATAGGACCAACGGGATAGGACCAACGGGATAGGACCAACGAGATAGGACCAACGGGATAGGACCAACGGGATAGGACCAACGAGATAGGACCAACGAGATAGGACCAACGAGATAGGACCAACTGGATAGGACCAACGGGATAGGACCAACGGGATAAGACCAACGGGATAGGACCAACGAGATAGGACCAACGGGATAGGACCAACGGGATAGGACCAACGGGATAGGACCAACGGGATAGGACCATAGGACCAACGAGATAGGACCAACTGGATAGGGCCAACGGGATAGGACCAACGGGATAGGACCAACGGGATAGGACCACCAACGGGATAGGACCAACGGGATAGGACCAACAGGATAGGACCAACGGGATAGGACCAACGAGATAGGACCAACGAATAGGACCAACGAGTTAGGACCAACGAGATAGGACCAACGAGATAGGACCAACGAGATAGGACCAACGGGATAGGACCAACGAGATAGGACCAACGAATAGGACCAACGAATAGGACCAACGGATAGGACCAACGCATAGGACCAACAGGATAGGACCAACGGGATAGGACCAACGAGATAGGACCAACGGGATAGGACCAACGGGATAGGACCAACGGGATAGGACCAACGAGATAGGACCAACGGGATAAGACCAACAGGATAGGACCAACGGGATAGGACCAACGAGATAGGACCAACGAGATAGGGCCAACGAGATAGGACCAACGGGACAGGACCAACGAGATAGGACCAACGTGATAGGACCAACGGGATAGGACCAACGTGATAGGACCAACGGGATAGGACCAACGGGATAGGACCAACGGGATAGGACCAACGAGATAGGACCAACGGGATAGGACCAACGAATAGGACCAACGAATAGGACCAACGAATAGGACCAACGGGATAGGACCAACGGGATAGGACCAATGGGATAGGACCAACGAGATAGGACCAACGAGATAGGACCAACGGGATAGGACCAATGAATAGGACCAAAGGGGTAGGACCAACGGGATAGGACCAACAGGATAGGACCAACGGGATAGGACCAACGAGATAGGACCAACGAGATAGGACCAACGGGATAGGACCAACGAGATAGGACCAACGGGATAGGACCAACGAGATAGGACCAACGAGATAGGACCAACGGGATAGGACCAACGGGATAGGACCAACGAGATAGGACCAACGGGATAGGACCAACGGGATAGGACCAACGAGATAGGATCAACGGGATAGGACCAACGAGATAGGACCAACGGGATAGGAGCAACGAGATAGGACCAACGAGATAGGACCAACGAGATAAGACCAACGAGATAGGACCAACGGGATAGGACCAACGAGATAGGACCAACGGGATGGGACCAACGAGATAGGAACAACGGGATAGGACCAACAGGATAGGACCAATGGGATAGGACCAACGGGATAGGACCAACGAGATAGGACCAACGGGATAGGACCAACGGGATAGGACCAACGGGATAGGACCGACGAATAGGACCAACGGGATAGGACCAACGAGATAGGACCAACTGGATAGGGCCAACGAGATAGGACCAACGGGATAGGACCAACGAGATAGGACCAACGAGATAGGACCAACGGGATAGGACCAACGAGATAGGACCAACGGGATAGGACCAACGGGATAGGACCAACGAGATAGGACCAACGAGATAGGACCAACGAGATAGGACCAACGGGATAGGACCAACGGGATAGGACCAACGGGATAGGACCAACGGGATAGGACCAACGGGATAGGACCAACGAGTTAGGACCAACGGGATAGGACCAAGGAGATAGGACCAACGGGATAGGACCAACGAGATAGGACCAACGGGATAAGACCAACAGGATAGGACCAACGGGATAGGACCAACGAGATAGGACCAACGAGATAGGGCCAACGAGATAGGACCAACGGGACAGGACCAACGGGATAGGACCAACGAGATAGGACCAACGGGATAGGACCAACGAGATAGGACCAACGTGATAGGACCAACGGGATAGGACCAACGTGATAGGACCAACGGGATAGGACCAACGGGATAGGACCAACGGGATAGGACCAACGAGATAGGACCAACGGGATAGGACCAACGAATAGGACCAACGAATAGGACCAACGAATAGGACCAACGGGATAGGACCAACGGGATAGGACCAATGGGATAGGACCAACGAGATAGGACCAACGAGATAGGACCAACGGGATAGGACCAATGAATAGGACCAAAGGGGTAGGACCAACGGGATAGGACCAACAGGATAGGACCAACGGGATAGGACCAACGAGTTAGGACCAACGAGATAGGACCAACGGGATAGGACCAACGAGATAGGACCAACGGGATAGGACCAACGAGATAGGACCAACGAGATAGGACCAACGGGATAGGACCAACGGGATAGGACCAACGAGATAGGACCAACGGGATAGGACCAACGGGATAGGACCAACGAGATAGGACCAACGGGATAGGACCAACGAGATAGGACCAACGGGATAGGAGCAACGAGATAGGACCAACGAGATAGGACCAACGAGATAAGACCAACGAGATAGGACCAACAGGATAGGACCAACGGGATAGGACCAACGAGATAGGACCAACGAGATAGGGCCAACGAGATAGGACCAACGGGACAGGACCAACGGGATAGGACCAACGAGATAGGACCAACGGGATAGGACCAACGAGATAGGACCAACGTGATAGGACCAACGGGATAGGACCAACGTGATAGGACCAACGGGATAGGACCAACGGGATAGGACCAACGGGATAGGACCAACGAGATAGGACCAACGGGATAGGACCAACGAATAGGACCAACGAATAGGACCAACGAATGGGACCAACGGGATAGGACCAACGGGATAGGACCAATGGGATAGGACCAACGAGATAGGACCAACGAGATAGGACCAACGGGATAGGACCAATGAATAGGACCAACGGGATAGGACCAACGGGATAGGACCATAGGGATAGGACCAACGGGATAGGACCAACGGGATAGGACCAACGGGATAGGACCAACGAGATAGGACCAACGAGATAGGACCAACTGGATAGGGCCAACGAGATAGGACCAACGGGATAGGACCAACGGGATAGGACCAACGAGATAGGACCAACGGGATAGGACCAACGGGATAGGACCAACGGGATAGGACCATAGGACCAACGAGATAGGACCAACTGGATAGGGCCAACGAGATAGGACCAACGAATAGGAACAACGGATAGGACCAACGCATAGGACCAACAGGATAAGACCAACGGGATAGGACCAACGAGATAGGACCAATGGGATGAACCAACGGGATAGGACCAACGAGATAGGACCAATGGGATAGGACCAACGAGGTAGGACCAACGGGATAGGACCAACGTGATAGGACCAACGGGATAGGACCAACGAGATAGGACCAACGAATAGGACCAACGAATAGGACCAACGGGATAGGACCAACGGGATAAGACCAACGAATAGGACCAACGAATAGGACCAACGAATAGGACCAACGGGATAGGACCAACGGGATAAGACCAACGAATAGGACCAACGAATAGGACCAACGAATAGGACCAACGGGATAGGACCAACGGGATAGGACCAACGTGATAGGACCAACGGGATAGGACCAACGGGATAGGACCAACGGGATAGGACCAACGGGATAGGACCAACGGGATAGGACCAACGGGATAGAACCAACGGGATAGGACCAACGGGATAGGACCAACGGGATAGGACCAACGGGATAGGACCAACGAGATAGGACCAACGGGATAGGACCAACGGGATAGGACCAACGAATAGGACCAACGAATAGGACCAACGAATAGGACCAACGCATAGGACCAACAGGATAGGACCAACGGGATAGGACCAACGAGATAGGACCAACGGGATGAACCAACGGGATAGGACCAACGGGATAGGACCAATGGGATAGGACCAACGAGGTAGGACCAACGGGATAGGACCAATGAATAGGACCAAAGGGGTAGGACCAACGGGATAGGACCAACAGAATAGGACCAACGGGATAGGACCAACGAGATAGGACCAACGAGATAGGGCCAACGAGATAGGACCAACGGGACAGGACCAACGGGATAGGACCAACGAGATAGGACCAACGAGATAGGACCAACTGGATAGGGCCAACGAGATAGGACCAACGGGATAGGACCAACGGGATAGGACCAACGAGATAGGACCAACGGGATAGGACCAACGAGATAGGACCAACGAGATAGGACCAACTGGATAGGGCCAACGAGATAGGACCAACGGGATAGGACCAACGGGATAGGACCAACGAGATAGGACCAACGGGATAGGACCAACGGGATAGGACCAACGAGATAGGACCAACGAGATAGGACCAACGAGATAGGACCAACTGGATAAGACCAACGGGATAGGACCAACGGGATAAGACCAACGGGATAGGACCAACGAGATAGGACCAACGGGATAGGACCAACGAGATAGGACCAACGGGATAGGACCATAGGGATAGGACCAACGGGATAGGACCATAGGACCAACGAGATAGGACCAACTGGATAGGGCCAACGAGATAGGACCAACGTGATAGGACCAACGGGATAGGACCAACGGGATAGGACCAACGGGATAGGACCAACGGGATAGGACCAACGGGATAGGACCAACGAGATAGGACCAACGAATAGGACCAACGAGTTAGGACCAACGAGATAGGACCAACGAGATAGGACCAACGAGATAGGACCAACGGGATAGGACCAACGAGATAGGACCAACGAATAGGACCAACGAATAGGACCAACGGATAGGACCAACGCATAGGACCAACAGGATAGGACCAACGGGATAGGACCAACGAGATAGGACCAACGGGATAGGACCAACGGGATAGGACCAACGGGATAGGACCAATGGGATAGGACCAACGAGGTAGGACCAACGTGATAGGACCAACGGGATAGGACCAACGGGATAAGACCAACGAATAGGACCAACGAGATAGGACCAACGGGATAAGACCAACGAATAGGACCAACGAATAGGACCAACGAATAGGACCAACGGGATAGGACCAATGGGATAGGACCAACGTGATAGGACCAATGGGATAGGACCAACGAGGTAGGACCAACGAGATAGGACCAACGGGATAGGACCAATGAATAGGACCAACGGGATAGGACCAACGGGATAGGACCAACAGGATAGGACCAACGGGATAGGACCAACGAGATAGGACCAACGAGATAGGGCCAACGAGATAGGACCAACGGGACAGGACCAACGGGATAGGACCAACGAGATAGGACCAACGGGATAGGACCAACGAGATAGGACCAACGTGATAGGACCAAAAGGATAGGACCAACGGGATAGGACCAACGGGATAGGACCAACGAGATAGGACCAACGGGATAGGAGCAACGAATAGGACCAACGAATAGGACCAACGAATAGGACCATCGGGATAGGACCAACGGGATAGGACCAATGGGATAGGACCAACGAGATAGGACCAACGGGATAGGACCAACGAATAGGACCAACGAATAGGACCAACGAATAGGACCAACGGGATAGGACCAACTTGATAGGACCAACGGGATAGGACCAACGAGATAGGACCAACGGGATAGGACCAACGAATAGGACCAACGAATAGGACCAACGAATAGGACCAACGGGATAGGACCAACGGGATAGGACGAATGGGATAGGACCAACGAGATAGGACCAACGAGATAGGACCAACGGGATAGGACCAACGAGATAGGACCAACGAGATAGGACCAACTGGAGAGGGCCAACGAGATAGGACCAACGGGATAGGACCAACGGGATAGGACCAACGAGATAGGACCAACGGGATAGGACCAACGGGATAGGACCAACGAGATAGGACCAACGAGATAGGACCAACGAGATAGGACCAACTGGATAGGACCAACGGGATAGGACCAACGGGATAAGACCAACGGGATAGGACCAACGAGATAGGACCAACGGGATAGGACCAACGGGATAGGACCAACGGGATAGGACCAACGGGATAGGACCATAGGACCAACGAGATAGGACCAACTGGATAGGGCCAACGAGATAGGACCAACGGGATAGGACCAACGGGATAGGACCACCAACGGGATAGGACCAACGGGATAGGACCAACAGGATAGGACCAACGGGATAGGACCAACGAGATAGGACCAACGAATAGGACCAACGAGTTAGGACCAACGAGATAGGACCAACGAGATAGGACCAACGAGATAGGACCAACGGGATAGGACCAACGAGATAGGACCAACGAATAGGACCAACGAATAGGACCAACGGATAGGACCAACGCATAGGACCAACAGGATAGGACCAACGGGATAGGACCAACGAGATAGGACCAACGGGATAGGACCAACGGGATAGGACCAACGGGATAGGACCAACGAGATAGGACCAACGGGATAAGACCAACGAATAGGACCAACGAATAGGACCAACGAATAGGATCAACGGGATAGGATCAACAGGATAGGACCAATGGGATAGGACCAACGAGATAGGACCAACGAGATAGGACCAACGGGATAGGACCAATGAATAGGACCAACGGGATAGGACCAACGGGATAGGACCAACAGGATAGGACCAACGAGATAGGACCAACGAGATAGGGCCAACGAGATAGGACCAACGGGACAGGACCAACGGGATAGGACCAACGAATAGGACCAACGAGTTAGGACCAACGAGATAGGACCAACGAGATAGGACCAACGAGATAGGACCAACGGGATAGGACCAACGAGATAGGACCAACGAATAGGACCAACGAATAGGACCAACGGATAGGACCAACGCATAGGACCAACAGGATAGGACCAACGGGATAGGACCAACGAGATAGGACCAACGGGATAGGACCAACGGGATAGGACCAACGGGATAGGACCAATGGGATAGGACCAACGAGGTAGGACCAACGTGATAGGACCAACGGGATAGGACCAACGGGATAGGACCAACGAGATAGGACCAACGGGATAAGACCAACGAATAGGACCAACGAATAGGACCAACGAATAGGACCAACGGGATAGGACCAATGGGATAGGACCAACGTGATAGGACCAATGGGATAGGACCAACGAGGTAGGACCAACGAGATAGGACCAACGGGATAGGACCAATGAATAGGACCAACGGGATAGGACCAACGGGATAGGACCAACAGGATAGGACCAACGGGATAGGACCAACGAGATAGGACCAACGAGATAGGGCCAACGAGATAGGACCAACGGGACAGGACCAACGGGATAGGACCAACGAGATAGGACCAACGGGATAGGACCAACGAGATAGGACCAACGTGATAGGACCAAAAGGATAGGACCAACGGGATAGGACCAACGGGATAGGACCAACGAGATAGGACCAACGGGATAGGACCAACGAATAGGACCAACGAATAGGACCAACGAATAGGACCATCGGGATAGGACCAACGGGATAGGACCAATGGGATAGGACCAACGAGATAGGACCAACGGGATAGGACCAACGAGATAGGACCAACGAGATAGGACCAACTGGAGAGGGCCAACGAGATAGGACCAACGGGATAGGACCAACGGGATAGGACCAACGAGATAGGACCAACGGGATAGGACCAACGGGATAGGACCAACGAGATAGGACCAACGAGATAGGACCAACGAGATAGGACCAACTGGATAGGACCAACGGGATAGGACCAACGGGATAAGACCAACGGGATAGGACCAACGAGATAGGACCAACGGGATAGGACCAACGGGATAGGACCAACGGGATAGGACCAACGGGATAGGACCATAGGACCAACGAGATAGGACCAACTGGATAGGGCCAACGAGATAGGACCAACGGGATAGGACCAACGGGATAGGACCACCAACGGGATAGGACCAACGGGATAGGACCAACAGGATAGGACCAACGGGATAGGACCAACGAGATAGGACCAACGAATAGGACCAACGAGTTAGGACCAACGAGATAGGACCAACGAGATAGGACCAACGAGATAGGACCAACGGGATAGGACCAACGAGATAGGACCAACGAATAGGACCAACGAATAGGACCAACGGATAGGACCAACGCATAGGACCAACAGGATAGGACCAACGGGATAGGACCAACGAGATAGGACCAACGGGATAGGACCAACGGGATAGGACCAACGGGATAGGACCAACGAGATAGGACCAACGGGATAAGACCAACGAATAGGACCAACGAATAGGACCAACGAATAGGATCAACGGGATAGGATCAACAGGATAGGACCAATGGGATAGGACCAACGAGATAGGACCAACGAGATAGGACCAACGGGATAGGACCAATGAATAGGACCAACGGGATAGGACCAACGGGATAGGACCAACAGGATAGGACCAACGGGATAGGACCAACGAGATAGGACCAACGAGATAGGGCCAACGAGATAGGACCAACGGGACAGGACCAACGGGATAGGACCAACGAGATAGGACCAACGGGATAGGACCAACGAGATAGGACCAACGTGATAGGACCAACGGGATAGGACCAACGTGATAGGACCAACGGGATAGGACCAACGGGATAGGACCAACGGGATAGGACCAACGAGATAGGACCAACGGGATAGGACCAACGAATAGGACCAACGAATAGGACCAACGAATAGGACCAACGGGATAGGACCAACGGGATAGGACCAATGGGATAGGACCAACGAGATAGGACCAACGAGATAGGACCAACGGGATAGGACCAATGAATAGGACCAAAGGGGTAGGACCAACGGGATAGGACCAACAGGATAGGACCAACGGGATAGGACCAACGAGATAGGACCAACGAGATAGGACCAACGGGATAGGACCAACGAGATAGGACCAACGGGATAGGACCAACGAGATAGGACCAACGAGATAGGACCAACGGGATAGGACCAACGGGATAGGACCAACGAGATAGGACCAACGGGATAGGACCAACAGGATAGGACCAACGAGATAGGACCAACGGGATAGGACCAACGAGATAGGACCAACGGGATAGGAGCAACGAGATAGGACCAACGAGATAGGACCAACGAGATAAGACCAACGAGATAGGACCAACGGGATAGGACCAACGAGATAGGACCAACGGGATGGGACCAACGAGATAGGAACAACGGGATAGGACCAACAGGATAGGACCAATGGGATAGGACCAACGGGATAGGACCAACGAGATAGGACCAACGGGATAGGACCAACGGGATAGGACCAACGGGATAGGACCGACGAATAGGACCAACGGGATAGGACCAACGAGATAGGACCAACTGGATAGGGCCAACGAGATAGGACCAACGGGATAGGACCAACGAGATAGGACCAACGAGATAGGACCAACGGGATAGGACCAACGAGATAGGACCAACGGGATAGGACCAACGGGATAGGACCAACGAGATAGGACCAACGAGATAGGACCAACGGGATAGGACCAACGGGATAGGACCAACGAGTTAGGACCAACGGGATAGGACCAAGGAGATAGGACCAACGGGATAGGACCAACGAGATAGGACCAACGAGACAGGACCAACGAGATAAGACCAACGAGATAGGACCAACGGGATAGGACCAACGAGATAGGACCAACGGGATGGGACCAACGAGATAGGAACAACGGGATAGGACCAACGGGATAGGACCAACGGGATAGGACCAACGGGATAGGACCAACGAGATAGGACCAACGGGATAGGACCAACGGGATAGGACCAACGAGATAGGACCAACGAGATAGGACCAACGAGATAGGACCAACTGGATAGGACCAACGGGATAGGACCAACGGGATAAGACCAACGGGATAGGACCAACGAGATAGGACCAACGGGATAGGACCAACGGGATAGGACCAACGGGATAGGACCATAGGACCAACGAGATAGGACCAACTGGATAGGGCCAATGAGATAGGACCAACGGGATAGGACCAACGGGATAGGACCAACGGGATAGGACCAACAGGATAGGACCAACGGGATAGGACCAACGAGATAGGACCAACGAATAGGACCAACGAGTTAGGACCAACGAGATAGGACCAACGAGATAGGACCAACGAGATAGGACCAACGGGATAGGACCAACGAGATAGGACCAACGAATAGGACCAACGAATAGGACCAACGGATAGGACCAACGAGATAGGACCAACGAGATAGGACCAACGGGATAAGACCAACGAATAGGACCAACGAATAGGACCAACGAATAGGACGAACGGGATAGGACCAACAGGATAGGACCAATGGGATAGGACCAACGAGATAGGACCAACGAGATAGGACCAACGGGATAGGACCAATGAATAGGACCAACGGGATAGGACCAACGGGATAGGACCAACAGGATAGGACCAACGGGATAGGACCAACGAGATAGGACCAACGAGATAGGGCCAACGAGATAGGACCAACGGGACAGGACCAACGGGATAGGACCAACGAGATAGGACCAACGGGATAGGACCAACGAGATAGGACCAACGTGATAGGACCAACGGGATAGGACCAACGTGATAGGACCAACGGGATAGGACCAACGGGATAGGACCAACGGGATAGGACCAACGAGATAGGACCAACGGGATAGGACCAACGAATAGGACCAACGAATAGGACCAACGAATGGGACCAACGGGATAGGACCAACGGGATAGGACCAATGGGATAGGACCAACGAGATAGGACCATCGAGATAGGACCAACGGGATAGGACCAATGAATAGGACCAAAGGGGTAGGACCAACGGGATAGGACCAACAGGATAGGACCAACGGGATAGGACCAACGAGATAGGACCAACGAGATAGGACCAACGGGATAGGACCAACGAGATAGGACCAACGGGATAGGACCAACGAGATAGGACCAACGAGATAGGACCAACGGGATAGGACCAACGAGATAGGACCAACGGGATAGGACCAACGGGATAGGACCAACGAGATAGGACCAACGGGATAGGACCAATGAGATAGGACCAACGGGATAGGACCAACGAGATAGGACCAACGAGATAGGACCAACGAGATAAGACCAACGAGATAGGACCAACGGGATAGGACCAACGAGATAGGACCAACGGGATGGGACCAACGAGATAGGAACAACGGGATAGGACCAACAGGATAGGACCAATGGGATAGGACCAACGGGATAGGACCAACGAGATAGGACCAACGGGATAGGACCAACGGGATAGGACCAACGGGATAGGACCGACGAATAGGACCAACGGGATAGGACCAACGAGATAGGACCAACTGGATAGGGCCAACGAGATAGGACCAACGGGATAGGACCAACGAGATAGGACCAACGAGATAGGACCAACGGGATAGGACCAACGAGATAGGACCAACGGGATAGGACCAACGGGATAGGACCAACGGGATAGGACCAGCGAGTTAGGACCAACGGGATAGGACCAAGGAGATAGGACCAACGGGATAGGACCAACGAGAAAGGACCAACGAGATAGGACCAACGGGATAGGACCAACGGGATAGGACCAACGAGATAGGACCAACGGGATAGGACCAACGGGATAGGACCAGCGAGTTAGGACCAACGGGATAGGACCAAGGAGATAGGACCAACGGGATAGGACCAACGAGATAGGACCAACGAGACAGGACCAACGAGATAAGACCAACGAGATAGGACCAACGGGATAGGACCAACGAGATAGGACCAACGGGATGGGACCAACGAGATAGGAACAACGGGATAGGACCAACGGGATAGGACCAACGGGATAGGACCAACGGGATAGGACCAACGAGATAGGACCAACGGGATAGGACCAACGGGATAGGACCAACGGGATAGGACCGACGAATAGGACCAACGGGATAGGACCAACTAGATAGGACCAACTGGATAGGGCCAACGAGATAGGACCAACGGGATAGGACCAACGAGATAGGACCAACGAGATAGGACCAACGGGATAGGACCAACGAGATAGGACCAACGGGATAGGACCAACGGGATAGGACCAACGAGATAGGACCAACGAGATAGGACCAACGGGATAGGACCAACGAGATAGGACCAACGAGATAGGACCAACGGGATAGGACCAACGGGATAGGACCAACGAGATAGGACCAACGGGATAGGACCAACGAGATAGGACCAACGAGATAGGACCAACGGGATAGGACCAACGGGATAGGACCAACGAGATAGGACCAACGGGATAGGACCAACGGGATAGGACCAACGAGATAGGACCAACGGGATAGGACCAACGAGATAGGACCAACGGGATAGGACCAACGAGATAGGACCAACGAGATAGGACCAACGAGAGAGGACCAACGGGATTGGACCAACGGGATAGGACCAAGGAGATAGGACCAACGAGATAGGACCAACGAGATAGGACCAACGAGATAGGACCAACGAGATAGGACCAACGAGATAGGACCAACGGGATAGGACCAACGAGATAGGACCAACGAATAGGACCAACGAATAGGACCAACGGATAGGACCAACGAGATAGGACCAACGAGATAGGACCAACGGGATAAGACCAACGAATAGGACCAACGAGTTAGGACCAACGAGATAGGACCAACGAGATAGGACCAACGAGATAGGACCAACGGGATAGGACCAACGAGATAGGACCAACGAATAGGACCAACGAATAGGACCAACGGATAGGACCAACGAGATAGGACCAACGAGATAGGACCAACGGGATAAGACCAACGAATAGGACCAACGAATAGGACCAACGAATAGGACGAACGGGATAGGACCAACAGGATAGGACCAATGGGATAGGACCAACGAGATAGGACCAACGAGATAGGACCAACGGGATAGGACCAATGAATAGGACCAACGGGATAGGACCAACGGGATAGGACCAACAGGATAGGACCAACGGGATAGGACCAACGAGATAGGACCAACGAGATAGGGCCAACGAGATAGGACCAACGGGACAGGACCAACGGGATAGGACCAACGAGATAGGACCAACGGGATAGGACCAACGAGATAGGACCAACGTGATAGGACCAACGGGATAGGACCAACGTGATAGGACCAACGGGATAGGACCAACGGGATGGGACCAACGAGATAGGACCAACGGGATAGGACCAACGAGAGAGGACCAACGGGATTGGACCAACGGGATAGGACCAAGGAGATAGGACCAACGAGATAGGACCAACGAGATAGGACCAACGAGATAGGACCAACGAGATAGGACCAACGAGATAGGACCAACGGGATAGGACCAACGAGATAGGACCAACGGGATAGGACCAATGAATAGGACCAACGGGATAGGACCAACGGGATAGGACCAACAGGATAGGACCAACGGGATAGGACCAACGAGATAGGACCAACGAGATAGGGCCAACGAGATAGGACCAACGGGACAGGACCAACGGGATAGGACCAACGAGATAGGACCAACGGGATAGGACCAACGAGATAGGACCAACGTGATAGGACCAACGGGATAGGACCAACGTGATAGGACCAACGGGATAGGACCAACGGGATAGGACCAACGGGATAGGACCAACGAGATAGGACCAACGGGATAGGACCAACGAATAGGACCAACGAATAGGACCAACGAATGGGACCAACGGGATAGGACCAACGGGATAGGACCAATGGGATAGGACCAACGAGATAGGACCATCGAGATAGGACCAACGGGATAGGACCAATGAATAGGACCAAAGGGGTAGGACCAACGGGATAGGACCAACAGGATAGGACCAACGGGATAGGACCAACGAGATAGGACCAACGAGATAGGACCAACGGGATAGGACCAACGAGATAGGACCAACGGATAGGACCAACGAGATAGGACCAACGAGATAGGACCAACGGGATAGGACCAACGAGATAGGACCAACGGGATAGGACCAACGGGATAGGACCAACGAGATAGGACCAACGGGATAGGACCAATGAGATAGGACCAACGGGATAGGACCAACGAGATAGGACCAACGAGATAGGACCAACGAGATAAGACCAACGAGATAGGACCAACGGGATAGGACCAACGAGATAGGACCAACGGGATGGGACCAACGAGATAGGAACAACGGGATAGGACCAACAGGATAGGACCAATGGGATAGGACCAACGGGATAGGACCAACGAGATAGGACCAACGGGATAGGACCAACGGGATAGGACCAACGGGATAGGACCGACGAATAGGACCAACGGGATAGGACCAACGAGATAGGACCAACTGGATAGGGCCAACGAGATAGGACCAACGGGATAGGACCAACGAGATAGGACCAACGAGATAGGACCAACGGGATAGGACCAACGAGATAGGACCAACGGGATAGGACCAACGGGATAGGACCAACGAGAAAGGACCAACGAGATAGGACCAACGGGATAGGACCAACGGGATAGGACCAACGAGATAGGACCAACGGGATAGGACCAACGGGATAGGACCAACGAGTTAGGACCAACGGGATAGGACCAAGGAGATAGGACCAACGGGATAGGACCAACGAGATAGGACCAACGAGACAGGACCAACGAGATAAGACCAACGAGATAGGACCAACGGGATAGGACCAACGAGATAGGACCAACGGGATGGGACCAACGAGATAGGAACAACGGGATAGGACCAACGGGATAGGACCAACGGGATAGGACCAACGGGATAGGACCAACGAGATAGGACCAACGGGATAGGACCAACGGGATAGGACCAACGGGATAGGACCGACGAATAGGACCAACGGGATAGGACCAACTAGATAGGACCAACTGGATAGGGCCAACGAGATAGGACCAACGGGATAGGACCAACGAGATAGGACCAACGAGATAGGACCAACGGGATAGGACCAACGAGATAGGACCAACGGGATAGGACCAACGGGATAGGACCAACGAGATAGGACCAACGAGATAGGACCAACGGGATAGGACCAACGAGATAGGACCAACGAGATAGGACCAACGGGATAGGACCAACGGGATAGGACCAACGAGATAGGACCAACGGGATAGGACCAACGAGATAGGACCAACGAGATAGGACCAACGGGATAGGACCAACGGGATAGGACCAACGAGATAGGACCAACGGGATAGGACCAACGGGATAGGACCAACGAGATAGGACCAACGGGATAGGACCAACGAGATAGGACCAACGGGATAGGACCAACGAGATAGGACCAACGAGATAGGACCAACGAGATAGGACCAACGGGATTGGACCAACGGGATAGGACCAAGGAGATAGGACCAACGAGATAGGACCAACGGGATAGGACCAACGAGATAGGACCAACGGGATAGGACCAACGGGATAGGACCAACGGGATAGGACCAACGAGATAGGACCAACGAGATAGGACCTACGAGATAGGTCCAACGGGATAGGACCAACGGGATAGGACCAACGGGATAGGACCAACGAGATAGGACCAACGAGATATGACCAACGGGATAGGACCAACGGGATAGGACCAACGGGATAGGACCAACGGGATAGGACCAACGAGATAGGACCAACGGGATAGGACCAACGAGATAGGACCAACGGGATAGGACCAACGAGATAGGACCAACGAGATAGGACCAACGAGATAAGACCAACGAGATAGGACCAACGGGATAGGACCAACGAGATAGGACCTACGGGATGGGACCAACGAGATAGGAACAACGGGATAGGACCAACGGGATAGGACCAACGGGATAGGACCAACGAGATAGGACCAACGGGATAGGACCAACGGGATAGGACCAACGGGATAGGACCGACGAATAGGACCAACGGGATAGGACCAACGAGATAGGACCAACTGGATAGGGCCAACGAGATAGGACCAACGGGATAGGACCAACGGGATAGGACCAACGAGATAGGACCAACGG
Source organism: Closterium sp. Naga37s-1 (assembly GCA_947471745.1). NCBI lineage: Eukaryota > Viridiplantae > Streptophyta > Zygnematophyceae > Desmidiales > Closteriaceae > Closterium > Closterium sp. Naga37s-1. The sequence continues at coordinate 2,660,502 of CANJKZ010000977.1, forward strand.
GATAGGACCAACGGGATAGGACCAACGAGATAGGACCAACGGGATAGAACCAACGAGATAGGACCAACGAGATAGGACCAACGGGATAGGACCAACGGGATAGGACCAACGAGATAGGACCAACGGGATAGGACCAACGGGATAGGACCAACGGGATAGGACCAACGAGATAGGACCAACGGGATAGGACCAACGAGATAGGACCAACGAGATAGGACCAACGAGATAGGACCAACGGGATTGGACCAACGGGATAGGACCAAGGAGATAGGACCAACGAGATAGGACCAACGGGATAGGACCAACGAGATAGGACCAACGGGATAGGACCAACGGGATAGGACCAACGGGATAGGACCAACGAGATAGGACCAACGAGATAGGACCTACGAGATAGGTCCAACGGGATAGGACCAACGGGATAGGACCAACGGGATAGGACCAACGGGATAGGACCAACGAGATAGGACCAACGAGATATGACCAACGGGATAGGACGAACGGGATAGGACCAACGGGATAGGACCAACGAGATAGGACCAACGGGATAGGACCAACGAGATAGGACCAACAGGATAGGACCAACGGGATAGGACCAACGAGATAGGACCAACGAGATAGGACCAACGGGATAGGACCAACGAGATAGGACCAACGAGATAGGACCAACGGGATAGGACCAACGAGATATGACCAACGAGATATGACCAACGGGATAGGACCAACGGGATAGGACCAACGGGATAGGACCAACGAGATAGGACCAACGGGATAGGACCAAAGAGATAGGACCAACGAGATAGGACCAACGAGATAGGACCAACGGGATAGGACCAACGAGATAGGACCAACGAGATAGGACCAACGGGATAGGACCAACGAATAGGACCAACGCCATGCCCTGCCCCTCGTCCCACTCCCGCCAGGCAACAACGGCAACAGCAGTGGCAGCAGCAGTGGCAGCGGCAGTGGCAGCGGCAACAGAGGGGCGGAGATAAAGGAGCAGGTGGAGGTGACGTGCGAGCAGCAGGTGTAGGCCAAACCTCTCCGTTGCAATGCTCTTGCCGGACACCCCGAAGCGTTGCAACGCTCTTGCCGACCACCCGGGAGCGTTGCAATGCTCTTGCCGGACACCCTGGATCGTTGCAATGCTCTTGCCGGCCACCCTAGAGCGTTGCAATGCTCTTGCCGGCCACCCTGGAGCGTTGCAATGGTCTTGCGGGACACCCTGGAGCGTTGCAATGCTCTTGCCGGCCACCCTGGTGCGTTGCTATGCTCTTGCCGGACACCCCGGAGCGTTGCAGTGCTCTTGCCGGACTCCCCGGAGCGTTGCAGTGCTCTTTTCGGACACCCCGGAGCGTTGCAGTGCTCTTGCCGACCACCCAAGAGCGTTTCGATGCTCTTTCCGGACACCCTAGAGCGTTGAAATGCTCTTGTCAAACTCCCTGGAGCATTGCAGTGCTCTTGCCGGCCACCCTGGAGCATTGCAATGCTCTTGCCGGACACCCTGGAGCGTTGCAATGCTCTTGCCGACCACTCGGGAGCGTTGCAATGCTCTTGCCGGACACCCCGGAGCGTTGCAATTCTCTTGCCGAACACCTTGGAGCGTTGCAATGCTCTTGCCGAACACCCAGAAGCGTTGCAGTGCTCTTGCCGGACACCCCGGAGCGTTGCAATGCTCTTGCAGGACACCCCGGAGCGTTGCAATGCTCTTGCCGGACACCCCGGAGCGTTGCAGTGCTCTTGTCGGATACCCCGTAGCGTAGCAGTGCTCTTGCCGAACACCCCGGAGCGTTGCAATGCTCTTGCCGGACACCCCGGAGCATTGCAATGCTCTTGTCAGACACCCCGGGGCGTTGCAGTGCTCTTCCCGACCACCCTGGAGCGTTGCAATGCTCTTGCTGGACACCCTGGAGCGTTGCAATGCTCTTGCCAGACACCCCGGAGCGGTGCAGTGCTCTTGCTGGACACCCCGGAGCATTGCAGTGCTCTTGCCGGACACCCCGGAGCGTTGCAGTGCTCTTGCCGGACACCCTGGAGCGTTGTAGTGCTGTTGCCGGACACCCCGGACCGTTGCAGTGCTCTTGCCGGACACCCTGGAGCGTTGCAATGCTCTTGCCGGATACCCCAGAGCGTTGCAATGCTCTTGCCTGTCACCCTGGAGCGTTGCAGTGCTCTTACCGGCCACCCTGGAGTGTTGCAATGCTCTTGCCGGACACCCTGGAGCGTTGCAATGCTCTTGCCGACCACCCTGAAGCATTGCAATGCTCTTGCCAAACACCCCGAAGCGTTGCAATGCTCTTGCCGAACACCCTGGAGCGTTGCAATGCTCTTGCCAGCCACCCTGGAGCGTTGCAATGCTCTTGCCGACCATCCTGGAGCGTTGCAATGCTCTTGCCGAACACCCCGCAGCGTTGCAATGCTCTTGCCGGACACCCTGGAGCGTTGCAATGCTCTTGCCGGACACCCCGGAGCGTTGTAGTGCTCTTTCCGGAAAACCCGGAGCGTTGCAATGCTCTTGCCGACCACCCTGGAGCGTTGCAATGCTCTTGCTGGACACCCTGGAGCGTTGCAATGCTCTTGCCGGCCACCCTGGAGCGTTGCAATGCTCTTGCCGGACACCCCGGAGCGGTGCAGTGCTCTTGCTAGACACCCCGGAGCGTTGCCGTGCTCTTGCCGGACACCCCGGAGCGTTGCAATGCTCTTGCCGGACACCCTGGAGCGTTGCAATGTTCTTGCCGGCCACCCTGGAGCATTGCAATGCTCTTGTCAGACACCCCGGAGCGTTGCAGTGCTCTTGCCGCACACCCCGGAGCGTTGCAGTGCTCTTGCCGGACACCCCAGAGCATTGCAATGCTATTGCCGGATATCCCGGAGCGTTGCAATGCTCTTGCCGGTCACCCCGGAGCGTTGCATTGCTCTTGCTGGACACCCTGGAGCGTTGCAATGCTCTTGCCAGCCACCCTGGGTGGTTGCAATGCTCTTGCCGACCACCCTGGAGCGTTGCAATGCTCTTGCCGGCCACCATGGAGCGTTGCAATGCTCTTGCCGGACACCCCGGAGCGTTGCAGTGCTCTTGCCGGACACCCCGAAGCATTGCAGTGCTCTTGCTGGACACCCCAGAGCGTTGCAATGCTCTTGCCGACCACCCTTGAGCGTTGCAATGCTCTTGCCGGACACCCTGGAGCGTTGCAATGCTCTTACCGGCCACCCTGGAGCATTGCAATGCTCTTGCCGGACACCCCAGAGCGTTGCAGTGCTCTTGCCGCACACCCCGGAGCGTTGCGGTGCTCTTGCCGGACACCCCGGAGCGTTGCGGTGCTCTTGCCGGATACCCTGGAGCATTGCAATGCTCTTGCCGGTCACCCTGGAGCGTTGCAATGCTCTTGCCGGACACCCCGGAGCGTTGCAGTGCTCTTGCCGGACACCTCAGAGCGTTGCAGTGCTCTTGCCGGACACCCTGGAGCGTTGCAATGCTCTTGCCGGATACCCCGGAGCCTTGCAATGCTCTTGCCGGTCACCCTGGAGCGTTGCAGTGCTCTTTCCGGCCACCCTGGAGCATTGCAATGCTCTTGCCAGACACCCTGGAGCGTTGCAATGCTCTTGCCGACCACCCTAAAGCGTTGCAATGCTCTTGCCGGACACCTGGGAGCGTTGCAATGCTCTTGCCGGACACCCTGGAGCGTTGCAATGCTCTTGCCGACCACCCGAGAGCGTTGCAATGCTCTTGCCGGACACCCTGGAGCGTTGCAATGCTCTTGCCGGATATCCCGGAGCATTGCAATGCTCTTGCCGGTCACCCTAGAGCGTTGCAGTGCTCTTTCCGGCCACCCTGGAGCGTTGCAATGCTCTTGCCAGACACCCTGGAGCGTTGCAATGCTCTTGCCGACCACCCTGAAGCATTGCAATGCTCTTGCCGGACACCTGGGAGCGTTGCAATGCTCTTGCCGGACACCCTGGAGCGTTGCAATGCTCTTGCCGACCACCCGAGAGCGTTGCAATGCTCTTGCCGGACACCCCGGAGCGTTGCAATGCTCTTGCCGGACACCCCAGAGCGTTGCAATGCTCTTGCCGACCACCCTGGAGCATTGCAATGCTCTTGCTGGACACCCTGGAGCATTGCAATGCTCTTGCCGGCCACCCTGGACTGTTGCAATGCTCTTGCCAGACACCCCGGAGCGGTGCAGTGCTCTTGCTGGACACCCCGGAGCGTTGCAGTGCTCTTCCTGGACACCCCGGAGCGTTGCAGTGCTCTTGCCGGACACCCCGGAGTGTTGCAGTGCTGTTGCCGGACACCCCGGACCGTTGCAGTGCTATTGCCGGACACCATGGAGCGTTGCAATGCTCTTGCCAGATACCCCGGAGCGTTCCAATGCTCTTGCCGGTCAACCTGGAGCGTTGCAGTGCTCTTACCGGCCACCCTGGAGCGTTGCAATGCTCTTGCCGACCACCTTGAAGCATTGCAATGCTCTTGCCAGACACCCCGGAGCGTTGCAATGCTCTTGCCGGACACCCTGGAGCGTTGCAATGCTCTTGCCAGCCACCCTGGAGCGTTGCAATGCTCTTGCCGACCACCCTAGAGCGTTGCAATGCTCTTGTCGGACACCCTAGAGCATTGCAATGCTCTTACCGGACACCCCAGAGCGTTATAGTGCTCTTTCCGGAAAACCCGGAGCGTTGCAATGCTCTTGCCGGACACCCCGGAGAGTTGCAATGCTCTTGCCGACCACCCTGGAGCGTTGCAATGCTCTTGCTGGACACCCTGGAGCGTTGCAATGCTCTTGCCGGCCACCCTGGAGCGTTGCAATGCTCTTGCCGGACACCCCGGAGCGGTGCCGTGCTCTTGCTGGACACCCCGGAGCGTTGCCGTGCTCTTGCCGGACACCCCGGATCATTGCAGTGCTCTTGCCGGACACGCTGAAGCGTTGCAGTGCTCTTGCCGGACTCCCCGGACCGTTGCAGTGCTCTTGCCGGACACCCTGGAGCGTTGCAGTGCTCTTGCCGGACACCCCGGAGCGTTGCAGTGCTCTTGCCGGACACCCCAGAGCGTTGCAATGCTCTTGCCGACCACCCTTGAGCGTTGCAATGCAGTTGCCGGACACCCTGGAGCATTGCAATGCTCTTGCCGGCCACCCTGGAGCATTGCAATGCTCTTGCCAGACACCCCGTAGCGTTGCAGTGGTCTTGCCGGACACTCCGGAGCGTTGCGGTGCTCTTGCCGGACACCCCAGAGCATTGCAATGCTCTTGCCGGATACCCCGGAGCATTGCAGTGTTCTTGCCGGTCACCCTGGATCGTTGCAGTGCTCTTGCCGGACACCCCGGAGCGTTGCAGTGCTCTTGCCGGACACCCCGGAGCGTTGCACTGCTCTTGCCGGACACCCTGGAGCGTTGCAATGCTCTTGCCGGATACCCCGGAGCATTGCAATGCTCTTGCCGGTCACCTTGGAGCGTTGCAGTGCTCTTTTCGGCCACCCTGGAGCGTTGCAATGCTCTTGCCAGACACCTGGAGCGTTGCAATGCTCTTGCCGACCACCCTGAAACATTGCAATGCTCTTGCCGAGGAGCGTTGCAATGCTCTTGCCGGACACCCTGGAGCGTTGCAATGCTCTTGCCGACCACCCGAGAGCAATGCAGTGCTCTTGCCGGACACCCTGGAGCGTTGCAATGCTCTTGCCAGACACCCTGGAGCGTTGCAATGCTCTTGCCGGACACCCCGGAGCGTTGCAATGCTCTTGCCGGACACCCCGGAGCGTTGCAACGCTCTTGCCGATCACCCGGGAGCGTTGCAATGCTCTTGCCGGACACCCTGGATCGTTGCAATGCTGTTGCCGGCCACCCTGGATCGTTGCAATGCTCTTGCCGGCCACCCTGGATCGTTGCAATGCTCTTGCCGGCCACCCTGGAGCGTTGCAATGCTCTTGCCGGCCACCCTGGAGCATTGCAATGCTCTTGCAGGACACCCTAGAGCGTTGCAGTGCTCTTGCCGGACTCCCCGAAGCGTTGAGTGCTCTTTTCAGACACCCCGGAGCGTTGCAGTGCTCTTGCCGACCACCCTGGGGCGTTGCAATGCTCTTGCCGGACACCCTGGAGCGTTGCAATGCTCTTGCCAGACACCTGGAGCGTTGCAATGCTCTTGCCGACCACCCTGAAGCGTTGCAATGCTCTTGCCGAACACCTGGGAGCGTTGCAATGCTCTTGCCGGACACCCTGGAGCGTTGCAATGCTCTTGCCGACCACCCGAGAGCGATGCAATGCTCTTGCCGGACACCCCGGAGCGTTGGAATGCTCTTGCCAGACACCCTGGAGCGTTGCAATGCTCTTGCCGGACACCCCGGAGCGTTACAATGCTCTTGCCGGACACCCCGGAGCGTTGCAGTGCTCTTGCCGGACACCCCGGAGCATTGCAGTGCTCTTGCCGGACACCCTGGAGCATTGCAATGCTCTTGCCGGATACCCCGGAGCATTGCAATGCTCTTGCCGGTCACCCTGGAGCGTTGCAGTGCTCTTTCCGGCCACCCTGGAGCGTTGCAATGCTCTTGCCAGACACCCTGGAGCGTTGCAACGCTCTTGCCGACCACCCTGAAGCGTTGCAATGCTCTTGCCGGACACCTGGGAGCGTTGCAATGCTCTTGCCGGACACCCTGGAGCGTTGCAATGCTCTTGCCGACCAACCGAGAGCGTTGCAATGCTCTTGCCGGACACCCCGGAGCATTGCAATTCTCTTGCCAGACACCCTGGAGCGTTGCAACGCTCTTGCCGGACACCCCGGAGCGTTGCAATGCTCTTGCCAGATACCCCGGAGCGTTGCAACGCTCTTGCCGACCACCCGAGAGCATTGCAATGCTCTTGCCGGACACCCTGGATCGTTGCAATGCTCTTGCCGGCCACCCTGGAGCGTTGCAATGCTCTTGCCGGCCACCCTGAAGCGTTGCAATGCTCTTGCGGGACACCCTGGAGCGTTGCAATGCTCTTGCCGGCCACCCTGGTGCATTGCTATGCTCTTGCCGGACACCCTAGAGCGTTGGAGGAGCAGGTATCGGTGATGTGCCAGCAGCTGCAGCTGGCTCGCCTCTTGCACCGCCGTGAAGCGCCAAACCTCTCCTTTTTTGTCCGCCTGCCCGCACCTCAACCCACCCCCCCCAGGCAGGCTTGCATCGTAGCAGGAAAGCCAGCAGCGCTAGCAGCGGCAGCAGGGGGGCAGCGATGGAGGAGCAGGTATCGGTGATGTGCCAGCAGCTAAAGCTGGCTCGCCGCTTGCACCGCCCCATCGCCCTGCACTGCGTTCAGGCGTATGGTCACATGCTCACAGCCCTGCAGCAGGTATGACACTGCATCAAGTGTGGCGCTGCAGCAAGTGTGGCGTTACCAACGCACTGTGCCCCATCGCCCTGCACTGCGTTCAGGCGTATGGTCACATTCTCACGGCCCTGCAGCAGGTACGGCACTGCAACAGGTATGGCACTTCGAGCTTGTGGGTGCATGTGGTAGCGGATTGTGGAAAGGATATCGACATGCTCTCGCGGCCACCCTTCACCTCCACTACACTCCCTCCCCACAGCATGGTCCATTTTACTAGGAGTCATTCCAGATTCTTTCAACATTTCATGCGGTGCAGTGCCTGAGCGTGCGGTGCAGTGCATGAGCGTGCGGTGCAGTGCATGAGTGTGCGGTGCAGTGCATGAGCGTGCGGTGCAGTGTATGTGCGTGCGGTGCAGTGCATGTGTGTGCGGTGCCGCGTATGAGCGGGCGGTGCAGCGTATGAGCGGGCGGTGCAGCGTATGAGCGGGCGGTGCAGCGTATGAGCGGGCGGTGCAGCGTATGAGCGGGCGGTGCAGCGTATGAGCGGGCGGTGCAGCGTATGAGCGGGCGGTGCAGCGTATGAGCGTGCGGTGCAGCGTATGAGCGTGCGGTGCAGCGTATGAGCGTGCGGTGCAGCGTATGAGCGGGCGGTGCAGCGTATGAGCGGGCAGTGCAGCGTATGAGCGTGCGGTGCAGCGTATGAGCGTGCGGTGCAGCGTTTGTGCGTGCGGTGCAGCGTTTGTGCGTGCGGTGCAGCGTATGAGCGTGCGGTGCAGCGTATGAGCGTGCGGTGCAGCGTATGAGCGTGCGGTGCAGCGTATGAGCGTGCGGTGCAGCGTATGAGCGGGCGGTGCAGCTTATAAGCGGGCGGTGCAGCGTATGAGCGGGCGGTGCAGCGTATGAGCGTGCGGTGCAGCGTATGAGCGTGCGGTGCAGCGTATGGGCGTGCGGTGCAGCGTATGGGCGTGCGGTGCAGCGTATGGGCGTGCGGTGCAGCGTATGGGCGTGCGGTGCAGCGTATGCGCGTGCGGTGCAGCGTATGAGCGGGCGGTGCAGCGTATGAGCGGGCGGTGCAGCGTATGAGCGGGCGGTGCAGCGTATGAGCGTGCGGTGCAGCGTATGAGCGTGCGGTGCAGCGTATGAGCGTGCGGTGCAGCGTATGAGCGTGCGGTGCAGCGTTTGTGCGTGCGGTGCAGTGTATGAGCGTGCGGTGCAGCGTATGAGCGTGCGGTGCAGCGTATGAGCGTGCGGTGCAGCGTATGAGCGTGCGGTGCAGCGTATGAGCGTGGGGTGCAGCGTATGCGCTTGCGGTGCAGCGTATGAGCGTGCGGTGCAGCGTATGAGCGTGCGGTGCAGCGTATGAGCGTGCGGTGCAGCGTATGAGCGGGCGGTGCAGCGTATGAGCGGGCGGTGCAGCGTATGAGCGTGCGGTGCAGCGTATGAGCGGGCGGTGCAGCGTATGAGCGAGCGGTGCAGCGTATGAGCGGGCGGTGCAGCGTATGAGCGTGCGGTGCAGCGTATGAGCGTGCAGTGCAGCGTATGAGCGTGCGGTGCAGCGTATGAGCGTGCGGTGCAGCGTTTGAGCGTGCGGTGCAGCGTATGAGCGTGCGGTGCAGCGTTTGAGCGTGCGGTGCAGCGTATGAGCGTGCGGTGCAGCGTATGAGCGTGCGGTGCAGCGTATGAGCGTGGGGTGCAGCGTATGCGCTTGCGGTGCAGCGTATGAGCGTGGGGTGCAGCGTATGAGCGTGCGGTGCAGCGTATGAGCGTGCGGTGCAGCGTATGAGCGGGCGGTGCAGCGTATGAGCGGGCGGTGCAGCGTATGAGCGGGCGGTGCAGCGTATGAGCGGGCGGTGCAGCGTATGAGCGTGCGGTGCAGCGTATGAGCGGGCGGTGCAGCGTATGAGCGGGCGGTGCAGCGTATGAGCGGGCGGTGCAGCGTATGAGCGGGCGGTGCAGCGTATGAGCGGGCGGTGCAGCGTATGAGCGTGCGGTGCAGCGTATGAGCGTGCGGTGCAGCGTATGAGCGTGCTGTGCAGCGTATGAGCGTGCGGTGCAGCGTATGAGCGTGCGGTGCAGCGTATGAGCGTGCGGTGCTGCGTATGAGCGTGCGGTGCAGCGTATGAGCGTGCGGCTCAGTGTATGAGCAGTGTATCCTTTAGTTTCTCGTACTCCACGTCTCGTAACCTCATTCTGCCCCTCTCTCTCCCCCACCTTCTCCCCTTTCCTTCTCTCTCTCCCCTCCCCTCTCCCCACAGCACTGCCCATTTCCAGCAGGCGTCATTCTGCATTCCTTCAACGGCCCTCCAGACATTCTCCCAGCGCTCCACCTCTCCCCCTTCCAGCCCTCTTAACCTCCCCGCCTCCATCCCTCCCCACAGCACGGCCCATTTCCAGCAGGCGTCATTCTGCATTCTTTCAACGGCCCTCCAGAAATGATTTCAGCGCTCGTTACTCTGAACGCCTTCTTCTCCTTCTCCCGCCTCTCCGCCTCCTCTCCCCCACACAAGCTCGCACACCTGCTGCAGCAGGTATGCCCCTCACAACCTCCGCTCTTGCACTGCAAGAACAGATTCTTGTGTCCCAAACTACATCTTCCTTCCCCAATCCACATGCCTCACCCACCCCTTAGGGTGCTGCTCCCACCCACCTCATCCGCTCTCTCCCCTCCCCCTTCCCCTCCCCCTTCACCTTCCACCCCTCCAGGTGCTTTTAAATCGCCTCCTACTGGAGACAGACTCACCCGACGGCCTCCCCCCAGCCCCCTGACCCACCTCTTTCTTACTCGCTCGCTCCCACCCTCCTCGCTCCTCTCTCTCTCCCCTCCCCCTTCACCTTCCACCCCCCCAGGTGCTTTTAAATCGCCTCCTACTGGAAACAGACTCACCTGACGGCCTCCCCCCAGCCCCCTGACCCACCTCTTTCTTATTCGCCTCCTCCCATCCTCCTAACTCTCTCCCCTCCCCCTTCACCTCCCCCTTCACCTTCCACCCCCCCAGGTGCCTCTAGATCGCCTCCTACTGGAAACAGACTCACCTGACGGCCTCCCCCCTGCCAGGCGCAAGGGGGAGGAGGGCAGCACTGGGAGGGGCGGGGGAGAAGACGGGAAGGCGGGGAGGGGTGGGGATGAGGGGTGCAGGAGGAGGGAGTCTCATTCTGAGGCGCGGCAACGAGGGGAGAGTGGAGGAGGCGAGAGGGGCGGCATGGAAAGGGAGAGAGGAGAGGAGAGAGGAGAGGAGAGAGGAGAGGACAGAGGGAAGGAGGGAGGGGGGGAGAGAGGAGAGGAAAGGGCGGAGAGAGGATCGGGAGAGGCAGAGGAAGAAGGCAGGGGAGAGGTGGAGGGCAGTGGCGATGATTCTGCCTTGAACTCACCAGCTACCATTGGCCTGGTGAGAGGGCACTGTTGATGAGGCACACTCACACACTTACGCATGCCACACACTCCCATCCCACATGACACACACTCATGCATGGTTAACACTCACGCATGACACAAGCACCATGAGATGTGGCTCTAGTCGCCTCTTTTATCCCTCCCATCTCGCCTTCCCTACTCACTTCGCCCTTCTCCCTACTGGCTTCTCCCGTTTTCCCACTTTCTCCCGTCTACCTTCTCCCCTTTCCCTTCTTTCTCCTCCCACCTTTCTCCCCCTTGTCTCTCCCCACTGCCCCCATCCAGGTGTGTGAGATGGTGGCGAGCAGCATGGGCAGATCGAAGGATGAGGTAGCAGAAGCAGCATTCGCCAATGCTGTTCGGCTCTTCTCCTACCCTGGCTCACGTCTTCCTCCTTTGAAGACGCCTAAAACTTAGGAGTACCTTAGTCGCAGCATTTCCATTGTGAGGTGTCCCTGCCACAACTTACTTTGGTTAGTGTGTCTGCATGTATACACACTTGTGAGTAGGGTGCCTAGTTTGTGGATGTGAAAGTCCTGTGGTTAGGGTGCATGCAAGGTTCTTTTGATTTGGGTCAGGTGCCCCTGTGGCTAGAATAATTGGGTTAAAGGGCCTGTGGTTGGTGTTCCCTTTATAAGTGCTGTGATGCACAAACCCTGTAGTTATTGTGCTTGTTAGTTAGTGCTCTGTACCACAAGCCTTGTAACTGGCGTGCATGGAGGCACAAGCCCTGTATTATGTGTCCCTGAAGTTAGCATGCCTGGGTGCACAAGCCCTGTATTTAGTGTCCCGTTTCTGTAGTTAGCGCCTGGGTGCACAAGCCCTTTATTTTGTGTCCATGTATAGTTAGCGTTCCTGGGTGCACAAGCCCTGTATTTAGTGTCCCTGTAGTTAGCGCGCATTGGTGTGCAAGCCCTGTATTTACTATCCCTGCAGTTAGCGTGCCTGCATGCACAAACTCTGTATTTAGAGTCCCTGTAGTTAGCGTGCCTGGGTGTGCAAGCCCTGTATTTCGCGTCCCTGTAGTTAGCTTTCCTGGGTGCACAAGCCCTGTATATTTAGTGTCCCTGTAGTTAGCGTTTGCACAAGCCCTGTATTTAGTGTTCCTACAGTTAGCATGCCTGGGTGCACAAGCCCTGTATTTTAAGTCCCTGTAGTTAGCGTGCCTTTGTGTACAAGCCCTGTTTTTAGAGTCTCTGTAGTTAGCATGCCTCGGTGCACAAGCCCTGTAGTTAGTGATCCCTGTAGTTAGTGATCCCTGTAGTTAGTGATCCCTGTAGTTAGTGACCCCTGTAGTTAGTGATCCCTGCAGTTAGTGATCCCTGTAGTTAGTGATCCCTGCAGTTAGTGATCCCTGCAGTTAGTGATCCCTGTAGTTAGTGATCCCTGTAGTTAGTGATCCCTGTAGTTAGTGATCCCTGTAGTTAGTGATCCCTGTAGTGAGTGATCCCTGTAGTTAGTGTGCCCCGAGGCACAATCCCTGTGGTTAGCGTGCCCTACGCGGGGAGTTGCTGAGGTGGGTGGGTCGCAGGGGGAAGTGTGTCGCAGGGGGAGGAAGGGGAAGGGGCAACGCAAGGAGTCCTACGCAGGGGGAGGGGGATACCACACCTGAGAGTGTTACTAACCTAGATATCCTATATCCTCTTTAAACTAGTTCAGCTCTAACCTGTGTGGTCTTCATCCTCCTGTCTTGGCTTCCACATGGAACTGATTCGGTTGTCCTGCAAGCAGAGGAGAGGAGGCAAGGCAGACGCAATTTGAGCTTCACCACATGATGAAATGAGATATGATATGATGTGTGTTTGGGTTGGATTGGACAATATTGGGTGGGGACGAGGGTTTGCGCCAGCGAGTGTGATGCAGAGGAGAAGAGGGCACCTACCAATGAACTTGACAGGAAAAAACGGCACAACTCACGTGCTACTCTCGTTCGCCCTCGCACTTCAGTACTACTGCCACACTGTTACTCCGCGCGCACCAGTTTTGTCACATCTGAAGGAGGAAACACGAGAGGAAAAGGTATGTGGGAAAGGCACCAGAAGCATAAAGAAAGAAAGAGGCAGAAATGAAGGCATGTGAAACGTAGACGAGAGAAGGCGGTACAAAGAGGAGGAAACAGCAGGAAAACGGAATTGAAAGGCTGGCATCAGAACCTCGGGGCAGAGGAGGAGGGGGTTGACTGGGCAGCCTTACCATGAAAAGAGGATGATCCGCCTCGTCTGACTTGGCTGTGCCTGAAGTTCGTCTCATGCCACCACTGCCGTCCATGGCACCACTGCCGTCCATGGCACCACTGCCGTCCATGGCACCACTGCCGTCCTTGCCTGAAGATTTGAATGCCGGGATGGAGGAGCATATGAGAAGGAGCATGAAGGAAAAGAAAGCAAGAGGCGATGACGGCAGCGAGAGTGCATAATTTTGAAAAGGTGTTGGGGAAGGGATGATGAACGTACCACGGGAAGAGGGCTCAGCTGATTCGCCCTTGCCTGTTGCCGCTTGATACAGTTGCTGCTGTTGCAAACTCCCCTGTTGTGCTTGGCTGTAGGACAAAAGGCAGGGGAGGAGGAGACAGGGAAGATATGAGATAAGCAGTGCTGATGTATAAAGGAGAAAGAGAGGGTATTGAATGGGGAAGAAATCTTACCATGTACCTCTGTCCGTTGCTCCTCTGTCCCATTGAATGCGAATGCTGTTTGACCGGTGCTCCCTCTGTCCCTCACTGCTCCAGAGAACCTGCAAAACCATCGTGAAAACGCGTTAGAAGAGGAAATGTTAGAGTGGGAGAGTGGGGAACACTGTATGACTGTCACCTCCGCCCCTTGGGTCCTCCTCCGTCCCCAAATGAACTGACGGAGCGACAGCTGTATGGGAGAGGCGGCGGCGAGTGAGTAAGCGGGAGGAATCAAGCAGAGGTGTTGACCCCCCTTATTCTCCTCGGAAGATGGAAGAAAGCACAGCGGAGGGAAGAGTGGTGCCAGGGAATGAAATGAGGAGCAACGTGAAGGTGTACAGTCATGCAGAGAGGAGTGGGAGGGGCGCAAGCAAGTGAGTAGGCACCAAGGAGTAATTGGGCCGAAGGAAGCAAATGTGGAGATAGAAAGACAGGTGAGAGTAAAGGGGAGAAGTAAGTGGCAATCAGAGCATTAATCGACCGAGTCAGAAGGGATTAGAAGGGTAAGGAAATGTCAGAGGAGACTTACCACATCACAAGTCTTCTCCACTATCTCTGCCCCCCTCTTGTCTGCCCCCCTTGTCTGCCCCCCTTGTCTGCTCCCTCTTGTCTGCTCCCCCTTGTCTGCTCCCCCTTGGAGGCTCCCTCTGCTCCCCCTTGGAGGCTCCCTCTGCTCCCTCTTGGAGGCTTCCGAACATCTGAGACAGTGGCAGATGAACAAGTGGCAGGGGAGAAGACGGCAAGTACAGGAGGCAATGGAAACCGAGCGAAGACGAAAGGAGGAGGACCATAAGAATGAACTGCAAGGGAGACCTTATCATGTCTGCTGAAGCAAACTCTTGTCCTCCTGCGTTTCCTCTCCTCCTCCTCTGCTCCCTCTCCTCCTCCTCTGCTTCCCCTCCTCCTCCTTTGCTTCCTCTTCTCCTCTCATTCCTCTTCTCCTCCTCTGCTTCCTCTTCTCCTCCTCTGCTTCCTCTTCTCCTCCTCTGCTTCCTTTTCCTCCGTGTGGATTGTCCTCTACTCCTCTGCTCCGCAGCTCTCTATTCTTCAAGCTAAAACAATCCTAGAGCTACAACCTACACGTAAAGTGACACAGCTTACAGATCACAGCCAGCAGCCTACAGCCTGCGCTATACAAAAGAGCTGCAGCCTGCAGCCTAACAGCCTGCGCGATACAAAGAGATACAGCCAGCAGCCAACGGCCAACAGCCTACAGCCTACAACCTACACTATAAATCACAGCAAGAGTTACAGCAGATCAAGGTTGTCTTGACAATTCACAAAGTTAACCTTTCTTCATCCCTTCCATTTTGCAGTTTATGATTGTTCGCTATCACTTTCTGCATGGATCAGGTTAGGCACTGTAATCAGGTTAGCGTACCTGTAGTTAGGCGCTGCCCTGTAGTCAGAGTGGGGTTAGCGTACCTGTAGTTAGGCGCTGCCCTGTAGTCAGAGTGGGGTTAGCGTACCTGTAGTTAGGCGCTGCCCTGTAGTCAGAGTGGGGTTAGCGTACCTGTAGTTAGGCGCTGTCCTGTAGTCAGAGTGGGGTTAGCGTACCTGTAGTTAGGCGCTGCCCTGTAGTCAGAGTGGGGTTAGCGTACCTGTAGTTAGGCGCTGCCCTGTAGTCAGAGTGGGGTTAGCGTACCTGTAGTTAGGCGCTGCCCTGTAGTCAGAGTGGGGTTGCGTGGCTCACCAGAGTGGAGTGTCGAGCCAGTGAAGCTTCTCACCAGAGTGGGGTGTCGAGCCAGTGAAGCTTCTCACCAGAGTGGAGTGTCGAGCCAGATGAAGCTTCTCACCAGAGTGGAGTGTCGAGCCAGTGAAGCTTCTCACCAGAGTGGAGTGTCGAGCCAGTGAAGCTTCTCACCAGAGTGGAGTGTCGAGCCAGTGAAGCTTCTCACCAGAGTGGAGTGTCGAGCCAGTGAAGCTTCTCACCAGAGTGGAGTGTCGAGCCAGTGAAGCTTCTCACCAGAGTGAGAGAGAAAACCAGATGTTGGATAAGCCAAAACCATGTGGAGTATCTTTCTTGAAGTGCCAGTTGAAGTTCCATTCTGCATGCGCCATCACCCTCGCCAGCAGCACCAGCGCAGTCAGCAGTAGCACCAGCACCATAGCACCCGCCCGCACCATAGCACCATTCCACCCCCATTGAGTTAGCGTTGCTGGAAGGGGATGGGTAGAGAGAAAGGAGATGGGTAGAAGGAGGGGGGGAAGGAGCAGGTAGGGGAGGTGAGAGAGGAAGGGAGAGGAAATAAGAGAGCAAATGCAGAGAACAGCGGGACAACAGGAGTATTGAAGCAACAACGGATGAATGCATGAATGAGAAACGAGTGCGCAAACCAGAGGCTGGATGGGCCACGCTGTGTCGAGTTTCCCTCTTGGAGTGTCAGTTAGAGTGCTGCTCTGCATGCGCCAACGCCACCAGCAGTATCAGCAGCAGCAACCATTCGCTCCATCGCACCCTTCCACACCCTCTGGGTTTGCGCTGCTGGGATGAGACGGGTAGAGGGAGAGGGGAGGGTACGGAGGGGGGCAGGTACGGAGATGATAGAGGCAGGGAGAGGAAGTGAGCGAGTAAACGCAGGGCGCAACGGGACAGCGACAAATGATGCAATGGCAGGCAAACCCGGAAGAATTCAGAAGTGAAACCAAGGTGGAAGGATGCAATGAAAACAGAGAGGCGATGGTAGCCCATGGCACTAGGTTGGCGAGCTAGCAGGCAACGAAAGCGAGACGCGGGCGTGAGTGTGAGTGCATTCTAACCCCCTAGGACTCTAGTGTGAGCTCAAGCCGCCCCAGTGCCATGTGCTACCATCGCCACGCGAACGTTTTTAGTACCTTCATGCGAAGGCGTAGTTTTGGTTCGAAGCATGCTTGAAAAGAGAGGCTGGGCAATTGTGAACACGAATTACAAGGTAAAGCGGCGGTAAGGATGGCAAGGGTTGAGGAGGGAACTTAGCGGGATTCAGAAGCTGCTCGTCGCCTTGTTACTGTCAGCAGCAGCCCTCCCAGCAGCAACACTCCCAGCAGCAACACTCAAGGTCGCTGGGCGCGTGAGGGAGCGGCGTGGTCAGCAGGGCATGCAGGAGGCACGCACGCCGCTGTGACTGCCTGCCGTGCGTCATCCCACCGCCCTCCCTCCCCGCACCACGCTGCCACAGCCCTGTGCGAGAGGGGGAAAGCTTAGGAGAGGGAAGGGAGCGAGTGGGAGAGAGGAGAGAAGGCAGAAGGGGGCAGGAATTGAAGAAGTTAGTCTAATATAAGCATGGGCGCGATTGAAACAAAACGGAGGCATAATACTGTGAGAGCAAAAGCTGGAAGTTAAACAACAGGTGGCACAGTGAAAGGGTAGGCGATGGTAGCTCATGGCACTAGGTTGGCGAGCTAGCAGGCAACGAAAACGAGACGCGGGCGTGAGTGTGAGTGCATTCTAACCCTCTAGGACTCTAGTGTGAGCTCAAGCCGCCCCAGTGCCATGTGCTACCATCGCCACGCGAACGTTTTTAATACCTTCATGCGAAGGCGGCGTTTTGGTTCGAAGCATGCTTGAAATTTGAGGCTGGGCAATTGTGAACACGAATTACAAGGTAAAGCGGCGGTAAGGATGGCAAGGGTTGAGGAGGGAACTTAGCGGGATTCAGAAGCTGCTCGTCGCCTTGTTACTGTCAGCAGCAGTCCTCCCAGCAGCAACACTCCCAGCAGCAGCACTCAAGGTCGCTGGGCGCGTGAGGGAGCGGCGTGGTCAGCAGGGCATGCAGGAGGCACGCACGCCGCTGTGACTGCCTGCCGTGCGTCATCCCACCGCCCTCCCTCCCCGCACCACGCTGCCACAGCCCTGTGCGAGAGGGGGAAAGCTTAGGAGAGGGAAGGGAGCGAGTGGGAGAGAGGAGAGAAGGCAGAAAGCGGCAGGAAATGAAGAAGTTAGTCTCATGCAAGCATGGCCGCGATCAAAACAAAACGGAGGCATAATACTGTGAGAGCAAAAGCTGGAAGTTCAACAACAGGTGGCACAGTGAAAGGGTAGGCGATGGTAGCTCATGGCACTAGGTTGGCGAGCTAGCAGGCAACGAAAACGAGACGCGGGCGTGAGTGTGAGTGCATTCTAACCCCCTAGGACTCTAGTGTGAGCTCAAGCCGCCCCATGTGCTACCATCGCCACGCGAACGTTTTTAATAACTTCATGCGAAGGCGGCGTTTTGGTTCGAAGCATGCTTGAGGCAATTGTGAACACGAGTTACAAGGTAAAGCGGCGGTAAGGATGGCAAGGGTTGAGGAGGGAACTTAGCGGGATTCAGAAGCTGCTCGTCGCCTTGTTACTGTCAGCAGCAGCCCTCCCAGCAGCAACACTCCCAGCAGCAGCACTCAAGGTCGCTGGGCGCGTGAGGGAGCGGCGTGGTCAGCAGGGCATGCAGGAGGCACGCACGCCGCTGTGACTGTCTGCTGTGCGTCATCCCACCGCCCTCCCTCTCCTGCACCACGCTGCCACAGCCCTGTGCGAGAGGGGGAAAGCTTAGGAGAGGGAAGGGAGCGAGTGGGAGAGAGGAGAGAAGGCAGAAGGGGGCAGGAATTGAAGTAGTTAGTCTAATATAAGCATGGGCGCGATTGACAAATTGTAAAGCCGCAGGGATAACAGGAGGAAAACAAAACGGAGGCATAATACTGTGAGAGTAAAAGCTGGAAGTTAAACAACAGGTGGCACAGTGAAAGGGTAGGCGATGGTAGCTCATGGCACTAGATTGGCGAGCTAGCAGGCAAGGGGGACGAGGTAAGAAGGAGATGCGGGCGTGAGTGTGAGTGCATTCTAACCTCCTAGGACTCTAGTGTGAGCTCAAGCCGCCCCAGTGCCATGTGCTACCATCGCCACACGAACGTTTTTAATACCTTCATGCGAAGGCAGCGTTTTGGTTCGAAGCATGCTTGAAAAGAGAGGCTGGGCAAATGTGAACACGAATTACAAGGTAAAGCGGCGGTAAGGATGGCAAGGGTTGAGGAGGGAACTTAGCGGGATTCAGAAGCTGCTCGTCGCTTTGTTGATGTCAGCAGCAACACTCCCAGCAGCAACACTCAAGGTCGTTGGGCGCGTGAGGGAGTGGCGTGGTCAGCAGGGCATGCAGGAGGCACGCACGCCGCTGTGACTGTCTGCTGTGCGTCATCCCACCGCCCTCCCTCTCCTGCACCACGCTGCCACAGCCCTGTGCGAGAGGGGGAAAGCTTAGGAGAGGGAAGGGAGCAAGTGGGAGAGAGGAGAGAAGGCAGAAGGGGGCAGGAATATGAAGAAGTTAGTCTAATATAAGCATGGGCGCGATTGACAAATTGTAAAGCCGCAGGGATAACATGAGCAAAAGAGAACGGAGGCATAATAATGTGAGAGTAAAAGCTGGAAGTTAAACAACAGGTGGCACAGTGAAAGGGTAGGCGATGGTAGCTCATGGCACTAGGTTGGCGAGCTAGCAGGCAAGGGGGACGAGGTAAGAAAGAGACGCGGCCGTGAGTATGAGTGCATTCTAACCCTCTAGGACTCTAGTGTGAGCTCAAGCCGCCCCAGTGCCATGTGCTACCATCGCCACACGCTGCCCATCCCTCAGTCAACTTTTGATCCCTCCCAAGCAGAAGCAACGTTTTTGTTTCGTGCAAGATTCGATAAGCGAAAGAAGAAAGGAAAACAAGCAGGAAGAATACAGGGTATGAGAAACTCTTAGCCGTGTGATGAGCAGAGGGGTGTTGACACGGCCAGCAGCAGCCCTCCCTGCAGTAGTCCAGCAGCTCGGCAGCAGTGGTCAGCAGGGCCAGCCCAGGCCGTGCGTCATCCCACCGCTCGCCTCTCCCGCTCACCACGCTGCTCCCACTGCTCCTCCCTGCTCCCTGCCGCTGCCGCCCAGTAGATGCGCTGGTGGAGGGATGCAGGCAGGAAGAGAGGAGAAGAGGGAATCAGGTTAACGGAGCAGAGAGTTGAGGTGAGAAGACAAGTCACAAGCAGGGGGTACGCAAGTGGCAGAAGGGAAAAACGGCAAGCAAGCATGCAGTGAATGGTGAGCAGAGCGGAACGACAAGTGAGTGGTCGGCGAGGGGTGGGAGGGGAAGGCGCATGGAGACGGTGAGGCCAGGGGCAGCATAGCAGCGAGCTAAGGCAGCGAGGGGGGACTAGGGAAGAGAGAGACGCGAGCATGGCATGAATGCACAGCTACTCTATGCTACACCCACTCTCTCCCTCTCTCTCTCTGGACTCTACATGAGCTCAGCTGCCAATGCGCCCTGACCCACCGCCGCCATGCGCCTCACAGGAGCACGTTTGCTTGGGACGTGAATCGCGGGATGCAGCAACACAACAGAGTGGTGCAACGACAAGGGCGGGTGGGGGCAAGGGGGGAGTGCAAGGGCAGAGGAGGGAACTTAGCCCGATCCAGAAGCTGCACGTCGCTTTCCGCACGTCGCTTTCCGCACGTCGCTTTCCGCTCGTCGCTTTCCGCCCGTCGCTTCGCACGTCGCTTTCCGCGCGACGTTTCCGCGCGCCGCTTTCCGCGCGCCGCTTTCCGCGCGCCGCTTTCCGCACGCCGCTTTCCGCACGCAGCTTTCCGCACGCCGCTTTCCGCACGCCGCATTCCGCACGCCGCTTTCCGCACGCCGCTTTCCGCACGTCGCTTTCCGCACGTCGCTTTCCGCTCGTCGCTTTCCGCCCGTCGCTTCGCACGTCGCTTTCCGCGCGACGTTTCCGCGCGCCGCTTTCCGCGCGCCGCTTTCCGCGCGCCGCTTTCCGCACGCCGCTTTCCGCACGCAGCTTTCCGCACGCCGCTTTCCGCACGCCGCATTCCGCACGCCGCTTTCCGCACGCCGCTTTCCGCACGTCGCTTTCCGCACGTCGCTTTCTGCACGTCGCTTTCCGCACGTCGCTTTCCCGCGGGTCGCTTTCCCGCGGGTCGCTTTCCGCGCGTCGCTTTCCGCGCGTCGCTTTCCGCACGCCGCTTTCCGCACGTCGCTTTCCGCACGTCGCTTTCAGCACGTCGCTTTCCGCACGTCGCTTTCCGCACGCGCTTTGTAAATGTCAGCAGCAACACTCGCAGTCTTGGTCCCTTGTCAGAAATCGTCGCTTCGATCATCACCGTGAGAAGTCGCAGTCTTAAGCGTCACAGCCAGAACGCGTCACTTCTGTCGTTACTGTGACAAGTGTATTGATTGTCACAGTCGGAAAGCGTCGCATCAGTCGTCACCGTCAGAAGTCACCGCCTTGATCGTCATAGTCAGAGAGCGTCGCTTCAGTCGTCACCGTCAAAAGTCACCGCCTTGATCGTCATAGTCAGAGAGCGTCGCTTCAGTCGTCACCGTCAGAAGTCACCGCCTTGATCGTCATAGTCAGAGAGCGTCGCTTCAGTCGTCACCGTCAAAAGTCACCGCCTTGATCGTCATAGTCAGAGAGCGTCGCTTCAGTCGTCACTGCGGGAAATCGGTCTCTGAACGTCATCGTCAGAAGACACGGTCGTTCGTCACCGTCAGAACACCACCCTCTCTTTGTCACCGTCAGATGACACCGTCACTCGTCACCGTGAGAAGCGGCCGTGTCGTTTGTCACCGTCAGAGAATACCCTCTCAGTCACCACCTTTAGAAGACGCCGACTCACTATTCGATGTCAGAAGTCCTCGCCGAATCATTTGGCGTTGCCTTCGCCATCTAAAACAGCTGTCGCGAGCAGTATATCAGCGTCGACCATCGTCAAATCGAATTGTTACCATAGCTGCTTCAAGGAACTAATGGAAAGCTTCAGAAGATTTCTAAGGCTTTTCGACGAACCGTCATTCCGCGAACCCCTCTCTCCCTAAGACCGTCAGGAAAGGTTTCGAGTCCTAGGCAGAGTTGCCATGAAATACTGGAGCCGAGATTCCAACTGATCTAAGACAGAGGGTCATTGTTAGATCGTGTGATGCCAATGGATGACAGCCATGTACTACGGGGAGAGTTCCCTCACGGATTTCTAAGGTCTATAAATGATGCTGCTCCGAATGACTAAAATCGTCGTTCTATAAGCTCTGAATGTCTCGTGCGACTAGAGAAGGCATAAGAGCTGAAAATATCACTGCGACTAATCGTTACTGGTCTGCGTTGGAAAGGAAGACGTCAGCCATTGGAAGGATATGAGCTCAGCCTTGATGAGACAATGAAGATAAAGATATCTGAAAAATACGATGGTCACTACGAAGGACACTAGGATTAAGATTACATTCTAGAACTATACAATGGCTGGTGATAAGTTGTTGACAGCCATAGGAAGCCTATTGTCAGGGAGTCGGTGAACGGACTGCCGTGACCATGAAATGCATAACTTGAGTGAGGAAAACAGAATTTCAGAATGGCGTTACCTGAGCGAGAGGCGTTCAGTGGAGCAATTTGGGGGGTTTAGAACGATTAAGAACGGTGCACGGTAGATCACAGAAGCTTGTGTTGTGGAGAGGCAAGGCCGCAGACGAGAACCAAAAGAGTGCTGTCAGGTGAAGGCCGCCATACCCTCGGCAGACACTGTCAGTTTCGTGAAGCGAGCTTTGACGACAAGCTTTTCCAGCAAAAAAAAGGGTTTCGCGAGATTGCGGAATATTCGCGAGCAAAGTTACAGGATTACCGAGGCGCGGAAGATTTTTGGCGCGGGAATTGTTTGAAGAGCACGGCTCTGACAGCCCCCCATGTGATGGCTATGCATTTGAGCATTTTGTTCAGCTCTTGATGCCTTTGATCTCCGATAATGTTCTCCGATATGGCCTTCATTTTGTGTTTGGTTGTCCAGAAATATCATATTCCATGTATTTTTAGGTGGTGACAAATGATTAGGCGCCTATGGTTGAGTTACACCATCAGAACTATCGCTACAAGAATGTGGTTGATGACTCAACTGAAGAGGACTCAGAGGGCTACAGTCACTCTCGTTCATGCTCCCAACTTCCAAGCCTCTGAGAGTGGCCCTCAGCCGTTCGATCAATCTAGAGTCACCAGATTGTTTGAATGCATCATGTAGAATCCATGGGCCATGATATGGGCGCCTGTCAGAGGCACGCACTTCTTGGGACCAGTTCCCGCGCAAAACAATCAAAACTGCCAGGTTTTCGCGCTTCGGCGAAATCTTGTAACTCGCGCAAAACAATCAGAATTGTTCATTTCGCCTCGCATAACCTCATTTGCTGCCAAATATTGTCGTCAAAGCTCGGTTAAAGCGACGGGCAACTTTTGGCAGTGTTGGGTTCAGAAGTTTTTTTTTTTTAACCAGGCTTGCCAGCGCGAAAGTGCTGGCTGGCGAAAACCAGGATTTCGTGCGGACACTTTCCATCCGCAGTAACAGTTCGCCAGGGTTCTGGGTTTTGGGTGGCAAATGTGCACCGTCGCTTTAAGGCCCGCGTCCCAAATTGCGGGCCGCGAGGGTCAAGTTTTTAAAACTTGACGAAGTTGAGTGTCCAAGCTTTTGAAAGTCACGCACTTGCAATTTGGGACTTTCGAAGACAGATTCACTCACCAGGGGGAAAACCGAGGGTTGGCTGGGTCTCGCGAAAAAAACGAACCTAGACGAAATCGGAAACTCTCGCCAAAGCCCACACCAGAAAAACTCCCTCTGGTCAACTTTTAAAAGCATGAACAATTTGGGCCGCCGGCTTTAACGATCCGTGAGCGTCTGCCGACGCTACGGCGGCCTTCACCTCACCAGCGCAAAGTGCCTTTCTGGTTCTCGCCTGCAGCATTGCCTCCCTACCACAAGCTTCTTGTGAATCGCTTCGCACCGTTCTCAATCGTTCGTAATCCACCAAATTTCACGGAATGCCTCTTTCTCAGCTTACACCTTTCTGCTATCATGTTTTCCTCTCTCAAGCTTCCTTGAATTCCTTATCTCCTCGCCATGATCACCGCGGTTCGTTCACCGAGACTCCCTGTTAGTAGGCTTACTATGGCTGCCAACATTTGATCACCGGCGAGTCGCTCTATATCTTAATCATAATATTATATATTATTATGACTATTTCATCAAGGCTGAGCTCATTAGCTGCAGTCTATGGCTGACGTCTTTCCAACGCTAACCAGTAATCTCCTTACGCTTGATCGTAGTTATCGTCTTAGAATCACCCCGATCTCTGCCTGCTATAGTCGCACGGAGAAGTTTTATTTATAGACTTTAAGAATCCGTAAGGAGACGCTCGTAGTACATGGATGTCGCCCACTGGCATTACGTCAGTACCAGTGACCCTCTATCTTGGATCGATCCTAATCTCTGCGCCAGCATTTCATGGCAACTCTGCTTTAGTACTCTTGACCCTTGCATGACGCTCGTAGGGAGGGAAGGGGTTTGGCACATGACCGTTCGCCGAAATCCCTCACAATTGTTTTAAGAACGATTCGTTTTGGCGTCGGCTGGCGATACGCTGCTTGCGCCAACGACGCGGACCTCTGACATATAATATCGAGACGGCGTGTTCTGACGGTGGTAACTGAGAGGGTGTTTCCCGGCGGCGACGAACGGAACGGCCGCTTCTGACGGTGACGAGCGACGGCGTCTTCTGACGGTGGTGACTGAGAGCGTGTTTCCCGACAGTGACGAACGACACGGCCGCTTCTGACGATGTCGAGCGACGGTGCTTTCTGCCGTGACGAGTCGTCAGTCGGAGCGACTGCTGAACGGCGACGAACGACGATTGTGAACGCCGAGCGACGAATGGCGACGATTGACGAGGAACGCCGACTGTTGAACGCCGAGCGACGATCGGCGAGCGTTAAACGGCAAGCGAGGAACGGCGAGTGTTGTGCGCCGAGCGATTAAGGCGACTGCTGAACGCCGAACGACGATACGCGAACGTTGAACGGCAAGCGTCCAACGGACAGCTGAACGTTTAAACGCAGAGCGAAGACGACTGCTAAACGCCGAGCGACAAACGACCATCGCGAAAGCAGCGAGCGGAAGCAGGGAGCAGAGAGCAAGGGAAAGCGCGACGAGACAAAGCGAAACTGAGCGGATCGGCGTTAGGCGAGCAACGCTGCGGTTGGCGGCTGACGGCTGACGGCTGACGGCTGATTAGGAGCGGAAATGCGACGAGCGGAATCGGAGAGCGGAAACGCAACGAGCGTAATCGGAACGCGGGAATTCGACGAGCGGAATCGGAGAGCGGGAACGCGTCAAGCGAAATCGGCGAGCGGAAACGCAGTACATGGCGCACGCATGGCGCGGCGAGCAGACGCGGCGACGATGCGAGCAGAACGCGGAGCGCGGAGCGACGAGCAGCTGCTGAACCCCGCTAAGTTCCCTCCTCAACCCTTGCACTCCTCCCTTGCCCCCACCCGCCCTTGTCGTTGCACCACTCTGTTGTGTTGTTGCATCCCGCGATTCACGTCCCAAACAAACGTGCTCTTGTGAGGCGCATGGCGGCGGTGGGTCAGGGCGCATTGGCACCGGGCTCATGTAGAGTCCAGAGAGAGAGAAGGAGAGAGAGGGTGTAGCATAGAGTAGCTGTGCATTCATGCCATGCTCGCGTCTCTCTCTTCCCTAGTCCCCCCTCGCTGCCTTAGCTCGCTGCTATGCTGCCCCTGGCCTCACCGTCTCCATGCGCCTTCCCCTCCCACCCCTCCCGACCACTCACTTGTCGTTCCGCTCTGCTCACCATTCACTGCATGCTTGCTTGCCGTTTTTCCCTTCTGCCACTTGCGTACCCCCTGCTTGTCACTTGTCTTCTCACCTCAACTCTCTGCTCCGTTAACATGTTTCCCTCTTCTCCTCTCTTTCTGCCTGCATCCCTCCACCAGCGCATCTACTGGGCGGCAGCGGCAGGGAGCAGGGAGGAGCAGTGGGAGCAGCGTGGTGAGCGGGAGAGGCGAGCGGTGGGATGACGCACGGCCTGGGCTGGCCCTGCTGACCACTGCTGCCGAGCTGCTGGACTACTGCTGGCTGGGAGGGCTGCTGCAGGGAGGGCTGCTGCTGGCCGTGTCAACACCCCTCTGCTCATCACACGGCTAAGAGTTTCTCATACCCTGTATTCTTCCTGCTTGTTTTCCTTTCTTCTTTCGCTTATCGAATCTTGCACGAAACAAAAACGTTGCTTCTGCTTGGGAGGGATCAAAAGTTGACTGAGGGATGGGCAGCGTGTGGCGATGGTAGCACATGGCACTGGGGCGGCTTGAGCTCACACTAGAGTCCTAGAGGGTTAGAATGCAATCACACTCACGCCCGCATCTCCTTCTTACCTCGTCCCCCTTGCCTGCTAGCTCGCCAATCTAGTGCCATGAGCTACCATCGCCTACCCTTTCACTGTGCCACCTGTTGTTTAACTTCCAGCTTTTAGTCTCACATTATTATGCCCCCGTTCTCTTTTGCTCATGTTATCCCTGCGGCTTTACAATTTGTCAATCGCGCCCATGCTTATATTAGACTAATTCTTCATTTCCTTCCCCCTTCTGCCTTCTCTCCTCTCTCCCACTCGCTCCCTTCCCTCTCCTAAGCTTTCCCCCTCTCGCACAGGGCTGTGGCAGCGTGGTGCAGGAGAGGGAGGGCGGTGGGATGACGCACAGCAGACAGTCACAGCGGCGTGCGTGCCTCCTGCATGCCCTGCTGACCACGCCACTCCCTCACGCGCCCAACGACCTTGAGTGTTGCTGCTGGGAGTGTTGCTGCTGGGAGTGTTGCTGCTGACATCAACAAAGCGACGAGCAGCTTCTGAATCCCACTAAGTTCCCTCCTCAACCCTTGCCATCCTTACCGCCGCTTTACCTTGTAATTCGTGTTCACAATTGCCCAGCCTCTCTTTTCAAGCATGCTTCGAACCAAAACGCTGCCTTCGCATGAAGGTATTAAAAACGTTCGTGTGGCGATGGTAGCACATGGCACTGGGGCGGCTTGAGCTCACACTAGAGTCCTAGGAGGTTAGAATGCACTCACACTCACGCCCGCATCTCCTTCTTACCTCGTCCCCCTTGCCTGCTAGCTCGCCAATCTAGTGCCATGAGCTACCATCGCCTACCCTTTCACTGTGCCACCTGTTGTTTAACTTCCAGCTTTTACTCTCACAGTATTATGCCTCCGTTTTGTTTTCCTCCTGTTATCCCTGCCGCTTTACAATATGTCAATCGCGCCCATGCTTATATTACACTAACTACTTCAATTCCTGCCCCCTTCTGCCTTCTCTCCTCTCTCCCACTCGCTCCCTTCCCTCTCCTAAGCTTTCCCCCTCTCGCACAGGGCTGTGGCAGCGTGGTGCAGGAGAGGGAGGACGGTGGGATGACGCACAGCAGACAGTCACAGCGGCGTGCGTGCCTCCTGCATGCCCTGCTGACCACGCCACTCCCTCACGCGCCCAACGACCTTGAGTGTTGCTGCTGGGAGTGTTGCTGCTGGGCGTGTTGCTGCTGACATCAACAAAGCGACGAGCAGCTTCTGAATCCCGCTAAGTTCCCTCTTCAACCCTTGCCATCCTTACCGCCGCTTTACCTTGTAATTCGTGTTCACATTTGCCCAGCCTCTCTTTTCAAGCATGCTTCGAACCAAAACGCTGCCTTCGCATGAAGGTATTAAAAACGTTCGTGTGGCGATGGTAGCACATGGCACTGGGGCGGCTTGAGCTCACACTAGAGTCCTAGGGGGTTAGAATGCACTCACACTCACGCCCGCATCTCCTTCTTACCTCGTCCCCCTTGCCTGCTAGCTCGCCAACCTTGTGCCATGGGCTACCATCACCTCTCTGTTTTCTCTGCCTTTGCTTCATTTGTTGCTTGCGATCGTTTTCCATGGCGTTTTTCCATTCCATGCATCCTGTATCCTTTTTTCTCCCTCTCACCAGTCCATGCCCTTGTTTCACGACAAAAGGAGTGGAACACTCAAGAGCGTCACTTGAGGAGCAACACTCCGGGAGCAACACTTCCGGGAGCGAGACTCGACTCAGCTGTGGCCCATCCAACCACTGGTTTGCACACTCGTTTCTCATTCTCGCATTCATCATTCTCTCGTTTGCTCGCTCACTTTCTCTCCCTGCCTCTTTCACCTCCGTACCTGCTCCTCCCCTCCCTCTACCCATCCCATCCCAGCAGTGCGATAAAGCGAATCGTGCTGGTGATGGTGCTGGTGCTACAGCTGATGGCGTTGGCGCATGCAGAGCAGCACACCAACTGACACTCCAAGAGCGAAACTCAACACAGCTGTGGCCCATCCAGCCTCTGGTTTGCGCACTCGTTTCACATTCATGCATTCATCCGTTATTGCTTCAATACTCCCGTTGTTACCCTGCATTTGCTCTCTCTTTTCCTCTCCCTGCCTCTTTCACCTCCCCTACCCGTTCTCTCCATCCATCCCCCCTTCCTCCACCCATCCCCCCTCTCTCTACCCATCTCAGTCCAGCAGCGCGAACTCTTTTGGGGTGGAGGGGTGCAATGTTGTGGTGCCTGAGGGTGCTGCTGTTGGCGCAGCGCGGTGCCACTGGTGAGAAGCTTCATTTGGTGGAAATACAGGGCAGCGCCTAACTACAGGTACGCTAACCCCACTCTGACTACAGGGCAGCTCCTAACTACAGGTACGCTAACCCCACTCTGACTACAGGGCAGCGCCTAACTACAAGTACGCTAACCCCACTCTGACTACAGGGCAGCGCCTAACTACAGGTACGCTAACCCCACTCTGACTACAGGGCAGCACCTAACTACAGGTACGCTAACCCCACTCTGACTACAGGGCAGCGCCTAACTACAGGTACGCTAACCCCACTCTGACTACAGGGCAGCGCCTAACTACAGGTACGCTAACCCCACTCTGACTACAGGGCAGCGCCTAACTACAGGTACGCTAACCCCACTCTGACTACAGGGCAGCGCCTAACTACAGGTACGCTAACCCCACTCTGACTACAGGGCAGCGCCTAACTACAGGTACGCTAACCCCACTCTGACTACAGGGCAGCGCCTAACTACAGGTACGCTAACCCCACTCTGACTACAGGGCAGCACTTAACCTTGATGCATGCAGAAAGGGATAACTAACAATCAAGCAATGAAACTTTGCAGATGGAAAGAGAAAATAAAGGATGGAATGTTAACTTTGTAAATGAAGCGAGTGATAAGATTGTTAAGGGCGCGTGTGTTCCGTCAAATAGGCAAAAGTTTATATTTTTAGGGCGAAATTTGCTTTTGAACTTAAGTCGAATCGAATTCGAGTTTCCTTGTACCGAAGTTCGCACCTTGACGGAATGACACTGCAAAGATGCAATCACACATACAAGGTCGAACCCCAACATTCGACCTTGTAAAAGACGCGCCGAGCCGCGTTCAGAACCGTAGGTTACCCGGTACAAGAGACTTGACGTCGCGACACGTCAACCTGGAGCGCCTCGGATTACATCCAACTAGACCTCCAACACAGCTTTGCGCTCCGTGTGATCTCTGGGTACAAATAGCCCCCGTGGCACCACCGAAATTTGTCAATCGCTGACAATGACGCTTCCCCAGCTCGTTCGTGAAGATTCTGGAGTCGTGCCACGAACGGTGACACGTGTCCGGTGACCCGCGCCGTGGTCGCAGCGTGCGTTCGTTGTGCCATGTGGAGCTTCGCCAATCCATCGCCCGTTTCGCCTGGTCGTCGTACGTGCTAGAAATCACACACGCGCGCATGAACGTGCGCACCCACGTTCAGAAAGCCAGCTCGAGTCTAGTTCTCTTTTCAAGTGCGAACTTCCCTAATCCGTGAAATTCGCGATGCTCGTTAGGTGTTATTCGCGAAATTTGCGAAACAGGTAACCACACAAAGTTCGAATTTTTTTTCGAACTTGGGCACGGAACACACGCGCCCTAAAAAGAGCTACATCTGCTGTAACCCTTGTTCTGTTGTATAGTACAGGCCGTATTCTGTAGGCTGTAGGCTGTTGACTCTAGGCTGGAGGCTGTAACTCTTATGTAAAGTAGAGGCTGTAGGCTGTAGGCTTTAGGTTGTATCACCTTATCTGTTGCAGGCTGTAGGCTTTAGGCTATAGATTGTAGAAGTTATAGGTTGCAGCTCTTCGAGTGTCCTGGCTTGAAGAAGAGTGGGCAGAGGAGAAGAGGAGCATAGGACGACCCATGGAGAAGGAGAGGAAGCAGGGGAGGAGAAGAAGAAGCAGAGGAGGAGGAGAGGAAGCAGAGGAGGAGAAGAGGAAGCAGAGGAGAAGAGGTTGCTTCAGCAGACGTGGTAAGATCTTGCCCTTCCATTCTATTGTCCATTCCGTCCATCTTCTCTCGGTTTCCTGTACTTTCCTTCTTCTCTCTTGCCACTCCTTTACCTCATATTGAGTTGTTGATCTGCCACTGTCTCAGATGTTCAGAAGCAGAGGATAACACAGAGGGAGGAGACAAGGAGGAGGATAGACAAGGGAGCAGACAAGAGGGAGCAGAGACAAGAGACGAGAGAGAAGACTTGTGATGTGGTAAGTCCCCCTACCCTTTTAATTCCCTCTAACTCACTCCTTCACCTCAATTCCTTACCTTTCTAATTCCGTCTGACTCGCTTCTTTAATGCTCTGCATGCCACTTACTTTTCCGCCTCACTCCCACCTCTCTGTCTATCTCCCAACTTTCCTGGCTCCCACTCACTCCTCTTTGCATAACTCATACGTTCCTCCTCATTTCATTCCCTCCACTGTGCTTTCTTGCATCTGCTGAGAAGAGTAAGGGGAGACAGGAACTATAATTTGGAGAGATCCTTCCTGTGCTGCTTCTCAAGCTGCTCTCCCTCGCCACACCCCTTTCTTTCATGCTTGATGCTCTCCCTCCCACTCACTCACCTCTGCCTCTCCCATGCAACTGTCGTTTCATCAGTTGATTGGGGGCAGAGGAGGACCCGGGAGAAGAGATAACAGTCACAGAATGCTTCCAATCAACCGAGCACAGCTTGGGATTTTAAGCGGCAGCGACAGTAGCAAGGGGAAACAAGCAACGGCGACTCGACTGAGCCTTGTTCCTGTGGTACGTCCCTCGTCCCTTCCCCGCCCCCTTCCCATGAATGCACTCTGTGTCTTCCACTCTCGCCTTCCTTTCATTTATGCCATCTGCTTTCCATTCTAAACTCCTCCCTCCTTGTGTTTCCTCCCTCAGGCAAGCATGGCAGTGGTGGCATGGGACGGACAAGGGGCAAGGCCAAGTCAGTCAGATCCCTTTCTCCTGGTACAACCAACCCTCTTCTCCTGCGGTAGACACAATGCGGTTTGCTTCTTCTTGTGCTGCTCCTCATGCGGGTCTCCCTTGCCATTGCCCTATTTCATGCCACGATTTCTCCCCCACTCTCTTGTTCCCTCTCGCCAGCCCTCTCTCTTCTCCTGTGTACATCACCAATGCGTCTCTCACATTTCCCCTGTCTCCTCCTCGTCTGCCATTCATCTTACATCACAGCACGGAAGCTGCAGCGGCACCGGTAGTAGTGAGGGGCAACAAGCAAGGGTGAATCAACGAAGCCCTCTTCTGTGGTACGTTCCTCATCTCTTCCCCGGCCCCTTTTCGAAAAAATGCACTGTGCTTCCACTCTCGCTTTTCCATTCTTTCATGCCACCTGCTCCCCGCTCATACCCTCCTCCCTCTCTGCGTTTCCTCCTTCAGGCAAAGACGGCAGTGGTGGTATGGACAGACCTCAGGTCAATATTATCCTCATATGTGGTAAGGCTCCTCACTCAGCCCAATTCTCCCCTGCCGCAAGGTCTGGATGTCGGCTTTTTATTTCCATTTTCCCTCCCTTTGCTCCACTACACTTTTTGCCACATCTGCTCCTTTGCTTTTACATGCCTTTTCACTTTCCGCTCCTCATGCCGCTTCCTCTCGTGTTTCGTCGTCAAATGTGATAACAATTCACTCTTCTGCAGGAGAACCGGCAGGAGTAATGGAGTGCGAGGGTACTCGAGAATAGCACATGAGTTTAGTCACACTCGATTCTGGTACGTTTCCACAACTTGTCCTTTTCGATTCTGCATCACACTTTTTTCGTGCAATCCCACTCGTCCACCCAATATTGTCCGAACAACATACATATTATATGATGTGATTCTGATTACGCAAATTATGAGCATCATATACCAAAACACAGAGCACATGAAATCGTATCTTATTTTATCAAGTAATGAAGCTAAACCTCGTGTGCCTTGTCCCCACTTGTCTGCATGCAGGACACTTGAAGAAGTTCCATGTCGAAGCCAAGACAGGGGGATGAAGACCCATAGGCTAAAGCTGAAGCAGTTAATAATGGGGTGTAGGATATCTAGACTAGTAACACTCTCAGGTATGGTATCCCCCTCCCCCTCCCTCCCCCTTGATTCCCCCGCCCACCCCTCCTTACTGGTTCCCCAATCCGCCTCCCCCCCCACCTCCAATCCCCCTCCTGCGTAAAACTCGCCCCACCACCCCCTCCCGCTGCGGCCTACCTCCCCCTGCGTCCCACCCTCCTGAGCGTCCCCCTGTGTAGAGCAGGCAAGCTAACCACAGGGCTAACCACAGGGCTAACCACAGGGCTAACACAGGGCTAACCACAGGGCTAACCACAGGGCTAACCACAGGGCTAACACAGGGCTAACCACAGGGCTAACCACAGGGCTAACACAGGGCTAACCACAGGGCTAACCACAGGGCTAACACAGGTCTAACCACAGGGCTAACACAGGGCTAACCACAGGGCTAACCACAGGGCTAACCACAGGGCTTGTGCCTCTGAGCATGCTAACTACAGGGCGCGCTGAATTGAGCACACTAACTACAAGGCTTGCATCGAGCACACTAACTCATGGGCTTGCATCGAGCATACTAATCACAGGGCTTCCATTGAGCACACTAACTGCAGGGCTTGCATTGAGCACACTAACTACAGGGCTTGCATTGAGCACACTAACTACAGGGCTTGCATTGAGCACACTAACTACAGGGCTTGCATTGAGCACACTAACTACAGGGCTTGCATTGAGCACACTAACTACAGGGTTGTAGAATCGAGCAACTACAGGGTTTGCCTTGAGCACGTTAACTACAGAGCTTGTACCGTATAATTGAGCACATTACGGTAACTACAGGGCTTGCAGAATCGAGCACACTGGATACTACAGGGCTTGTAGAATCCAGTCCACTAATCACAGGGCTTGTAAAGGCAAGCACACTATAATCGGGCACACTAACTGCAGGGGGGCGTGCAAATTGAGCACTAATTTTAGGGCTTGTAGAATCAAGCACACTAACTACAGGGTTCGCAGAATCGACCACACTAAAACAGGGCTTGTAAGATTGAGCACACTAACTACAAGGCTTGTAGAATCGAGCAGGTGCACACTAACAACAGGGCTTTAATCATTCCACCAACTACAGGGCTTGTAGAACCATGCCATCAACTCAAGGTGTGTAGAATCGAGCACACCAACTACAGGGCTTGTCTTTGGTAGAGCACACCAACTACAGGGCTTGTCTTTGGTAGAATCGAGCAAGCACACTAACTACAGGGCTTGTGATACATGACATGACACTAACTACAGGACTTGTATAATCATCCCTCCAACCAAACTGGATCAGCAATCAGGATACTTTGTCACTGTACGCACTTCATCCATCCGTAACGGTAGCTTAATGTATGATACCGTACCCTGTCACTGTGACATTACATACCGTTACATATGACGCTGTTCTGACTACCGGTATCTTTAGTGTCACTCCGAAACCTACCGTAAGCTCCCGGATATAAGACCCCCGGGAATACAAGACCCCCGGGTCTGTAATACGGGGGTGGGTCTTTTATTTTGGCAGGTTTTCACTATACCCCCCCCTAGAGGGGTAAACATTACAAGACCCCCCCCTAAACTTGTGCACTAGTGTTTTTAAAGGCATTTTGATGCATTTTCATGTGTTTTTTTAGAATGATAAGGGTGTGAACACAGATTCAGGCCTACTAATCCCACACTGGGTTGACTGTTCATGAAAACAGTAGCAATATGGGGGAAAAAAACAGCCAGATTTCAATGTTATTGGCACAGCCAGATTTCAATTAGGAGGTCACAACCAGATTTCATTGTGATGTACCTATATCGCGAATACTCACATCCGCGGACCTATCGAGGATAAAAACAAAATAGCAAGCATCCAGATCAATGAGGCGTTTGAATACACATTTAAAATACACGTCCATATCATAAGACCCGGGTACTATACAATCTTTACCCTTTAACAAGACCCCCCCCATTTTTTTTATGAATTTTACATAAGACCCTAGGGTCTTATATCCGGGAGCTTACGGTATGTGGCCAAAAGCTTTTATTAGAGCATCCTATTTAGCCAACGGAGGGATTGTTGATGGATCAACTGAGCTTCTGAAACTGCCCTCTGCCATTCCAGCTAGGTTCAACCAGCTCTTCTGTTTGCGCCTCTCGTGAGCCAGCATGCGAATCTTCAGGCAAAGCAGCAAGTGATTCTCCAGGTGAATCTTCAGGTGAATCTTCCTCGGAACCATCTGGAGAGTCGAGGCAAGAGTCTGCGCGTGACACAAACGAGTTGTGGGCAGTGGTGCGGGCCATGCTGAGTCGAATCATTGCCCGGCTGATCCCCTGCAGCTCTGATACCACTGTGCTGATGTCGGGACGAGAGCGGGCGGCGTGGGCGGCGCAGCGGGCGGCGAGGCGGGCGAACGAGCGGATGGGACGGAATGGCATTGACTGGGCGGCTATGGAGGGATCGAGGACTGTAGCAAGATCGTCTGTTGCTATGCTCTGCAGCATCTGGGGGTGAGGAGTGGTGGAACAGGTAAGAGGAGCAAGAGAAAGGAGGATGAAAGGAGGATGGGAAGGATAGGTATGAAGAGGAAAGGAGGATGAACGTGACCCCTAGCACTGATGTTTCAGCACCTTAGAAAGCGTGAAAGAGTAGGAGGTTATGGGGAGAACAGCAGGCAGGGAAACGATGGTTACCGGTAATCGAATGACAACGGGCAGTAGGGGCAGCGGAAGGCCCACCTGGCGCACATCGAAGGTGGCGGTGCTGGCAGTGGCTTGGTCCGTGGTGGTGGCTGGACAGCCCGAGAACAACTCGAGCATTATGATTCCCAGGCTGGCGGGGCGGGGCAGAGAGCAAGAGGTGAGGCGTGAGAGAAGAGTAGAAGATATTTGCGGCGCCTCAAGAAGGTCCTTGAGGTTGGCTGGGCAGCCTGAGAGGAGCTCGAGCATTATGACGCCGAGGCTGGAGGGGTGAGGCAGAGGGGTGAGGGGTGAGAGGAGAGGGGTGAGACAGGAGTGGTGAGAGGTGTGGGGGGGTGTGAGAGGTGAAGGCAGGTAACGGTAAAAGAATTTAGAGAATGGCTGCAGGCATGCACGGCAATCTGCACCCATATACACCACTAAGAACCGCGTCTAGAAAGCGCCTTGAGGATGACCTGTTGCTGCACCCATATGCAGCACTAGGAACCGCACTGGGGATTCGCAGTGAGGAGTCACAGTGAGCAGTCTCAGTGCGGAAACACATGGGGGAGACAAACAAGGAAACCCACCCGTAGATGTCGGTGCGGGGGGTTGGCCACATGCGCTCCCACCAGTCCGGGTCCCTATGAGAAGCTGCCACGTGGCACTGCTGCATTAAGCTGGGAGAGCTGGGTAGGCCCTTGATAATGCCGAGATTCGCCAACCGGGCCTGGAGGGGGTGGTCGCACGCACGTGTGAGAAATATTGTGCACATGTATAGCATACACACACATACACGTATATATACGCATTTACACATATACATGGACATCTACAATCGCGGTACACATCTATACATGATCTAATATGCAATATAAATAACGTGTCATACATCTTGCACGCACGCACCACAGGCAGCACTTCAAGAAAGACAGAGGAGGAGCAGAGGCTGCGGTGCACCAGGGGGGG
The DNA here is from genome assembly GCA_947471745.1 of Closterium sp. Naga37s-1. NCBI lineage: Eukaryota > Viridiplantae > Streptophyta > Zygnematophyceae > Desmidiales > Closteriaceae > Closterium > Closterium sp. Naga37s-1. The sequence goes on from CANJKZ010000977.1 coordinate 2,695,699, forward strand.
CTGGGTGGCCTCTTGAGGCGCCTCAAAAAGTGATGTATGTGTGCACACACACACCAGACACGAGCACACTCACCACAGGCAGCACTTCAAGAAAGACAGAGGAGGAGCAGAGGCTGCGGTGCACCAGGGGGGGCTGGGTGGCCTCTTGAGGCGCCTCAAAAAGTGATGTATGTGTGCACACACACACCAGACACGAGCACACTCACCACAGGCAGCACTTCAAGAAAGACGGAGGAGGAGCAGAGGCGGCGGTGCACCAGAGGGGGCTGGGCGGCCGTGTGCAGATGGCACAGTGCCTCTGCAATGGCCGTGGCTATGTCCAATCGCTGAGAGAAAGCGAGCGGTTGGGGTGACTGTGCGTCTGGGGTAACATGGGGAATATGGGGAGTGCGCACGTCGTAAGAGGAGGGTAACACGGGGAGTGGCTGGCTGGTGGCCGTGTGCAGATGGCACAGCGCCTCCGCCACCGCTGTGGCTAGCGGTGTCGGCAGTGGTCTTTCTAATTGTTCTAATTGTTGAGAGAAGGCCAGCGGTGGGGGGGACTGTGCGTCTGGTGTGAAGGGAGGGGAGGGGAAGGGGAAGGGAATGTGGTGAGCAACGCATGCGCATGTGCATGTGCGCATGCAGCGCATCGGGCCCACATAAGGAACGGCCGCTGCGATTTCTGTGCCCGATGACCGACCTGCTTGTATCCACAAATCCCACGACGAGTCTTCTTTTGTATCAAAGAGCCACAGCAAGGGGGGTGAGTACTCACCTCTGTCTCTGCCCTGTATCATCAACTCCCTCTGTGTCTGCAAGCGAGCACACAGTGTCTTTTGGTCAGACCACTCGTACAGCAGCAGCAGCTCCCTCCCCCCACCACCTCCTCTCCCTCCCACTGATGCCGACGCCGCTGCTGCTGCTGCTGCTGCTGCTGCTGCTGCTGCTGCTCCTGCTCCTGTTCCTGCTGCTTCTTCTGATCCTCCTCCTGCTGCTTCCTCTGCTCCTCCTCCTGCTACTGCTGATGTTCCTGCTTCTGCTCCTTCTTCTCTTCCTCCCCCACCCTCTGCCTCCCACGCCCCACCTCCTGCCTCCCCCACATCTGGTTCTGGTGCGCACTGTGTTCGCCCCACTTTCCCCTTCCTCCCTTCCCTTACACTCTCCCCACCCTTCCCGCCCTTCCCTACCTTCCCCACTCCCTCTCCTCCTACCTCCACTCGACAATCAGACGAAGCAGCAGATTGGTCACCCGCCTTCCCTTTTTCCCCCTCTTTCTCCCCTTCGTCCTCTCCACCCGCACTTCCCACTGCTCTGCCTTGCATCCATGCTTCCCCACCGTCTGCTTCTCGCCCTGAACCCTCACCCTCGCCTCGCCCTGACCCCCCACCCACTCCGCGCCCCGCTCCCCCCCCACCCCCCCCCCTGCTCCTGCGCGCCTCTCTTCCGCCACAGGATCTGCGCCCATTGCCTCATGCTCTCCCCCACTTGTCTCAGCCGTCTGCTGCCGCCCGGCCGCCCCAGAGGCTGGTCGCTCCAGCCAATCAGGTGCAGCAGGTGGGGATGCGACAGACCAGAAAAACGGACGATCTGCCGTGCGTGGGTTGGGGTGGGATGTGCATTTGAGGATGGACACATGTGCGGGTGAGTGCTGGGGAGTTGACGTGAAAGGTGAGAGGTGAGAGGTGAAACAGGAGGGAAGACAGAGTTTCGTGCTTCGAGGAAATGGGATTGTTTCAGCTTGAGCCTGCTCCCTGTCACTCTCGAATGGTCCGTGTATTAGTTGAAGGGTGGTACAGAGGTTGAAGCAGACACATGCAAACTAGGCAAACAAGCAAACCTATCAACCTTCGCCTACCCTACTCCCGCCCCCCCCCTTGTCCGACCCTAGTGGTCGTACGGGGGTTCAATCAGCTGGTGTAGCTGCCCCTCATTCAGAGGGGCCCATGGCCCTTGCAGGCTTAGCTCGTCCGCCTCCAAGGCCTCATTGGTCTTGGTGCGGAGGGCGTTTGCCTGCGCCCTCTGGAGGCAGACGCTCCAGCACTGGCGGTACTCCGTCAGCAGCTTGGCAGCCTCCCGGGAGGTGGGGGCCGCATTGTAGCGGAGCTTCGCAGCCAGCTCCGCGCACTGCCGCAGGTAAGCCAGCACCCCTGGAGACGGGTAGCCATAGGTCTCCACGGCCAAGGCGTGGAACCCCACCCACGCGTTCCGGCCCGCATATTTCTCCTCCTTCCTAGTAGCTGCCGCCCTAGCCGCCCAACCTGGTGCGCGGTTGCAGTTCTCGTCCTGATAGGACACTGGGTCGGTCACGGTCACATCACAAAGCCACACTTCTCCGGTCAGGGGATGGCGGATGGAGACATCCGCTTTGAGGTTTTCAACCAGAGAATAGGCATAGGTCTCCTTGTGAATTGTGAAGCCAGCTTCTGCCCCTATCCTTGCAATCTCGTCCCTGAGAGCATGGTGTGTGGCAGTCCTCCCTCTCCCCTTCTCGCAGCGCATAAGGTGGTTCGGGAGGCGGTCATCAGGGAAGGTGGTGCGGTATCGGCAGTCGCACCGCCTCGGGACGGGGAGGGGGAGGCCTAGGCGGAAGGCGGAAGCAGTAGAGTGTTGGGGGGGGCCCAGCCTCAGCGCGGACGTGAGGGGGATCGCCAGCAGCCAGTCCCCAGCTCCTGGGCCCAGCAGGGACTGCATTCGCTGGGCATGCCCCAGGAGGGGGTTTGGGCGCATCCGCCGCGCCCTGTTAAGCACTCGCAGGTAGCGGCGTGTGTGGACTGCCAAGGCCAGGGACTGCTGGAGCTTCAGTCCCTTGGGGTCCCCTCTTCCAGCCTGCAGGGCCTCCAGAGCTTCTGGAGGAAGGGCCGCGTCAGCTTCTGCTAAGCGCGAGGGTAGGGCCGCTGCGGAGTCCGGAACAGAGTCCATAAGGGGGAGGAGAGCGGAAATGGCGGGGTGTAGGGAGTCGGCGAGCGAGTGAAGAAGGTGCGCAGCGCCGATTACTGATGCGAGGTACGCGTAAGTTCCTTCCAATGCCGGATCAGTAATGCCCAAACCCCCCAATGTTACAGGAAGCGAGGCTTGCCGCCAAATTCGCCTCCTTTCCGCGTTGCTCCTCGGAGTGACAATGTGAGCAGCATTTAGGAAAGTATGGAGCAGCTGCTCCCCCCAGGCCGACCATTCCGCTACGGGGAGGACCTCCAGCGGGGTTGTCCTCGCCAGGAAGGAGGCGCGGCGGCTAACGCAGCGGGTAAGGAGGAGGAGGCAGAGCTGTGGGTCCATTTGAGCTAGCAGCGGGAGTGGTTCAGCTGCCGCCGTGAGTCTGTCCCTTACTGCCGATGCGCAGCCCTGTGGCGTGCCGATGGGGCTGCCGAGGACTTGCAGCCCCTCGCTCGAGATGGTGATGCCGGGGGGAACGGAGGCAGGGTCAATTGGGGCGGCGGACCAGGCCGCGCACTTGGCCGGGTTGTGGAGGAGCCCCATGGAGGCCAGCGCGGTCGTGAGGTGCTCAAAGGCCGCGGAGCACGCCGACGCTTCACCGAGGAGAGTGATGTCGTCGGCGTAGGCGAGTAGGACGACCTGCGGGTGGGCCGCCGCTGTCGCAACGAGGCAGGGGTGGATGCTGGCGGCAAAAAGAAGGGGCCCTAGGGGATCCCCTTGGCGTACACCTCTCGCGCTTTGCAGGGGAGCAGCGGCGAAGTCGTGGTCGAGGAAGAGGGATGAGGGGACTCCGTAGGAAAAGCGGACCAGGGGGATGAGGCTCTCTAGCGCCTCGTTCCTTAATCCCTCGAACACAGCTCTCCTCTCGACCGCGTTGAACGCGTTCGCGAGGTCAATTTGAAGCGCCACTGCTCCGGGGTGGATCTCCAGGTAAGTACGCGCCGTGTGGATGGCTGCTTCAATCCCCCCTGCTACTGCCACGCCGAACTGAAGGGGGACGAAGTGCGATCTAGCGGCCGGCGCGATCTGGAAGAGCGCGGCTTTGGCGATGATTCGGAGGATGCATTCGCCAACCGCGATCGGCCTCGTCCCTCCGTGAGGTTTCGTAAATGCTAGCAGGCGAGAGGCGGTAAGGAGCTCCCCCGCTACGGCCGGTAATTTCCCTGCGAGTGCCGTGTTGCAGAGTGCTAAGAGGTGCGTAAAAACTTCGGCGTTTCCTAGAGCTGCATCGCGGATGTGCTCGAATGTTGTTCCTGAGGGGCCCGCCCCTACTCCATTGGGGAGCTTCGCGATAATCCTCCTGAAGTCGCGGGCTTCGATAGCGGGTGGGTTGTCTGTGGTGGCGGTGTGTAGCCAAGCGGGGAGAACTTGGGAAGCAGGTGGGTGTCTCGCCGTGAGTGCCTCGAGTACTTCAGGTGAGGCAGGTGACACGGGTGTGGCTTGCAGGGACTGCAGTGATTTGGACAGGTTACCACGCTTCGCAAGTCCCTCCGCCCTGGCGAGGATTCCGGTTGTGTCAGGTGCGTGGCGAGGCTGCGGCGGGAGGGAAATCGCCACAGCAGCTTCTTCGTATAGGTCGCTCCAGAACCCCTGGCGAAATCGCAGGAGACGATTCATCATCGCGCTCCAGTCAGGTTTGCGCGCTGACGAGCTGCGAAGGAGAATGCGCGGGAGGAAAGTCAGTAACTTCCAGCCTGGTTCAGACTCGGGGTTGGCTGCCAGGTGTAGTAACGGTGTTAGCATGCAGATCGCGAAGGACTCGCGAAGATCTTTTGGGGGGTGGCGGGCGAGGGGGGGTTGGCGACTGTCGCGCAAAGGGGCGAGGTCCCAGTTTGCGACCTGCGCGAACAGGCCAGTGTTTTTCGCCAGGTCGTCAGGTTTGAGCATTGGGGGGGTTGGGATTGGGGCTGCTGAATTCCCATTGGCTCTTGCAGAGTCAACTCCGTTCTCTGTCGCGGCTCGATTTCCCCCCCTTGCTTGATTTCTTCCCGCGGCTCGATGTTGGGCTGTGGTTCGGTTTGCAGGTTCACCTCGGGCGGTCAGGCTTGGGACCTCTGCTTCCCGAAGCAGAAGTTCCAACTCCTCCTCGTCCTCCTCAGCCCCTGCTTCCAACATCCCCTCTCTTTTGGGGTTAAAAGGCGGGTCACCCCTATCACTTCCATCGTTCTCAACTTCCTCCTCCGCTTCCTCGCTAGCTGCCTCCTCGCCGCCTTCCGCGCCTTCCCGCATCAGCCTCTCTGCAGTCCTCGCGTAGGCGCTCGCACCAGTGCGGCGCCGATTTGAGCCGCGTGTTCCTCCTCGTCGCCCTCTCCCGTTCCCACGCCGTCCGCCGCGGCTGCTGCCGCGTCCCACGCGGATTCCCCGCGTGGCTCTTCCTCCACCCGCCCCCGCACGTTCGTTCTGACGCGCAGCGTCCGCCTCGTCCTCGCTTTGTCGGCGCGCTGGCGTCGGCTGCGGTAGTCTCGGGGGTGATGGACCCATCTGCTCGGCGGGATCTGGAGCTGGAGGGCTCTGCGGAGAGCGCGCTGCCGGAGCCTGCGCCTGCCGGGCATCGTCCGCGTGTCACTGCGCACCCCTCCGCGAGCGAGCCCGTCCGCCGCTTCGAACGGGTGCTAACTCTTCCCCATCGGCCAGCCGCGCGCCCCACCTCGCCGGAGTATTCGTGGGCCCCTGCCCGCGTTGCGTCAAACCGCCCAGACGGTCAGCCGCGGCAGGAGCGTGGGCGCTCGCCTCCGCATCAGCCTCCTCGGCAGCCCTCTCCTCGCCGTCCATCTCCTGAGCGTCGCGAAGCTCATCAGCGCAGGGAGGGCGATCAGAGATCCCCTGCGCGTCCTCGTTCTCCTCGCCGCCCATCTCCACGTGGTCGGGCAGGCCAGCGCTCACCCCGAGCGCGATCCCCCGCGCAACGCTCTCCGCGGCGATCTCCGGCGACGCGGGGGAGGGGGTCGCCTGGACGTCGTTGGGATTCGGGCCGACGCGAGCAGTCCTCTACGCGTCCGCACTCGGCTGGTTCCGGAGGTCGGCGGGCCCGGCGGAATGGCGGTGGGCGCGGCGGAAATGGTGGCGGGCAGGATCCTGCCCTCGATCGTGCCACGAATGCGTTTGCGGAAGTGGTGCGGCAGGCGCGGGCGAGTGGGGAGCCGACTCATGTCCACATAGAGGTGACCAACGGTCCTCCCTTCGCCGCGGACCCAGTCCAGGTGGCTCCTCTGCGCGCGCCGACGCTGCGCGAATATCTCCCCGCGCGGGAGGGGAGGGCTCAGTTCCGCACCCCTCGTCAGGTCCCAGGCTTCTCCGCGCCACGCTTCTCTGTTGGCCGGACTCCTGGCTGGCCGTCGGCGTTCCCGCGCGCAGCACCGACTGTACCTCCCCCCAGTCACGTGGGGAGAGACCCCATGCTGACCATGTGCCGGATTCTGAATCTGGCGGAGGCGTGCGAGGTTGTGGCGAACTTGCAGCTGGCGGTGTGTGGGGCCACGCGGAATTTTCCGAGCAGTTACGGTCCAGGATCCCGAGGGTCCTGCGTGTCTTTGGCAGAATCGCTCGAGTCGCCGTTGGCACCAGTGTCGGAAGCGCCCGCCGGGGTAGCTCCCTTAGCGCGTACCTTCCCCCGCCACGTGGGGGATCTTGTAGAGGCGGCTCGAGCCGGGACCCCTGTGGACACACTTCAGTCGTCGGCGCATCTCCTCCTTGCGGTGTCGGCGTGCATGCGCTCGATGCTGGAGGTGGAGGGGGCGGAGCCGTACACGATGTAGGCCTCCGCCTAGTGTAGAACTGCATGCCGTCTTGTCTTGTTGAGGCCCTGCTCCCTTGCTTCCTTTGCGTGTGTGTACTTCCTGGTAGTTGTCGATCCTTTGCCTTGTTCCTTGCCACCAGGAGCGCGCGCCGAAGGCCGCCGGCGCGAGCCGCCGAAAAATTGAACCCACACGAAATAATGAGGGAGGAGAGGCAAGAACAGCCCTTAAGTAGGCACGGAGGGCAGAGGACAGAGAGGAGAGGCAGAGGGCAGAGGACTAAGGTTCCTCTCTCTCTCTCGCTCTCTCATACGCCGAAAATTTGAACCCACACGAAATAATCTGCCGTGCGTGGGTTGGGGTGGGATGTGCATTTGAGGATGGACACATGTGCGGGTGAGTGCTGGGGAGTTGACGTGAAAGGTGAGAGGTGAGAGGTGAAACAGGAGGGAAGACAGAGTTTCGTGCTTCGAGGAAATGGGATTGTTTCAGCTTGAGCCTGCTCCCTGTCACTCTCCCGATCCCGCACTCCCTATCCCTCACTCTCATCACTCACTCCCTAACCATCACTCCTATCCCTCACTCCCTAACACTCACTCCCTTTCACTCACTTCCTCGTTGAACGCTCTTCTCTTGGCAGCTGCACCAGTCCAAGGCAGCCACGTGGCACCTGCCAAACCATCAGGTATGGTGGCCCGAACCACAAGCCAAGGCTCGCCCTCTGGTCCGGAGCATGGGAAGGAGTCTCCAAAAGGACCCGAACCAAGCTGAATGGTGGAGTGGAGAAGGGATGTGGACGGGGGAAGAGGAGAACTACAGGGTGTTGGAGGGAAGGTGGAGAGGTATGGAGAGGGGTACCAATGGGTGATCAGCAGTGCAGGGAGGTGGAGAGGTGAAGGAAAGTGCTGCAACAAGGATTTGAAGGTGAGTGAGTGAATGCAGGAGGGAGTGAGTGAATAGGAAGTGAGGGAATGAGTGAGTGAGCGACTGCGTGGTGCAGAGGGACCGAGTGAGAGGGTGTGTGCAGGGGAAAGGGAGGGGAGGGGAGGTATACCTTGAGAAGAGGGTCGTAGTGGTGGGTGGAGCAGGCAATGAAAATTAGAGGCGCCTCAAGAACAAAGGGGAGGGGAGGGGAGGGGAGGGGAGGGGAGGGGAGGGGAGGCATACCTTGAGAAGGGGGTCGTAGTGGTGGGTGGAGCGGGCAATGTAGTCTGCCAGAAATGCCTCGTCGAAGCTGCTCTCTGCTCTCCTCGCTGCCATGGGAGAGAGTGCGACAGGGCGTGCGGGGGAGAGGAAAAGGAGATACCCTGAGCAAAGAGTCGCAGTGGTGGGTGGAGCGGGCGATGTAGTCTGCTAGAAACACCTCATCGAAGCTGCTCTCTGCTCTCCTCGCTGCACATGGAAAGTGATCCCGTGCCATGCCATGCCATGCCATGCCATGCCAAGCTAAGCCAAGCCAAGCCAAGCCATGCGGCATCATGCAACATATGACACATGGAAGCGCAGGGCAGCACACCACCAGCCATGGCCCATGGCAAGGAGAGGCGTCAGGAAGTACCACAGTGGTGAGGGAAGGAGGAGCAGCAACACCAATAACCTTGAAACCACAACCGTGAAACACAAGGAAACCAGGTTACCAGAAGCAGCAGCGCATGGGGGACCGCACCTTGTCGGCAGCACATGCAGAAACCGATGCTGGCTATAACGAGGATGATTGCAGCACAAAGGACCGTGGCGATGAATGAAACGAGAAGAGGGCGCGACTGCAAACGGATTCTCCAGCCATCTGATAGGTTGGCGCGCGCAGGGGCGGGGGGAGGGGCGGGGCGGGGAAGGGAGGGCACGAGAGGGGAGAAAGAGTAACTGGGAGGGCGGGGCTAAGGGGGGTAGCTGGGAGGAGCAGTTGGGGGGTGGGGGCGTGGAATGTAAAAAAGGAGCGGAATGCGCATTAAGTCTGAAAACGAAAAAAGGGGCAGCGCGCATGCACGGGGAGAGAGGCAGCGCGAATGCGCGGGGAGGGGGAGTCAAACACATGCACGAGGAGGGGGCAGCGCGCATGCGCGGGGAGGAAGGGGCAGGGAGCATGCGCGGCGGATGGGACTTGCCAGGCGGCGAGGCGGACGATTCTTGCAGGAGACGACGCGAGACGCGTTGAAGCGCGTTGATGGAGTGATGCGCGTCAGGCGCGATACGCGCGAGACGCGCGAGAGGCGCGAGAGTAGAGTGAGGGGAGTGAGGGGCGAGAGTAGAGTGAGGGGAGTGAGGGGCGAGAGTAGAGTGAGGGGACGGGGAACAGCACGGCGTATAGCGCGGCAGGCTGCTGCTATTGCCATGACTGCTGCCGTTGCCCAAGACAGCGACGACTACGAGTAGCGATACTAGTAGGGCCGGTGGCCGCCGGGTTAGACGAATGGACCTATTCCAGCGGGAAACGCGGCGGTGCGAGCGCATTCCGCCGGTGTGAAGAGTCGATTTTTTAGGCGCCTCGAGAATCGAGCGCACTCTGGTGTGCACGGCGCGCGGAGCGGCGCGAGCTGCGCTATTACGTGCCGCAGATGTGCCACTCAGTGCGACGGTCGAATCTAGCGCCATCGCCGCTTGGCGAATCTCGTACGTTCAATAAATATCTAAAAAAAACCCTGAAGCCTAATCATGAGCAAGGCGCTGCGACGCGGGATTGTTTACACGGGACCCTACTCTAAGCAGGGTCTGGTATTATTGCCGTGAAGCCACTGACGAACCCAATGCGGAGAATCTGACCAATTCTGCACAACCTACACAGCGAGCTTCGGCTCTGCAATGACGGTGACAAGAAAGACGTCAAGAGCGGCGGAGCAGGCTTATGGCCAAGATGAAGCGTCTTGGAGACTCTCTTTCGGCCTTATGAAAAGGGTTTCCGAATCCCGAGTATAGAACACGTGAGAGGGAATCGTTGCCTGGAACCATCTACATGGATTTCATTCCACGGCGCGTTGGAGTGTAAAAATAATCTCAACCCTTCCGAACCCATTCAAATCCCATTCCATCTCATCGCATCAGATTACATTTCAATCGCAGCGCTTGTCGTCTGCAACACCAATAATTGTTACTTCTTGACGCGACTCGTCACAACGGAACTTTTGGCAGCGATGCGCATCTCTTAGGTGTACATCATGAACGCTTACAACTAAACAATATACCAGATGTGAAGAGGAGAGTGCTGTAACCACTTGAATATACTAGGAGGTTTGGGGGTCAAGGTCTGATAAAAATAAACTATATCTCACGCGACAGGAACAGCACTATGATGGCCTACAGCTATAACAACAATATACAATGAGCAGAAGAAAGGCATCGCTTCATGCCCTGCCGATTGAAACTCTTCTCAGTTGTTGCCTGCACATGCCAGAAAGTCAATTTCAGAACAGATCCATAAGTATAAAGTGACTGCCATTAGTGAATGCATGTACATAAAAGCAGCAAAACTTGAAATTCTAAAACCAAACGTTGAAAGCTCGAACAAGAAGCAGAACAGCGCCCTCTTACCCTGCAGGTACTGCAAGATCTCAAGCATGCGAATGAAGAGGTTGATGATGTCAAGATAGATGTTGAGGCTTGCCATCACATACTCATCATATGAGTACCCTGCACACACAGGGAACAGAACATAGTGGCAGTAGGTAAATGCAAGCTCACACGAAGATATCACTGCAGTCAGGCATATAAACTAGGGTAATAAGGGATCCTGCTCAAGTACTGTGAGATCAATTCATTGCACCGATGTGTGAGAATAACGCGGTTACTTACGCCTGATAATGAGGTCGGTGTCGTACACAATGAAGAGGGCGAAGATGAGGGCACCCACCAGCGCCAGGGCGAACCTGCACACGGGAAACACACAAGCAAACATGAGATACGCAGGACAGAGTGGCATGCAACCCAACAGAAGTGACAACATCAGGGGCGCTAGGAAACATGACAGTACGGAACAGAATCACCAAGCTCCCTCATGTTTTACACATGAAAATCGCTTTACGTGTGGTACACAGACAAACACCAGCAAGTGTACCACTGAACACTAATGCAGGTGAAGAGACGAAAGCTACGACTCACTCGCTGCCGAGGCCCCAGAAAATTTGGATGAAAGACCAGCCGAGCAGCAGCCAGAGACTGACGTACAGCATGGGACCCAGGTAGCTGGAGCAGGGTGGGGACAACAAGAGGGAGGGATGCAAAGAGGTGAGAGATTGGAACAAGCACTGAGTAGGCAGAAGCCATAGATCCGCGTACAGCATAGGGAGCAGGTAGCTAGAGAGAGCAAGGGTGGAGGGGGTGTGGCATGCGAGGGGGAGGGAAGAAGAGACGAGGACGGGTTCCAGAAAAGGCAGTAGACACAAGGAGAAGAGTCGGGAACGACAAGAGTGAGAGTGTGAGACAGAGAGCGACAGAGAGAGGGGAGGCGAGAGAGCACCTGAACTCCTGTCCCTTCTTGACAGCATAGTAGGTGTACGCTGTGAGCCCCAGCACCACTGAAGCTGTAAGGCCGAGGGCCTCCACCACTATGGGCCCTGGTGCAGGAAACAGGCGGACACAGTGGGAAGGAGGGAGCGAGAGTACGAGTGGGTCCATGGATCTCTCTGGCTAGAAACAAATAAGGACTAGAAAAGCTTTAGGGAGCTTCAGAAAGGACAGAAAATGATGGAAACATATGAACGGAATGGAAGGTGTAGGAAACGGGAGGCCGTCAAAGAAGCGGGAAGGGGGGGGGAACGGGGGGGAGGGGGGGAAAAGGGAGGGGGGTAGAGACTTGGGAAGGGGGACAAACAGAAAGGTTCTGAATATGTGCTGGAGCGAAACAACGTGCGAGAAGGATACACTAGGCTGGAAACAGAGAGGGCTTGAACGGAACCCACAGAGGAACCCTTCCCAGCCTCACACACCCCATGATCCCTCCTCATCCCATCTGATCTTCCCGTTGTTTTCACACACCGCCAGAAACCCCGTGCGACGCTTACCGCTGTACATGCTGCAGATGAGGCCCACAGTCATGCTCATGGACGCCGTCTGCCCGGTCAGACACACGGGGGGACGGGAGGCGAGAGGCGGAGAGAAGTGAGGTGGAGAGAGGGTGTGGGAAGAGGAGAAGAGGGGAAGAAGGGAAGAGGGGAAGAACGGAAGAGGGGAAAAGGAGAAGAACGGAAGAGGGGAAGAACGGAAGAGGGGACGGGGAGAAGAGCGGTGTGAGTGAGGACATTGAAAGGCGAAGAAAGGGTTCTGACGTCAGACAGACAGCGCAAAACGAGAAAATAACAACGAGTCACCAGCGAAAGCCGTAAGCGGTACGCGAAAGCAGGGAACGGAGGAGCATGCACACCAAGTGCCAAGATGACGTACCCAGATTGCGAGCAAGGCCAGGTTGAGAGGATGGCGAGACCGGTAAATGACGAGCGGAATGAGCGCTGCGCACAGAATAGATGAAGGACGTACGAGAAAATCTTACGAGGCCCATCGTAAACAAACAGAGCCGACCTATCTAGCTAAAAGAATTGACCGTCACAAGTAACTGAAGCAAAGAGAATCGAACATTTGCTGGAAGGAGGCGGATAAAAATGAAGCGAAGGTAATAAATGAGCGGCGAACGGAAGGCGAAAAGACACACTGACTGAGGAACGTGGAGCGAGACGAAGGGACGTACTGGCGAAGGGTAGGATGGTGGCGAAGAACATGAAGTATCCATTGGTCAGGCCGAAGTCGCGGACGGTTGGGATGAGAGCGAAGCACGATCCGACGGCTGCGGTGAGCAGGAGTTGTGCTCCAATAATGCCGTACACCTGCGGAAGTAGAGCAATCAGTGAGCAAAATCTACTAAGAACATGCTCGAGGAACAACAGCGCTATCGCGCGCCTCCGCTTCGAGCCATCTTCTCCTTCACTGATAGTGCTGCATGATGATCCAACACATTCCATTCTGAACGGTGTTACTACACACGACGAAAAAAGCCAGTCGCGTGGACTAGCTTAAAAAACAGGCGTGCAAATGACGTCCATGACAGATACGACAGAAGAAGAGAAACAGCGAGCCTGCCGCGAAGAACGTTACGGCATGCAGCATACCTTCCGAATGAATCCCCATCGCATCTCATTCTCGGACAGCGTAATTCCTGGGTAAAGCAGATCGCTCGACGGGCCCGCCTCCACGTCAGGACCCTGATTCTTCATGAGGTGCGCGTCGACGGCGTGGGCGGCTTCCATGGCGGCAAGAGGATACTAGAACAAGGAAGAGACAATGGGACAAACCGAGAAGAACAGAACAAGGTTCGAACACTAGAGAACTGAAGCGAAGGGAGCCTTGATAATGGTTTTCCTGCTTGTTTACCGTTGGCGTTAGGGTTTCATTTCAGCATTGAGCAAGGTTGTGGGACACGCGAGGAAGTAGAGCATTGCGGTAACCACACCGCATGGTATGTTCGCGAGTTCCCATGAGTCATGTCGGTCGTGAATACAGCATCCGTTCCAGCATGGCGGAGATGTGTGGGTCGCGTGACCGATGACCATCATCGAAGCGATGTTTGCTTGGACGGCAAGTTAACGGAGTTCGTCGAGTTTCCGCCAGGTCAAGTGAAGTACCGCATCAGAATCTGAATTTCATAATTGTACACTCTTAGGTTCCGAATCTACACTTTTAGGGAAGTTATCATGAAAAGCTCTCAGATAAGATTGTATTGCAAAGAAACGTCTAATTACAAAACGCGGCCATCCATTCCATCAAGTGGGCCAGCCCACATTCCCTTCATTGGAGGTAATTGAGCAGCGATTACACTCCAGGGAGGATATCCCACTCCACTAGCTCGCACGCGCCCATCTAGTCGGAGAGAAATGTACCTGTCAAAATGAACTCAGTATAGAGGTAAGCCAGAGCACCCAAGAAAGCTTGAAAGTTAGAAGTCCCTCACATGAATGTAGAAATGGAAAACACAGGAAATCTGGGACATGTGGACTTACACTGGAGATCCTGGAGCCACATTGGCAAACTTCATTTGCTCCTTCAACCATCTACAAAACACAAAACAGTCAGAACACAGCGATTACACAACCAGCGCAATCCAGCAACTTATCGGTTGCTAACCCAGCAAATTCTCACCTGTTCCATTCGTCGGTGTAAGTTGGCCGGCCCATCCACCTCTGAAGCAACCCACTGGCAGCTGTATCAGCCTGTGCATTACCACCCACCTGTCCCACCTTTCCCCCACCATTACCATCCCCAGCCACTTCACCCCCCCAAGCCGGATCCACCACCTCTGCAAACCCCTTAAATTCCCCCGGCATAACAACATTCCCAGAAGCCGCCGCCCCTGCTTCCGCACCCACGGTCACAAGCGGAGCGACCACCACTGCTCGCTCCAGGAGTGCAGCGCGGTACGGCTCGGCAGCAGCAAGGGCGGTTTGCACGTGGGAGAGGGGGCCAGCGACAATGATGAGGCGGCAGGTGCCCTGCAGCTGGGCCAGGCTCACGATGCGCCCCGTGGGCAGTTCTAGGCGCAGCTTTGCCAGGGACTCCTCCCGGGTCAGCCGGTTCAGAGATGCGTCCTTGCCCCAGGCGTCCGACCTTGGGGTGTGGAATGGAAAGGGATGGGGATGGGGACCGGGATGGAAATGGATGGGGCATAAGGTTTCTGAGGGCAAGAACGGAGGGACGGGGAGCTTCGGGTGCAGTCTAGCCCGAAGTAGCTGCCAAATGTGTCGGTTCAGGTAGCGCGCAATTATGGGGGTTGGAAAGGGGGTTGAGGTGTCTGGCTTGTAGGAGGGATTGCTTGACATATGTGGGATGCAGGGAAAAAATTGCACTTAGAAGGAGCGTCTCACCCCGTCACTGTTGCGACTGGGACTTGCTATTCCTTTCTTACTTGGGCATGGATTACTACTGACCGGTGTTGCTGTTCCTCGTTGACTTGAATCAGAGTCTGTTGCTTCAATTCCAGAGCGCCTAGGACGCTCTTTTCCAGTATTTCTTCATACGGTTCAGTTCCAATCCTTCCTTGTTCTTGACCCAGCCCAACCCTCCGCCTCCCCGTGCCTCACCGATACAGGAACGCGAATATAGCGACAGCCGCCACGTCAATCCCGAGGTCCTTGAGAGAGTCCTGGATCTGCAGCGCATCCGCGTCGCGCGCGCCCGCCGCGATGGCGAGCAGCGAGGTGGCGGTGATGAGCGCGCCGATGGACGCGGACGCGATGAACGCGCCGTACAGGAACATTGAAGGAATATATTAGAGAGCGTAGCGATAGCGAGAGAGTCTCTGCTATGGGAATGATGTTGCGCCAGCAACTTGGTAGAGTTTTGGTAGCGTTTGCCTCTAAGGACTTTGTGAGAATTGAAGTAGCATTTGGGCCAAGTAGAATTGCAATATCAATTATCAAACACACAAGCAAACACAAACATATATAGGCAAGCAAGAGTTGCACAATTGTTGCGTGGCGCTGCGAGTAACCCAACCCACACGAAAGTGCTGTGCAGGTGGGTGAACGCGCCCCGCACATTTCCAACCCAACTCGGCACCGGAATGTCTCACCGTGCACGCTACTCCTGCCAACACAGCAAGTGAGCAGCGTGCCTCACAAGCAAGGCACCTACGACCCCCAAGACTCGTCATTCCTAGCACCGATTCCGCCGAGTTCGCTGCAGTAGCTCACAGTCACCCGTAGTCACTAATGACCGCCACCGAACTCGTGCGTCGGTGCCGAGTAGACTCAGTCGTTAGGCGCCGACCTGCCAAGTCAAAGGTCATCGAGGGCCCTTGCTGTCGTAGGGCCCTCTAACACTCCCCTGCCATACTACAGCAAGGCCCTTTATAATCACAGGGCATGCATACACACATACACACCAAAACAAAGGGATACACACAAACGAAACACGCTCAAAGTGTAAACACGCACCGCACCAGCCATGGATAGGCCATGGCACCATCCACATCATGGAGTGTCTAGGTTTCACTCCCCTCGCTCGAGAGCCGCACCTGCCCCACAGCCTCGAAGCAACGACTGAGGGCGGGGAAATGCAATGCCTTTGTGAGGTAGTCAGCAGGCTGCTCGCTCGTAGGGATGTACTGCAGCTGCAGCTTCCTGCGCTTGACCATGTGCTGCAGCCACATGTGACGACGCTCCATGTGCTTGAGGCTCCCCTTGAGCCCCATGCCACCTGCCACTGAAATGGCGGAGGAGTTGTCCACAAAGAGAGTCGTGGGCTCCTCACTCCTCAGCAGTTGAAACTCTGCCAGCAGGAAGCGCAGCCTGCGCGCCTCCTTCCCAGCCTCCACAGCAGCAACGTACTCAGACTCAGTGGAGGAAAGGGTGGCGCAACGAATCCGCTGGCTCGCCCATGAGACAGCAGCACCCCCGAGCACGAAGACATAGCCACCTGTGCTGGTCCTGTTCTGCTTGTCCCCTGCATCATCAGCATCGGCGTAGCCCACCAGCTCCAAGGACTCCGGCCCACCACCAAACTCCAGCGCCACATCCCTGCTCCCCACCAAGTACGTCAAGCACCGGTCCAACTCCTTCCAGTGCTGATCACTCCGCACAGTCTGGCCCGACCCCAGCTTGCTGCAGGCGAACGAGATGTCGGGACGGGTGGTACAGGCCGCGAACTGCAAGGATCCCACCTTCTGCTTGTACTCCTCCTCCTGGCGAGACTGCCATCCCACATCCTCGAAGGTCTGCACAAGACACGAGGAGTCCCATCCTCGTAGTAGCTCGGCTGCTCCATGTAAAGGTCTCGGTCCAGCACGCCATGGAGGAACGCGTTCTTCACATCGAGCTGCATCAGGTCCAAATCAAGTGCAGCTGCAATCGCCAGAAGCACACGCGCCGTCACATAGCTTCCCACAGGGGCGTACGTCTCCTCATAGTCCACCCCTGCCACCTGCGTGAACCCCTTCACCACCAGCCTCGCCTTCTCACGCTCCACTATCCCATCAGGTCGGAACTTGGTGTTCAAAATCCAGCGGTTCTTCATCACATTCAACCCTGGCGGACGCGGAACCAACTCCCACGTCCCCTGCTCAATCAAGCTCCGCATCTCCTCATCCATCGCCTCCTTCACCTTGTCTCCCTTCCAGCAGCCCAAGGCCTCCTTCATTGTCATTTTCGCTATGTCCCACTGCCTCTCAGGATCAGCTGCCACGTCCGGGTCCAGGTTAGTCCACTCCTCGTCCTCCTCCTCGTCATCCAAGCCCGCTGGCTCAACCACTACAGCCCAAGCGTATCGAACAGGCGGGACACCACGAGTGATGCGAGTGGAGCGACGCAGTGGTGCAGTGGTCGTCCCAGAAACCAACACACGACCACCATCTCTAATTCCCCACATCTCCTGCTCCCCTGTCTGCTGCTCCCCAATCTGCTGCTCCCCTGTCTGCTGCTCCCCTGTCTCCTGCCCCCCACTCTGCTGTACTCCATCCATACTGCTCTCGTCCTGCAGCTGCTCAGTCTCAAGGCGCTGCCCGTCGGTGATCTCCACAGACGGTGGCACCTCCATCCCCCCCTCACCAACGGGCGGCGCCGTGGAAGACGAAGAAGAGGGCGGAGCAGGTGCAGGAGGGATGGAGGGTGGAAGGGGAGATGGAATAACAGGAGGAGGAGGGGAAGCCAAGGGGGGTGAGGAGGAAAAAGGTGGGGCAGGGGGAATCACACGAGGGTAGACTGAAGGCGGAGGTGGGGTGGGGACCGAGGTAGGGACATAGGGCATAGCAGGAGGTGCGACCACCTCCTCCTCCTCCTCCGCCTCCTCGAGAGTGATCGGGAAGAGTGAGGGAAGGGGCTCATAGGGCATCGAACGCCCCCCATGCTCCTGCTGATGCCAAGCCTTCCATCCTGCTAGGGACATGGTCTCATAGAACACAGCTTCCACAGTGGTGATGAGGCGGTTGGACTCCAAGTCCAGCACGGCCCAGCCCTTGCTCGCAGCTGACACACCCAAGTGCAACCCCCAGCGAGCCTTAGGCGCCAGCTTCCCCCCACGCTGCGACTGTGGTACCATGTACTGCAGCATGCAGCCCCAAACACGCACCATACTGACATCAGGTTTGCGTCGGAAGGCGAGCTCGTACGGCGTCACACCAGAGGGTAGTGAGGCGTGCTCCACGCGGTTGCGCACCCAGACGGCCTGAGCCAACGCCAGGTGCCACCAGTGATGCTGCACACCCATGTGCAGCAACATCGTCCGCACCGCCTCCACAATGCTGTGCATCTCCCTCTCGGCCATCCCGTTCTGCTCCGGCGTGTACGGGCATGTGAGGTCATGGATGATGCCTTTGCCGTCGAGGAAGAGCGTGAAGGCGTGCCCCAGGAACTCGCCACCCCGATCAGTGCGCAGCGCCTGCACCGTGGTCTTGCACTGTCGCTCTGCCATCGGGAGCCACTTCTGGAACGACGCCAGCGCATCACTCTTCTGGGCCAAAGGGTAGGCCCAGACATATCGCGTCTTGCGATCCTTCAGCACCAAGAAGTAGCGGCTGCCGTCCTTAGCTGCTTCACGGAAAGGGCCACACAGGTCAGAATGCACCACCCCGAGCAACTCATCCTCCTCCTCTCCCACAGAAGGAAAGGTATGACGAGTGATCTTTCCCCCAACACAGGAGACACAAGGTATGCCTGACTTGCCCCCCTTCTCCAAATCCAAGCCCTTCACTGACCCGTGAGCCGCTGTGCGCTCGATGGCATCAATACCAACGTGTGCCATACACGCATGCCACAGGTCCCCCTTAGACCGTACGCCCGTCGCCAAGGTACGAAGTGCCACCGTTTCGCCTTCCTGCTGTTGCGTCGAACACGGCTGGAAGTTCGTGCAGAGAACACGCCCCTTGAACTCCGCACGACCAAGGAGCGATCCATCTGGTGCCCTCAGCAAAGTCACATCCCCGGCATCCAGCAGCTGCACACCACTATCACGCAGCTGCCCAGCAGAGAGAAGATTCGCCTACACTCCTGGTACGTACAGCACGTCCGGCACCAAGACACGCCTGCCCCCCTCCCCAAGAAGAGCGACTGTGCCTCGCCCCTGCACCTCCTGAAGGGCGCCGTTGAAGCCGGTAACCTGCTTAATGCTGCCGCCGCTGCTCATCTCCACAAAGGCAGAACGATCTCCCATGAGATGGTGGGAGCATCCGCTATCAAGCAGCACGACGCTCGGGTTTGCCTTCACAGCAGCTGCAACAGCCTGTAAGCCCTCCCCGGCCTCAGGCTCTAGCACAACGAGAGGAGTCTGCTCCACAACTGGCTTCACCATCGCACATGATGACTGCCCGCTCCCCTTAGAGCCATCACCCCCCTTTCCGCTACTACCTCCAGAACCCTCTCCACCGGTGTCTGCCTCCTTATCCGCCCGCTGCTGACAGTACTTAGCAACATGCCCTATTTGTCCACACACATAGCACTTCCCCTTGAAGCCCCCTTTCCCCCCCTTCGGCTGGCCATCCTTACCCCCTTTCCACTTCTCCCCTCCCCCACCAAGCCCACCCCCATTCTTAGGCTGCTGCTGCTGTGCCGTAGTGGGAGGGGAAGGGAATGAAGTCTGCTGGAATTGGGGCTTACCCTTCTTGGTAAAGACCTGGTTAGCCTGGGGAAGAAATTGGTCCTTTCGTCCCTCTGCCGCCAGCGTACACTCCTCCTCGATGATGTAGCTAGCGAGGGTGTCCTCGTCCAACTCCTTGCGAACCTGCGGCAACTTCAGCATCCTGCGTAAGAGGTTGTACTGCTGCGGCAACCCCTTCACAACGTGAGTGATGTACGACGCCTGCGAGTAATCTACGCCGGCCATCCTCAGGTTCACTAGGATCTGCTGCGCACGGTTGCAATAGGACGTAGCGGACTCGTGCTCTCCCATCTCGAGGTTAGTGAGCGCCTGCTCTAACTGACCGATGTACAGATCGTCCTTCGCCATGTACGTGCGCATAATAAACTGCCATGCCTGATAGCCGGCATCGACCTTCATGCGACACGCCTTAAGGGCGATCTGTACGGTTGGGGAGCAGCATCAGGAAATGGTGGTGAATGTCAGCAACTGCATCGCGCGGAACTGAGAGAGATGCGCAAGCGCACGCGCTGGTGGAATGGGGGTGGTGCCATCTATGAATCGCTTTAGCTGAGCGATCTCAAGCTGCGGCTCGATTGATTCTGTCCACGTCGACAGGTCGTGACGTCCTTCTAACGGCCTAGTGACAACGATCTTGTGTGGAGTGAATCTGAAGTAGCCATAGTTAGGGGCTATTCCCTCGTCCCTCGACATCGATCCAATCGGGGTAACGCCCGGCATAGCCTCACTATCGAACTCTTCCGCAATTCCTCCTCCAGCAACGCTCCGCCGTCCTACATTCGCATGCTCTCGTGACGCTGCTGCACGATGAACACGCTCCTGTACACCGCCAACGCTAGCCGTACTAAACCGAGTTGGTCCTCGCAGGACCCCACGCGACATCAACCCATCAAACTCCTCGTCATCGCTATTTCCGCCATCGACAGCCATATCCCACGCACTAGTACCTCCCGCAACTTGCTCAACATTCTCTACACGTGGCGAAGGGTGCTCACGACGCCGACGCGAGCGCAATCCCTCCAACATTAGCTCGTATTCGATATCACTAATCTCACCACGAGAATGACGAGCCACGAGATCCTCCTCTAGGGCGCGCAAATTACCGGCCTCCACGTTCGCCTCCTCTGTACTCATCCTCTACGACGTCTCTATAAGGTACCACAAATTAAAATAAAGTGCCCCTTCCTTAAATCCCTCGTCTCGGGGTCACCTCACAAGGGTCCTCAGACGAGTGGTAATAAATTACCAAACGCCCTATCCTTGGGTCCGAGAACGTAACTGGAGGGAAATCAAGAGAGGTTCAACTTAGATTAATAAGCGCCCTTCACTAACGCCGCACACCAAGGCGAGTATACGAACGCGAATATCAACGACGACGAAAATCTATGCGTGTTCGTTCCACGCTCACCGCACCATGAAGGAATATATTAGAGAGCGTAGCGATAGCGAGAGAGTCTCTGCTATGGGAATGATGTTGCGCCAGCAACTTGGTAGAGTTTTGGTAGCGTTTGCCTCTAAGGACTTTGTGAGAATTGAAGTAGCATTTGGGCCAAGTAGAATTGCAATATCAATTATCAAACACACAAGCAAACACAAACATATATAGGCAAGCAAGAGTTGCACAATTGTTGCGTGGCGCTGCGAGTAACCCAACCCACACGAAAGTGCTGTGCAGGTGGGTGAACGCGCCCCGCACATTTCCAACCCAACTCCTGCCAACACAGCAAGTGAGCAGCGTGCCTCACAAGCAAGGCACCTACGACCCCCAAGACTCGTCATTCCTAGCACCGATTCCGCCGAGTTCGCTGCAGTAGCTCACAGTCACCCGTAGTCACTAATGACCGCCACCGAACTCGTGCGTCGGTGCCGAGTAGACTCAGTCGTTAGGCGCCGACCTGCCAAGTCAAAGGTCATCGAGGGCCCTTGCTGTCGTAGGGCCCTCTAACAAACATGCGCACCGTGCGGAACGGGTTCAGCACCTCCTGCCTCAAGCGCGCATCCTGGCTGCGGGGGAGACCGGGGCGGGGACGGGGGCGGGGGCGGGGCGGGGAAAGGGGAGGGAAGCGGGGGAGGGGGATTCAGCACCGAACGCGCCGAACAGGAACATGCGCACCGTGCGGAACGGGTTCAGCACCTCCTGCCGCATGCGCGCCTCCTGGCTGCGCAGAGCGAGGGTTGGGGGTGGGGGGAAGAGCGGGGAGCAGGGCGGGGAGGGGAAGAAGGTGGGAGGTTGCGGGGCAAGCAGGAAGTAGTGTAAGGGGCAAGGCGGGGTCGGAAAGTGGGACTGAATTCGGCATACGGCTGGAAATGTTCACATTCTTTTATTAATTGCACCAATGCAAGCATGCGTCCCACGCACCAATGCATGCATTCACCCCACCAGTGCACGCGCGCTCGTACCTGTACTCTTTGCGCTCCTCCTTGCCGTCGCCGTTCGACCCGCTGGCTCGGCACGGCAACACTCGCCGCTGCGGGTGCGCGCCATGTGCGCTGGAGGGGGAATGCGGAAGGCGTCGAGCGCGGAGCGGCAAGAGCAGCGAGCGGTCGAGGAAAGGCGCGACTGGCGGAGACAGATGCTGCTGCAGGTGCGCGTGGTGAACTAGACGACTTCTGGTTGCGATATTGCGAGGTTGAGGGGGGTTTGCGACGACGACATGAGAGGATCGCTGTGAAGGAAGGGAGCGCGAAAGGGAGGGTGAGATGGTGGGGGCTGTGGTGGCTGTTGGGACACGGCTGACAGACAACATTCTGTTTGTGAAAGTCAACGTTCGGAAAGAAATGCGACGATAATTAAAGCCAGGATCTCAAGTAAGAGAATTGGCCTTCAATTGCAAAACACTTGCAGCGCTTGTTACCCTATTTTTGTAGGCGAATTGACTGGCTGGTTAGGAAAGTGAGCGTGCGGCACACCCACGATTTTGCCCCTAGAGCAAATGCAAAACATTTTGCTGGTACATGAGATTGTTGTGTGTGACGAGAAATTGCAGGCATTGGAGCTTCGTCACCGAACCAGTTTCCGAGCCTTGCTTGGTTCGGACTGAATTTGCGATTTGTCTTTACTTCGCACCCCTCGCTTCACACCTCGTTAGATTGTTCACCTCGCTAACCAATCGCAGCCCAGCTCCCCTCACCAACTGCAAAACAATTGAACTACTTGAGATCCTGGCTTTAAGCAATGCTGCGGCCGCGAAGGCTGGTTGAGAACGGAGAAGGATACCACGCTCGCGATTTCACTTCGCCTGAACCAACGGAAAATCGCGCTGCTGCAGCTTGTGACCTACTTGTGTGAAATGAGACTGCGCTATTGCCTGATGCTAATTTCTTGTTCTGAAGGGGCAGATTTTGGTGAAGGGTGGATTTGAGCAAGAATGCCATTCGGCCTGTGATTGTGGTGGAGAGGTGATTGTGGCAAAATTCCCACGTGGATGTTCTGCAAATGAGTTCGAGTGTCGTGGCGAGCTGTGAGTGCTCCATGTGCATCGCTGGAAAGCCAAACAAGATTCAGATGACCGACATCTCTATACCGCGTATGCGCCTTTCCGCTTGGGGAAGCTCGAGTAGAAGTGGAGCTTTCAAGGGGCTTCGAAGTTTCGATTCCCAAGGGCGCGGAGCCGATACAGTTCAGTGAAAATACCATACAGTGAATTCATGAAAATATGTTCCCAGGGCTGTCAAGTTTGCCTTTGAACTCTTTGCGCGCCGAGCCAAAACTATATGCACACCGTTTTGAACCGCATTCGAAGTCGAATTCCAGACATTCCCATCCCTCCACTTTCATCGAGCCCTTCATTCTCCAAGCCAGCACAGCAAATTTCCTCGTTCCGAGGGAACATCAGCAGACTATTTTCAGCTGTTGCTGTGCTGTGCCGTGCTGTGCGGTGCTGTGCCGTGCTGTGCGGTGCTGTGTTGTGGAGTTCTGCGCATGGTCGAATCTGTCAGCCATTGTTCATCGAGGGTTATCAGACTGCGCTGCGGTAGCGTTCTTGGGTTGGTGCTGTGACATCACATTTCCAATCCGTCACCTACTGCAATCTTGTAATCCCTTTGCAAGTTCCGAATTCGGCTCCCTGTTATCCTAACACGCACTATTAGTTTACTGCGCCACCGAAGATTTAGGACATCCGCTTGACAATATACTGAGTATACATTGAAGGCGTATCAGCCATGGCGAGTTCCGCCATTGCACAGTCCACACTAGCAGCGTCAGGAATCCAGCGCGCTTCTAGCTTTCTCCTCACGCCTCGCTCGAGAAATGACGGCTCGACCATTACTCCAGCTCGAATCGCACACGTGTCAGCCCGTCGCCGCAACCATCTCCAATCAGACCTCCTTCCAGGAAGCATCTCCGCGCTTCGTTTCTCTTCCTCCGCTTTCCCCGTTCATCGCTCCACGTCGTCTCGCTTCGTTACAGTCACATCCGTGTTAGCGAGAGATGACGTGGTCGCGACAGGCGACGACAGCGGGTCGCAGGCTCAGCAAAGTCGCACGGAGTCGTTCTTGCTGGCGGTGGAAGAGGGAGAGAAGCGCGTTAAGGAGATGGAGGGTAAAGTGGACGCGAAGCAACGCGCGCTGGAGCAACTACAGGTACACATCCGATATAGTCACACATCCGCCATTTGCTTACCTGTTTCAGGTTCCTACGTATCTTTTTTTTTTTCAAGACTGCGAAGGTTAAGACATCCAGAAGAAATGAAAGGTAACATGTGCTTGACTGCATAGTATCCGTCTCTTATGTTGCCCAAATGAACATGAACTGCAGGCTGACATCGACAAGCTCTATTCTGAGACATTCGCTGGCGTGGAGATTGCGGCTGAAGCACCAGGAGCAGGCGAACAGGAAGGAAAGGAAGGGGAGAAGGAGCAACAGCCTGCTTCTGCTGCTGCTGATGACTGTCCCCCGCGCGTGTTTGAGAGCATGAATGAGGAGGCGTGGGGCAATCTGGGCCGTTCAGAGCCATCCGTGCTGAAGGCCCTGATTGGTGAGTGGGAGGAGTAGTACCGCTGCATCTTCACTGGCGTCATCGCTTGTACAAGACGCGGATTCATGCTTAGAGCATCCACTCATGATCCACTCCCTCTGACCTTGCAGCTATGTGGCACGAACATCAACACTGACTTGTTCGCAAACACCATCAACTTAAATTTTGTGCATACAGTTGGGAGTTTCCACTGACGGATAGCTTATCTCTATCAGCACGCAATGTTATCAATCTGACGACTTTCACTCAATTCTAACGGTGCAGGATGTGGCCGATATGTCTCACTCCCCAACTCCTGCACTCCCTCACTCCCACACTCCTGCACTCCCTCACTCCCTCACTCCCGCACTCCCGCACTCCCTCCATCCCTCACTCCCTCACTCCCGCACTCCCGCACTCCCTCGCTCCCTCACTCCCGCACTCCCGCACTCTCTCACTCCCACACTCCCACCATCAGATTCGGTGGACCGGTCAAAGTGGACAGCCTTCCAGCGGGAGGTGCACAGCTTGGCGCTCAGGCGCGATCGCACACGGCAGGAGCTCAGGGCGCTCCTGGACCAGCTGGACGAGGCCCGCACTGCCGCCGCTGCTGTACGGCCCTCCTCGCACTCCGCCACTCCTCCCTCCCTCGCTTTCTCCCTCGTTGCCATTTCCTTTTGACCACCTGTTTTCATATGCCTGCACCATTCTCCCTTCCTCGCACTGCATTCTCCTCACCCTATTAACCACCATCACACTCTCCCCTCCCATCCCAAAAACGCCTCCCCCCACTGCCTTCCCCCGCCCCCACTGCACCCCCCACTGCCTTCCCATCTCCCCTTCCCCACCCCGTCCCCCTTTGCACAGCCCATGGAGGAGACATCATCAGGGTCGGATTCAGAGGAGGAGGGCCCGGCAGCAGTGATCCCAGGGCTGGGCGCGAAGGGGGAGCGCAAGGTGGCGAGCATAGTGCTGGTGGCGGGGTTTGAATCGTTCAACGTGGCTCTCTACAAGCAGGCTGCCTCCCAGCTGCGCTCCCAGTGCCCTGGTACGCGTTGGGTGTGGGTGGTGGGGGGATGGGTTGCAAGGTGGCGAGCATGGTGCTGGTGGCGGGGTTTGAGTCGTTCAACGTGGCGCTCTACAAGCAGGCTGCCGCTCAGCTGCGCTCCCAGTGCCCTGGTGCGCTCAGGGGGCAGGGCAGGGGAGCGGGTGTGAGGTGGATGCATCACAAGGGCGGTGGGGGGGGGGGGATGGGATGCAAGGATTGAGATTGGGCAGCAGGGTTTAGGACGTAGCTATGAGAGAGTGGGTGAGTGGCAGTGGTTCTGACTTGTGTCCTGCTATTCACCTGGGCGTTGATATAACTGTGCTTCTTTCACCTGTACTGTCCCATGCAGGCATCCGTCTCTCTGTCTTCTCCAATCGGGACATTCTCTCCAAGAGCAAGGAGGTGCGTCAACAATCCAATGCTTGCTCCAACTGCTTTTGTGTGCTGCTACCTCTGCGTGTGCTGCTCTGCGCTCACACCTGACTTCTTAGCCCAGTCCTACTGTCAACCCCTCAACCTCCCTCGCTCCCTCTCTCTCTCGTCTTGTGCCGCGTGCGTGTGCATGTGAGCATGGCAGATGGAGGCAGCACTGGCACGAGCAGATGTGTTCTTTGGCAGCCTTATTTTCGACTACGATGAGGTGCGCCTGTTCCTTCATGACCTAACTGGATTGTGTTTTGAGTCGACTCAAAGCACTGGCAAGCACTGGCACGAGCAGATGTGTTCTTTGGCAGCCTTATTTTCGACTACGATGAGGTGCGCCTGTCGTCTCAGGACTTCAATGCAATACTTTGTCAATGCATCTTTGAATCCCAGTCAGGCACACCTGTCAACCGGTTTTGCCTCTAACAGGAAGCCCTCTTGTTCAAAGCTCCTTCCTGTTACCTGTTCTCCATATTCTGCCCCACCTGTCTTCATTAGTAACCAATCAGCCTTCCCATAACTTCCGCACTCTTCCCCCACTACCACATGTCGCCCCCCACCCCCCTTCTGTCCTCACACGGCTGGCAGTGCGAGTGGCTGCAGCAGCGCATCACGAGCATCCCCATCCGCCTCATCTTCGAGTCCTCCCTCGAGCTCATGGCCATGACCACCCTCGGCAGGTACCTTCCTCTAGACTCTACCCTCCGCATGCATGCATCAACATGGTGATTGGATTGGTATGGTCCCCTCGTCCCCCTTATCCCCTCTCGAGCACCACATATGGTATTCATAGCTCGTTCCCAATGCGCCTCAAGTCCTGAATCGCCTCCTCCCCTCCTTCCCTCCTCCCCATGGACCCCCCCCCTTCCCTGGTTTCTGCCCCAGCTTCGCCATGGCAGGGGGCAAGAGCCAGGGCATGCCGGCCCCGGTAAAGGCCGTTCTCTCCAAGTTTGGCGGCGGGCGGGAGGAGGACCGCATGGTGGGGTACCTGAGCTTCCTCAAGGTCGGCCCCAAACTGCTGCTCCACTGCCCACGAATCGCTCCAAATTCCTCTCTCCATCTTCTCTCCTCCCCAACGCTTCTGCCCGCCCTTGCTCTCCCCAACCCCCCAGCTTCGCCATGGCAGGGGGCAAGAGCCAGGGCATGCCGGCGCCAGTGAAAGCCGTGCTCTCCAAGTTTGGCGGCGGGCGGGAGGAGGACCGCATGGTGGGGTACCTGAGCTTCCTCAAGGTCGGCCCCAAGCTGCTGCGCTTCATCCCGGGCAAGCGCGCGCGCGACCTGCGCAACTGGCTGACGGTGTACGGGTATTGGAACCAAGGGGGGCTGGTCAACGTGGTCAACATGTTCCTCTACCTCGCCAATGAGTACCTCCTGCCCACGGGGATCACGGCATCTGCTCCTGTGGAAACCCCACCACTTGGATTGTACCACCCTGATTACGGTGAGTTGACTTAATGCCGTCCTAGGCTGGTCAACGTGGTCAACATGTTCCTCTACCTCGCCAATGAGTACCTCCTGCCCACGGGGATCACGGCTTCTGCTCCCGTGGAGACCCCACCGCTGGGGCTGTACCACCCTGACTATGGTGAGATCACAGGGCTCTGTTTGTACAATCTGTTGGATATGCTTTTGTAGCTCCGTCCTGTGCTGCTCCGTCCTGTGTAGCTCCGTCCTGTGTAGCTCCGTCCTGTGTAGCTCCGTCCTGTGTAGCTCCGTCCTGTGTAGCTCCGTCCTGTGTAGCTCCGTCCTGTGTAGCTCCGTCCTGTGTAGCTCCGTCCTGTGTAGCTCCGTCCTGTGTAGCTCCGTCCTGTGTAGCTCCGTCCTGTGTAGCCCCGTCCTGTGTAGCTCCGTCCTGTGTAGCCCCGTCCTGTGTAGCTCCGTCCTGTGTAGCTCCGTCCTGTGTAGCTCCGTCCTGTGTAGCTCCGTCCTGTGTAGCTCCGTCCTGTGTAGCTCCGTCCTGTGTAGCTCCGTCCTGTGTAGCTCCGTCCTGTGTAGCTCCGTCCTGTGTAGCTCCGTCCTGTGTAGCTCCGTCCTGTGTAGCTCCGTCCTGTGTAGCTCCGTCCTGTGTAGCTCCGTCCTGTGTAGCTCCGTCCTGTGTAGCTCCGTCCTGTGTAGCTCCGTCCTGTGTAGCTCCGTCCTGTGTAGCTCCGTCCTGTGTAGCTCCGTCCTGTGTAGCTCCGTCCTGTGTAGCTCCGTCCTGTGTAGCTCCGTCCTGTGTAGCTCCGTCCTGTGTAGCTCCGTCCTGTGTAGCTCCGTCCTGTGTAGCTCCGTCCTGTGTAGCTCCGTCCTGTGTAGCTCCGTCCTGTGTAGCTCCGTCCTGTGTAGCTCCGTCCTGTGTAGCTCCGTCCTGTGTAGCCCCGTCCTGTGTAGCCCCGTCCTGTGTAGCCCCGTCCTGTGTAGCCCCGTCCTGTGTAGCTCCGTCCTGTGTAGCTCCGTCCTGTGTAGCTCCGTCCTGTGTAGCTCCGTCCTGTGTAGCTCCGTCCTGTGTAGCTCCGTCCTGTGTAGCTCCGTCCTGTGTAGCTCCGTCCTGTGTAGCTCCGTCCTGTGTAGCTCCGTCCTGTGTAGCTCCGTCCTGTGTAGCTCCGTCCTGTGTAGCTCCGTCCTCGTCACGCATGTATTTTCTCGCCACCAAGCATTCCTGTTTTCTGTATCCCCTTCCCCTCCCCCCCCAGACGGCTACTTCACCTCCCCCAGTGCCTACCTGCGCTGGTTCCGCTCGACCCAGTCCGCCCTGCCCCCATTGGCGCCAGTGGTGGCGCTGCTGCTGTACCGCAAGCACGTGGTGACGCAGCAGCCCTACATCCCCCGCCTCATCTTCCATTCCCAAGCTCATATTTCCCCACTCCGTCCCTTCCCCTTCTCCTCCCTCTTCCCTTCCCCTCCCCCTTCCCCCTTCCCCCTCCTCCCCAGACGGCTACTTCACCTCCCCCAGCGCCTACCTGCGCTGGTTCCGCTCGACCCAATCCGCCCTGCCCCCATCGGCGCCAGTGGTGGCGCTGCTGCTGTATCGCAAGCACGTGGTGACGCAGCAGCCCTACATCCCTCGCCTCATCCGCATGATGCAGCAGGCGGGATTGGTGCCGCTGCCCATCTTCATCAACGGGGTGGAGGCACACACGGTGGTGAGGGACCTGCTCACCACGGCGTACGAGCAGGAGGAGAGGCGCAAGGGCGTGATTATGACTTCGTCGCTCTCTCAGGATGCTGTGGTGGTTGATGCTGTCGTGAGCACAATCGGTGAGTGCCCTTGCTTGCTCCACTGGGTTGCTGCAGCATTTGTGAGGGACCTGCTCACCATGGAGCACGAGCTTTGACGCGCCTCCACCCCTGCCCACCATCTTCATCAACGGCGTGGAGGCTCACACGGTGGTGAGGGACCTGCTCACCACGGCGTACGAGCAGGAGGAGAGGAGGAAAGGCGTGGTCATGACTTCGTCGCTGGCGCAAGATGCTGTGGTGGTTGATGCCGTCGTCAGCACCATCGGTGAGCATGCTAAGCTTGCTGTTGCTGGCACCATTGCTTGCACCACTGGGATCCGCAGCACTGGCAAGCCCACACACATGTTCTGCTCTCACAAGATCTCATGCCGCTTGCTGTGCTCCTCTTGTGTGTTACCGACACCAAGACAGTCGATGCCCCATCATCACCACATGTGCTCGCCCCATCCGCCCTCGTCGTGCAGGATTCCCCTTGGTGGGAGGGCCAGCTGGTTCAATGGAAGGCGGCCGCCAGGCAGAGGTGCGACCCCACTCTCTCTACTGCTCTCTCCGCACGCTCTTTCTTGATCTACTCTCGTTCCTCACACTCGCAGCTCTCCTTCCTCACACTCGCAGCTCTCGTTCCTCACACTTT
This sequence comes from Closterium sp. Naga37s-1, assembly GCA_947471745.1. Lineage (NCBI taxonomy): Eukaryota > Viridiplantae > Streptophyta > Zygnematophyceae > Desmidiales > Closteriaceae > Closterium > Closterium sp. Naga37s-1. The sequence goes on from CANJKZ010000977.1 coordinate 2,725,192, forward strand.
TAACTGCCCAAAGGTGCTCTCATCGACCCTACCCACACTCAACCACTTTCCCCGCCAGGTGGCCAAGTCCATCCTGCTGGCAAACAACGTGCCCTACGTGGTGGCAGCACCGCTGCTCATTCAGGCATTCCCAGCTGGAAGCGTTTTGTCTCAGCTGCTTGTGTCCTTGCGCTGTTGGGCTGTCAAGATTGAGGTATCACAAGTATACAACCTCTACCCCCTCTCGCCGCCAGGTGGCCAAGTCCATCCTGCTGGCCAAGAACGTGCCCTACGTGGTGGCAGCGCCGCTGCTCATTCATGACATCCTCAGCTGGAAGCCTCTCGTCTACACTGCTTGTGTCCTTGGGCCAGACTTATGAAATCACAAGTATACAACACTCTACCCCATCCATTCCCCTCTCGCCACCAGGTGGCCAAGTCCATTCTGCTGGCCAAGAACGTGCCCTACGTGGTGGCAGCGCCGCTGCTCATTCAGGACATACCCAGCTGGAAGCGTGACGGCGTGCAGGGGCTGCAGTCAGTGGTGCTCTACTCGCTGCCGGAGCTCGATGGTGCCATCGACGCCATTCCGCTGGGAGGGCTTGTCGGCGATGGCATTCACCTGGTAGGCTGGGGTTAGACGGTATGCATGCACCTAGTAAGATGTGTTCACCTGGCGCAAGGCTGCAGTCAGTGGTGCTCTACTCGCTGCCGGAGCTTGATGGTGCCATCGACGCCATTCCGCTGGGGGGGCTTTTCGGCGATAGCATTCACCTGGCAGGCTGGCTGGTGGTGGCAGATGTTATGCTGGGTTCAGATGGTAGGCTGCCTGCATTGACTCGTACAGGGCTGCATGCAGTAGTGCTCTCGTTGCCTGACCTGACCAGAGCCAGGAGCCACGGCCCCCACCTTCTGCTTCCTGCCCCACCACATAACATACCAGGTGCCTGTGCGAGTAAGACGCCTGACCTCTCGCCTGTGGAGTTGGATCAATCAACCTGCGGCGCACAGAGAGAACCCAATGCAAGGTGGCCATTGTGCTGTATGGCTTCCCCCCTCCTCGTTCCCCCTGCCCCACTCCCACTCTTATCACCCTGCCACCCCAGGTGCCCGAGCGTGTGAGGCGCCTAACATCCCGCCTGTGGAGTTGGATCAACCTGCGGCGCACAGCAAGAGCCCAGCGCAAGGTGGCCCTCGTGCTGTACGGCTTCCCCCCTCCTCGTTCCCCCTGCCCCACTCCCACTCTTACCACCCTGCCACCCCAGGTGCCAGAGCGTGTGAGGCGCCTTACATCCCGCCTGTGGAGCTGGATCATCCTGCGGCGCAAAGCGAGAGCCATAACGTTACACGGCTTCTCTCCTCCCCTCCCTCACAACCCCAGGTGCCCGAGCGAGTGAGGCGCCTTACATCCCGCCTGTGGAGTTGGATCAACCTGCGGCGCACAGCAAGAGCCCAGCGCAAGGTGGCCCTCGTGCTGTACGGCTTCCCCCCCGGCGTGGGCGCCACCGGCACTGCTGCCCTGCTCAACGTGCCCAAGTCGCTGGAGGCACTGCTGCAGCGCATGCACGCAGAGGGGTGAGTTGCTGAGTGCATGGGCATGGCATTGAAGGCACGTAGGGCTCAGCGCAAGGTGGCCGTTGTGCTGTACGGCTTCCCCCCTGGGGTGGGTGCTACTGGTACTGCCGCCCTGCTCAACGTGCCCAAGTCGCTGGAGGCACTGCTGCAGCGCATGCACGCAGAGGGGTAGGTGAGGGGTGAGAGGAGAGGGGTGAGAGGAGAGGGGTGAGAGGAGAGGGGTGAGAGGAGAGGGGTGAGAGGAGAGGGGTGAGAGGAGAGGGGTGAGAGGAGAGGGGTGAGAGGAGAACGGTAAGGGGAGAGGGGTGAGCTGCTGACTCAGAGGAGTGAATTGGCATAGCATAAATGGCATGTTGGCACAGCTGGCTCTAAATTAATTTCAAATGGCGAACTATTTACCCTCTCGTCCTTCTAATTGCCGTGCCCTCCCCTGCCCCACTTCTCCCCACTCTCCCCTGCCCCTCCTCTCCCCGCTCTCCTCTCTGCCTGCCCCTCCACCAGCTACGACCTGGGCCCAGCAGGAGAAGCAATCTCGCGCGGGGAAATCAACGGTGAGGATCTGATCGCGCTGCTGCAGGAGCTGGATGCGGACAGGGTGGTATCAGCGGGGGAGAAAGGGCCCGAGCTGGCGCTCAGGGCGGTGAATGAGAAGCTGCAGCGCAGCGAGGACGGCCCGAGGAGCATCCCTGAGGGGGTGGTGCCCGTGGCAGAGTGCATCGACTGGCGGCAACTGAGGGACTGGATTGGGTGAGTGGGGAGTGGCAATGCTGGCTTGAGCTTGGGGGTGAGGTTCTGAAATGGCTTAGAAGTCACGCCCACTCACTGACCTGCTGATTCTTGGTGTTTGGCAGGGAGACACTGACGGGGCGCATGGAGAGGGCGTGGGGCGAGCTGAGGAAGATCCGATCCATCCACTGCGACTCGGAGGGCAGGAGCGTTGTCAGCGGCATTCAGCTCGGTAACGTGTGGTGAGTTACCATTGCGCGGTAATTTGCGTGCATGCAGTGCGGTGCAGTGTGGTGCAGTGCATCCAAGGTTCTAGTGTGAGGGTGGAACATCTGCCTGCTGCGTGCAGTTGAACAACACCTTGCCACTGCTGCTGCATGCTCTAACCTTGCAGATCCCAGTGCTGCGTGTACCGAGCCCAGTGCGGCGATCCTGGGCTCTGTACACAAGCAAAAGATGCTCTCATCTCTCTCTCTTCTCTCTGCTCATCCCTCTAGACATCTTACCATCTGTCATTCCTCGACCCGCCCCCCTTTCCCACTGTGCCCTGGTGATAGTTAGTTACCCTGTGTTGCCCTCTCCATTCCACTTTCCCGCCCAAACCCTGCCCTGGGTGGCACGGCAGGATTGGAGTGCAGCCAGTGCTGGGCCTGGAGGGAGACCCCATGCGCCTGCTCTTTGAGCGTGACCTTACTCCCCACCCCCAGGTAGGTAACTGTTCGTTGTGCTGTCACTCACTGTTCTTCTTTTTAGTGTTATTTCTCCCGTTCATTTTCTGCATTTACCCCTTGACACTTATCATCCCTCTGACCGTGCACTGTCTTCACCCCTCTGTTGTCCCACAATCTCGCCCCCCCACCAATCTGCTGTCCCACCATCCCACCACCAGTACGCGGCCTTCTACAAGTGGCTGCAGCTGGGCATGCAGGCGAATGCAGTGGTGCACTTCGGCATGCACGGCACTGTGGAGTGGCTTCCTGGCAGCCCTCTGGGCAACACAGGTACGGGGGATGAGGAGTGGCATGGGAGGGCAGGGTATGGTATGGCATGCAGGGCGAAAGGCATGCACGCGAATGCAGTGGTGCACTTCGGCATGCACGGCACCGTGGAGTGGCTTCCTGGCAGCCCGCTGGGGAACACAGGTATGGGGGTATGAGGAATGGTATGGGAGCATGAGGAGTGGTATGGGTAGCATGAGGAGTGGTATGGGAGCATGAGGAGTGGTATGGAAGCATGAGGAGTGGTATGGGAGCATGAGGAGTGGTATGGGAGCATGCGGAGTGGTATGGGAGCATGAGGAGGGGTATGGGTAGTATCAGGAGTGGTATAGCATGGCATGACATGGTATCGCACGTGTGTGTTTGCGTGTCCTCTTCTGTCTCTCCTCCCTCGCCCTTCATCTCTCCCTTCCACTCCACCTGCCGCCTCCTTGCTCCTGTCTGCAGGCCTGTCTTGGTCCGACGTGCTCCTGGGTAACCTCCCCAACATGTGAGTCCTGCACTCCAAGCTTCATACTTCTCGGTCAGACCGCCAATCTGTGGTTGTAGAATTGTGGGACGTCTTGACCAGTCGCAGTCATATCCATCGCCAAGCTCTCCTGCTGCCTGCCCTCTCCTGCCTGCTCCTTCCTCCACCCCCACCTCACCAATCGCACCTCCACCACATTCCCCACCCTCCCATTGCTCCCTGCCTTCCATGCGCCATCAACCCCCCCATCATCCGCCCCCACCCCATCTTCCCTCCTTGCAGCTACATCTATGCGGCCAACAACCCCTCAGAGTCCATTGTTGCCAAGAGGCGGGCGGAGGTGTTGTGCCTTAGCGTCAATCCCCCCCAACATGTGCTGCTCTCCTGCTCCCTCCTCCCCTATCCTCCCCCACCACCCCCATCAGCTACATACATCTATGCGGCCAACAACCCCTCCGAGTCCATCGTTGCCAAGAGGCGGGCGGAGGTGTTGTGCCTCAGCGTCAATCCCCCCCAACATGTGCTGCTCTCCTGCTCCCTCCTCCCCTCTCCTCCCCCCCCACCCCCATCAGCTACATACATCTATGCGGCCAACAACCCCTCAGAGTCCATTGTTGCCAAGAGGCGGGCGGAGGTGTTGTGCCTTAGCGTCAATCCCCCCCAACATGTGCTTCTCTCCTGCTCCCTCCTCCCCTATCCTCCCCCACCACCCCCATCAGCTACATACATCTATGCGGCCAACAACCCCTCCGAGTCCATCGTTGCCAAGAGGCGGGCGGAGGTGTTGTGCCTCAGCGTCAATCCCCCCCAACATGTGCTGCTCTCCTGCTCCCTCCTCCCCTCTCCTCCCCCCCCACCCCCATCAGCTACATACATCTATGTGGCCAACAACCCCTCAGAGTCCATTGTTGCCAAGAGGCGGGCGGAGGTGTTGTGCCTTAGCGTCAATCCCCCCCAACATGTGCTGCTCTCCTGCTCCCTCCTCCCCTATCCTCCCCCACCACCCCCATCAGCTACATACATCTATGCGGCCAACAACCCCTCCGAGTCCATCGTTGCCAAGAGGCGGGCGGAGGTGTTGTGCCTCAGCGTCAATCCCCCCCAACATGTGCTGCTCTCCTGCTCCCTCCTCCCCTCTCCTCCCCCCCCACCCCCATCAGCTACATACATCTATGCGGCCAACAACCCCTCAGAGTCCATTGTTGCCAAGAGGCGGGCGGAGGTGTTGTGCCTCAGCGTCAATCCCCCCCAACATGTGCTGCTCTCCTGCTCCCTCCTCCCCTCTCCTCCCCCCCCACCCCCATCAGCTACATACATCTATGCGGCCAACAACCCCTCAGAGTCCATTGTTGCCAAGAGGCGGGCGGAGGTGTTGTGCCTCAGCGTCAATCCCCCCCAACATGTGCTGCTCTCCTGCTCCCTCCTCCCCTCTCCTCCCCCCCCACCCCCATCAGCTACATACATCTATGCGGCCAACAACCCCTCAGAGTCCATTGTTGCCAAGAGGCGGGCGGAGGTGTTGTGCCTTAGCGTCAATCCCCCCCAACATGTGCTGCTCTCCTGCTCCCTCCTCCCCTCTCCTCCCCCCCCACCCCCATCAGCTACATCTATGCGGCCAACAACCCCTCCGAGTCCATCGTTGCCAAGAGGCGGGGGTACGGTACCATAGTGTCGTACAACGTACCTCCGTACGGCAGGGCAGGGCTGTACAAGGAACTCGCTGGACTGAGGGAACTGGTGAGTTGTGAGGCTCCTTGAGTCAAACTGAAGCATCGCGAGGCGCCTTGAGCAGAGAGGTGGGCGGGAGTACGGCACCATAGTGTCGTACAATGTTCCTCGGTATGGGAGGGCAGGGCTGTACAAGGAACTTGCTGGGCTAAGGGAACTGGTGAGTGGTGAGGCGCCCTGAACCCTTCACATCTCATGGTTTCCCCCCGTAATTTTGCTGTCTCCTTTCATTGACTGGCTCTGACAGGACAGTTGCGTCACCCATGCATGTTTCGATTTAAATCGCCTCAACGAACGGCGCTACCGCCCATTCCTCCACTGCTGTATGCAGATTGCAGAGTTCCGGGAGGACCCAACAAAGAACGAGTCGTTAAAGCCGGCCATAGTGGGTGGCTGGTGACAGCGGGCATGCAGGCGGACTGCCCTTATGTGCCCTCTGACGCCTCTAGTGGTGGCGGCGAGCATGCAGGCGGTGCACTTGAGTCCGATTAACCCTTCAGAAATCCGATGAATCTTCTCTGTGCCTGTCGCTCCGTGTGCAGATTGCAGAGTTCCGGGAGGACCCAGCAAAGAACGAGTCTCTGAAGCCGGCCATCGTGGGCGCGCTGGTGACGGCAGGCATGCAGGCGGACTGCCCCTTCGTGCCCTCGGATGGCTCCAGCGGTGGCGAGGCGGTGTTTCTGGATGAGGAGAGCATTGAGGGGGTGTCCGAGGCGGAGTTTGAGACGTACCTCGTGAAGCTGTATGAGTACCTGGTGAGTCCGTGTGAGGGGGAGAGGGAAGGACTGAGGGAGTGAGGGGGGGAGGGAGGGATGAGTGAGTGAAGGTGCGAGGGAGTCACTGCAGGGGTGACTGGGAGAGCTACCAAGTCAGCACAACCCTTCGTGCCCTCGGATGGCTCCAGCGGTGGCGAGGCAGTGTTTCTGGACGAGGAGAGCATTGAGGGGGTGTCTGAGGAGGAGTTTGAGACGTACCTCGTGAAGCTGTATGAGTACCTGGTGAGTCTTTGCGCGAGGGGTTGAGTGAGCGAGGGAGTGAAGGAGTGCCTGCACTGCTGCGCCTCAACCCTTCCCCTCTCGTCCCTGCCCAATCCCTTGCCCCCCAATCCTTCTCCCCCAATCCACTTAACCCACGCTTTTCCCCCATCGCTGCACATCTCTGCATCCCAGGCGGTGGTGGAGAACCGTCTGTTCTCGGAGGGGCTGCACAATCTGGGCCGTCCACCCAAGGAGGAGCAGATGGAGCAGTACCTTTCGGCCTACTTTGGGGATGACCTGGATGACACAGCTATCGAGGCTGTTGCTCACACCCATGGGGACCTGGCTGAGGTGGGTGAGGAGGGGTGGTGGGTTCGTGAATGGGGCCGATGGGGGAGGAGGCATTACCGTGAGAGGAGCAGATGGAGCAGTACCTGTCGGCATACTTTGGGGATGACCTGGATGATACAGCTATCGAGGCTGTTGCTCACACCCATGGGGACCTCGCTGAGGTGGGTGCTGGGGGGTGGTGGTGTGGGTTGTGCGGGGTGGTGGAGAGGGTGATGGAGGGTGATGATGAAGGATGATGGGAAGAGTGATGAAAAGAGTGGTGCAAATAGGGATGGGTGGAGATGCAAGGTGCGCTGGGATGAAGCACTGTAGGCAGGCTGTTCTCCAAGGACCGTTTTCTGATCACTGTACCTCTCTCACTCTTTCTAACGTGCCTCTTTGACCATGCCTGCCCCGCCATGCCTGCCCCACCGTGCCTGCCCCACAGGTTCGGCAGCGCTTGGAGCAGCTGTACCTGAGGGACGGCTTGGCACCGCCCGCTCGGGATGCTGAGGTGGACGCACGCGTGGCGGAGGCGGTGAGCATTCGGCAGCTGCTGGCACGCAACACAGAAGAGCTGGATAACGTGCTGCGTGGACTGGACGGTGAGAGTGGTTTAGTGCGGTGCGCATGGATGGAGGGGATTAGCTGGGTAGCGGAAGCGGTGAGCATTCGGCAGCTGCTGGCGCGCAACACAGAGGAGCTGGATAACGTGCTGCGTGGGCTGGACGGTGAGAGTGGTTTAGTGCGGCGCGGGTGGATGGGATGGATTGTCTGGATGGTGGAAGCAGTGAGCAGCTTCTGGCACGCAACACAGAGGAGCTTGATAACGTGCTTCGGGGACTAAACGGTGAGAGCAGAGAAACAGGAAACAATGAGTACATGAGATGAACTGGAGGGGATTGGCTGGGTAATAGGCACACACATTAGGGGGATTAGCTGGATGTTAGGCACAGGGGGTTGAGTTGAGTCTTGCAATTGCAGTCTCAGCCATCTTTCTCTCTCCTCCATCTCTTCCCCCACCTGTCTGCATGCAGGTGACTATGTGCCTCCTGCTGTGGGCGGTGACCTGCTGCGAGACGGCCCAGGTGAGACTTTACACACGGAATCTCAAGTGAGATGCACGCGCAGTGAGTCTTCTCTGTGCGTCCGCCCATGCTCCAATTTGCATCCTCCTTTCCACCCCATCCTATCCCTCCGTACTCTTCCCTTGTCCAATCTGTCGTCCGCCCTTCCTTTTCGGTTCCTTCCCGGGATAACAACTGCTGGCCTGGTGTGTTTCCTCGTGCCTGTGCTGCTCTGCAGGTGTCCTTCCCACGGGGCGCAACATCCATGCACTGGACCCCTACCGCATGCCCTCTCAGACATCTCAAACGTCATCTGCCCTGCTGTGTTGCTTCTTGCCTGTGCTGCCTGTGTTGTCTGTGCTGCCTGTGCTGCGTGTGCTGCTCTGCAGGTGTCCTCCCCACGGGGCGCAACATCCATGCACTGGACCCCTACCGCATGCCCTCTGCAGGTGACTCTTCACATCACACACGGCGATGGTTCCTTAGCATACAGCAGGGGCTGTTTCTGGGAAACAGCCTGTTGCTGGCATGCAGCAGCTGCGTGTGTGTTACCAGCACATCACCCCTGGCACTGCCAGGTGTGGTGTAGTGGTGAAGCCTTTATGTCAACAGTCAATCTGGCTGGCCTGCTCGCTGCTGGAGAGTGGCGGATCGAAAGCGCCGCGTATATGTGTGTCTGCTGCTGAACACGCTTCTCTGCTGCCTCTTCACTCTCTCGTGTATCATACATTCACTTATGACAAGACTCACTCATTCCAACCATAACCTCCTCCCCTCTCCACTCTCGCTGCTCTCATTGCTCTCTCCTCCCTCTCCACCCTCTCCCCCTTCTCCTCCCTTTCCCCAGCGGCATGGGAGAGGGGCAGTGCCATAGCGGCCAACATAATACAGCAGCACCTGGACCAGCACGGCACCTACCCTGAGACCATTGCCGTCATGCTCTGGGGGCTTGACGCCATTAAGGTGGGTGGGCCTTGGGGTGTGAACGAGACTGCCATGTCTGACTCTGCACGTGTGCGCTTACAGGTTCTTTCTTCTCTTCTCCGGGACCTCTTTGAATATTTTTATTTCTTCCTTTCCGTTTCACCTCTTTCTATGAACCATCACCTCTGCCTCATCTTTCACCCGCATGCCCCCTCTCCCCTGGCCTGTTCCCCCAACCCCCATCAGACGCGTGGCGAGTCGGTTGCCATAGCCCTCGCACTCGTAGGGGCACACCCGGTGAAGGAGGTGAGTGGGGTATGGGAGATCAGGGGAGTGGGAGGGTGGGATGGGTGAGAGTAGAGGTGAAGCTGCAAGCAATGCGTGTGGGAGTGAGTGAGGGGTGAACCCCTCAGGTCTGTGTGACTCAGGACATGGTGCCTGCAGGGCACGGGGCGAGTGGTGTGTATTTTGACATCACTCCCGAACATCCTTCCAGGCTGTCATCTCATTGCATGTGAGTGGTGCCGTCAGTCAGCCTTCATAGCATGTGAGTCCGAAGGCATGCGTCGCAAAGCAATCCACTGACGCCCTATCCTGCCGTGCCATCATCTCTCACTCCCTTCTGCTTCACCCCGCCAGGGCACGGGGCGAGTGGTCCGTTTCGACCTCACGCCCCTGGAGCAGCTGGGGCGACCAAGAATAGACGTGCTCGCAAACCTCTCAGGCATCTTCCGGGACAGGTGAGCTGTGAGCACCCGTTGCAGAGCTGTTAAAGACAGGTGAGCACGGAAGCATTCTCTTGAAGCTGCAGCCTCGTATTCATCCGCACGATATTCTCAACTGCCACCTCCTATCTTGCATTCTTGCTTCTTTTCTAGACAAGGGAGGGAGCTAATCACCTTGCCTTCCCTTCCCCCTTCATACACCCGCCCCACTGCCTCCGTCCCTACCTGACCCCCAAACCAGTTTCGCCAGCATGCTGGACGACCTGTTCAGGCGAGCAGGCCTCTGAGTTGACTCCAACAGCATTGCACTTCCCCGCCCTCTCTACCCCGCCCCCCCGTCGTCATCCCACTGCCCCGCCCTCTCTACCCCGCCCCCCCGTCGTCATCCCACTGCCCCGCCCTCTCTACCCCGCCCCCCATTCGTCATCCCACTGCCCCGCCCTCTCTACCCCGCCCCCCATTCGTCATCCCACTGCCCCGCCCTCTCTACCCCGCCCCCCATTCGTCATCCCACTGCCCCGCCCCTTTCCCCCAACCAGTTTCGCCAACGTGGTGGAGCTGTTGGACGATCTGTTCAGGCGAGCAGGAGAGGCGGACGAGCCTCCAGAGATGAACTTCATCCGCAAGCACTCGCTGGCACTGCAGGTGCTTCCTCTCACGCTCTTGCTGGTTTTCCGTAGTTATCTAAAAAGCAGCACTCCTTGACGCTGCATGTATTCTCGTTCACTTGGCTTTGGAATCTCTGGCTCGGAAAGCTTAGCTCTCTGGCTCGGAAAGCTTAGCTCTCTGGCTCGGAAAGCTTAGCTCTCTGGCTCGGAAAGCTTAGCTCTCTGGCTCGGAAAGCTTAGCTCTTTGGCTCGGAAAGCTTAGCTCTCGGGCTCAGAAAGCTTAGCTCTCTGGCTCGGAAAGCTTAGCTCTCGGGCTCAGAAAGCTTAGCTCTCTGGCTCGGAAAGCTTAGCTCTCTGGCTCGGAAAGCTTAGCTCTCTGGCTCGGAAAGCTTAGCTCTCTGGCTCGGAAAGCTTATGTGTAGAAAGTTCCACCTTCGTTGCTGATGATGTGTGACCTTGCAGGCCGAAGGCATTGATGCGTCAACGGCCAGGATCTTCTCGAATCCAGCAGGCGATTACGGATCAATGGTCAATGAGCGCATTGGTGCAGCTGACTGGTTCGTTCCTCCCCTTCACCCCTGCATCCTCGCCTTGCCTTCCACTCTGTCAGCCCTCATTATTCCTCTGCGTCTTTCCTCACATGCACCTCTCCTATTGTGTTCTTACCATGCAGCCATAGAATCTGCCACAGAACATGTTAGTGTCCCTATGCTCGCTGCTACAGAACATGCTTCATCCCAACTCCTCCCTTCTCTCCTTTACTCCTCCCACTCTCCTCCCCATCCTGCCCCATTACTGCACGCGTGTGACATGGGCGTGTGTGCGTATCGCAGGGAGAACGGGGAGGAGTTGGGGGACACGTGGCAGTCCAGGAACTCGTTCAGCTATGGCAGGGGCGAGCAGGGCGTGGCTCGACCAGAGGTACCTTGCTGCTCCTCATGTGCTGTTCTTGTGCTGCTCTTTTGCTGCTTTTGGCCAACCAGCATATCTCTCCAGTCCTAGACCTTCCCTAGCCCATCCGAGAAGTATGGGCTGACGGATATGTCCCAATCAGCTCCTTGCATCAACTCCCTCCACGTACCCCCTATCCTTCCCCACCCCATACCACCCCGTTCCACCCCTCCCCCTTCCAGGTGATGCGCAAGCTGCTCCAAACAACAGACCGCTTAGTGCAGGAGATAGACAGTGTGGAGTATGGGCTCACGGACATGTCTCTCACACACACACTATCCCACCCCACCCCACCCCACTCCACCCCTCCCCCTCCCAGGTGATGCGCAAACTCCTCCAAACAACAGACCGCATAGTGCAGGAGATAGACAGTGTGGAGTATGGGCTGACAGACATCCAGGAGTACTATGCCAACACTGGCGCCATGAAGAACGCCGCTGAGACCGCTCGCAACGGCGCCAAGGTAACACATTGCACCACACCGCACCGCACTGCACTGCACAGTTGCCTTTTGAGTCGAGTCAGAAGTGCAGGAGATAGACAGTGTGGAGTATGGGCTGACGGACATCCAGGAGTACTATGCCAACACTGGCGCCATGAAGAACGCCGCTGAGACGGCCCGCAACGGCGCCAAGGTGATGCACACAGCCTCCCGTGCTCCGCTCGTCCCATGCTCCCACAGTGCTTTCTCTCTGCCACTCATCTCCATCTGCTATGGCATGTGCATACCACAGAACCATCCTCCCTCCCTCCGCTCCCCTTTGCCCTCCCTGCTCACAGGTGTCGTGCAGTGTGATGGAGACGTATGGCACGGTCTTTTATGAGGTGCCTCAGAATTCAAATCTCCCAAACCTCTTTTTGCCATGGCTGGCGCACCCTGCACGCTCGCAGGTGTCATGCAGTGTGGTGGAGACATACGGCAAGACTTCTAAGGCGCCTCAGAAAATGATTTGCCCAATCCCCACCCTCCACGCTCGCAGGTGTCGTGCAGTGTGGTGGAGACGTATGGCAAGGACCTTCGCCCGCGCGACCTTGAAGCCACACTGCGACTCGAATACCGCTCCAAGGTGCGCCGGGGTGTGCAGGGTGCCCTAGGAGGTGCAGGGTGTTTCAAATCGCATGCTTCGGTGTCTCATTGCATGGCATGGCTCAGAGCCCTGCTGCGTTCTCTAATTTTCCTCCCACACCATCACACCTCAGGCTTGGAAGCCGTGCCATTCTGTGACTGGAAGAGCAGATATTGCTTAGCTAGTCACCCAGACACTGGCTGCCCTCTCCTCCATGCAAATTTCGCTGCTACGGCAACCCATCTTTTACCCCGTGGGACCTCAGCCCTCCCTCCCCTCCATTCCCTCATCCCCTCTCTTCCCGTCCCTCACCTGCCAGCTGCTGAACCCCAAGTGGGCGGAGAAGATGGCAGCGCAGGGCAGTGGGGGCGCGTACGAGATCTCACAGCGCATGACAGCGCTGCTGGGGTGGGGCGGTACCACAGGGTTCCAGGAGGACTGGGTGTTCGACCAGGCTGCTGACACGTACGCTCTCGATGACGCAATGGCTGCTAAACTCAGGAAAAACAACCCCCAGGTGCGTGTTTGTCTGTCTGGATGTGTGTGCGTGCGTGTGCTGCTGCTGGGGTGGGGGGGCACCACGGGGTTCCAGGAGGACTGGGTGTTGATAAGTACTGCTTATCGAGAAAAGGATAATAACGGACTGCTTCTTGACGTTATTATCAATGCATTTTCTCGTCACACAACTCTGCCACAAGCCTTCAGTTTCTGGTCCTTGAGGTGCGTCCCCTCTGGTTTGTCCTTTCACCTTGTCCAACTGCAGGCCTTCCAGAACATTCTGAAGCGCATGCTGGAGGCAGCGGGGCGCAGGCCTTCATCTTTCTGACCCTCCAGTTTGTCCCTTTGGCCCTGTTTCGTGCATGCACCCACCATGGCACTGCAGGCGTTCCAGAACATTCTGAAGCGCATGCTGGAGGCAGCGGGGCGGGGCATGTGGCAGGCAAACGATGAGGTGATTGAGAAGCTGAGGGAGCTCTATGCTGAGATGGATGATGAGCTTGAAGGGGTGAAGCTGCGTTAGGTAGTGATGAAAAATACGTATAGCGAAACTGTATAATTTAGTGTCGCACGGGCAGGCGAACGATGAGGTGATCGAGAAGCTGAGGGAGCTCTATGCTGAGATGGATGATGAGCTTGAAGGGGTGAAGCTGCATTAGGTGGTGATGGAAATTAAGTAAAGAGAAACTGTATAAATTACCGGTATGAGGTGATTGAGATGTTGAGGGACCACTATACCTAGCGAGATAGACGATGAGCTAGAAGGGGTGAAGCTTTGCTAGTGGGAAAATATGGATATACTAATAATGGTACGGTATACAGAAACCGTATGGATGGATGTTGCATAGGCAAGCAAGCCGTAAAGGATACAGAGGATCAGATGCAATCTGTAAAGATTGTTCTGGTCATGCACCCACAACTAGTCGCTCCTTGATAAGACAGCAGGCCCTCAGATTGGTTTCAGGGCATGCTGATGGATCAGTGTGCCCTGCCCAAAGTCGTGTCCAAATCAGTGTTAAGGCATGCAGATTGCAACAGAGCTCCTGGATGGATAATGATAACGTGAAATCACGTCATCTTACAACAGGTGCCTAGTACTGTACGCTACATTCTCCTTTGCACTATTGAGCTCTAGCAGACCTAATCATTATCCGAATCTGCTTATTCCATCCATCGGCAGTGATCCCATCCCAAGGCAAGAATTTAAGCTTGAGTCATTACAGTCGAATGGATTTATTTCTGTCACCTACTACGGTAGGAACACGCACCACCCACCCTCAACTCCCCACCCACCCATGCTGAACAACCTACCCACTACCCGCATTCACCACATTCAGTACCCAACCACATCCCACCCACCCACCTACCTAACCACACACTCACCACCACCCCTCAAGACACCACCCACCCAACCCACCCCACCTGCCTACCCACCCAGCCACCACTCGCCGACCCAGCAATTACCCCACTCTTAATTCAGCCCCCATCCCTCGTCTCTTCCACTCACCCACCATAGTAAAATCAGGCCCAATCCCACACTTACACTCACCCATATTAGGGGATTCACCCTTTCCTTCTCACCCATCCCACCCAAGGGGACCCCTTCCTTCTCACCCATCCCACCCAAGGGGATTCACCCCTTCCTTCTCACCCATCCCACCCAAGGGGACTCACCCCTTACTTCTCACCCATCCCACCCAAGGGGATTCACCCCTTCCTTCTCACCCATCCCACCCAAGGGGATTCACCCCTTCCTTCTCACCCATCCCACCCAAGGGGATTCACCCCTTCCTTCTCACCCATCCCACCCAAGGGGATTCACCCCTTCCTTCTCACCCATCCCACCCAAGGGGATTCACCCCTTCCTTCTCACCCATCCCACCCAAGGGGGTTCTGTCCCCTTCCCTCTCATTCACCCACCCAAGGGTTCTGTCCCTCTCACTTACCAACGGGGTTCAGTCCCCTTCCCTCTCACTCACCCACCCAAGGGGGTTCACTCCCCTTCCCTCTGACTCACCCACCCAAGGGGGTTCACTCCCCTTCCCTCTCACCCACCCAACCCAAGGGGATTCAGGCCCCTTCCCTCTCACCCACCCGCTCAAGGGGTTTCAGGCCCCTTCTCTCTAACCCACCCAACCCAAGGGGATTCAGGCCCCTTCCCTCTCACCCACCCAACCCAAGGGGATTCAGGCCCCTTCCCTTTCACCCACCCACACAAGGGGTTTCAGGCCCCTTCTCTCTCACCCACCCAGCCGGCCCATCCCACCTTACCTGCCAGCAGTAGGAGCAGCAGACAGCCCACTGTCTTAAGGAAACAACACCTCCAGAGGCGGTGCCTTGTGGGGCGAGGTGTGGTAGTGAAAAATTGCTTCCAGCCCAAGACTCAAATCCCACCCCTGACGTAGCCAGAGCTGACGCGAACCAGAGCCGCCGGCCGGTCGGCTCTGACGGTGTCCATTAGGCCTTGCACGTCAGATCGGTTACTTGAGCACCGAGTGCCGTGCCGCGCAGATTCCACCCACCACACCCCGACCCACAACGCACAACCCCAGAAGGTGCTGCCCCTAAGGCAGTGAACTGCCCACTCACTCCCATGCTTCCCACCCACCCACCCACCCACCCCACACTTCACCCCCATGCCTCCTTACCTCTACCTACCAGAGCCATGCAGACCGCCATGATGCCTTAGGCTGCTGGGAAGGGGGTGGGGGAAGGGAGGGGGGGATGAACAGAAGGAGCGGACTCCACTGTGGTCCAGGCAGGGTGCTGCTGGGAGGGAAGGGAAAAGGGAGAGAGGAGGAGGTGAGTGAGAGGGTGGACTTCACTCTCCTGTCCTTGCTCCAGTGCTCCCACTCTCAGGCTGCAAAAAAGACAAGGGGGGGAGGGGGAAGAGAGAGAGGAGAGAATAAGACTACCATACCTCACCTGATACCTTACCTCACCTGTTACCATACCATACCTGATACCACACCTCCCCACAGCTTCAGCTAGCCTAGCCTGTCCCCTAACCCCCCACCCCCACCGCTGCTACTGCTGCTGCCACCGCTGCTTCTGCTGCTGCAACTGCTGCTGCCGGTCTGCTACTCTGCTTCCTCTTCTGCAATCTTCTCTTGTTGCCAAGTGACCTGGTAGCGGGCAGAAAGAGGGGGGGGGGGGTGGGTGGGGAGGGACGGGAGAGGAGGGGCAGGAGGAGCGAGTAAGTTGGCATCAAGGAAACACTCAAGTAAATCGAAGAACACTAGAATGGACAAAAACGAGAATGCAGAATTAAAAAGAGGGAAATGAGGCATCTGTAGCAGGGAGGGGAAAAGTGGCTCACCTTGGTTCAGACAACCCATCCCGATACTCTCCCATCCCATCCCGGCCCAGTGGAGTTCTCCCCTCCTCCCCTCCTCCCCTCCCACCACTGCCACCTGCACGGCCACAGGGGAGAGACGTGCGGGAGTGGCGGTGTTGACCCCACGCCCCTCCCCTCCACCTGCAATGGCCCACAGAGAAATAGTGAGTGACTGGAGGAGAGGCGAGGGGGTGAAGGAGGAGATGCACGATCAGAAGAAGCAGAGGGGAAGGGGCCACTGGTGCAACCTCAGTTACAAGCCACAGACCCAAGGGGGAAATATACCTAGGAAGGCTTAACCTGAGAGTATACCTGCACCAGGGGGGGTCTACCTTAGAAAAACCGGGTCTGTGGCTTGAAGCTTTGGCTGAACCAGAGGCTTGCGTTTGAAGCGAGAAGAAACAGGAGATGCAGCAAAGAACACAAGAGAGAACTGGAGTAGAGAGGCCGGGCAGGAACTTAGCTGCGGGTGAGTTGGGTGGAGAGCAGGTGCTGCCTGTGCACTCCATGTCCCCCGCCAGTGCCACTCCCGTGTGAGAGACCTGCTGCCCCGCTGCTGCCCTCCTGCTGCCCCCGTGCTGCCCTGCTGCTACGCTGCTACAGCCTTCAATGCTCTGGGAGGGAGGAGAGAGGAAGGGGAGACGGAGGGAGGCAGGGGATAAAGGGACAGCAGTGAGAACAGGGAGAAGCGTGAAGGCAGGGAGCAAGCAAGAAAGAAACGTGAGCATTGGGAGAAGAACAAGCAGCAGCATGAGTGCACGAGGGAAAAGAGGCTCACCTTGTTCCAGACGACCCCATCCCAATACTCTCCCATTCCATCCCAGCCGAGTGGAGTGCTGCCCCCCTCCCCCCCCACCATTGCCACCTGCACGGCCACAGGGGAGGGGCGTGAGGGAGCGTCGGTGTTGACCCCACACCCCTCCCCGCCACCTGCAATGCGCACACACAGAGCTAGTCAGAGCGCAGTGGTGGGAGCAAGTTAAAGGGGAAACTGTGACTTGAAATCCAGCACAAGGGAAGGGAGGAGGAGCCACTGGTTGAGGCACGGCCACAAGCTGCAGACCCAAGGGCACCTGAAAAAAAACCTGAGGGGTGTACCTGCACCTGAGAGGGTTACCTGAAGTGGAGGGGTCTGTGGCATGTGAACCGCACTCAACCAAGGCCAGTGTTTCAAAGGGAAGGGCAAAAGCACAACCGGCAAACGAAATGGCAACAAGAAAGCAAGAAGCCATGATGAGGCGGGCAAGGGTGAGGGCATGGAAGTGGGTGACTTAGCTGATAGCGTGAGAGCGAGCTCAAGGCAGCTGCAGCACCACCAGCTGCCTCCCTCCGCAGTAGCCCTCCTCCAGGTGCCTCCTCCCTGCACGGCCACAGGGGAGGGGCGTGAGGGAGCGTCGGTGTTGACCCCACACCCCTCCCGCCACCTGCAATGCGCACACACAGAGCTAGTCAGAGAGCAGTGGTGGGAGCAAGTTGAATGAAAGACTGTGACTTGAAATCCAGCTCAAGAGAAGGGAGGAGCCACTGGAGGAGGCACGGCCACAAGCTGCAGACCCAAGAGCACCTGAAACCAAACCTGAGGGGTGTACCTGCACTGCACTGCACCTGAAGGGGTTACCTGCAGCTGAGAGGGTTTCCTGAAGTTGAGGGGTCTGTAGCATGTGAGCAGTACTCAACCAGTGGCGTTGTTTCAAGAAGACGGTGCAACAGCGAATGAAACCAAAGAAACGGTATGGCAGGCAAGGGTGCGGGCATGGGGGAACGGGTACTTAGCTGATTGTGTGGTGCAGGCGGAGGGGGTGCTTCAATGGAGAGTGGGCAGGGCGAGCAGGGACGGACCTGCGAGGCAGAGGAGAAGGGAGAGAGATATATGGAGATAGTGAGAGGCAGGTGGGAGGGAGCGACTCTTTCAAACGAGAAGACAGGCAGCAGTGTGAGTGCAAAATGACGGTGGATGTGACGCCAACCACAACCCCACAAGAGCCGCTACCAACCTGAACCTGAACCTGCACCTGAACCTGAACCTGAGGGGGAGTGGGCTCGAGTGGAGTGTGGTGGCAGGGGCGATACTACAACCTCAACCGTTGATGAGGCCGGCGCTGCTGCCCCGCTGCCCGCGCTCCTGCTGCCCGCCCTGGTGCTCCCCTCGCCTGCTGCTCGCCTGCTGCACTCCCCCTGGCTTGTGAAGGCCTGGCAGGGAAGGGATGGGAGGGCAGGGAGGGGAGGGAGGGCAGGGCGGAAAGGAAAGGCATCCGAAAGTAAGAGGGGTTGCAATGGAGAAAAGTGTCAAACACACGTGCAACGGCACAAACGACTGTGCATGTGACGCCAACCACAACCCGACAAGAGCCGCTACCAACCTGAACCTGCACCTGAACCTGAACCTGAGGGGGAGTGGGCTCGAGTGGAGTGTGGTGGCAGGGGCGATACTGCAACCTCAACCGTTGATGAGGCCGGCGCTGCTGCCCCGCTGCCCGTGCTCCTGCTGCCCGCCCTGGTGCTCCCCTCACCTGCTGCTCGCCTGCTGCACTCCCCCTGGCTTGTGAAGGCCTGGCAGGGAAGGGAGGGGATGGAGGGCAGGGCGGAAAGGAAAGGCAGCCGAAAGTAAGAGGGGTTGCAATGGAGAAAAGGGTCAAACACGCGTGCAACAGCAGAATTGACAGTGCATGTGACGCCAACCACAACCCCACAAGAGCCGCTACCAACCTGAACCTGCACCTGAACCTGAACCTGAACCTGAGGGGGAGTGGGCTCGAGTGGAGTGTGGTGGCAGGGGCGATACTACAACCTCAACCGTTGATGAGGCCGGCACTGCTGCCCCCGCTGCCCGCGCTCCTGCTGCCCGCCCTGGTGCTCCCCTCGCCTGCTGCTCGCCTGCTGCCGTCCCCTTGGCTTGGGCTGGTCTGGCAGGGAAGGGAGGGGGGGGCGGGGAGGGCAGGGAGGGGAGGGCCGTGAGGAACGGGGTGAAGGCAGTGAGGGAGCGAGAGTGAGATGGGGAATGGAGAGTGCAGCGTGCGAGACGGCAGGAACAACAGGCAAGACAAGGGAGGGGCCACTGGAGGAGCTCATCCACAAGCCACAGACCCTCAGGGGAACCTGAGGGGGCTGTAAGGCTTTAGGGGGGCTGAACCTGTACCTGATGGGTTTACCTGCAATTGGGGGTGGGGGTCTGTTGCTTGTGAGGCGGGCCCCAACCAGTGGCGGGTATTTCAGGGAGAGACGGTGAGCAGCAACGGTGGACAGCAAGCGAGAGAGAGTGGAGGGAGGAGAAGGCACTTAGCTGGCGGTTGAATAAGCACCGAGCGGCGATGCTGCTGCTGCCGCAGCTGCTGCTCACCCCCACGCCAACGGAGGCACAACCGTGCGACCATTTCGCCATGAAACGAATTGCGGACGCGTGCGACGACGTGCAGCCAACGATTTCGCCGTGCGATGACGCGCACACAACGATTTCGCCGTGCGTCGCAGGGGTACGTCGCGCAGACGACGATTTCGCCGTGCCACGACGCGCAGACGACGATCTCGCCGTGCGACTACGCGCGGACGATTTCGATAGCGTCGACTGTCGCATCTGAACGCAGACAATAACGGGGAGTGAGGAATTTGGGATAACGAGCAGTGATAACGACGCAGCAAAACAGCAACAACGACGAGTCGTAGGGACGGGAAATGCGATTGTGAAGATTCAGCGGAGCAACGGGAAAGACAGACGTACAAATAACTCAATCATCGTGAGACATACCGAGTCATTTGCGGGTATCGTTATGATGAGCGTGACCAGTGGCCGGAGGACGGACGAAGCAACGAACGGTGTTCACATGAACGAGGAATTGCGTCGCCGCGACGGGAGTATATGGCGAGCGTGAATCGGGAAGAACACGTGCAAGTCGGGAAAAGGATCATCTGAGATGTGCGACAGCGAAACGTGAAATCTGATGATCGCATTGGAATATCGCATTGGAAGATTAACCCGAGGTTCTCAGTGGCGACGATTGAAACAGAAAACGAAGAGCTTCGCTAGCAGGCGGAGGAAATGAACTCAGACGGCGAGGAGCTTGGTTGAAACCGAGCCGAATGAACCAGTGTGGAGAGAAATTGAGCCGAAAATGACGAAGAAACTGGTGAGAATGAGGAGGCGACTGGGTCACGGATTCAGTGAGCCTCCCTTCCCGTCACCCTTGCAATGATGTGGCTTTCTCAGGAACTGGATCTGACGGTTCCAAGTTGATCATCACTTCTAAGGTTGGATCTAGTTATAATCCTAGCCGTAGCTTAGGTGTGCCAAACATGTGTGGTTCAGGCGAGGGGGGAACCATCCGTCCGCTAGACCATTCACGTGCCCCATCGCCGACAAGCGGCTACATCGAAACGGAATCATCCAACGCGTACCAGAAAGTGTTCGTTAGCGGAAGCGGGAATGGAGGAATTGAAGAGGGAAGAATATCGCTCAGGATCTCGACCGTCGATTTGCAGATCTACTAACAGTATCCGTCATCCCGTCAGGTCGCCCACTGTCGCCCGCATCGCACAAATTCGATGTGCCAGCGTTGGCCAACGAGAGGCCGCCAAAACCCCAGCCTTGTAAGAGATCCGTTGTGATCGTTTGGGTGCTCTCTGCTCGGTGGAAGTGCTTCAGTTCAGAATCTGGTTACACTCCGTGGGGAAGATCCAAGTGGCGAAAGAACAGACTCCCAAGGCTCACGCTGCTGACGATACGTGTGGTAACTTCTGGGATTCACGCTAACGCCAATCAGTGTGCCCGAGAATGTTCTGACGTGGCAAATATCTCTGGGGCATGACAGCATCGGTTTGTTTATTTTAGCTACAGAGTTCAATTGATGTACAGTTGCTCTAACGCAAAACCACTCACGGCTACAATGTATGATTAAGACCATATAATATTCAGTGTCCACTGTCCATCAAATAAATATATGAATGACAATTGATAGTTCAGATGTGTAATCGAAAAACAGTGCTACTGTCCATTTGTTTGTACAGCTCTCGTCATTATGGCATGGTATCAGTCACTTATACAGGGAGTGATTGTTCACATCCTAGTCCCAGCACCAGAGTCTAACAGTGAGGGCAAATCTTTCCAAGGCGGCAAGGTCACCACTGGTAGTGATTACTCACGCATCCTAGTCCCAGCACCAAAGTCCAGCAGTGAGGGCAAATCTCTCCACGGCAGCTGCCAAGCCATCATAGTCGTTTGTGGTCGACACATGGTCTGCCACTGCCTTGACCGAAGGCCCAGCATTTGCCATTGCCACACCCAAACCAACCATCTGGAGCATCTCAATGTCATTCTCACCATCTCCTGCTGCCATGACCTGCTGCGGGTGCAGACCCATAATGTCGAGCACAGTGGCAAGGCCCGTGGCCTTGGAAGCACCAACTGGAAGCACTTCCAGCATGCCAGGTACTGATGTGATGAGCGACCCTCTGCCACCCAGGTTCGCGTCCAGACGAGGCCTTAGTGCTGCCAAGGTGTCATCGTCAGCCATGAGAATGAGCTGGAGGGTTCGTAGGCCAGGGATGGGGATGTTGCAAAAAATGGTACAGGAAGAATGGGTTATCACATTCAAGCATCCATTATATGCAGTCGGGAAGCTTGAAAGAATATAATCAAAGGCCACTTAGGGGAGAATTGAAGGGAATGGAGAAACACAAGAGTGGCGAGGGAGTCAGCAGTCACGCTGGGCAACATACCTTGTGAATGGATGTGATGCCAATGAGGTCCTCAAGGGGCCCAACGGCTTCTGGGATTGGCTCGCCATAGGGAATCAAACGGTCAGTGTGCTCGTCCCTTTCTTCACACAATCTGGCAAACCAATCGAGAATGTGAGATATTTTAGTGAAGCTGTATGCTCTGTAGTTGCTAAAGGAGCACCTCGTGCACCCCTTAATTGCTCAAAATGCAGCCCTGCGAGGCATTGACACGAAGGGGGAGAGGCGAATGCCACCATGTTCACAGCGCTTACATTCTCTCGCCACAATAGGCCGTGAGCGTGACGCCTTCGGCTTTGCCGAACTGAATAACCTGCCGAGCCACATCCTCCGCCATGGCTCGCTCGTACAACAAAGTTCCGTCCGCACTGTACACCATCAGGCCCTGGAGAGAGACAATGAGATGATCAATGTTTGTGAGACGGATTCCGCATGGCCATTACTAAAATGAAATCACAAGACTGCCGATAATACAAAAGACTCACCTGTAAAAAGACTCCAGGAGTTTCAAGTTTCAAACGCTCCTTAATTTCAGGATACCACGGTCCTCGTGCTTTGCCAGTAGCCAGAACGACCTGCACCAAAAAAGGTCCGCTTACTAAGATAACCGTCGCTGGACAGTACAACCGTTGATTTGAAGTTCCTGAGATCAATTGAGCAAAACTGATAAATACTTGAACTTAATGATAAATTGATGCTAACCTGGATGCCTTGCTCTTGCGCCATTAAAAGCGCTCTCTCGGTCCGTTCACTCAAGGCGTGGTTGCTGTTAAGCAGAGTCCCGTCCACGTCAGTCGCGATCAGCGCAATCTGTCTCGAAGGCAGCCCGCGGTCCTCATATTGTTGAAACCGTTGTCGTCGGTTCAACCCGGCGTCCGAAACTTGCCTCACCGGGTTTTGCGGCTTCGGCTTGGCTGTCGTTTGCAGGAACTCCAGCTGGTATTGCTTCGTGCGCTTGCTGACTGTCCCTGGGACAACGGCGATGGCCCTAGTGCATGATTGGTGGGATTCGCGTGTTCTATGTGGCTGCAATGCAGAGCTGGAGACCTGAGAGCTCGACCATGCCTGTTGTCGCTGACTACAAGATGACAGATGCCTGCTCGGCGTTCTCGATGTAATTGGTGAGGCTATGGCTGCCATGGCTGCTGGAAGAACGTCAGTTGCGCGTTGATCTAAAGCTAATCAGAATTAACCTGCTAAGTCCAAAGAGATCGTCGAGCAGGCAAGCGATCTCGAGGTTGTAGAGGAAAGATGAGACAAGGTTCAGGAAGATGTGTGGATTGAAATAAACGGAAAAAAGATCGAGGTGAACTTTACCAAGCCCCTGGGAAGAGGAGGGAGAAGCCCAGGGGGAACCAGCTGATCCATCCGCAAACAAGGGAACGGCTGGGATGTGATCGATGGTGGAATCTCGATGGAGGAGGTCGGTGAAGCATGTGCGATTCTATCCACCAATCAGACCACGAAGGGGTGGACTGGAGGGGCAGGCGAAAAGGTAACGCGATTTGAATGGCTGCTAGCCGTACCAGAGTTCGTGGACAAAACGCGACTGTCGGGAAAATTCGATGCGGATTGGGCCTTGATGCGCTGAGTAGGCGCCGATTCCACGCGAATGGGTCTTTAGTCAACAAAAAGCTGCCACGTGACCAGCCTGGCATGTGTGTTCCTTCTCTCCCCGCTTCCTGACCTGACAGCAACAATGTCAGAAGCAGACAAACCACACAGAAGTGACCCCAAATCCTATTGGCGCTGGGGCTGCTTTCCTTTTCCGTGAAGCCCTGTCCCTGAAAGTTACAAAACGCGCTATAAAAGCATTCTGGTATGTATTGTGGTTCAGTTATGCAAGAACGGATAAAAAGAAACTGGAGAATGACTGACCCCAAGTCAAACCAAGGCTTCACCACACATTCATTCTTGTGAGAGTAATAACTGGTATTCCTTTGTGACAGCAGCTTGGATGGCCCCAAATTTACAAAAGGCAATCATCTTTACATTCTGTCTGTTTGTGAAGCCAATGGGTAGGTATATGCTGGCATACATTATTTCTCGGCCATAAATGCACTGCTCCTTCACTTCTGTCGTCTCTTTGTCCCTACACTCACTCCTCCATCCTCACCTTTCTTCTTCACAGCCTTTTTCACCTTTTCCACCTTTGAATCAGCCCCACTTTGACTACCCTTGCTGCTGCCTCCACCACTGCCACCACCACTACTCTTGCTGCTGCTGCTACTGCTAGGTTTACCACCAGAAACACCACCACTCGCCTTACTCCTGGAACTTTTCCTCGCACTCCTTGCTGCCCCTGCCTCTCCCACCGCCTTTCTCCGCATCACCATTCCACTGCCCCCTGCCAGCTCACTCCCACGCTGCTCTGCCCCTGCTGAGCCTGCTCTCGCAACAGCCGAGCCAGCAGCAGAGGTCTGCAGTGCAGGTGCACTGGAGGCAGGCACCCCTGGCGTGCCTTCGCCCCCCCTGGGCTGGCCTGCTGCAGGCCACTGAGGGGAGATGGTGATTCTGGGTGGCACTGGGGCGTCTGCACGCACTGAGGCACCGGCCGGTAGAGGCTGCACGAACACACGCATGCTGGCGGTGCTGCTGGTGGCGCTGCTGCTAGTGTTATACACTGCTGTTGCTAGTTGTGGTGGTGCCAGTGGTAGGGAGGCCGCATGAGAAGAGGGGTATGAGGAAGGAGAGGGGGAAGAAGAGCCTGATAGGATGGAGGCGAGATACGCGGGGATGTTGAAGGAGGGAGCGACGTGGGGGGGAGGGTCGTGCGGGGTGAGAGGCGGGTCGACGGAGGAGCGGCCATTGTGGGAGAGCAGAAAGTAGCCGTACGGCAACGCTGCATCCACCTGCCCATGGCCATGTGCGTGGGGGTGGAGTTTGGATAGCGGTGGGGGTGTGGGATGGGGAGGAGATGGAGATGGGAAGGGAATGGGAATGGGGATGAGAATGTTATTGGGCGGGAGGATGGCGATGGGGATGGGGGTGGAGATTGGGGAGGACTGCCATGAACGCTCTCAGCTTCATGCTACAGCAGCTCACAATCACAGCTGAGCACAGGCAGTCACACGTGCGCTGCTCTCACGCACCTGTATGTGCAGGGTGACGTGGAGGGCAGCACATATGACGTGGACGAGCGAGGGAGTGCCATCTGGCAGGGCGGGTCCCATGAGCAGCTGCTCACAAGTGGCAGGCGAGGCAGCCAGACCCACCACCACCTCCTCACGCCCGCCCTCTCTCCCATCACCCCCCTCACCCCCACCCCTTGCTGCTTCTGCCGCTGCTGCTTGGGCCCTCCGCTCCCGCCGCCTATCCCTGGCCCCCTTTCCCTGCCTGCCCTGCTTGCTGCCTGCCACTGCCACAGACTGAGCCTGCCGTTGGCAAGGGGAGAAACGGGTAAAGGGGCGTGCGTGGGATGCAAGGGTGGGGGGAGGAAGGGACACACATGGTGGTGCATGGGTGAGGGGAGGAAAGGGGGTGGGATGAGATGCAGGTGGTCAGACAAGGCCGGCAAGGCCTTCACAATCTAGCACACACCCACCCAACCCCCTGCCATCGCTGCACCCCCCAGATGTCCGCCCCCCCCATGTCCCTTCACATGCGCCGCCCAAAATCCCCCCCACAATCAGAAGCAGGCATGGGCGCACCAGGCAGCGGTGCAGGGCACGCTCGAGGCGGGCCAGCATGGCCAGGCGCGACTCCACCCGCCCCCCAAGTCTCCCCACCCCCCCAAGTCCCCCCACCCCACCCTGCGTCCCCCCAATCACCCACACTCCGCCACCCTCAAATCCCCCACACCCCGCAGCACTAGGCGCACCAGGCAGCGCTGAAGCGCGCGCTCAAGACGGGCCAGCATGGCCAGGCGCGACTCCACTCGCCCCGCCGCCCAGCAGCACCTGCACGGCGCCGTCAGCGAGGCGGCAAGGCTTGGACGCATCTGAGGGCATGTGCAGGTGGGGAGGGTGGAGGGGGAGGGGAGATGAGGGAAGGGATGGAGATGGGGGGTGAATGACTGCATTGCCTATACACCGCGTGGCAGCAGTCCACTACCCAACAGCACATGGGAGCACCGCACGGGACCGCAGTGCACCGGGCCAGAGAACACTCACGCGCTGGTGGGTGAGTTCGAGCAGGCCAAACTGCGAGATCTCCCCCACGCGCACTTGGCTGCATTGCATGGGCCCACACACCACATGGCACCACTTCACTACATAGCACCGCACTGCACCACTGTGCCGTGGTCCACACCACACCGCACCGCACTCACGCGCTGGCGGGTGAGTTCGAGCAGGCCGAACTGCGAGATCTCCCCCACTCGCACCTTGCGCCGATCCCCCCCCATCGCCCTCCTCACCTCCTCCTCCACCGCCCTCCGGTGCTCCGCTGGGGAAGGATGGGGAAAGAAAGGACGGGGGGAAAGAGGATAGCACATGTGATTATCTAGTAAAAGCAGCACAGCAACACTGAGAGGCAATCGCACGAATGCATGTCATTTGAGTCAAGGAGTCAACGGAAGTAATAAAGTCAATAGAATCAATGACATGAACAAGTCAACAGAGTGAAGGGAGGGACAGTCACCTTTATGCATGTCAATGAAGTCAATCACCACGAGCCCTCCCAGGTCCCTCAAACGCAGCTCCACTGCTATCTGCCACGGTATGGTTGAAGCAGTGGAGGGGCAGCAGTTGAGGGGCCACAGTAGGGAAGGCAGCAGTGAGGCGGGCAGCAGGGCACGAGAAAGGCAGCAGGGCAGGAGAAGGCAGCAGTGCTGAGGGATTGCCTGCAGGCCAAGTGCATGCGCAAGTGCTGCAGATACCCACCTGGCGAGCAATGTAGGCCCCTAAAGAGCAGGCGCGGAATGCATCCACCTGTCTGGTGGCAGCGAGGTTGACAGCAATGAAGGGGGTGGGCTGCAGCATGCGGTGACTCCTTGGCCGACTCAGGACACACCTGCCTCGCAGCACCACAGCTGCACGTAGCACCCACCTGTCTGGCAGCGGCGAGGTTGACAGCAAGGAAGGTGTCCTCCTGCCGTGCCGTGGGCTGCAGCACGCTCCACCCGCTGTTCACGTCTATTGCCACCAGCGCCTCCGTCTCCTCTATCACCAGTGACCCGCCCCCCGCCAGTGGCACACTGGAGAGGAGTGGCGGTGGCGGACAGAAGAGGGAGGAGGGGAGGGAGGGTCTGAGTTCACGTCTATTGCCACCAGCGCCTCCGTCTCCTCTATCACCAGTGAGCCACCACCGGCTAGGGGGACACTGATGTGGACAGAGGGAGAGAGGGAGACATGGCAATGCAGGGAGGCAGGCATGGAGGGCGGGGGTGCAGCACACTCCACCCGCCAGTAGTACACTGGTGTGCAGAGATGTGGCGGTGGGAGAGAAAGAGGGGAGGGAGGGGCGGAGGGAGGGACTGAGGGCAGGACTGAGGGAGGAAGTGAGGGAGGGAGTGAGGGAGGGAGTGAGGGAGGGGGCGAGGGAGGGAGTGAGGGAGGGAGTCAGGGAGGGAGCGAGGGAGGGAGCGAGGGAGGGAGTGAGGGAGGGGGCGAGGGAGGGAGTGAGGGAGGGAGTGAGGGAGGGAGTCAGGGAGGGAGCGAGGGAGGGAGTGAGGGAGGGAGTGAGGGAGGGAGTGAGGGAGGGAGCGAGGGAGGGAGCGAGGGAGGGAGTGAGGGAGGGGGCGAGGGAGGGAGTGAGGGAGGGAGTGAGGGAGGGAGTCAGGGAGGGAGCGAGGGAGGGAGCGAGGGAGGGAGTGAGGGATGGCCACGAGCGCCTCTGTCTCCTCTATCACCAGAGACCTGCCGCCTGCCAGTGGTACACTGGTGTGGAGAGGAGTGGCGGTGGAAGGCAGACAAAAGGGGGACCGCTGTTGGAGTGGAACGGGTTTGACACATCATGCAGTGTGGCGGTAGGAGACAAGGGGGGATTAGTCAGCGTGTACAAGTGTTGGGATTACCTGGCATGGAAGCAGAGGCGCGTACCAGCGGTGCAGCGCGGAGAGCAGCGCGGGCTCGATGTGGGCGGTGTCAAAGATGGGCGCCGGGCCTGTGTGCAGCTGCACCCGCCCACACAGCGCCGGCTGCATGCGCTGCAGATACGCCTCTAACTAACATGAATGAGACACAAGCACACATGGGGGAGGGGGGGGGGGGGGGGGTGCGTAACGGGGGGAAATGACAGGAGCCCATATCTTTAGGTGTCGGAACGATGGGGCGCCGGGCCCATCGTTGGGGGAACCTGATGGGGAACCTGATGCGGAACCTGATGCAGAACCTGATGCGGAACCTGATGGGGAACCTGAGGGGGAACCTGATGGGGTACCTGATGGGGAACCTGATGGGGAACCTGATGGGGAACCTGATGGGGAACCTGATGGGGAACCTGATGGGGAACCTGATGGGGAACCTGATGGGGAACCTGATGGGGAACCTGATGGGGAACCTGATGGGGAACCTGATGGGGAACCTGATGCGGAACCTGATGCGGAACCTGATGCGGAACCTGATGCGGAACCTGATGCGGAACCTGATGCGGAACCTGATGCGGAACCTGATGCGGAACCTGATGGGGAACCTGATGGGGAACCTGATGGGGAAACTGATGGGGAACCTGATGGGGAACCTGATGGGGAACCTGATGCGGAACCTGATGGGGAACCTGATGGGGAACCTGATGGGGAACCTGATGGGGAACCTGATGCGGAACCTGATGGGGAACCTGATGGGGAACCTGATGGGGAACCTGATGGGGAACCTGATGGGGAACCTGATGGGGAACCTGATGGGGAACCTAATGGGGAACCTGATGGGGAACCTGATGGGGAACCTGATGGGGAACCTGATGCGGAACCTGATGCGGAACCTGATGGGGAACCTGATGTGGAACCTGATGGGGAACCTGATGGGGAACCTGATGCGGAACCTGATGCGGAACCTGATGGGGAACCTGATGGGGAACCTGATGCGGAACCTGATGGGGAACCGGAACCTGATGCGGAACCGGAACCTGATGGGGAACCGGAACCTGATGCGAAACCGGAACCTGATGGGGAACCTGATGCGGAACCTGATGGGGAACCTGATGGGGAACCTGATGGGGAACCTGATGGGGAACCTGATGGGGAACCTGATGGGGAACCTGATGCGGAACCTGATGCGGAACCTGATGCGGAACCTGATGCGGAACCTGATGGGGAACCTGATGGGATGGGGAACCTGATGCGGAACCTGATGCAGAACCTGATGCGGAACCTGATGGGGAACCTGATGGGGAACCTGATGCGGAACCTGATGCGGAACCTGATGCGGAACCTGATGCGGAACCTGATGCGGAACCTGATGCGGAACCTGATGGGGAACCTGATGGGGAACCTGATGGGGAACCTGATGGGGAAGCTGATGGGGTACCTGATGGGGTACCTGATGGGGAACCTGATGGGGAACCTGATGGGGAGCCTGATGGGGAACCTGATGGGGAACCTGATGGGGAACCTGATGCGGAACCTGATGCGGAACCTGATGCGGAACCTGATGCGGAACCTGATGCGGAACCTGATGGGGAACCTGATGGGGAACCTGATGGGGAACCTGATGGGGAACCTGATGGGGAACCTGATGCGGAACCTGATGGGGAACCTGATGGGGTACCTGATGGGGAACCTGATGGGGAACCTGATGGGGAACCTGATGGGGAACCTGATGGGGAAGCTGATGGGGTACCTGATGGGGTACCTGATGGGGAACCTGATGGGGAACCTGATGGGGAACCTGATGGGGAACCTGATGGGGAACCTGATGGGGAACCTGATGCGGAACCTGATGCGGAACCTGATGCGGAACCTGATGCGGAACCTGATGCGGAACCTGATGCGGAACCTGATGGGGAACCTGATGGGGAACCTGATGGGGAACCTGATGCGGAACCTGATGCGGAACCTGATGCGGAACCTGATGCGGAACCTGATGGGGAACCTGATGGCGAACCTGATGGGGAACCTGATGGGGAACCTGATGGGGAACCTGATGGGGAACCTGATGGGGAACCTGATGCGGAACCTGACGGGGAACCTGACGGGGAACCTGACGGGGAACCTGACGGGGAACCTGACGCGGAACCTGATGCGGAACCTGATGCGGAACCTGATGGGGAACCTGATGGGGAACCTGATGGGGAACCTGATGGGGAACCTGATGCGGAACCTGATGCGGAACCTGATGCGGAACCTGATGGGGAACCTGATGGGGTACCTGATGGGGAACCTGATGGGGAACCTGATGGGGAACCTGATGGGGAACCTGATGGGGAAGCTGATGGGGTACCTGATGGGGTACCTGATGGGGAACCTGATGGGGAACCTGATGGGGAGCCTGATGGGGAACCTGATGGGGAACCTGATGGGGAACCTGATGCGGAACCTGATGCGGAACCTGATGCGGAACCTGATGCGGAACCTGATGCGGAACCTGATGCGGAACCTGATGGGGAACCTGATGGGGAACCTGATGGGGAAACTGATGGGGAACCTGATGGGGAACCTGATGGGGAACCTGATGCGGAACCTGATGGGGAACCTGATGGGGAACCTGATGGGGAACCTGATGGGGAACCTGATGCGGAACCTGATGGGGAACCTGATGGGGAACCTGATGGGGAACCTGATGGGGAACCTGATGGGGAACCTGATGGGGAACCTGATGGGGAACCTAATGGGGAACCTGATGGGGAACCTGATGGGGAACCTGATGGGGAACCTGATGCGGAACCTGATGCGGAACCTGATGGGGAACCTGATGCGGAACCTGATGGGGAACCTGATGGGGAACCTGATGCGGAACCTGATGCGGAACCTGATGGGGAACCTGATGGGGAACCTGATGCGGAACCTGATGGGGAACCGGAACCTGATGCGGAACCGGAACCTGATGGGGAACCGGAACCTGATGCGAAACCGGAACCTGATGGGGAACCTGATGCGGAACCTGATGGGGAACCTGATGGGGAACCTGATGGGGAACCTGATGGGGAACCTGATGGGGAACCTGATGCGGAACCTGATGGGGAACCGGAACCTGATGCGGAACCGGAACCTGATGGGGAACCGGAACCTGATGCGAAACCGGAACCTGATGGGGAACCTGATGCGGAACCTGATGGGGAACCTGATGGGGAACCTGATGGGGAACCTGATGGGGAACCTGATGGGGAACCTGATGGGGAACCTGATGCGGAACCTGATGCGGAACCTGATGCGGAACCTGATGCGGAACCTGATGGGGAACCTGATGGGTTGGGGAACCTGATGCGGAACCTGATGCAGAACCTGATGCGGAACCTGATGGGGAACCTGATGGGGAACCTGATGGGGTACCTGATGGGGAACCTGATGGGGAACCTGATGGGGAACCTGATGGGGAACCTGATGGGGAACCTGATGGGGAACCTGATGGGGAACCTGATGGGGAACCTGATGCGGAACCTGATGGGGAACCTGATGGGGAACCTGATGGGGAACCTGATGCGGAACCTGATGCGGAACCTGATGCGGAACCTGATGCGGAACCTGATGGGGAACCTGATGGCGAACCTGATGGGGAACCTGATGGGGAACCTGATGGGGAACCTGATGGGGAACCTGATGGGGAACCTGATGCGGAACCTGACGGGGAACCTGACGGGGAACCTGACGGGGAACCTGACGGGGAACCTGACGCGGAACCTGATGCGGAACCTGATGCGGAACCTGATGGGGAACCTGATGGGGAACCTGATGGGGAACCTGATGGGGAACCTGATGGGGAACCTGATGCGGAACCTGATGCGGAACCTGATGCGGAACCTGATGCGGAACCTGATGCGGAACCTGATGCGGAACCTGATGGGGAACCTGATGGGGAAACTGATGGGGAACCTGATGGGGAACCTGATGGGGAACCTGATGCGGAACCTGATGGGGAACCTGATGGGGAACCTGATGGGGAACCTGATGGGGAACCTGATGCGGAACCTGATGCGGAACCTGATGCGGAACCTGATGCGGAACCTGATGGGGAACCTGATGGCGAACCTGATGGGGAACCTGATGGGGAACCTGATGGGGAACCTGATGGGGAACCTGATGGGGAACCTGATGCGGAACCTGACGGGGAACCTGACGGGGAACCTGACGGGGAACCTGACGGGGAACCTGACGCGGAACCTGATGCGGAACCTGATGCGGAACCTGATGGGGAACCTGATGGGGAACCTGATGGGGAACCTGATGGGGAACCTGATGCGGAACCTGATGCGGAACCTGATGGAACTGCGGAACCTGATGGGGAACCTGATGGGGTACCTGATGGGGAACCTGATGGGGAACCTGATGGGGAACCTGATGGGGAACCTGATGGGGAAGCTGATGGGGTACCTGATGGGGTACCTGATGGGGAACCTGATGGGGAACCTGATGGGGAACCTGATGGGGAACCTGATGGGGAACCTGATGGGGAACCTGATGCGGAACCTGATGCGGAACCTGATGCGGAACCTGATGCGGAACCTGATGCGGAACCTGATGCGGAACCTGATGGGGAACCTGATGGGGAACCTGATGGGGAAACTGATGGGGAACCTGATGGGGAACCTGATGGGGAACCTGATGCGGAACCTGATGGGGAACCTGATGGGGAACCTGATGGGGAACCTGATGGGGAACCTGATGCGGAACCTGATGGGGAACCTGATGGGGAACCTGATGGGGAACCTGATGGGGAACCTGATGGGGAACCTGATGGGGAACCTGATGGGGAACCTAATGGGGAACCTGATGGGGAACCTGATGGGGAACCTGATGGGGAACCTGATGCGGAACCTGATGCGGAACCTGATGGGGAACCTGATGCGGAACCTGATGGGGAACCTGATGGGGAACCTGATGCGGAACCTGATGCGGAACCTGATGGGGAACCTGATGGGGAACCTGATGCGGAACCTGATGGGGAACCGGAACCTGATGCGGAACCGGAACCTGATGGGGAACCGGAACCTGATGCGAAACCGGAACCTGATGGGGAACCTGATGCGGAACCTGATGGGGAACCTGATGGGGAACCTGATGGGGAACCTGATGGGGAACCTGATGGGGAACCTGATGCGGAACCTGATGGGGAACCGGAACCTGATGCGGAACCGGAACCTGATGGGGAACCGGAACCTGATGCGAAACCGGAACCTGATGGGGAACCTGATGCGGAACCTGATGGGGAACCTGATGGGGAACCTGATGGGGAACCTGATGGGGAACCTGATGGGGAACCTGATGGGGAACCTGATGCGGAACCTGATGCGGAACCTGATGCGGAACCTGATGCGGAACCTGATGGGGAACCTGATGGGTTGGGGAACCTGATGCGGAACCTGATGCAGAACCTGATGCGGAACCTGATGGGGAACCTGATGGGGAACCTGATGGGGTACCTGATGGGGAACCTGATGGGGAACCTGATGGGGAACCTGATGGGGAACCTGATGGGGAACCTGATGGGGAACCTGATGGGGAACCTGATGGGGAACCTGATGCGGAACCTGATGGGGAACCTGATGGGGAACCTGATGGGGAACCTGATGCGGAACCTGATGCGGAACCTGATGCGGAACCTGATGCGGAACCTGATGGGGAACCTGATGGCGAACCTGATGGGGAACCTGATGGGGAACCTGATGGGGAACCTGATGGGGAACCTGATGGGGAACCTGATGCGGAACCTGACGGGGAACCTGACGGGGAACCTGACGGGGAACCTGACGGGGAACCTGACGCGGAACCTGATGCGGAACCTGATGCGGAACCTGATGGGGAACCTGATGGGGAACCTGATGGGGAACCTGATGGGGAACCTGATGGGGAACCTGATGCGGAACCTGATGCGGAACCTGATGCGGAACCTGATGCGGAACCTGATGCGGAACCTGATGCGGAACCTGATGGGGAACCTGATGGGGAAACTGATGGGGAACCTGATGGGGAACCTGATGGGGAACCTGATGCGGAACCTGATGGGGAACCTGATGGGGAACCTGATGGGGAACCTGATGGGGAACTTGATGCGGAACCTGATGGGGAACCTGATGGGGAACCTGATGGGGAACCTGATGGGGAACCTGATGGGGAACCTGATGGGGAACCAGATGGGGAACCTGATGGGGAACCTGATGGGGAACCTGATGCGGAACCTGATGCGGAACCTGATGCGGAACCTGATGGGGAACCTGATGGGGAACCTGATGCGGAACCTGATGCGGAACCTGATGGGGAACCTGATGGGGAACCTGATGCGGAACCTGATGGGGAACCGGAACCTGATGCGGAACCGGAACCTGATGGGGAACCGGAACCTGATGCGAAACCGGAACCTGATGGGGAACCTGATGCGGAACCTGATGGGGAACCTGATGCGGAACCTGATGCGGAACCTGATGGGGAACCTGATGGGTGGGGAACCTGATGCGGAACCTGATGCAGAACCTGGTGCGGAACCTGATGGGGAACCTGATGGGGAACCTGATGGGGTACCTGATGGGGAACCTGATGGGGAACCTGATGGGGAACCTGATGGAGATCCTGATGGGGAACCTGATGGGGAACCTGATGGGGAACCTGATGGGGAACCTGATGGGGAACCTGATGGGGAACCTGATGGGGAACCTGATGGGGAACCTGATGGGGAACCTGATGGGGAACCTGATGGGGAACCTGATGGGGAACCTGATGCCTGACCTGCGGAACCTGATGCGGAACCTGATGCGGAACCTGATGCGGAACCTGATGGGGAACCTGATGCGGAACCTGATGCGGAACCTGATGCGGAACCTGATGCGGAACCTGATGCGGAACCTGATGCGTAACCTGATGGGGAACCTGATGGGGAACATGATGGGGAACCTGATGGGGAACCTGATGCGGAACCTGATGGGGAACCTGATGGGGAACCTGATGCGGAACCTGATGGGGAACCTGATGCGAAACCTGATGCGGAACCTGATGGGGAACCTGATGGGGAACCTGATGGGGAACCTGATGGGGAACCTGATGGGGAACCTGATGGGGAACCTGATGGGGAACCTGATGGGGAACCTGATGGGGAACCTGATGCGGAACCTGATGGGGAACCTGATGGGGAACCTGATGGGGAACCTGATGGGGAACCTGATGGGGAACCTGATGCGGAACCTGATGCGGAACCTGATGCCGAACCTGATGGGGAACCTGATGCGGAACCTGATGCGGAACCTGATGCGGAACCTGATGCGGAACCTGATGCGGAACCTGATGCGGAACCTGATGCGGAACCTGATGCGGAACCTGATGGGGAACCTGATGGGGAACCTGATGGGGAACCTGATGGGGAACCTGATGCGGAACTTGATGCGGAACCTGATGGGGAACCTGATGCGGAACCTGATGCGGAACCTGATGGGGAACCTGATGGGGAACCTGATGGGGAACCTGATGGGGAACCTGATGGGGAACCTGATGGGGAACCTGATGGGGAACCTGATGGGGAACCTGATGGGGAAACTGATGGGGAACCAGATGGGGAACCTGATGGGGAACCTGATGGGGAACCTGATGGGGAACCTGATGGGGAACCTGATGGGGAACCTGATGGGGAACCTGATGGAGAACCTGATGGGGAACCTGATGGGGAACCTGATGCGGAACCTGATGCGGAACCTGATGCGGAACCTGATGCGGAACCTGATGCGGAACTTGATGCGGAACCTGATGGGGAACCTGATGGGGAACCTGATGGGGAACCTGATGGGGAACCTGATGGGGAACCTGATGGGGAACCTGATGGGGAACCTGATGGGGAACCTGATGGGGAACCTGATGGGGAACCTGATGGGGAACCTGATGCGGAACCTGATGCGGAACCAGATGCGGAACCGGATGCGGAACCTGATGGGGAACCTGATGCGGAACCTGATGCGGAACCTGATGCGGAACCTGATGCGGAACCTGATGCGGAACCTGATGCGGAACCTGATGGGGAACCTGATGGGGAACCTGATGGGGAACCTGATGGGGAACCTGATGCGGAACCTGATGGGGAACCTGATGGGGAACCTGATGCGGAACCTGATGGGGAACCGGAACCTGATGCGGAACCTGATGCGGAACCTGATGCGGAACCTGATGGGGAACCGGAACCTGATGCCGAACCTGATGCGGAACCGGAACCTGATGCGGAACCTGATGGGGAACCTGATGGGGAACCTGATGCGGAACCTGATGCGGAACCTGATGGGGAACCTGATGGGGAACCTGATGGGGAACCTGATGGGGAACCTGATGGGGAACCTGATGGGGAACCTGATGCGGAACCTGATGCGGAACCTGATGCGGAACCTGATGCGGAACCTGATGCGGAACCTGATGGGGAACCTGATGGGGAACATGATGGGGAACCTGATGGGGAACCTGATGCGGAACCTGATGGGGAACCTGATGGGGAACCTGATGCGGAACCTGATGGGGAACCTGATGCGGAACCTGATGCGGAACCTGATGGGGAACCTGATGGGGAACCTGATGGGGAACCTGATGGGGAACCTGATGGGGAACCTGATGGGGAACCTGATGGGGAACCTGATGGGGAACCTGATGGGGAACCTGATGCGGAACCTGATGGGGAACCTAATGGGGAACCTGATGGGGAACCTGATGGGGAACCTGATGGGGAACCTGATGCGGAACCTGATGCGGAACCTGATGCCGAACCTGATGGGGAACCTGATGCGGAACCTGATGCGGAACCTGATGCGGAACCTGATGCGGAACCTGATGCGGAACCTGATGCGGAACCTGATGCGGAACCTGATGCGGAACCTGATGCGGAACCTGATGGGGAACCTGATGGGGAACCTGATGGGGAACCTGATGCGGAACCTGATGCGGAACCTGATGGGGAACCTGATGGGGAACCTGATGCGGAACCTGATGGGGAACCTGATGGGGAACCTGATGGCGAACCTGATGGGGAACCTGATGGGGAACCTGATGGGGAACCTGATGGGGAACCTGATGGGGAACCTGATGGGGAACCTGATGGGGAACCTGATGGGGAACCTGATGGGGAACCTGATGGGGAACCTGATGGGGAACCTGATGGGGAACCTGATGGGGAACCTGATGGGGAACCTGATGGGGAACCTGATGGGGAACCTGATGGAGAACCTGATGGGGAACCTGATGGGAACCTGATGCGGAACCTGATGCGGAACCTGATGCGGAACCTGATGCGGAACCTGATGCGGAACCTGATGGGGAACCTGATGGGGAACCTGATGGGGAACCTGATGGGGAACCTGATGGGGAACCTGATGGGGAACCTGATGGGGAACCTGATGGGGAACCTGATGGGGAACCTGATGGGGAACCTGATGGGGAACCTGATGGGGAACCTGATGCGGAACCTGATGCGGAACCTGATGCGGAACCTGATGCGGAACCTGATGGGGAACCTGATGCGGAACCTGATGCGGAACCTGATGCGGAACCTGATGCGGAACCTGATGCGGAACCTGATGCGGAACCTGATGGGGAACCTGATGGGGAACCTGATGGGGAACCTGATGGGGAACCTGATGCGGAACCTGATGGGGAACCTGATGGGGAACCTGATGCGGAACCTGATGGGGAACCGGAACCTGATGCGGAACCTGATGCGGAACCTGATGCGGAACCTGATGGGGAACCGGAACCTGATGCCGAACCTGATGCGGAACCGGAACCTGATGCGGAACCTGATGCGGAACCTGATGCGGAACCTGATGCGGAACCTGATGCGGAACCTGATGGGGAACCTGATGGGGAACCTGATGGGGAACCTGATGGGGAACCTGATGGGGAACCTGATGGGGAACCTGATGCGGAACCTGATGCGGAACCTGATGCGGAACCTGACGGGGAACCTGACGGGGAACCTGACGGGGAACCTGATGCGGAACCTGATGCGGAACCTGATGGGGAACCTGATGGGGAACCTGATGGGGAACCTGATGGGGAACCTGATGGGGAACCTGATGCGGAACCTGATGCGGAACCTGATGCGGAACCTGATGCGGAACCTGATGCGGAACCTGATGGGGAACCTGATGGGGAAACTGATGGGGAACCTGATGGGGAACCTGATGGGGAACCTGATGCGGAACCTGATGGGGAACCTGATGGGGAACCTGATGGGGAACCTGATGGGGAACCTGATGCGGAACCTGATGGGGAACCTGATGGGGAACCTGATGGGGAACCTGATGGGGAACCTGATGGGGAACCTGATGCGGAACCTGATGCGGAACCTGATGCGGAACCTGATGCGGAACCTGATGGGGAACCTGATGGGTGGGGAACCTGATGCGGAACCTGATGCGGAACCTGGTGCGGAACCTGGTGCGGAACCTGATGGGGAACCTGATGGGGTACCTGATGGGGAACCTGATGGGGAACCTGATGGGGATCCTGATGGGGAACCTGATGGGGAACCTGATGGGGAACCTGATGGGGAACCTGATGGGGAACCTGATGGGAACCTGATGGGGAACCTGATGGGGAACCTGATGGGGAACCTGATGGGGAACCTGATGGGGAACCTGATGGGGAACCTGATGGGGAACCTGATGCGGAACCTGATGCGGAACCTGATGCGGAACCTGATGCGGAACCTGATGCGGAACCTGATGCGGAACCTGATGCGGAACCTGATGGGGAACCTGATGGGGAACCTGATGGGGAACCTGATGGGGAACCTGATGGGGAACCTGATGGGGAACCTGATGGGGAACCTGATGCGGAACCTGATGCGGAACCTGATGGGGAACCTGATGCGGAACCTGATGCGGAACCTGATGCGGAACCTGATGCGGAACCTGATGCGGAACCTGATGCGGAACCTGGTGCGGAACCTGATGGGGAACCTGATGGGGAACCTGATGGGGAACCTGATGGGGAACCTGATGCGGAACCTGATGGGGAACCTGATGCGGAACCTGATGCGGAACCTGATGGGGAACCTGATGGGGAACCTGATGGGGAACCTGATGGGGAACCTGATGGGGAACCTGATGGGGAACCTGATGGGGAACCTGATGGGGAACCTGATGGAGAACATGATGCGGAACCTGATGGGGAACCTGATGGGGAACCTGATGGGGAACCTGATGCGGAACCTGATGCGGAACCTGATGCGGAACCTGATGCGGAACCTGATGCGGAACCTGATGCGGAACCTGATGCGGAACCTGATGCGGAACCTGATGCGGAACCTGATGCGGAACCTGATGCGGAACCTGATGCGGAACCTGATGCGGAACCTGATGCGGAACCTGATGCGGAACCTGATGGGGAACCTGATGGGGAACCTGATGGGGAACCTGATGGGGAACCTGATGGGGAACCTGATGGGGAACCTGATGGGGAACCTAATGGGGAACCTGATGGGGAACCTGATGGGGAACCTGATGGGGAACCTGATGGGGAACCTGATGGGGAACCTGATGGGGAACCTGATGGGGAACCTGATGGGGAACCTGATGGGGAACCTGATGGGGAACCTGATGGGGAACCTGATGGGGA
The DNA here is from genome assembly GCA_947471745.1 of Closterium sp. Naga37s-1. NCBI lineage: Eukaryota > Viridiplantae > Streptophyta > Zygnematophyceae > Desmidiales > Closteriaceae > Closterium > Closterium sp. Naga37s-1. The sequence continues at coordinate 2,764,489 of CANJKZ010000977.1, forward strand.
ACCTGATGGGGAACCTGATGGGGAACCTGATGCGGAACCTGATGGGGAACCTGATGGGGAACCTGATGGGGAACCTGATGCGGAACCTGATGCGGAACCTGATGCGGAACCTGATGCGGAACCTGATGGGGAACCTGATGGGGAACCTGATGGGGAACCTGATGCAGAACCTGATGCGGAACCTGATGGGGAACCTGATGGGGAACCTGATGCGGAACCTGATGGGGAACCTGATGCGGAACCTGATGCGGAACCTGATGCGGAACCTGATGCGGAACCTGATGGGGAACCGGAACCTGATGCGGAACCTGATGCGGAACCGGAACCTGATGCGGAACCTGATGCGGAACCTGATGCGGAACCTGATGCGGAACCTGATGCGGAACCTGATGGGGAACCTGATGGGGAACCTGATGGGGAACCTGATGGGGAACCTGATGGGGAACCTGATGGGGAACCTGATGCGGAACCTGATGCGGAACCTGATGCGGAACCTGACGGGGAACCTGACGGGGAACCTGATACGGAACCTGATGCGGAATCTGATGGGGAACCTGATGGGGAACCTGATGGGGAACCTGATGGGGAACCTGATGGGGAACCTGATGCGGAACCTGATGCGGAACCTCATGCGGAACCTGATGCGGAACCTGATGGGGAACCTGATGGGGAACCTGATGGGGAAACTGATGGGGAACCTGATGGGGAACCTGATGGGGAACCTGATGCGGAACCTGATGGGGAACCTGATGGGGAACCTGATGGGGAACCTGATGGGGAACCTGATGCGGAACCTGATGGGGAACCTGATGGGGAACCTGATGGGGAACCTGATGGGGAACCTGATGGGGAACCTGATGGGGAACCAGATGGGGAACCTGATGGGGAACCTGATGGGGAACCTGATGGGGAACCTGATGCGGAACCTGATGCGGAACCTCATGCGGAACCTCATGCGGAACCTGATGCGGAACCTGATGGGGAACCTGATGGGGAACCTGATGGGGAAACTGATGGGGAACCTGATGGGGAACCTGATGGGGAACCTGATGCGGAACCTGATGGGGAACCTGATGGGGAACCTGATGGGGAACCTGATGGGGAACCTGATGCGGAACCTGATGGGGAACCTGATGGGGAACCTGATGGGGAACCTGATGGGGAACCTGATGGGGAACCTGATGGGGAACCAGATGGGGAACCTGATGGGGAACCTGATGGGGAACCTGATGCGGAACCTGATGCGGAACCTGGTGGGGAACCTGATGCGGAACCTGATGGGGAACCTGATGGGGAACCTGATGCGGAACCTGATGCGGAACCTGATGGGGAACCTGATGGGGAACCTGATGCGGAACCTGATGGGGAACCGGAACCTGATGCGGAACCGGAACCTGATGGGGAACCGGAACCTGATGCGAAACCGGAACCTGATGGGGAACCTGATGCGGAACCTGATGGGGAACCTGATGGGGAACCTGATGGGGAACCTGATGGGGAACCTGATGGGGAACCTGATGGGGAACCTGATGGGGAACCTGATGGGGAACCTGATGGGGAACCTGATGGGGAACCTGATGCGGAACCTGATGCGGAACCTGATGCGGAACCTGATGCGGAACCTGATGGGGAACCTGATGGGTGGGGAACCTGATGCGGAACCTGATGCAGAACCTGATGCGGAACCTGATGGGGAACCTGATGGGGAACCTGATGGGGAACCTGATGGGGAACCTGATGCGGAACCTGATGCGGAACCTGATGCGGAACCTGATGCGGAACCTGATGGGGAACCTGATGGGTGGGGAACCTGATGCGGAACCTGATGCAGAACCTGATGCGGAACCTGATGGGGAACCTGATGGGGAACCTGATGGGGTACCTGATGGGGAACCTGATGGGGAACCTGATGGGGAACCTGATGGGGAACCTGATGGGGAACCTGATGGGGAACCTGATGGGGAACCTGATGGGGAACCTGATGGGGAACCTGATGGGGAACCTGATGGGGAACCTGATGGGGAACCTGATGGGGAACCTGATGGGGAACCTGATGGGGAACCTGATGGGGAACCTGATGGGGAACCTGATGGGGAACCTGATGCGGAACCTGATGCGGAACCTGATGCGGAACCTGATGCGGAACCTGATGCGGAACCTGATGCGGAACCTGATGCGGAACCTGATGCGGAACCTGATGCGGAACCTGATGCGGAACCTGATGCGGAACCTGATGCGGAACCTGATGCGGAACCTGATGGGGAACCTGATGGGGAACCTGATGGGGAACCTGATGGGGAACCTGATGCGGAACCTGATGGGGAACCTGATGGGGAACCTGATGCGGAACCTGATGGGGAACCTGATGCGGAACCTGATGCGGAACCTGATGGGGAACCTGATGGGGAACCTGATGGGGAACCTGATGGGGAACCTGATGGGGAACCTGATGGGGAACCTGATGGGGAACCTGATGGGGAACCTGATGGGGAACCTGATGCGGAACCTGATGGGGAACCTGATGGGGAACCTGATGGGGAACCTGATGGGGAACCTGATGCGGAACCTGATGCGGAACCTGATGCGGAACCTGATGCGGAACCTGATGCGGAACCTGATGCGGAACCTGATGCGGAACCTGATGCGGAACCTGATGCGGAACCTGATGCGGAACCTGATGCGGAACCTGATGCGGAACCTGATGGGGAACCTGATGGGGAACCTGATGGGGAACCTGATGGGGAACCTGATGGGGAACCTGATGTGGAACCTGATGCGGAACCTGATGGGGAACCTGATGCGGAACCTGATGCGGAACCTGATGGGGACCTGATGGGGAACCTGATGGGGAACCTGATGCGGAACCTGATGCGGAACCTGATGCGGAACCTGATGCGGAACCTGATGGGGAACCTGATGGGTGGGGGAACCTGATGCGGAACCTGATGCAGAACCTGGTGCGGAACCTGATGGGGAACCTGATGGGGAACCTGATGGGGTACCTGATGGGGAACCTGATGGGGAACCTGATGGGGAACCTGATGGGGAACCTGATGGGGAACCTGATGGGGAACCTGATGGGGAACCTGATGGGGAACCTGATGGGGAACCTGATGGGAACCATGGGAACCTGATGCGGAACCTGATGCGGAACCTGATGCGGAACCTGATGCGGAACCTGATGGGGAACCTGATGCGGAACCTGATGCGGAACCTGATGCGGAACCTGATGCGGAACCTGATGCGGAACCTGATGCGGAACCTGATGCGGAACCTGATGCGGAACCTGATGGGGAACCTGATGGGGAACCTGATGGGGAACCTGATGGGGAACCTGATGGGGAACCTGATGTGGAACCTGATGCGGAACCTGATGGGGAACCTGATGCGGAACCTGATGCGGAACCTGATGGGGACCTGATGGGGAACCTGATGGGGAACCTGATGCGGAACCTGATGCGGAACCTGATGCGGAACCTGATGCGGAACCTGATGGGGAACCTGATGGGTGGGGAACCTGATGCGGAACCTGATGCAGAACCTGGTGCGGAACCTGATGGGGAACCTGATGGGGAACCTGATGGGTACCTGATGGGGAACCTGATGGGGAACCTGATGGGGAACCTGATGGGGAACCTGATGGGAACCTGATGGGGAACCTGATGGGGAACCTGATGGGGAACCTGATGGGGAACCTGATGGGGAACCTGATGGGGAACCTGATGGGGAACCTGATGGGGAACCTGATGGGGAACCTGATGGGGAACCTGATGGGGAACCTGATGGGGAACCTGATGCGGAACCTGATGCGGAACCTGATGCGGAACCTGATGCGGAACTTGATGGGGAACCTGATGGGGAACCTGATGGGGAACCTGATGGGGAACCTGATGGGGAACCTGATGGGGAACCTGATGGGGAACCTGATGGGGAACCTGATGGGGAACCTGATGCGGAACCTGATGGGGAACCTGATGGGGAACCTGATGCGGAACCTGATGCGGAACCTCATGCGGAACCTCATGCGGAACCTGATGCGGAACCTGATGGGGAACCTGATGGGGAACCTGATGGGGAAACTGATGGGGAACCTGATGGGGAACCTGATGGGGAACCTGATGGCGGAGAACCTGATGGGGAACCTGATGGGGAACCTGATGGGGAACCTGATGGGGAACCTGATGCGGAACCTGATGGGGAACCTGATGGGGAACCTGATGGGGAACCTGATGGGGAACCTGATGGGGAACCTGATGGGGAACCAGATGGGGAACCTGATGGGGAACCTGATGGGGAACCTGATGGGGAACCTGATGCGGAACCTGATGCGGAACCTGATGGGGAACCTGATGCGGAACCTGATGGGGAACCTGATGGGGAACCTGATGCGGAACCTGATGCGGAACCTGATGGGGAACCTGATGGGGAACCTGATGCGGAACCTGATGGGGAACCGGAACCTGATGCGGAACCGGAACCTGATGGGGAACCGGAACCTGATGCGAACCGGAACCTGATGGGAACCTGATGCGGAACCTGATGGGGAACCTGATGGGAACCTGATGGGGAACCTGATGGGGAACCTGATGGGGAACCTGATGGGGAACCTGATGGGGAACCTGATGGGGAACCTGATGGGGAACCTGATGGGGAACCTGATGGGGAACCTGATGCGGAACCTGATGCGGAACCTGATGCGGAACCTGATGGGGAACCTGATGGGTGGGGAACCTGATGCGGAACCTGATGCAGAACCTGATGCGGAACCTGATGGGGAACCTGATGGGGAACCTGATGGGGAACCTGATGGGGAACCTGATGCGGAACCTGATGCGGAACCTGATGCGGAACCTGATGCGGAACCTGATGGGGAACCTGATGGGTGGGGAACCTGATGCGGAACCTGATGCAGAACCTGATGCGGAACCTGATGGGGAACCTGATGGGGAACCTGATGGGGTACCTGATGGGGAACCTGATGGGGAACCTGATGGGGAACCTGATGGGGAACCTGATGGGGAACCTGATGGGGAACCTGATGGGGAACCTGATGGGGAACCTGATGGGGAACCTGATGGGGAACCTGATGGGGAACCTGATGGGGAACCTGATGGGGAACCTGATGGGGAACCTGATGGGGAACCTGATGGGGAACCTGATGCGGAACCTGATGCGGAACCTGATGCGGAACCTGATGCGGAACCTGATGGGGAACCTGATGCGGAACCTGATGCGGAACCTGATGCGGAACCTGATGCGGAACCTGATGCGGAACCTGATGCGGAACCTGATGCGGAACCTGATGGGGAACCTGATGGGGAACCTGATGGGGAACCTGATGGGGAACCTGATGCGGAACCTGATGGGGAACCTGATGGGGAACCTGATGCGGAACCTGATGGGGAACCTGATGCGGAACCTGATGCGGAACCTGATGGGGAACCTGATGGGGAACCTGATGGGGAACCTGATGGGGAACCTGATGGGGAACCTGATGGGGAACCTGATGGGGAACCTGATGGGGAACCTGATGGGGAACCTGATGCGGAACCTGATGGGGAACCTGATGGGGAACCTGATGGGGAACCTGATGGGGAACCTTATGCGGAACCTGATGCGGAACCTGATGCGGAACCTGATGCGGAACCTGATGGGGAACCTGATGCGGAACCTGATGCGGAACCTGATGCGGAACCTGATGCGGAACCTGATGCGGAACCTGATGCGGAACCTGATGCGGAACCTGATGCGGAACCTGATGGGGAACCTGATGGGGAACCTGATGGGGAACCTGATGGGGAACCTGATGGGGAACCTGATGTGGAACCTGATGCGGAACCTGATGGGGAACCTGATGCGGAACCTGATGCGGAACATGATGGGGACCTGATGGGGAACCTGATGGGGAACCTGATGCGGAACCTGATGCGGAACCTGATGCGGAACCTGATGCGGAACCTGATGGGGAACCTGATGGGTGGGGAACCTGATGCGGAACCTGATGCAGAACCTGGTGCGGAACCTGATGGGGAACCTGATGGGGAACCTGATGGGGTACCTGATGGGGAACCTGATGGGGAACCTGATGGGGAACCTGATGGGGAACCTGATGGGGAACCTGATGGGGAACCTGATGGGGAACCTGATGACTGGGGAACCTGATGGGGAACCTGATGGGGAACCTGATGCGGAACCTGATGCGGAACCTGATGCGGAACCTGATGCGGAACCTGATGGGGAACCTGATGCGGAACCTGATGCGGAACCTGATGCGGAATTTGATGCGGAACCTGATGCGGAACCTGATGCGGAACCTGATGCGGAACCTGATGGGGAACCTGATGGGGAACCTGATGGGGAACCTGATGGGGAACCTGATGCGGAACCTGATGGGGAACCTGATGGGGAGCCTGATGCGGAACCTGATGGGGAACCTGATGCGGAACCTGATGCGGAACCTGATGGGGAACCTGATGGGGAACCTGATGGGGAACCTGATGGGGAACCTGATGGGGAACCTGATGGGGAACCTGATGGGGAACCTGATGGGGAACCTGATGGGGAACCTGATGCGGAACCTGATGGGGAACCTGATGGGGAACCTGATGGGGAACCTGATGGGGAACCTTATGCGGAACCTGATGCGGAACCTGATGCGGAACCTGATGCGGAACCTGATGGGGAACCTGATGCGGAACCTGATGCGGAACCTGATGCGGAACCTGATGCGGAACCTGATGCGGAACCTGATGCGGAACCTGATGCGGAACCTGATGCGGAACCTGATGGGGAACCTGATGGGGAACCTGATGGGGAACCTGATGGGGAACCTGATGGGGAACCTGATGTGGAACCTGATGCGGAACCTGATGGGGAACCTGATGCGGAACCTGATGCGGAACCTGATGGGGACCTGATGGGGAACCTGATGGGGAACCTGATGCGGAACCTGATGCGGAACCTGATGCGGAACCTGATGCGGAACCTGATGGGGAACCTGATGGGTGGGGAACCTGATGCGGAACCTGATGCAGAACCTGGTGCGGAACCTGATGGGGAACCTGATGGGGAACCTGATGGGGTACCTGATGGGGAACCTGATGGGGAACCTGATGGGGAACCTGATGGGGAACCTGATGGGGAACCTGATGGGGAACCTGATGGGGAACCTGATGGGGAACCTGATGGGGAACCAGATGGGGAACCTGATGGGGAACCTGATGGGGAACCTGATGGGGAACCTGATGCGGAACCTGATGCGGAACCTGATGGGGAACCTGATGCGGAACCTGATGGGGAACCTGATGGGGAACCTGATGCGGAACCTGATGCGGAACCTGATGGGGAACCTGATGGGGAACCTGATGGGGAACCTGATGCGGAACCTGATGCGGAACCTGATGCGGAACCTGATGCGGAACCTGATGCGGAACCTGATGCGGAACCTGATGCGGAACCTGATGCGGAACCTGATGGGGAACCTGATGGGGAACCTGATGGGGAACCTGATGGGGAACCTGATGGGGAACCTGATGGGGAACCTGATGGGGAACCTGATGGGGAACCTGATGGGGAACCTGATGGGGAACCTGATGGGGAACCTGATGGGGAACCTGATGCGGAACCTGATGCGGAACCTGATGCGGAACCTGATGCGGAACCTGATGCGGAACCTGATGCGGAACCTGATGCGGAACCTGATGCGGAACCTGATGGGGAACCTGATGGGGAACCTGATGGGGAACCTGATGGGGAACCTGATGGGGAACCTGATGGGGAACCTGATGGGGAACCTGATGGGGAACCTGATGGGGAACCTGATGGGGAACCTGATGGGGAACCTGATGGGGAACCTGATGGGGAACCTGATGCGGAACCTGATGGGGAACCTGATGCGGAACCTGATGCGGAACCACATGCGGAGGAACCTGATGCGGAACCTGATGCGGAACCTGATGCGGAACCTGATGGGGAACCTGATGGGGAACCTGATGGGGAACCTGATGGGGAACCTGATGGGGAACTTGATGGGGAACCTGATGGGGAACCTGATGGGGAACCTGATGGGGAACCTGATGGGGAACCTGATGGGGAACCTGATGGGGAACCTGATGGGGAACCTGATGGGGAACCTGATGGGGAACCTGATGGTGAACCTGATGGGGAACCTGATGGGGAACCTGATGGGGAACCTGATGCGGAACCTGATGCGGAACCTGATGCGGAACCTGATGCGGAACCTGATGCGGAACCTGATGCGGAACCTGATGCGGAACCTGATGCGGAACCTGATGCGGAACCTGATGCGGAACCTGATGCGGAACCTGATGCGGAACCTGATGCGGAACCTGATGCGGAACCTGATGCGGAACCTGATGCGGAACCTGATGCGGAACCTGATGCGGAACCTGATGCGGAACCTGATGCGGAACCTGATGCGGAACCTGATGCGGAACCTGATGCGGAACCTGATGCGAAAGCTGATGCGAAAGCTGATGGGGAAGCTGATGGGGAAGCTGATGGGGAAGCTGATGGGGAAGCTGATGGGGAATCTGATGGGGAAGCTGATGGGGAAGCTGATGGGGAAGCTGATGGGGAAGCTGATGGGGAACCTGATGGGGAACCTGATGGGGAACCTGATGGGGAACCTGATGGGGAACCTGATGGGGAACCTGATGGGGAACCTGATGCGGAACCTGATGCGGAACCTGATGCGGAACCTGATGCGGAACCTGATGCGGAACCTGATGCGGAACCTGATGCGGAACCTGATGCGGAACCTGATGCGGAACCTGATGCGGAACCTGATGCGGAACCTGATGGGGAACCTGATGCGGAACCTGATGGGGAACCTGATGGGGAACCTGATGGGGAACCTGATGGGGAACCTGATGGGGAACCTGATGGGGAACCTGATGGGGAACCTGATGGGGAACCTGATGGGGAACCTGATGGGGAACCTGATGGGGAACCTGATGCGGAACCTGATGCGGAACCTGATGCGGAACCTGATGCGGAACCTGATGCGGAACCTGATGGGGAACCTGATGCGGAACCTGATGCGGAACCTGATGCGGAACCTGATGCGGAACCTGATGCGGAACCTGATGCGGAACCTGATGGGGAACCTGATGGGGAACCTGATGGGGAACCTGATGGGGAACCTGATGGGGAACCTGATGGGGAACCTGATGGGGAACCTGATGGGGAACCTGATGGGGAACCTGATGGGGAACCTGATGGGGAACCTGATGGGGAACCTGATGGGGAACCTGATGGGGAACCTGATGGGGAACCTGATGGGGAACCTGATGGGGAACCTGATGGGGAACCTGATGGGGAACCTGATGGGGAACCTGATGGGGAACCTGATGGGGAACCTGATGGGGAACCTGATGGGGAACCTGATGGGGAACCTGATGGGGAACCTGATGGGGAACCTGATGCGGAACCTGATGCGGAACCTGATGCGGAACCTGATGCGGAACCTGATGCGGAACCTGATGGGGAACCTGATGGGGAACCTGATGGGGAACCTGATGGGGAACCTGATGGGGAACCTGATGCGGAACCTGATGCGGAACCTGATGCGGAACCTGATGCGGAACCTGATGCGGAACCTGATGCGGAACCTGATGCGGAACCTGATGCGGAACCTGATGGGGAACCTGATGGGGAACCTGATGGGGAACCTGATGGGGAACCTGATGGGGAACCTGATGGGGAACCTGATGGGGAACCTGATGGGGAACCTGATGGGGAACCTGATGCGGAACCTGATGGGGAACCTGATGGGGAACCTGATGGGGAACCTGATGGGGAACCTGATGGGGAACCTGATGCGGAACCTGATGCGGAACCTGATGGGGAACCTGATGCGGAACCTGATGCGGAACCTGATGCGGAACCTGATGCGGAACCTGATGGGGAACCTGATGGGGAACCTGATGGGGAACCTGATGGGGAACCTGATGGGGAACCTGATGCGGAACCTGATGCGGAACCTGATGCGGAACCTGATGGGGAACCTGATGGGGAACCTGATGGGGAACCTGATGGGGAACCTGATGGGGAACCTGATGGGGAACCTGATGGGGAACCTGATGGGGAACCTGATGGGAACCTGATGGGGAACCTGATGGGGAACCTGATGGGGAACCTGATGGGGAACCTGATGGGGAACCTGATGGGGAACCTGATGCGGAACCTGATGCGGAACCTGATGCGGAACCTGATGCAGAACCTGATGCGGAACCTGATGCGGAACCTGATGGGGAACCTGATGGGGAACCTGATGGGGAACCTGATGGGGAACCTGATGGGGAACCTGATGCGGAACCTGATGCGGAACCTGATGCGGAACCTGATGCGGAACCTGATGCGGAACCTGATGCGGAACCTGATGGGGAACCTGATGGGGAACCTGATGGGGAACCTGATGGGGAACCTGATGGGGAACCTGATGGGGAACCTGATGGGGAACCTGATGGGGAACCTGATGGGGAACCTGATGCGGAACCTGATGGGGAACCTGATGGGGAACCTGATGGGGAACCTGATGGGGAACCTGATGGGGAACCTGATGCGGAACCTGATGCGGAACCTGATGGGGAACCTGATGCGGAACCTGATGCGGAACCTGATGCGGAACCTGATGGGGAACCTGATGGGGAACCTGATGGGGAACCTGATGGGGAACCTGATGGGGAACCTGATGGGGAACCTGATGCGGAACCTGATGCGGAACCTGATGCGGAACCTGATGGGGAACCTGATGGGGAACCTGATGGGGAACCTGATGGGGAACCTGATGCGGAACCTGATGCGGAACCTGATGGGGTACCTGATGGGGAACCTGATGGGGAACCTGATGGGGAACCTGATGGGGAACCTGATGGGGAACCTGATGGGGAACCTGATGGGGAACCTGATGGGGAACCTGATGGGGAACCTGATGGGGAACCTGATGGGGAATCTGTGTTAAAATATATATTGTGTAGCATGCCAACACATGTGACTGTACACCAATTGTGGTGTACAGTTGGGTTGGGACTACACCCAACTTTGGGTGTAGTCTTGCACTTTGGGGTGCCAATCCACCCAATTGTGGTGGAGCCCCCAAATGCAACCCTCTTGACTTGTGGGTACCTCACTTCCCACAATTGAGGTTACCCCAAGCCAAGTGGGCCTAGGGTTGCCTCACTTCTACAAAGTGTGGGCAACCCAACCCACTTGACCTATGGTTCCCTCACTTCCCCAAGTGAGGTCAACCCAACCTATGGTCACTTTCATCCTTCCCTTCCAACCTTCCCTTCCAACTATGTATGCTAGGTTGTTCCTCTAATCTGATCACTTGTTCAATTTGCTACTTTCACATGGTATAGAGCTACTTGTTCCTAGGCCTTACCTCTCCCTCCCTTCAGTTTTTTTTTCCCATGGGCCCACCCCACAGCTACAAACCCTTTCCTACGTGTGGCTCAACTAGCCATCACTAGCATACTCTCGCCGCGACCTACGCCGTCGCCGCCGTTCCCCCCCCCTCCCGCCGCGATTACGCCTTCCTCGCCTGCGGATTCCACCGCCGCGAGCGCAACGCCGCTGTCCCCTCCTCCCCCCCGCCGCGACCCCCTGTCGCCGCCTCCCCTTCTCGCCGCCGCGCCTGATTCGGCGCCGCCTGCGCATCCTGCCGCCGCGACGCCTCGTCGCCGCCTGCCCGCTGCCCGTCCCTCCGCCGCGACGTCACGTCGCCGCGTTCCCGCCGCCGCGCCTGCTACGGCGCCGCCTGCGCATCCTGCCGCCGCGACGCCTCGTCGCCGCCTGCCCGTCCCTCCGCCGCGACGTCTCGTCGCCGCGTTCCCGCCGCCGCGCCTGCTTCGGCGCCGCCTGCGCATCCTGCCGCCGCGACGCCTCGTCGCCGCCTGCCCGTCCCTCCGCCGCGACGTCTCGTCGCCGCGTTCTCGCCGCCGCGCCTGCTACGGCGCCGCCTGCGCATCCTGCCGCCGCGACACCTCGTCGCCGCCTGCCCGTCCCTCCGCCGCGACGTCTCGTCGCCGCGTTCCCGCCGCCGCGCCTGCTTCGGCGCCGCCTGCGCATCCCGCCGCCGCGACGCCTCGTCGCCGCCTGCCCGTCCCTCCGCCGCGACGTCACGTCGCCGCCTCCCCTTCCCGCCGCCGCGCCTGCTTCGGCGCCGTCTGCCCGTCCCGCCGCCGCGACAGCTCGTCGCCCCCTGCCCGTCCCGCCGCCGCGACCTAACATCGCCGCCTGCGCATTCCGCCGCCGCGACTGCTCGTCGTCACCTCCCCGCCCCCGCCCCCCCCCCCCCCCCCCCCCCCCCCCCCGCCGCGATTTCGCATTGCCGCCTCCCCTCCCACCGCCGCACCTGCTTCCGCGTCACCCACGCATCTCGCTGCCCCTTCTGCATCGCCACCCTCCCGCAATTTCCCCCGCCGCAACTGCAACATCGTCGCCCCGCGGTTCCCGTTAACGCCACTGCGCCGCCGCCGCCCTACCGCCGCGACTGCTTCGGCGCCGCCTGCCCATCCTCCACCGCGACCGCGCCATCCCCGCCCACACTTCCTGCCGCCGTGACTGCCCCGTCGCCGCCTGCAGATTCAGCCGCAACTGCACCCTCCCTTCCTCCTCTCCCTACTCCTCTCCCCCCCCCTCCCCCTCCCCCTGCGCCCCTCGTTGCCGCGGCCTGCCTGCCGCCGCCGTCCCTCGTTTCGCCGCCGCGGCCCTTCCGCCGTCGCCTGCACCCCTCGTCGTCGCGGCCTGCTCGCCGCCGCCGCCCCCGGCTTTGCCACCGCCTCCCCTTCCCGCCGCCGCACGTTCGCACAGCCGCCTGCGCCCTTGTCACCGTCGCTCCCTGCACCTTGAACGCCTCTGCCCTCCACCGCTGTCTCCCTCCTTTACCCCCCCCCCCCCCCCCCCCCTCCCTCCTCCTGCCAGCGGCAGCAGCAGCGGCAGCAGGGGAAGTGCAGCAGCCTCCGCAGCAGCAACTTCACCCTTGGCCGCCGCGGGTCCACCCGCCGTCGCCCATCATGACTGCTACCCCCCCTGCCCCTCTCCCCCCTCCTCACTGGAGCAGTGTTACTCCTCGCCCCTCCCTTCTCAACACTCCGACCCTCCACTCCTCCCCCCCCCCTTATCTCCGCCTGCTCACCCCCTCCCCCCCTCCCCATCTGCGGCGTTTCCAGCAGCTCCAGCATCAGCAGCAGCAGGACTTCCAGCAGCGGCAGCAACCACAATTTCTCCAGCCGCACCCCCCACATCTCCTCCAGCCGCGGCAATCGCAGCAGCAGCAGTTCTTCCAACACCAACAGCAGCCGCAATCTCTCCAGCCTCACCCGCCACAGTTTCTCCATCCCCAGCAGCAGCAGTCCTTCCAGCCGCAGCAGCGGCAGTCCTTCCAGCAGCAGCAGCTGCCACAGTTCCTTCCACCGCAGCAGCAGCAGTCCTTCCTGCAGCAGCAGCAGCCACAGTCTCTTCAGCCGCAGCAGCAGCAGTGCTTCCAGCAGCAGCAGCTGCCACAGTTCCTTCCGCCGCAGCAGCAGCAGTCCTTCCAGCAGCAGCGGCAGCCACAGTTTCTTCAGCCGCAGCAGCAGCAGTGCTTCCAGCAGCAGCACCAGCCACAGTTCTCACCATCCGCAGCAGCAGCAGTGCTTCCAGCAGCAGCAGCCACCACAATCTCTCCAGCCGCAGCAACCGCGGCAGCATCGGCGGTGCTTCCAGCAGCAGCAGCAGCCCAATCTCTCCAGCCGCAACCGTCACAGTCTCTCCCACCGCAGCAGCCGCAGCAGCAACAGTACTTACAGCAGCAGCACCCGCCGCTCTCTCCCTCTTCTATCCATGAAACAACTCTCCAGTACTCTGTGTTCCCTCCCTCTCCTTCCCCCCCCACCCTGGACTTTGTCCTTGACAGTGGGGCCACCGAAACCGCACTAAAAGACGCTGGCACCCTCACCCCCCTTCCACTTCCCACCCAGGTTCATGGTGCCGACTCCAGCTTTTCCATCCCCTGCACTCACCTCTCCACCCTTCCTTGCACCGCCTTCCCATCCGGTACAGTCACCGGTCTCCACATCCCTACCTTCGCAATAACCTCCTCTCCCACCGTGAACTCCAAGGCGTTGGCATTACCGCCATATACCCTGGCTTTGCTTCCTACTGCGATCTCTACCACACCGCCTCTGGTCGTTTCCTCCTGCGCATTCCCCTTTGCCCTCGCACTCGCCTTTACACGCTCCGCACACCCCGTCCCTCCTTTTGTCACGTCACCACTCGTGCTGGTACTTCCACCGGTCCCCTTCTCCCTCCCCCTCACCCTCCCCCTCCCCCTCCTCCGATATCCTCCTCCTCTACTCCATCCGCCTCCTCCTCCCCCCCCAACTTTTCCCCCACCCCATCCCCCTCCTCCTCTACTGCCCTCTCCCATCCTGCAGTGCTCCTACATCACAGACTCGGCCATCCCAACTTCGCCGCACTTCGCTCCACCGTCACCTCTCGCCTCCTTAACAGCCTTCCTCCCACCTTACCTCCCCTCCCCTCCTCCCCTGCTCCCCCATGCCCATCATGCATTCATGGCAAGCTCAAACAGTCCCCCCATCACAGTCATCCCACCTTCGCTCCCGCCCCCATTGACCTTGTTCACATGGATCTCTGGGGCCCTTATCCCATCCGCTCCCGTCAGGGGCACAGGTACATGCTCGTGCTCGTCGACGACCACAGTCGGTACTCCACCGTCTTCTTTCTTCACACGAAAGACCAGGTGCCGGCTGTGGTCATCAACTGGGCTGAGCAGTGCCGCAACCACTTCAAACGTCCCATAGGCCGCCTTCACTCTGACGGTGGGGGTGAGTTCATCAATCATACTCTCTCCACTTACTGCAAAACATACGGCATTCAGCAGACCACCACCCTTCCCCACTCCCCTCAGCAAAACGGCATCGCTGAGAGTCGCATCCGTGAGATCACCAAGATTGCGCGCTGCCTCATTGCTCACGCCTCCACCCCTCCCTCCCTCTGGAGCTATGCCCTCATTCATGCCGCCCTCCTCCTCAATCTCCGCTCCCACCCTCAGCATCCCTCCTCCTCCCCCACAGAACTCTGGTCCAAGGCCAAGCCTGACGCCGCAGGCCTTCGTGTTTGGGGCTGCAAGGCGTTCGTCCTCATTCCACCGGCCGACCGCTCCCGCGCTGCTGGCAAGCTCGCTCCTCGCGCTCTGGAGTGCGTCTACCTTGGGCACAATCGTGATTCCCCAGGCTACCTATTCCTCCACCCTCCCACCAATCGCCTCATCCGCAGCATTGACGTCGTCTTCGACGAGTCCACTCCCTACTACTCCACCCCTCCTCCTGACCCCCTCCCTCCTCCCACTCGCCCCCTCGCTTGGACCGACACCATCCTCCCGCCTCTTATCCCTCCAGCGCCTCTCCTCCCACCTGTCGCCGCCCCACTCCCGCCTTCCTCCTCTGCCGACGTCTACGACCCTGCCGCACCCGCCTCCCCCGCTCACTCAGCTGCACCCCCTCCCCCCTCTCCCTCCTCCTCTCATTCTCCTCCTTTCCAGCAGCCGGATCAGCAACAGCAGGGGCAGCAGCAGCAGCAGCAGCCGGATCAGCAACAGCAGGGGCAGCAGCAGCACCAGCAGCAGCAGCAGCAGCAGCAGCAGCGGGAGCAACACCAGCAACGGCAGCAGGGGCAGCAGCAGCAGCAGCCGGGGCAGCAGCAGCAGCAGCAGCAGCAGCAGCAGCAGCAGCAGCAGCAGCAGCAGCAGCAGCAGCAGCAGCAGCAGCAGCAGCAGCAGCAGCAGCAGCAGCAGCAGCAGCAGGAGCAGCAGCAGCAGCAGCAGCCGGAGCAGCAGCAGCAGCAGCAGCAGCCGGGGCAGCCGCATCAGCAGCAGCCGGGACAGCAGCAGCAGCAGCAGCATCAGCAGCAGCAGCACCAGCAGCAGCAGCGGCGCCGTGCCACTTCCCGCTCCTCCCCCTTCCTCCTCCCTTACATCCATACCCGCTCGGTGGACAAAATCCTTGGGGCTCCTCCTCCTGCCTCCATTCAGCTCCTTGAGGACTCCCATGAGGAGTTCCTCAACATTCGGGAGCACACTCCATTCCTTGCCGCCCTCTACCTTGACTTCCTGGGCTTTCCTGTCCTTGGCGCCACTACTACCCCCACCATCTTCACTCCCTCCACCTTCCAGGAAGCCATCACCTGCCCTGATGCGGATAAATGGATAGCAGCGATCTTCCTGGAGTGTGAGGCTTTCATTCGCAACGACTCCTTTGTCGATGTCCCCCTCCCTGCTGGCGCTAATCTCGTTGACGGCAAATGGGTCTTTCGGGTGAAGCAGCTGCCGGGCGAGGAACCAGTGTACAAGGCCCGCTACTGCGCCAAGGGGTTCACGCAGACTTGGGCTGAGGACTACTGGTTCACCTACGCCCCCACCGCCAAACCACCCACCCTTCGCGCCGCCATGGACATTGGTGCACGTGACGACATGGAAATCGACTCCATGGACGTCTCCAATGCGTTCCTGCAGGGCGACCTGCATGAGCGCATTTTCCTCCGGCGACCCCCCGGGTTCCACGCAGCCTTTCCTGAGAACACTGTCTGGCAGCTGCGTCGCCCCGTCTACGGCTTGAAGCAGGCACCACGTGAGTGGCATGCGAAGCTGGCTGCCACCTTGGGGTCCCTCGGCTTCTCTGCTTCCCACTCCGACGCCAGCCTCTTCATCCGCTCCTCCCCCCGCCGCTTCTTCATTCTGGTATATGTCGACGACATGATCCTGCTCTCTGACACCAAGGCCGACATGGAGCAGGTGAAGCTGTCCCTGCAGCAGCGGCTCAAGTGCAAGGACCTTGGCGCCCTCACTCACTACCTCGGCATGACCATCACGCGCAACCGCCCTGCTCGCACAATCACCCTCTCCCAGTCCCATTACATCGGCCAGGTCTTGGAGAAGTTCGACATGGCGCAAGCCAAGCCTGTTTCCACCCCGCTCCCCTTCGGTCACCAACTCGCTCCACCCACCTCCCCCACCTCCTCCCCCCACCCCTATGCCGAGCTCGTTGGGTCCTTGATGTACGCAATGATGTGCACCCGCCCCGACCTCGCCTACCCCATCAGCGTGCTCGCTCACTTTGTCGGCACCGGTCGTCACTCTGAGGAGCACTGGAAAGCTGCCAAGCGGGTCCTCCGCTACCTTCGCGGGACCAGGGACCTTGCCCTCACCCTCGGCGGCCCTTCCCGTCCCCTTCTCTCGGGCTGCAGTGACTCCTCATGGGCTGACACGCAGCCGGACCGCCGCTCCTCCCAGGGCTACGGCTTCACCCTTGGCAGCGGCCTCATCAGCTGGCGCTCCACCCGCTCCTCCGCCATCTCTCTCTCCACCTGCGAAGCCGAGCTCTACGCTGGCACCATGGCCGCCCAGGAGTCGCGCTGGCTCTGCTTCCTTCTTGCGGAGCTTGGCGCCCCCCAGACGTGCCCCACTCTCTGGTGCGACAACGCCAGCACCATCCATCTCACTCAGGACCCCGTCTATCACGCCCGCTCCAAGCACATCGAACTCCGCTACTTCTTCGTTCGCGAGCTCGTCCAGAAGGGCCTCATTGCCGTTCGCAAGATTGCAACCGAGGCCAACTTGGCCGACATCTTCACTAAGGCCCTCCTTCGCCCCGCGCACTCTGCCTTCCTCCGCCTCATTGGCCTTGCTCGCCCGGGCGCCCCTTGATTCAGGGGTTGTTCTCTTCTTGTGTTAGCATGCTAAGGGGTTGTGTTAAAATATATATTGTGTAGCATGCCAACACATGTGACTGTACACCAATTGTGGTGTACAGTTGGGTTGGGACTACACCCAACTTTGGGTGTAGTCTTGCACTTTGGGGTGCCAATCCACCCAATTGTGGTGGAGCCCCCAAATGCAACCCTCTTGACTTGTGGGTACCTCACTTCCCACAATTGAGGTTACCCCAACCAAGTGGGCCTAGGGTTGCCTCACTTCTACAAAGTGTGGGCAACCCAACCCACTTGACCTATGGTTCCCTCACTTCCCCAAGTGAGGTCAACCCAACCTATGGTCACTTTCATCCTTCCCTTCCAACCTTCCCTTCCAACTATGTATGCTAGGTTGTTCCTCTAATCTGATCACTTGTTCAATTTGCTACTTTCACAACCTGATGCGGAACCTGATGCGGAACCTGATGCGGAACCTGATGCGGAACCTGATGGGGAACCTGATGCGGAACCTGATGCGGAACCTGATGCGGAACCTGATGCGGAACCTGATGCGGAACCTGATGCGGAACCTGATGGGGAACCTGATGGGGATCCTGATGGGGAACCTGATGGGGAACCTGATGCGGAACCTGATGGGGAACCTGATGGGGAACCTGATGCGGAACCTGATGCGGAACCTGATGCGGAACCTGATGCGGAACCTGATGGGGAACCTGATGGGATGGGGAACCTGATGCGGAACCTGATAAAGAACCTGATGCGGAACCTGATGGGGAACCTGATGGGGAACCTGATGGGGTACCTGATGGGGAACCTGATGGGGAACCTGATGGGGAACCTGATGGGGAACCTGATGGGGAACCTGATGGGGAACCTGATGGGGAACCTGATGGGGAACCTGATGGGGAACCTGATGGGGAACCTGATGGGGAACCTGATGGGGAACCTGATGGGGAACCTGATGGGGAACCTGATGGGGAACCTGATGGGGAACCTGATGCGGAACCTGATGCGGAACCTGATGCGGAACCTGATGCGGAACCTGATGCGGAACCTGATGCGGAACCTGATGCGGAACCTGATGCGGAACCTGATGCGGAACCTGATGCGGAACCTGATGCGGAACCTGATGCGGAACCTGATGCGGAACCTGATGGGGAACCTGATGGGGAACCTGATGGGGAACCTGATGGGGAACCTGATGGGGAACCTGATGGGGAACCTGATGGGGAACCTGATGCGGAACCTGATGCGGAACCTGATGCGGAACCTGATGCGGAACCTGATGCGGAACCTGATGGGGAACCTGATGGGGAACCTGATGGGGAACCTGATGGGGAACCTGATGGGGAACCTGATGGGGAACCTGATGGGGAACCTGATGGGGAACCTGATGGGGAACCTGATGGGGAACCTGATGGGGAACCTGATGCGGAACCTGATGCGGAACCTGATGCGGAACCTGATGCGGAACCTGATGCGGAACCTGATGCGGAACCTGATGCGGAACCTGATGCGGAACCTGATGCGGAACCTGATGGGGAACCTGATGGGGAACCTGATGGGGAACCTGATGGGGAACCTGATGGGGAACCTGATGGGGAACCTGATGGGGAACCTGATGGGGAACCTGATGGGGCACCTGATGGGGAACCTGATGGGGAACCTGATGGGGAACCTGATGGGGAACCTGATGGGGAACCTGATGGGGAACCTGATGGGGAACCTGATGCGGAACCTGATGCGGAACCTGATGCGGAACCTGATGGGGAACCTGATGCGGAACCTGATGGGGAACCTGATGGGGAACCTGATGGGGAACCTGATGGGGAACCTGATGGGGAACCTGATGGGGAATCTGATGGGGAATGGGGAATCTGATGGGGAATCTGATGGGGAAACTGATGGGGAAACTGATGGGGAATCTGATGGGGAAACTGATGGGGAAACTGATGGGGAATCTGATGGGGAAACTGAAGGGGGAACTGATGGGGAAACTGATGGGGAAACTTATGGGGAGAGGGGATGGAATGAGGGTGAAGGGGAAGGAACGAGGGAGAAGGGGATGGAATGGGGGAGAAGGGGATGGAATGGGGGAGAGGGCGTACCTCTTGCAGGAAGGCAGGCGAGTCGACCACAAGGCGCGACACCTGTGGTGAGGTGGGGCGGTGAGGAGAGGGAGACGGTCAGGTAGTACAAGGGAGGTTGGGAGGAAGGAGGTTGAATGTGGATCATGGAAAAGAGGGGTGGTGGATGAGGAGCGGGGCAAAGGGGCGAGGGATGATGCAGCAGTGGTGCGGAGGCTAATGGAGCTCAACCAACCACCTGTCGATGCCCAAGTCGATGCCCAAGTCAGTGACCAAGCACTTGAAGTCACCAGCGTCTCCATCACCACGTGGGCCATGCGTGCTGTGACCCACAACTTTGGTCTGTTGTGAAACCCCATGTGTGACCCACCCGACCTGCTGGGAGTGCTATGTGAAACTCCTACCTTGACATGGGGCACCTCAGATTATGGTGCTCTCATAAATCCCCCACAGCGTGGGGCCCACAGCCGGCACGTTGTGAAGCCAAACCTTTCCACCCTCCCCACCTGCTGTGCCCCACCGACCTGGTGGTGCTGCACGAGCAGCGAGTGGATGACGTCCAGACCAGAGCCATGGGCGTGCCCTGTAGCAGCAGCGTGGGTCCCACCCACGCAAGTCACCTTGTAAGCCCCCTATCCTCCCCACCCATCCCCCACCTGGTGGTGCTGCACGAGCAGCGAGTGGATGACATCAAGGGCCATGGGTGTGCCCTGCAGCAGCAGCGTGGGGCCCACAGCCGGCACGTCCGCCACGCTCCTCACATGCCCCGCCACCGCATTCGCGCGCGCCAGCACCGCTCTCCACCGCTCCACCAGCTCCGCTAGATCCGCCCCCAGGTCGCCCTCCCCCTTCCCCACCGCCGCCTGCCGCACCTGCTGGGGCCGAGGCCGGGAGGAGTGAAGGGAGGGCGAGTGAAGGGAGGGCGAGTGAAGGGAGGGCGAGTGAAGGGAGGGCGAGTGAAGGGAGGGCGAGTGAAGGGAGGGCGAGTGAAGGGAGGGCGAGTGAAGGGAGGGCGAGTGAAGGGAGGGCGAGTGAAGGGAGGGCGAGTGAAGGGAGGGCGAGTGAATTGGTGGGGCGAGTGAAGGGAGGGCGAGTGGAGTGGTGGGGCGAGTGCAGGGTGGGGTAGGCACTTGTAGACAAGGCAGGCAGCGGCATTGCATTGCGGTCCGCCCCATAAGAGAGGAGCGGGAGGGGAGGAGGTGCGCGGGGAGGGGAGCGAAGGGGATAGGCAAGAGGAGAGGGAAGTAGCGCAGCGGGAGAGGGGAAGGGAAGACGTGGCAGCAGCAGGAGGAAGGGGGTGCAGTGCGGTAATGTGCATTAGGGCAGGAGTTCACCTGGATGGAGAAGGATCGGGTGGGTGCGAGGCGGGCAACAATGGCCTGTATGCGCGCCGCCTCCTCTGCTGCCACCCCCCTCGGCATCACCAGCCCTGTTCCCCGCAGCACCAGCCGCTGATGGGCGCAGGGTGGGGCGAGGGACAGAGGAAGATGAGGAGATGGAGAGAGATGGCTGCTGCTGCCACACACGGAGGGTATACAGAACGCCCTGCAGCTTCAGATGAAGGCGCTCAGGTTACCCTAAGTGGCCTGTCTTCGTGCCACTTACCCCCAAGGTGTAGGCTGTATTCGGCTTCTAGCATAGACCTTAGGACGTGATCACTTGGCTGTCTTACATGATTGCCTTGGCTTCTCATACCGACCTCTGCTGTACCGTTCTTCTTATTCAATGGCACGGACCGTTCGAGAGATGGCTGGGGGAGGCGAGAGAGAGGAGGGGTTGGAGGAGAATGAAGAGAGTGAAGACGAGAGGGCAGAGTGCAAGCAACACTCACAAAGCAGCGGCCTGCCAGCACGGGGAAGGCCCGCAGCACGGAGTCCTTGGCGCCAATGGGCCCTCGCACCACCTGCACCAGAATCAGCATCCCCGCCCGCACCTCCCCCCACTCCTCATACTGCTCCTCCTCCTCCTCCTCCCGCTCCTCCTCGCCCTCTGCTCCCCGCTCCCTCGCCTCCTCGCTCCCCCTCGTCCCCCCGCTATCCCCTCCCTCAATGGCCCCCGCTCGTCTCGCTCGCTCTCTCGCCGCCCGCCGCGATTCCATGAGCTGGCGCCACGTCAGCGACCACGCAGCCGAGCGGCGGCTCCTCGGCTGGCCTCGGGAGCCCGGGATGACTGTCAGCCGCCCGCCGCCCAGCCTGCCGCCCGCTGCGTAGGGCGGCACACTTACCCTCGGGCGGCGCACCCCTGGCAGTGGGTCAACCCCCCACGTGGACTCACTTGTATTGGCAGCAGCATCTACCCTCCCACTCCCCCCTTCCCCCTCTCCACCCACCCCCCCTCCCCCTGCCCCCCCTTGCCTCCTCTGCCCACTGCCCTCCCCTCCTCCCCCCTTTATCCCTTCCCCCAACTCCTTGCTTCCACCGCCCTCCTTCCCCCCTTGCCCCTTGCTGCTCCCTCCCCCCCGTCTCCTCCTCCCCCTGGCGCTGGCAGGAGCGGGGGGGGTGGGGGGGGGTGGGGGGAGGGGGAGGTTGAGCTGCTGGGAGAGCAGGGCGGAATAGCGGCGGCGGGGGGAGGGGGAGAGGGGCAGGGGGAGGGTGGCAGCAAGGGAGAGCAGGCGCGGGCGGCCGGATGGGCGGCGCAGAGGGGGGTCTGGCTGCTGCTGCTGCTCCTGCTGCTGCCTCCTCCCCTCCTGCTGCTCCTGCTGCTGATCCTCTGCCTTTCCACGTGCCTCTCGTTCCTCTCCCTCCGCTTGCCTCTCATCTGGCCTCCTACCCTCCCCGTCCTCGTCCCTGCTCCCACTGCCGCCGCTGCTGCTGCTGCTGCTGCTGCTGCTGCTGCTGCTGCTGCTGCTGCTGCTGCTGCTGCTGCTGCTGCTGCTGCTGCTGCTGCTGCTGCTGCTGCTGCTGCTGCTGCTGCTGCTGCTGCTGCTGCTGCTGCTGCTGCTGCTGCTGCTGCTGCTGCTGCTGCTGCTGCTGCTGCTGCTGTCGGTGGCGGTGGCGGTGGTGGTGGAGGAGGAGGAGGTTGGAACAGGAAGAGGCGGGGCAGCAGCAGAGCGGGCACGAGGGGAGAGGGGTGGCGGAGGGAGGGACGGTTTGGGGTACAGCGGGACAGGGTTGGCGGGTGGGTTGAGAGAAGCACAAGGGTGGAGAGAGGAGGGCTCGGTGGGGATCGCGATGAGGGCGTCAAGTTGTGGTGGTGAGGGCAGGGGTGAGGGCAGGGGTGAGGGAAGGGGTGAGGGCAGGGGTGCAGGCAGGGGTGAGGGCAGGGGTGCAACAGGGTCAACAATGGGGTCTGCTGATGCGAGGGCGAGGGGGAGGGAGGGCGAGGGGAGGGCGGGCGGGAGTTGAGGAGGAGGGGGTAGGGAGGAAGGGGGTATGGAGGGCGGGGGTATGGAGGGCGGGGAAGGGGCGAGCAGGGGGAGCGGACGGCTGTGCAGGCCGAGAGAGAGGGAAGAGGCGGCATGAGCAGGCAGGCAATCGGTTAAGCCGTTGGTGAGGTCCCGACTGTCATTCCCATTCCCTGCCTTCCCCACCACCTCTACTGCTGCTTCTTCCTTCTCCTCCTCGGACTTCTGTTCCCCCCCATGCTTCTTCTCTGCCTCCCCACTGCTCCCCTCCTCTTCCCCCTCTTCCTCCTCCTCCTCCTTCTCTTCTTCCTCCTCTTCTTCCTCCTCGTCCTCAACTTCCTCCTCTGTTTCTTCCTCTTCCTCGTCCTCCGCCCAATCATCACCAGCGCCCATGCCTCGCCTCCTCACAGCCTTCTTCCTCCGCCGCCTCCCATCTGTCCTCTCTTCTTCCTCCTCCATCTCCCATTCCTCCTCTTCCTCCTCCTCCCACCCTCCTCCTTCCTCCGCCTCCTCCTCCTCACTCACCTCCTCAACATCACCTTCCACACGCTCCCACCGCTCTCTCTCATCCGCACTCCCTTCTGATCCTTTCGATTGCCGCAACATGGCATCGCCATGAGCATCAACATCCGCATCAGCAGGCGCATGAGCATGTGAGTGAGAAGCAGCAGCATCGCCAGCATCACTGCTCTCGTCCTCAAGGTCCGTTTCGAACTCACCCTCCACGTCCACCCACTCCTCCTCTTCCTCCTCCCCTTCTTCTTCTCCTTCCTCCTCCTCCTCCTCCTCCTCCTCCTCCTCCTCCTCCTCCTCCTCCTCCTCCTCCTCCTCCCCATCCTCCTCCTCCTCCTCCTCCTCCTCCCCATCCTCCTCTTCTATCCACTCCTCTTTTTCATAGCCATCGCCCATTATCTCTCCCTCCCCCTGTTCCTCGCCTTCATCCTCCTCTCCCTCCCCCTCCTCCGCCATATCATCCTCATGCCACTCATCCAGGTCCTCTTCGTGACCCTCATCTTCCTCATCTTCTTCCTCTCCTTCCTCTTCTTCCTCTTCTTCTTCTTCATCCTCCTCCTCTTCCTCAAAATCATCATCATCATCATCCCCATCCTCCTCATCCCTTTGCATACCTGCCACAACCACTGCACCCCTCTCCACCCCTTCCCTCACCTCCCATCCCGGAATCAACCCGCCACCCTCGACCTCCACTCCCACCCACACGCCTGCACTCCCGTCCGCCACGGCACCCGCCCCACCTACTGTCTCCTCCCTGCCCACCAACATCTCCGAGTGCCTCACAGCATCCAGCCCTGCTCCCGTACCTGACTCCGACCCTGCACCCGTAGCTAGCTCCGACCCTGCGGCCGCACCATTCTCTCTGCCTCTGTCTCCGCCTGTGTCTGCATCACCGCCTGTCGCTGCCCCTCTGCCTCTCCCTGTGTTTGCCTCTGTCTCTCTCTCTGCCCCAGCGCCTGTCTCCCCCCCACCGCCCCCCACCACAGCCGTGTCACCCCAAGCATGCGCAAGGGCAGAATCGCCCCCAGTGGGGGGGAAGGTGAGGGGGCGGTCGTTGTGGGCGAGGTTGAGCAGGGAGGGCGCGGCGCCCCCTATGTCGACGAACGCGGCCTTCATGCCCGGATGCAGCGAGCGGATCACCCCCAGGTACACGTCCCCCACTCGCACCCCCCACGGCGTGGGAGGAGGGGGCGGAGAGGGCAAGGGAGATATGGGAAAAACGCTGCTGCCTGCTGCTGACGGGGCTGAGAATGGGGATTTAGATGGGTTGGGTGGGGTGAGTGGGGTGAGTGGGGTGAGAGGAGATGGAGCAGCGGCAGTGGTGGTGGTGGTGTGGATGATGGGAGGGCGAGGGGAGGAGCGGAAGGGCAGTGCGGGCTGGGGGAGGGAGGGTGGCGGGGTGGAGGCAACGATGAGTTCCACCAGGCGCCCCTCCTCCACCACTGCCACTCGCTGCAGCCCCACTGACGAGCAGTTCACGTAGATCGATACGCCCCCTGGGGATGCTGGTGATGATGGGGATGATGATGGCGATGATGGTGATGCTGCTGGTGGTGGTTTAGGGTTTAGGCTTCTGCCCCTCGCCTGGCCCTCAGCATCAGCGGCAGCAGCCGCCTTGAGTGCCTCCAACATGCCCGCTCCCAGCCCGCCCTGCCCTGCCTGCGCTGCCTGCCCGCCCTGCCCTGCCTGTGCACCTGCTGCCTTCCCCTCCTCCGCCTCACCCGTCACTCTCTCCCCCTCGTCCCGGGCCCCCTCGTTTGCCCCGTCCGCCCTCCCTGCCCACGCCCGCCCTTTTTCCTCCCCTTCCGCCCCCTCGCCCTCCGCGCCCTCACTTTTTGCCCCCTCGACCGCGGCCACCTCCCCTTTTGCCCCCTCACCCTCCGTCTCCCCCCCTGCCGCCAGAGCCATGAGCTGCTCGTCTTGCTGCTGCGCGGCTCTCAGCGCCATGAGCTGCTCGTCGCGCTGCTGCGCGGCTCTCAGCGCGGAGAGCGCGGACAGGGCCGCCAGGCGCAGCCGCCACGCACCACTGGGGGCGCCGCCACCACCGCCGCTGCTGTTGCTAGGGGTGGCCGCGGGGATGGGCGTGGCAGTGGGCGTGAGCATGAGGTTGGAAGCATCACCATCAGTGGCAGGGCTGGCAGCACTACCAGCTGCAGCGCCAGGACCGGAGGGCGGACCACCAATGGCGCCCGCACTGCCTGCTGCTCCCCCTGCCCCCTCGCCCTTGCCCCTGCTCCCTCGTGCCACGTCAGATGCCACGCGTGCTGCACCGCCTGCCATGTCATACCGCCTCACCCGCCCTTTCCCACCCCCAACTCTCCACCTGCTTTGACTGCCCCCCCTTCCCCACCCCTCCTCGTCCTCCTCCAAATCCTCCTCAATCTCCCAATCCCCCTCCCCTTCCCCCTCCCCTTCCTCCTCCCCTTCTTCCTCCCCTTCCCACTCCTCCTCATCGTCCATCCCCCCTTCCTCAACTATCTCCCCCTCCCCCATACCTGCATCCCCGCCTGTTCCCGCAGCAATCGACGCTTTCTCTCCTCGCGCTTCCCCCAGTCCCCGACCCTCAGTCCCCCTATCATCCCCCACCCCATTCCCGCGCATTCCCCCGCCACCACCCCCAGCCCGCGCCCTCAACCGCGAGCCCCGTTCCGCCTCCCCAGGCCAGTCCTCGTCCAAATCCCCCTCCACTTCCCCTTCTAAGCTTCCGCCTTCGCGCCATGAATCCTCCGCCCCCACACCTTTCCCTCCCCCTTCCCCTTCCCTCTTTCCGCTCCTTTCCCCATGCACTGCACGCAACTTCCACCCTCTCCGCCTCCCCGCCCCGCTTTCCTGCGCCGAGGTGCATCGTCCCCCAATGCGACTAGCGGAGGGGGAGCCAGGCAGCAGGCGCGCGGAAACTACCTGCTGCGATTCCCGCCTGCATCTCCGCAACTCGCGCAGATGCTCGCGGGAGGCGGAGACGAGCGGCGGTAGAGGGGCGGCTGTGACGACAGCGTGGGGAGCGGAGAGGGGAATGGGGGTGGGAACTGACATGGAGCAGCCGCGAGGCGCGTTGGAGAGGGACGGAACGAGCGGAGAGAGCGAAGAGAGCGCGACGTAAGTGCATGCTGCAATCGGCGCGCTTTGAGCTGCTGGCCCGCGCTGATTTGGGTGATCTGTGTGCGAAGGATGGGTCGATTGGCGCCAATTCGCGTGAAGTGTAACTGTCTAGGGAGTGGATAGAGATGGTGGGGCAGAATGAATCGACTCGATATGATCTGACGCGAATTTCCAAATGTTTGAGCTAGTGTACTTCTGATTCGAGCAACACTATCTGAAAATGTATCAGTAGAAATTCTCAATGTTCCTACAGTCGCCGATTCAGCATTCTCAATCACGAGTCGGTGAGGCTCAAAATCCTTGGTCACACAGCTCTCAGTGGTTGAGTGTGTTCTCAGTAGCTCGTCAAGCAGTACTGCGAATACCTACGAGGTCGGCCCGATCCATTCTCCTCGTCTCCGTATGGCCGCCGTCGCGCCACGGCGCGCGATTCGCTGATGCCTCGCACAGTGCCCTCCTGCACGCCCTTCCGCCTGCTTGCGATCGCCGCGCTCTCGCTGCTGCACTTCCGCCTCTTCCTCGCGCGCTACTTTCCCCACCCGTCCGCGCCCTTCCGCGACTGCCCCGACACCGCCGCCGACGTCTCCGCCTTGCGCTCGGCGTTCCGCAAATGCCAGGGGGAGCTCGTGCACCGGCGCGTGGCTGCGCGGAGTGCTTATAACGATGCCTCGGCGGGCGGGGGGGATCTGGATGAGCGGTGGCTTGCCGAAAGCGCAGTCTCCGCCGTGCATCACCGCGCTGGCGCCGGCGGGGAGGGCGTCGCAGATTCTGTTTCCGCGGAGTACGCGCGGAGGCGGGACGCGCATTTGACGCGCTTGCAGGCGGACAGGCTGAGCGAATGCGCCGCATCTGACGCGGAACTGAAGCAATTCCTGCGCTTCCATCCGCACGCCACGTGTCCCAACGACTGGGAGCTAGCCCACTGCCTCCGCTTCACCGACCATTGCCACGTCATCCCTCCGCGCGCGTGCCTCTCCCCCACCCCCCCTGACCCCGTGGAGCCCCCGCCGCATCCAGAGGCGCTCTGGACGCCGCTAGACGGGCGCAGCGTGCGGTGGGAGCGCTACGACTGCGCTGACGTGGCATGCGTCGAGCGCAAGCTGGCAGCCTTTGCTGCAGGTGCTGCTGCGGACGCTGCAGCTGTAGCGGCTGTAGCGCGAGCCGTCAACTCGAGCCTGGACCCATTTCCCTGGGAGCGGCGCGAGGGGGAGGGCAAGCAGGATGAGCGGGGGAGGGGGAGGAGCGGGCGGGCAGGCGGACAGAATGGGGGGGTAAGGGAGGGAGACGCGGCGAGTGGGTGCAGCAGGGACGGATGGGCTGGTGGGGCCGCGTGTTTCCAATTCACGCGCCCCTCTGCCAGCAGCGCGAGCGACGGCGGCAGCCATAGCAGTCGCAGTAGCAGTGGTAATGGTAGTGGCAGGAGCGGGCGCAGCAGCCCAATGACTCGTGCTGCGAGTGGCAGTGTGGAGGAAGCAGGCACACGGGAGACGTTCCACATTCGCGATCTCATGCGCCTCAAGGGGGGCGCTGTGCGCTTGGGGCTGGACCTGGGCGGCGGAACTGGCCAGTTTGCCGCCCAGATGGCGCTGCACAATGTGACCATCCTCACTGCGCAGTCCAATCTGATTTTCTACCCTGATGCCTCACAACCGCCCTCGGGCCTCACTGCTGCGGACACCACTGCAACCAGTCGCACCAGCACCAGCAGCAGCGGTACGAGCAGTGCCAGTGGCACCAGCAGCAGCAGCAGCAGCAGCAGCAGCAGCAGCAGCAGGGTGGCGGTGCCATTTCAAGAGGCACTGGCATGGCGGGGCCTGGTGGCAGTGGACATGCCTCTCACAGCGCGCCTTCCTTTCTTTGACGCCTCACTGGACCTCATCCATGCCACCGGCACCGCCGGCCCCGCCCTCCTGCAGGGCGTCGATTCTCTGCCGCCCAGGGACTTCCACCTCGCTCTCTTTGATTGGGATCGCGTGCTGAGGCTGGGCGGCATTCTTTGGCTGGAAGCGATAGAGCACAGTGCGGATGCGATGCCACTGTACGAGGCGGCTCTGGAGCGGCTGGCATATCGTGTTGTGTTTGTGAGGAAGCTGGATGCGGTGGTGGAAGGGGTGCTGCACAGGCATGTGCAGAGATTGTGGGTTGTTCTGGAAAAGCCAATTGAGCGGAGGGCTGCGGCCAGTTTGGACAGTCAGGGAAGAAAGGGGAAAATGAGCAAACAAGTGCACTCTTTTGATCCGAATGTCCTCACTTTGATGAGCTGAAGGGCTTACTTACAGCATTTGTGCTCACAAGTTCAGCACGAACATAAGCAACCTGATTTTTATGAATACGTATTGAATCATGCTGATATATGTAAAGAGTATGCGACGCTACCCTCCTTATCACCGGGTTTTATTCTCATTTTTTTCTCATGAAATTACATCTATGTCTACCTTGCAGGTTTGCTTGTCAAGATATTGCACCGCTTTTGTTGAATACATGAAAGCAGGAAGTACCTTATGCGGGTTGCACCTTGCATCATGAACATACTGTAGTTCCACGCGCCATCGTCCGGTTGGGCCTGGCTTGTGTATAACCCGAGCCTCGTGGTTCGGTTTTCGAAGCCCGTTGAGTGCACGCCACGGCAGAGGAATGCCCGACACCCGACCAACAAACTTAAGGTTGGGACAAGTGGCGCGTGCTTGTGGCCACCTAAGCCTCGTGTGCTTTGTCGGCGAAGTTGCGTGGCGAACCTTCGCTTGCTTGGACACCTGCGCGGTGCTGGCTTGTTTTCGCTGATCTCATTTCGAAGCCTTGGAGGCGCACAGACCACTGTAGTGTACTGTTTTCGGTCCAACCACCCGTTGCAGGCGTTCCCGAACCCACCACAACAAGCTCAGTGGTTGGCTCAGCACTTTGCACCCCGCCAGCTGTAATGGATCACACCAATCATAGAGTAGTTTCGCATTATGTTTACGCGGTTGACCGAGTGACGTGGTGCCAGCGTACATGCGCATGTCGACAGCCAGCCAGTACCAAGCCACTGCCTATCTCTTTCCGATCCAGGTGTGCTGAGCAGGACCTAGAGGCCTT
Organism: Closterium sp. Naga37s-1; assembly: GCA_947471745.1. Lineage (NCBI taxonomy): Eukaryota > Viridiplantae > Streptophyta > Zygnematophyceae > Desmidiales > Closteriaceae > Closterium > Closterium sp. Naga37s-1. The sequence goes on from CANJKZ010000977.1 coordinate 2,794,339, forward strand.
GGCTGCTGACGTGGTTCAGGTGGCTCGACAGCTAGCCAGTGACTAACTCCCCGTGGTTTCTCAGCCACAGTACCCAGCATCGCGACACGGCCAAGTCGCGGTGGAGATTGGAGCGCGGCCCGGGTGGCATGTCTTGCAGCATTGGCGAATGAGAAACGCGACATTCTGCTGAGTAAGCTGGGGAGGAAAACCCAAGGAGGCATTGAACGGATGCATTGCGCTTTTTCAATTGTCCCCTCCCCTTCCTACCTCCCTCCCTCGCCTCTGCTTGGCCCTGCTGATTTTGAGCCCTGCTGCGCTGTCATCATGAGTCGAGCTGTGGTAGGCCGTGAGCGGGCGACAGCAGGGTGAAGAGGATCCATGGACAGTCCTTCTCCAACACACACAAACCTTTGTGCGACTGGAGCACCAACTCAACTTGGATTTATAGACCTCAGCTAAAGGACCAGCAGCGCAAGGGCACATGAGATAGAAGTTTCGAAGCCACTTTCACTCGCATCCAAGGGAACGCGCTCGTGCATTTAGTTCAGTGTTCCACGTCGCTAGTAAAACGTAAAAACTATCTAGTTTCTTCGAACTCTTTATGTCATCACTTCAGTTCCTCGCAATGCCGTTAGATCGATCGTTCGCCAGTGCCTCTCAAATACCAGCTCTCGGTTCGACCTTTTCCCGCGCGCAGCCCGCCATGCTCCTTCAGCAGCTATCGCGCGACCCCGCGCAGCGGGAGGAGCAGCTCGGCGTTTTGCTCCAAGACAGCCCCGCGGGCTTCACCCTCCCCGCATGGCTCCTCGCACATACAAACCCCGCGGTCGCGATAGCCGCTGGCGCTTTACGCGCTAGACCAGCGACGGACTGCGCACATCCGCATGCGCCACACTCCAGTGACAATCACGACGCCCAGGTGCTGTTCCGACCGACCGCCATCCGCGCTCCTCCCAACAGCGGCGCCGACGAGGCTCGCTCGGACGAGCCTGCGCTTCGAGGGGATGTTCCCGCGCTTGCGAAGAAGAGGAGGTTCGCGCAAGTGGCGGCGGAGGACGAGGAGGTGAATAGCAGCCATCGCAAGTCGCCGCTAAGCTCGCCACCTCGGCCACCCTCAAAACGACTTGCACTCACCGAAGCCGCAGTTCCCGTCGCGTCAAGAATTCCGCCAAACGAGGAAACCTCGGGGACTCATGGCGCTTCGTTGAGCGCGCTACAGCCGGATGCTACACTCAGCCTGGCGGAGCGACTCTCCCGCTACGACCAGCTAACGGCGTCCCTCCGCTCCTCCCTCCCGCACGGCAACCTGAGCAAGTGGGACGTGGCGGTGGGGCGGCTGCGGGAGCGCGTGGCGCAAAAGCCGGAGTTTGGAAGCAACGTGAACCAGTTCCTCGTGTTCCTCCACAGCCAGCTGCGCGGATCGCAACAGCCCTCCGCGCGCGCCGCTCTGCACCAGTTCGCCGCGCTTATGCGCGCCAGGTGCCAGCAGAAGCAGCAGCGGTCGGAAGGTGGTAACCAGTGCGTGTTGGGGGAAAGCGGGAGTCTTGAGGGCGTTAGTGATTCAAGATTGGCGCATGGAATGTCAGTACTCGGTGCGGGCAGCAGAAGTGGCTTGAATGGTGCCGCGGAGGGATTGGGTGCGGTAGAATGCGATAGAGGAAGTGCGGCAGAGAGAAAAATGGAACTTCAGTGGCTGCTCCGATAGACGCTCAAGATATACCGTAGTTACCTCAATATACTGTTCAGAGTTGTTAGAACAAAATGAAGCTGCTGTATTTATGATGGCTTGAAGAGTGTATAGAGTTGATGTGCCAATTGTCACCAGTACCTGAGTTACATCCTGTGTATGTCGTTCATGAAAATAAAGAAAGTTTGACAATTTGTCAATGTGACTAATTTTACACTAATGCCTGCTTCCTTGTGAAGTTTTAACTGCCAATGACAAACTATTGCATGTAGAAGATGCACATACATAGATGCATTCAACTCTATACAAGCACAGGCTGATAAATAGCAACCTCTTTCAAACTAGCCCTTGCCTCCTGGTCCATTCCTGCACCAGCTAGCACAGGTGCAGCTTCCCCAGATATCACCTGCCCACAGCCTTGACTCTCCTGTGCTGAATTGCTTTCCAGCATTGCGATGCTAACCTCCTCATGAATCCCACCTGAACCTGCCTCTCCATCATCCCCCCCTGCATTCACCTGCTCCAACTTCCCCCCCATTCCCTCACCTTCATGCTGCGCCTCCCCGCCACTCCCATCCCCCATGAATTCTGCTTCAATCTCACCACCACCATCACCATCACCATCACCACCATCACCATCACCATCACCACCATCAGCATCAGCAGCATCGGCATGAGGTGGCCGAGGTGGTGCCTTGCGGGCGTGGAGCACGAGGGGGGAGAGGGCGGGGTAGAGGTCCAACACCAGCATGTTCTGCAGCCCCACCCGCTCCCCCCCCCCACCTCCTGCTGCTCCCTCCTTCCCACCTTCTGCTGCCACTGCTGCTCCTGCCACATCTCCTGCTGCTGGTGCGCCCTCCTCCCCGCCTGCACCACCACCAGCAGGAGCAGCAGGAGGAGCGAGCTCTTCGTCCCAGAGCTCATAGTTACCACTGGCAGTCTCATCACACTGCATGCGAGCGCGCACCTCCATCGCCCACTCATTCCCCGCCTTGAACGGCAGCGGTGACAGCAGCCCCCCATGCGGGGATGACGGCAGCAGCCCCTCGCCCTCTTCCCCCGGCACCACCATCGCCACCCACGGTACCTCTGCCGCTGCTGCTGCCGCTGCCGCTGCCGCCGCTGCTGCCAGTGCCAGGGCCACAGCCTCTTCGCCTGCAGTCAACAGACTCATGCCGTCATGCATCCCCCCGTGCCCCCCTCCTCCCCCCATGAGGGGTAGACTCACCGCCCCCATGCCCTTAAACCCCAACTTGTGCCCCACGCCCCCCTTGTGCCCGGCTTTAAACACTGTCACCGCACGCGCGGCGCGAGAAACCACCCCCCCATGCCCGCTGCTGCTGCTACCACTGCCCCCGTGGCCCCTCGACCTGCCGTGCTGCGGGCTGCCTGCCCGCTTGCCCACCAGGCGCCGCCAGTTGCCTTTGGAGGTCCCATGGGAATCAGCGTCCGGGTCGGTGGAGTGGGAGGCGGTGGAGGAGGAGGGGGCAGCAGTGGTGGCGGAGCGGGAGAAGATGGACTTGCCCACAATGCGCGGGCTGATTAGCGCAGATGCCACCGACGCCTTGCCCCCTCCCCCTGCTGGCCCCCCGTGCCTCCTCCCACCACCACTGCCACCACCGGCACCACCAGCAGTACCAGCAGCAGCAACAGCAGCAGCAGCACCAGTTGCACCAGGGCCACCAACAGCACCACTGCCATGAGCAGCAGCACCGCTCCCCACCCCTGGGCTGCCACCCCACCACCCCCTTTCCTTGTTCATCCTCAGCTTCCCCAGGCTGCCCGGAACCCGCCGCTTCCCTGAACCTTTGTCGAAGCTGCCCGACTTGCGGTGTTTCATCTGCCCGGCTGGCGCAGACATGGAATTGCGGGCGGCAATCAGAGGGGAGAAGCCAGGAATAGGGCGCTGGGGGGAGGCTGGGGGGAGGGCGGGTTGAGAGGGTTTGGAGGTATATTGTGAGGTGTGGTGTGCGGCGCCCACACTCATGCTACGGAATCCCCCCTGTGCTGCCGGGGCGGTCTGTGCCTGGTGCAGTTTCTGCAGCTGCTGCTGCTGCTGTCGCTGCAAGGGAGTGAGGTGAGGAGCATGGGAGGTGGCATAAGCAGGCGAGCGGGCAGGTGAGAGAGTGTGCGGGATGGCAGAGGGTGCGGTGAGCGATGGAGCGACAGTGCGACCCTGCGCCTGCCCCTGCTGTCCCTGCTGCTGCTGTTGCTGCTGCAGGGGGGAGCGGCGGGGCGGTGTGTGCAGAGCCGACGTGGCCTGCAGGTGGGGAGGCGGGACCTGCTGCAGGTTCGCCTGTGGGGATGCGTCTCGCGGCTTCAGAGGAGACAGCTGCCGCTCATGCTGCTGCTGCTGCTGCCCGCCCTGCCACTGCCCCTCCGCATGCCCGTCCGCCCCACCCGCCTGCCCCGCACCGCCGTGCAGCGCCATGTGTGCCTCCCACTGCTCGCCATCCCCCCACGAGCTACCCGCCTCCGACCCCGGCCCATCTGAGACCAGTGATGCCGCGCTGCCAGGGGCAGCAGCAGGGGACAGGGCCAGGCCGTGCGCGTGGGCGTTCTCGTGGGTGTGCGCGTGCTCGTGGGCGTGGGCGCCCTGCAGGCGGCAGGGGGTGGTCTGGTGGCGCATGAACAGATGGTCTGGAGACTGCTCCCACTCGCCCCCGCTGCTGCTGGGAGGGGACAACACTCCCCCTTCTGCTTCACCTGTGTCCCCCACACCGGAGCCCCTGCCAGCACCACGCACAGCTGCTGCAGCATCAGGAGAAGCAGCAGCACGGCCGCCCGCAGCAGCGGAAGCAGCACCGCCACCTCCTGAGCTCGTTGCTGCTGCTGCCCCCCCTGCCGCTGCCGCCATCCCTCCCCTAGTGCCTGCCCCAGCGCGTCCCTTGGCAGAGCCACCACCCACCTCCCCCTCGCCTGCCCCACCACCCGCACTCGCCGTTGCTGCCGGCGCTGCACTGGCTGGGGGGGCGGGGGGGGCGGAGTGCACGTGGGGCCAGATGTAGGAGGGGTGGCGCACGTGGGAGAGCGCAGGGCGCGCAGAGGGGGGCGAGCCCGCGGGGGGGCGAGGGCGCATGGGGGAGGCGGCAGCTTGAGAGGGGTGGGGCGTGGCAGGGAGGGGGCGGTGGGATGCGGAGGCAGGGGCAGGGCGGGGAGCGGAGGAGGGCGGGTGGGAGGGGGGCGAGGGGAGGGAGTCAGAGGCGGGAATGCCTGCCACAGTGCACACCGTGCGCTGCCTCTGCCTTGCTGCCGCTGCTGCTGCTGATGCTCCCGCCAACGCCAATGCTGGTGGTGCTGATGGTGGTGCGGATGCTGCTGGTGCTGATGGCGATGCTGAGGATGACGTTGGGGGTGACGGGGAGGGGGTCCTCTCGCGATGGAGGGGGGACTGCCGCCGCTGCTGTTGCCCCTGGCCAAATTGCTGTGCCTGCTGCTGCTGCTGTGGCTGCGGTGGCGGCGGCCGTGGCTGCAGGAATGGCAGCTGAGGCGGGTGGACCGTTGGCTCATCCCCCACCAGGCTGCCCACCTGAAAGCCCAGACCGTCCGCAGCACGGCTCAGGTCCACACTCGCAAACCGCATGTGCCGCCTCGCACCCGCGCGGCCCCGCCCCCTGCCACCACCGCCTGGCACCGCACCCAACCGCCTGGACCCTCCGCCTTCTGATCTCACACCCTCTACGGGCGCACTGGGCGCCCCTCCAGCCTCGCCCTCTCGCCCAGCGCCTCCCCGCCCCTCCGCCCCTCCCACACCTGCTCCCATGCCAGTTCCCACGGGGCCTCCGAGGGGGGGGGCCATGGCGTCCTTATCTGCAAAGAGGCGCGCAGACAGACTGATGGAGCGCTGAAACACCATGCCCGCCTCCTCGCCTTCCGCTGCTGCCGCTGTTGCTGCTGCCCCTGATGCTCCTCCTGCTCCCCCACCTCTTGCTTCCCCTCCTCCTCCTTCCAAACCCGCTGCTTGTCCGCTCCTAACATCACCTGTCTGTCGGTCAACCCCCCGCCCCCGCCCCCTTCCCCCATCCTGCCCCGGCCCCCGCCCCCGCCCCCGTCCCCGCCCACCTCCGCCTTCCTGCCCCCGGCCCTGCCCCGGTGGCAGCAGCCGCTGCTGCAGCATGCGAGGGGCGTCTGTGGGGGGTGCAGTGGCGGCCGAGGCAGGGGCAAGGGGTGCAGCAGCAGCGGCAGCGGTGGGGGAGGGCAGACGGGGCGCATGCGCAGCTGCAGGCGCAGACAGCACATCTGACACTGACCCAGGTCCCCTCCCCCTCCCTCTCCCTCCTGCTCCCACCCTCCCCCCACCGCTGCCACCTCTCCCAACTCCCATGGCCCCTCGCCCTCGGCCTCGCCCCCCTCCCAGCGCCACAAGGGCACCTGTGCTGCCCTCACTGCCTGCTGCTGCTGCTGCTGCTGAGGGCACTGGGCTCTGTGCGCGCTGGAAAGAGGGGAGGTCGGCGGGCTGTGCCGGTGCGACTAGGGGCACTGGTGGCGGCTGTGCCTGTGGCTGTGTGTGTGGCTGTGCCTGTGCCTGTGCGCCCAGGAGTGCGAGCATGGACATGTGGGAAAAGTCACCTGACACGCTCCGTGCCCTCATTCCCCTTCCCCTGCCCACGCCACGCCCTGCTGCCGCTGCTGCTGCACCCATGCCGCCACCCCTGCCACCCATCTGCACCGCACTGCTTGATGCGGCAGAAGGAGAGGGGTCCAGGCCGCGTTGAGCCAGGGAGGAGGATGGTTGTAGCTGCAGCTGCGAATTCAACTGAAAGCTCTGCCTCATACCGACTGCTGCTGCTCTGCTGCTTGCCACTCCCCCAATCTCCACAATTCCCCCTCTACCCCCTGCCCCCATCATGCCCATGCTCCGGCTGCTGCTCTCTGCTGCTCCCCCCATCCCCATCCCCATCCCTGCCCCCCCGCCCACCACCAGCGCCATGCTACTCATGTCCGCCAGGCTGCCACTCCTGCCATGCCGCACCATGCGGGGGGGCCTAGCCCCTGCCTCCCTCCCGCCCGCCATGCCCTGCTGCCTCCGCGCGTCCTGCCCTCGTGCCCCCTGCTGCAGCGCTTGCTGTGTCTGTGCCTGTGCCTGTGCCTGTGCCTGCGGCTGTGCCTGCGGCTGTGGCTGTGGCTGCTGCTGCTGCTGCTGAAGCGGCGGCGGCGCCAGCGGCGGTGGTGGCGGCGGCGGCGGCTGCTGCTGCTGCTGCACGGGTCTCAGGCGCCCTAGATTCACTGCACCTGGACCACTCACACCTGTGCCCCGCGCTGCCCTCCTCACCAGCACCTCCACCCCTGACACCGCTGCTGCCGCCCTCACAAACTCGTCCTCCTCTTCCCCCTCTTCCCCCCCTGTCCGCTCCCCCCAACTGCCTCCCCCACGCTCAGACTCCCCCTGCTGCTCACCCTCCGCCCCGCCCCCCTTTCCTCCCCCTGCCACCCCTCCCCCAGGGGTAGCATCGAGCACGCGCGGGGGGAGGGTGTGGCGGCGCTGCATTCTGCGCGAGGGGCGCAGGGGCGGGGAGGAGGCGCAGGCAGGGGGGAGCGGGGGCGCGGGCGGGGGGCAAGGGGGCCTGAGAGGGCGAGAGGAGGCGGAGGAGGAGGAGGAGGAGCGGGGGACAAGAGAGGGCTCGCGAGGGGAGGAGAGGTCACGGGAAGGAGAGAGGGAGGAACGTGCGGGAGGGAGGCGCTGTGACTGTAGCGAGATGGAGGCTAGGGATTGTGATAGTACCGGGATTGAGACCTGGGATTGTGCCTGTACCGGGACTGAGGTGTGCGATCGTGACTGCGAGAGGGGTCGCTGGGTAAGGTTGTGTGTGTGAGCAGGGGAGGAAGAAGGGACGGTGCCCTCCCCAGCATTGTAGCTCTGAGACAGCTTCACTTGGGACGGGGAAACCAGCTGCTGCTGCTGCTGCTGTGATGGCGGGGGCAGGGGCGGCGGGGGGGGCGAGGCGAGAGAGAGAGCATGGGAGGGGTGGGCGAGGGAGAGGAAGGGCAGGGAGGGGCCGAAGGCGGACTGGGACATGGAGCGCGATCGCCGCATGTGGTGCTGTGGGGGAGCAGGGGGGTGCTGGGGGGGGATGGCAGCCGTGGCGGGTGGAACAGGGACGTGCGCGGGGGATGAGGAGGACCGTGCCACTGCGGAGGGGGGAGCGGGGAAGGGGGCGTTGGGGGGCCAGCGGGGAGGTATGGGGGGCGCGCCTATACTGGCGGGTGCAGGGGGGAGTGGCGGCACTGACGCCTGCTGCTCCCCGTGCATCCACGCTCCGTGTGCTGCCATGCGCCCTCTGCTCCCCTCCTGCTCCTCCTGCTCCTCCTCCTGCTGCTGCTCCTGCCGCTGCTGCAGCTGCAGCTCCTGCTGCTGGTGGTGATGCTGCGACTGCTGCTGCCGCAATCCCGCCTGCTCCTGCCACATGTTCTGCTGCAGCCGCTGCTGCACCCACTGCGGCACCCCCCCTGCGCCATCCGCGGATGTGAACGACCTCGACCGCTCTAGCACCTCCCCGCTGCCATCTGCACCCCCACCCACCGCACCACAACCAGCACCACCAGCACCGCCAGCAGCATGGGAGGGGTCCCCAGGCGATCCGCTGCTCTGGGCGGCCAGCACGTCCCCAAACGCGCCCTGGCAGAGCGACTGGGAGCGCATGATGCGCCCCTGCGCGTTCCCCCGCGCCCTCAGCAGCCCCGGGATGAGCGCCGCCGCGTCTCTCCTCAGTGGCGCCAGCGGCCGCTCCAGCGCCGCGCCCCCCTGCCCCGGGGGGCGCGCAGGCGCGTTGCCCGGGCTGCTGGAGGCGGAGGAGGGGCGGTTGAGCGTGCGGGGGGAGCTGGAATTGGCCTTGCGGAACACCCTTCCACCCCCTGCGCCCCCTGCGCCCGCCACCCCGCCCTCCGCCCCTGCTTGGCCGCTCTGCTCCATCCGCCCTTCCCTGCCCCCCATTGCGCCATCGTCTAATGCGCCCTGCCTGTGCATCTGTTGCTCCGCGCCCACCCCCGCCTGCGCCCTCTGCTGCGCCTGTTGGCGCTGGTGAGGCGGCAGCCGCATGTGGTGCATGTGGGAGAGCGAGTGGCGGTGCACGTGCAGGGGGAAGGAGCGGCGGCGGTCAGAGGGGTGGGCGGGCGCGTGGGTGAAGGGCGCGTGCAGCGCGGAGGGGAGCGGGGGGTGCGCGGCAGTGGGGCTGCTGGCGGCGCTGGCAGCGAGGGGGTGGTGGGCGCGGGGGGTGTGCGCAGGGCTGGAGGAGACGGAGGAGCAGGGGGGGTGCGGGGGGTTGTTGAGGGGGGGCCGGCTGTTGGTGAGGGAGAGAGAGCGGAGCAAAGAAAGGGATGCAGGCAGCTGCTGCTGCTGCTGTTGTTGCTGTTGCTGTTGTTGCTGTTGCTGTAGCTGCTGATGCAGCTGCCGCTGCAGTTGCTGCAGCTGTTGCTGCTGCTGTTGCTGTTGCTGCTGCTGTTGTTGTTGCTGCTGCTGCTGCTGCTGTTGCTGCTGCTGTTGCTGCTGCTGTTGCCACTGCAGTTGCTGTTGCTGCTGCTGCTGCTGCTGCTCCTGTTGCTGTTGCTGTTGCTGTTGCTGTTGCTGTTGCTGTTGCTGTTGCTGTTGCTGTTGCTGTTGCCGCTGCAGTTGCTGTTGTTGCTGCTGCTGCTCCTGTTGCTGTTGTTGTTGTTGTTGTTGTTGTTGTTGTTGTTGTTGTTGTTGTTGTTGTTGTTGTTGTTGTTGTTGTTGTTGTTGTTGTTGCTGTTGCTGTCTCTGTTGCCAGTACTGTTGTTGCTGCCCCACACCACCAACACCCCTGCCCACCTCCCCACTCAAGCCGCCGCCCATGCCAGGCTCATACGCGCTCCCGTCTCGCGCCCGGCCCATCCATACGCCCTCCTGCCCATGCTCCTCTCTGTACCCCTCATCCCCATTGCTCTCCTCTCTCCCTTCCTCCCTGCCCTCCTCCCCCCGCTCCTCCCTCCCCTCCTCACTCCTCTCCTCACTCCCCTCCTCACTCCCCTCACTCCCCTCACTTCCCTCCGCACTCTCCTCCGCGCCACTCTCTCCCTCCTCCTCCTCTCCCTCCTCACCTTCCTCCTCCTCCTCTTCTTCCTCCTCCTCCTCCTCCTCCTCCTCCTCCTCCTCCTCCTCCTCCTCCTCCTCGTCCCCCTCGCGCCCCTCCCACGCGCTAGTGTCAGCGTCGGAGGTGGTATAACCGCGCGCATACCCATCAGAGTGCCACGCGGGTCCCGCGCCCCTATCGTCCTCCGCGTCCCCCTCGTCCCCCGTACCCCACGCCATCTGGATATCGCCACGCGGACCCTCTACGACCCCGAATCCACCTGAACCCCCCCTAAACGTCCCCCCATCCCGCTCCGCCTCCGCCGCTCCACCCGCCTCCGCGCGCTCCCCATCAAATAATCCCTCCGCCCCGCGCCACTCACCCCCTCGTCGCCCATCGTCGCAGCCCCCGTCGCCACGCGCCAAGCCCCGTGCGAAGCTCAGCTCTCTCGCACCTCCCACCACCCCGTCCTCCAACCGCTCCCCCCCATGCGCCCCGCGCCAATCCCCTGCCCCTCCCCTATCCACTCCGCCCCGCACATCCTCCGCCCCGCTCACCCCATCCCAGACCCCCCTCCCTTCCGCGGCGTGCGCGCGGGCGTCTTGCGCGCCCCAGGCGGCAGTTCTGTCGGGGCTATCCCACCCCCTGTCGCCTGCGGGTGCGCGCTGCTGCACGGCTCCTCCGTCTAACGAGCTGTCTATCGAGTGATCCACTAACGAGTGCTCGCTAAACGAATACTCCTCAAAAGGATGGTGATGTTCTTCAAACGGGCGGTGCCTATGCTCATCCTCATCCTCGTCGTCAGGATCATGCTCGTCCCCGATATAAGCAGGCCCGGGTTCGCTCCTAGACTGCAGTAGCCGAGGCGGGCTTTCGCTATAAGAACACTCAGGGGGGGAGCTACAGCTGACGTCATGGAACGCGAAGCTGTCAGCGCGTGCAGCGTCCGACAAATCAGGTTGCATCAGCCGCTCAAACTGACGGTCAAGCAAGTCGTGCGAGTCAACGCCGTGAAGCGCATCAGCATCAGCATCAGCAGCTGGGCCTGCTTGCGCCATGCCACCCCCCCTGCCCCTCCACCCGTCCGGTCCTGCGCCCCTCTCCATACCGCGTCTCTCCGCTCCCGCGTACGCCTCTCTCTCGCCCTCCATCGCCCCCTCTATCCGCAGCACCTGCGCTCCCCCGCCCCACTCCACTACGCTTCCGCTGTCCCCACCCCCGCTCCCAGCGCCACTGCTCACACTGCTGCCGCGGCTGCTGCGCCGCCGGCGACTCGAAGCCACTCCGCCTGCTCCCACCCGCACCTCCCCTTCCCACTGATGCTGCTGCTGCTGCGGCTGGTCGTAGGTGGGCGCAGCGGCAGCAGCGGCGGGGAGCGCGGGCGCGTCGGGCCAGCGCGTGGCCTTGAAGAGCTGCCAGCACGCGTTCGCCTCCGCCACCACGCGCATCACCGTGTCGAGGGACGCCGGCCGCCCGCCCTGCGCAAACACCGCCTGCGCCTTGGGGGCTGCGCGGGATGGAGACAGGGAAACGGTTGAAGATAGAGGGGGGAGGGTGGGGTGGAAAGAGCATGAGGATAGGAGGGTAACGGGCGTGTGGATCGATCATGCCATGTTAGTGCATGACCTGACACGATGGCACTACGCGCACGGCGACAGCACCAATCGCACCCGCTATTATCCCGACCCTGACTGACACACATGGAGCATGCAGATGCGGTGGATCTGGCACGCGCATGACACGGCTATTGCACTGCACACATGACTTATGGACCACGGAGCACAGGGCACGAACGACAGACCAACTATCGCACGACACGTGGAGACATCACAGCTCCCGAGTGGGTACCTCGTCCCGGCCTCGAGCGGTAGCGCGCGAGCCATGTGCGCAGGCGATCCGTGACCCCCGGGAAAAGCGACTCCACGTCGTCCAGGCCCGTCGCGCGCCCGAACAGCGGGTCGTCCCACGCTACCACCAGAACCTTCCACGAAAGCGCCCTGGTGAGCGGGTCGACGAGCCCAAACGCGCCGATGGGTCGCACCTCGTACACGTCGCCCACCTGTCGCACGCCGAACCCTAATTCGATCGCATCGAGCGGCTGGTTGTCGTTCGACAAGCCGGCAACTTCCGATGGGAATTCCTCGTTCGCTAGGGTCTGCGGCAGCAAGCCGAAGTGCCATGGAGATGGCTCTGACAGGCGCGAGAGGTTTCTGTTAACGAGGCGAGACTTTAACGGACTGAGACGTTCGGTTAACGAAATGGCCATGTCGTACGTGGAGCCACGTGGACAGAGGCAGACGAAGTGGAAACTGGCGGAAGAGGAGAATAGCGGCACGTCGTGCAGCGGAGACACCTCCGCACCCCACGCGTTCTTGAGAATGCATGTGTACAGCAGGTCCCCGGGATTGCCGATAGGCACCGGCATGAACTGACGGGACCGGAAACGAGGCTGCGCGTCCCTTTCCATTCTGTCCGTACGCTCCGTCAGAATATGTGCTTACGGTTGGCTGGTGACGGGTCAGCCACCCAGTCTTTCAAATAATTCACGCATTGCTTCAGATCGAAGAAGCAAAGCTCGCTTATTTTCGTGAATAAGTAGCACATAACTTATTAGTTAGTGAAGAGATTCTTGAGGGCCAATGACTCGCGGGTCCTTGGCCAGAATTACCTAAGTCATTGAAGGTGGTCGCGCAGAAACCCTAATTTACTCCTGGAAGAAATGGATGGGAGGGAATGCGGGAGTGTAGTGCCGGAGATGTGTGCGGGGCGTGACTGGCGGGAAAACGGAACGGACCCGCCACCCGACAGTTGACGGTGGCACTCTGCAGTAACGGGCAGCACACGAATTGTCCACCACAGTGCGTGGCAGACCCCCAGCCAACCAGGCCCAGCACGGGGCAGCAGAAACGAGACAATAGTGCATTCAACAGCATGTCTTCAAACGAAACATGTGTGACAGTCCGTCCGTACAGTCCCTCGTTCCTACCTGCGCGCATGGCGGGAGGACCTGCCCGCGCCAGCTTCACCTCACCTGCGCACTCCCTTGGGCTTCCGCAAATCTCGAAGAATATTGGTGCTGGTTCTGCCCCGTCTCAAGTCCAGTCACCACCTCGCGAGTTCGCGTAACGGAGAAGTTGTCTTCGCATGAAGGACATGCGAACACTCGTAGACTCAAATGTTACCATGTAGCCTCGCGAGGGTGTCAATCTGGATGACCCTTCGAACAAACCTCCACTTCTTTCAGCTCAACCACAACCACCACAATTTTCCAGGCGCATCTCTGGAAGTCTAGACTAAGAGGTTCCGACAATAGGCCGTCGTAACTCCACCAACATTGGTCGCTTACAGCAACCGACATGTTTAACTTCGGAAAGCCCTCGTATGCGCAACTAGGCGTGGAGGCGGCGCGCAAGCCGCAAGGGGATTCATGGGCGCGCGCGGAGGGCGATGTGGACAGCAATGGCGGCGCGAGCCAGGGCAAGGCGCCGGAGTCGTTCGCGGGGACGAGCTCTAACATGAGCGCTGAGAGCGGCCGCGTCCAGGTGCGCTTATCCGTTAGCCGCCGCTACTCGTTTATCGAAATGCGGTCAAATCCTGTGATTTTCCCGTTGCCTAACAAGATCTAATCTTCCCTCGTCGGTCCACATGGCTCCGCGTCCCCCGCCCGTTCTCACCCTCAGGTACCCATCGGCACGGTGTCCGAATCGCACAAGATGCCCGTCGCGCAGGCACTCGCGCTGCTCGCGTTCACGGCCGTCAATGTCGCCGCGCTCGTCGCCATCTTCTGGCTCGCGCTCTCTCTCGAGGGCACGGAACGCATCCTCGTTATAGCGCTCCTCGGCGGCGGATGGCTAGCGCTGCTGCTGTTCAACGTGCGCATGGCGGGGCGGCCGCGGCGCGTGATCCAACGGTTCCTGCACGCCAAGAGCAAGACGCGGCTGGGGCGGCGGCTGGGGCGCGGGCAGACCGTGGTGGTGCGCGGCGCCGTGTCGCTGCTGCACGAGGAGCTGCTCTCCACCGAGTTCCACAACGTGCCTGTGAGTACCGCTCTGTACGCGATATAAGGCTGCGAATTCAGCTCCCGCGTGTTCATAAGGCATGCCTTGCTCTCGCTTTTTTAGCCCCCATCGCTCCCGACCCTCCCCCTCCCCCCCTCTCTTCTCAATTTCGCGCTCGTCTTTCTAACCGACACACGCGCACGCTCATCCTCACCCGCGCGCGCGCACGCGGCGGACCGCAGGGGCTGGTGCTGGTGGAGAGCAGTCTGCGACCGTACTATCCGGGACTGCGCAAGGCGGACGCTTCTAGAATTCAACTCCGGCGTACTCATAAGACCGTCTTTTGTCATGCCTTGCTCTCGCTTTTTCAGCCCCCCTTTCCCTCGCCCGTTTCCCTCGCCTTCCCCTTCTAAATCCTGCGCTCGCTTTTTTAACCGACGCACGCGCACTCTCACCCCCCCCCCCCACCCGCGCGCGCATCCGGCGACGGCAGGGGCTGGTGCTGGTGGAGAGCAGCCTGCGGTCGTACTACCCGGGGCTGCGCAAGGCGGACGCGTGGACGGAGCACGTGCGGCAGACGCGCGCCGTGGACTTCCGGATCACGGACGGGCAGACGGGCATGAGCGCCATCGTCAAGGCCTTCCACGCCGCCGAGACGGGCGTCGCCACGCCCCTCGTGCACATCTCCACCGAGGTACCGCTCTCCACCGAGGACTCTCCCCCGTCCACGGGGGGCGCGGCGAGCGGGGAGGGGGGCGCGAGCGCGGAGGAGGAGAGGAAGAAGCGGCGCAAGGCGCTGTCGCCGCAGCTGATGGTGTGCAAGGGGTACATCCGCGCAGGGCAGACCATCACTGTCATGGGCGTGCTGACAGAGGAGGCTGGCACGCATGAGCTGCTCGTCCAGCCCATGCCGCAGCCGCGCAACATTGCCAAGCTGCTGCTGTTCCGCGGCTTCATCCCCTTCTTCTTCCCCACCTGGGCCTCGGGACTCGTTATCTCGGACCAACGTGATGTGGCGTGATGCGGTAGGGCCTCGTGTGGCGCAGCATCATGGTGTGGTGGTGATGTGGCAAAAGGGTTGTGCGCAGGAGGGATGAACACTTGGGATGGAGCGGTGTTGGTGACAGGTGTTGCGTGTTGTGAGATCATGCTGGTGGATGGAGGCCCGCTGGTCATGATCACACAGCAGTGCTGCATGACTGCGAAGCTTTGTATCGTACAACCCTTTACGGTACTCCTATTGTAGAGTGGTAGTGTTCTAGGGGGGATTGTAACAGCTTTCATTTGTTAGGTGTCTAATATACCTGAACACTGGAGGTACTGGCTTGCTGGATACGGTAATACACCCTATTCCTGGAAATTTATTCGGGGGTTTGGCCGTGCCTCTTTTGTTTTCCCCATACAAAATAACTGGGATGCGGAACTTGGTGCTTCTGAATATTACAAGAATGAATCATATACAAATCAAGTGGCCATATTACAGCTGGATGTCCTAAGCCGTCAAGAGGGTCATTTCTTGTGGCAAGGCAATACCGTGGGCACCTTCTGCGTTACTCTCCCCCCACCTCCTCAGCACAGGAAATGGTTAAATCAATGTATGCTTGTGGCGAGGGATGGGGAGGTTCAGATTGCGGGTGCTTGGGCGGATGGCGAAATGCTTGGATGAACAGCCTGCTGCATGTTGCTCTACTGAGAGTAGAGGGAAGGGAAGCGGCGAGCTCACAATTGAGCGCATCGCGCCTCGCCCCAGCGTCGTTTCCTTGTCGTGCTACATCACGACGCCTCGCCCCGAACTAGGAGCGCTGCAGCTGCGCGCATCCCTGCAGAAGCGTCTGAATTGCGTCTACCAGCTGCAGCCGCTGCTGCTGCCAAAACTCCTCCGTCTGCCCGCCCTGCGCCTCCTCCCCCGTCCCGCTCCCCACCACCTGCTCGTGCCCCCGCTCCTCCGTACCCGTCTCCTGCGCTGACTGCCACGTGTCCAGCGCTGTCGCCAGCGACGCGAAGCTGTCCACCCGGCGCCGCTTCGAACCCACAACTGGATCGGCCACGTGAGAGGCGGCGAGCGGGCCACTTGCGCAATCTTGCGACGCGGCCCATGGATCGGCGGCGCGGAGCGACGAGGTGCAAGCCGTGTCGTCTTCGTAATCGGCCTGCAAATCGCAGCTGCCGACGCTGCTGCAGGGAGACACGGGTTCTTCCGCCGACGCGGGTTCCTCCGCTGCGCTTGCTTTCCACGCGCCCGCCGCGCCCTGCCCCACGCCGTTCAGCAGAAGCACGAGGCCCAGCGCTGCTAACCGGCGGCTCACAGGCGCGGAGCTCAGCAGGCCCTGCAGCAGCACCTCCGTCTCCGCGTCGCCCCGCTCCCCGCGCGCTAATGCGCTGCGTCTCCGCACCGGGGGGCTGGGGGCAGTACCTTCCGTGGGGAAATGAGCGCTCGTTGGCGATGCGACGTGAACTGGCGTAGTTGGTTGGGGGAAGGGTGGTTGCGCGGAGGGCGGGGAATGCGGGGAGAAGTACGCGGGGATGGAGGTGGGGGAGGGGGAGCGATGTTTGGAGGAGGGCTCGAGGATGGGAAGCGCGGAAGGCTCGTGGGCGGAAGAGACGGGGCGCCATAAGTCTTGCGAGGCTGCTGCGGGGCTGCACGGGGGGGCGACGTGAAGCGCCGTCTTGCGACGAGTGGGTGGTCGCTGATCGTCCGCTTGCCATGCGGCGTCGCGTGTGCGATCAATGCGCGCATTCAAGTCCGCCGGCACTTGCTTGGTCCTGGCTGCGTGCTTCAACGACTCCATCCAGTCCCAGCTAAACGCCGCCATGGATTCTAAGTCGATAGACTAAGGGTGTTGGTTGAAATCGAAAAATGTACTCTGGGGGAGGTGCTATACCGGTGAAACTGAAAGTAGTTCGACCTGTTCGATAGTCACGCAGAACGGAAGCACGTCGATCGAATCTGCACTTAGAGAAACTTGACGGCGGCGAATTAGTCAATGGCATGACATTAGAGAGTGGGGTGGTTTGGTCGTGGTGATGGGAATGGCTTTCTCACCAGAACAGTGCAATCGGTGTGATGGGGTGGGGTGGATGGAGCAACGAGGAAGGGCGTGTATGACGTGGGCCAAGGCCTCGTTGCGGGCATGAAGCAGGACAAAGCGAGCGTAGCCCCGACCCGACCGATTCACCCATGGGCAGCTCTCTTCTCTTCCTCACCATTGGTTCGCTTTGCTGTGCGAGCGACTCGGGTCGCGGTGCGACTTTTGCGGGGTGTGTCTGCTTGTTGTGATACAGTACAGTACACGAGAAAAAACGGCAACAGAAGCAACTTCTGCATTTGATTGATGGTGGGCTGCTCACTTTCCTCGCGAAGGCTGCATTGCGAGCGACCTGCGCTGCTGCGACACTGAAGCATATTCGCAAAAGGAAACCAACCAATGCGGTGCAGGCACAAGTTATCTGGTCAAAAAGCTCGATTGGGTTCGATGAATCGACACGAAATCACAGCCCCTGTATGCAACCAACTCATCGGCAGCCTGTTGACTAGGTAGCGGGCAGATACGAAACATTGCCTGGAATTGATACATAGTAGATTGTCAACATGTGATCCGTACCTTACCTGCCGTGTAGCAGAAGTTGTCGATGGTATTATCGTTATCATTCTTTAAGAGAATAAAATTCTGACGCCCGGGGGGCAGACAAACCTCGCTGAGAAACTTTATTTCTTCTGGAGCAGGCAACACCGACGTGTGCTTCTCCGAGAGCATTTGTCGTCACCTGCAACCTGGAGATTCCACCTGAAATGCGCCGCAGCGACCAAAGCGCAGGTGCTACCAAACGACTGTTTCTCTCTTGTCTCAGACGTGGGGCGCAAAATGCCGAGTCCATTCATAGACTTCGGTGTGGGCAATACCCGAATAAGTCCAAACAACGGGAATTTCTGGTTGGCTCCTTGTGGGAGCTCAGGTGTCTGCAACTAACAGACGTCGCACTAGTCGTGCACCCACCACTACAAACAACGAGGATTGTGATTGTGCTGCATGCATTGTATCGAGGATCATTAGGCACCCACGCGTTAGGGATATATTAGTTGCGTTCTGTTTAGCGTTGGGAGGTGGCCATTGAGGTCGCTCTCAACACATACATACCTCTTCTTTATCTATGGATGTACCATTTCTACTATTTCAACATTTGCGCAATATATTTATATTATATATTGCTCGATGGGCACAGTACTTGTTCTGCTGGATATTCATAGGTGGGTATGAAGTGGGCAATAATTGCTGGCATGGCTACAATGCAGGGGAAATATGCCCAAAATGACACTACAGACGCATCATACCGTGATCTCCCGGTTAGAAGCCCCGGGGGTCTTATCCTAAATGTGCTTGAAATGCTCTGTGGGGTCTTATGTAATGGCATATAGTGCATAAGACCCCTGGACATCTAATAATTACATAAATGTGGAATGTAAGGAAGAGTGTTGTGTAAATTCATTTTTTTTTTCAACTTTGCGAATTCGAGTTCGGCTGTAAGCGAGGAACCATATCGCAACTTTCGCGCACCTCGCCCCATGCCACGCGTCACACATTGAAGCATGACGGCGGTATGAATAGGCGGTGCTGGCGCCGCGCCCCTGCCACTGATTGGTTTGTTGACCACACAACTGTCAAATGTTGAACATTGATATGATAGGCTGTAGTGAGTTGCACTCTAGGGGGTACAGTTTCTAGGGTTGCTTATTTGTACCCCATTCGTTTCTATTCCAACCATTCCGTTGCTAACCACTCTTAAGATGGTATCAGAGCAGGACCGTTCCTAGCCCGTTCCTAGCCTAGTGTTCACCCTCCGCGCCCTCCGCGCCTAGCTCGCGCCCTCCGCGCCTAGCTCGCGCCCTCCGCGCCCTCCGCGCCCTCCGCGCTTAGCTCGCACCTCCGCACCCATTGTGCCTCCGCGCCTAAACCGCGCCACTCCACCCTCCGCGCCTAGCCCGCGCCCTGCCCCTAGCCCGCGCGACGCCCGTAGGCTCTGCCCCAGCCCGTCGCGACGCCCGTAGGCTCTGCCCCAGCCCATCGCGACGCCCGTAGGCTCTGCCCCAGCCCGTCGCGACGCCCGTAGGCTCTGCCCCAGCCCGTCCCGACGCCCGTAGGCTCTGCCCCAGCCCGTCGCGACGCCCGTAGGCTCTGCCCCAGCCCGTCGCGACGCCCGTAGGCTCTGCCCCAGCCCGTCGCGACGCCCGTAGGCTCTGCCCCAGCCCGTCGCGACGCCCGTAGGCTCTGCCCCAGCCCGTCGCGGCGCCCGTGCGCCCTGCCCGTTGCCCACGCGCGGCCCGTACACCCTAGCCCGTCGCCCCAGCCTTCGACCTAGCCCGTATTCCCACCGTCAAACCGCCCTCCCCGCCCATTCCCACCGTCAAAACCGCCCTCCCGCCCATTCCCACCGTCAAAACCGCCCTCCCGCCCATTCCCACCGTCAAAACCGCCCTACCCGCCCATTCCCACCGTCAAAACCGCCCTCCCCGCCCATTTCCACCGTCGCAAACTCCCCCCCCGCCCCTCTCTTCCTGTTACCCACCCTTGGCACGCGCCCTAGCCCCGCCACCGCCTTGTGCGCGGGGCCCTCCCCAGCTCTACTGACACTGGTCTATCACCTAGCGGCTGGCAGCCGCTCTCTCTCGCCGCCCGCCTAGGTTCGAGCCGTTTAGCCGCTAGTATCGCGCCCCTAGCCGTTGTAGCTGGAGATCCTCCGTTTCACGCCTAGCCTAGGTCACTCAGTGCTCCTAGCCTCTCACTCCGCCGTTCTCCCTCCTGGCGCTCCGTAGGTTTCCTCCTCGTTCTTAGCTCAGCCTCTGCCGAGCTCCAGCCGCCTCTAGCATGGCATCAGTCATGGAGTCTCGTCGCCTCCGTTTCGACGCGGAGGGACGCCCGATAGAGTTTAGCACCTGGCAGCGCCAGACCACGCGCTTCCTCACCAGCCAGCGGCAGGACGGCGCCACTCTGTGGGCTCACGCGTCTGGTGCGCTACAGGCCCCCCCGTCCCCTGCCGCCCTGCCGACCGCCCCGGAGCCGACCCCTACGGCCCAGGCGGACTACGACCGTCGGGTCCTGGCCAGGGACGTGTGGCTCTCGCGTGACGCAGCCGCCGCTCTCACTCTGTCGGAGCTTCTCCCCCCGACTGAGGCCGCCCACTTTGACCAGGTGGAGACTGCACAGGGGGTTTGGGAGGCTATTGTTGCTCGCTACTCCACCCCCTCCTCTGCCTCCCTCAGTCGCCTCCTCATGCCGTTTGTGTTTCCCGACCTAGGCTTGTTTGCGACTGTTTCCGACCTAGTGACTCACCTCCGCTCGCTTGACGCCGGTTTTCGCGCTGCCTGTACCGACGCACAGCTTCTTGTTGCTCCCCCCCCCATGTGGCTCACTGTTCACTGGTTAGTCACCCGCCTCCCTGACCGCCTTGCCACTGCCCGCGACGCGCTTCTTCAGAAGCACCCCACTGAGCTCACTATCGACCTCCTAGCGACTGCTCTAGGGACCATCGAGAGCAGTCTCCTCACCGTTGCCTCCGCCACTGATGCGGTGGGCCCCCGTCTCTTTGCGGGGTGTGCCGCCCCTCAGCTTCCCACTTTCACCGCTACCCGCGCTTCTGCTGCTGTGTCGGTCTCTGAGGACATTGCTGCCGTTTCTGCCGCAGACTGGCAGAAACGGGGCAAGAGTGGCAAGAAGGGCGGGAAGGGGGGAGGTGGGGGCGGTGGAGGCGGCGGTGGAGGTGGCGGTGGAGGTGGGAGCGGCGGTGGTGGCGGAGGCGTCGGTGGCGGCGGCGGCGGCGGCGGCGGCGGTGGTGCACCAGGGGGAGGGGGCCTTGGAGGAGGTGCAGGACAGACAGGCCCACCCACAGGTGGTGGCCCGACCGGTGGGGGCCTTGCCCCCCAGCAGCAGCAGCCACAGCAGCACCAGCCACAGCAGGGACAGCAGCAGCAGCTGGGACAGCAGCAGCAGCTGGGACAGCAGCAGCAGCTGGGACAGCAGCAGCAGCAGGCACCGCAGCAGTTCCAGCAGTGGGGGCCCCCGCTGCAGTGGGGTCCGCAGCAGCACTGGGGTCCCCCGCCGCAGTGGGGTCCGGGAGGCCCTGGGAGCACCGGCCGCAGCAGCAGCTCTTCCAGCTGGGCCCCTCGCCCCCCTCGCCGTGACGCTGGCCCGTGCACCCACTGGTGCCTCACCGGGCCGGGCAGCCCCTGTCTCTGTGGTCGCGACGACCACTCTGCCGCGCGGTGCTTCCGCCGCCTCGACGACCTCTACCGGGCTCGTTGGGGCCCTCTGGCGGTCACGCCTCGCTGGTCTCGTCTGTTAGCCCGTAAGATTGATGTCTTTGATCTGTCCATGGACGATGCGCGTCAGCATGCTTTGTATGTTGATGCTGACTTTAGTGCTGATGGATCTGTGTGCTCGCGTGTTCGTAGGTTAGCCTGCTTGCCTCCTGCTAGTGTAGCCTTGTGCCTGTCTAGCTTAGGTGCTTGTGTTGCTGATCTAGGTGCTTGTGTAGCGACTGGGTCTGGTGACCCTCTGGCTGAGGCCTCTCTGTCGTTCACGCTGGACTCGGGCGCGTCTCAGTGTTTCTTCCGCGACCACACGACCCTTACGCCACTCCTCACACCTGTGTCGGTGGCTCTGGCTGATCCTACCTCTGGACCAGCCGTTGCGCGTACCTCCACCACCCTCCCGTGCCCTGTGGTCCCCTCTGGTGTCCTGCGCGGCCTCCACATCCCCTCGTTCACTCGGAACTTGGTGGGTGTTGGATACCTCCAGGACAGGGGGATCAAGGTTACCTCCGTGGGGGGTGGGCGGACTGCAGTCTGTACTGACATTACCACAGGTGCTGTTCTGGCCACGTTCACCAGGGAGCCCCGCTCCGGTCTCTACGTTCTCCACACCGAGCGCTCCCCGGTCGCGTCCTCCCCTCAGGTCGTTGCGTCCCCTCCGGCCCAGGTCCCCAGTCCAGTTGCTGTGTCTAGCCAGGTAGTCGTGTCCAGTCCGGTCGCTGTGTCCAGTCCAGTCGCTGCGTCTTGCTCCTGTCGCTCTCTCGCCCACCACACCGTCCTGTGGCACCACCGCCTTGGCCACCCGTCGCTCCCTCGCCTACGTGGCATGCTCAGTCAGGGACTTGTCTCAGGTCTCCCACGCACCTTCCCGTCGCTCCCTCTCTCGCCTACCCCTCCTTGCTCTCCGTGCGTCGCCGGTCGCTTACGCGCCACTCCCCACTACTCCTCCCTTCGTCCGGCCACCGCTCCCTTCGAGACTCTCCACTTGGACGTCTGGGGCCCTGCCCCGACGCAGGGGTCTGGGAGGGAGCGTTACTTTCTGGTGGTCGTCGACGACTTCTCCAGGTAGACCACAGTGTTCCCTCTTGCGAAGAAGTCCGAGGTGACTGCTACGCTGATCAGGTGGCTTCTAGCCACTGAGGGCACTCGTGGTCGTCGAGTGAGTTGTCTCCACTCCGACCGTGGGGGCGAGTTTCGCTCCGGCATTCTCGGCGGATTCTGCGGCGAACAGGGCATCACCCAGTCCTGGACGCTGCCAGAGTCCCCACAGCAGAATGGGGTTGCTGAGCGCCGCATAGGCTTGGTCATGGACATCGCCCGCACGTCCATGATCCATGCCCGTGCGCCCCATTTTCTGTGGCCCCACGCGGTTCGCTACGCCGCACACCAGCTGAACCTCCAGCCGCGTGTCTCGCGGCCCGAGGTTTCACCGACCAGTCTTTGGACTGGTTCCCCTGGTGTCGGGTCGGCCTTTCGAGTCTGGGGCTGCCTTGCACTTGTTCGCGACACCTCCGCGGACAAGCTCTCGGCACGCGCCGTCCCCTGTGTCTTCCTTGGTTTCCCAGTGGACTCTGCCGACTGGTCCTTTTACCACCCTCCCCTCCACCAGTTCCTCGACTCCCGTGACGTCCGGTTTGACGAGTCCGTGTCTTACTACACCCGGTACCCCTGTCGAGGTCTCCCGGTACCCCCTCCCCCTCATTTCCTCGCACCCTCTCCTCCTCCTGCTCCCGCTCCTCCGGTACCCCCGCCCCCCCCTGGTCCTGCCCCGTCTGGTGTGTCCCACGTTACCCCTCTACACTCGGTCGCGCGTCAGGTAGCGTCTCCCTCCCCGCAGTCCTCCTCACAGTCCCCTCAGCAGCCTTCGGCACTTCCGCGACAGGTTACTGTGGACTCGGTTGGTGTTGGAGCTGGAGGTGCAGCCACTGGCGGTGCTCGGTCTGGGGGTACTCGGTCGCGGGGTGCTGGAGCTGGAGGTGCTGGCGCAGGTGGCGCTAGCTCTGGGGGTGCTGGAGCTGGAGGTGCTGGCGCAGGTGGCGCTAGCTTTGGGGGTGCTGGAGCTGGAGGTGTTGGCACTGGTGGTGCTAGTTCTGGGGGTGCAGGAGCTGGAGGTGCTGGCACTGGCGGTGCTAGTTCTGGGGGTGCTGGAGTTGGAGGTCCGGGCACTGGAGGTACTGGTTCTGGGGGTGCTGAGTCGGAGGAGTCTGACCCTGGTTCTGCGGAGTCCACTCCGCCTCCCCACCGCCACGACACACGACTCCAGGCTGCCCGCCGGCGTGAGCGTGAGGAGCAGGAGCGGTTGGAGAGGGAGCGGCAGGAGCTGCGGGTGCTGGACCTTCTGGAGCAGCAGCGGCAGCAGCAGCAGCAGCAGCAGCAGCAGCAGCAGCAGCAGCAGCAGCAGCAGCAGCAGCAGCAGCCGCAGCAGCAGCCGCAGCAGCAGCAGCCGCAGCCGCAGCCCCCGCCGCAGCAGCAGCAGCCGCAGCCGCCACCGCAGCTTCCTCTGGAGCGGCGGTTGTTCCCACCTGTGAGTGGCCTGCGGGCCCTTGGTTTTTCCTCCTCTCCTCCTGTCCGCTCCCAGTCTCCTCCTGTGTTTGTTCCTCCGTTGCCTCCTCCTGACGACCGTCCGGCGGTCTGGTCTTCTCCTCCTCCCCAGTCTCCTCCTCCTTCAGTCCGTCGCGACTTGGTCATTCGTTGTCCTCCGCGTGCTCGTCACTCGTCCCCTGTTACTGACCTCCACACTGCCCTCCTTTGTACGTCTCGTCGTCGTTCTCCTTCTCCTGTGTCCGTTCTCCCGTCTCCTCCTCCGTCCTCTCTCCCAGCCCTCCCCACTCCTATCACTGACTACTACCGCACTGTTCGTCCTGTTGCCGCACGTGTCCTCGCCACTCTTGTCACCGACTCTCGTTTCCCTCCGTCGTCGGTCTCTTCTCTTACTGCCGCTGTCGCTGAGTTTGCTGCCGCCAGCCGCCTTGACTACGCCACCCGTGTGGTGCCAGCTCCTCCCTACCGTCCTCTGTCCGTCGGGGGTGGGTTTGCCCTTGGCTGTGACGTCCTAGAGGACAGAGAGTCTGAGCTGGAGTACTGGGCAGCCGCTTCTCCCTCTGTGTGTGCCATGCTGCTCTCCCCTGAGGGAGACCCCGACGCCCTTGACATACCGACTCCTCGCACTTACTGCGAGGCAGTGTCAGGGGCGTGGGCCTCTCAGTGGAAAGCGGCTATGGACTCAGAGTTGGCGTCTTGGAGATCCACAGGCACCTACGTCGACGCAGTTCCCCCTCCCAGGGCGAACGTAGTCGATGGCATGTGGCTCTTCAAGGTGAAGCGGCCGCCTGGAGCACCGCCGGTGTTCAAGGCGCGCTACGTGGCTAGGGGCTTCAGTCAGCGTGAGGGAGTTGACTTCTTCCAGACCTTCGCCCCGACCCCGAAGATGACTACTCTTCGGGTGTTACTCCACATAGCAGCGCAACGAGACTACGAGCTGCACTCCCTCGACTTCTCCACTGCGTTCCTCCAGGGCCGACTGCACGAGGAGATCTGGCTGCGCCGTCCTCCTGGCTTCACTGACACCTTCCCACCTGGGACCCAGTGGAGCCTGAGGCGACCAGTCTACGGTCTCCGCCAGTCGCCCCGTGAGTGGCACGACACTCTTCGCTCCACGCTTCGTGACCTTGGGTTCAGCCCGTCCTCCGCCGACCCGTCGCTGTTTGTTCGAGCGGGTTCTACTCCTTTCTTTATCCTTGTCTACGTCGACGACTTGGTGTTTGCTTCAGCAGACAGGGCAGCCCTGGCTCAGGTGAAGTCCGAACTGCAGAAGAGACACAAGTGCACTGACCTGGGTGAGCTGCAGCGTTACCTTGGCTTGCAGATCACCCAGGACAGAGCCGCTCGCACCATCACACTGACGCAGTCACACATGGTGCAGCAGGTCCTTCGGCGGTTCGACTTCCAGTTCTCCACCACTCAGCCCACTCCTCTTGCTGTTGACCACAGACTCACGGGCCCCTTTCCTGACGAGCCCTTTGAGTCCAGTGGACCCTACGCAGAGCTGGTGGGCTGCCTCATGTACCTGATGACTTGTACTCGACCGGACCTCGCCTTTCCCCTCAGCATCCTTTCTCGCTTTGTTGCGACTGGGAGACACCGCCCTGTCCACTGGACAGCTGCTGTGAGGGTGGCGAAGTACCTGGCGACTACATCAGGCATGGGGCTTGTGCTTGGAGGGACTCGGCCAGTGGCGTTGACTGGTCACTGTGACTCTTCCTACGCTGACAACGTGGAGACTCAGCGCTCGACTCAGGGTTACTGCTTCAGTCTGGGAGCTGGTGCTGTGTCGTGGAGGTCTACACAGTCGTCGTCTGTGGCTACTTCCAGTGCAGAGGCAGAGATCTACGCGGGTGCCATGGCGGCACAGGAGCTTCGCTGGTTGACCTTCTTGCTCGCCGACCTTGGTGAGCGGCCTCGCTCTGCACCGACCTTGTACGCTGACAACAAGGCCATGATCCTCCTGTGACGAGAGCCTCGACTGGAGAGCAGAGTGAAGCATATTGACGTGAGGTACTTCCTCCTGCGAGAGCTGCAGCGACGCGGCCAGGCACGCCTGGACTTTGTGGCCTCAGAGGCCAACACTGCAGACGTCTTCACCAAGGCCTTGGCGCTTGGTGACCACCACAGGTTCTGTGTGCAGTTGGGGCTAGTTGAGGTAGGCCCTCGGTTGCTGTAGTCCTGTTGCTTGCTCTGCTTGTTGTGCCTTGTATTTATATCCTAGTGAACTCTTGAACTGGCCTTGTGGCCGCTTGCTTGCGCTCGGAATTTGTGTGGTGTCCTTGAGATCCACCCTGAGCTTGTCTTGGTTCTTGCTTTGACTGGTCTTGTGACCGTTTGTTCACCTTGCTTGCTTTGATGCCCCTCACTTAGCCTATGGGGGTGTGTCAAATGTTGAACATTGATATGATAGGCTGTAGTGAGTTGCACACTAGGGGGTACAGTTTCTAGGGTTGCTTATTTGTACCCCATTCGTTTCTATTCCAACCATTCCGTTGCTAACCAGTCTTAAGAACAACCTGCACCCCATCAGATTCATTGCATCTGATGGGGTGCTGGGTTCGAGAACCAGTGCCCTAGATATCAGACTTTTTAGTCTGATTCAGAGTCCGTTCAGACTTTTTTTTGGTACCTGGTCTGAACTGTAAGAATTTTTTATGTACCTTCTCTGATTTTTCAGAGTTTTTTTTTATGTATTGGCTGAAAGTTCAGACAATTTCTATGGGTGTAGGCTGTGCCTCAGCCTTGTTTCGAGGGTGCACTCTGAAACGCGCACTGCAAGGGTTTCCGCCAGCCTGGCGGCGTGTTGCACTAACACCACGGGCGGGAAACGAAAAAATTTCAGAGCGCGGCACCGCACAGTCGCGTTGGTATAGGTCACGTTAGAATCTGAGTCAGATAATTGAAATGTTTCTTTGGTGAAGTATAACAGTGAGCTGAGCAGTAGCCTTCAATTTGAGTGTAACTCTTAACTTTCAGCCTAAAAAAACAAGTGTTGTCTGAATTTTCAGACTCGAAAATGGATGCAACTCTGACTGACAGAGTTCAGAGAAGGGTGCACTCTGACCCATCAGAGTGTCCCAAAACGAATCTAGGGGCCTGTCGAGAACGTTCCGCCGTGCACAGCTGGAATGCATGTGCCACGGGGAACGTGAACTCCCCCCAGTGATGGGTTCGAGAACGTTCCACCGTGCACAGCTGAATTGCATGCGACACGGGGAACGTGAACCCCCCCAGCTCACGTCCCTGTCCTCCCCGGCTTCAGAGGGGGGTAGTCCGAGTCGATGAGGCTCATTCTCAGTTTTTTTCCTGAGATGAAAGCCTCCCCTCGACACTCCTAGCCACCATGCTCTCTCCCGGAAGTTTAGCCCGCTCTCCCCAACACCTGCGGTCATGTCGGCGCTGGACATGCTGATGAAGATGCGGGCTGTCAGTGCAGCCCGCGGCCTTGCAGCCATGGCGAACTCACCCCCGGCTCCACCAGCCCCGCCGGCTCCTCCGGCCCCGCCTTCTCCGCCTGTTCCTCCCTGTTACGATATGAAATTGCGTGAGTAGGCATTCCTGTATGCTGCAGGAGCCGACTCTACCGAGTACGAAGTCGAGGAGTCAGAAGAGTCGAAGCGACGCAGCAACCGCCTGACCAAGACCGATGCAGGCAGAAACATTTGAAGTGAAAAGAGCGGGAACAGGTTTGAAACGGGTTCCCGCGCCGCACGGTTTGAATTTCGCTGAAATAAGGGAATGTACCCCTTAGAGTACATGGCTAGTCTAGGACCTTTCGTATTCCTCTGTACTCTTATATAAACCCGATGTATGCATGCTTTTATCAACTCAGTCATTTACATTCACTCTGACCTGAGATTCAAAACTTCCGCTGCAACACTACTCTGCGATCAACCCTGAGCGATCCTTCGCTAAGTCCCACTTGGGATTGTAACATGGTATGAGAGCTACTCAAGGATTCTTCGCATCATCAATTCCTTGAAATTCGCCGAACCAAGATCTGGCGAGCGGCACACGCTCCAAGACCAAGATGGCCGGAGGATCCGGAGGCCAAGCAAATCTGACGGCTGAAGGACAAACCAACCCGGCTGCGACAAATGAGGCGACAACTTCGATCGGCACAGCCGCACTCGAGCAACTTTTCGCTCGACTTTCAACTATTGAGAAAGAACTCCAAGACCTGCGCAAAGGCGATGCGGGAACCTCTTCCCAACCAGTACAACCTGGACAACCGGCTGAGAAAAGCCATGATACCGCCGCGCACACCTTCTCCCTCGACACAGACAAATCAACAACAACAGCCCCCCGTCCAAGTGATGAAGCTATCAACTTTGCGCAAACACGCTTTCTTAGCGTTTCAAAGATCAAAACCACTGCCGCGTTCGACGGCAAGGACTTCTACAGATGGAGTTTCGAGCTTGAGCTCCTCCTACAAACGGCGCAGATCTACCATTACTTCGATGGCTCCTACCCTAAACCGGTGGAAGACACCGACGACGCCAGGGCTCAGTACTACAGCGAGTACCTCATGGCGTATAGCGTGCTGTTACGCAACATGACGCCTGCAGAGCAACTAAGCATCCGCTCCTACAAAGAGAGCGCCGCTCCAGCCTTGGAAGCCTGGAAGCACCTCATTGAGGTTTATCAGCCGAAGGATTCGGTTACAGCCAGCAGGCTCCTGCAGCAACTCATGGAGACAAAGATGGGGCACGGGGAGAAGGCAAACTCTTATATTAACCGCTGTCGCAACATCCGTGACCAGATCACGAAGCATGGGAGCGCAATCTCAGAAGAGATCTTCGTCAATATAGTCCTTCAAGGACTTGGGCCAGAGCGGAAGCCCTGCAAAGCGCTACTCCGACAGCGAGGAATTATCTCCGAAGCCGCGCTATGCGCCGCACTCCTGACTGAACAACAGGACATGGACTCGAGCAGAACAAGCTCAGCGCCGCGCCGAGAGCGCCTCGCCTTCTACGCGGACAACCGTGAAGAGCGACGACAACCAAGGCGCCACTATTGCAAAATATGCAAAGTCTTCGGACATTCAACGTATCGATGCAAGTCCCGATCCAACTATCGCCACCCAAATTCCACTCACCACAACAACTGGGTCGGCCGACAAGATGCTCGTCATCCTCAGCAACAGACACCTCGTCCTCCTGTGCAACATCAACATCAGCAAGGACCTCAAGGACCCCAATCAGGAGCTCCTAGGAATATCATCGCAAATATGACGACGCGCCGACGTCGCACTGCTGAACTTGACGAGGAAAATGAGATTCAAGGGAGACTCCTTGAACCAGAAGAGGGTTGGAATAATCCCCTTACTGAAAATTACTATTACCAGTATGACGAGGACGAGCAGGATTGGAACCTGCCAATCACCTTGCGGGAAAGCCCGCCGCATGACAATCAACACTACGTACCGGTGGGATGGAAGGAGGATGAAGACCCTCTCTTCCATAGTCGCTACAAGGCGACCCTGGTGACTCCGCGACTGGCACTTCTTCTGCGCAGAAACAACAACGATAACCACAACACCTGGTACCTGGACAGCTGCTGCGGACAGCACATGGTGGGATCCACGCGATACGTCTCGAACCTGAGCCGCGCCCCCCCAACTTACGTCACCGTCGCCAACAACGAGCAACTGCGCGCCAACGCGCAAGGCATCGTGATCCTGCAAGCACGAGACAGCAACACACACATCTCGTTCAACGACGTACTCTACGTCCCAAATCTTCGTTTCAATCTCCTCTCGGCAGGACAACTTCGCGACTGCGGCGTCATCCTCACCACGGACCTCGCCACACGCGATCTTATCCTCACATACGCTCCTCCAGATACCCCTCCCGAGTCGTTCAAATATCTCGGACGAGCCCGCTCGATCAACGGAATCTACGTCCTCGACTTCGACGTACCTTCCTGTCAAGCTTCATCCGACGAGCTCGTGGACCTCGTCCCCCTCGAGTTTGCCTACACAAGCAAGTGGGAGCACCCAGACGGACGACCATGGGTTCGCCGCAGTCCTCACCCCCGCGAAATCAACCTGCACGACCCAGACATCAATGGTCTCTTCACCACCTGCCACACACCCACCGCAAGCCGCACAGAGCAAGTCGAAAAGGAATACGCGGCAATTCAGGAGGCGGAAAGTGTCGAGGCAGAACCTACTGGCATGACACAAGAAGAGCTTGCAGGGACAACTCATCGCATCTTTGGCGAACCAAACGATGACTTCGGACAACCGCGTGTCGAACGACCGACACCATGTGGAGAGACGCTCCGGTTCATCCTAGAAGCCAACACCACCACCTTCGATGACGATGGACGACCACGTCCTTACACCCGCGAAGTTTACCGCCACGAAATTGACCCGGCTTGGAAGGATCCTGACGCAACAGAAGAGCTGAGCATCAAGGAAGAAGAAGACAAGGCACGGGCGGAAAAGAAACAGAAACTGTTTGAGGAACGTGTCGCGGCTGGATGGGACGAGGAGTCCGCACGACGCGGCGCATGGGGAGATGAAGATTACGAACCAGAAGAAGGCGCAACCTGGGGATCCGCCACTGGAGCATGGGGAGCCAGCGCCAGCGGTACGATCAACACGGAAGGATGGGGCAACACCGGCGGATGGGGAGGAAACGAATACGTGGACGCACCAATCACCAAGGAAGAAGAAGAAGAGATGGAACGCGAGATGCAAGCTGAGCGCGGAGAACCATCCCCTCGTGTCGCCATTCCACTCGGTCGACCCCCGCGCACCCGCTCACCTCCCTCCTCGCCCCATCGGTGGCGTGATCGTTGGTCGGAGATTGAGGAGGGGAATGTACCACCAACTCCTCTGCGGGACTCACTTGGTCCAATCTCCCGCCCAGATCCTTTCGCGCGTTTCATTGAAGGCACCACGACCCCACTCACTATCATTCCCGATCGCGAATTCCTCGCCCTCTACCTCACAACGGCACCTGCAGAAGGGGAGACAACGGCAGAAGCAGAAGTAGAGGAGCCGGACAACGAAGCGGAACCAGGAGAAGAGGAAGAACCCCCACTCCAGATCCCGCAAGTCACGGAAGCAGAAGCGGCAGAATACCTCGCTCGCTACAAGCGCACTTCCGGCATCCGCGCCGAAGATGATCTCTGGCACCAGCGGCTGGGACACCCCTCGCGCCAGACCCTCGCCAACTGCCTCCGCGCTAAAGTCTTTCCGCCAGGAGCACTGCTGCGCCCCGACGGAACAAAACCGCACAACACCCCTCACCCAGTCACCTGCACTGTCTGCCCCACAGCCGCTCTCTCACACAGCGCCTACCCCTCCGTGGAGCTGAGCACCAACCGCTACAAGAAGTTGGAGAAAGTATACAGCGATTTCATCGTGCTCACCTTTGACGGCATCAACAGCGAGAAATATACCCTCACCTTCATTGACGCCTACTCGCGCCATGTGTGGATCGCCAACGTCGACGCTCGCTCCAAGGCTCCGGAAGTATTCCGCATCTTCCTCGCGCACGCGCAGCGCCAGTCAGGAAGGAAGCTGAAGATCTGGCAGAGTGATGGGGCTAAGGAATTCCGCAGCAACGAACTGGAGAGTGTCCTCATAGAGAAGGGGATCAAGCATGAGATCTCACTCCCCTACGCTCACCAGCAGCAAGGCGTCGCAGAGAGGGTTAACCGCACCCTCATGACAAAAGTGCGCGCACTCATGAACCAGTCCGGCCTGCCGAAGAAGTTCTGGCCCTACGCCATGAACCACGCGATGCGCCTGCACAACCTCCTCTCCACCACCGCCAACAGGGACAACCTATCCCCTCACATGAAGTGGACCGGCTCAAGGGGAGATCCCTCCATGCTGAGGGTCTGGGGGTGCATGGTGCAGTACCGGCCCACATCGGCCACCATCGGCAAGTTCGTTCATCGCGCGCGCTGGGGTATTCACTTGGGCCTCAGTAATGAGCACAAGGGTTGGCTCATTCTCGACATGGACAGCAAGGAGGTTGTTCCCGCGCGTGATATTCTCTTCTACAAACGGCTCACCTTGAAGCAGTGGATCAAGGACGAGCGGCGCAACGAAGCACGCGGCTACGTCAACAGCGGTCGCAGCTTCGCAACTCCAGAAGACGAAGCAGAAGCAGCAGCACTGGACCGCGACGACACCGACGAACACCCCAGCATCCCGCCTCGCCCACGCGACGACGACGACGATGACAGTGACGACGATCCCGCGCCAGGTCCATCACGACGCCAAGCAGAGGCAAGCACCACAACGCCCGGCTACGAGAGCGGAGATGACGACGTGGTGGAAGTTCCCACCAACACAGACACGACCAATGTGTCCGGCCTGCAACTACTCGGCCTACACACGTCCGTCACTACCCTCGCACGGGCCGCGGAGCCGAAGAATCCTCGCCAGGCTCTGACCAGTCCTCACGCCAAGGAGTGGCGTGCTGCGATGGATGCGGAGCTGAAAGCGCTGGAATCTCGAGACACGTGGGTTCTAGTCGATCGTGCAGCAGTGAAGGGGAGAAGGGTACTCAGCGGAAAATGGGTTTTTTCGCCTGAAGACTAACGCTGACGGAACCATCGAGCGATTCAAGGCACGCTGGGTCGTACGTGGGTACGATCAGCGCCACGGCATCGACTTCGACCAGACCTTCGCTCCCGTCAGTCGTCACACCTCCGTCAGGATCCTACTCGCCATTGCCGCCGCTAAGCACCTACCACTGCGACAGATCGACGTGAAGAACGCGTTTCTATACGCGTTGGTGGACGCCACCATCTTCGTGGAGCAGCCTCACACCTACGGAGAAGAGGATCCTAGAGTCTGTCAGCTGAAAAAGTCCCTCTACGGGATCAAGCAGGCGCCTCGTCTCTGGCAGCAGCATCTACACAAAATTCTCCTGGAGATCGGTTTCAAGCAGCTGCCGCACGACCCGGGAATGTATCGCCTTCACTTCAGCGGCGATTACATCCTTCTGACAGTCTACGTCGACGATCTGCTGTACACGGGCACCTGCAACAAACTCCTTAACCAGTTTGAGGAGAACCTGGCGCAGCGCGTGGACATCACTATCAACCACAACGTGAAGCAGTTTTTGGGGCTGAACATCACCTACGCGCCAGAAGCAATTCACCTGTCAGCCTCCAAGTACGCAGAGCAGCTGGGGGAACGCTTCAACATCTCACCAGCACCACTCTCAACTCCCTACCGCAACCCCAGCGCCAACTACAAACCGGACCACAAACCACTGTCATCCGCAGGGCTCCAAATGTACCAGCAGAAGTTGGGGTGCCTGCTATTCGCCTCTGTCACCTGCCGACCCGGCCTTTCGTACATCGCTAGCCAGCTAGCACAATATTCCCGCAAGCCAGTAGCTGAGAACCAGCTGGACCTGGAGCGCGCCCTGCAGTACTTCATCTCTACACCTGACATTGGGCTCTCCTACTCCACGCTGACAACGACCTCCTTCAACCTCAACGGCTACGTGGACGCAGATCATGCAGCTGACCCTGCAAATCGACGGTCCCGAACCGGCTTCGTTTTTCGCTTGGAACCAACTGGGCCAATCTCCTGGAACTCGCAGAAACAGGAGCTGGTTGCCCTGTCATCGGCCGAAGCAGAATACATCGCCGCGACAGCAGCGGTTCGCGAAGGCCTGTACCTGCAGGAGCTGCTACAGGAAGCGAAAATTCCAACTTCGCCAACCTTTCGCCTCCACTGCGACAACCAGAGTGCCATCAGGATCGCGAACAAGCCAGGTTTCGTGAACCGCACGAAGCACATCGCACTTCGGTATTTTTTCGTCAAGGACGAAATTGACCAAGGAAAATTTGACCTCGCCTACTGCCCGACTACTGAGATGGCAGCAGACTTCCTCACCAAGCGCCTGCCACGTCAGCAGTACAAGCACTGCTCTGACCTCACCGGAGTAGTCAAGCGAGTCAGCTCCTCCTACGCCTAGGAATGAAGGGGAGTGTTACGATATGAAATTGCGTGAGTAGGCATTCCTGTATGCTGCAGGAGCCGACTCTACCGAGTACGAAGTCGAGGAGTCAGAAGAGTCGAAGCGACGCAGCAACCGCCTGACCAAGACCGATGCAGGCAGAAACATTTGAAGTGAAAAGAGCGGGAACAGGTTTGAAACGGGTTCCCGCGCCGCACTTTTTGAATTTCGCTGAAATAAGGGAATGTACCCCTTAGAGTACATGGCTAGTCTAGGACCTTTCGTATTCCTCTGTACTCTTATATAAACCCGATGTATGCATGCTTTTATCAACTCAGTCATTTACATTCACTCTGACCGGAGATTCAAAACTTCCGCTGCAACACTACTCTGCGATCAACCCTGAGCGATCCTTCGCTAAGTCCCACTTGGGATTGTAACACTCCCTCTCCTCCCGCACCTCCCGCTCCTCCGGCGCCACCCGTGCCCCCTTTCACTTACCCCTTCGAACCCGTGAACGACGACGAGGAGTTTCTTCGGGCGCAGGAGCCTGACGCGTCTTCTACCGATGACGAGGGGAGCGACGATGCCGCAGCGACCGATGAAAACCTTCCTTTTCCTCTGCCCCAGTTCCCCACAGATGTGCTGCGCGATGTCAACCCTGCCGCGGTCGCACGTGATTCTGTAACTCCCGATTCCCGCAACAGGATAAACCAGCACAAGCGACACGCTCGCACCATGGCTGAGAAGATGGGTTGGCTTCTGCGGATGAAGGATGAGATCCTGACGGTGCGCGAAACTGCACGACTGGCCGGCGTTCAACCAGACAGCATCCGCCGCTGGAGGAAGGCGGCTGATGAGATGGCAGCGTCGGCTGGCAGTCGTCTGCGGCTTGCGGGTGGCGGACGGCAGGCCCGCTACCCTGACATGGAAACCTCCGTGTACAAGCAGTTCCTGAGCCACAGGTCACGCGGACTGGCGGTCCCGATTAAGCTGCTGCAGACGTGGAGCCGGATTTCGATGAAGAACCGGCACCCTGAGGTCGACTGGCGCGCCTCTCCACGATGGATGGTCAGGTTTCGTCGGCGGTGGGGACTTACCGTGAGGGTGAAGACGAAGATCGGGCAGCGGCTGACTAAAGGTGCGTAAAATTTCAACGCGGTGAATTTAACCGGGGTTGCTCTACATCACGTAACTCAACCGTGCGGTTTGCCTTTCCTGTTTACGTGCAGATTGCAACACGAAGTGTGAAAGCTTCTGGAACTTCTGCAGGAGGCAAGTGGTCCGCGACGGCATCGACCCCTGGAATGTTGTGTCAAAATCCCAACCACTAGACCATTGGGATAAAAGGGCTTGTTAAGTAGCGGGTCAGTGCGCCCATAACCCCCCAGGCCAACATGCCTGTAACCCTTCCCTAGGATCAATCGGGGATCACCAGTGGACCTCTGACACCCCCCCGCACTGGGATGCCCGAAGTGCACACACTGGGATTCGAACCCGAGACCTTCGCTCTGATACCATGTCAGAATCCCAACCACTAGACCATTGGGATAAAAGGGCTTGTTAAGTAGCGGGTCAGTGCGCACATAACCCCCCAGGCCAACATGCCTGTAACCCTTCCCTAGGATCAATCGGGGATCACCAGTGGACCTCTGACACGTTGTCAACGCCGACCAGACGCCGGTGTTCCTCGAGATGCCGCACGAGAGGACGTTGGCGCATCGTGGCGAGCGCGCGGTTCACATTCGGAGTGCCGGCTACGAGAAGTCACGGATGACCGTGATGCTGGCGGTCACGGGGACGGGGGTGAAGCTACCGCCGATGGTGATCTTCAAGCGGAAGACCATCCCCAACATCCATGTCCCGCCAGGTGAGTTGTTGCGTGTGTTTCTTTTAACCGCATGGGTTGTGTTGTGCATGCTTGCCCCCCGCTGACGGTTAGCGCTCTCTGTGTGCAGGCATGCTCGTTCGAGCGCAATAACGAGGCTGGATGGATTCCAACCTCGTCTTGGACTGGGTGCAGAATGTGCTGGTACCTCACACGCGCCCCCGCCCAGGCATCAACCGCAGCCGGACGCTGCTCGTACTGGACTCATACCGTGGGCATCTGACGGACTCGGTACGGGGGACGCTACGCTGGCATCGCATCACGCCAGCGATCATCCCTGGCGGCTGCACGCCTCTTCTGCAGCCGCTTGACGTGAGCATAAATCGGTCCTTCAAGGCGGGCGTCCGGCAGATGTACAACGACTGGTTTGCCGACTTCGGCATCAACACCCTGACCCCTGCCGGTAAGCACTTCCTTAACGTGCTTGCGCCCCTGTACCGTCTGCTAAGCTTTCAGCATGCTAACGCATCCGTGTTTGTTTACCGCTGCAGGCAATCTCAGGAAGCCGCCAGCGGAGTTGGTGCTCCTGTGGATCGCCACGGCCTGGACCGCCGTCCCCGAGGACCTCATTGTCCGCTCGTTCAAGACATGCGGCATCACCAACAACCCCGACGGGCGCGAGGATCACTTGATCCTCGCGCACATGCGCGATGGAGCTCAAGTGGAGGTGCACGACGACGTGCACGCGGCAGGGGATGTGGAGGAGTGGGTGAACCCCATGTACGCCACTGCCCAGGAGGAGGAGGAGGAGGAGGAGGAGGAGGAGGAGGAGGAGGAGGAGGAGGAGGAAGAGCGGGACGAGGAGGCACCGGTGGAGGAGGAGGACCCTATGGAGGAGGTGGACGACGTGGACAGTGAGGAGGAGTAGACCGCTAGTAGGTAGCGGTGGTTGGCGCCTGCGGGCGGTAGTTAGCTTCTGTATTTAAAAATCTAACATTGAAGCGTTGTTTAGTAGAGTTGAACTTACCGTAAGTGTAGTCTAGAGATGTGGAAGTAAAATCGTTGATAAATGCTAAAAAAAACAGGATTTTGTGAAGAGGGGGGGTCTTATAATTAATTGGGCCAAAAGGCGGGTCCTCACCAGGACTGACACAATAAAAGACCCCTGGTCCGGATATAAGACCCATGGGGCTTTTATGCGGGGGGGTCTTGTAACCGGGAGATCACGGTAATCTCTAACGGGCACGAATGGTAGTCAGTGATCAAACCCTTCATCATTTGAATTGCGCATGTATGGGTGCATAACAACATTGGGAGGTTTTATGTGTGTGCACAGTCTTATACTATAGGTATCCTGGTGGCTAATGCAAACGAGATAGAGATTCGCATGCATGCATCAAATGTTGCGCATTGGGCTGAAATGAAGCCCTGGGGTCACCTGGAGAAGACACTTTATAAATCTGTGTACCTAAACTGTACAGGCCATTGACTTGGAGAGGTGCTACTGAATCTGATGCCAGTGGATGCGAGTTGCACACCGTTCGTGAAACTAATCCAGATTACAGTTGTACACCTCACTGCAAACATTCGTCCCACGCTTTTGCTGCTACCGTAACACCCCTTTTGTGTCACACGCACCTGCCATGCATTTCCCACTCACCTGCCATGCCCCTGCAGAGGATGACGGATGGGCGTGCACATGCATGGGAGGACACCCCTGCTGCGGACAGGTCGAACAGAATAAAAGCAGCCCATGCTGACTCCACCACATTGGAAGTTGGAGTCAGCAAGGGTCACTGCCAGGTGGGACTTTCAGCAACTTCTTCTACTAGCGCTCCCCTGAATGCCTCCAATGCCACGCTGCCCAGAGCAGGGCCTCGTGGGTGTTGGTTCCTGGTGGTGACCGTTCCATGGCATGCAGAGTGCACTAAGGCTGTCCAATGGGGTAATGTGGCCACCTGTACATGCTTTAGGTTACATAATCAATGCAGCATCTGCTTCACGTTTCATACCAGTAAACCCTCCCTGCGGTTTTCCCTTTTGAGGGCCAACCCCACCGCAGTCAGGCCCCTCTGTTGCCTCACACATCAAACGATTTCTGGCTGAAGCCAAGTTGATTGTGCATCACCGTGAGAAGATGATCGCCTTTGCATTCAGCAGGCAGATAGCAGGGGATCATATCTACGTAGTAATTATAGTGCTAAATACACAAGCGTCCTAGGCATGGTGGTAAGGGCACCAATTGGAATGAGCGGCTTTCACGCGCTCTAGCTGGTGCGAGTAAAGAAACATGGGTGCAGGCCAGCCGCGACTGGCGCGCATGGTTGGCGAGAAACGGAGGGTAGTGGGTGCTTGGCGGGCTTATTCGACGTTGAACTTGATGAGCGGCGGGCCCACGGGGATGACTTGCTTCTTGATGAGCGAGTTGAAGAGGCACGCGAACGAGTAGTACCACGCTGGGGGGGGGAAGAGGGGGGGAGAGCAGGGGTGGCGCGTCAGTTTGGAGAGGAAAGAGTGAGGCACGGGAGGGGACGAGACACGGCGAGAGATGGATGCGCAAGAGGCAGACAGCGAGAAGAATGGGAGAGAGAAAAGGGATAGAGATTGGGAACCGGAGCGCGGGGAGAGAGAGCGGAGGGCGGAGAGAGAGGAGCGGAGCTCGGAGAGAGGGGGAGCGCGGGGCGGGTGGGGTGCGCACCAGCAATGGCGGTGAAGATTCCGAAGTAGCCGCCCGCCATGGTCCAGGACGCGGTGAGACCGGCGGGCTGCCCCTTGAGGTGGCCGACGAAGAGGCAGAGCAGCGTGAGCTCGAGCAGGAAGAAGACGACCACCTCCACCACGCACATCATGAGCGACGCCGCCAGCACGTACGTGTTGAACAGGAAGAACGCCAGCAGGAACCACCCCACCGCGTCCAGCAGCTCCGCCATCGTCTCCTTGGGCAGCTGCGCGCGCCAATGGGGGGGGTGGAGCGGACGCAGCGAGCAGGGCGTGAAGCGGGGAAGATTGAGCAGGGCGTGAAGCGCGTGGGCCGTGCCGCCGGGGGTCATCATATTCAAGTCTGTGCTTGCTTGCGGCGCGGACAATTGTGTCAGTGCGGCCGAAGTCATCATTTTTTTGTTTGTTTTGTTGTGTCGCGTCAATGTTTCATCAGGTCAAGAGCTCTCCACGGCGCATTTAGGAAAGGCACCCAGCAGGCAGCGTTGGTGGCGGGGACTCGCGAGACACAAGGCCACGCGGGACTCCCGCGGCTACGCATGGCGGCACTCACGAGTTTGGAGATTTCGAGGATCTTGAAGGCGGCGAGCGACATCCAGAAGCAGCCGTACGTGGAGAAGGCGGTGGCCGTGAACGTGCAGTTGCGCTTGAACTGCCACATCCCCGCTAACAGCTGCCCCAGCCCGCCGTAGAAGAGCGCCGCCCCGATCCAGATGAAGTCGGGCGCCCAGCCTGCAGCGGCACGGGGGGAAAGGGACGGACGAGAGGAACGGGTGAGCTTTGGAGCGGGCAAGGCAAGACAGCGGCCGCAGGGAATGGAGAGACGGGACACCAAGCCGGGCAAGCAGGCCAAGGGAAGGAAGCGGTGGCTTTCAAGGGAATGGCAGCGGAAGTGAGCAAGCGTGAGCGACGGAATGGTTACGCGGGGAAGCGCTAGCCCGACAAGGGAAAGGAGTGGGACGAACCGGCGTTGAATGCGGACATGATGTAGGTTGTGCATGCGAACGCCGCCAGCCCCAGCGGCCGCCCGTCGGCTGTGGGTTTCCATTGGCTGGCGATGCGGATCTCGTCGGGCGCGCCGTCTTCCAGACCCATGGTGCTATGAAGTGCAGTCTATAGAAGTAATAAGAATTGTTGGTGGGAAAATCGACGCTAGAATTTTATCGTGCTTGACTACAGGATTGACAGTGAAGAGAAGCTCTGTGACTTATGTTGAGAGCTGAGTGCCAGGATAAATGAATTGATAGTAGTCTGTCGAATCTTACTTGGGAGTTGGAGAGAAGGAACAAGGCTGGAAGATAAAAGGCGAAGACACGAGGCATGAAAGCAACATGGTCGCGCAGAGCTTCCCCCTCAACAACTCTCCGCCAAAGTGCAGCATGCGGAGCGTTCAGGCTCGCGCGGTAATCTGGTTTGGGCCGAACCAAGAAGCTTTGCTCAGCCAATCAGCTACACGGAAGAGAACGCGGTTCGTGGTTTCGCTTCTACACCAGAGCTAGCGACTGTTTCGCTAACGTGAGATGTTGCACGCGCGCATCCCGTGACAGCGCACGCAAAAAGTTGCCACGTGCAAGTCCAGCTAAGGTTGACAGCGCAACATTGGCAGATGATTGTTTGACGTTGTGCAAGATGCGCTGATGTGATTGGGTTGACTTTTTTGACGCATCGAATTCGGAACGTGAGGTGGGTGAACGTCAAGTAGGAGCCTCTGCTTGCTCATCGAGAGGTCAAGCATACAGGAGCACGTGGACCCTGCCTGACACCTGTGTGCGGCAGCGCGTCTGCGATAAGAAGTGTTACCCCACAGGTACAGAAAGCTGTGTCGTGAAACGTTGCGTTGGCATGACAGATGGAAGGAATATCTGTTGCTGACAGGACGAGCCCACCAACCAGCCCAACCGACATGAAATGCTTTGCTGCGCTGGACCGAACCCACAGATCTCGGGAACAAACGTGTCAGGCTCGGTTCGGTTACGCGCCATCACAGCACACGCGGAGAGTCAGAAGAGCGTGAAACGTGCGGAGCTCGCGGAGGCAGCGGAAGCGGGAAGCAGCAGTGAGAGATCAAGAGGGAGAAGCTGTGCAAGGATTCGCATTCAACTGTCAAAGCCACTCGACACAATTTCCGTCTTCAGCTTTCACTGCTTGCATTCCTCAGTCACTCGCCTCAAACACGTCCAAGCTCACCTCGGACTATCCCTCCCAAGCGCATATCGGACTCTTAGTACTGTAAATCAGGCCTCGTGAACACATCAGGTTTAACTGATCACACCTAGACAGCACACATCACACAGCACACATCACGCAATGGCAGACTCGTGTGGGTACAGAGCGCTCATCGAAGCGGAGAAAATCGCCAACCCGGCTCCACTGGGCCTCGCGTCCTTCGCGCTGACCACCTTCGTTCTATCAGCCCACAACGCAGGTATACATCCCCCACCGCCAAGATCCATCCCCCCGTTCCCCTTCCGTCCCCATTCGCGCCTTGCCGCGCAGCAACTGACCGCAAACAGCCACGCTGTCTCTGCAACCTGCGCTAACCCTTGCGTTTTTCTGTTTCCGCAACCCGGCGCTGCGCGGCAGGGTGGGCGCCGAACCACATATGGATGGGGCTGGCGCTGTTCTACGGCGGGCTGGGGCAGATCCTGGCGGGCATGTGGGAGTTCAAGCACGACAACGTGTTCGCGTGCACGGCCTTCACGTCCTTCGGCTGCTTCTGGATGGGCCTCGCCACCTTCATCCTCCTCGAACTCCTCGGCTGGGTGAGCCCCGTCGCAAACCTCCCACCGCTTCAAATTTCTCCGCTTCGTATTTCATTTATGTCGAATTCCAGTGCCTCGGGTCCCCCTCCGTCTCCGCCCTCGATCTGCGCTTCGCCCATGCGGCACCCGTCCCGCGCGCCTTCCAAGTCGCCCTCGAACCGTCGCATCCTCCTCTCCGCGGGTCCTGCCCTCCCCCAATCCCGCGCATTCGTCCGTTCCCGCCCAAGCTTACCGCCATTCCGCCGTGCACCCTCCGCCCGCGCGTCAACGCTCCCCCCTTCCCCCCCACGCCCCCCCGCCCCCCTCACCTCCCCCGCCCCCCTTGCAGGTGCCCAAGGAGGTGGTGGCGAGCGCGCTGGGGTGGTACCTGTCGGCGTTCATGATATTCAACACGTACATGTTCCTCGCCACGCTGCTCATGCCCAAGACCGTCCGTGTTGAGTCGACTCAAAACTCCCCCCGCCTCCCGCCCGCCGCGCCTCCCCGCTCCCCCGCAGGTCCCCAAGGAGGTCGTAGCGAGCGCGCTGGGGTGGTACCTGTCGGGGTTCATGATATTCAACACGTACATGTTCCTGGCCACGCTGCTCATGCCCAAGACCGTATGCATCACCTTCTTCCTGCTCGAGATCACCTTCGTGCTGCTCGTCATCGCCAACTTCACGCCCACCAACAAGAACTGGAACAAGGCCGGCGGCTACGTCGGGGTCTTCACCGCCATCGCAGGTTAGCGTTCTCTCCTTGAATTTTATTATTGTGGAAATATAAAGGAACGGAAACGGTGCGAGCATGCGCGTGGGGTTGCTGTATGCGTGATGAGCCGCGCTGCGCCGCGCAGTAGTGGATATGAAGGGTGATAGCACGGTGGTGGTGCGGAGTGTTGTGAATAATGTGAGAGCAAGGCTCGGAGGGGAGCAGAAAAGTAAGGGCAAACTGTCCAGAACTGAATTGTCGTGCTGCGGTACTGCGATTCGGTTTGCTGCACTTTGATCCCACGCAGCCGCTAATTACCGCATGGAAACATACTGAACCGCACTTGACGAGCGGGTGGAACACTTCCTGACGGCAGCTTGTGAAGGGACTCACGCGTTAAGCGTGACACCGCTCAATCAGCGGCACTTGGAACCCAATTCTCCCCCGTGTGTGCCATGTGGCCTTGCGCATGTGGTGTGTGT
Source organism: Closterium sp. Naga37s-1 (assembly GCA_947471745.1). NCBI lineage: Eukaryota > Viridiplantae > Streptophyta > Zygnematophyceae > Desmidiales > Closteriaceae > Closterium > Closterium sp. Naga37s-1. The sequence goes on from CANJKZ010000977.1 coordinate 2,836,298, forward strand.
GGTGTGTGGTTGCAGCGGGCACGACCTCCATGATCGCGCTCATCAACACGGTGGCCAAACGCAAAGTCATCGACACCGGCCGCCCCTTCGTTGACTTCGGCCAAGAAATCTAATCCGCTGCGCTGCTGCCCCGCCCGCCCAGTTCCACAAGGCATGCGCGTGGGAGCCGTGTGGTCCGACAGCAATAGTAGCATGCGGTATCGCCCATGTATGCACCCGGGCCACTGCCCACCCACCATAGACTGCTTGCTGCTGGAGCTTCCATGAGGGGCCCCTGCAAGCACCCTCTTCTCGCTTGTCTGTTAGTTTATGTAGGTCCATGCGATTGCAGCTCTGCCAGCCGTGTTTATCCTATCCGAAGGCTGAACTGGCAGGGGTGCGTCCTTTGTTATTTAATATATATCAGACCAATGCTATTATTCAAGCTCACGGTGTTGTCAGTGCAGCTGGAATAGCTGGAGACGTGGTGGCATGTTTAACTCATTCAGACACGGCAGCCAGGTGGGGCAACAGGGGTGTTGGTAGCAGACAGAACAACTGACCACAGAGTGTGTTCATGACTAGCACATCAGAGTGGGAATACATGGGCACGACAGCAAACCGTATCATTGCACCTCGTACCGGTATTCTTCCTGCCACCAGCTCCTTGCACTGTTGCTGTGGTATTCTTCCTTCCACCAGCTCCTTGCACTGTTGCTGTTGCTACCAAAGACCACTCTCGCTAGGCCCATTCTGTGACTTGAGAAGGCGTCACACACCCTCCACCTGGCACTGACTACGTGGGCGGGGGAGCGCGTGCCCTGCCCAGTAAACCATGGCTTCCAGGCTTCCACTGTGACTGGTCTAAAGCGGATGTGCTCACAGATAGCCCAACCACCGTTACGGTACATCAACCCAACTGCCACACCGTCTCTGTTTGCCAACTACGCTACTAGCAGAACTGATTTAGTTGGAAAGGGTAAGAACAAGCTACCTTTCTTCCTTCCGACAACTGAGGTTTATAGAGAATGCGACCTTGTACTGTTGGTACACATTCACATTCACCACCCTAAACCAGTCCAAGGCAATCAGCCACCACCTGCACCTGTCACCACCCGAACCCGCCCGCCGCCTACACGGGCGGTGGAAAAGCGCCGTGCCAAACGCCGGCACGTGCCTTGGCCTGCAGGCGCACAGAACGCCGGTGCGCGGCCAGGCTGTGAGCGTGGTGCACACGTGCATCGGAGTGCGGCACTCCCAGGTCGAGCAGCGCGGAGGCAAAGACACAGAGGGCGTCCGGGTCAACATCCCTCATGGCTGCCGTGTAGCGCTCGAATATGAGCGACGCACATGATGGGTCGCCACTCTGCGGAGGGCAATGGGTGGGGGAGAGGTGGGGGGAGAGGTGGGGGGAGAGGTGGGGGGAGAGGGACACCGGGGGAGAGGCGGAGGGGAACGGTGAGGGCATCCGCCGTACGGGTCCACATCCCTCATGGCGGCCGTGTAGCGCTCGAATATGAGCGACGCACATGATGGGTCACCACTCTGCAAGTGATGGGTGATGGGTGATGGGTGGGGGAGAGGCGAGGGGAGAGGGAGAGAGTGGTGGGTGGGAGCAAGTGGGGGGTGGGAGAAATAGAGCAGAGGCGCCTCCCCTCTCACAGCCCCTTAGAGCAGAGGCGCCTCCCCCTTAGGAGCAAGTGGGGGGTGGGAGCAAGCAGGGGGTGGGAGCAAGCAGGGGGTGGGAGCAAGCAGGGGGTAGAGCAGCACCTTGCGGGCGAAGATGGAGGCGAGTTTGAGCAGGCGAGCACCCGTGGCGGCATTGAGGAAGTAGCCCGCTGTGAAGAACTCCTCCTGGGAGGGGGGAAGTGGGGGGGGAGGGAGGGGATGTGAGCACATGTGCGAGGAGGAAAGGACATATACATGTAGGGAGGCAGGTGGCACAGTGTGCAATAGCGATAGCAAGAACAACAGCAGCGGTAGCGGCAATGGCAAGCACAGCGCCCTGACCATGCGCGCCCTGCCATGCGCGCCCTGCCCTGCCATGCGCGCACCCCCCTGCCATGCGCGCACCCCCCTGCCATGCGCGCACCCCCCTGCCATGCGCGCATCCCCCTGCCAGGCTTGCACCCCCCTGCCAGGCTTGCACCCCCCTGCCAGGCTTGCACCCCCTGCCAGGCTTGCACCCCCCTGACCATATATTGGAGTGCGATGGCGGTGCTCTCAGGCGTGGCCTGGGCCATTGCTGCTTCCGCCATGTGCTGCCCACACATGCGCACGAGGGGTGGTCGGGGAACAGGAGATGAGCGCCAAGGGGCAAGGCGTGGGGGAGCAAGAAAGACTCGAGGGTGGAGAGGGTGCCTGGGAGTGAGGAGAGGAAGGAGCGACACCAACGTGAACACCTTTGCCACTATGAGGCCGAAAAGGCTCTCCTTAGAATCACATTCGTGACAATCGGTAGGGACCAGCCTGTAGCAGCGACAAGGAGAGTGATGACAAGCACGGTTATTGCCGTGGCATGCGTGCATGGCTGTCAGTGTCACCCCCACCCACCAGGAAGAGGCTCCTCCCCGGGTAGCCCCCGCTCGCCACAAACCCATCCCACACTGCCCTCGCCGCGTGCAGCTGCCCCGCACTGCCATACACCCTGTGGCGGAGGGAGAGGGGAGGAGGGGGAGATGGGGAGATGGGGGTAAGGGAGGGAAGGAAGGGGGGATTGTGGGAAGACGGACGAGGTATGCAGCGGGCAGAGTGGCAGGGAAGAGAATGGCAGCCGTGGTGCTGTCATGGTGCATGCCACCCACCTGATGAGCTGGCGGACCCACCTGATGAGCTGGCGGACCCACCTGATGAGCTGGCGGTGCATGTGTGCACTTGGTGTGACCCCGTCCTCCCTCGCTGCTGCCATCACCTGCTCCGCCCCCTGCATGGCATGGCATGGCATGGCATGGCATGGCATGGCATGGCATGGCAGGTCAAGGCATGGCATGGCATGGCATGGCATGGCATGGCATGTCAGGTCAAGGCATGGCATGGCATGGCATGGCATGGCAGGTCAAGGCCCCAGCACAGGCCACAGGCACGGCACAGCATGATCATACGAGGGAAGAGCAGCACGAGGAGATGAGGGTGAAGGGCGAGGGGAGTTCAACGTGAGGCACCGTGAGTGCCTGCTGCTGATGCTGCTGCCTGCCCTGCCTCTCCCCCCCCCACGCTCACCTGTGGGTCTCTGAAAGCCTGCATGGCCGCCAGCGCTGCCATGTAGTGCCGCAACGTGCCGCCCTGCACCGTGCCGCCCTGCACCGTGCCGCCCTGCACCGTGCCGCCCTGCACCGTGCCGCCCTGCACCGTGCCGCCCTGCATGGCTGCTGCTTCTGCTCTCGCCGCCCCGTCATCCCCCTCCTCTTCCCCACCCAATCCCCCCTCCCCTCCCCCTTCCCCTCCCCCCACATCCTCCCCCTGCCCTGGCGGCTCCTGAGAGGGCAGGGCGCGCGCCTCATTCAGCAGCGCCAGCACCTGGGGGGAGGGGGAGGGCGGGGGGCAGGCGAGGGGGAAGGGAATGGCATGGCGCAGTGAGGGAGAGGGAATGGTGGACGAGGGGGAAGGGCATTGGGGAGGGCGAGAAGGGAGGCAGAGGCACGAGCAGGGGGATGCGGCGTGGCAGGAGGCAGCGAGTGGCAGGAGGCAGCGAGTGGCAGGAGGCAGCGAGTGGCAGGAGGCAGCGAGTGGCAGGAGGCAGCGAGTGGCAGGAGGCAGCGAGTGGCAGGAGGCAGCGAGTGGCAGGAGGCAGCGAGTGGCAGGAGGCAGCGAGTGGCAGGAGGCAGCGAGTGGGCGGAAAGGGAGGTTGGGTTGGTGGCAGGGCAGGCACCTTGTGTTTGAAGTGCGGCAGTGCAGGCACCTTGTGTTTGAAGTGCGGCAGGGCAGGCACCTTGTGTTTGAAGTGCGGCAGGGCAGGCACCTTGTGTTTGAAGTGCGGCAGGGCAGGCACCTTGTGTTTGAAGTGCGGCAGGGCAGGCACCTTGTGCTTGAAGTGCGGCAGGGCAGGCACCTTGTGCTTGAAGTGCGGCAGGGCAGGCACCTTGTGCTTGAAGTGCGGCAGGGCAGGCACCTTGTGCTTGAAGTGCGGCAGGAGGGGGCGGTGGTTGGCGTGGGCGGTGATGAGTGCCGCCAGTGTGAGGCGCGTGCGCTGCATGCCCCCCGCCTCCATCTCCCGCACCACTGCCTCCCTGTGCCCTCACACAGGGGGATGGTGAGGACGCACAACGACCGGCACGCAGGGAGGTTGCCAGGCAGGGAGGATAGGAAATTTTGGAATTTTTGTGACGAATGGCAGGGGGTATGTGCTGTGCATGCCCATGCATGGTGCACCGAAGCAGGGCAGGGCACAACAGGGCAGGGAGGGCAGGGCACACGAGTGGCAGCAGCGGTGGCAGCGAGAGGAAGGGCGGGGAGGTGCTGGATGTGCGGTGGGCTGTGGTGTGGAGGGGTGGAGGGGTAGAGGGCTCACGCGAGGGTGATGCGGCCGGTGTTGGCGGCGGCATTGAGCAGTGCGGTGTATGTGCGCTGATGGAACTCCATGCCCGCCCTCCTCATGCCCTCCGCCACCTGCCATGCCATGCCATGCCATGCCATGCCATGCCATGCCATGCCATGCCATGCCATGCCATGCCATGCCATGCCATGCCATGCCATGCCATGCCATGCCATGCCATGCCATGCCATGCGGGGAAGCGAGGCTGATAACAGCGCCCATTCTTTGCATTTCACAGCAAGCAAGATGAGAAGAGAGGCAGTGGGTTGAAGTGCGGGTGGTACAGTGCAGGGGCGGGGAGGGGAGGCACCTTGAAGGCGTGGTCGACGTGCAGGCAGATGGCACACGCGCTGATCACCATGTTGTGCATCACCACCTGTGCATGCACGGGGCATGTGAGGGGTGTGGGTCATGGGGCATGGGGTGGGAGGGAGGGTGACGGGGGGAAAGGGTGATGGGGCACAAGCAAGGGGTGGGGGAGCAGCGCAGGGTGCAGGGGCGCGTAAAGGTGGCGGTACAGCGGATGCGCTCTGAACAGGGGGCGGGCAGCGCGGGTGCTTACGTCAGGCACGATGCCACGTGTCTTCATGTGATTGAAGAAGAAGAGCACGTCGTGCAGGCGCCCGGCCTTCATGGCGGCGGCAGTGGCGATGTGGAAGGAGGTGCGGTCGGGCGGCACGCCGTCCATCCCCATGTCAGCCCACACGTCCCGCAGCACGTGCGCCCTGCCACCCGTCAGTCATGCAGATGGTGCCACGTGGCAGGCATGCAGGTGGTTGTATCAAATTGGCAGGTGTTAGGTGGGCACGAAGGTGCGATGGCATGCCGTGCCATGCCAAGTAAGGGAGGCTCCTTATTCCTTCTGCACACCCTTCCGCACGCCCTCCCCATCCCCCCCTCCCACCCACCCCGTATCCCCCCGTCCGCGCCACCCGCGCACCTGTTAGTGTCCGCCAGGTGCTGCAGCACGTTGTTGTATCCGCGAACGCCGCGCGCATACACGCGCTCCTCCCACTCTGGCGCACGGGCCCGCGCCCATCTCGCCCCGCCGCCCTCTGCTTGGGCGCCCGGCATCCCACTGACCGCCGTCGACTCGCGCGCCGTCGACGTGGCTTCGTGCCAACTGTCGCCGGCGGCTGCTGACGTGGTACTGCCAGGTGGCACCGTCCCTTCCGGGGAAGAGGCGAATGCGGTCGCGGCGTGAACGAATCGGAGAGGCTGCGAGAAGGCGGAAAGAGGGTGCGCGGGGGGAGAAGTATGCGGGAGGGGTGCGCCATGCGCGGTGGCTTCATGAACGGAGAGGGTGGGCGGAGGCGTGGCGGGTGATCCGGAAAACAGTGCCGTGTGGATCGTGCGATCGGCGGAGGGGGAGCACGCGGAGGGAGGCGGCAGCGGCGATGGAACGGCGGAGGCTGGCGACGGCACTGGGTTGGGCAATCCGCGCACTCGGCGGAGTGTGAGGGGGAGAAGGCGGCGGGCAGCCATGACCTCGAGAATGTCCGCTGATTATCGCCTTCGATAATGGATCGCATTAGATAACTTTTGAAGGAGTCAGAAAGCGGAATTTCACCTTTACTTTACATTTCATTGCACTGTACTACAAATTCGTTTCAGCGTCGTAAAGAGTCTGACTGTAGCCCGAGTTTCGATTTCCGCTGCCCTTGTCTTGTCCGTGGTGGTGCACGCACGCTGGAACTTGGGCGTTCAGCGACGCTGATTGGTTTGCTGATTTCTTGTCCGACGTGTAGAGGCAAATGAGGTGTGCCATCGGCCACGTCAACATGGCTCGCGGTCCAATCTCGGGATAATTTCTCTGCTGTCCCTCGAGAAGGTCCTGCCCTGCCACCCTCGATACTGTCGCAACGGAACACTCGCACTCGTCTCGTCTCATCACTGTCTGCTCTACTGATTAGGGCACAGCACACTGTCGTTTGCTGATCACCGCATTGCAAGCAGAAGTCTCTAGTCTCGGCGACCACGGCTTGACGAATTCGCAATCCGCAGCTGCCATGCTGCTGCATCACGTGCGTCAACTGGTGCGTCGCTGACCGTCGTACCTCCCTGCCCGCCATGCCTCCGCTCGCCCAGGAATCGGCGCGCTTCAAGAGACCGCCTCGCGATGCGTCCCTGCCGCAGCCGTCGCGTCCGTCGCTGCCGGACGGCTTCGAGTCGGACGACGGCGCGAGGAGCGACGGCGGCGCGAGAAGCGACGTCGACGCGTGGAGCGACAGCGACGTGAGGAGCGACGACGAGCGGTGGGCGGAGGGCCTGCTGGACATCAGCAGCGCGGCGGACGACGCATCGCCACCCGCCTCGGTCTCCGCCGCCAGCCAATCCGCCAAGGTTCGCCGCAAATCTCCCCATTGCCTATGCCCCCAATTCCCCCATCACACCTTCACACACTCGTGCGTCCGCCCGCCCTAGCTAGCTCGCACTGGCCTCGCTGATCCAAGGTCCTGTATCCCCCATTCTCCCCCTTCCCCCTTCTGTTTGCTATTTTCGCCAGTTCCGCTGCCTGCAGTGCGGCAGCTCCGCGCATCCTTCGTGGCTCTGCGATGCCCCTCCGCCAGCCGCTCGCTGCGCGCACTGCTCCGCCAAGGAGAAGGGTAAGCGCCCCCTGCCATGCTCGGACGTCGCCACCGCTCTGAACCGCATCACGTCGTGTCGTCCGACGGCGGACGTCGCCGGCATGCACGCTGCGATCGACGATTTGCAGCGCGCCGGCCATCGCCCGCCTCTGGAGGCGTTTTCGCAGGTAATTGCGGCGCATGCCACGCTGGGGGAGCCGGAGAAGGCGGAAGCGGTGTTGGCGGAGATGGAAGCGGCGGGGGTGGCGGCGGACCCGGTGTGCTACAACGCCGTGGTGAACGCCTTCTGCTCCCGCGCGCGCGTGGACGAGGCGCTCACTGTGCTGCGGCGCATGCGGTTCAACGGGTGGGAGCCGACGGCCAGCACGTACAACACGCTCATCAAAGGCTTCGGCGCCGCCAAGCGCCCGGAAGACGCGGCGAAAGTCGCGGAGATGATGGTGGGACGCGCAGGAGCAGCGGCAGGGCGGCGCAAGGGCGCGCGGAGCTGGACGCGGGAGAAGCAGCGGGGGACGGGGAGGGGCGGGGGGGAGGGGAAGGGCGGCGAGTTACGGACGTACAACATGCTGCTGAACGCGTGGTGCGAGCGCGGCGACGTGGAGCAGGCGCGCGCAGTGCTGCGCGAGATGCGCGCAGCGGGCGTGGCGCCGGACGCGGTGTCGTACAACACGCTGATGAAGGCGTATGGGCGGCTGGGGCGCCCCAACGACTGCGAGCGCGTGCTGCGCGAAATGGTGAACGCGCTCGTGCGCCCCAACGCGCGCACGTTCGGCATGATGGTGCGCGCGCTGTGCGACGTGGGGCGCATGGCGGACGCGGAGGTGGTGGCGGAGCGCATGCGCGAGTGGGACGTGGCGCCGAACGCGACTATCTTCAACACCATCGTGAAGGGTTACTGCCAGGCCGGCCAGCCGCTCCCCGCCGCGCAGGTGAGCTCCGTGCCGTGGTAGTGAATTGGGAGAGCGAGGAGACAGCTCCGAGGGGCGGGTGACAGCAGGTGAGGGTGGGAGAATTGGGAGGGGAAGAAGTCTGCAGAGGTGGTTGGCGGAAAGGCAGTAGGGCATGATGAGATGGAACGGGCGTGAGGAAAGCAATTGGCGTGAGGAGAAGGAATAAGTGAGGGTCGGATATGTCCCATGCGCGAATGATTTGCCATAGACGGGCGAAGAGCAGAAGGAACGTGCGGAGAGAAAAAGGGAGAGGCGGGAGAAGGAGGATCGAGCAGAGAGAGAAAAACCGAGAGGCGGGAGAGGGAGGGTCGAGCAGAGAGTGAAAAAGGGAGAGGCGGGGGAAAGAAGGAACGAGCAATGAGACGAAGGAACAGATATGTGCTAAACTGAAGCACGAATCTCAGATCGCGCAGCATCCCGAGCGCTGTGAGCTGCGGGCCTTGCCACTCCTCACTTCCGCCCATGTTCCCGGCACGCACAGCGCCCCACTCACCACCATTCCCCGCCTTTCTCCCCACTCACCACCGTCCCCCGCACAACCCCCCCACGGCGCTGGGCCTGGCAGGTGCTGCAGAAGATGCGGGTGGCGGGCGTGCCCCCCGACCTGGCGTCGTACTGCACGCTCATGAACGCCTGGAGCACCGCCGCGCGCCCCGACCGCGCGCGCGCCGTGCTGCAGGACGCCATGGCGGCGGGGCTGGCGCCGGACGTGGAGGCGTTCTCCGTGCTCGCCAAGGGGTACCTGCGCGCAAGGCAGGGGGACGCGGCGGAACGTCTCCTGGACGAGATGCGCGCGCAGCACGGGGTGGCGCCGAACGTGGTGACGTACACGACGGTGATGGGCGCGTACTGTAGCATGGGCGCGCGCATGGACTCCGCCATGGCTGTGTACGAGCGCATGGTGGGCGCGGGCGTGCGCCCCAACGCGTTCACGTTCCGCACGCTCATCTGGGGCTTCTGTGAGGCGCGCCTGCCCCACCGCGCGGAGGCCGTGCTGCGCCTGATGGAGGCGGAGGGGGGGGCGGTGGACGCGCGGTGCTACGAGCAGACGAGCCTGGCGTGGCAGTCCGTGGGGCTGTGGCGCGACGCCCAGCGCATTGCTGCTGAGAAGCGCGACAAGTGTGGCGCGCAGGGCGGAGGGGCGCGGAAGCTGAGCAAGCGCGAGGAGAGGGGGAAGCGGGTGCGGGCGGAAGAGGGTGGGACAGGGGGAGATAGGATCAGAGGGGCGGGGGGAGGGAGCAGGGCGGGCGGGGGAGATGGCAGTGCAGGGCAGACTGGCAGTGTGGGGCAGACTGGCAATGGGGCGAGCCATGGCAGCAGCAGTAGTGAGAGCAGTAGAAGTAGTGACGAGAGTGATGGTCAGGACAGCAGTGGTGATGGTGAGAGCAGCAGCGGTGATGGTGAGAGGATTAGTATGGAGAGCAACAGCAGGGTTGAGGGTGCAGAGCAGGGGGGCGAGGGCAGCAGCCCTGCAGCAGCACAGGAGGCAGAGGCAGAGGGGAAGGCGGCAGTGAGGGCGAGAAAGGGTGATAGGGGGGGCAGGGCGGAGGTTGGATCAGGGGTGGTGAATGGCAGGGACGCAAAGGGGGCGAGAGGCAGTGTGAGGGGTAGTGGGAGGGGCAGCGGGACTCGCATATGGCAAAGACCACAGTCCCTCCCTGTGCCACAACGGGAGGTGGCAACTGGTGCAGGTGCCACCAAGTCAGAGGGCCAGAGGTCCCCTTCAGCCGCCCTGCTGCCGTGTGCTGTTGCTGCCACCCATGCTCCACCCCTGCCACACCACCGCCACCATCCCTGGCAGCACGCCCCCCCACCCCATGCCCACCCCTGTGCTCTCAGCTGGCGTGCAGCCCTCGCATCTCACCGCACCCTCTCCCTCCCCTACTCACTCTCCCTCACCACACCCCTCACCCTTCCCTCTGCCACGGCTGCTCGCTCCCAGCATGCCATGCGCGCCCCCCCCTCGGGTGCACGCATGCGTGCACCACTGCGGCACCTGTGCTGCACTGCCTGCGCTGTGAACCGGCCCCTCTGTGTGGCCATCCTGTCTCTGCGCCCAGCGACGCCCCTGCTGCATGCTCTGAAGCCCCGTGCCTCACACCCATGCTCCGCCTCTCATGGTCCCAGACCATTCGCATGGATGGGTAGCAGGCGAGCAGCGGGGGCGGGCCCAGCACCCACAGGGATGCACATGGGAGTGCTGTCACGGATGGGGCAAGTGAGAGCACTTGCCGTTATTATTTGATTGCCCTAGTGTCAACTAGGATCGTGATTCCGCCTTTGCAAGTCTTAGGTATTCTAGTTGAATTTGAATGACTGGAAATGCTTCTCTGTTATGGATGTCAAGGGAAATGCTTTGCTCTGTTAGGCACCTCTTCAAACCGCACTGGACAACTGAATCCCTCGTGTGGATGAAAGCAAATCGAGGGACCAACGCAGCACCCATCAACTGCACCACACAAGCACACCACCACGCGCCTGCAGACTGCATTCGATCCACCTTCCTCTTCTCTCCGCACCCACACCATCCCTCCGACGTGTGCTCGCCCGCAAGCTCACCGCCCTCGGGTCCCGCTCGGCCTTCCGCGCCCATGTCGGCCTCCGCCCGCCTGCGCGCATGTGCAGTTGGGAGGGGCGAGGCTTTAGGGGATGCTGGCGCTGGCGCGCGGAACAGCAACCAGGAGTCCGCCATTCGGCGCTTGAAATGGCTATCCGCGGATGATGGACGCCTGCGCGGAAAGCTGAGTGCCGCGGGTATGCCCCGCCGCTCACTGCTCTCCCCCAAGCGCCAAACGCTGCGCCCCGGAATGCCGCTCAGCGGACCTCCGCCGATCGCTCTCCGCGGCACCAGCAGCCAACGCCAAGGGCGCGCGCCCCCCGTGGTGGCACTAGCAGGTGGGAGGCGGAAGGAGGCGGAATGACGCGATGGGTGGGGGGAGGGGAAGGAGAGATTTGAGGCGAGGGTGATCTGCGGTTGAGAGGGGGAGAGACGAGGGGGGAGGAGAGGTAGCGCGCGCAACGGGCGCTTGCAATGGCGGAAAGGGAGATGAGGAAGAAAGGGTGCCCCGCGCATGCCCCCATGCCTTTCTCGTCCAAACCCCCAACCCCCAAATCTCCACCCAAACCCCCCAAACCCCTAACCCCTTCCCCCAGGCAGCAAGTGGCGGCGCAGCGACCAGCCCCCCGTGCGGCTTCCGCCCGTGCTGAGCCCGTCCGCGTCCGCGCTGCTGCGCCAGCTGCGCCAGCAGAAGCTGCGCCGACAAAGATGGGCGGCGCTGGAGGCGGCTAGCGCGGGGGGAGGGGGAGGCGGAGGGCGGAAGGGCGCGGAGGAGGACGTGGCGGCGGTGCTGCGCGAGCTGCGGCGCAGGGAGGAGTGGCACGTGGTGGCGCATGTAAGCCGGCATGTGGTGGTGACCCTAGCCGTCCATCTCCCCGTTTCTTCTGTCAACTGTCCCCCGCACACGCCGCCGCCCCACCCCTCCACCCGCTCCACCTCTCTTGCCTTCCACCAAAAGCATGCCCCCCATCCCCTTCCCTTTTTGTAACCTCTCTCTCCTCACTTCTCCCCTCCCCTTCCCACAGGTGTACGAGTGGGTGGTGGCGCGAGAGGGGTGGCGCGCGGACGTGTCGGGGTACAACCTGCTCATGGACGCGTACGCGCGCTCAGGCGCCGCCCCCACTGCTGCGCGCGTCTTCCGCCTCATGCAGCAGGGGCGCGTGCGCTTCTCCCTCCCACAGACGCGCGGACGGGAGAGGGGGGCGGGGGGAAGGGAGAGAGATGCAGGGGAGGAAGGAGAGGGAGCAAGGGGAAGAGAGGGTAGAGGGTCGCGGGGAAAGGGGAGAGAGGAGGAGGATGAAGGGGAGGAATGGGAGGAAGAGGAGGAGGGGGGAAAGGTGGAGGGGGAGGAGGAGGTGGAGATGTGGGTGGAGGAGGGAGTGGGCGTGTGTGTGCCCAGTGAGGCGTCATTCAACGTGGTGCTGGGCGGGCTGTGTCGTCAGGGCCTGCTGCCGCCCGCTGAAGAGCTCTTCCAAGAGATGCTTCACCGCGGCTACCGCCCCAGTGAGTGCTACCGCCCCAGTGAGTGCTGCCGCCCCAGTGAGTGCTGCCGCCCCAGTGAGTGCTGCCGCCCCAGTGAGTGCTGCCGCCCCAGTGAGTGCTGCCGCCCCAGTGAGTGCTGCCGCCCCAGTGAGTGCTGCCGCCCCAGTGAGTGCTGCCGCCCCAGTGAGTGCTGCCGCCCCAGTGAGTGCTGCCGCCCCAGTGAGTGCTGCCGCCCCAGTGAGTGCTGCCGCCCCAGTGAGTGCTGCCGCCCCAGTGAGTGCTGCCGCCCCAGTGAGTGCTGCCGCCCCAGTGAGTGCTGCCGCCCCAGTGAGTGCTGCCGCCCCAGTGAGTGCTGCCGCCCCAGTGAGTGCTGCCGCCCCAGTGAGTGCTGCCGCCCCAGTGAGTGCTGCCGCCCCAGTGAGTGCTGCCGCCCCAGTGAGTGCTGCCGCCCCAGTGAGTGCTGCCGCCCCAGTGAGTGCTGCCGCCCCAGTGAGTGCTGCCGTCGCCGCAATGAGTGGGTGGGCGGCGAAATGCAGTTCCCGTGTTTGACGGGAAGCGGGAGCAGCCAGGCTAGTGGCGGGCAGTACAGCAGTGCTCAATCAGCCATGCCACCCCCCCTCCCTCCCTCCCCACCCCCCCTGTTCTCATCATCAATGCTCTCCTCATCGCCTGTCCTGCCCTCTGTCTGCCCCCTCTGCACCCCCTGCCCCCTGCGCCCTGTCCCCCCCCAGGTCTGGTGACGTACAACACGATGCTGGAGGTGAGGGGGAGGGCGGCGGACGTGGAGGGCGCGGAGGGGCTCATGCGCACCATGCGGGGGGAGGGCGTGCGCCCCACTGCCGCCTCCTATGCGCTGCTCATGCATGCCTATGGCAAGGTGAGGTGACGCCCTGTGGCAAATTGGTGGCGCCGGTGGGTGACTCCTGTGGCAAGGTGACGTGAGCACCGCATGCCTGTGGCTCGCTGTTTCCCAGCTGCTCGCCCCCTCGCTTCCTCTGCCACCCACGCCAATCTCACCCTCTCACTCTCCTCTTGTCTCCCTCTCCCCGCCTCCCTCCCAGGCGGGCCTGCCCCAGCGGGCGGAGGAGGTGTTTGCAGGGCTGCACGGGGCGGCAGTGCTGCCCACAGTGCCATGCTTCACGGCGCTGATAGCGGCGCATGCACGCGTGGGGCAGTGGCGGGAGGCACAGCGCGCGTACGACAGCATCGCACTCATGGGTCTGCGCCCCGACCTGCATGCCACCACCGCCCTCCTGCACGCCCTCTGGTGAGACACACTACGAGCAGCGTGAGGACGCTCAGCCTCATGCTGTAGCGCGACCCTTTGATTGCTGGGCTGCTGGGCTGCTGGGCTGCGGCAGCAGCAGGCAGGCGGGCGGAGGGCGTGGCGACCTGCGCCACAGAGAAGGTGTGAGGGTTGACATGTGTGAGGGTTGACATGTGTGAGGGTTGACATGTGTGAGGGTTGACATGTGTGAGGGTTGACATGTGTGAGGGTTGACATGTGTGAGGGTTGACATGTGTGAGGGTTGACATGTGTGAGGGTTGACATGTGTGAGGGTTGACATGTGTGAGGGTTGACATGTGTGAGGGTTGACATGTGTGAGGGTTGACATGTGTGCGGGTTGACATGTGTGAGGGTTGACATGTGTGAGGGTTGACATGTGTGCGGGTTGACATGTGTGAGGGTTGACATGTGTGAGGGTTGACATGTGTGAGGGTTGACATGTGTGCGGGTTGACATGTGTGAGGGTTGACATGTGTGAGGGTTGACATGTGTGAGGGTTGACATGTGTGCGGGTTGACATGTGTGAGGGTTGACATGTGTGCACGAGACACTCCCTCACTCCCCTCGCCCTCTCCACGCGGCCCACAACAGCCTCTTCCCCTCACCCCATTCCTCCGCCATGCCCTTCACCCTCTCCCCTCCCTCCCCTCCCCCCTTCCCCCCCTCCCCCAACGCCACCCCCCAGCACGGCGGGCGAGGTGGCGCGAGCACGGGGCGTGGTGGAGGCCATGCAGCGCACCACCGGTGCCGCCCCTCCGCCCTCCTGTGTCACCCCGCTGCTGGCCGCCCTGGCACGGCAGGGACTGTGGACAGGTGAGAGGGGGAGGAAGGAGACGATTGGGGTGGGGATTGTTGTGGGGGTGGGGGGAGGGGAATGATGTGACAGGGAGAGGAACCACAGGGGGGGAGGGGGAAGGGGGTCAGTATGGTGCTGTGCGTGCAGCAGCAGGGAGTGCTTTGTGCATGCATGAGGGTTCAGAGAAACTCATGCAACAAATTTTCTCTCACACACATGAAACGGCTGCACTCATCCCTCTGTCAGCCCCCATATCACCTGCCTTTGGTCACACCCACTTCACCCCTCGTCTCCTCTTTTCCACCTTCCCCCATTCCCCCACTTCCCACCCCCTCCTTCAGAGGCGGAGGAGGTGTATGCATCGCTAGCACCAGCAGGCACACCCCCCCCGGTGCGGTGGCAGCACGAGCTGCTGCGCGCCTACGAGCGGGCAGGCCTGCCAGACAAGGTGCAGGCACACCTGACGCTGCTGCGCGGGTGGAAAGGGGGCGATGGGGCGCGCAGCCAGGAGGGGGAGGGGAGGGACGATGCAGGGGACGAGGGGAGACGTGGGAGAGGAAGGGGAAAGGGCGGCGAGGGGAAGACGGGGGGACGGGTGGACAGGACAATGCTGAACTGTCTGGCGGGGGCACATGGGCACACGGGGGACAGGGCAGGCATGCAGCGAGTGCTGGCACGCATGCATGGGGGCGAGGGGGCGGCATGGCATGTGACCTCATACAACACCGTGCTCGCTGTGCTCGTGCACGCCGCTGACATGGCGGGCGCTGAGAGGCTCATGGATGACATGCGGGCGGGCGGCGTGGCCCCTGATGCCGCCACGTGGACCACCCTCATGGGCGGGTACGCGGAGAAGAAGCTTTTGAGAAAGTGCATGAGCGTGTTTAGGAAGATGGTGGCAGCGGGGGTGCGTTGGGATGCGGGGGCGGTGCGAGTGATGCTGGTGGCGTGCCGCAGTGGCGAGCAGCAGGAGGAGGTGAGGCAGCTCGTGGAGAGTGTGGTTAGGAAGAGGACCAAGCGCTCCATGGCCTCGTGATCGCCTTTCAGAACCACGGGATGAAGCACGTGAACGATTACCATTTCATTAGCGGTTCCGCTTGTACTTATGCACTATATAAGAGATGATTGTATGTGTCCTAGAAAAGAGATTGTGGTTCCTATAAACAACTTGTCCTCGTAACAGAGTGCACTATAGTGCTGATATCAATCTCACAGAGCCTTTGCCTTTTCCTCCGCGTCATCTTTGGTAGCATGGCGGACTTGCTTTCGCCTCCCGCCGTCGCCATCGCCATCCGCCTCGCCTCGCCTGTCCGCCGCTCGCCCTCTCCTCCCACTCGCCCCTTTCCACCGGCCCTCACCCCCGCCCTCCGCATTAGCTTCCCCCGGCCCCGTCTTCGTCGTCCGCCGTTCCCAATCCGCTTGCGCCCGCCACGCGCGGCCCGCGCATTCCCTCGCCCGCCCGCCGCTCTTCCCGCTGATTCCGTCCCTTCCACCGCCGCTCCGCCCTCGACACCTCAAGCCCCGCGCGAATGGGGGAAGCTGTGGGCGCAACTGGCGCGGAAGTGGGCCATGCGGGGGCGGCGGTGGCGGTGGGGCGTGCTGGACGGGTACCTCGCGCGCAGCATGGCGCGCCCCTTCGCGGTGGCGGCGGGCGTGGCGGCGAGCGTGGGCGTGGCGCTGGGGTCGCTGGCGGAGGTGGCGCGCGTGGCGGCCAACACGGGCGCGCCGCTCCGCCTGGCGCTGCTAGTCGCGCTGCACCATCTCCCGCGCTTCCTCGCGCTCGCGCTTCCCCCCGCCTGCCTCGCCGCCTCCCTCTTCGCCTTCTCCCACCTCCTGGTGCGCCCCCCGCCCCTTTGCGCCCACACAATTCCCTCCCCCACTTGCGCCCACATACGCGCCTACCCCTTGCATCCGCATCCCTACCCCTCCCCCTGCAGCGTCGCTCGCAGGTGGCGCGGGGCTGAGTCCCTCAATTGCAACCCACCTTGTCGCCCTCTCTGCCCCTCTTCCTGTCTGCCCTCCAAATTCCCCCGGACTGCCCCCCGATGTCCCCCGAGTGGCGCAGAGCGAGCTGGCGGGCATGGTGGCGGGGGGGGTGGCGTGGGGCAGGCTGCTGCGCGCGCCAGTGTGTGTGGGCGTGGGGGCAGGCGTGCTCATGCTCGCATGCCATGAGCACGTGGTGCCATGGGCCATGGGCAGGTAACTCCACTCTGCCATAGCATGCCATGCCATGTCTGCAGTGCTGCATTTTGTCCATGGCATCAACCTTTGCTCTTGGGCTCACTATGCTTTGTGCATGGCATGGCATGGCAGGGCGCAGCGCATGGTGGAGGCGGCAGTGACATCGGACATGGCATCGCTGCCATCCCAGCAGCACGTCTTGCTGCGAGAATATGGTGCGCATGTATGTGATGGGGGGGGGGGCATGGTGCGCATGTGCATATATGTACTACCAAGTGGTGCCATGCCATGCAGTGTCATGTGTTGCCATGCGGTGCAATGCAGTGCCATGCATGCCATGTAAGGTGGTACTACCAATGACCGTGCACCCTCACCACCTCACCCCAACCCTGCACCCCACTCACTCATCGCCTGCCTGCTCACCCTCCCCTCTCCCCTCCTCTCTCCATTCACCTCCACGCCACCCCTCTCCCCCCACCAGGCACAGCACCACCATGA
Organism: Closterium sp. Naga37s-1; assembly: GCA_947471745.1. Classification (NCBI taxonomy): domain Eukaryota; kingdom Viridiplantae; phylum Streptophyta; class Zygnematophyceae; order Desmidiales; family Closteriaceae; genus Closterium; species Closterium sp. Naga37s-1. The sequence continues at coordinate 2,853,148 of CANJKZ010000977.1, forward strand.
CCCCCTCGCACTCCTCCTCGCCCATCTTCACCCCTCCTCCTCACCACACACCACCATCGCCTCTCCTTTCGCCGGCAGTGCAGGGGGGGCAGTGGCAGCAGCGGGCAAGGGGGGCGAGGGAATGGGGGGAGGGGGGGCGGGGCTGTGGCGGGTGTGGTATGCGGGGGAGGTGGGGGGTGGCACCATGCGGCGTGTCATGCTGCTGCACCTCGCGCCTCAGGGGCACGTGCAGGCGGTGAGTCCTCCTTCCCTCTTCCCCTGCTTGTCTCTCTGTCTCTCCGCGCACGAGTTGGCATGGAGATGAGCGGATCACAAGTCCGGCTATGTGTCAGCGCCTGCCCTGTGTGATGTGTGCTCTGAGCAGGTGGTGGCAGCGGAGCGGTGTGAGTGGCAGCCACACTCGCGCACGTGGCGCCTCCTCAACTGCTGCCTGCTGCCCCTCGCCTCACCCGCCTGCCTGCCACCCACCACCCACACCATGGCACCACCATCGCCCCAGCCACCTGCTGAACTGCTCTCCATCACACCAGCCTCACACAGCGCCGCTACAGCACTACCCTCCTTCTCCCTGCTGCAGGTGCTGCCCTCTCTGCCTCTCTCATCTGCCTCTCAGCCTCACTCACCTTCGACCTCATGTGTGCTCTCATACCTTTACCATCCGTACCTTGTTCAGCAGTGTGTACTCCTCACACCTATGTGTCATCAAATCCTGCCTGCTGTGTTGCTCTCTTTCCACAAAGCCAAGTACTGAATACTTCCACATGCTGCTGCTCTCGGCTGTACGATTCCTGGTTCGTATCAGATACCTGTAGAATTCGGCTAGAGACCGCTTTCAGACCTGCTTCGTCTTGCACCCTTGTGACCCCTACCCCACTGCCCCTACCCCTTCCCCCCACCCCCTACCCCCACTTCCCCCCCCCTCAGCTGGAGTCACTGGACGTGCCACTCGCCTCTGCGCTGCCCTCCTCCTCGCCCCTCGCCTCCCACGCCGCCCTGCCATCCGCCTGTCTCCCCCGCCACCTCCTCACAGCGCGCACCAGGCACCTGCGCGCGCAGCTCGCATGGCTGCAGCGCCAGGCACCCCGCAAGGGGCCGAGGTGGGGGGGAAGGGATGAGCGGGCGGTGGCGGAGCAGCGGCGGCGGGTGGGGGAGCAGCGCAGGAGGGTGGCGGAGGCGGAGAGTGACTTGGTGCTGCGCGATGCCAGCTGTGCCTCCTGTGTGGCGTATGCTGTGGTGAGCCGTGCAGGGTGGGAGGGGCATGCATGTGTGGTGGTGAGCCGTGCATGGTGCAATCGTGCATGCATGACAGTAGTCCATGGTCCACTCCTCTCCATCTCTCGCTCATCTCTCCATCTCATCCCCACCCCTCGTCCTCACCGCACGCCTCTCTCCACTACAACACCTGTATCCCTCTCCCCACAGCTGGGGGCGGTGGCAGTGCTGGTGACAGCGGCCCCTGCCAGCAGGAGGGTCAGCGGCGTGGGGGGCCAGCGCACGGCCAGCAGAGGGGCGCCCTTCCAGCTGGCGCTGCCCCTTGCTGCCGCCTTCCACCTGCTCTCCGCCACCCTCGCTGCTGCTGCCCGCTCCGCCGTCCTGCCCCCCTTCATCGCTGCGTACCTGCCCCTCCTGCTCGTGCTGCTGCTGCCCCCGGTGCTGCTGGGCTCGCAGGGGGGCAGCGTGGAGACAGAGGCAGGGGTGAGGGTGGGAGTGAATAACACGGAGGGAATAGGAGATGTGAAGAAGGTATCGTGAGGCGTGCAGGTGGCTGTAAGCAAGATTAGGACATGATGGAGGGGTGCAAGCAAGCATCTACCTGTAATACTCGTAGCAAGCAGTGCCAGGAACTCTCGTGTGGAGAGCATGGTACGGTACTCATCGTTCACACACACATGGACCGTCACAATAAATATAAGCCCTGTACATATCACATCTTATTAGCACAATGAATAATTACAGAGAGTGCCTAGTGGCCTAAGCCACATCACCGAATACTGCTCCAGGTGTGCACAGCAGCATGGTTTGGCCACCAGGGTTGAGGCCACGTGTCAGTGAGCCCGTGTGGGGTGAGTCAGGTCAGACGGGCTCAGGGTCTGCAAGGCCGCGGCAGAAGCCCCCATCATGGCAGGAGGCGGTGCGGAGAGCGATACGGAGGTGCATGATGTGGTGGGAGAAGGTGGAGCCCGGTGTGGCGAGGAACAGGCGGCTCAGGGCGCACACCACCTTCTCCACTGCCGCCACCGCCATCGGGTCCCCTGCCAGCCCCTCCCTGTTCAGCCTCTCCGCCCACATCTTGCCCTCCAGGCTCGGCAACCGAACCACCACCACTGCCTCGGGTGAATCCAGGCCAGCTAGCGAGGCTGGTGTGGGCGAGGTCAAGCTGCTGGCAGTGCTGGCAGAGGCAGAGGCAGAGGCAGAGGCAGAGGCAGTGGTGGTGTTCATGTGTGGCAGCAGGGGCACGCCTTGCAGGGCGGAGAGGAACACAGCAAGGTCCGAGTCCGATGTGTCTGACGCCAGGAACAGCAATGGCCGCCCGGGAAACGCGCCCATGGCCCCTCGCCCTGCCCACACCGCCCCTCCCGCGTGCCGTGCATGCTGGGCACTGGCGGCATCAAACGGCCCCCCCAGCAGCTTCTCCCGCACGCACTCGCCCGCCTGCCGCTGCGCCCAGTACGGGCAATTGCCCTGCCCCACGCAGTGCCGGAACATGTCGTCTCGCCTCAGGTGCAGCGCTGCAAACGCCCCTCCACTCACCTCGCGCACGAACCCCTCTGCTGCCTGCACCACCGCGTCACACGGCCACACCAGCGACCGGCACCGCTGCTCCATGCCAATACCTGCCGCCCCTAACTGCGACCCCCCTCCGCCTCCCAGCCCCCCGACTGCATCGCGTGCGCCCGCGACGGCAGGGGACGGCGCGGGGGAGGGCATGGCCCAGGCGGTGGCGAGGCTGGAGGTGAAGCCGGGCGGCGGGTCGAGGAAGCGCGCGTGCGACTCGTACACGTCGCCCAGGCACAGCACGCGACCTCCCGCGCCGCCGTACGCGTCCGTGAAGGTGCGGCGCGTCACGTTCGCCTCCAGCCCCGCCTGGCGCCGCGACGTGAAGCGGATGGCGGGGTGGGACGGGCGGCCGCGCTGGAAGGCGCAGCGGTCCGCCCAGCACACGAAGCGGTCGACGTCGAGGCGCGTGGCGTTGGCGACGCGCAGGTAGTCGCGCAGCGAGACGGCGACGCGGCGGCCGAGGCAGGCGTTGAGGTGCGACGCGTTGAAGACAACATCGAGGCTGAGTGGCGCGTCGAGGGGCGAGTTCCAGCGGCGCGCGGGGCGGTAGAGGTCCTCCGCGGGCACGATGAGCGTGCGGCGCAGCAGCGTGGCGGCCAGGATGTAGTTGCGCACACACAGCAGGCGGTTCGTCATCCGCCCGTACACACACGCCGCCAGCAGATACGAGTCCTCCTGTGGCCGCCACTCCAGCTTCTCCGCCTCCGCCACCGCCTGCTCGCGCGGCACTGACTCCCCTCCCCCGCACCCCTCATGCTGCGTACCCACGAAATCCCCTCCCCCCAGCTCCGCCTTCCCCTGTTCTCCACCCCCCACGCCTAGGCCTCCTCTCCCTGTTTGCTGCGCCACCTTCACGCCGCGCTGCCCCGTGAGTCGCGTCAGCTGCCGCCAGTACCGCCGCAGCAGCGCCTGCTGCCGCGCCAACACCGCCTCCTGCGCCGCCACCACCTCTTCCGCCCGCCCCTCCTCGCCCGCCCGCTTCAGCTCCGCCAACGCTGCCGCGAGATGCGCCTCGTGCGGGGCGTCATCCGCGGGGCTCGATTGCGGCGCAAAGAGGAACCCGCCACGGTGGGGATCGCGGAGCAGCAGCAGCGCGCCGATTACCGCGGCGAGCAGGAAGAGAAGCGCGGGGCGGACGCAACCCAGGGACTGCGTGAGGCGCGCAGCGGTGGCCTTATCGACCGCGAACGACGCGAAAGTTTGTCGCACGGACGATCGACGACTGCTGAGCGACGGAGATGGCGATTGCGCGACGGCAGGAAGAAAGGGGGTCTGACGAATGGCCATGCAGGGCGATGGGAGAGCGGGGCGAGGTGCGGCGATGGAGGTGATGCGACGAGACAGTAGTGTCTTGTGGAGCACCAGTCGCACTGTGGAGTGCAGGGTGCAATCTGTGTCCTTGTTTGTGATTCACGCACTGTACAACTACGCCCCTCCAATTTGTTGTCGAATTTTACCATAACGGATTATGTGTTCACATGAATCGCCATTTCCGGCCCCCCTCCGCGCTCCCCCACTTTCAGGGTGTGCTTTCTTTACAACAGCGCAGAAAGGAACCCCCGTTCTGTCACTTAGTCAAATTACCGCTCGTCGTGCGACAGTCCTTCGCCACTGTACCGCCATCGCAGCGCCATGCGTCGCGAGCGTCGCATCGAGCCGACGTCGTTCGACGCGATCGTCGTCGGCACGGGCCTGCCCGAGTCGCTGCTGGCGGCGGCGCTGTCTCTGGCGGGGCGGCGCGTGCTGCACGTGGACTGCGCCGCCTTCTACGGTTCGCACTGGGCGTCGCTGCCGCTCGACCAGCTCGCGCAGTGGGCGGCGAGCGGCGGGCGCATTCCGCCTCCGGGGGAGAACGAGGACGCGCAGACCAACGGGTTTGCGGACGACGACGATGAGCGCGGGGAGGATGCGCGGAGAGCCGCTGAGGAAAGCGCGGAAGGGGACGGTGGAATGCTGAGCGGTGACGAGGGGACAGGCCGGAGAGACGGGGAGGGGGGTGCGGAGGAGAGGCAGGAGGGGGATAGCGAAGGCGTGGGCGCAACTGAAGATGGCGCGCGCGCAGGTGGGGAATCAGGCGCGGGTGTGAGTGGGGGGGCAGATGCAGTCGCAGGGGCGGGCGAGGTGTCACTGGAGGAGCGCGTGCGGGCGGGGGAGGTGAGGGCGGTGGCGCTGGGGTCGTCGGAGGACGGCGCGCTCTACTCGCGCGTGTCCACCGCCACGTGGCTGCCACGCGCCTCCCACGAGCCCTTCCACCCGGCGCGCCTGCCGGTGGAGCTGGGCGAGGCGCGGCGCTACGCGGTGGATCTGGCGGGGCCGCGCGTGGTGATGTGCGGCGAGGACGCGGTGCGCGTGCTGGTGCGCAGCGGCGCGCACCACTACGTGGAGTTCAAGGCCGTGCACGCGCTGCTCTGCTGGCAGCGGGGGGGGGACGGGAAGGGGCGCGGGGAGAGTGGCGCGCAGGGGCAGGGCGGTGGGGGGGAAGGGGGGCTGGTGCGGGTGCCGACGAGTCGGGGGGACGTGTTTCAGGACCGGCAGCTGCCCCTGGCGGACAAGCGCCGCCTCATGCGCTTCTTCCACTCCGCCTCCCCCCTCTCCGCCCCCCCTGGCCCCCCTGCCCCCGCTGCTGCCACTGCTGGTGGCGGCGTTGAGGCGAGGGAAGGCGGGAACGATGCAAGTGGGCAGGTGGGGGCGGGGGGGAAGGAGGAAGGGAAGGCGGCGAGCGGCAGCGAGGCGGAGGGGGAGGGGGAGGGGACGTTTACGGCGCTGCTGGAGGCACACGGGCTGCCAGCACGCGTGCAAGAGTGAGATGCAGCACCTCCGCATGCAGCCCATGGCCCTCTGGTCCGTGCTGCGTGCCCCTGCCCCTGCTCTCACCCACCCACGCCACGCCACCTGTGTGCTCTGGTCGTGTCTCCTCCATCCACCACCGCCCTCTCCTCCATGATTCTATCCGCCTCTCGTTCCCATTGCTCATCCACCACTCATAATGCCAACCCCTCTCACCTCCCCATCTCCCCCCCTCCCGCCCACTGCCGCCCCCCCCTGCCCTCCCCCAGCTTCATTCTGTACGCCATCGCCCTGCTACCATGCAACCAGCACCCCACACTCCCTGCCGCTGCTGCCACCGCTGCCAACAGTGCCAGCGGTGCCAGCAGCAGCAGCATCAGCAGCAGCGGGGGAGGAGGGGAGGGGATGCGGGGGGGCGTGGTGCTGGGTGCTGTCTGCTGGGTGCTGCCTGCTGGGTGCTGCCTGCTGGGTGCTGCCTGCTGGGTGCTGTCTGCTGGGTGCTGCCTGCTGGGTGCTGCCTGCTGGGTGCTGCCTGCTGGGTGCTGTCTGCTGGGTGCTGTCTGCTGGGTGCTGCCTGCTGGGTGCTGTCTGCTGGGTGCTGTCTGCTGGGTGCTGCCTGCTGGGTGCTGCCTGCTGGGTGCTGCCTGCTGGGTGCTGTCTGCTGGGTGCTGCCTGCTGGGTGCTGCCTGCTGGGTGCTGTCTGCTGGGTGCTGTCTGCTGGGTGCTGCCTGCTGGGTGCTGTCTGCTGGGTGCTGCCTGCTGGGTGCTGCCTGCTGGGTGCTGTCTGCTGGGTGCTGCCTGTCTGCTGGGTGCTGTCTGCTGGGTGCTGCCTGCTGGTGCTGGTGCTGCCTGCTGGGTGCTGCCTGCTGGGGTGCTGCCTGCTGGGTGCTGTCTGCTGGGTGCTGTCTGCTGGGTGCTGCCTGCTGGGTGCTGTCTGCTGGGTGCTGCCTGCTGGGTGCTGCCTGCTGGGTGCTGTCTGCTGGGTGCTGCCTGCTGGGTGCTGCCTGCTGGGTGCTGCCTGCTGGGTGCTGCCTGCTGGGTGCTGTCTGCTGGGTGCTGCCTGCTGGGTGCTGCCTGCTGGGTGCTGCCTGCTGGGTGCTGTCTGCTGGGTGCTGCCTGCTGGGTGCTGCCTGCTGGGTGCTGCCTGCTGGGTGCTGTCTGCTGGGTGCTGTCTGCTGGGTGCTGCCTGCTGGGTGCTGTCTGCTGGGTGCTGTCTGCTGGGTGCTGCCTGCTGGGTGCTGCCTGCTGGGTGCTGCCTGCTGGGTGCTGTCTGCTGGGTGCTGCCTGCTGGGTGCTGCCTGCTGGGTGCTGTCTGCTGGGTGCTGTCTGCTGGGTGCTGCCTGCTGGGTGCTGTCTGCTGGGTGCTGCCTGCTGGGTGCTGCCTGCTGGGTGCTGTCTGCTGGGTGCTGCCTGCTGGGTGCTGCCTGCTGGGTGCTGTCTGCTGGGTGCTGTCTGCTGGGTGCTGCCTGCTGGGTGCTGCCTGCTGGGTGCTGCCTGCTGGGTGCTGCCTGCTGGGTGCTGCCTGCTGGGTGCTGTCTGCTGGGTGCTGCCTGCTGGGTGCTGCCTGCTGGGTGCTGTCTGCTGGGTGCTGCCTGCTGGGTGCTGCCTGCTGGGTGCTGCCTGCTGGGTGCTGCCTGCTGGGTGCTGCCTGCTGGGTGCTGCCTGCTGGGTGCTGCCTGCTGGGTGCTGTCTGCTGGGTGCTGCCTGCTGGGTGCTGCCTGCTGGGTGCTGCCTGCTGGGTGCTGCCTGCTGGGTGCTGTCTGCTGGGTGCTGCCTGCTGGGTGCTGCCTGCTGGGTGCTGTCTGCTGGGTGCTGTCTGCTGGGTGCTGCCTGCTGGGTGCTGCCTGCTGGGTGCTGCCTGCTGGGTGCTGTCTGCTGGGTGCTGCCTGCTGGGTGCTGCCTGCTGGGTGCTGCCTGCTGGGTGCTGTCTGCTGGGTGCTGCTGCTGGGTGCTGCTGCTGGGTGCTGCCTGCTGGGTGCTGCCTGCTGGGTGCTGTCTGCTGGGTGCTGCCTGCTGGGTGCTGCCTGCTGGGTGCTGTCTGCTGGGTGCTGTCTGCTGGGTGCTGCCTGCTGGGTGCTGTCTGCTGGGTGCTGCCTGCTGGGTGCTGCCTGCTGGGTGCTGTCTGCTGGGTGCTGCCTGCTGGGTGCTGCCTGCTGGGTGCTGTCTGCTGGGTGCTGTCTGCTGGGTGCTGCCTGCTGGGTGCTGCCTGCTGGGTGCTGCCTGCTGGGTGCTGTCTGCTGGGTGCTGCCTGCTGGGTGCTGCCTGCTGGGTGCTGTCTGCTGGGTGCTGTCTGCTGGGTGCTGCCTGCTGGGTGCTGCCTGCTGGGTGCTGCCTGCTGGGTGCTGCCTGCTGGGTGCTGCCTGCTGGGTGCTGCCTGCTGGGTGCTGCCTGCTGGGTGCTGTCCTGCTGGGTGCTGCCTGCTGGGTGCTGTCTGCTGGGTGCTGCCTGCTGGGTGCTGCCTGCTGGGTGCTGCCTGCTGGGTGCTGCTGCTGGGTGCTGCCTGCTGGGTGCTGCCTGCTGGGTGCTGTCTGCTGGGTGCTGTCTGCTGGGTGCTGCCTGCTGGGTGCTGCCTGCTGGGTGCTGTCTGCTGGGTGCTGCCTGCTGGGTGCTGCCTGCTGGGTGCTGTCTGCTGGGTGCTGCCTGCTGGGTGCTGCCTGCTGGGTGCTGCCTGCTGGGTGCTGTCTGCTGGGTGCTGCCTGCTGGGTGCTGCCTGCTGGGTGCTGCCTGCTGGGTGCTGTCTGCTGGGTGCTGTCTGCTGGGTGCTGCCTGCTGGGTGCTGTCTGCTGGGTGCTGTCTGCTGGGTGCTGCCTGCTGGGTGCTGCCTGCTGGGTGCTGCCTGCTGGGTGCTGTCTGCTGGGTGCTGCCTGCTGGGTGCTGCCTGCTGGGTGCTGTCTGCTGGGTGCTGTCTGCTGGGTGCTGCCTGCTGGGTGCTGTCTGCTGGGTGCTGCCTGCTGGGTGCTGCCTGCTGGGTGCTGTCTGCTGGGTGCTGCCTGCTGGGTGCTGCCTGCTGGGTGCTGTCTGCTGGGTGCTGTCTGCTGGGTGCTGCCTGCTGGGTGCTGCCTGCTGGGTGCTGCCTGCTGGGTGCTGTCTGCTGGGTGCTGTCTGCTGGGTGCTGCCTGCTGGGTGCTGTCTGCTGGGTGCTGTCTGCTGGGTGCTGCCTGCTGGGTGCTGCCTGCTGGGTGCTGCCTGCTGGGTGCTGCCTGCTGGGTGCTGCCTGCTGGGTGCTGCCTGCTGGGTGCTGCCTGCTGGGTGCTGCCTGCTGGGTGCTGTCTGCTGGGTGCTGCCTGCTGGGTGCTGTCTGCTGGGTGCTGCCTGCTGGGTGCTGCCTGCTGGGTGCTGCCTGCTGGGTGCTGCCTGCTGGGTGCTGCCTGCTGGGTGCTGTCTGCTGGGTGCTGTCTGCTGGGTGCTGCCTGCTGGGTGCTGTCTGCTGGGTGCTGCCTGCTGGGTGCTGCCTGCTGGGTGCTGCCTGCTGGGTGCTGTCTGCTGGGTGCTGCCTGCTGGGTGCTGCCTGCTGGGTGCTGTCTGCTGGGTGCTGTCTGCTGGGTGCTGCCTGCTGGGTGCTGTCTGCTGGGTGCTGTCTGCTGGGTGCTGCCTGCTGGGTGCTGCCTGCTGGGTGCTGCCTGCTGGGTGCTGTCCTGCTGGGTGCTGCCTGCTGGGTGCTGCCTGCTGGGTGCTGCCTGCTGGGTGCTGCCTGCTGGGTGCTGCCTGCTGGGTGCTGCCTGCTGGGTGCTGCCTGCTGGGTGCTGCCTGCTGGGTGCTGCCTGCTGGGTGCTGTCTGCTGGGTGCTGCCTGCTGGGTGCTGCCTGCTGGGTGCTGTCTGCTGGGTGCTGTCTGCTGGGTGCTGCCTGCTGGGTGCTGCCTGCTGGGTGCTGCCTGCTGGGTGCTGCCTGCTGGGTGCTGCCTGCTGGGTGCTGCCTGCTGGGTGCTGCCTGCTGGGTGCTGCCTGCTGGGTGCTGCCTGCTGGGTGCTGCCTGCTGGGTGCTGCCTGCTGGGTGCTGCCTGCTGGGTGCTGCCTGCTGGGTGCTGCCTGCTGGGTGCTGCCTGCTGGGTGCTGCCTGCTGGGTGCTGCCTGCTGGGTGCTGCCTGCTGGGTGCTGTCTGCTGGGTGCTGTCCTGCTGGGTGCTGCCTGCTGGGTGCTGCCTGCTGGGTGCTGTCTGCTGGGTGCTGCCTGCTGGGTGCTGCCTGCTGGGTGCTGCCTGCTGGGTGCTGCCTGCTGGGTGCTGCCTGCTGGGTGCTGCCTGCTGGGTGCTGCCTGCTGGGTGCTGCCTGCTGGGTGCTGCCTGCTGGGTGCTGTCTGCTGGGTGCTGCCTGCTGGGTGCTGCCTGCTGGGTGCTGTCTGCTGGGTGCTGTCTGCTGGGTGCTGCCTGCTGGGTGCTGTCTGCTGGGTGCTGTCTGCTGGGTGCTGCCTGCTGGGTGCTGCCTGCTGGGTGCTGCCTGCTGGGTGCTGTCTGCTGGGTGCTGCCTGCTGGGTGCTGCCTGCTGGGTGCTGTCTGCTGGGTGCTGCCTGCTGGGTGCTGCCTGCTGGGTGCTGTCTGCTGGGTGCTGTCTGCTGGGTGCTGCCTGCTGGGTGCTGTCTGCTGGGTGCTGTCTGCTGGGTGCTGCCTGCTGGGTGCTGCTGCTGGGTGCTGCCTGCTGGGTGCTGTCCTGCTGGGTGCTGCCTGCTGGGTGCTGCCTGCTGGGTGCTGTCTGCTGGGTGCTGCCTGCTGGGTGCTGCCTGCTGGGTGCTGCCTGCTGGGTGCTGCCTGCTGGGTGCTGCCTGCTGGGTGCTGCCTGCTGGGTGCTGCCTGCTGGGTGCTGCTGCTGGGTGCTGCCTGCTGGGTGCTGCCTGCTGGGTGCTGCCTGCTGGGTGCTGCTGCTGGGTGCTGCCTGCTGGGTGCTGCCTGCTGGGTGCTGCCTGCTGGGTGCTGCCTGCTGGGTGCTGCCTGCTGGGTGCTGCCTGCTGGGTGCTGCCTGCTGGGTGCTGCCTGCTGGGTGCTGCCTGCTGGGTGCTGCCTGCTGGGTGCTGCCTGCTGGGTGCTGCCTGCTGGGTGCTGCCTGCTGGGTGCTGCCTGCTGGGTGCTGCCTGCTGGGTGCTGCCTGCTGGGTGCTGCCTGCTGGGTGCTGCCTGCTGGGTGCTGCCTGCTGGGTGCTGGCCTGCTGGGCTGCCTGCTGGTGCTGCCTGCTGGTGCTGCCTGCTGGGTGCTGCTGCTGGGTGCTGTCTGCTGGGTGCTGCCTGCTGGGTGCTGCCTGCTGGGTGCTGCCTGCTGGGTGCTGCCTGCTGGGTGCTGCCTGCTGGGTGCTGCCTGCTGGGTGCTGCCTGCTGGGTGCTGCCTGCTGGGTGCTGCCTGCTGGGTGCTGCCTGCTGGGTGCTGTCTGCTGGGTGCTGTCTGCTGGGTGCTGCCTGCTGGGTGCTGCCTGCTGGGTGCTGCCTGCTGGGTGCTGCCTGCTGGGTGCTGTCTGCTGGGTGCTGCCTGCTGGGTGCTGCCTGCTGGGTGCTGCCTGCTGGGTGCTGCCTGCTGGGTGCTGCCTGCTGGGTGCTGCCTGCTGGGTGCTGCCTGCTGGGTGCTGTCTGCTGGGTGCTGTCTGCTGGGTGCTGCCTGCTGGGTGCTGCCTGCTGGGTGCTGCCTGCTGGGTGCTGCCTGCTGGGGTGCTGCCTGCTGGGTGCTGCCTGCTGGGTGCTGCCTGCTGGGTGCTGTCTGCTGGGTGCTGCCTGCTGGGTGCTGTCTGCTGGGTGCTGTCTGCTGGGTGCTGCCTGCTGGGTGCTGCCTGCTGGGTGCTGCCTGCTGGGTGCTGTCTGCTGGGTGCTGCTGCTGGTGCTGCCTGCTGGGTGCTGCCTGCTGGGTGCTGCTGCTGGGTGCTGCCTGCTGGGTGCTGTCTGCTGGGTGCTGCCTGCTGGGTGCTGCCTGCTGGGTGCTGCCTGCTGGGTGCTGCCTGCTGGGTGCTGCTGCTGGGTGCTGCTGCTGGGGTGCTGCCTGCTGGGTGCTGCCTGCTGGGTGCTGCCTGCTGGGTGCTGCCTGCTGGGTGCTGTCTGCTGGGTGCTGCCTGCTGGGTGCTGCCTGCTGGGGTGCTGCCTGCTGGGTGCTGCCTGCTGGGTGCTGCCTGCTGGTGCTGCCTGCTGGGTGCTGCCTGCTGGGTGCTGCCTGCTGGGTGCTGCTGCTGGGTGCTGCTGCTGGGTGCTGCCTGCTGGGTGCTGCCTGCTGGGTGCTGCCTGCTGGGTGCTGCCTGCTGGGTGCTGCCTGCTGGGTGCTGCCTGCTGGGTGCTGCCTGCTGGGTGCTGCTGCTGGGTGCTGTCTGCTGGCTGCTGGTGCTGCTGCGGGTGCTGTCTGCTGGGTGCTGCCTGCTGGGTGCTGCCTGCTGGGTGCTGTCCTGCTGGGTGCTGTCTGCTGGGTGCTGCCTGCTGGGTGCTGCCTGCTGGGTGCTGTCTGCTGGTGCTGTCTGCTGGTGCTGCCTGCTGGGTGCTGTCTGCTGGGTGCTGCCTGCTGGGTGCTGCCTGCTGGGTGCTGTCTGCTGGGTGCTGCCTGCTGGGTGCTGCCTGCTGGGTGCTGCCTGCTGGGTGCTGCCTGCTGGGTGCTGCCTGCTGGGTGCTGCCTGCTGGGTGCTGCCTGCTGGGTGCTGTCTGCTGGGTGCTGCCTGCTGGGTGCTGCCTGCTGGGTGCTGTCTGCTGGGTGCTGCCTGCTGGGTGCTGCCTGCTGGGTGCTGCCTGCTGGGTGCTGTCTGCTGGGTGCTGCCTGCTGGGTGCTGCCTGCTGGGTGCTGTCTGCTGGGTGCTGTCTGCTGGGTGCTGCCTGCTGGGTGCTGCCTGCTGGGTGCTGCCTGCTGGGTGCTGCCTGCTGGGTGCTGCCTGCTGGGTGCTGCCTGCTGGGTGCTGCCTGCTGGGTGCTGCCTGCTGGGTGCTGCCTGCTGGGTGCTGCCTGCTGGGTGCTGCCTGCTGGGTGCTGCCTGCTGGGTGCTGCCTGCTGGGTGCTGCCTGCTGGGTGCTGCCTGCTGGGTGCTGCCTGCTGGGTGCTGCCTGCTGGGTGCTGTCTGCTGGGTGCTGTCTGCTGGGTGCTGCCTGCTGGGTGCTGCCTGCTGGGTGCTGCCTGCTGGGTGCTGCCTGCTGGGTGCTGCCTGCTGGGTGCTGCCTGCTGGTGCTGCCTGCTGGGTGCTGTCTGCTGGGTGCTGCCTGCTGGTGCTGCCTGCTGGGTGCTGCCTGCTGGGTGCTGCCTGCTGGGTGCTGCCTGCTGGGTGCTGCCTGCTGGGTGCTGCCTGCTGGGTGCTGCCTGCTGGGTGCTGTCCTGCTGGGTGCTGCCTGCTGGGTGCTGCCTGCTGGGTGCTGTCTGCTGGGTGCTGTCTGCTGGGTGCTGTCCTGCTGGGTGCTGCTGCTGGGTGCTGCCTGCTGGTGCTGCCTGCTGGGTGCTGCCTGCTGGGTGCTGCTGCTGGGTGCTGCCTGCTGGGTGCTGCCTGCTGGGTGGCTGCTGCTGGGTGCTGCCTTGCTGGGTGCTGCCTGCCTGGGTGCTGCCTGCTGGGTGCTAGCCTGCTGGGTGCTGCCTGCTGGGATGCTGGCCTGCTGGGTGCTGCCTGCTGGGTGCGCCTGCTGGGTGCTGCCTGCTGGTGCTGCCTGCTGGGTGCTGCCTGCTGGGTGCTGCCTGCGGGTGTGCCTGCTGGGTGCTGCTGCTGGGTGCTGCCTGCTGGGTGCTGCCTGCTGGGTGCTGCCCTGCTGGGTGCTGTCCTGCTGGGTGCTGCCTGCTGGGTGCTGCCTGCTGGGTGCTGCCTGCTGGGTGCTGCCTGCTGGGTGCTGTCTGCTGGGTGCTGCCTGCTGGGTGCTGCCGGCTGGGTGCTGCTGCTGGGTGCTGTCCTGCTGGGTGCTGCCTGCTGGGTGCTGCCTGCTGGGTGCTGCCTGCTGGGTGCTGCCTGCTGGGTGCTGCCTGCTGGGGCTGCCTGCTGGGTGCTGCCTGCTGGGTGCTGCCTGCTGGGTGCTGCCTGCTGGTGTGCTGCCTGCTGGGTGCTGCCCTGCTGGGTGCTGCCTGCTGGGTGCTGCCTGCTGGGTGCTGCCTGCTGGGTGCTGCTGCTGGGTGCTGCCTGCTGGGTGCTGCCTGCTGGGTGTGCTGCCTGCTGGGTGCTGCCTGCTGGGTGCTGCCTGCTGGGTGCTGCCTGCTGGGTGCTGCCTGCTGGGTGCTGCCTGCTGGGTGCTGCCTGCTGGGTGCTGCCTGCTGGGTGCTGCCTGCTGGGTGCTGCCTGCTGGGTGCTGCCTGCTGGGTGCTGCCTGCTGGGTGCTGCCTGCTGGGTGCTGCCTGCTGGGTGCTGCCTGCTGGGTGCTGCCTGCTGGGTGCTGCCTGCTGGGTGCTGCCTGCTGGGTGCTGTCTGCTGGGTGCTGCCTGCTGGGTGCTGCCTGCTGGGTGCTGCCTGCTGGGTGCTGCCTGCTGGGTGCTGCCTGCTGGGTGCTGCCTGCTGGGTGCTGCCTGCTGGGTGCTGCCTGCTGGGTGCTGCCTGCTGGGTGCTGCCTGCTGGGTGCTGCCTGCTGGGTGCTGCCTGCTGGGTGCTGCCTGCTGGGTGCTGCCTGCTGGGTGCTGCCGCTGGGTGCTGCCTGCTGGGTGCTGCCTGCTGGGTGCTGCCTGCTGGGTGCTGCCTGCTGGGTGCTGCCTGCTGGGTGCTGCCTGCTGGGTGCTGCCTGCTGGGTGCTGCCTGCTGGGTGCTGCCTGCTGGTGCTGCTGCTGGTGCTGCCTGCTGGGTGCTGCCTGCTGGGTGCTGTCTGCTGGGTGCTGCCTGCTGGGTGCCTGCGGGTGCCTGCTGGGTGCTGCCTGCTGGGTGCTGCTGCTGGTGCTGCCTGCTGGGTGCTGCCTGCTGGGTGCTGCCTGCTGGGTGCTGCTGCTGGGTGCTGTCCTGCTGGTGCTGCCTGCTGGGTGCTGTCTGCTGGGTGCTGCTGCTGGGTGCTGCCTGCTGGGTGCTGCCTGCTGGGTGCTGCCTGCTGGGTGCTGCCTGCTGGGTGCTGCCTGCTGGGTGCTGCCTGCTGGGTGCTGCCTGCTGGGTGCTGCCTGCTGGGTGCTGCCTGCTGGGTGCTGCCTGCTGGGTGCTGCCTGCTGGGTGCTGTCTGCTGGGTGCTGTCTGCTGGGTGCTGCCTGCTGGGTGCTGCCTGCTGGGTGCTGCCTGCTGGGTGCTGCCTGCTGGGTGCTGCCTGCTGGGTGCTGCCTGCTGGGTGCTGCCTGCTGGGTGCTGCCTGCTGGGTGCTGCCTGCTGGGTGCTGCCTGCTGGGTGCTGTCCTGCTGGGTGCTGTCCTGCTGGGTGCTGCCTGCTGGGTGCTTGCTCTGCTGGGTGCTGCCTGCTGGGTGCTGCCTGCTGGGTGCTGCCTGCTGGGTGCTGCCTGCTGGGTGCTGCCTGCTGGGTGCTGCCTGCTGGGTGCTGCCTGCTGGGTGCTGCCTGCTGGGTGCTGCCTGCTGGGTGCTGCCTGCTGGGTGCTGCCTGCTGGGTGCTGCCTGCTGGTGCTGTCCTGCTGGGTGCTGTCTGCTGGGTGCTGCCTGCTGGGTGCTGCCTGCTGGTGCTGCTGTGCCTGCTGGGTGCTGCCTGCTGGGTGCTGCCTGCTGGGTGCTGCCTGCTGGGTGCTGCCTGCTGGGTGCTGCTGCTGGGTGCTGCCTGCTGGGTGCTGCCTGCTGGGTGCTGCCTGCTGGGTGCTGCCTGCTGGGTGCTGCCTGCTGGGTGCTGCCTGCTGGGTGCTGCCTGCTGGGTGCTGCCTGCTGGGTGCTGCCTGCTGGGTGCTGCCTGCTGGGTGCTAGCCTGCTGGGTGCTGCCTGCTGGGTGTGCCTGCTGGGTGCGCCTGCTGGGTGCTGCCTGCTGGGTGCTGCCTGCTGGGTGCTGCCTGCTGGGTGCTGCCTGCTGGGTGCTGCTCTGGGTGCTGCCTGCTGGGTGCTGCCTGCTGGGTGCTGCCTGCTGGGTGCTGCCTGCTGGGTGCTGGCCTGCTGGGTGCTGCCTGCTGGGTGGCTGCCTGCTGGGTGCTGCCTGCTGGGTGCTGCCTGCTGGTGCTGCCTGCTGGGTGCTGCCTGCTGGTGCTGCCTGCTGGTGCTGCCTGCTGGGTGCTGTCTGCTGGGTGCTGCCTGCTGGGGTGGCTGCTCTGCTGGTGCTGTCTGCTGGGTGCTGCCTGCTGGGTGCTTGCCTTGTCTGGGTGCTGCCTGCTGGGTGCTGCCTGCTGGGTGCTGCCTGCTGGGTGCTGCCTGCTGGGTGCTGCCTGCTGGGGTGCTGCCTGCTGGGTGCTGCCTGCTGGGTGCTGCCTGCTGGGTGCTGCCTGCTGGGTGCTGCCTGCTGGTGCTGCCTGCTGGTGCTGCCTGCTGTGTGCTGCTGCTGGGTGCTGCCTGCTGGGTGCTGCCTGCTGGGTGCTGCCTGCTGGGTGCTGCCTGCTGGGTGCTGCCTGCTGGGTGCTGCCTGCTGGGTGCTGCCTGCTGGGTGCTGCCTGCTGGTGCTGCCTGCTGGGTGCTGCCTGCTGGGTGCTGCCTGCTGGGTGCTGCTGCTGGGTGCTGCCTGCTGGGTGCTGCCTGCTGGGTGCTGTCTGCTGGGTGCTGCCTGCTGGGTGCTGCCTGCTGGGTGCTGCCTGCTGGGTGCTGCCTGCTGGGTGCTGCCTGCTGGGTGCTGCCTGCTGGGTGCTGCCTGCTGGGTGCTGTCTGCTGGGTGCTGTCTGCTGGGTGCTGCCTGCTGGGTGCTGCCTGCTGGGTGCTGCCTGCTGGTGCTGCCTGCTGGGTGCTGCCTGCTGGGTGCTGCCTGCTGGGTGCTGCCTGCTGGGTGCTGCCTGCTGGGTGCTGCCTGCTGGGTGCTGCCTGCTGGGTGCTGCTGCTGGGTGCTGCCTGCTGGGTGCTGCCTGCTGGGTGCTGCCTGCTGGGTGCTGCCTGCTGGGTGCTGCCTGCTGGGTGCTGCCTGCTGGGTGCTGCCTGCTGGGTGCTGCCTGCTGGGTGCTGCCTGCTGGGTGCTGCCTGCTGGGTGCTGCCTGCTGGGTGCTGCCTGCTGGGTGCTGCCTGCTGGGTGCTGCCTGCTGGGTGCTGCCTGCTGGGTGCTGCCTGCTGGGTGCTGCCTGCTGGGTGCTGCCTGCTGGGTGCTGCCTGCTGGGTGCTGCCTGCTGGGTGCTGCCTGCTGGGTGCTGCTGCTGGGTGCTGCCTGCTGGGTGCTGCCTGCTGGGTGCTGCCTGCTGGGTGCTGCCTGCTGGGTGCTGCCTGCTGGGTGCTGCCTGCTGGGTGCTGCCTGCTGGGTGCTGCCTGCTGGGTGCTGTCTGCTGGGTGCTGTCTGCTGGGTGCTGTCCTGCTGGGTGCTGTCTGCTGGGTGCTGCCTGCTGGGTGCTGCCTGCTGGGTGCTGCCTGCTGGGTGCTGCCTGCTGGGTGCTGCCTGCTGGGTGCTGCCTGCTGGGTGCTGCCTGCTGGGTGCTGCCTGCTGGGTGCTGCCTGCTGGGTGCTGCCTGCTGGGTGCTGCCTGCTGGGTGCTGCCTGCTGGGTGCTGCCTGCTGGGTGCTGCCTGCTGGGTGCTGCCTGCTGGGTGCTGCCTGCTGGGTGCTGCCTGCTGGGTGCTGCCTGCTGGGTGCTGCCTGCTGGGTGCTGCCTGCTGGGTGCTGCCTGCTGGGTGCTGCCTGCTGGGTGCTGCCTGCTGGGTGCTGCCTGCTGGGTGCTGCCTGCTGGGTGCTGCCTGCTGGGTGCTGCCTGCTGGGTGCTGCCTGCTGGGTGCTGCCTGCTGGGTGCTGCCTGCTGGGTGCTGCCTGCTGGGTGCTGCCTGCTGGGTGCTGCCTGCTGGGTGCTGCCTGCTGGGTGCTGCCTGCTGGGTGCTGCCTGCTGGGTGCTGCCTGCTGGGTGCTGCCTGCTGGGTGCTGCCTGCTGGGTGCTGCCTGCTGGGTGCTGCCTGCTGGGTGCTGCCTGCTGGGTGCTGCCTGCTGGGTGCTGCCTGCTGGGTGCTGCCTGCTGGGTGCTGCCTGCTGGGTGCTGCCTGCTGGGTGCTGCCTGCTGGGTGCTGCCTGCTGGGTGCTGCCTGCTGGGTGCTGCCTGCTGGGTGCTGCCTGCTGGGTGCTGCCTGCTGGGTGCTGCTGCTGGGTGCTGCCTGCTGGGTGCTGCCTGCTGGGTGCTGCCTGCTGGGTGCTGCCTGCTGGGTGCTGCCTGCTGGGTGCTGCCTGCTGGGTGCTGCCTGCTGGGTGCTGCCTGCTGGGTGCTGCCTGCTGGGTGCTGCCTGCTGGGTGCTGCCTGCTGGGTGCTGCCTGCTGGGTGCTGCCTGCTGGGTGCTGCCTGCTGGGTGCTGCCTGCTGGGTGCTGCCTGCTGGGTGCTGCCTGCTGGGTGCTGCCTGCTGGGTGCTGCCTGCTGGGTGCTGCCTGCTGGGTGCTGCCTGCTGGGTGCTGGCCTGCTGGGTGCTGCCTGCTGGGTGCTGCCTGCTGGGTGCTGCCTGCTGGGTGCTGCCTGCTGGGTGCTGCCTGCTGGGTGCTGCCTGCTGGGTGCTGCCTGCTGGGTGCTGCCTGCTGGGTGCTGCCTGCTGGGTGCTGCCTGCTGGGTGCTGCCTGCTGGGTGCTGCCTGCTGGGTGCTGCCTGCTGGGTGCTGCCTGCTGGGTGCTGCCTGCTGGGTGCTGCCTGCTGGGTGCTGCCTGCTGGGTGCTGCCTGCTGGGTGCTGCCTGCTGGGTGCTGCCTGCTGGGTGCTGCCTGCTGGGTGCTGCCTGCTGGGTGCTGCCTGCTGGGTGCTGCCTGCTGGGTGCTGCCTGCTGGGTGCTGCCTGCTGGGTGCTGCCTGCTGGGTGCTGCCTGCTGGGTGCTGCCTGCTGGGTGCTGCCTGCTGGGTGCTGCCTGCTGGGTGCTGTCTGCTGGGTGCTGCCTGCTGGGTGCTGCCTGCTGCCTGCTGGGTGCTGTCTGCTGGGTGCTGCCTGCTGGGTGCTGCCTGCTGGGTGCTGCCTGCTGGGTGCTGTCTGCTGGGTGCTGTCTGCTGGGTGCTGCCTGCTGGGTGCTGCCTGCTGGGTGCTGCCTGCTGGGTGCTGCCTGCTGGGTGCTGCCTGCTGGGTGCTGCCTGCTGGGTGCTGCCTGCTGGGTGCTGCCTGCTGGGTGCTGCCTGCTGGGGCTGCTGCTGGTGCTGCTGCTGGGTGCTGCCTGCTGGGTGCTGGCCTGCTGGGTGCTGCCTGCTGGGTGCTGCCTGCTGGGTGCTGCCTGCTGGGTGCTGCCTGCTGGGTGCTGCCTGCTGGGGCTGCCTGCTGGTGCTGCCTGCTGGGTGCTGCCTGCTGGGTGCTGCCTGCTGGTGCTGCTGCTGGGTGCTGCTGCTGGTGCTGCCTGCTGGGTGCTGCCTGCTGGGTGCTGCCTGCTGGGTGCTGCCTGCTGGGTGCTGCCTGCTGGGTGCTGCCTGCTGGGTGCTGCCTGCTGGGTGCTGCCTGCTGGTGCTGCCTGCTGGGGTGCTGCCTGCGGGTGCTGCCTGCTGGGTGCTGCCTGCTGGGTGCTGCCTGCTGGGTGCTGCCTGCTGGGTGCTGCGCTGCTGGGTGCTGCCTGCTGGGTGCTGCCTGCTGGGTCTGCCTGCTGGGTGCTGCTGCTGGTGCTGCCTGCTGGGTGCTGCCTGCTGGTGGCTGCCTGCTGGGTGCTGCCTGCTGGGTGCTGCCTGCTGGGTGCTGCCTGCTGGGTGCTGCCTGCTGGGTGCTGCCTGCTGGGTGCTGCCTGCTGGGTGCTGCCTGCTGGGTGCTGCCTGCTGGGTGCTGCCTGCTGGGTGCTGCCTGCTGGGTGCTGCCTGCTGGGTGCTGCCTGCTGGGTGCTGCCTGCTGGGTGCTGCCTGCTGGGTGCTGCCTGCTGGGTGCTGCCTGCTGGGTGCTGCCTGCTGGGTGCTGCCTGCTGGGTGCTGCCTGCTGGGTGCTGCCTGCTGGGTGCTGCCTGCTGGGTGCTGCCTGCTGGGTGCTGCCTGCTGGGTGCTGCCTGCTGGGTGCTGCCTGCTGGGTGCTGCCTGCTGGGTGCTGCCTGCTGGGTGCTGCCTGCTGGGTGCTGCCTGCTGGGTGCTGCCTGCTGGGTGCTGCCTGCTGGGTGCTGCCTGCTGGGTGCTGCCTGCTGGGTGCTGCCTGCTGGGTGCTGCCTGCTGGGTGCTGCCTGCTGGGTGCTGCCTGCTGGGTGCTGCCTGCTGGGTGCTGCCTGCTGGGTGCTGCCTGCTGGGTGCTGCCTGCTGGGTGCTGCCTGCTGGGTGCTGCCTGCTGGGTGCTGCCTGCTGGGTGCTGCCTGCTGGGTGCTGCCTGCTGGGTGCTGCCTGCTGGGTGCTGCCTGCTGGGTGCTGCCTGCTGGGTGCTGCCTGCTGGGTGCTGCCTGCTGGGGGTGCTGCCTGCTGGTGCTGCCTGCTGGGTGCTGCCTGCTGGGTGCTGCCTGCTGGGTGCTGCCTGCTGGGTGCTGCCTGCTGGGTGCTGCCTGCTGGGTGCTGCCTGCTGGGTGCTGCCTGCTGGGTGCTGCCTGCTGGGTGCTGCCTGCTGGGTGCTGCCTGCTGGGTGCTGCCTGCTGGGTGCTGTCTGCTGGGTGCTGCCTGCTGGGTGCTGCCTGCTGGGTGCTGCCTGCTGGGTGCTGCCTGCTGGGTGCTGCCTGCTGGGTGCTGCCTGCTGGGTGCTGCCTGCTGGGTGCTGTCTGCTGGGTGCTGTCTGCTGGGTGCTGCCTGCTGGGTGCTGCCTGCTGGGTGCTGTTCTGCTGGGTGCTGCCTGCTGGGTGCTGTCTGCTGGGTGCTGCCTGCTGGGTGCTGCCTGCTGGGTGCTGCCTGCTGGGTGCTGCCTGCTGGGTGCTGCCTGCTGGGTGCTGCCTGCTGGGTGCTGCCTGCTGGGTGCTGCCTGCTGGGTGCTGCCTGCTGGGTGCTGCCTGCTGGGTGCTGCCTGCTGGGTGCTGCCTGCTGGGTGCTGCCTGCTGGCGTGCTGCCTGCTGGGTGCTGCCTGCTGGGTGCTGCCTGCTGGGTGCTGCCTGCTGGGTGCTGCCTGCTGGGTGCTGCCTGCTGGGTGCTGCCTGCTGGGTGCTGCCTGCTGGGTGCTGCCTGCTGGGTGCTGCCTGCTGGGTGCTGCCTGCTGGGTGCTGCCTGCTGGGTGCTGCCTGCTGGGTGCTGCCTGCTGGGTGCTGCCTGCTGGGTGCTGCCTGCTGGGTGCTGCCTGCTGGGTGCTGCCTGCTGGGTGCTGCCTGCTGGGTGCTGTCTGCTGGGTGCTGCCTGCTGGGTGCTGCCTGCTGCCTGCTGGGTGCTGTCTGCTGGGTGCTGCCTGCTGGGTGCTGCCTGCTGGGTGCTGCCTGCTGGGTGCTGTCTGCTGGGTGCTGTCTGCTGGGTGCTGCCTGCTGGGTGCTGCCTGCTGGGTGCTGCCTGCTGGGTGCTGCCTGCTGGGTGCTGCCTGCTGGGTGCTGCCTGCTGGGTGCTGCCTGCTGGGTGCTGCCTGCTGGGTGCTGCCTGCTGGGTGCTGCCTGCTGGGTGCTGCCTGCTGGGTGCTGCCTGCTGGGTGCTGCCTGCTGGGTGCTGCCTGCTGGGTGCTGCCTGCTGGGTGCTGCCTGCTGGGTGCTGCCTGCT
Source organism: Closterium sp. Naga37s-1 (assembly GCA_947471745.1). Taxonomy (NCBI): domain Eukaryota; kingdom Viridiplantae; phylum Streptophyta; class Zygnematophyceae; order Desmidiales; family Closteriaceae; genus Closterium; species Closterium sp. Naga37s-1. The sequence goes on from CANJKZ010000977.1 coordinate 2,874,154, forward strand.
GGGTGCTGCCTGCTGGGTGCTGCCTGCTGGGTGCTGCCTGCTGGGTGCTGCCTGCTGGGTGCTGCCTGCTGGGTGCTGCCTGCTGGGTGCTGCCTGCTGGGTGCTGCCTGCTGGGTGCTGCCTGCTGGGTGCTGCCTGCTGGGTGCTGCCTGCTGGTGCTGCCTGCTGGGTGCTGCCTGCTGGGTGCTCGCCTGCTGGGTGCTGCCTGCTGGTGCTGCCTGCTGGGTGCTGCCTGCTGGGTGCTGCCTGCTGGGTGCTGCCTGCTGGGTGCTGCCTGCTGGGTTGCTGCCTGCTGGGTGCTGGCCTGCTGGGTGCTGCCTGCTGGGTGCTGCCTGCTGGGTGCTGCCTGCGGTGCTGCCTGCTGGGTGCTGCCTGCTGGGTGCTGCTGCTGGGTGCTGCCTGCTGGGTGCTGCCTGCTGGGTGCTGCCTGCTGGGTGCTGCCTGCTGGGTGCTGCCTGCTGGGTGCTGCCTGCTGGGGCTGCCTGCTGGGTGCTGCCTGCTGGGTGCTGGCCTGCTGGGTGCTGCCTGCTGGTGCTGGCCTGCTGGGTGCTGCCTGCTGGGTGCTGCCTGCTGGGTGCTGCCTGCTGGGTGCTGCCTGCTGGGTGCTGCCTGCTGGGTGCTGCCTGCTGGGTGCTGCCTGCTGGGTGCTGCCTGCTGGTGCTGCCTGCTGGGTGCTGCCTGCTGGGTGTGCTGCCTGCTGGGTGCTGCCTGCTGGGTGCTGCCTGCTGGGTGCTGCTGCTGGGTGCTGCCTGCTGGGTGCTGCCTGCTGGGTGCTGCCTGCTGGGTGCTGCCTGCTGGGTGCTGCCTGCTGGGTGCTGCCTGCTGGGTGCTGCCTGCTGGGTGCTGCCTGCTGGGTGCTGCCTGCTGGGTGCTGCCTGCTGGGTGCTGCCTGCTGGGTGCTGCCTGCTTGGCAGTGCTGCCTGCTGGGTGCTGCCTGCTGGGTGCTGCCTGCTGGGTGCTGCCTGCTGGGTGCCTGCCTGCTGGGTGCTGCCTGCTGGGTGCTGCCTGCTGGGTGCTGCCTGCTGGGTGCTGGCTGCGGGTGCTGCCTGCTGGGTGCTGCCTGCTGGTGCTGCCTGCGGGTGCTGCCTGCTGGGTGCTGCCTGCTGGGTGCTGCCTGCTGGGTGCTGCCTGGCCTGGGTGCTGCCTGCTGGGTGCTGCCTGCTGGTGTGCTGCCTGCTGGGTGCTGCCTGCTGGGTGCTGCCTGCTGGGTGCTGCCTGCTGGGTGCTGCCTGCTGGGTGCTGCCTGCTGCCTGCTGGGTGCTGCCTGCTGGGTGCTGCCTGCTGGGTGCTGCCTGCTGGGTGCTGCCTGCTGGGTGCTGCCTGCTGGGTGCTGCCTGCTGGGTGCTGCCTGCTGGGTGCTGCCTGCTGGGTGCTGCCTGCTGGGTGCTGCCTGCTGGGTGCTGCCTGCTGGGTGCTGCCTGCTGGGTGCTGCCTGCTGGGTGCTGCCTGCTGGGTGCTGCCTGCTGGGTGCTGCCTGCTGGGTGCTGCCTGCTGGGTGCTGCCTGCTGGGTGCTGCCTGCTGGGTGCTGTCTGCTGGGTGCTGCCTGCTGGGTGCTGCCTGCTGGGTGCTGCCTGCTGGGTGCTGCCTGCTGGGTGCTGCCTGCTGGGTGCTGCCTGCTGGGTGCTGCCTGCTGGGTGCTGCCTGCTGGGTGCTGCCTGCTGGGTGCTGCCTGCTGGGTGCTGCCTGCTGGGTGCTGCCTGCTGGGTGCTGCCTGCTGGGTGCTGCCTGCTGGGTGCTGCCTGCTGGGTGCTGCCTGCTGGGTGCTGCCTGCTGGGTGCTGCCTGCTGGGTGCTGCCTGCTGGGTGCTGCCTGCTGGGTGCTGCCTGCTGGGTGCTGCCTGCTGGGTGCTGCCTGCTGGGTGCTGCCTGCTGGGTGCTGCCTGCTGGGTGCTGCCTGCTGGGTGCTGCCTGCTGGGTGCTGCCTGCTGGGTGCTGCCTGCTGGGTGCTGCCTGCTGGGTGCTGCCTGCTGGGTGCTGCCTGCTGGGTGCTGCCTGCTGGGTGCTGCCTGCTGGGTGCTGCCTGCTGGGTGCTGCCTGCTGGGTGCTGCCTGCTGGGTGCTGCCTGCTGGGTGCTGCCTGCTGGGTGCTGCCTGCTGGGTGCTGCCTGCTGGGTGCTGCCTGCTGGGTGCTGCCTGCTGGGTGCTGCCTGCTGGGTGCTGCCTGCTGGGTGCTGCCTGCTGGGTGCTGCCTGCTGGGTGCTGCCTGCTGGGTGCTGCCTGCTGGGTGCTGCCTGCTGGGTGCTGCCTGCTGGGTGCTGCCTGCTGGGTGCTGCCTGCTGGGTGCTGCCTGCTGGGTGCTGCCTGCTGGGTGCTGCCTGCTGGGTGCTGCCTGCTGGGTGCTGCCTGCTGGGTGCTGCCTGCTGGGTGCTGCCTGCTGGGTGCTGCCTGCTGGGTGCTGCCTGCTGGGTGCTGCCTGCTGGGTGCTGCCTGCTGGGTGCTGCCTGCTGGGTGCTGCCTGCTGGGTGCTGCCTGCTGGGTGCTGCCTGCTGGGTGCTGCCTGCTGGGTGCTGCCTGCTGGGTGCTGCCTGCTGGGTGCTGCCTGCTGGGTGCTGCCTGCTGGGTGCTGCCTGCTGGGTGCTGCCTGCTGGGTGCTGCCTGCTGGGTGCTGCCTGCTGGGTGCTGCCTGCTGGGTGCTGCCTGCTGGGTGCTGCCTGCTGGGTGCTGCCTGCTGGGTGCTGCCTGCTGGGTGCTGCCTGCTGGGTGCTGCCTGCTGGGTGCTGCCTGCTGGGTGCTGCCTGCTGGGTGCTGCCTGCTGGGTTCGCTGCCTGCTGGGTGCTGCCTGCTGGGTGCTGCCTGCTGGGTGCTGCCTGCTGGGTGCTGCCTGCTGGGTGCTGCCTGCTGGGTGCTGCCTGCTGGGTGCTGCCTGCTGGGTGCTGCCTGCTGCGGTGCTGCCTGCTGGGTGCTGCCTGCTGGGTGCTGCCTGCTGGGTGCTGCCTGCTGGGTGCTGCCTGCTGGGTGCTGCCTGCTGGTGCTGCCTGCTGGGTGCTGCCTGCTGGGTGCTGCCTGCTGGGTGCTGCCTGCTGGGTGCTGCCTGCTGGGTGCTGCCTGCTGGGTGCTGCCTGCTGGGTGCTGCCTGCTGGGTGCTGCCTGCTGGGTGCTGCCTGCTGGGTGCTGCTGCTGGGTGCTGCCTGCTGGGTGCTGCCTGCTGGGTGCTGCCTGCTGGGTGCTGCCTGCTGGGTGCTGCCTGCTGGGTGCTGCCTGCTGGGTGCTGCCTGCTGTGTGCTGCCTGCTGGGTGCTGCCTGCTGGGTGCTGCCTGCTGGGTGCTGCCTGCTGGGTGCTGCCTGCTGGGTGCTGCTGCGGGTGCTGCCTGCTGGGTGCTGCCTGCTGGGTGCTGCCTGCTGGGTGCTGCCTGCTGGGTGCTGCCTGCTGGGTGCTGCCTGCTGGGTGCTGCCTGCTGGGTGCTGCCTGCTGGGTGCTGCCTGCTGGGTGCTGCCTGCTGGGTGCTGCCTGCTGGGTGCTGCCTGCTGGGTGCTGTCTGCTGGGTGCTGGGTGCTGTGTGCATTGTGCTGGCAGGGCACAAGGGTGGGTGAGAGGCGGTGGTTGCCCGCATGCTGGCCCTCAGGTTAGGGCAGCTCAGCACCGCATTCACCAGCGCCCTTTCAGGCGCCAGCCCCTTCCATCTGCAGCTTTTTTAATGGGTGTGCAGCTCTGCTCCCGTGCGCACTTGTGCATGGGCATGGGCATGGGCATGGGCATGGGCATGGGCATGGGCATGGGCATGGGCATGGGCATGGGCATGGGCATGGGCATGGGCATGGGCATGGGCATGGCATGGCATGGCATGGGCATGGCATGGCATGGCATGGCATGGGCATGGCATGGCATTGGCATGGCATGGCATGGGCATGGCAGGTACGGCGCGGAGGCGGGCATGATGGTGGCGCTGTACGGCATGGGCGAGCTCGCCCAGGCCTTCTGCCGCCTCGCTGCCGTCAAAGGCGCCCTCTATGTCAGTGCTGCCCCCCGCATGCCACATGCTCCCCGCATGCTGCCTCCCCCCCTGCCTCGTACCCCCATCCTGCCTCATGCGCCCACCGCTGCTCTTCTCCATGTTGCATGCTTCCCCCTCAGTCTTCTCGCTGCTCTGTTTGCTGGCAGCATTCCCGCTTCTGGTTGCTCCACTCATCCCTCTTCACCCCGCCTCTCCTGTCGTTTCGCTAAACTCTACCCTTCTCTGTGCCACATGCTGTGTGCTGCTACTGCAGGTGCTGCGCCGGCCCGTGGCGTCTCTTCTTGTGAATGCAGTGCGTGCCAACCCACCCTCACTTTCCTCTGCGCGCGCAACCCTCCACCTGTACCCACACCTGCACCCGCACCTGTACCCGCACCTGCACCTGCACCCGCACCTGTACCCGCACCTGCACCTGCACCTGTACCCGCACCTGCACCTGCACCAAGGGCTGGGCCCGCAAGGAGCAGCAATGAAATGCTTTCATGCTCCATACGTATCACACGTCTCTGAATCACGTGTCACACTTACCCGGAGCCGCATCCTTCACCATCCACCATAACATCCCCTGCCGCCTTTGCCCCATGTACCGATCCCCTCCCGCGGCGCATCCCCCCTTCCCCCCTCTCTCCCCCCCCAGCACACGGGGCGGTGTGAGGGAGTGGCATTGGAGGACGGGCAGCTGCTGGGCGCGCCCCTCGTGCTGCTCGGCCCCTCCTTCCTCCCCAAGCCGCTGCCCCCCGCACCACCCACAGCACCACCCGCAAAAAAGCCCGCAGCAGAGCCTGCAGCGGTGAGCGGCAGTGCTGAAGCTCGTGGGAGTGCAGCAGGTGGCAGTGACGCGTGTGTGGATGAGGGGACGAGCCCAGGCGTGGCAGGGCCTCAGTCTCACGGTGGCGGTGGCGGCGCTGGTGGTGCTTTGGACAGCGCTGGTGGTGCTTTGGACAGCGCTGGCAAGACAAGTGCCGGAGGGGAGAGGGGCGAAGGGGAGGAGGAGCAGGGGGAGGGCGTGGTGGCACGCTGCATTTGCATCACCGACGGTTCCCTGCATCAAGACATGCACACTCTCGTTGCTGTGCTGCCGCCCACATGTGAGTGCTGCCGCCCACATTTGAGTGCTGCCGCCCACATGTGAGTGCTGCCGCCCACATGTGAGTGCTGCCGCCCACATGTGAGTGCCGCCGCCCACATGTGAGTGCCGCCGCCCACATGTGAGTGCTGCCGCCCACATGTGAGTGCTGCCGCCCACATGTGAGTGCCGCCGCCCACATGTGAGTGCTGCCGCCCACATGTGAGTGCTGCCGCCCACATGTGAGTGCCGCCGCCCACATGTGAGTGCCACCGCCCACATGTGAGTGCTGCCGCCCACATGTGAGTGCTGCCGCCCACATGTGAGTGCTGCCGCCCACATGTGAGTGCCGCCGCCCTCATGTGAGTGTTGCCGCCCACATGTGAGTGTTGCCGCCCACATGTGAGTGCCGCCGCCCACATGTGAGTGCCGCCGCCCACATGTGAGTGCTGCCGCCCACATGTGAGTGCTGCCGCCCACATGTGAGTGCTGCCGCCCACATGTGAGTGCCGCCGCCCTCATGTGATTGTTGCCGCCCACATGTGAGTGCTGCCGCCCACATGTGAGTGCTGCCGCCCACATGTGAGTGCCGCCGCCCTCATGTGAGTGTTGCCGCCCACATGTGAGTGTTGCCGCCCACATGTGAGTGCCGCCGCCCACATGTGAGTGCCGCCGCCCACATGTGAGTGCTGCCGCCCACATGTGAGTGCCGCCGCCCTCATGTGATTGTTGCCGCCCACATGTGAGTGTTGCCGCCCAGGTGTGAGTGTTGCCGTCCAGGTGCGAGTGTTGCTGCTGAGAAGTGTAGGCAAGACTACCCTTCTCTGGCTCCCAGCTCATCCCATTCTCTTTCCCATGCAACATGCGTCTCACCCCTCACCCACCCGTCCCATCCCTCTCGCCCACATCTCGCCCTGCCCTTCCCTCCCACTCTCCCTCCGCCAGCACTCGCACCAGGGCTTCCGGAGCAGCCAGTGAGAGTGTGCCAGCTGTCATCGCAATGTGCTGTGTGCCCCCAAGGGAAGTGAGTGCTCCTATTCCTTGCTCGCACTCCCTTCCTGCTTCCCACGCACTGCATGCACACACACACTCTCCCCTCAAATGGTTCCCTATTGGAATAAGCATTGGGGTTCAACGATAGGGAAGACTGGTGGGAACAGCAAAACACGGATGGCACTACCTACTATACTACTCTACAGCATGGCACTACCTACTATACTAGTCTACAGCATGGCACTACCTACTATACTAGTCTACAGCATGGCACTACCTACTATACTAGTCTACAGCATGGCACTACCTACTATACTAGTCTACAGCATGGCACTACCTACTATACTAGTCTACAGCATGGCACTACCTACTATACTAGTCTACAGCATGGCACTACCTACTATACTAGTCTACAGCATGGCACTACCTACTATACTAGTCTACAGCATGGCACTACCTACTATACTAGTCTACAGCATGGCACTACCTACTATACTAGTCTACAGCATGGCACTACCTACTATACTAGTCTACAGCATGGCACTACCTACTATACTAGTCTACAGCATGGCACTCCCCCCCCTCTCGTGTGGGTCCCCTTCATTCTCCACTGCCGTCTCCCATCACCAACACATACCACCTCTCCCCCCCCTGCAGGTACCTGCTGTATCTCTCCACCCGCTGCCTCCCCTCCCACTGCCCTCGCGCCCTGCTGCTGCCCGTGCTTGCTGCCCTCACTGCATTGCCACACCCGTCCCCCGCCACTCATTCTGCTGCTGCTGTTGCTGGAGGTGTGAGTGAGGGGGGTGGCAGGAGCAAGCATGCAGAGGGAGTGGGTGCGGAGGAGAATGGGGGGAGCGGGGTGGCCGTGCAGGGGGGAGGAGAGGGAGATGAAGGAGGGGAGGAAACGGCGTCATCCAGCCGTATGGTATCAGAGCAGGTGGGGTCAGAGGCGGGGGCGGGCGAGGAGCATGGAGAGGAGGCAGCGGGGAAGGGGAGGCCCACTGCGCTGTGGGCTGTGTTCTTCTCGCAACGCCTGCTGGATGCCCGCAGTGTGCAGGTATGGGCCATGGGATGCCCGCAGTGTGCAGGTATGGGCCATGGGACGCTCGTGCTGTACCATGTGCGATGCACCGTGCTTTGTGCTCCACGCAAGATTCCCGACGCAAGATTCCCGACGCAAGATTCCCGACGCAGGATTCCCAATGCTCTCCCTCCCATGGCAGGTGCCTGAGGGCGTGTTCGCATGCAGCGCTCCGAGCGACTCCCTGCACCTGCAGTCAGTGCTCGAGGAGGCCCAGCAGGTGAGCCCATGCACCCATGCTGCTGCCGCTTGCGATGAAACTGTAATGCTCAAGATGTTACTGTAATGGTCGGGATGTTATTGTAAGGCTGGGATGACACTGGTGGTTGAGATGACATTGTGATGATGGAGAGATGGCAGTGATGACGGAGAGATGGCAGTGATGACGGAGAGATGGCAGTGATGACGTTGAGATGGCAGTGATGACGTTGAGATGGCAGTGATGACGGAGAGATGGCAGTGATGACGGAGAGATGGCAGTGATGACGGAGAGATGGCAGTGATGACGGAGAGATGGCAGTGATGACGGAGAGATGGCAGTGATGACGGAGAGATGGCAGTGATGACGTTGAGATGGCAGTGATGACGTTGAGATGGCAGTGATGACGTTGAGATGGCAGTGATGACGGAGAGATGGCAGTGATGACGGAGAGATGGCAGTGATGACGGAGAGATGGCAGTGATGACGGAGAGATGGCAGTGATGACGGAGAGATGGCAGTGATGACGGAGAGATGGCAGTGATGACGGAGAGATGGCAGTGATGATGGAGAGATGGCAGTGATGACGGAGAGATGGCACTATTCTGGTGGATGGTGATGGATGATGATGGATGATGATGTGGCAGACAGGGTTCTTCTCATCCACGCATTTTCTGAAATCTCTTCTTGCCTGTACTGTTTCCGCCTGCCATTGGCTTGCGATGCGGGCAGGTCTTCACGTGCATTGCCCCCGGGGAGGAGTTCTTCCCCACCCGCCTGGATGAGGAGGAGAGGGATGATGAGGCACACGGGTTTGACAATGGTAACTCGGAGGAGCATGCCAATGAGGACGGGGATGGGGATGAGCATGGAAGATGAGAGGAGGGACCAGAGCAACGGAGGGGGGTGATGCACGTTGCAGTGTCAACATATGTTACACAAGGGAGAGTCGTCTGGCTCTCGTTATCAGGGTAAAATACCTTTTTTGCACTGACTGGCGGCCGCTTTTTTTAAGTTACCCTTTCACAGACAGGGTAGTGGATTTTTTACCCTAACCCTTTGAAAAACAGCGTAAGGAACTTGTTTTTCTGACTGTACAGTGTACAATCCCAGTACACTATACAGATACCGAATGCTCCGTAGCGAGACGAAACACTGTGCGGGTCCCTGCGAAACACTCACAACAGCGAGACTCGAACCTGCGGTCTTTCAGACCTTATCCTTAACATAACCAGCTGAGCCACAAAGTGCTGAACTTGATTATCTTGGCAAAATCCTCGGAGGCACCTCAGAAAAATTACCCTGGCCAAACAGACTTACAGTTTTTTTACTCTGCATTTGTCAGGAAAACAAAAAATTTACCCTAGGCATCAGGGTTGACTATACCTAGAACCCTGATTACTAAGGGTGGCCCAAAACGAATCTGAAGCCCTTCGTCTGATTGCGACAAACAAGTCGCTTGCATATTCCCACGAAACAGGGATAATTTGTTGTGCTCCTTCAAATGCGATGACATTTGTTGTTACCATTTATGAAAGTATTTAGTGGAAGAAGGTGAAGGGCACACATCCTTAGGATGACTAGCGCACACGTGCAGGAAGTGCAGCGGGCGCTCTTCATTCGCGAGCGCTGATGACCAATGATGCTCGCAACCCTCCCACGCCCTTGCTGGCTTGTCAATAGGCCCGGACAAGCGCAGACAGGTGACCCGGTAGAAGAAAAACGCTCAGAACGAGCGCTTCCAACCCAAAAACGCGGAAGGATCCGCACATGTGCAGGAAGTGCAGCGGGCGCTCTTCATTCGCGAGCGCCGATGACCGATGATGCTTGCAACCCACCCACGCCCCTGCTGGCTTGGCAATAGGCCGAGACAAGCGCAGCCAGGTGACCCGGTAGTAGAAAAAACGCTTAGAACAAGCGCTTCTAGCATCAAAACGCGGAACGATTCGCACATGTGCAGGAAGTGCAGCGGGCGCTCTTCATTCGCGAGCGCTGATGACCAATGATGCTCGCAACCCTCCCACGCCCTTGCTGGCTTGTCAATAGGCCCAGACAAGCGCAGCCAGGTGACCCGGTAGAAGAAAAACGCTCAGAACGAGCGCGTCTAGCCCCAAAACGCGGCTACTCTCATCACCCTTCTCCCTACTCTCATCACCCTTCTCCCTACTCTCATCACCCTTCTCTCTACTCTCATCACCCTTCTCCCTACTCTCATCACCTTTCTCCCTACTCTCATCACCCTTCGCCCTACTCTCCTCACCCTTCTCCCTACTCTCATCACCCTTCTCCTTACTCTTATCACCCTTCTCCCTGCTCTCATCACCCTTCTCCCTACACTCATCACCCTTCTCCCTAATCTCATCACCCTTCTCCCTACTCTCATCACCCTTCTCCCTACTCTCATCACCCTTCTCCCTACTCTCATCACCCTTCTCCCAACTCTCATCACCCTTCTCCCTACTCTCATCACCCTTCTCCCTACTCTCATCACCCTTCTCCCTACTCTCATCACCCTTCTCCCTACTCTCATCACCCTTCTCCCTACCCTCATCACCCTTCTCCCTACTCTCATTACCCTTCTCCCTACCCTCATCACCCTTCTCCATACTCTCATTACTCTTCTCCCTTCTCCCTACTCTCATCAACCTTCTCCCTACTCTCATCACCCTTCTCCCTACTCTCATCACCGTTCTCCCTACTGTCATCACCCTTCTCCCTACTCTCATCACACTTCAGATTGGTTCGCGCGCACAGAAACGTTCGGCGCCCGAGATGACGGCCGTGCCTGCCCACAAATGCTAAGGAAGCGCATGGATCCTATAGGCGTAGGGAAAAGCATTTGACGACCCAAATATTGTTGCATATTCGGGTGGCCCATGGTCAAATACACCTATCACATCAACTTCAGATTGGTTGGAGCGCACAAAAAAGTTCGGCGCCCGCGATGACGGCCGTGCCTGCCCACAAATGCTAAGGAAGCGCGTGGATCCCTATAGGCGTAGGGAAAAGCATTCATCGACCCAAATATTGTTGCATATTCGGTGGCCCATGTTCAAATACACCTACCAGAGCAACTTCAGATTGGTTAGAGCGCACAGAAAAGTTTGGCGACCGCGATTACGGCCGTGCCTGCCCACAAATGCTGAGGAAGCGCATGGATCCCTATAGGCGTAGGGAAAAGCATTAAACAACCCGAATGTTGTTGCATATTCGAGTGGCCCTTGTTCAAATACACCTACCAGAGCAACTGCAGATTAGTTCGAGCGCACAAAAAAGTTCGGCGCCTGCGATGACGGCCGTGCCTGCCGACAAATGACAAGGAAGCACATGGATTCCTATAGACATAGGGAAAAGCATCGAACAACCCAAATGTTGTTGCATATGTTCAAATACACCTACCAGAGCAACGTCAGATTGGTTCGCGCGCACAGAAAAGCTCGGCGTCCGCGATGACGGCCGTGACTGCCTAAAAAATGCTAAGGAAGCGCATGGATCCCTATAGGCGTAGGGAAAAGCATCCAACGACCCGAATGTTGTTGCATATTGGAGTGGCCCATGTTCAAATACACCTATCAAAGCAACTTCAGATTGGTTCGCACGCACAGAAAAGTTTGGCGCCCGCGATGACGGCCGTGCCTGCCGACAAATGCTAAGGAAGCGCATGGATCCTTATAGGCGTAGGGAAAAGCATTCAATGATCCGAAAATTGTTGCATATTCGGGTAGCCCATGTTCAGATTCACCTACCAGAGCAACTTCAGATTGGTTCGCGCGCACAGAAAAGTTCGGCGACCGCGATGACGGCCGTGCGTGCCCACAAATTCTAAGGAAGCGCATGCATCCCTATAGGCGTAGGGAAAAGCATTTAACGACCCAAATATTGTTGCATATTCAGGTGGCCTATGTTCAAATACACCTAACAGAGCAACTTCAGGTTGGTTCGCACGCACTGAAAAGTTCGGCGACCGCGATGACGGCCGTGCCTGCCCACAAATGCTAAAGAAGCGCATGGATCCCTATAGGCATAGGGAAAAGCATTCAATGACCCGAATATTGTTGCATATTTGGGTGGCCCATGTTCAAATACACCTAGAAGAGCAACTTCAGATTAGTTCGCACGCACAGAAAAGTTCGGCGCCCGCGATGACGACCGTGTCTACCCACAAATGCTAAGGAAGCGCATGGATCCCTATAGGCGTAGGGAATTGTGAATTAAGAAAACAGGAATGAAATGACTAAGTGAAAGTTGGGTACAAAAGGCAAACCCTAGGAAACTGTACCCCATATGTGCTACTCCACTATAGCCTACAGTAGCTATGTCAAATAACTCTGACACACCCCCATAGGCAAAGTGGGGGAGAACAAGGGGTCACAAGACCAGTCAAGCAAAGCAAAGCAAGCTCAGGGTGGATCACAAAGTCACCACACATTCCGAGCACAAGTTCAAGGCCACAAGGCCAGTTAACATGCAGGATTACATACATATATAAGGCTAAACAAGCAAGAGCAGGAGTATATATATATGCAACAGTACAAACAAGGTCAAGAGGTGAGCAAGTGAGGCAAGGTAGGCACAAGACCCAGCTGAGTACAGAAGCACTGATGATCACAAGGCGCAAGTGCCTTGGTGAAGATATCAGCAGTGTTGGCCTCAGAGGCCACGTACGCAAGTCGCAGCTGACCACGTTGCTGTAGCTCACGAGCAAGGAAGTAGCGAAGAGCAATGTGCTTCGTTCTGTGCTCCAGTTTCTGCTCTCGACACAAGGCCAGCATGGCCTTGTTGTCTACGTAGAGCACTGGAGGAGAACGAGGCGGCTCTCCGAGGTCAGTCAGCAGGTAGGTGAGCCAGCGAAGCTCCTGTGTAGCCATGGCCCCGACGTAGATCTCAGCCTCGCAACTGGAGCCAAGAACAGAAGACGAGCGAGTAGCCCGCCACGAAACAGAGCCGGAACCAAGGCTGAAGGTGTAACCCTGTGACGACCGCTGCGTAGCCTGGTCGTCAGCCCAAGAAGCGTCTGCGTGTCCAGTGAGGACCACTGGACTCTGCCCTCCAAGCACAAGCCCCATGCCCGATGTACTGCACAAGTAGCGCAACACCCTCTTCGCTGCAGCCATGTGCTCCGGTCTGTGTCTCCCAGGAGCAACATAGCGTGCAAGAATGCTAAGAGAGTATGCAAGGTCAGGTCGTGTGCAGGTCATCAGGTACATGAGGCAGCCAACAAGCTCTGGGTACGGGCCACTCGACTCTACGGACTCATCCGAAGGCAGAGCTGAGAGCGAGTGGCGAGTAGGCAGAGGAGTGGCCTGAGGCGAGGAGTACGTGAAGCCGAAGCGCTGAAGGACCTGCTGCACCATGTGTGACTGAGTCAGGGTAATGGTGCGGCGTGCTCTGTCCCGGGTGATCTGCAAGCCAAGGTAGCTGCGCAGTTCACCCAAGTCTGTGCACGTGTGTCTCTTCTGCAGCTCGGACTTCACGTGGGCGAGTCCAGCAGTGTCAGCTGTGGCAAAGACCAAGTCGTCGACGTACACGAGGATGTAGAACGGCTGCAAAGAAGTGTCGGTGCGCAGAAACAGCGACGGGTCGGCAGTAGAGGGAGCAAACCCAAGAGCCGCAAGTGTAGTCCTCAGTGTGTCGTGCCACTCACGCGGTGCCTGGCGGAGACCGTAGACTGGCCGCCGGAGGCTCCACTGGGTGCCAGGAGGAAAAGACCCAGTGAAGCCAGGTGGGCGACGCAGCCAGATCTCCTCGTGCAGGCTGCCCTGCAAGAAAGCAGTGCTGAAGTCAAGAGAGTGCAGCTCGTAGTCGCGGTGAGCAGCTATGTGCAGCAGTACCCGAAGAGTGGTCATCTTCGGGGTGGAAGAGAAGGTCTGAAAGTAGTCAACTCCCTGCCGCTGACTGAAGCCACGAGCCACGTAACGCGCCTTGAAGACAGGCGGAGAACCCGGCGGCCGCTTCACCCTGAAAATCCACATGCCACTGACGATGTTCGCCCCAGGCGGGGGAACCTCGTCAACGTAGGTGCCTGTGGACTTCCAGGAAGCCATCTCTGCGTCCATAGCTGCCTGCCACCGAGAGGAGTAGGGACCCTCTATCGCCTCCGCGTAATAGCGCGGAGTCGGGATGTCAAGTGCATCCGGGTCTCCCTCAGGGGTAAGCAGTACGGACACGAGATGAGGTGAAGCAGCAGCCAAACACTGGAACTCCTCCTGCCTGTCCTCAAGGACGTCCGTGCCAAGGGCACACTCACCCCCGACGGACGGAGGACAGACAGACTCAGACTCAGCAACAAGTCTAGCAGCGTAGTCTAGACGACAGCGAGCAGCAAAGTCGACGAGCTCAGTAACTAGGGCAGACGCAGCAGTGGACTCAAAGGAAGGGTCAGTGACAACAGTAGCAAGGAGACGCGTGACAGTAGGACTGGCAGCACGAAGAGAGTCCGACTCCGGGTCAGGAAGAGCAGGAAGAGAGGACTCAGGAGGAGAAGGCAAAGGGGCACGCAGAGGAGCAGTGGACGGACGCAGAGACATCCGGTGCGCGCCAGGGACAGGAGGAGGACGCTGACGCGAACCACGACCACTAGTGCGAGAAGCACGGACAGGCGACGCAGGGCGAGACGCAGGCTCACGACGCTCAGCAAGACCTCCAGTAGGACCAGTGTAGGGAGAAGGAGCGGGCAGTGGGGAGGCCGGCTGTAGCTGTAACTGTGACGGGACAGGCTGTGGACACTCTAAGGGAGGAGGAGGACCAGGAGAAGGCGGGAGACCAAGAACCTGCTGAAGGAGCGGAACGAAGTACGGCCTAGGCCGTGTGGCGACTCCAGACACAGCAGGGACAGCACCAGTACCCCCAGCGGCAGCACCAGCGCCAGCAGTACCTCCAGCTCCAGCACCCCCAGCAGGACCGCCTCCAGGACCGACAGCAGTAGCCTCAGCGCCAACACCCTCAGCAGCTCCAGCTCCAGTCGTACCCGCAGGCCCAGCAGCTCCAGTACTCCCAGTACGAGCACCTCCGGGACCCGCGGCACCAGCACCCTCAGCAGCCGAAGAACCTCCAGCTCCAGCAGCACGCCTCCAGCGCCGGGCAAACCACTCGCGCAGCTCCTGTGGAGAGAGTGCCTCCCGTCGAGACGAAGCACCCGGAGAACCTCCAGGCTCAGCACCGCCAGACGCCACACGAGCAGGCCCAGCTCCCTCAGGCTCCGCACCCCCAGGCTCAGCACCTCCAGGCGTAGCACCCCCAGGCGTAGCACTCCCAGGCTCAGCACCCCCAGGCTCAGCACCCCCAGTAGTAGCACCCTCAGGCTCAGCACCCCCAGAGTCAGCACCCCCAGGCTCAGCACCCTCAGCAGCACCAGAGTCACCAGTAACCTCGACAGGCTCGACTGCGTCTACCTGGGACACACCTGAAGGGGCAGGACCCTGAGGGGGGAGGGGGTCTACCGGGGGGGGACCTGGGACAAGGAAGAGCGGTGGCGGGGGGAGGGACGGAGTGCGGTAGGGGAAGAGGCGGTAGTAGGGGACCGACTCGTCAAACGTGACGTCCTGGGAGGACAGAACACGGCGAGAGGTGGGGTGGTAGAACTGCCACCCTGGCGCGTCAGGGGGGAAGCCAAGGAAGACGCAAGGAGCAGCACGAGGGGACAGCTTGTCCGCAGACAAGTCGCGGACAAACGCCCGAGATCCCCAGACACGGAACGCAGACGCATCGCCAACCTTCCCCGTCCACAGCAAAGCTGGGGAGGTCTCCGGCATGGAGACCCTGGGGTGAAGGTTGATCTGATGCGCCGCGTACCGAACCGCAAACGGCCACAGAAAATGGGGGGCAGCCGCATGCATCATGGACGTACGGGCGACATCCATGATCATGCCAATGCGGCGCTCAGCAATCCCATTTTGCTGTGGAGAGTCCGGAAGCGTGAAGGTCTGGCGGATGCCTCGTGCACGACAGTAGGCTCGCAGAAGGCTAGAGGAGAACTCTCCACCTCTGTCAGAGTGCAGACGCTGAACAGGAAAGTCCGAGCCGAAGCTCTGCCTGAGCTGGAGACGAGCTGCGCGGATCCAGTCGATCAACACCTCAGTGACATCACCCTTGCTGCGCAAGGGGAAGACTGTGGTGTAACGCGAGTAGTCGTCAACCACCAGCAGGAAGTAGCGCTCGTGACCCTGTCCACGGACACGGGCCGGGCCCCACACATCCATGTGAAGCGTCTGCAGCGGGGCCTCTGTCGGAGGAAACTGGGAGGAGTGAGGGGCAGCCCGCTGCCGCCCCTCGACACAGGGGACGCAGGTAGGGCCAGGCCCCGGAGGAAGGGGAGGGAGGGACCGGGGAAGACCAGAGACAAGGACACGGGAGGCCATGCTTCGGAGACGAAGCAGGGAGGGGTGACCAAGGCGGTGGTGCCAGAGGAGAGTCTCGTGAGACAGGAGGCGACACGAACAGGGGGCAGACTCAGGACCAGACCTGGACGCTGCAGCAAACACCTGACCCGACGCAGCTACCTGACCAGACGTAGTGACTGGAGGAGACGCAGTGGTCAGGGTGTACAGGCTCGACCCCGGCCGACGGGTAAACGTGGCCAGGTGTCGGCCTGTCCGAGCGTCCGTGCAGTGGGTCACCCGCTGACTCGCAGGAGTGAACTGGTGAACCCCCGCATCCTGTAGGTCAGCACCACTCACCAAGTTCGTAGAGAACGAGGGAAGGTAAAGACCAGACAGGGTGCCAGAGGGGGCCGCCGGACACGGGAGGACAGTGGAGAAGTGAGCAAGGACAGGACCCCCAGAGGGGTCTGCCAGAGAGACTGCAACTGGCCGGCTAAACGGCGTGAGTGTGGTGCGGTCTCGAAAGAAGGAGCGAGAAGCCCCCGAGTCAAGGGTGAAGGTGTGGGAGGCCGAAGCCGACGCAGAACCTGAGAGAGCAGACTCACCAGCACCTGAGGGAGCAGACGCACCTAGAGCAGCAGCCTCGCTAGCACCTAGAGCAGCAGCCTCACCAGTACCTAGAGCAGCAGTCTCAATGCCCGGGTCGGGCGGAAAACACCGGTAACAGTCACCCTCATCACTAATAGTCACAGTATACATGGCAGCAAGAATAGCATCAAAGTCAAGGTCAAAGACAGCCACACCCGCCCTAGACAGCTCACCCCAGCGGGGGATCTCAGTGGCCTCAGGGAACTGGTGACGCCAAGCGTCCGTCAGGCGGCCAAAGCAGCGCTGGGTGGAGTGCGCACCCCCGCACTGCTCACCCGCGCGGTCGCCGGTGCGGAGGACGTAGGTGCACGGACCAGTACCCCCACCCCTCTGGCGTGCAGTGTACCACTCACGGAGCTGCTGAGGGGAGGGGATGTCACGAGTGCGCTGTTGCTGCTGCTGCTGCTGCTGCTGGCGCTGACCACCACCGGAGCCGACCCTCTGCGCAGCGCCACCCCGACCAGCTCCACCTCCTCCGCCGCCTCCTCCTCCACCGCCGCCACCTCCGCTCCCTCCGCCACTGCCGCTGCCGCCTCCGCCTCCACTGCCGCCACCGACACCTCCACCCCCGCCACCACCCCCACCGCCACCCCCACCTCCTCCACCGCCTCCACTGCCGCCTCCACCGCCCCCGCTAGCTCCTCCAGCGCCCCTGCCCCCCTTGCCCTTGCCAGGGCGGCGTCTCCCGCTAGGGGTAGACGCCGCCCCGACCGACTCAAGCCCTACGAGGTCGGCCGCAGCAGCAGAGGCAACAGAGGGCAAAAGGGGGGAGGGGGAACACCCCTCAAAGATGGGGGTGCGAGGGTCACCACGAGAGGCTCCTACAGCCACTATGCTCTTCTCTGCTGCTAGGAGGGACTTCTCGAGGAGGTCAACGGTGAGAGTGGTGGGGTAAACTGAGAGGAAGTGGTCCCTGACTACGCGAAGGGAGTCAGGGAGCCGGGTGACTATGTAGTAGAGGGTGATGTACATGGGGGGGGGGTTCTTGGCGCAGAACTCAGCAGGAAGCGCAGCGCGGTAGCGAGTGTCACTAGTGCGTAGGTGCGTAATGAGGTCAGCGACTGTGGGAAAGGCAGCAAGGTCAGGGAAGAGGTACGGTAGCATGAGGCGACTCAGTGCAGCAGTGGCAAGGGAGGAGTAGCGTGCAACTACAGCGTCGTACAAGGTCTGAGCACTCTTGTACTGGCTAAAGTGCGCACGCTCAGAGGTAGGCAGGTGGCGACGCACAGCAAGACGTGCAGCAGCATCGCGCGTGGCCCACTGGGAGCGAACAGTTGCGTCAGCATCAGTGGCGGGGGCAGGAGAGGCACCAGAAGTGAGGTCAAAGAGGGAGAGGCCGTCTGCCCTATCGCACTGTAAGAAAAGCTGCAGGTCATCTATCCAGACGTCAAAGTCAATGGCCCGACCCTCAGCGTCAAAAGCGAGGACACTAGGGGTAGCCATGACAGCAGTAGACTAGCAGCGCAAACAGTGGGGGTGAGGGCAGTGCTGTGAGAGAGGCGCTGCTCTTACCGGACAGGGCGGCTCGGGCGGCTCGGCTGCAGGGCGGCTCGGCGACTCGGCTGCTGGGCGGCTCGGCTGCTGGGCGGCTCGGCGGCTCGGCTGCTGGGCGGCTCAGCGGCTCGGCTGCTGGGCGGCTCGGCGGCTCTGCTGCTGGGCGGCTCGGCTGCTGGGCGGCTCGGCGGCTCGGCTGCTGGGCGGCTCGGTGGCTCAGCTGCTGGGCGGCTAGGCTGCTGGGCGGCTCGGCGGGGCCGCTGAGAGGGCGGCGTCCGGGGCCGTTGGGAGGAGGCGGCGGGGCCGCTGAGGGGAGGCGGCGGGGCCGCTGAGAGGAGGCGGCGGGGCCGGAAAGGTAGGTGGCGGGGCCGCGTCAGGGGCCGCGTCAGGGGCCGCGGCAGGGGCCGCGTCAGGGGCCGCGACAGGGCCGCGTCAGGGCGCCGCGTCAGGGGCCGCGTCAGGGCGCCGCCAGGGGCCGCGGCAGGGCCGCGTCAGGGCCGCGCAAGGGGCCGCGGCAGGGGCCGCGTCAGGGGCCGCGTCAGGGCCGAGTCAGGGCCGCGGCAGAGCCGCGTCAGGGGCCGCTTCAGGGCCGCGGCAGGGGCCGCAGCAGGCCGCGTCAGGGCCGCGTCAGGGGCCGCGGCAGGGCCGCGTCAGGGCCGCGGCAGGGGCCGCGTCAGGGCGCCGCGTCAGGGGCCGCGTCAGGGCGCCGCCAGGGGCCGCGGCAGGGCCGCGTCAGGGCCGCGTCAGGGCCGCGGTAGAGCCGCGTCAGGGCCGCGTCAGGGGCCGCTTCAGGGCCGCGGCAGGGGCCGCGTCAGGGCGCCGCCAGGGGCCGCGTCAGGCCGCGTCAGGGCCGCGTCAGGCGCCGCCAGGGGCCGCGTCAGGGCGCCACCAGGGGGCGCGTCAGGGGCCGCGATAGGGCGCCGGCAGGGGCCTCGTCAGGGCGCCGCCAGGGGCCGCATAGGGGGCGCGTGGGAGGCGGCGTAGGGGCCGCGTAGGGGCAGCGTAGGGGCCGCTAAAAAAAAAAAAATTTTAGGGCAGGGCGCAATGTGCGTGGGCAGCTAAAAAAAAAATTCTTATGGTGGGCCCTTAGGAAGGAACGGTCCCATGTAGGAACCCGCTCTATACCATGTGAATTAAGAAAACAGGAATGAAATGACTAAGTGAAAGTTGGGTACAAAAGGCAAACCCTAGGAAACTGTACCCCATATGTGCTACTCCACTATAGCCTACAGTAGCTATGTCAAATAACTCTGACAGGAATAGCATCGAACGACCCAAATATTGTTGCATATTTGGGTGGCCCATGTTTAAATACACCTATCAGAGCAACTTCAGATTGGTTCGAGCGCACAGAAAAGTTCGGCGCCCGCGATGACGGCCGTGCCTGCCCACAAATGCTAAGGAAGCACATGGATTCCTGTGAGCGTAAGAAAAAGCATCGAAAGATCCAAATATTGTTGCATATTCGGGTGGCCCATGTTCAAGTACATCTATCACAACAACTTCAGGTAGGTTCGCACGCACAGAAAAGTTCGGCGACCGCGATGACGGACGTGCCTGCCCACAAATGCTAAGGAAGCGCATGGTTCCCTATAGGCGTAGGGAATAGCATTCAACGACCCGAATGTTGTTGCATATTTGGGTGGCCCATGTTCAAATATACCTACCGGAGCATTTTCAGATTGGTTCGAGCGCAAAGAAAAGTTCGGCGCCTGCGATGACGGCCGTGCCTGCCCACAAATACTAAGGAAGCGCATGGATCCCTATAGGTGTAGGGAAAAGCATTCAACGACCCGAATATTGTTGCATATTTGGGTAGCCCATGTTCAAATATACCTATCGGAGCAACTCCAGATTGGTTCGCACGCACAGAAAAGTTCGGCGCTCGCGATGACGGCCGTGCCTGCCGGCAAATGCTAACGAAACGCATGGATCCTTATAGGCGTAGGGCAAAGCATTCAATGACCTGAATATTGTTGCATATTCGGGTGGCCCATATTCAAATACACCTACAGAGCAACTTCAGATTGGTTTGAGCGCTTTGAAAAGTTCGGCGACCGCTATGACGGCCATGCCTGTCGACAAATGCTAAGGAAGCGCATGGATCCCTATAGGCGTAGGGAAAAGCATTCAACGGCCCGAATATTGTTGCATATTTGGGTGGCCCATGTTCAAATACACCTAACAAAGCAACTTAAGATTTGTTTGACCGCACAGAAATGTTCGGTGCCCTCGATGACGACCGTGTCTGCCCACAAATGCTAAGGAAGCGCATGGATCCCTGTAGGCGTAGGGTATCAGAAGTAGTAGGAGTACGGCCTAAGCTTAGTAGCCTAGGCCACAGTAGGACTAGTAACGAGGAGCCAAGTACGAGCTAGGATTGTGTGCAGGAGCAGAATTGAGAAGGAATGATTGAACTAGCAAGCAGCAGGATACAAAATAGCAAACCCTAAGGGGCTGTACTCACTATAGAGTACCCCACTGCAGGCTACACAAACAACATATTCTGACACACCCCCATAGCCAAAGTGGGGTGTAATCAGCACAATGAGCAGTCATAGCAATAGTTTATAATTATCAGCAAAGCTAGAGGCTATCACAGAGGGCAAGTGAGGAGGAGGAGGGACTATGAAAGGAGAGAAGATGGGAGGCGACGACTGAAGCTGCAGACACACGGGCAACAGAAGCGGCTGACACAGTGGCGGCTGACACAGTGGCTACCGAGACAGAGCGCCCCGGAATACTGGAGTAACTGGCTCTGCGGCTACGACGAGCGGCAGAAGCAACGGACCCACGGGCGACTGGTGCAGCAGGCTCTCAGTGGCTACCGAGGCAGTGCATCCCGGAATACAGGAGTAACAGGCTCTGCGGCTGCGACGAGCGGCAGGAGCAACGGACCCACGGGCAACAGGTGCAGCAGGCTCTCTGAGCTACCAGGACAGTGCGCCCCGGACTACAAGTGCTGCGGACGACAAGACAGCAGCCTCCACTCAACCTCCCCCAACAGTCCCACACCCCTCTCACACACCCCCTGTTTCACCCCTAGCTCCATTCCCACATCACCCCCCTAGTGCCACTCCCCACGACTCCCACACCTCCACCCCCCTCAGCGGCAGCTGCAGCAGTGGGAGACGAAAAAGGAGGAGGGGAGAACCCACACCTCTCACCCCCATGCTCGCCACCCCACACCCCAGCCACCGCGGAACGCACGGTGGAATGGGAGCAATGGGCAGCACCGGGGGGGGGGCGGGGCGGGCTTCTGCAGAGGCGGCTCGCGCGGGTCCTGGGGCGGCTGCTGCAGGTGCGGGCTGCTCCAGGGGCGGCTGCTGCAGGTGCGGGCTGCTCCAGGGGCGGCTGCTGCAGGTGCGGGCTGCTCCAGGGGCGGCTGCTGCAGGTGCGGGCTGCTCCAGGGGCGGCTGCTGCAGTGGCGGGCGGCTCCAGGGGCTGCTGCTGCAGTGGCGGGCGGCTCCAGGGGCGGCCGCCGCAGTTGAAAGGCAGAAGGGGGGGGGGGGAAAACGCACGGCCCCCAGGGCGCCCCGAGGGGCGACGAGAAGGGAGCCGCGCGCCCCCCCCCCCCGGGGCGCCGCGACGGGCACCAGGGAGGGCGCCGCGACGAGCCCCCAGAGCCGCCTCGACGGGCGACGGGGAGGGCGCCGCGCGGGCCCCCCGAAGTCGCCTCGACGGGCGACGGGGAGGGCGCCGCGCGGGCCCCCCGAAGTCGCCTCGACGGGCGACGGGGAGGGCCGCGCACGGCCCCCGAAGTCGCCTCGACGGGCGACGGGAGGGGACCGCGCGCGGCCCCCGTGGTCGCCACGACGGGCGACTGGTGGGGTGGCCGCGCGGGCCCCCAAGGTCGCCTCGACGGGCGACGGGAGGGGAGGCCGCGCGGGTCCCCGAGGTCGCCTCGACGGGCGACGGGAGGGGAGGCCGCGCGGGTCCCCGAGAGCGCCTTGACGGGCGCTTCGACGGGAGGGGACCGCGGAGGCCCCCCCAAGGGCACCACGACGGGCGCCACGGAAGGGAAAACCGCCAGGCGCCCCGAGCGCGCGGCGGGCAGAAATTAGGGTTTCGCCGCCGCGCACCACGGGGCGCGCGGCGGACAGTACGGCAGCGGAAGCGGGTGGTGGGCCCATACACAGGAAGGCGGCAGACATGCCGCCCTCTGATACCATATCAGAAGTAGTAGGAGTACGGCCTAGGCTTAGTAGCCTAGGCCACAGTAGGACTAGTAACGAGGAGCCAAGTACGAGCTAGGATTGTGTGCAGGAGCAGAATTGAGAAGGAATGATTGAACTAGCAAGCAGCAGGATACAAAATAGCAAACCCTAAGGGGCTGTACTCACTATAGAGTACCCCATTGCAGGCTACACAAACAACATATTCTGACATAGGGAAAAGCATTGAACGACCCAAATATTGTTGCATATTCTGGTGGCCCATGTTCAAATACACCTATCAGAGCAGCTTCAGATTGGTTCGAGCGCACAGAAAACTTCGGCGCCCGCGATGACGACCGTGTCTGCCCACAAATGCTAAGGAAGCGCATGGATTCCTATAGGTGTAGGGAAAAGCATTCCACGACCCAAATATTTTTGCATTTTTGGGTGGCCCATGTTCAAATACACCTATCAAACCAACTTCAGATTGGTTCGCGCGCGCAGAAAAGTCCGGCGTCCGGATGACGGCCGTGCCTGCCGACAAATGCTAAGGAAGCGCATGGATCCCTATAGGCGTAGGGAAAAGCATCGAACGACCCAAATATTGTTGCATATTTGGGTGGCCCTTATTCAAATACACCTATCAGAGCAACGTCATATTGGTTCGCGCGCACAGAAAAGTCCGGCGTCCGCGATGACGGCCGTGCCAGCCGACAAATGCTAAGGAAGCGCATAGATCCCTATAGGCGTAGGGAAAAAACATCGAACGACCAAATATTGCATATTTGGGTGGCCCATGTTCAAATATACATGTTAGAGCAACTTCAGATTGGTTCGCACACACAAAAAAGTTCGGCGACCGCGATGACGGCCGTGCCTGCCCACAAATGCTAAGGAAGCGCATGCATCCCTAAAGGCGTAGGGCAAAGCATTTAACGACCCAAATATTGTTGCATATTCGGGTGGCCTATGTTCAAATACATCTAACAGAGCAACTTCAGGTTGGTTCGCATGCACAGAAAAGTTCGGCGACCGCGATGACGGCCGTACCTGCCCACAAATGCTAAGGAAGCACATGGATCCCTATAGGCGTAGGGAAAAGCATTCAACGACCCAAATATTGTTGCTTACTTGGGTGGCCCATGTTCAAATACACCTAGAAGAGCAACTTCAGATTAGTTCGCACGCACAGAAAAGTTCGGCGCCCACGATGACGACCGTGTCTGCACACAAATGCTAAGGAAGCGCACGGATCCCCATAGGCGTAGGGAAAAGCATCGAACGACCCAAATATTGTTGCATATTCGGGTGGCCCATGTTCAAATACACCTATCAGAGCAACTTCAGATTGGTTCGAGCTCACAGAAAAGTTCGGCGCCCGCGATGACGGCCGTGCCGGCCCACAAATGCTAAGGAAGCGCATGGATTCCTATAAGCGTAAGGAAAAGCATCGAAAGATCCAAATATTGTTGCATATTCGGGTGGCCCATATTCAAGTACATCTATCACAGCAACTTCAGATAGGTTCGTACGCACAGAAAAGTTAGGCGACCGCGATGACGGACGTGCGTGCCCACAAATGCTAAGGAAGCGCATGGATCCTTATAGGCGTAGGGAATAGCATACAACGACCCGAATGTTGTTGCATATTTGGGTGGCCCATGTTCAAATATACCTACCGGAGCATTTTCAGATTGGTTCGAGCGCACAGAAATGTTTGGCGCCCGCGATGACGGCCGTGCCTGCCCACAAATGCTAAGGAAGCGCATGGATCCCTATAGGTGTAGGGAAAAGCATTCAACGACCCGAATATTGTTGCATATTTGGGTAGCCCATGTTCAAATACACCTATCGGAGCAACTTCAGATTTGTTTGCGCGCAAAGAAAAGTTCGGCGCCCGCAATGACGGCCGTGCCTGCCGACAAATGCTAAGGAAGCGCATGGATCCTTATAGGCGTAGGGAAAAACATTCAATGACCCGAATATTTGTTGCATATTCGGGTGGCCCATGTTCAAATACACCTACCAGAACAACTTCAGATTGGTTCGAGCGCTTTGAAAAGTTCGGCGACCGCGATGACGGCCATGCCTGTCGACAAATGCTAAGGACACGCATGGATCCCTATAGGCGTAGGGAATAAGCATTCAACGACCCAAAAAATTATGCATATTCGGGTGGCCCATGTTCAAATACACCTATCGGAGCAACTTCAGATTGGTTCGAGCGCTTTGAAAAGTTCGGCGACCGCGATGACGGTCATGCCTGTCGACAAATGCTAAGGAAGCGCATGGATCCCTATAGGCGTAGGGAAAAACATCGAACGACCCAAATATTGCATATTTGGGGTGGCCCATGTTCAATTATACATGTTAGAAACTTCAGATTGGTTCGGACGCACAAAAAAGTTCGGCGTCCGCGATGACGGACGTGCCTGCCCACAAATGCTAAGGAAGCGCATGGATCCCTATAGGCGTAGGGAATAGCATTCAACGACCCGAATGTTGTTGCATATTTGGGTGGCCCATGTTCAAATATACCTACCGGAGCATTTTCAGATTGGTTCGAGCGCACAGAAATGTTCGGCGCCCGCGATGACGGCCGTGCCGGCCCACAAATGCTAAGGAAGCGCATGGATCCTTATAGGTGTAGGGAAAAGCATTCAACGACCCAAATATTGTTGCATATTTGGGTGGCCCATGTTCAAATATACCTACCAGAGCATTTTCAGATTGGTTCGAGCGCACAGAAATGTTTGGCGCCCGCGATGACGGCCGTGCCTGCCCACAAATGCTAAGGAAGCGCATGGATCCCTATAGGTGTAGGGAAAAGCATTCAACGGCCCGAATATTGTTGCATATTTGGGTAGCCCATGTTCAAATACACCTATCGGAGCAACTTCAGATTGGTTCGCGCATACAGAAAAGTTCGGCGCCCGCGATGACGGCCGTGCTGTGAAGAATAAAACGAGGAATGAATGAACTAGCAAACAGGTGGGTACAAGTAGGAAACCCTAAAAGTGTTGTACCCCATATTGTCTACCCCACTACAGCCTACACAGACAATGTCATATAACT
This sequence comes from Closterium sp. Naga37s-1, assembly GCA_947471745.1. Taxonomy (NCBI): domain Eukaryota; kingdom Viridiplantae; phylum Streptophyta; class Zygnematophyceae; order Desmidiales; family Closteriaceae; genus Closterium; species Closterium sp. Naga37s-1. The sequence goes on from CANJKZ010000977.1 coordinate 2,899,140, forward strand.
CTGACACACCCCCATAGGCAAAGTGGGGGAGAACAAGAGGTCACAAGACCAGTCAAGAAAAGCAAAGCAAGCTCAGGGTGGATCTCGAGGATACCACACAAATTCCGAGCACAAGTAAGCGGTCACAAGACCAGTTCACATGCAGTTTGGTATATAAGAAGAGGTACGGTGATCACAACCTAGCAAGTGTAAGCATGCAGGGATATGTATAGAGATCACAGTACAAGCAGAGTCAAGAGGTAAGCAAGTGAGGCACAGTAGGCACAAGGCCTAGAACAGTACAGAAACGCTGATGATCACAAGGCTGAAGCGCCTTGGTAAATCAGCAGTGTTGGCCTGAGTGGCCACGTAAGCAAGGCGCAGCTGACCACGCTGCTGCAGCTCACGTGCGAGGAAGTAGCGAAGAGCAATGTGCTTCGTTCTGTGCTCCAGTCTGTGCTCCTGACACAAGGCCAGCATGGCCTTGTTGTCGACGTACAGAACTGGAGGAGAACGAGGCGGCTCTCCCAGGTCGGTCAGCAGGGTTTAGGGTAGCCAGCGTAACTCCTGTGCAGCCATGGCCCCTGCGTAGATCTCGGCCTCACAGCTGGAGCCGAGAACAGAAGACGAGCGGGTAGACCGCCACGAAACAGAGCCGGAGCCAAGACTGAAGGTGTAACCCTGTGACGACCGCTGCGTAGCCAAGTCGTCAGCCCAAGAAGCGTCTGCGTGACCAGTGAGGACAACTCGAGCCCGTCCTCCAAGCACGAGCCCTATGCCCGACGTACTGCACAAGTAGCGCAACACCCTCTTAGCGGCATCCATGTGCTCCTTCCGGTGACGGCCAGGAGCGACATAGCGTGCTAGGATGCTAAGAGGGTATGCAAGGTCAGGTCGAGTGCAGGTCATCAGGTACATGAGGCAGCCCACAAGATCTGGATACGGGCCACTCGTCTCTACGGACTCATCCTAAGGCAGAGCTGAGAGCGAGTGGCGCGTAGGCAGAGGAGTGGCCTGTGGCGAGGAGTACGTGAAGCGGAAGCGCTGAAGGACCTGCTGCACCATGTGTGACTGAGTCAAGGTAATGGTGCGCTGTGCTCTGTCCCGGGTGATCCGCAAGCCAAGATAGCTTGTCAGTTCACCCAGGTCTGTGCACGTGTGTCTCTTCTGCAGCTCCGACTTCACGTGGGCGAGTGCCTCAGTGTCAGCAGTAGCAAAGACCTGGTCGTCTACGTACACGAGAACGTAGAACGGCGGCAGAGTGGTGTCGGTGCGTAGAAATAGCGACGGGTCAGCAGTAGAAGGAGCAAACCCAAGAGCAGCAAGAGTCGTCCTCAGTGTGTCGTGCCACTCACGCGGTGCCTGGCGGAGACCGTAGACTGGCCGCCGGAGGCCCCACTGGGTACCAGGAGGAAACGACCCAGTGAAGCCAGGTGGGCGGCGCAGCCAGATCTCCTCGTGCAGGCTGCCCTGTAGGAAAGCAGTGCTGAAGTCAAGAGAGTGGAGCTCGTAGTCACGCTGAGCGGCGACGTGCAGCAGAACCCGAAGAGTGGTCATCTTCGGGGTAGGGGAGAAGGTCTGGAAGAAGTCAACTCCCTCACGCTGACTGTAGCCTCGTGCAACGTAACGCGCCTTGAAGACAGGCGGAGAACCCGGCGGCCGCTTCACCCCGAAGATCCACATGCCACTGACGATGTTCGCCCCAGGTGGGGGAACCTCGTCGACGTAGGTGCCTGTGGACTTCCAGGAAGCCATCTCTGCGTCCATGGCTGTCTGCCACTGAGAGGAGTAGGGACCCTCTATCGCCCCTGCGTAAGAGCGCGGGTTCGGGATGTCTGGTGCATCCGGTTCTCCCTCAGGGGCAATCAGCATGGACACGAGATGAGGTAAAGCAGCGGCAAAGCACTCAAACTCCTCCTGTCTGTCCTCAAGGACGTCCGTGCCAAGAGCACACTCACCCCCGACGGACGGAGGACAGACAGACTCAGACTCAGCAACAAGGCTAGCGGCGTAGTCTAGACGACAGGCGGCAGCAAAGTCAACAAGCTCAGCAACTAGAGCAGACGCAGCAGTGGACTCAAAGGAAGGGTCAGTGACAGCAATAGCTAGAAGACGTGTGACAGTAGGACTGGCAGAACGAGCAAGGTCTGACGGCGGGTCAGCAACGTCAGGAAGAGAGGACGCAGGAGGAGACGGCAGAGGGACACGCTGTGGAGCAGTGGACGGACGCAGAACCATATAGTGAGTGCCAGGGACAGGAGGAGGACGCTCACGTGGAACACGACGACCAGTGCGGACAGCGCGGACAGGCGACTCTGGACGGGACACAGGCGACGCAGGACGAGACTCAGGCTCACGACGCTCCGTAAGACCTCTAGTCGGCCCAGAGTAAGGAGAAGGACGAGGCAGTGGAGAGGCTGGCTGTAACTGTGTCTGCGACTGGACAGGCGGTGGACTCAGTAGGGGAGGAGTAGGACCAGTAGAGGGCGGGAGGCCAAGAACCTGCTGAAGGAGCCGAACATAGTGTGGCCGCGGCCGTGCAGCGCCTCCTGAACCAGCAGAGACAACACCAGCACCCTCAGCTCCAGGGTCTCCAGCTACAACTCCCGCAGCACCACCAGCAGCTCCAGTAGCTCCAGCTCCAACTCCCGCAGCAGCTCCAGTACCTCCAGTACGAGCACCTCCAGGACCAGCGGCTCCAGCACCAGTAGCACCTCCAGCAGCTCCAGCACCAGCAGCACCTCCAGCAGCACCAGCACCAGCAGCACCTCCAGCAGCTCCAGCACCAGCAGCACCTCCAGCAGCACCAGCAGCACCACCAGCAGCTCCAGCACCAGCAGCACCTCCAGCAGCTCCAGCACCAGCAGCACCTCCAGCAGCTCCAGCACCAGCAGCACCTCCAGCAGCACCACCAGCAGCTCCAGCACCAGCAGCACCTCCAGCAGCTCCAGCACCAACAGCACCTCCAGCAGCTCCAGCACCAGCAGCACCTCCAGCAGCAGGCCCCTCAGCTCCAGCAGCACGGCTACAGCGCCTAGTGTACCACTCACGAAGATGCCGTGGAGAGAGGGGCTCCCGCCGCAGCGCGACACTCGGAGGACCTCCAGTCTCAGCACCCCCAGACTCAGCAACCCCAGGCTCAGCACGCCCAGGCTCAGCACCCCCAGGCTCAGCAACCCCAGGCTCAGTACCCCCAGGCTCAGCACCCCCAGACCCGGCACCCTCAGGCTCAGCACCCCCAGCAGCACCTGAGTCAACAGCTACCTCAACAGGCTCGACTGCGTCTACCTGAGACACACCTGAGGGGGCAGGACCCTGAGGGGGGAGGGGGTCTACCGGAGGAGTACCTGGCGCAAGGAAGAGCGGCGTGGGGGGGAGGGGGGCACTGCGGTAGGGGAAGAGACGGTAGTAGGGAACCGACTCGTCAAACGTGACGTCATGAGAGGACAGAACACGGCGCGAGGTGGGGTGGTAGACTTGCCAACCAGGCGCGTCAGGGGGGAAGCCAAGGAAGGCGCAGGGAACGGCACGAGAGGACAGCTTGTCCGCAGACAAGTCGCGGACGAAAGCTCGAGATCCCCAGACACGGAACACAGACGCATCGCCAACCTTCCCCGTCCACCGCAGAGTGGGGGTGGTCTCCGGCAAGGAGACCCGGGGCTGGAGGTTGATCTGATGCGCCGCGTACTGAACCGCGAACGGCCACAGAAAGTGGGGAGCAGCCGCATGGATCATGGACGTACGAGCGACATCCATGACCATGCCAATGCGGCGCTCAGCAATCCCATTTTGCTGTGGAGAGGCCGGAAGCGTGAACGTCTGGCGGATGCCCTCCGTTCGACAGAAGGCCCGCAGAAGGTCAGAGGAAAACTCACCACCTCTGTCTGAGTGCAGACGCACAACAGGAAAGTCCGAGCCGAAGCTCTTCCTGAGCTGGAGACGAGCAGCGCGGATCCAGTCGATCAACACCTCAGTGACCTCACCCTTGCGGCGCAAGGGGAAGACCGTGGTGTAACGCGAGTAGTCTTCAACGACCAGCAGGAAGTAACGCTCGTGACCCTGTCCACGGACGCGGGCTGGGCCCCACACGTCCATGTGAAGAGTCTGCAGTGGGGCCTCTGTCGGAGGAAACTCGGAGGAGTGAGGAGCGGCGCGCTGCCTGCCCTCGACGCAGGGAACGCAGGTAGGGGCAGGCCCTGGAGGAAGGGGAGGGAGGGACTCAGGAAGACCCGAGACCAGGACACGGGAGGCCATGCCTCGAAGACGAGGCAGGGAGGGGTGACCAAGGCGGTGGTGCCAAAGGAGAGTCTCGTGGGCCAGGAGGCGACACGAGCAGGGGGCAGACTCAGGGCCAGACCGGGATGCTGCAGCAAACACCTGACCCGACGCGGCTACCTGACGAGGAGGAGACTCAGTGGTAAGGGTGTACAGGCTGGACCCCGGCCTACGGGTGAACGTGGCCAGGTGACGACCCGTCCGAGCACACGTGCAGTGCGTCACACGCTGGTGGGCAGGGGTGAACTGGTGAACACCCCCATCCTGAAGATCAGCACCCGCCACCAAGTTCGTAGAGAACGAGGGGAGGTAAAGACCAGACAGCGAGCCGGACGGAACAGCAGGACACGGGAGGACAGTGGAGGAACTGGCCACAACTGGTCCCCCAGAGGGGTCAGCCAGAGAGACTGCCACCGGCCGACTGAGCGGCGAGAGGGTGGTGCAGTCGCTAAAGAAGGAGCGGGAGGCACCCGAGTCAAGGGTGAAAGTGTGCAAGACCTGAGCCGACGCGGTACCTGAGAGAGCAGCCTCACCAGCACCTGGAGCAGCAGACTCACTAGCACCTAGGGCAGCAGCCTCACCAGCACCTGGAGTAGTCTCACCAGCACCTAGAGCAGCAGTCTCAATGCCCGGGTCGGGCGGAACACACAGGTAACAGTCACCCTCATCACTAATAGACACAGCATACATAGCAGCAAGGATAGCATCATAGTCAAGATCAAAGATAGCAACCCCCGACTTAAGCAGAATATCCCAGCGAGGGATCTCCGAGGAGCCAGGGAACTGAGTGCGCCAGGCGTCAGTCAGGCGGCCGAAGCAGCGTGGTGTGGTGTGCGGGCCTCCGCACGGCTCTCCACGGCGGTCGCCAGTGCGAAGAACGTAGGTGCAGGGACCAGCACCCCCAGACCTCCCACGCCCAGCGTACCACTCACGAAGCTGCTGAGGCGACGGGGTCTCACCGGAGCGCTGCTGCTGCTGGCGCTGGCCACCGCCAGGGCCTCCCCGCTGCCCACCACCACCCCCGCCACTCCCACCTCCTCCACCGCCGCCGCTACCTCCACCCCCACTCCCGCTGCCTCCGCCGCCTCCACCTCCACCGCCGCCGCCTAAGCCCCCAGTCCCGCCACCACTCCCACCTCCACCCCCACCCCCTCCTCCTCCTCCACCGCCACTGCCGCCGCCCCCGCCGCCCCCGCCACCCCCCTTGCCCCACTTGCTCTTGCTGTTGCGGCGCCTGCCACTAGGAGCAGACGCAGTGCCGACCGACTCGGTGCCAACAAGGTCGACAGCAGCAGCAGAGGCAACAGAGGGCAAAAGAGGGACGGGGGAGCACCCCTCAAAGAAAGGGGCACGGGGGTCACCACGAGAGGCTCCTACAGCGACTATACTCTTCTCAGCTGCAAGGAGGCGCTCCTCGAGGAGGTCAACGGTGAGTGTGGTGGGGCAAAGAGAGAGGAAGTGGTCCCTGACCGAGCAAAGGGAGTCAGGGAGCCGGGTAACGAGGTAGTAGAGAGTGATGTACATAGGGGGGGGGGTTCTTGGCGCAGAACTCGGTAGGAAGCGCAGCGCGGTAGCGGGTGTCACTAGTGCGAAGGTGCGTAATGAGGTCAGCGACTGTGGCAAAGGCGGCTAGGTCAGGGAACAGGTACGGCAGCATGAGGCGGCTAAGGGCAGCAGTGGCAGGGGAGGAGTAGCGCGCAACAACAGCAGTGTACAGAGTGCTAGCAGTTTTGTACTGGCTAAAGTGTGCGCGCTCAGCAGAAGGCAGGTGACTACGGACAGCAAGACGGGCAGCAGCATCGCGCGTGATCCACTGTGAGCGAACAGTACTGGCAGCATCAGCAGCAGGAGCAGCAGAGGCGCCAGAGGTGAGATCAAACAGCGAGATACCGTCCTTGCTATCACACTGCAGGAAAAGCTGTAGATCATCGATCCAGACCTCAAAGTCGACAGCTCGCCCTTCAGCATCGAAGGTAAGTACATTGGGGCTAGCCATGACAGCAGCAACACTAGCCTAGCAGCAGAAGCAGCAGCGCGACTCGGCTAAAGGGCGCGGCTCGGCAGGGCGGCGCGGCTCGGCAGGGCGGCGTGGCTCGGCGGTACGCTTACCAGGGGCTAGTGGGTAGGGTGGCCGCGACTGGGCGGCAGGGCAGGGCCGCGGCTCGGCTGCAGGGCAGGGCCGGGGCAATAGCGACGGCGGCAGCGGCGGCGGCTCGGAGCACCGGCGGCGGCAGGCTCGGCAGCGGCGGCAGGGACAGCAGCTGCTGCAGGGCTCCTCGGCGGCTGCTGCAGGTGGAGGCCGCGACCGGCGAGAGGGGCAGGGCGGGGCCGCAGCGGCGGGTCGACGAGCGGAGCCGAGGAGGGCCGCGAAAGGGGGCCGCAAAGGGCCGTGAGGGGGCCGCGAAGGGCCGCGAAGGGGCCGCGAAGGGCCGTGAGGGGGCCGCGAAAGGCCGCGAAGGAGCCGCGAAGGGCCGCGAAGGGGCCGCGAAGGGCCGTAAGGAGGGCCGCGAAGGGCCGCAAGAGGGGCCGCGAAGGGCCGTAAGAGGCGCGACGGGCCACTAAGGGCAGGGCACGCGACGGGAGGGCAGGCGCACGGGGCGCAACTAAGGCAGGCGCAACAGCGCGCTTTGGGCAGGTAGGAAGAATTTCAGTGGTGGGCCCTTAAAAAAAAAATTGTTGCCACTAGGGAACCTGCTCTGAAACCATGTGAAGAATAAAACGAGGAATGAATGAACTAGCAAACAGGTGGGTACAAGTAGGAAACCCTAAAAGTGTTGTACCCCAAATTGTCTACCCCACTACAGCCTACACAGACAATGTCATATAACTCTGACACGTGCCTGCCGACAAATGCTAAGGAAGCGCATGGATCCTTATAGGCGTAGGGAAAAGCATTCAATAACCCGAATATTGTTGCATATTCGGGTGGCCCATGTTCAAATACACCTACAAGAGCAACTTCAGATTGGTTCGAGCGCTTTGAAAAGTTCGGCGACCGCGATGACGGCCGTGCCTGTCGACAAATGCTAAGGAAGCGCATGGATCCCTATAGGCGTAGGGAAAAACATCGATCGACCCAAATATTGCATATTTGGGTGGCCCATGTTCAAATATACCTGTTAGAGAAACTTCAGATTGGTTCGCACGCACAAAAAAGTTCGGCGACCGCGATGACGGCCGTGCCTGTCGACAAATGCTAAGGAAGCGCATGGATCCCTATAGGCGTAGGGAAAAGCATTTAACGACCCATTGTTGCATATTCGAGTGGCCTATGTTCAAATACACCTAACAGAGCAACTTCAGATTGGTTCGCACTCACAGAAAAGTTCGGCGACCGCGATGACGGCCGTACCTGCCCACAAAGCATTCAATGACCCAAATATTGTTGCATATTCGGGTGGCCCATGTTCAAATACACCTACAAGAGCAACTTCAGATTGGTTCGAGCGCTTTGAAAAGTTCGGCGACCGCGATGACGGCCATGCCTGTCGACAAATGCTAAGGAAACGCATGGATCCCTATAGGCGTAGGGAATAAGCATTCAACGACCCAAAAAATTGTTGCATATTCGGGTGGCCCATGTTCAAATACACCTATCGGAGCAACTTCAGATTGGTTCGAGCGCTTTGAAAAGTTCGGCGACCGCGATGACGGTCATGCCTGTCGACAAATGCTAAGGAAGCGCATGGATCCCTATAGGCGTAGGGAAAAACATCGAACGACCCAAATATTGCATATTTGGGGTGGCCCATGTTCAATTATACATGTTAGAAACTTCAGATTGGTTCGGACGCACAAAAAAGTTCGGCGTCCGCGATGACGGACGTGCCTGCCCACAAATGCTAAGGAAGCGCATGGATCCCTATAGGCGTAGGGAATAGCATTCAACGACCCGAATGTTGTTGCATATTTGGGTGGCCCATGTTCAAATATACCTACCGGAGCATTTTCAGATTGGTTCGAGCGCACAGAAAAGTTCGGCGCCCATGATGACGGCCGTGCCTGCCCACAAATGCTAAGGAAGCGCATGGATCCCTATAGGTGTAGGGAAAAGCATTCAACGACCCGAATGTTGTTGCATATTTGGGTAGCCCATGTTCAAATACA